>JAMKCF010000010.1:18814815-20094570 GCA_023634235.1 Pisaster brevispinus | reverse complement strand
ATCTCTCTCTCTCTCTCTCTCTCTCTCTGTCTCTCTCTCTCTCTATCTCTCCTCTCTCTCTCTCTCTCTTCTCTCTCTCTCTCTCTCTCTCTCTCTATCTCTCTCTCTCTCTCTCTCTCTCTCTCTCTCTCTCTCTCTCTCTCTCTCTCTCTCTCTCTCTCTCTCTCTCTTTCTCCCTGTCTGATATAGTATTAGCTTTTAATCAACACTCGCTCATCTTCGTAACAGCCCGTAACAGTTTTGGGAACCGTCGGTTTCCACGTACATAACAATTTCAAACCAGACTAGTACACGAATTTAATTTCAGCACAATTTTCACTCAAACTCGTTAAACAATCACACTTTTTTAATGTAACTATCCTCCTTCAAGTATAATCAGTTTCAATTGAGAGGTAAACAATTAGTTAGTGTAGATATAAAGTCAATACAACCCTCTAGATCTCGGAAGTTTAAGGCTAACCTATAACAAAATCCATCACAGCAGGTATCTCGCGGGGTGGAAAGGGGTAAAACCGTATCACGTGTTTTGGTTGAATAGTTTGGTTTAATAAATAGTCACCTCCTTCTCAGGTGAGAATTTCAAGTGACCAGGTTACTTTGTGACACAAGAAGGGAGCAGCTGCGTCTCTGGTTAGCCAGAGTGCACCACCTTGTATCTACTTTGGATTACTATTTTCGTACTGCGATGTTTCAAAGTGAGGCTAGTAATCAATGATATGATCTCTTTTCACAATGGCCCACAATATGAATGATTCGACATCAGTGATGGTGTTGATAATTTCTAAACCCTTCATATATCCTGCTTTATGATAATTTTGTTGAACAATCTATAATATATAAAAAAACCTGTAACCCAATAAATAAATAAATAAATAATAATAATAATATTTATTACAAACGATCTTTCCGACCGTGGCCGACTGAGGCACCTATGTTCTATTACTCTACTTTCATGCATATCTTGTTCACAAAATCTGACATCCAAGTTTATGTTTTTTGTCAAGTTTTATAATTTCAGCAGTACCAATCACATTAGCGCTGTCTTCAATACTGTGAAGCCATGTACCAATGTACCACTCCATCCAGTTGATGACGAGTTGTGACAGGGGTTGACACTAACCATGAAACCAGCAACACCAACCATCAATCCACCTGCTCCATATCAATACGATTTGACGGTAAAACACCGTCGAAAGATGACATTAATAATGAGGATAACTCCATAGAAAGGTTTATATACAATAGTCTTGTCCTCCTTGATTCCAATCCATAGGTGGGTGGTTCTTATACCCAGGTGTCACGCTGTGGGTTGTTTGGAGGGAGAGGAATCCCCTTGCCTCAGTCGCCGCACACCTTCATTACTCGGCACCCGCCTTGGTATGCCTTTTGAAGAGCGACCCCTAGAGGCAGAATTGTTAGAGTCTGATGCTCCTGCAGAGGAGGCTCGTGATTGATGCGAGCCATCTTCTGCGGATCGTTGACCTTCTATTGACCTCTGACCTGAGTTGTGCCTCAGTGACGAGGCGTCACAACCGTCCTTTGAAGGTGATGCTGTGGGACTATTGGTGTCCCTGTCGTCATCGTTTGGGAAGACATCGTTAATGCTCATGTCACTCGTGTGCTCCTCTGACATACTTGACAATCTTGACTGACCCTTGACCTCTGTAAAGAGTAAGTGTATGACTTCATAAAGGCAAATTGGGGACATTGGTAGGTTGCAGATTTGTAATGCAAGTTTGAGTTTTATAAGGATATCATGGAATATTGAAGTGATCAGTGGCAGGGTAAGTGAACAATGTGGGGCACGTACCAGGTGGCCTGTGCACCTAATGTTCATATGAGCTGTGTACGTTGACTGCACATTGGCTGTACTTGGACAGCACATATTCAGCACTTGGATGACACGTAGCTGTACTTGGACAGCACATGGTCTGCCACAAGGCTGTGCTTTAACAGCACATTGACTGGGCCTGGATGGTTCATGAGTTGTGCTTGAACTGTGTATGGACTGGGCAAGGATGTACATGAGCTGTGCTTGGATGACACATGGACTACAGTGCATGGAAGGCACAATGGCAGTGTTTGGTATTTACATGGGTTGTCCTTAGATGGCACAGAAGCTATGCTTGGAGGCCACATGTACTGTACATTGAAGTCACTTGGGCTGCTCTTGTACTGCTCATATGAACTGTGGCTGCACATGAGCTCTGCTTGGCCCGCACATGGGCTGTGCTTGAACTGCACACAAGACAGCACCTTGGCTGTACTTGTCAGCACATAAGTTGCGCTTGGATGGCACAGAAGTTGTGCTTGGATGCCACACTTACAGTTCAAGGGCTGTGCTTGTACTGCAATTGGACTGTTCGTGACGGTGCATGGCCTGTGCTTAGATGCAAGATAGCTTGTGCTTGGATGACACAAGCGCCTGGACAGCCCCTGAGACGATGGACTGTGATTGGACAGCACATGGTCTGTGCTTCAGATGGCACATGGCCTGTGCTTGGACTGCATATGTAGTGTGCTTGGACGGCACATGGACTGTGCTTGGACGGCACATGGACTGTGCTTGGACAGCACATGGAGTGTGCTTGGACGGCACATGGCCTGCACTTGGACGGCATATGGAGTGTGCTTGGCACACATGGAGTGTGCTTGGACGGCACATGGCCTGTGCTTGGACGGCACATGGCCTGTGCTTGGACGGCACATGGCCTGCACTTGGACGGCATATGAAGTGTGCTTGGGCGGCACATGGGGTGTGCTTGGACGGCACATGGCCTGCACCTGGACGGCATATGGAGTGTGCTTGGACGGCACATGGAGTGTGCTTGGGCGGTACATGATGTGTGCTTGGACGGCACATGGCCTGCACTTGACGGCACATGGAGTGTGCTTGGACGACACATGGACTGAGCATTGATGGCACATGGCCTGCGCTTGGATGGCTTATGGAGTGTGCTTAGACGGCACATGGCCTGCACTTGGACGGCACATGGAGTGTGCTCGGATGGCACATGGAGTGTGCTTGGACAGCACATGGAGTGTGCTTGGACAGCACATGGAGTGTGCTTGGACGGCACATGGAGAGTGCTTGGACGGCACATGGAGTGTGCTTGGACGGCACATGGACTGAGCATTGATGGCACATGGCCTGCACTTGGATGGCTTATGGAGTGTGCTTGGACGGCACGGGGCCCGCAATTGGACGGCACATGGAGTGTGCTTGGACGGCACAAGGAGTGGGCTTGACGGCACATGGAGTGTGCATTGGTGGCACATGGCCTGTGCTTGGACTGCATATGTAGTGTGCTTGGACGGCACATGGACTGTGCTTGGACGGCACATGGAGTGTGCTCGGACGGCACATGGAGTGTGCTTGGATGGCACATGGACTGTGCTCTGACTGCATATGGAGTGTGCGGCTTTTACGGCACATGGAGTGTGCTCTGACTGCACATGGAGTGCGCCGCTTGGACGGCACATGGAGTGTGCTCTGACTGCACATGGAGTGCGCCGCTTGGACGGCACATGGAGTGTGCTTGAACAGCACATGGCCTGCGCTTGGACAGCACATGGAGTGTGCTTGGATGGCACATGCAGTGCGCTTGGAGAGCACATGGAGTTGCTTGGACTGAGCATAGAGTGTGCTTGGGCAGCACATGGACTGTGCTCGGACAGCTCATGGGCTGTTGCTGTGGGTTGTTGTTATATTAACAAAACTGTTAAACAAAAATACCTGTTGCTGCATATTCTTTCCACCTGTTTTTATTAAACATAAGTGGCTCTGCCCAACTTCGAACTGCCTTGATTGGTATTGATGACCTTCTACTCAGGCTGATCCTACCAGGACTTGATGGTGGCCGATTCTGTTGACCCTAAGAAGTGGTGCAAAATACTATACATAAATATTAAATCGAAATGTGTGAGAAAATCAAGGTGTGAGAATCACTATCAACTGATTGGTTATGAACATGTTGTACTATTTTGTTCTGGTGACAGTTTATTGAGAGAAAAGTAAAAGCAGTGAACAGATTAAAATAAATTACTGAGAGAACTAACCATGCCTTTTAAAAGAAAAGTTAGCATAAAATTTAAAGGTCAACATGCTATGGTGCCAATAAAAAAAAAGCTACACATGTACGATAAAAACTTTGCAGGGAACATCTAGAACAGAATCTATCCATGCATAGTTGACTAGAGCCCAGTGAGACTAGAGGTTTGTGACTTGATTGATAAAGTGTTAAATCACCAAGGAATAATTCCCAAATTGGCCACTAATTAGATTCGTGCAGATGTTGTTAAACTCAGCCCGATAAATCCATGAACATTTTAGTAACCCACAGTTTTTGCCTAATGCAGCATTGGACAAACACATGCCACTGAAGAAAAAACAAGCTAAAGACCTTCTGGATGGATCTACTGAACTGAAGAAAAAGTAATACACCAATAATGATAAAACAGGCACCTCTAGACCCCCCTCCCCGGTGACGCTTATGGTTCTGCTTCTGACCTGGTAACCAGGGACACTACTAGTCCTAGGTGTGCTGGTGGGGCGAGCCAGTGGAATAGAGTTGCGCTTAGTCCTTAGACTGCTCTCGTCCGGAGCGCTGGGAGGCAACTCCTGTAGAACTCTATCGATCATATCACAGCAGACGATCAGACTCGGTTCAACGATGAAGTCAATGAAACCTGAGTAAAGTAAAATAATCACTTAATGAGTACCACTTATTTAAGTCATCGTCCAAAAAATGTCTTGATGACAATTTGAAGAGCTGACTTTGAGAGGACGAAGGTGAGGCATGATATTTTTGTGCAATTTGTACATTCGAGTACAAATGTCTTTATATAAACCTAGACATTTCTTTTCATCAAGTAAGATTTGAACCATGATAGTGTTGGAGGTAAGAAAGTAGAAACTTGAACCAAGTTGAGACCTATCTCATCACAGGTTTGTATCTGAACCACGAGTTCTTAATAGGGCCTATCACTGGTTGGCACAATAAGTTTAATAATACTAAATTTCTCATTTCAGTGATGCACTAATTGTTATTTTGATTTCAAGAAACCAACCTATTTGTGACTCTGCTACCATGGTTGTTTTTCGATCACAGAGCGGGGAAAATGCAACACCAAGCTCCTTTTCTCTGTCACCCTAAAGTCGAGAATGCAAAGGAAAAGATTGTCAGTGAGTTTCTGACGCTTTGAGGTTATTAGATTGAACCAAACAATCAGCTTTTAAATGTGAAACAATCCCTCATTACACCAGGAAATATTTCGGGGAAAAAACTAATGTTTTAGTTTAAATTTGCATCGATGATTAGCAAAAGTTAAAGAATGCTGTAAAAGTCAATTCCTGTTGAACCAATAAATTCAACAATTTACCCCGGGCGGAATCGAACCAACGACATTTGTATACTAGACTTACAGTCCTTTATACTCAAAGCATGGATTTTCGACATAGACTTCTACAAAACAAAACTTACTTTTAGATTAATACTGGTTTACTTTATTACACAAAGGACTGAGTTTGTACTGACCTGTCTGAAGAATTCGTGCATGAGTAATGTAGTCCATTTATGATGTAGGGCCCAGTCCTTGGCAGGGTGGCTTATATCTGCACAGTGTAAGGCTAAAGCCATTGCTTTGGGTTTGTCAAGGGCACTGCTGTTGTAGGACACAATAAATCACAACATCAGTTATTGTAATAATTAATTTCAGTGAAAAAAGGTAACCTATAGCTAGTGCAAACTAATTACCAATTAAAATGACCTGTGGTACAAAGGCTTCACTTTTCGACCCTAGCAAAGCCTGTCTCGAAGGTACCATGTTTTAAGTTGTATACTTTATACTGCCGAAGGCATTGACCTAAAAGGGTCCAGTTAAAATATCGAGTAGGAAACAATAGATACGGAATTCTATGAGTATCAATATGAAAAATATCCAGTCGTATTTTCAAATAATTTATAACCATGACAACGAAAAAAAGAACCTTCGCTAGTAAACTGTACTCCAGTAAAATGGCTGTCAGTGGATTTTTTAAAAGACTTTCTCACAAATAAAAATTAAGAATGTATAAAGGTTTGTTTGTCAATGTGTTGGGGTGTTTATTTATTTGTATTGTTATGTTATTGTGTTATTTAAAACAAATTTAGGGAGGTCATATATTTTCCTTGACATTGCTGTTTTTCAGTGGTCATTATCCTTTTAAAAATCAAAAAGACCATGTAGCTTTTGTTTACAAAAAGAGTGACCTTGTACGTTCTAGGGCATTTCCTGACACGCACAATACTACAATAGTACATGTGTGTCATATTTTCCACATAAACTCAAGAGTTACAAAAATAACAGGTGAACAAGTTTTGAGATGTGCCCCTTTCTTAATGCCAAAACTTGATGAAAATCAGACAGTGAAATCTTCATGCAGATTTTATATTTTCTTCCATTGGGCTCTGTACAAAGATGTGCCTGCAGGAAGTCCAGGCTGTGTGTCTCTTTTTTTGTAAACAAGTGATGTCAGAGGTTACATGGTCTATCAATGTCAAATGCTTCAAGAATTGGCAACAACATAAATTAAACACTGAAACAACGGAAGACGACCAACCTGTCTGCCATACCAATCATGGTCTTAACTTGTTTCAGCTGCTGGAAGTGGTAGGACATGTCGGTAGCTAGGACCATATCGATTACCAGGTTACGAAGTTCTCTGTAACAACAGATATCGAATTCATGAAATCAAAATTAAATAGAACGCACAACCATTCAATGTACTGCATCTCTTTGGAACTCCCTACGTGGTACATGTTTTCCACCCATCCTGCGATCTGTACTATTTTAAAAGGAATATCGATTTCTATTTCCAACTCCCCGGAGTCATTTTCACCTTAAATGTGTGTTGTTGTTGTTTTTTTGTTTTTTTTAGCCCCTTACCAAAAGTGGTCATTCAGCCTTGTTTGAAGAAAAACTTGCATTGTTACAAAATATTAAATAAATAATACAGTATTCATTTTGGGGTGCTTTTTATTTTAAAGTTTAATCACCTTTAAAAAAATAGCTAAAGTATCATTTCAATTTTGTAAAAAAAAAAATACAGATTACAACGATCGATATCAATCTTATAGTCGAGCAAAGTGACTCTTTCGAATCACCTTTTAATTATTTTCAGAACACTCTCAAATTCTCTGCACTGCCATGGCATTTTCAACCAGGTAAACAAAACCTTTAGTGTTGTTTCTTTAATGTCGAGAAACACGTGTGATATACGGTTTCAAAGTTTGCCAAGATAAATCATGTATGAGTTTGTGATGAATTATAGCTGTGTATAGAGATGATTGTTTTCGTACGTGTAGTCGTCTCTGTTGACATTGACCAGAAAGTTCTTATCGTCTTCTTTCATCAGTCGAAATGAGCTGCTGATGTGATGATTTTCTAGAACGGCTCTGTCATTGTAAAGTAATGCCATGTCAGACCTGCATAAATACAAGACAGTAAGTGTTTATTGTGTGGGGATCAAACAAAAGATGCATCAAAAGTGGTTACTGTTAACAATGATGTGTTTGGTCGTTGAGGGAGTTGTGTGCGAGATTGCCGGCGAAGTGATAAACAGACTCAGCAAAAAAACACAAACAAATGAATAAGAAAATCAGCAGACAAAACTTCAATCTTCTAAGTTGTGTACATGACTAAAGAAAATTCATAAATAAAATTCAACAGTTCAGTCATTGTTATAATTCAAAATTTTTAGGTTCAAAATATTGGTTTTGCATATTACTTCTGGAGCCCTTTCTAAATTCAGCAGTCAGTTGGACATGTTTTCCCAAAAGGGTGGCAAAAAAACCCACAAAAAACAAACAATCACCAAAATGTGATTTTAGTTTTAGTATCAAGTATTATACAAAAGACACATATGGTATCTAGTAGAGCCAAGGGGCTTCTGCACAGCATCTGAATGATCAAGTACATGTAAAACTAAATCAAGGACACACACCCCAAATAAGCCCAGAATACAGAAAATTAAGCCCTCACGATTGCGTCTTCCATTTTTGGAAAATGAAAAAAATTATTAATAAGTTTTACTTTTGTTCACCAAATTGTTGCCATCTTGTTTAGTTTTGTTGTGCTTTTTTCCTTGTAAAATTAAACTATACTATAGTTTTCCTGTATGGTGTCTGTTTACAATTTTATTAGAAAGAAAAGCCTTTTAAAGTTAAGTAAATCCACAAATATATAACTGATAATGAACTACAGGTGTGTTATAAAATCATGGCAATTTTGGGGAATGTATGGGTCACCATGCACGGACAAAAAAGTCTGACATACTATTTTAACACCCACCCGAAGAAAAAACTGGAGAGAGATAACATTTTACTAAAGCTACAGCTTCATTACATTTAATTTATATTTTGTTCTCCTGAATAGTTTGTGTTGTTCATAATTTATGTGAAAGAATTAAGCTGTAGTGATCCAGCATCCAAGAAAAAAACAAAACAACAACAACAACAAACAGTTAGTCGTCTGTTTGTTTTTTTTACATTTTTTTAAAACATTCTTCTCTAAACTCTAGATGACAGTGTAATTTCTGACCTGTTTAACAAACTTCTCTTTAATATTGGACTTAAAAGAAATTTAAAAAATCCAGAGTTAAAAATACATTTGAGTTTTCTGCTGAAAGAGACACAGGTCCTATGCAGTACGGAATAAAACCGTCAGGTTACAATGATTAATGGTCGTCTATGTTATGGAGTAAAATACCTAACCAATGTGAATATTAATAGACCAAGCAGTAGCAAGACAATTTCAATTCATGTATAGGATTACTTGTCGAGCATATTACATCCATTCGTTTCCATCGATCTAGTTAAGGACATGCTAGCCATGAAGTCGTATAAATGAGTTTGATCAATTGTAATAGGTATTTCAGATAAATTCCCACTGCGATTTATTCCATGATATACCGGGGTATCTTGTGTAATAGAGGTTCTGAATAGTTATGAACGCTTCCAACACGAAAAAGAAAAGAAGAAATAAAAGTGCATGTTTTGGCCATTTCGTTGATATTCCATTCAGACCGAGGTGATGAAAATGAGGCCGGCACGTAAAGTAGTCTGGTTCTTTACAGAATGATTAGTGGTATCTTATGTGTCGTCACGCTGGTAATCTTTCAACAAGTTTGTCTCCATAGAGTTATATAACAGAACTATAGACGGAGCACTCTAACTACAACCATGTAACTGCGGGTACAAACATGTGTAAAATCTCTTTTGGGAGGAGTGTTGACTCTGAAAAGAGATCACACCGGCTCTTGTCAGAGCCAACACTCCTCCCAAAAGAGATTTTACACATGGTTTACCCGCAAGTTTACTAGTTATAGTTACTTCTTATTTTCCACACCATAAGGTTAAATTACCTACTTATGTCTTTTAATTAATATGTATCATAATTTTATATTTCTATTTGTATTGCCTTCTTTCTGGCTTGAATCAGGTGATCAATAAATGAGAAGACCCGGGTCTAAAAAATAAATAAATAAACAAATAAACAAATAAAGAAATTATCTACAAATTTCCCCTTATAAAATATTGGCTGTTTAAACTGGTGCGTGACCTGTATTCGATGGATCAGCACAATTTTCTCAATGGCAAAAATGCTTCTTGTCGGGCCGTGTCACGTGGTTTTTACGCCCTCTAGTTGTATAAGTCTGTGGTTGTCATAAACTAAAGGTCATGTTCAAAGGTCATGAGGTTATGAAGCGATAAAGGACAACATACCCAGTGTTCACGTGAAAAGCGTTGGTCGTACCCGTGTGTTCAAAATCGTGAATTATTGCCGCCAACAGTGCTGCAATGATCTCAATATCAGTCAACCAGTGCTGTTATAAACAGAAAGAAATGTTACAGAAATATACAAAGCTGTCAAGATTGGAAAAAAACAAATCAACTCTTAGCTCAAACCGAACTTAAACTTGCTTGGTTTAGAGAGAAGTGCCAAGTGCACATCATGTTTCGTGCAATGCTGTCTAGATTTAATATTTCTCACTCTGTTGAATGTATAGTTTGTGAATATCGAAGGTAAAGTTGTCATTCTAAATATCAATCTTTCTTTTTCCCGCGTTAAAAAGCCACGTCTCAGAATGGCATCTCGTTTCAAAACGCAACACACAAGAATCAAAACCCAACAAAATGTTGCATACAGACACCTTTAAATCTGGCATGAAACAAGTATGTGTGTTAACAGAGGCAGGTAACCTGTGCGTGGATGCCATACTGCCAATGGGTACCTCGCCAAACTCAATTAGTCACAAGAGATATCGATTGTCAGATACTAGATAGTAATGTCATTCGTCTACGTGGAAGCTTCTGTTTTGTTTTTCTTTAAGCCGAATGCTAGAGTCAGTGTAGATCCTTTATGGACTTGAACGATTCCACGAGCCTTTTTTCGTCACAAATACCGTGCGGAAATTGTTACAGATAAATTCATTTGCTATATTCAACTCACCAACTGTGTATAAAATGGCCGACCAATTTTATTAAGAAGCTCACTTCAAACGCTTTATTGAGCTGAGAATGAAAATCAGAACGCTTTTGTTTTCCAAAAGACTTTCAGGGTTTTGTGATAAAAAAAAAAAACTCACCTAGGTGTAAAAAAGAAGTATAGTTTATGAAAATAATTGTTATATTATTGAATAATAAAAATTATGCCCAGTGTACCTTATCTTGATTCAAAGAGAGTAAGCAGCTACTCCAACAACGTCATTCAAACAATCTACTAGCCGTGGATATTATGAGATATTTCAATGAAGTTTAACAAGTAGCACATTATAGTGGTAATCCTGGCAATATGATATTTTGTTTTTGCTCACCATTAACCCCATCTTGACCAGCATGTGGTGAAGAGTTTGTGTGACGTCAGCAGCATGCAACAGGTTGTGGTATGGGTTGCCATGCTTACTGTAACCATTCTCCATGGCCTCAAGAAAACTGTTGAGGTTCTGAACAGGAATCTAGAGACAACAAAGAAAGAGAAATATCTTGAGCAAACTAGAATAAGTATTCATACTTGCTGTCCAATATCCGGACGCGAAAGTTCAACCGCGTAACCTTACACGAGTGCAGGGAAACCTAATTCAAAAAAGGGCGGGTTCTGACTGCATAATGCAGTGAAGGTCTGATTGTTTGGAGGAAAAATAGAATGTCAAGAGGCGTTTCTGAACAAGGTCAATGATTGAGTCTCCAGTGGCGGCGAAAATGGCATGTTTTCTTTTAATTTTTATCGATCGCACTGCGTTTCCAACAACGACGGCAAGATCCACAGCGAAGCTATAGCGTTTCCCTTTCACATAATAATGAAAAATGGGTTAATGATCGGACACCTTTATCTCTGCGTTCGTATGCAGACTTTATAGCGAGCCATTAACATTGTCAACGATTGACTAATAACGAACCAATCACATTCACTTTCATGAATATCTGAAAATGTGTTGTTTATATAGGCTACTGCTTTGTCAACATTTGCTTTGTTTTTGAGTTCCCGTTGCAAACATGCTTGTGTGAAATGTCTTTGCAACGTTTACATCCAAAAACATGTAAAGATAGCTTTTTCTAAAACAACCTTTCCCAAATATTGAAACCGATGTCTAATTTAACCACTATCATAATTGCTCTTCTTACTATTTTAAATTCATACTTGAGAAACGCCAGAAAGAAAAACACGAACAGTGCGCATCTACGGTGCCCACCAACTCATCACATTTGCCTTCTGGTTGCTGATTACACAAACGTGTTTTATAGTCTGTTCAATATATTTGCTTGTTTTATGTATTGTTTGCTTGCCGTTTTCTTGCTTGATTGTTGGCTTCTCCCCCACCGCGAGAAGAGGACAGTGTAGTACCCTGAAGTACCCGCGTCACCGGGGATTTAATTACGCCGTAACGGTCACGACGTCCTCGTGCTTTGGAGCGTCAGATCCGAACATAGTCTGGTTCTCTCATTGATTGAACGTGGCCGTGCATAAATCACGGGTGTTTGTGCGTCCTCTGTGTGATTCTATACGTGCATGGGATGCGAGGGCACATCGTCTCGATTACATAGCAACCTTCAACAGTGTCTCTCTTTAAAGTGGATTGGCAGCTTCTCTTACACCCACCATTATTTCAAGGCGAACAACATTTCAACACTCCGAATTGTTCTGCCGAAATGTACACGGCAACCACATTCAGAATGTCCGTATGTTCTTTTCACATTCAATTGATGGATTTAATTTTGCTTTAACTTTGCTTAGCATTGTAGAAAGTGCTTTTAAGATGACGATACTAGCCGAAATAGCACGTGACTTTCATTGCTGCAACTAGTATCCTTTCCTTTGAACCATACCTTAGTGGATTTGCAGTGACTTTTTGTTGGTTATCGGGGGAAAGAATTCTCTATTAAGTTGAGAGTGGCACCAGATGTCATCCTGAAATATTTCAGACTAGAAAGCTATATTCCCTTTTTTCTAACGAAAGCAAACTTAATTGTCTACCCTTTTAGCAGGCGAAAACACTAGAAATGAAATTCCCTTTGAGTACATCATCGTACACTGAAGCTACAATGAAACAATTTGGTGCGTGGTTTATTCGTTTCAACAAACTTATTTCATCTTAAATTTTCACTCCACAATGAAAACCCACTCCATGTCTATCCGCAAACGGGCAGTATCATGCTGTTAGTTAGACGAAAACATCTTAACAGCGTCATGGATAATTACAAACTACGAAAACATCATCTCTGGCTAAATAGTTTCTCCCCTGTCTTTCATCTCGGTAGGACCCGGTTCGAATCCTGGGCCGAAGCTTTGGGTGTGGATTGTGTTTTCAGTCCAAACACGATTGCGTGGGTGTCCTTTTCTCATGGTTTCCTCCAACAACTAAAACAATATTTTGTCATCATCTTCTCTACACATGTATCTTCACAGGCCTATGGGTTACACTGCTATTCACTTTCGAGGGTCCTTTAATTTCAACACCATAAATATGTAATAATAATGAATTTGTTCAACATCTTTGTGAATAAATTGCTGAATAGGAATAACGGTAGGCCTATAGTATGGCGCACAACAAACGAGCATTTGTTAAATGAAACGTGTTTGTTAATGATCATCAAAACGGTATAATTCCCACAATAAACATTGCATCTAAGAAATATTCTGGAACAATGCTCTACCTTGTTGTAATTAGCGTTAAACAGGCCTCTTTCTAGTTTCTGAAACTACCCTTCCAAATTGTCTTGTGATTTTTTTCCGTATTCTGATTTTCCTTTGGTTGTTAAGGCCTCTCATTTAAATAATATTAATTATGTATTCATTTACTTTTTTCGGTCATTGTTGTGGTGGTCATTGTACAGTTGCGTTGAATTGAATTGGGTTTTACTGTAGGCAATTACGTCATTGGAATGTGTGTAATACGCGCTTTTAATACGTGGTCATTGACATCTACGAATCGTGCATACTGTATTAAAGTAGAGCGCATACAGCTTCAACTCGCTCAAATTGAGCACACTTCATTTTAGAGTTCATCTTGCAGGCTACATTGCGAGCGGATATTAACAAGTTTTTTCAGATATCACGTTTCGATGAGCTTTAATGAAGCTGGCAGATCATCTTTTTTCGTTTTGTATTCGAGTGCAGATTTTAACACATACTGTATGGGAAAATAAATCACCATTTCAATGTGTTTTTGTAAATACTATCTTTGGCAGAGTTTGCACGCAATCTCTCTGAACGTCTGTAATCTGCTATTTGTCAATCATAACATTTTGGGGGGAAGGTTATGGTCGACGTTATATGAAGCTACAAAATTGCTTACTTTATAGACGAATAAAATATTATCATGACTGTCAGTATTTCTTCAATAATTTATTGACAAGACAGTGTGTACGAGGCAGGAGTAGGATATTCCGAGAAACGGGCACAGGATCTCATTAAATATATCCCCAAGACATGCATGGGTAATCAGTATAGTGTGCACTCATTAGGCCGATTGGACACCATCGTCAGCGGGCAGCACCCGATTAAGCCACGGGGACAGACCTGCATCTCCTCGGTGCAAAATGATGATGAATCCTACCCCCCCTCCCCGTTGCCCAGAGGGAGATGACGATGCCTATATTTAACTTGTGATTATTTTCTACACCGAGGGTAGATGCCCTTCCTTAAGACGTCCCTCAAGACTTGCTCCGAGGATTGCGGTACTTGACATGTGCTAAGGAGCTTATCAGCAAATTCTAATTTGGAAAATTGAAAGAGTGATGGAGTCGACCGGCGACTACACACATAGAAATCGTGGGTTCCGCTCTAAACGTCAAGAACACTCGTGTTTACGGGGCAATCAAAATGTAGTGTTAGGGGAGAGGGTGCGAGGCGGATGCTAGACTTGCACGACACTTGAATTACATCACGATACTGTTTTAGGGTATCAATAAGTTTAATTGAAAACGTACATAACACATTAGCTGTTTTGAAATAAGTAGTTAAACATGCAACTTAACACGATCGAGATACTCACTTTAAACTTTGCAATGAGGTCATATCTCGTGAATAACTCATAAGCTGTACATTTCAGCGCATGCCCATCACTCTCTTCGTTCAGGGTGAAGATGTCAAATGACCACTCGTCCAGATTCTGTGAAGAGGAAGAAAAGACATTTTTACATCAGCTTCGAAAAAAAAGAAAGTATATATACAGGTAGAAGTAACCTATGTTACTCGAATGTTCTATCCTATTCTATAGGTATGCGTCTTTGCACATAGAAACGGCAGTGAATGCGAGGTTTTGATCGAGTCTGTGGGGAGAAGGCTTCACAAGTCCCGCGCCTTTTTGAACACGGGCCCCGTTTAAAAAATGCGCAATTTGGTTTTCTTCAAAACGTAAAAGCAATTTACGTGGGAACGAAGCTTCAAAAATGTCCGAAAAAGAGCAAAACGCACACGGTCTGCTAACGTCATTGGAGTAAGGCTGAGACCAAATTATGACTTCGTCCAATTAATCAGCCCATTTTTACGAGCAATTTGTGCTACTTACAATGGTGACCATTTGTTCTCAATAAATCTCGAGGTCACTAAAAGGCTGATAAAATCAAAGTTCAAGGTTTTATTGGATGGTACCGAATTAACCGATACGATGAAAAGACAAAAACAGAAGCATCGTAGATTGAGAGCCAATTGAGCAACCATTATTATTTATCTATAAATATATGGAAATGTCAAAAACAAAACTGAAAAGACTCGAGTAACCTTCATGGAACGATTTGGACTAGTCAATGTAATTAGCTGCCATTGAACGTACAGAAAGCTGGCATGGATTTACGGCACGAAGCGGCGGATCTTCCCGAATCTGATCATTATAAACACGGATGGCACTTCCCCTAACGTACTGTTACACTTGGTTAATTACAAACATTTTTTTATGGACGGTACAATCCTGTTCTGAATCAATACATCTACAGATTGTATGGGATACAAATGAGCACCGCCGCCGGCAAATCACTCATAATGGCCCTCTTAAGAATAGGTACATGGAAACTGACGTCAATGGAGGGGTTATGGTTACCATGGCAACCAACCAGGGGTGAATGATGGTGAATTGTTCCCGCGTAAATCGGTCTAATTTGGACGGGATAACCCAGTAATGACATTCGGCTACTGGCTGCTTGGGAGTCGTGACGCAGTCCTCGGAGTCTGCATGCCAAAACATCTGTTCTGTTTGTCATATTATTTAGTATTTTTCGGGCGGCTATTTGTAAATTTCTGTTCCACCACGCAGGAGTTTTTCAGTTGTAAAAAAAAAAATGTACAATACGGATTTGTAGTCAGGGAACGTAACGGACGCATTGCAATACAGCAGACACATTATTGCCATAAATGTGAAAATATTGGCAAGACATAGCCTGCATATATCTTACCAAAAAATCATAAATTCCGAGGGAAGTGCCTCAAACGCCTTTGGATTTATTGAAGTGATGCCATAGTCAAATAGTCAAAATACGCTCGTAACTATTTGCGTTGAAATAAATATCTTACTAATTTCTATAATGGTAAATCTTGAAAGGGTAGTGTAAATCTAGTTTTGTCTCGCTCTCTCCAGATTAGTAAAACCCTTTTACAAGTAACATGCGTATTAAATTTATATGCATGCATATTATGCCACTTTTCTTCCTTAACCCAAGCAGCTGCCTCAAGCTTAAACATTTATCATCGCTGGAGTAAAACATTCTCTAGACGAGACCGGCGGACGGAACATATAAAACACTACACTCAATATCACGGTAAAGACTGAGAGACTCCGTCTAGCCACATCGAGGGACGCCTGGAAAGGGTGTCCAGAAACATCATGTGGCAAGACGCCGCCCATCGGACAGTGTCTTCGCTTCGCGCTCGATGGACCAAATTTTGCCAGTTACATTTGGAAGCGATTCCAAGATCTGTGTACACATTTTTAGCTGGATTCCTCGCCTTGGCGCCCACTTAGCTTTGTTTAATGAGCACTGAGGTTTGTGTAGTTAATTCAACTCTGATTCACGTCGGAGGTAATGAGCCGCGAAGGCTAGTGCACGATCTTCAAATATATCTAAGACTTATCCACTGACGATTGTCACAACACTTTGTGTCCATTGACAAGGTTATCATTGGAGGTTTTGGGTTTTGTCTTTACTTGAAAGAGTTCATATAACGACAACACCCACCTGTGACAATCTCATCGAATTAGGTAGTCACGTGCAAGCCCCCAAACAAGTTAACACCAAATGATTAGTAGGTTTTGTTGTCAACGGATTTTGTGCACTTTTACAATGCGTGTTAACTTCGATTGGGAAAATCGAAGTAAGCTTACATCTTGTCATATGACGTCATTTGTGTAGGACGCCCTTGGGGTAGAGGTCAAAAACCAAAGGTTGCTCATTGGCTGATCCTCTACACCGCAAGTACATAGATGTGCTTTTTCAATCGCTTCGTCATATTTTAAGCTCCAAGATGGCGGCGCAATGACTTCAATTCATAAGTTCCATTGACAATTTAGGAACAATTTTTTCCAGTTACATTTGGAAGTGTTCAAATTCTTTCTGAGTTGAATATGTACAGGCATCGAGCTGGTAATACGGGATGTTCTATAGAAGGATGCATGACTTAATAACTCACGTCATAATGATAGACTTGTCTGTACAACAAAAAAATGACTGTAAGTCAAATCGAGTCTGATTACATTAAAAAGAGCAACGCTATATTTAGACTTATGTTGCGTTATTGACCGGGTTACATTGATCATAGTGACATGGGTAGCATTCAAAATAGCACTTCGTAACTCGGCTTACATAGACCCAACTTGCATTGAGTCGCGGGTTACATTTAGAAGCAACCAGGTACCATTAAACCAAGACGTACATTTAGAACCCTGGTGAACGACCCGGGTTGTGGTAATTGCAAAACGCTGAATGCCCGGGTTACTCATGTCACATTAACATGCAGAGTAGGCCTACATTTAGAACCAGACGGTAAAATCGAGACATTAGTACCGATACCAAGACTACGTTAATAGCCAGGTGACAATACGAGCTAAGATACCGTAATAAGCTGCCACGCGTTATCTTCAGAGTTCGGCCTTGCATTACAGACAGATTAACAAAGCTGGGCTTCGGGATACGAGTGGTATTATATTTTTGCCAATGTAGATTTGAATTTTTGTATACATCTTGTATTCTTTCATACTGTATATTAAAAAGCTAACTATAATTTGTTTGCCAACCTTATTCCGTTTTCGTAAAAACAAATGTCTCACAACAATCGTGAAAACTGCTGAAAAAGAACAGTTTTTTATCCATACAAATTTGTTTCTAAATTATATAATTATGTTCTTGATATACGAAACAACCTCCTTTAATTACTAACAGCTCACGGCACGACGATGTTAATGCAAACAAATTTCAAAAATAGCTTCTTGTCCATATCACTTAGAAACTATCCGTCCATGTTCAATTTTAAACGTATGCCTCTCATTATCCGGCTAATATCGAATGCATTTGCACTGAGATAGTATGAGTTCGCTAAAAACGACATCCAATTAATATAATGGCTTCCCCACGCTACGTACGTCAATTTGCCGTGCAGGGGAAAAAATATGAAGAAGCCGAGACTGAGTGACAAGACAAATCCTTGGGTTGGCCCATGAGTTCAAACTCACGGTGTGCCGAAAGGCTACAGAAAGCTCACCCGCAAATACTGCTACATTTCTAATGTCATTAAAGGGTGGTTTACGTAAATAAATACAGGTAGTGTAATGTGCGAAAAACAGCAACTGTATTATTTAACTTGTTCGGATAAAGATGCCATCAAAGCGGTCTAATTACACCAAAAAACCATGAGCGTATGCGGTACATTTTTAATACGCGTGTAGTTGTTTCTTCCGTCTTTGTTTTATGTTTTCTTTCTTTCACAAGCTTGCGTCTGATAATGTTGTTTACTTGCTTAATTTCCATGTCTGTTTCGCAAAGCGTAAAGATAAGTCAACGTTGTGTTGTTAAATGGAAAATGGCCACCAGAGACTTAGGGAACGTGTTTAGAGCCACAACTGCCATGCGATGAGTCGAACTTTGCCTGTGTCTGCAACTTATTTCCCGTCGCATACCGCACATAACGCGTCATAACCTCCATCCCATCGGAATGCAACACTCGTCACAATTATTTATACAGCACTCTTGGAAAAGTTGTATTCATTGGGGACGTTTTGTTTCATTTTGTAAAGTATCTGGAAACATCAAATTATTTGCGTACAGGCTGACAAGTCGAGCAAGAGGCATGCAGTATGTCAGTCTACGCACACGATCACTGAGTTATGGTGTCCTTTGGGATGCCTAAAAAATGTCCAGTCAACTCCCAAATGGCCGTCAGTTCAAATTTATTAGAACTCCTAGTATTCCGACAATGATATATTCTTTTATTAGGAGAGATGTACTGTACTTGGTAACGACAGGGCAACTTTTCATGATTAACCCGACTAGTGTGTTTGAAAGCATTATACCTTCAGCTATATCTCTGGACTGGATATATTGCAATCTATTTTGTGGAATTGATTTGGGTCACCTTACGTTCATACAAAATGCCGGTTATTAAAAACCGTTGAGCTCCTCTTTTGAACAGAGCGACATCGCACGTGGTTACAACGGAAAGACGGGTCCGGCTGTTTATCAATTAACAAACACTACCCTTCCATGATCGATAACTAATAAAAGTTGGGAATGCAGCAGACCACTGCGATCTTACCATACCGTCATGTCATAAGGGTGGTTTTTTTTTTACCTTGAATATCTCCATGACTTTTGCAGGGAAAGTAGTTGCTAATAATCCAGACGTCCTTCTGAACATTCTGTATATCGGAAAGGACAAATGTTGATAGCCGCAAGGCGTTTATAAGTGGTTGATAGTTTGCCAATTTAAAATGTTGGATTGAGTAGCCGGAGAGAAAGGGTTTAACTGCCGCAACGGGGACCATTCATTGAACCACATAAATTTAATTAAATAGAGGAACAAAACTCTACATCTAATTCAACATTTTTTGTATACAACATTGCTGAACATAACTGTTAAATTCTACGACGACGGCACAATATTTGCTTTTAATCAGTAGAGTTTACAATTTCAATCCTCTACCTTTCAATGTTCATATTCAATAACCATTATTCATAGATAAGTCATTATTCACTGAGTGTGTGTATATCTGAACGCCCACCAGTTACATGTTCAGTTTTATAAACGCTTAGAAAGGTCACTGTGCAGATTGAGTTTTAGTAATTATTGGAAACATAATTCTTTACTCTATACTCAAACAGAAGTATTTTTCAGGGTACATGTACAAATTTGAGGTAAATATTGTTTTCAGCTTCTTAAACAATCATCTCATGGCACTAGTATTTGCTCTCAACTGACCCCTTTTACGTCATCATTTTTGTTTTTATCATTTAATTTGAATAATTTAATTTGACGATGATGTTTGTATATATTTGTTATACCTGTCAATGAATAAACCTGTCCGCAACGCCTGCACGATGCTCCTGAACTTTGGTTTCTCATCTCCCAGACGAGATCTCGTAGACTGTCTGCTGAAAGTAGACGTCAGCCAATGCCGTACCTGCTCTGGAACGTCCTCGGTCGCCACCTCAGAAAGATCATCCTCTTCACCTTGGTAATTAAATCTGCCAAAATGGAAGGAAGTTATAGTCAAAACCATACTACAAGTACCACCCTGATTGAAAACTGCAGCACAAGTCTCCAACAATTTGCAATTTTGAGACACAAATATTCAGGGTGCGTCTAACAGTTTCTACTGGAAAGGAGAAATGATATTAATTTCAAGATGATGAATAATGCCATTAGCAAACCAAATACAATACAAACAAGTCAACAACTCTTTTCTCATCACGAAAAACAAATGTTGGGATGATTGTTAAACTGCACTCGGGTGTTATGCTGAATTCAAGCTGCTTCTGTTTTAAGAAATGAAATCAACTTGCAACACTCCTAGTATTATTCATGGTCATTATGGGATACCGCAGTGACCCGTTAAAGAATTGTACATATTGCTAGCCACACATGAGTTAGTCACTTCACGAATTTCAGTTAAGAAAACAGAATCGTCAGTTAGTACTCTAGTGGAATGGAAGTCATCGAGGTAAGAACAAAACCCGATGAATCTATTTTGGGTAAGTTCGATGACTTTGAATTAAAATGTCCAATTAAAAAAGGGGTCCATGATAAAAACAGCGTTGGGTTAAAGGAGCAAATGATTGGGTCAAGTCTATGAACACAGTATTATTAACGACACACGGCGTAAGGGGCAGATTTGGACACAGGGTGGGGGAATGATGACGTATACGTAGCAATGTCTGGGAAAGGGAATTTGCATGAAAGTCACTGAGGGGAACTGAGGCTTAGGCTTCCATGACAAAAAGGGGAAACTTCTTCACCAAACCACACATTCAAGACGTGACCAGTAAACGTTAACACGTGACGTCGAGTAATCCGCCATGTAACTGTTACATGAGTGATTGCATGCTTCACATGTTGCATCCATTCAAAAATGCTAATTTTCTTACATTGCCTTAAGGGTATGAGTCACGTTGTGTTCAAACAGTGAGTGTCTAAAACTGCCCAACATGTGACTCACGACAGTGTGAGCTACACGTAAATCAAAATGCACGAGAATCAACGTACACACAAATTGAACATGCTCCTCTGTACGTTTTTCATAAGGGATGTACATGTATACCATTGTGCTGTAATCATGAACATGGTGCTTCACCAGTGTAAGTTCAAAATGCAAAAAACCCACATCATTTTTGAGAAAACATATTAATAAAAAAAACTTTTCGATCAAAAATGCTCCGCATGCACATCACCCTGTAAGAGATTCAGATAAGAATAGAAATAATGTGAGTGTTTGGTAAGGTTGGAGGGACAGTCACTTTAGAAAGCAAAGAGGCATTACACACTGTCAATAAAGGCTAGAGGCAAACTGAAGCAAACACGGGCACTAAACGGACAGGAGAAGCTGGCTTTAGGTTCACCAAAAAAACATCAACTTACGAACAATGCAAGGTAACAAGGAAAGTTCTTTTTTATGATGTTCACCCTCTATTTACTGATCGTTGTCATGATATTGCGATTGTACAACTGGGTCGCAAAATAGACATACAAAGTAAAAACAAATGAAAAATAAAAAAATAAAAAGGGGGGATTTGCATGAGATTGATCATTACTATTATTTGTAATTATGTTGTTATTATTTATTTTGGTTTTTCGTCTAACCCCTACCCCGCCCCCACCATCCATCAACGATCCGCAGTCTATTGAAGAAAGAGACAAACAGGAACATTCTAGTGTTTCGTACCAGAAAATGTTTTATTGTTTGTTTGTTGGCGTGTTTATTTGTTTGTTTGTTTGTTGGGGTGTTTGTTTGTCTGTTTGTTCTATTTCTTTGTTGGGGTGTGTGTTTGTTTGTTTGTTTGTTTGTTGGGTGTTGGGGTGTTTGTTTGTTTGTTTGTTTGTGTGTTTGTTTGTTTGTTTGTTGGGGTGTTGGGGTGTTTGTTGGGGTGTTTGTTTGTTTGTTTGTTGGGGTGTTGGGGTGTTTGTTTGTTTGTTTCTTTGTTTGTTTCTTTGTTTGCTTATTCCTTGTTTATTGATTCTGAATAAGTTTGAGTCACCGGGAATAGTTTTGTGACAAACTAGTTCATAAAACGTTTCTGAACCAAAGTCTAGACTAATTGACGTGGATTATGAAGGAACTGAAGTTAAGTTCCAGATAGTCTTAACTAATAAACAAAGTTCAGATGATGCTTCTTTGTGGTTCTTGATATATAATGAGAAATGAAATCATTTGGAAAAGAGGATTATGGTCCCAATTCATTATCTGGGATAATACGATCAGCGAACATTAATCCAAACACCTAAATGCAGCTAATGTTCTCAAATTGTATAAGTATTCAAAGCGTGGCCCCAGGTCTAACCAGAAAATTGAGTTTGTATACCACGGGAGAAGTTCCTTGCAGAATAATAAAAGTAGAAACACACTCTTAGAGAAGAAGGTGGCATGATGCAATGTGTAGAAAGCTAAAGAGAAATCCCACTAAACATGGCTCACTCTAGGGGTTAGTAGTAAAGTAATATCGGTGGCCATATCAAAGAAGATGTGAGAATGAATTGGCAGGGGAAGAGGTGTTACAAATGTGAGAGGGGGAAAAATCCCGCTTTCCACAATCATGGTGTTGAAAGCTTTACGGGTCCCCAGGGTGAGTTATCCCATAGGCGGTGGGTTTGCTTGTGCCTCGGATAACCAAGATCTTGCAATGTTGCCTCGGAAGGCTTCTTATTTAGCGGTTGCTTTTTAAACTGTCTTAAACTAGTTCCATCGAGTTCGTCAGGGAGATGGATTGACTTTTACGATCACCCAATTCAACACAATGGGTTTTGTTGTGGTCACTTATTTCTACTTTTGTGTTAGAAACAAAATGTTTCAAGTATTGTGCAAAATTAATTGGTTATCCGCAGCCTACAATGATACGATAAACTCATAAAAGCTGGGGGTCCTCAGGGGGCGTGGTTGTCATGTAGAATGGGGTAGGGGCTGTGGATCAACACACTCCGCGGGAAAGTTCAGGAGGATGGCCAATGATTGGCTGTTAAGAAAGTAAAAAATGAGGAAGAGTAAAGGAGGAGGTGATGAAGTATGCGATGATGGTTCTGAGCGACAATTACTCCATCTGAGCCATGACTACGGCGTTGTCGCCGTGATCGACCCCACGATGGGTTTACACTCTGCTCACCTATATACATACGCTGGGGACGTCTTCTTTGGCTGACATGGTTGATTAGCCTTATGGCTTGGCGTTCTTCATGAAATGGGGAGTGAGAAAAAGAGGCTGGTATTCAACCAACTGGATGTATCATAGACATTACTGTATCAACAAGCTTGACAATTAAAGATGTCGTGTACAAACATTGCTGACTGATGAACAAACCACCAAAGATTAACTTACCATTTTTAAACCTTAGAGAGAGTCGGTTGTACTTCATAAAACAGTGCAAAATAGAAGGAAATGTTTTTATCAGGGAATTAATCACTTCGATCCTATCGATAAGATCTTGGAACGGGTAAATCTTAACTAGCCTGCCCACTGTTCCACTTTGCATAACACTTTTGCAATCATAACAACACTTATCATAACGAAACCGTCTTTATTAGTTGTCCTCCACGCAACTACGCAGGAAGCGAAATTAGTCTGCCCCGATCGTGCATAATAATCAGTACTCATACATGTTGGTGTACAAAGGGAACCGCACAAAGCTGGCAACTGCGCGATATTGATCTACATATCTTTCTTTTGTTTCTTTTGTTGAAAGCCTTTAATGACTATCATTTTTCAACAGTGGTGAAAAGTAGACAGAGGACAATGCAACGACCTAAGATTGCATCAAGTTATTGAAGAAGAAAAGTATGTTGCTCTTTGCGAAGACGTTTAATGGAAGTAGTTTGCCTTCCGCAGTGTGAACAACCGACTTCTGAATGTTTTAACGTATATGAATCACATACTGAAGAAAGCTCGTCCCAAGATCACTGTCACATTATTCTATGTTATCATTGTGTGCACCGGCCATCATAAACCTGTCATGTCTTTTATGGATGGCAACACATGGTCTCACTAACACAACCACACACCCACGTCATTCAGTGTAATTGAGTTAAACTTCAAGTTGAAGCGTATGTTATTTAAGGGATACAAATGGTAACACCATAAGCGTTCCTCTTCCATGCCAATCTTCCGCGTGAACGCAAGAGGGCGTATGGAATTTTAGGGTTAACAATTTTAAAATACAACTTAATTAAAAACAGCTATTGAAAGAAAAAAAGGCAACATTTTACATTGTCAGAAACCAAACGATAGAACCCATACATGACTGCTTTCTAAAAGTGTCAACTCAAAATGGCTTCCTTTTTTTTTCAAGCACAAGGGTAAAGGGTTGTATTGATCCAAGTAAAATAGTTCTGAAGTAGGCTGAAGTTTTCTTTCTCTGAATGATTTACAATACGAAATGTATCAACACATGTCGTGTCTAATCCCCAAGGATACCAGACACCAATTTTCGAACTACAAAGTTTTAGTTCAAGGATGAGTAAATGTAATCAAACATCGCCGCTTACCTGTTCTGGTCATCTTTTAGGACTTCGAGCACACCAGCAGCGTACTGTAAATTACTCTTCAGATCCGTCTTAGAAATCTCCTCCTTCTCGAGTCTTAGTACGAGGCTGCGCAGGCGCAACATGGCCTCTGCCACAGCCTCAGCCGAGCTGATGGCCGGAAGTTCATCCATCTTGGACAGGTCTAGACTCGAGAGGGACTCTTCGTCTAGCTCCTTGGAATCCTGCCTCTTGAGTTTTCTCTTCCCCTCGGCACGCTTGTAGATTTTATAATCTTGCCCTGGTGGTCGAGAGAGGGTTTGGGTTAATCATGTTCTAGAATGGTACCTGGGTTGATTCTTAGTGATCTGGATAATCAGGATGTGTTACTTTAAACTATTCATCTTTTTCCTACAAATCAGCTGGGAGAATTTAAGTCTACGAAGTAAAGATGTCGTGGTAATTGGAGTGAAAAAATGTATTTTTCCTCCTTCAGTTATAAATATTATAGGATAAGCACATTTGGTGCCTATAGTTAAGATTATATGAAACATGAAATGCCATCAAACTAACCTGAGAAAGTCATCGACATTGTGTGGCTCTTCTTTATAAAAGGTTTTGAATGTATTACTGTTATTTTTGCAATTGTATTTTTTACATACTTTCTTTTGTGTGTGTTTTGATTTTCAAAGACGTGTTTATTCACTATGTTGATTCAAATGTGGTATTGGTGTCATACCACTGTTATTAAGAGGTAATAAAATAATAAAATAAATGTAAAACATCGAGGGAGCCCGAAGACTGTTTTAGTTCTATACATGAAATGTTCGTCGGGAGGATCTTCGCCCCTTTTGTTTCTTTTTCATTTTCACCATGCAATTTCACCATGTCCTTCTTGCCTGAAGAGTCGTGAGTGTTTGTTTATCGTGTACCACTATATACGGTTGAATACCGGGCCGAAGGAAATTTCCACCCAACGACTTTCTTATTATAATATTTCATCTCGAGTTAAAGAGGCAGAGACCGACCTAGTGTCGTGTTGTTTCTTTGATTGTCGCATCATCTAAGTTGTTAACTATTTTTCCAGTTTGACCGGGGTACAAACTGGCGGACGAAACTTCAAGTTAAAGCCAGAGCTTATGAAGAGGGCTTATAAAAAAAAGACCCACGTGATACCCGGTAGTTGTTAGTAGACTTAACGCCAATCCTTTGGTTAACCTTTAATTTTTTATCAAAGATTATATTATGCCGTCAGCCGTTAGATATTCACGGGGCTAATCTTCTTAGCATGCTAAAGCGACTACGGAGAGTTTAATGAAACGATGTGTAACGAGCCCCAAACAGCACGGGTTACCCCTTGAGGGTACAGTACATTATTACTGCCTGTGTCCCAGCGCCTCCCACGGGTAGCCTGGCCGGCACATTTCCCTTCCACTACAACCGTGCATGTGAAATGAACAAACATTAAAGGGTGGCAACAACTCAGTGGAGCGTAAAATGCACACCAAAAGAGGCAAAGAAAATGAAATGAACAATTTGTGAGGTAGCATTAGTGAACAGTGTTACTTAAAGGTGAGGTACTGTTGAACATAACACAAAAACCTATAATGCACTTGTCTTTGACCCACTCGTCTTTGTGCACGTACCCGGGTCAGGTATCGTTTACTGAGCTTAGCTATACAGCGGGCAACTTAAAAGATTTCGTTTTCAGTAAACTTGTGTGTTCAACAGCTGGAAAATGACACCGATAGGTACGAGGCCATTCTACAAGTACAAAGTGTGAAAACCCGTTTTAGAAAACGACATTTGAAATGTTCAGACGGGTTTGAACGCCGCCATATTAAATGTTTATAGTGACAGGTCTGCCATAAAAAGGAAGACAGACAAACTCAAATGAATCCCGTCATGCTGATTAAAAAAGGTCGTTAGTGTCTAGAAAAACATTTGCAGGTAGCCTGCAAATTGTGTTTGTTTGAACAACACCTCGAGGTATTACAGGCATTACACTTATGAAGGTGATTTTAGGCAAAGGAGAAAGTTTTCTCCTAAATTGTTTGTACTTTAGACTGTGAATTAATACTAAAACCAAGGGAAAACAAACAAAAACAATAACAAGCAAAACAACCTAAAAACCCAACAAACAAGCTAAAACACAAACAGAACTCGAATCTTGTCGATAGGATAATTCTTGGCATATTTGGGGCTTTTCCTCTATCCCCTCGAAACGAAACTCTTTCACAGACGCCTTGAAATAAATGTCACTGTTATTTCACTACTGTGGTATGTGGAAATTATAATGACACGTTTCGGCTTTTTAAACCATTTACGATCAATGGGTACTTTAATGTTAATATCGAGATTCGGTGCCGTCCATTGTTATGGTGTATAATACTGAACAAGGAAAAAGAGAGATCCGTGGATACTGTTACACGATATCTCCTCCCAATAGGGAAGTTGTCGTTCAATTTGTAAGACACTTGTTGAGTGCTGATGCCTCTTTTCACGAGGGTTTCGTATGATGAGAGTTTCAGACAAGAAGAGTGTTGTGTACGAGCAACCGTATCCTCTGCTCCTATTTAACACTACCGTATTCTCCCCGACCACCCCCCCTCCTCCCCTCCCCACGGCCTACTGCTTACGTTTAGATGATTCCATTGTGATGTCTGCTGTACCTATAAACACCACGTGGTTATCGACCTCGCAGTTCCTTTCCATTCTCCCCTATAGTCGGAACAATTCACCCTCATCCATTTTCCCGTTGACACCCCTTCATGTTCATCGATCCCATTCTTACTGTCTTGTATTATTTCATGTTCAGAATAAATTTCTGCTCTAAAATGTTCCCTGCGTAAAAGTTACTCCCTTTTTCTCGACACAATACCAACTATATAGACAACAACAACAGCAGCAGCAACAACAGCAGCAGCAGCAGCAGCAGCAGCAGCAGCAGCAGCAGCAGCAGCAGCAGCAGCAGCAACAACAACAACAACAACAGCAGCAGCAGCAGCAACAACAACAACAACAACAACAACAACAACAACAACAACAACAACAACAACAACAACAGCAGCAGCAACAACAACAACAACAACAACAACAACAACAGCAACAACAACAACAACAACAACAACAACAACAACAACAACGTGATATCCGTTTACGAAAGCCATTGAAACCAATCCATGTATACAATTATCGATGTGTTTTCATCGAACAGCGTTTCGTAGGGCGCAACTTCGACCCGCCCTCTTTTCAACCATTATTTTCAAGAACGTAATTACTTTAAACACTGCCTACATATTCCACAGCTGACGTGTGACATATGATCTGAAATATGTCCTGATAATACGAGGGAAGAACAAACAAATAAACAAACAAACAAACAACAACAACTACGAGTAGCTGTTGTAGATCTAAGCTGCATGCGCACAAGAACAAGCATTTCGTCGTATATATCTTTCACCATCTTTGTTACGTCCCTCGTGAGCAATATCGATAACAGCGAATGCTGGTTGTCATTAGCTCAAAGCCGCTGACTAATAATATTGATTGAAACGGGAGAAAAGAATAAAATGGCTGCTCGATGAAAAGAATGATGTCTGAGGACCTTTATCAGTCTGTCACGATCGTTGTAGTGTTCCGAGAAAAATATACCATCTAAAGCCCACCGAGTCTCATTATACCGGTATGGGGTTACTGACTATTTTGGCAATTCGGTCTCGTTTTCTTATTTTATAAATTTTTGTGTTTTTTACATCGATCAGAATGGTACAAAACCACATGCCATAGTGCTGTGCACACTTTCTGCTTGCTTGTTACATTTTGACCCTAGATTAGCGGGTAAACAAGTAATTAGTCATATTGATGGTACATAGTAACGATGGTAACCGTAAGGATTACATCTAGCAGGGAGAAACAAGTGTTCTCATCTATTACACTGCTTCGATATTAATACGTATAGCAGTACAGCAAGATCATATTTCACATTTCCTTTTTAGATAAGTATTGTGAAATGAAAAGCACTGACAACAAATGAAATGCTATACTTTGAACGGTTTGCTGGTAATCTTCTTTGAGATGGACGAAGCTCGTATTTAAGAACCCCAACAAAGTCTTCCATTTTCGAACGGGAAATTAATATTTGTGTGTGTGTGCGTAAGAAAGAGAACAGAGAAAAACGAATCGATGTCAATAAGCGACAAGCGAGACTGATAAAAAAAATGAAGAGATGCAAATATTCAAGAGAGGGAGAGAGACAGACAGGACTGGATGAGGTGGGGGACTCATTCCAAGTCAATATTTGAGGTACGTGTTCGAATTTAATTTGTTTGGTGGATGAGATCCACAAAGTGCGTTGCATTGTGTGAAACGATACCGTTTCCAGGGGGTTGTCGGTTAGCATTATGGGGGGAGCCTAATGAGTTCAAATCACGCACACAAAAAGGAAACCCATGAGTTTGTTCCACTGTGAATGCTTAACTCGATTAAGACGGCAAAGTATACACTGTCAAACTTGAAATTGCCAGCCAGTGTTTCGATGTGCGAGGAAGAAAGACAGGTACGTCTTATAATTATGATCAGGATCCATCCTGGACTTCAATTAAAAGAACATCTCAGTGTAATTATTGCTTTCTAATAAAAGTTTATTATTGTAGGGGCCGGGAACAACCAAGTTAATGAGTGGATTTGGTCTATTTACCTACTTCTGATCTGTCAATTTGTTTTTGTGTTTATAGATCGATCGTGCTTAAACGCTTCACGAAACGTCATTAAAAATTAGTTGTGTTAGCTAATAGTCTCAGTTAAAGTGTTACTAGAGCGATTTGTGCTGCGCTTCCCTTCTATAATAAAACTGTAGAATGATACTTCATTATGTCACATAAAAAAAAAAAAAAGAGTTGGCTCTTTTGTTCATGCAAAAAAAATACTTTTATAGACCCATTTTTTTGCACTCGCCACTCCGAATCGCGAAAAGACCCCCCACGTAGAGTCCCTGTGCACACAGCTTCCGCAAACAACTGCGTGACGTCACAGAGTGGTATAGGTCTTGTGTTGTCATACACAACAGCGTGAAGGAAGCCATTACTTTCCCTTCGCTTAGGCTTGTTTCACGAATTCTCCTGCATATTTCACCATGGCTGAAAGATCACAGTGTAACAGAGGATGTCATCGGTGACAGCAGTAGCGATGAGTATTTATTCTGGTAGCAATTTCAGTTTGCCTGACCCCGCTGCCGACGAAGTCATAAGGAGTCCGTGGTCAGAGTGGTGCAGAACCGTACATCCACCGTACAGGTTCGAGCCCATTGCCCCGGTAGGCCAAGGCGGCGAAGATGACGACGAAGAGGAATCCGATTAGGACAACGATCGTCTTTTAAACACAGACTGGTGAGTAGAGGGGACTTCTAATACATTCCTAGTTTTTATTTAGTGAAGGTGGTTGAAATTTTGACTTGATTTCATTTGAAAAGCCACAAAAAATGCCTCAAAAATGAAAAAATACCCAACAAAATAGCTTGTAAAAACAACCGCCTGCTTTTCAGACGGGTGCCCTGCCTCAACCATGTAAACTACGCGGTTGTTGTGGCAGGGTACCCGTCGATACATGCGAGATATGGATCGTGATGGATGGTTTCTCAGCTCATATTGACTAACAAAATCGTCAATTTGGAGTACAAAACATGATCGTGAGTACAATTAAATGACTGATGTTGCATCTTAGACATATCAAGAAGCCAGTACGTTATTTGTTAAAGCTTCTGGGTCTAGTTCTACACTAACTATTGGGTTTGTAAAATCCTTCGCCTTGCCCGGTGATTTTTGCCGATTGACTACCTTCATGCCACTGCCAGTACACACATGGATCACCACACACGTGTGAATTGTACAGGCATAGTTTACGTAGTGAATGATAGTCATAATATAAGTGCTTAGTACTAGTAGTAGTATGTTTTACACTAGTACATCCTACATGTACTGTTCAGAGAGAACATGTTCATGATGATACAGTTTAATTGATAGTTATGGATGTATATTTTCACCACTCCTACTAAAAAAGTACTAGTTAGTACTAATCATGCTAATTGAATAATTTTAATTAAAAAAAGAAAAAAAAAGAAAATAGATGCAGAAAACTGTTTTGCTTTGAGTTTTTTTTTATTTTTTTATTTGTACTTATGGGTAAATTAACTATCAAGCTCCATTCAAAAATCAAACATTGTTTTGACGGCATTAGTAATGTAAGCTAGGTTGGTATAATTTTCGACCCCTGAATGTGCAAAATAACTTGTTTTTCCCAAATTACCCTTAACCTTACACAGTAATCCTATCCAGTGTGGTATTTAATTTTAGTGCACCCTTTTTACCATCAAAGTTTAAAAGTAATTTGGGATAAATGTTTTGACGCAATGCATGGGTGAAATCCTAAAATAGTTACTTACTACATGTACATGGTCTAATCATTGAAAGATGTGAAATATTGGGATCAAGTCCCCCCCCCCCCCCCCCCTCCACACACACACACACACATACGCAAACTTGTTGGGTAGTATTGTTCAATTAATCAATTGTTAAATGTAGTGTACCCTTTAAGTTGGCATGTGTTGGGGCACACACCCCACCCTTATGGATCCGGTTTGTGGGGTCCTGCTATTGCTGTTCTATTATTTTCTTTTTCTAAATAATTCCTCTGTTGGGTCCAAGTTAAATGAAGAATACCTCGTGGGGTCCATCGTTCCATTGTTTTCCCACAAGGACCCATGCATAAGCCTACACTTGTATAGGCTTACAAATAACAAAACAAGAAAAAGACAATAAGGAAACCTACCCCCTCCCCCAAAAAAACATAATAAAATAACAAAAAAATATTTATATATAAATATTAAAAGTTAATGAATAAAGTAATCCTAGTTTTAGTAAAATTAAAACTTGTTTTTGCGAGGTTTATTTGTAAATGAATTTCACAAAAAGTATTTGCACACATCACAATGTTAAGGTTTTTTCTCTCCTCTCCTCCCCTTATTATATCCAGGTGTACTTGTTGACATTGCATCATGCAACCTGATATTTCAAATTGTATTTGCTGTGAAGAGGTTGATGCAATTCGCACAAAAATGACAGATTTGAGGATCAACCTGGATGCTCAGGACCAGTGTATCAGCCAGCATGAATGGTTCGAAGCCTGCTGTTTGCATCCTGCAGTTCTGCAGACTGCACATTTACAGTACCAAGCTCAATATGGGGTGTACAGGGAACAGTTGACAAGTAAGTAGTGTTTTAAGACAAAAGTGATTGTATGTTTAAAACTCTTAACTGTTTAATAATATTACCAGTATTGTACATTGAAAAAGTTCAACAAAAGACATTGTGTTTTGTCTCCATATACACCATGTTGTTTGTAAATAAACATGTACACTGTACAACTTTAAATAGAACATAGAATCAGATCATAAAAAATCATTAAAAAATTACATAACTCTACAGAAAGTTACAACTGACTCCTTTCATTTTTATAGTATTGTTTGTATGGTCAACAAGATTACATGTATTAAGATAGATTGATTGATTCCGCAAAATAAATGGCTATACTGTATTACAGTATGAACTAGTATAGTAAATTCACAAGTTTACTTACTTGGTACTTATACTTTTCTGTTTATTAAATTCGTATTAATCTCCAGGAAATATCGACATGTGGCTTACCATCAAGTTCCACTCCCATGTTGTGCGGTGAATCAAATCCATACCCGACCCGAACCCAGATGGAAAATACAAATGCTTCAGCTATCCCGAACTGGATCAACTTTATTTTTGTGTATGCACATTTCATGTACATTGTACTTCTTTCAAAATTAGTTTTGCTGTTTAATATTACTTTAGACATGGACATGCAACTTTGATAAAAATAAATAAAAACTGCCGAGGTAATATATTTGCATATAAACAGTGTTTTCTGATTTGTGTGACACTAAGGAAAGACATGCATCCCTGTATTGATGACCAAATTTGTCAGAGTTCACTGTACAGTACAAAAGCTGACAATTAAGGGATATAACATTACAATGACAATGAAATGACAAAGTAATACACTGTAGTGTGTAAAGAAAATATGAGAAATTTTGGGGCTATTTTTACTGTCGTGTTAATAATTGTTTCCTGTGTAACATTTCCTAAACTTACATTTTTCATAATAAAACAAACAGTGGTGCATTGTGATCATATCATATCATTAGACCCCTACTTGGTATGGAATTTAATCAAACAGCATGGTATTTCCAGAGGTTGCAATTAAAGTTTAAACAGAATTTTGTGGTAGCCCCAAAAACAAGTAATTTCAACATTTTACTAGTAAGTCCTCAATTAAAAGTACATGTGTCCTGCACAAAAACAGTGTTATTTACATATTGAAATGTTGGTTGTGCTGGTAAAACCACAAGCCTATGTATATAAGTAACGGTGTTAGTTTTACCTCTTTTTTATTTTGGTAATGAAAATACCCACTTGGAAGTATTTTACAGCTCTTTATTTATGTTCGTGTACTATCTTTTATTTTTGGAAAAATATTATATTATGTTGACACTCTCATGGTAATTTTTTGCAATGTTTCTATCTCAGAAACCCAATTTAGCTCTGCACATGTAGATTTATACAGTACTTTCCTAACAACGTCAAACTTCTTATGCTAATACTGTTTTTGTTTTGTTTAATTTGTATTTGCACATTTATTACAACTTTGGCAAAATTAGTCCACAGAATGTTGCTTGTGAAAGTATTGTAATCAACCTTTAATATATAAACTTTCTATTGCAATATCAACTTGTGATAAATTAAAAGAGTTTGAGTAAATAAACATTTATTTTGGTCCACAAAATATATCTGTTAAATAATTTACATACTCCTTTAGCTTGTCATTTTTAGCCTCCTGTAAAACAATATCAACTTTCTAGATTCTATATTTAGTTGAAACCTTGGTATCTGAGCTGTAGGTCGATGAATCATGGGTTACAGTACTTCTAAACATTTCAGATGATGACGACGTCAATTCCTAAGAACAAACAAATACATGTACATGTTTAAATTTGACATATGAACAAAATTATTTTTGGCAAATAATATACATTATAAATGTGACATATAAAGGGCAATTGATTTGAACTGACCTATCACAAAATGATTTCACATGAGCTGAACACAGGAATAGTCTCTTAAGTAAATATGTCATGTGTGTGAATTGTACACTTTCAAGAAATTACGACATGACATTCAGTATCTATGTAATGCTTTTCAATCAAATTTAATTAGTAAAAATGTTGTTTTAGAAGAATAGATGGTTAGGAATATTAAATAATTAACATCTACCTCATCAGATGAATCAATCAGATCACTTGATTTTGTGGACAGTGTAGCAGACGCTGAAGACGTTGATGGTTTAGCTGATGACAGTACAGCTGTTCCTCTAGGCTCAAACATTTCCTTCAGCATCTAGAAAAAATAAAATAGAACTTTTTTTTTTTTTTCACCACACAAATCCATAACTGAATTTTTATTTGTTTTTATGGTTGTTTTTTGTTTTTGTTTTGGAAAGACACTCACAAATATATTTCACTCATTATATGACCAAGAAAGATCTTCCATTATAATTCCATTCATACTGCCTGAGGCTACTGGCTAGTCAGTACCCTTGGCAACAGGAGGATACATATGACTATTATGACAAGTTAGTTACAACAACATTGAACTTGAAGGAAACATTCCCTATGTATTGTATTTGTAACGATGACAGGATTGTTTAATTAAGGAAGGGATGTAATAAGCTACCCACTTCTATTTTACAGAGAGATATACAATGTATACAATGATGTAGTTGTTGTTTATTGACCTTATGAACACCATTTTACACCACCGATCAAAACATAATACCACTGTACTAATATTATGTACACATTGCCGGTTGGATCTGCCCAGTATCCGGACACGTCTTTCTTCCCGATCTCAATCTCATCTGATCGATCGTTTCATACATAATACAGCATGCAATAAATGCAAGACCACCATGAAATGTATCACATAAATAGGGCAAACACATATAAAGATTACCATGCACACGTCGAAGCCGCACTTCCTTGAAAACATGGGGAAACTTTGGCTGGGGGCCGGTTCGATCATGCCTGCAATGCATGCCGCGGCCAGTCCCCACTTTCGTCCCACTTTACTGTTTCACCAACCACACACTCACCCTTGTTCGCTCCAGTTTTTTCCCCTCCGTTCTGCCCTTTCACTCTGTGGCTTTTCATCTTGTTCCCCGACCACGATGTAGAAATATTAGGGGCCTTCAGGGTAGTTTTAGGGGTGAATCCAAACCGTTGCTTGAGTTCGGTCGATGTATCCAAGCACAGAAGCAGTCGTCGGTGAAGTGCTTCCCGGTGAAGTGCGTGCGATGCACATACACTTCGAAACGTTGAAGTTCGATCGCGTTGAGTTTACAAAACGTATCGATTGTCTCCTAATAACAGAATCTGCTGAAAATTTTAGGAAGCTGAGTTGAGGATTTTTAGTGCTGCTCCTTGTGCAGCCTCCAACAGCACACGTTTTTGGCATTTTAAGTATTATCCAGACCCTTTAGCAATGACATGTATCAGGACGTGTGATTCTCGACGGACCTTTCGCATTGCTCGCACACTGCTGCAGCCGTGATTGCGCAACATCATCAACGACCTAGTCCACCCTGTGACGTCAGGATCTTTCTAACAAATCAAACGCCCTCAACGGCGAAATGCTTTCAAGTTTTGCCAAATCCCCAATAATGACCCTTTTTTTGGATGCGATATTACAGACAAACTATGAACCCAAATAACTTAACTTACTCATTAAATAGTAGTCTGATATAATGTCTGCAAGGTTTACAATCTTTTCTGCTTTCCCCAAAATCGCTCTAGTAACACTTTAAACATGCATGGAGGCTTACGATGAGACATTCCATAATAACATGGATTAAAGGGAAGTTGAGTCCAGGGCAGACTGAGTCAACAGCTCTATTTGTTTTTATGAATTGCATACAGTGGACAAGTGGAATAAAGCTAAAGGACTTGTAAAAATTATACATAAAACATGGGATAGGTCCTTAATTAAAAGTCCCCTCTTTTGGAGCGTCAAGCACGGATAGGTTAAGCACAGCAAAATCTGTTGTGCAACATTATGAATTATTCAAGTGCATTCACAAAGTACAGAACTGGTACTCTTAAAACAAAACATCAGAATATTTTATCAAAACGTAAAAGCTCACTGTTACATGACGTTCGTATCTTTAGAGAATTATTTTCTTCTGAAACACTGTCACAATCAGAAAACAGAATCGACAGATCCCCGTCTTATTCCAGTTTCAGCAATCGAAATAGCCACATTTCGATCGTGTGGTGTTTTTTTTTTTTTTTTTTTTTTTTTTTAACTAAGCAATTGGAATTAATTTAGCCTTCAAAAAACACAGTGTACAGCGCCTTTAACTCAAAATAAAGAATAGTTCAAAACTTCAGGGTGGTTAGGCTTTTAAAATTTCTCAATCATGACCAGAGGCATATCAGCAGATCTGCATCTATTTATAGATGTATTTTCATGCAGCCGTGTCCCCAATGTCAGCTTGTTATTTCTACCAAATGGCAGTCACAACTCGAGTGTTTTTCGACGTCCTTTTGTTATGCACAAAAATGTTGGCCGTTCCTGCAGGCAATTTGGCGATTTCCAACATAGTCCCGGATGAAGTAGATGATAAATGGGTCGGATGGAAATACTCAAGTGCCCGTATCGTATAAATAGCTAGCACACAAAATTGGAACGAGCAGGACATGGGAACAATTCCGGTAATTTGTTTAAACAGGGAGAAGTAACAAATACTGTTATTTGTCTTCAGCTGCACTGAAAACGTCAATAAAACCTGCTGAGTGGAAAATATTTGGGCGTATAGTTCTCGGAAACATAATCATGTTGTTGAAACAATTATGTCATACTCGTTGAGCCAACATTGTTTGCGACCGATACCCCCCCCCCCCGAATTCCTGCCATGCAAAACACAATCGCATAGCTCATTATAAAGTTTTGCAATTTTGCAATGTGTGAAAGAGAAGTTAGGACAACAATATTTCAAAAGTTTTCTTTTGGGGCAATTAAGAATTATTTGACTTAAGTAAGTCAGTGTGAAATGGGCGGTTTTCAGTAAGGCCCCATGTCACACAAGGCAATTTGCAGGCAACCAATTCCAGGCAATCTCCGAGAAGAAAAGGCATTCGCATTTGGGGACCGTAAGACATTGTTTGAAAAATGTGCTACCAAAGTGGTCCTGTAGCATGTAGTGCAGTTAGTTGCCTCCAAGTTGCCTGTAAAAGTTGCCTCGTGTGACAAGGCCCTATCAAACAATGTTACATAGGGATATACCTTTTATTCGCCAATATGTCGCACTCTAAAAACTCCAGAAAACTGGTTGAAACGAATTGTGATTTTAACTTGGACTCTGAGTCAGTTTGACCCATGTATGGGTCATTTTAAGATTCTGGGTCACACTGACCCAGAAATGGGTCAAGCCCCAAGGGACCTGGAGTCCGGGTCAACTCTGACCGGGAAGGTTTTAGAAACTAAACTAGTGGCGAAATAATCCCTAGATCGCGGAGATTGCTGTGGGCCTTTTTGAAAACAATACGTTAACTTCGGCTCCGGCTTACGCTCCAGAGTGTGAGCCACTCTGAAAATGCGCGCTTTCGGTCTGGAGAATCAGGGAGGCTCCTGCGTAGCCGAAACCAAAGCCACACTTTCGAAGAATTCCACTGTCGCGTCAGATATGCAGGTAGCTGCCTGCCGTATGCATTGTATACGCACGGATAAACCAGACTGATAAAACATATAATTATAAGCTGTATTCGCACATGCTAACGAGTCAACACGGCTTCCCAAAATCGGCAATTATTATGCATCAACTATAAGTTATATTCTGTCTAATGCGGGAGAGATAAAATAAGGAGATCAAACTAAAATTATAACATCCATTATTGGCGAAATAATTAGAACACCATCTCAAAACGACGATGTATATAATAATACACGAAAAAACACCGTCCTTACATTGTAAAGCAGGTTGTAGTTTTTTTTTCCTAACCAGATGCGTGATTCTGCACACAATGCACGCAATTACAGCCGAACCGCCTTCCTTAAATTACCGACCAGTGCGAATTATGCACAGAAATTCTGCCAAAAAAGGTTAGCTATCGTTGTAATAATAGCAAGATGCCCTACGGGATGGAATACAGCCGCGGAGCACACACTGTATTAATATACCAACGTTTTAATGTGTGCTCATCACACCCAAGGCCTTTGGTTTGTGACATTGTTGATCAAACGGAAAACGAAGGAATGGCCCGGTTTATTTGTTGTGACAAAGTAGGTGTACGTCCGCGGCTTGGCTAACGAGAAACAAGCGCCCCTCTTTGATTCTCGTAACGTTTCTCTCGCGATATTTTAGAAACAGTCCGTACACACGGGAAATTAAAGAAATTATAATGGCAGGATTAGCATAATTATCCTCTTCATATCGTGAAGATATGCTGGTGCTGTCATAAATGTTCAATCAAATCAAGATTACAAACTGCTAGGTTTATCATATGGAAGGTTGTTGTTCATATTATCTGTACGCCTGATTTACATAATGCTGCATAAATGAGTGACAATTGGCTGCAAAACAAAGAAGTTAAAAATAGAAAACGCATTATCACCGAATCACAAATTTAATTTTGTTGTACAATTATTAAAAATAACCTTCTTTTAAAAAATACTAACGGAATGAGTTGTAGAGGTCAGTTTAGTTCATTGGGTCACCTTTCGTTGGCCCCATTTCTGTTTTCAAGAAATGCATTACGTGGTAAGATGCAAGTCGTGGTAAGATGCAAGACGTCAGGCAGTGTCTACATTTAGTAAAGGTCAAAGACCAGTATCACTTGGTGTGTCCCAACATATGCATACCATAACAAACTTGTGAACATTTTGGCTCAATTGGTCATCGAAGTTGCAAGACAAAAATTAGTGAAAAACACCTCTGTGAGGAAATTGTTCACCCCAAAATTAGTTTCTCTAAAAACTGCATTACTTCGAAGGGGGACAACATTTAAAAAATAATATCATCAGCTCTACAGTGCTCTTTACCAAATTTTTTTGTTCTCGTTAATGTTTAGGTTAATTACCAAAGGTATACCCTCCCTGTAAGAGAAAGTGAGAAACTTAGAGATTCTCCACATCCTTCGAGTTGTCAAACAAAGCAAACAGATGTCTTTACTTACTGGGAATGTCCCCGTTCTTTGAGGCAGCGTTCCCGGTATCATCCTCCGTGAACGACGAGGAAGACGGATTTGCAACTGTATAGGAAAAGAGCAGAAAAAAGATAGACACGTTTAGCAACTTCACATAATACACTGTTGGGACCGTCTTGTTCAAATAGAAGAATATTTTATATGTGTGCGCTTGCAAGACAATTTCGGCATAGTGGAATCCTCAAACAATTTATTGCAATTCTCTTTTCTTTCTTATCCCCCTTTTTTCAGTTTGCTATGATTTGAACAGATGCACCCGATGTATTTACTCAATGCTCGCCTGTATGGTTTAAACAAATAGACCATACCCCGAAGCAACCTGTCGGTTACTCCATGGTTATTAGGAAACTGTTTAGTAAATTTCATATGTGAGAGGTACGTATACCCCACTCGTCTCAAGTCCCAATGCTGGGAGTCATCTGAGTGTTGGTTCGAATCCTGGTCACGACGCACCTATTTTCGTTAAGCAAGACAACTAGGTGACAAAACCACGTGACACGGCCAGACAGGAAGTCTCTTTTACCCATTGAGAAAATGGTGTTGACCCATTGTATAACACAGGTCACACACCAGTTCAGACAGCCAACATTTTGTTTAATTTACATATAGAGATTCGAGTCCATGGTCGGTCAGCGCGGTTACGTGTGTGTGTAATTAGATTGCTTCCTCTATAGTTCTTAGTCTATGGGTTTGTTCCATGGACTCACAATTTCTAATAATTATTTGATTTCACAAAGCCAAAGAAGGATTGATCAGGAATTTTGTTGACTGTCCAAAAGAGTCTGACCCTTTTAGGTAAATTGGAAATATATTTCAATATAATTATTCAGCTGATAGAACAGTGAGTACGCAACTGTGAGTGTTGAGTCATAATTTATGTCTAGAGCTGCAATTATAATATTATGGTTGACAGTATGAACTTTTTCATTCAAATCGACAATATTGCAAATAAAAAAATCGTTAAAAATATTTACTAATCAAATATACAAATGGGGTTTTGTGCGTTTGAGAAAAAAAATCAATTAACATTGAAAACAGGACTTGTATGCTCAGCAAAACTGTGAGCTTTCAAACCAGCAGATGTTATAATTGCAAGTCCCTGGAAACTTGATTGGGATATGAAATGAGCGTTTATACCAATCATCAAGTATGTAAGGGGACGGTTAGAACATTTGCATAAATTACAACCTCTTGTGTATTATTTTATGTAGGCCTGTAGGTTGAAGCACACGAGTTGGCTAAACACGTGTGATATGATGCACTTAATATTGCGACTGGTCTACACGGAGCTTTGTGTTTATTTAAGGCGAACATACGTAATGTCCTTGATCTGCATCACTGTGAAGCTATCTTGTTTCTACCCCAATACAATTCAATGACCAAACCGAGGCTTGGATGTCAAAGCTATGTGACACCCTTATGTATTAAGAGTCTGTATGCATGAAGTATTTTTATTTGTGAAGTATTATACATGTGTAATTGGTAGATTAATAATTCAGTGAAGCATGATAAAAGGGTCAGTATAATCGTAGCGCCATGTGGATCTCTCCAAAATGGTCCTTAGGATCACGCATTTAATGCAGTATTTATTACACCGTTAAAGAAATGACATGCAAAGGGAACATTAGTCCAGGCCTATTTGAATGCGTCTGCACAGTGACACACTCTACAAGGCGCCGTATGATAAGCTCATGAAGCGTCTAATCATAGCGTGTCTCACCTTAAACCGTCATCCAATTAATAATTAATCCATTAATCAAGCTGATGACAACCATCTTAACATCGCATCGTCCTAAAATTGTTGAATTGATGTTATAGATGGTACAATATTTTCTGTGTTCTTTCGAGAAGATCGATTGACGAACTTATGGCTTCATTAACCTTCTCAATCAAGTCTGAAATGATGTCGATTTGTTTTTAGAAAGGCGACGAGTGTGAAAACAAAATGTATGCTCATTGTTGTCTCGTAGACGAATCAATAGTATGTTGATCCTAAATGAGAGTTGAGTCGATCGAAATGGACACAACGTACCGTGTAGAACTCGGATCATGCTGTTTCAACATTTGAATAGTTCCATTATTCGAAGTCAAAATTACTGATTGGCAATAAACAGAGAATAAGGCGAGGCTATTTTGTCCTTTTCCATTTGGTTAAAATAATTCTGATGAGAAGAATTCAAAAAAAAATCGTCAAATTTCTTTTATCCGCGTGCAAACCACTTTCAAATGGGTGAGGATTATCAACTTTATTTAAATTATAATTTAAATAAAAAAAGAAGTAATATTTAAGTCACCTTTATTCTAAATCAGTATGATATTTTTTGAAACAAGGTTCTCGCTAATACAGTACAATCCCTTCAACTCAACGTAGATGTCATCAATATTATACCTTTTTTTCTAACGCGAAATAACCTGTTGGGTGTATAAACTCAGCTAGTTTTATCAAACACAATTAATGATCACACCCGTCCGTGACATGTGATAACCACATGTATATCTCCAGTATTTCAATACAAAATGTACAGACATAGTATTAAGCTGCCCTATAACATGCCCTGTTTGTTGTAAACGAAGTGACACATGTTGAATTCAACCGAGTAGATCTGACGGGTTACTGACATTCGGATAAAGGTGACACTTCAATTAATTATGTCCGACACACACCACACACACACACCCCGCATCCGAGCGGGTTACATTACAATATATCATTGATATGCCGAGTGCGAAACTGCTCTTATCAATATTGCATAATTATTACAAGAAATGTTTGTTGCGGATTCCATTTTCGCTACATTTCTATTCGGATAAGAAAACTGTCTTTGTAAACATTTACTTTAAAGGTTAGGTTCTATAACAGTTTATCACAACAATGATATGTCAAAAGATAAACAAACGCTTTATATCGGACCTATCATCTTGATTGCTCGCCTAAACTTAACAACAATTCAGACTATGATATTTTAAGACATTCAAAATATTTTTCATTGTCGTGTCATCAAATAGTTTTTTGTAGTAAAAAAAAAGACAACCGTATTTGAGTTTATAAACGTATTCGCATCAATGTATTTTAGTAAGCTCAGAATAATAACGTTTGTTATTATTGACTAAACGTAGTGTGCAAACAACAACAACAACAACAACTATACTAACAATACAATTAACACAATATTTGATAATTCTGAGAATTTTATGTAGAACTGGTAATAGGTAAAAAGTCTTATTTGTAATGGGTCTAGACGTACTCGTCTGTAGCCTACAGTCTCCAAACACAAAAGGGTCGTGTAACAACTACTAACCATCGAGGTCAACATTTCATGCATAATCTCAATTTTATATACCAGCAAATTGCAAGCCAGCATAAATGTAAAATTCTCCTCGGAAAATTCATCACCCGCTTTGTAGAATTTACGGTTTTCTGGTTTCTCGTCAGCGTTGAAGGTGGGCCCCCGTGACGAAAAAGCTTCTAACATGTGTTACAAGCTCTCTCGTTTCCTTTCCATAACAACTGTGTAGAAAAAACACTTAGCAGCGGGACTAAGTGTCGTGGAAAATATCTCTTTACATAAGGCGAGCCCCCAGCGCGTCCATTCGAATGCTGAAAATATAAAATCTCCGTATCTGTGGAGATAAGTCATAGGCCCTTGACTGCTGTGCACCGACCCCAGGGACTTAAGGAATGATAAACGGCAAACAGAATATTCAAAATGCTTTGGACGTGATCACTAGGTGTAGAAAAGCCCTGCCTTGAGGTAAATGTTGCATTCCTAACTTGGCGTTATCGTTAGAAGAGACAACTGCAGGGGATTTGATAATCATCTGTTGCCATTATGTATTTGAAGTTATTGATTAACATCAACAGGTGGGCATATATACTATTAAAACAGTAAGCTTTATCGATTACAAATAATTGTTTTAAACGGGATGATTATGTAGGCATGCGGCCTTTTAGAAACATCGATAGCGGCGGTAAAATAATGTACGATCGTAAATTTGTTAATGCGTTACAAACATTATGCACAAAGATAAAATGCAAATGCATTTCTTACACAATACATCAGCGGCTGTGATGTTGCAGCGTTTAATGCAATGGTAAAACAAAATGATGGTGTTAATAACAAAGGCTATGATTGCACATGGAACGTTACCATCCACGCATTGTTCGGTGCAGCTAGGCGATCGTTACAGCAAAACCAACGAACAACAGCACTCTTTACTAGCCAGGCCGTAAACCTCTGTTAATCGAGATATCTATCACATTATGTATTTATCATAAATGGTTAAAGCAATAATTAGACTGACTGAAAGCAGAATAACATTCCTCACTTGGTATCTTTGAAGTTGAAGACTGCGAGTTACAACCCCCTCTTCCCGGGGGGGTTCTTCCCGATCGACCCCGCTTCATCATCCTCCGTAGTTGGCGTGGATACATTCCTTCTTTTGTGTCTCCTAGTCCTGCTCCAAAATCTACAGACAATACCTCTGTTCTTCACCGCGGCGTCAGAATGGCTCCGTCCTCAGCAATTACCAGCGTACTCAAATGTAACTCCGCTGTACATGTTGTCTTATGATACCAAACACATGTGTTTATGTGTAGTGCATTATTATTATTATTCCCATACAGGTAACTCACAGATCGCGTATGCGTGTATCGTGGCAGTGGCATGCAACACCCAAGCAGCAGCAGAACATGATGTCAATACGTAATCCCGCCAAAACGAGTATCGTCTGCAACCCTACCCACAATGCCTAGGGGGGAATTGTACGAAATATTACGCGGGTTTGTGCGACAATTTTGTATTTCCCTTGGCGGTTTATCGACGGGGCATTTTTTCCAGCAAGTGCATGCCGGCTCATACATACGTGGCGATTTCGTCGGCAAGCATTATGTAGGCCAAATAATAACAAGGTGTTAGTATGCAATGATGTCGTGATGCTTGAGTTAATCGTTGTTAAATCAGTCGCTGCATTGCCTGCAATAATGTTAACATTCCCATGTTTGAAAAACACTCTGTATCCACCAAGCACTTTCTGCCAAAAGAGGGCAATTAATTATAAAATCTCACCCTTGTCGACGAAACTTAGCAACACACGCCTGTGTTTTCTCGCCATGATTGATGATGGCAATTCGTGCGGAAGAAGACTCATTTTGATCGCAAGGCGAAGATTGGACACTATCTCACAATCACTGTTTGAACGATAAAACTGTTTCTGATAATTTATGCTCGATGCCGACTTGGAAGAAAGTTTGCAGAAGGTGTCTCAAGCAATTGATAAATTGGATTCTTGTAGACGATGGATAATAGTTTGCTCATTCAAAATAATTACGTATTGTTTTCCTTTAAAACAAACATTAACCATTGATGTTGATTTCTGTCAATAAAATATTACAATTGTATTTGCTCTGAACTGTCTGCTTCAAATAGTTATGTATTCCAATGAATCCACAGTTACCTCAAATTTGAAATCAAACCCGCAATCGCCCGCGTGGAGCTGATTTTGTATCCATTATATAAAACTTTATCTGACCAAGTGACGTCGGTGTACATGATTAAATTTTAAAATGAGTAGCACATTGATTCCAAATGGAACTATCTAAAACTTTATACAAAGCAAACTCTCGGCTTTAAATCCGGGGCGTATGTATGTTAATAACTAATATTGTAACTTGTGGATACGAAGCATATTATGTATGTGGATGAACACGAAGATAACCACACAACTGTTGAGCATTAGAACACACAACACATAGTGACATTCTGTTTTCAAGTTGTGATTTCAATTTTAAAGGTTATTAACATTAAGGCCGTAAGAAATTCGACACAAATTAATGCGAATATTAAAAGACGATTTAGAATCCCGTCGTTGGTTCGGGTGGCTCCCTTGTTGACATTGGATTATCTGAAATTTAAAGTCGAAGGAGATAATGCCTATTTCTTTAACTCATCGAGCAGGTGATGCTCGTCTTTAAAAGCCTCAAACTAAGTATTAGAGGCGCCCAAGTGACTATTGACTTGACGTCAACTTGGGAGACAATTCTAAAATGTATTCAAATAGTTGTAACAGTGGGACAACAAGCTGATTACGCGGTTGTTGATGTAAGCCAGATGCTGTTTGTGAGAAATTGTTGTCTATTAGGAATTTGAGAAATCACACCTCATTTTGGTTCATGTTTATGTTAATGAGTAAGTAATTAATATCTATTGCAAATAACTGTTTAATCGACTGACGGTTCCCGGCATTTTTTTTATTTTTTTGTTTGTTTCGTATTTCAAATGACAACTTTAATTTTTAACGTAAAGTAATTGACAGTAAAAAAATAATAATAATAGTACCTTCGGTTAATTTGTTTAAATATTATTATGTTGGTATTTTAGGTGTTTTTTTGTTTGTTTGTTTGTTTTTTGTTTTTGTTTTTTCCCCCCTCCATCATCGGAACGGTAAAGACAACATCCCATAGCTGGAAGGCACGGTTTGATAATCAAGTCTGTAAAAAACCGCGATACAATTCTTATTTCTTGCATTTTGCAGTGCCCTCTTACAATGCACAGCTATGAAAATACTCCCAGCTAGGTTAGGATCACCTCCCGAGTGTGAAAACGAGGAGGCGACGCGAGCTGCAGTCGGCATTGTTTTCTCACAGCCTGCTGATAGATTCCTGCATTTCTGTTTTGTTGTCCCCGACATCGACGTGTACCATGTTGAAACAAGATGTTCCAGAACTGGAAAGTGAATTTTCCAAAGAAATGTATTTGGGGCAAGAAGAGCCGGATACATTGCATTAAGAATTCGCTCCGTGGCTGAAGAGGTTTAACGTTTGGGTTAAGCAGAAAATAGTCTTCCGATAACTATCAGGATGAACTCATTTTTAGATCAAATGAATAAAATCCTTGCGCATAATGTTGCAGTTCGAGATGGGTATTATTAAACTAGTAAAACCCTCTTCTGTAACTGAATGGAAATACTTGTGTACAACCGTTATGTATGGAGTGTCGTTGTGACTTAGAAACAATTTGTTAATGTACAACGCCAAACTAGGGTAAGCACCTTTTTGTTTTCCAGGGGGTCAATCAAACCTAAAGCTTCTGTTTGCATTTCTCTTAAACATGCCACCTTTCAGTTCTCTTGATATGCAATTCACTATTCTTTTAAGATAATCTGACGTTAAGCGTGAAAACAAAAATACATTGTCTGTGTGTAAACGGAAAACTACTTTTAAAAACATTGGCAAAAAAGGTCCAGAAACCAATTGTGCCCCTTCCCCCAGTTACTCCACTGATGGGATAGATTTAAGAAAATACTAATAACAACAGCTACCAAATACAGACATACGGACGCAGGGTGTGTATATTCACAAGTCACGGTTTCCTTGACGACTTTACTTTAGGAACGTAATGAAGGTTCTACGGATGACGATCGTTTTAAATTTAATCAAATCAGGTCTCCGGGATACCTATATTCAGGACATGAGTTCCTATTCGCCTTGTTTCATCTGATACCCCCGTCGTCAGTTCCTGCGGGACACAGTCTCATCAAGATGTCGACAGTCAGACGGATGGGGATGGGAGAGTAGAAATATTAAACCCCATCATTCATTGATTCTAGTAATGTTTTGGACGCTGTAGTGCATGCAGGGATTGAAGTTATATGAAAAGAGTCACTACACTCGATCACCGCGGGTTCATAACCGCTGTCAGACGACAACACTGAAAGCTGCCTTTTGAAAGTTAGACCACCAAGTTTCTGTCGAGACGACGAACTGGCGAATCAATCTGGTGCAAAATAATAGTTAATTTTTTGAATTTGGGTGTAGTTAAGAATGCTTTTCAACAAAAGTACAACAATTATGACTGACTGAATGACCCGGTTACAACACAAAAATAACATAAATCCCTTTCACAACATTGATTACTGGACAGATGTGCTAAAGTGCTGAAAACTGCCAATAATGTTCATATAGAAACTTGTAGGAAGTTCGCAGCTACAAAAATAATATATTAACAAAAACACTCGCACGTGCAGAAGTAATGTTATGTTCATTGTTGTCATTATCACTTTCATCATCTTTGCCAAACTAAACACAATTTGTAACTCTGCCCTACACAGGTGTAACGTCAAGCCTCACTTACGCCATGCAACCCGACACCTGTCCGTCCAGCCTCCGGCCAGACGTATGCACTTTGGCGTTGCTGGCGCGCTTTACAGGGCGCCCTCTTTTGAAACAATTCCGCTCAACCATAAACAGTAATGACAAGAAGGTGTTTCTCTACCGAGGTGCATCCTTCTGTGAGAAACTGACTAAGTGGGATTTTCACGCGTTCGGCAGAAGGTGTGAAGTCCATTGATTTGACCTATATTGTAAATTATTTTTGCTACGTACAAAGCAAAAAGTAGATAAACAAAACTAGAAACTGGTCAGGTTCTTAAAATAATACTACTCGTTATCCAAACCACGTTTCGCTGGTAGCCTGTTTGCAGTAGCAATATTTGTGAAAACTTATTCAGATCGAAACTACCCAAAACGAGATTCGACTATTTTGTTGATTTGCGTGAATTAAACAGTGATGGTTTCACAAAGCCAAGGTTGTCTAGATATTAGTTTAGTTCGGGTAGTTCTTTGAGGAAGGAAAAACGGATGTTTGTTTTTTTACTTTTGTTTTCAACAACTGCGATTTTAAAGACAGACCTGTCGTCTAACGTGTTGTGTACGGGTGTCGCATCGGTACATAGGGGCGTTTCTTGAAAAAGCAACCCTATCCTCTCGGGCGTACAGAATATCGTGAAGCATATAATCATAGGCAGGTGACAATTCACTTGAATCCTGTTCATTTTGGAGATTGCATAATTTTACGGAAAGAGCGTCAAGAAAAAAAGAACTTTATTTCACAGTAGAAGATGATTACTTGACGTTGGGCGAACACAAAGGTGAGAAAAACAGGGAGTGTTCACAAAGAAGCAATCGTCCCAGGATATTACCATCTATGATCGCCTCGTGTAGACAATTGTGAAAGCAACGGCCAATCATATTAATTACTGAATGGTAATAATTCAATAAAACCAGTCTCCAAACATCGGATGTAAAGGCACTCGAATCGATCTTTCGTTCACGTGCACTCTCATCAAGGGGAAAAAGCCAAACGATGTCTTTTTTATTCTCAGAGGAAGTTCCCATGGAGCTCACAAATCACCCAAGCCCTTTGAGTCGGCTGAATTTGCCGTTCTACCCCTTTCTCTTCCTCCCTCTATTGCAAATGTCAAAGAGATCTCATCATAAAGAGACACCCCTATTCAATCTTGAGGTTGCCGTTGCAATGTACAGCTGCCGTAAAGCCTGTAAATATGACTGCTATTTATCACGATTATGAACTGTCTCTCGATGAATTTAATTAGATACTGTCATTATAAAAGTCTGTTCAATTCTACACACTTATACCCTCCGTTTCGTCAACGTAGAATAAAATGCACGTCCATGTGTTGTGCAGTTGTTTACAGATCAGCTTCAAATGATGGTTTATTTTTATGAATTTAAATCCTATTGAAATTACTTCATTTTTAAACCATGTTACTACATGGCCGTGTCACCTATTTACTTGAACGTAAGAGACAGATTTATCTCTCCGTAAGCCCAACACCAAAAACAAATCCTCTTGTAGGAAAACTAACCTTGAGCTGCAAACTTAATTGGTTTATAACTTCATTTGTCAAACCGAATGACAATTCAAACCATCAAAGTTAACGATGTCCTAAATGTACATGCGTTATATGAACAGCTGGTGTTAAAAACCACAAAATGTCAGGAAATTGTGAGCCAAGTGGGATCACGGCAAACAGAGACGGCTAAAACATTTATGTAAACAGACACATCGATCGGTTCAGCACGAAACAATCAAAAAGAGGGGGTAGGGGAAGAAAAACACAACCGTTGGCAATTTCAAAGCATTGTGCAGAATTATTTTAAATTGAAAAATATAAAGGAGTCTGAGATTCTGCTAAAATTGTATACTGCATCGAAAGGTATTAGTTAAAACAATGATCGTTGGAAACGTGAACTATCATTAATTATACACATGAGTATTGTTACTCCTTGACGTTTGTGCAAATGTCTCTACCATTGACACCCCAATTTGTAATGAAAACAATTCATGACAAGTCAAACTGACAATGATCTTCGAGAAATGGTTTACAATAATTAGGCTGTCAAAAAATCATGAAATGGTCATCGTTTTTGTATCACTCAGAAATTTTTAATTGCGTTTTGAAGTTTTATAAAATTGATAACATGTGAAGGTTCCAAGGTTTTTGACACGATTGTAAGAGAAAAGTGTGGTAAAAGTGTCCTGCTCGCCTAACATTGGGGGGGGGGGAATCGGTGAGGTTTTCTGTTCTGTATGGAGAAGGAAACTCGCGTTAGTCGATCGATACTTTCGATTAAAACGTCGACGTTGAATCTGCTAATTTGTTTTATATATAGCCATGAACCAAATCCGTCATGTCGCCAATGCCAATACTTTTGATTTTGCGACAGGAAGACTTGGTGCGTTCATGCAAGTGAAAAACTAAGTGATTCAGTTTGAAACAGACTTTTATCCATTATAGATGTCATCAATATCATTATAAACTGAACAAGAATTTAATAAATGTTAATTTTGTTGGGAATTGTTTTAATAGATGTTTATTTTTGAACAACAATTCACAAATTACTCACTACCAAAAACGTTGGAGAACGGGGTTTTCAAATATGTCTAAGTTGTCTAAGAGGTCGTCCTTGGACGCCCTTTGTGTTTACACATACTGTGCATATCGTTTCCAACCTTAAACATATTTGAGTATTACTCGCTTATTACAATATACATAATTATTACCCATTATAAATACAACATAGCCACAGCTGTGCAGCTAGTATTGTAACGTATGCAACCCATCCAGATGGCGAGATTAAGTCTGCTTTCTGAATCGCAGCACCGTCTCCCCAACCTCCATGTGTTTGGTTCATTGCACAACTCCTGTGTTTATTTTCAAACTACTGAAATGAGTATCAGAGTAACAAGTTGCACTTCCTATCACAGTATCCTAAGCAACTGAACTGGAAGTGCGCCACTGCGGATGATCATATAACAAAACCTCGTCTTGTCATCAGACATCTTTAAAAAAAAACTCACTTTTTAATAAGCATTTACAAGGCTCTTCTAACGAGGCATTATCTTGCAGGCGCAAAAGTAGCCCTCGACTGTTATCAGCGTCATAAATGCCCGTGGTATCATTTGGATGGCGCGATGGTAAAAGGCTCAAAGTGCGCCACCAGCGATAGATTATATCCCACCTACTTTGGTCATAGCAGGTGTACACAGGCGCTAGTCCATCTCTTGTACTGTTAGGTCCGTGTGTTAAAACTATCTCAAGGAACTATTTCTACGACTCTCTATCCTTGCAGCTGTGCACGCTGGTGGGGTTTATAATATTCGCCCTGTAATGCCATATACACTCATCCCAATCATATAGCTCTATCTGACGGTGTTTACTAGAGCATGTAATGAAGGGGAGACCCAACTTGGTTATCTTAGGAAGATTCTGAATATATCGACACTGAATGTTGTCTCTTGGGAGTGGAAGTTATTAAGCCTTGTGGGTCCCAGTTAAAGATAATCCCAACCATGGTGTTTTACTCGCACATTAATATGAGGCGCCGTAACTCAGATATTTTTCCACTTGGTTGAAATAATATTCAACCACACATCAGCCTGAGCCTCATCACATATTCCTCTGGCTATATTTGGTAAATACATAGAGCAATTTTGACAACTGTACATGTGTTTTTGCTTTTTAATATGAGAGGGCTGGTGTGATGATCGCCTTACCGCACTGCATAAACGAGAATTAATCAATTTTATGATGCGGGTGATAGGAAAAACAAGTTCGATGAATTGTGAATCGTGTACCAGAAAAACGTCACATGCTGCATGCAACGGGAAGTCTGTGCCACTTCAGTTGCCGGGGACAGAATTCAGTTGAGACGGAGCATTCACATATCTAACACTACTTGACAAACCATTCCTCGAGCACACACCAAAATTAATTGCAACTTAATCTGATCGTTACGGTTTCCCCTAAAGCAATCAAAATGTTCATCATTTTATTCTGTCGCCGAGTTCCTTAAAGTTCTACAAAAGGACCTCTCTCTGTTTCCATGGACAACTGATGAAGACATTGTTAAGATTTACCGAGGAACTGTGTCCGTTGGATTTTGATTTTGTGATGAACTCCCGGGGCGCCCCATAGGAATAGAAAGAGAACATACATTGAACAAAAGGTTCGTAATGAGTCTTATTTTGGGACGCTGGTTTTTATGTGGGCAGCATCCCCCCGTGAACTACCGCCTGTTATGTTCTCGTGCAACGTGATGTCATCACGTTTCAATATACGGAGAAGCAGTCACGTCGCCTTCGTAAACAGCTCAGACTTAAATAGTCTCCATTCGTGTCATCGTTATGTTCCTGTATGATTATCCTAATAGACGTCTGAAGAAACATGTAAATTTTTGCTTGATCCCCGAGATTACACTCGAAATACCTATCAAAAAAGAAAGCACTGCATGTATGTTGGAACATGACCCGTTGAGCTCATTCTTTAATTCAAGATATTCCATGATTAGAAAGTTACGAGTTCAATTGTGGTATAATGTACAAGGTTTATGCCTCAGTGCTCCAGCCTACGTGCATTCAATATGATCGATGACAACTAACAGTCTACGTTAACTTACATGGAATAACAGCAATTTGAATCCCGACGAAATCTTTTAGCGAAATGGACAATTCGTCTTACTCTTCCCAGCTGAGCTTACGATATAAAAGAATGTAGGGGGAAATGAGCACAATGCACCAGACTTCGCTTACAATTATTGCCAAATAGTATCTATGGCAACGTACTCGGTCAATAGAATACATTGCTGGTGTAGATGGCATTCCACAATAAAATGTCAACAAAAAACCACTCTGAGGAACTCTGCGTGGATAATAAAAGGGTTATTCAGCAACAAAGGTACCTTTTCTTCATGTGTTCCACTGAATGTAATTTTACCAACGCAAATTAGCGTGTTTTGCAGCAAAAACAAAATGGCAACCGCATTGTATATGCGTCCACTATAAGACTAAGACCGTGTATGGATATTATAATGCAGGGTAGATTTCATGCAAAGACATGAACATGAATACGGGAAAATACATTTACATGATTTTTTTGATTTTTTTTTTATTGGGGGGGGCAAATGTATTGTAAAAGTTGAATTGAATGGATTCAATGATTGCTCTGTGGGTAAACGAACGGCTATTCACCAAAATTGTGCACCTGTATGTTATGGTCGATAAAGTCATGCATCGATGAAAACCATCCAAGCTTTGATTGGTGTGGAATTCTTAAATACTCTGATAATCAGTCGCCCATCGTAATCCGTTCTTGTTTTATTGGAATGAATTTTAGGGTCTGTATGTCGATTCCCTCGGATCAATAAAGACTCAAGTTTACTATATTTTTTACTTTAAAAATTTATAAAAACTGTTTCAATCTGAAAGCTTAATACTTATTGTAAAGTTCACACCAGATCCAAGCCCGATAACGCGCACCCAAAACCCATGTCAAAAGTACAGCGTTTTTAGTTGTTGAAATGCTTATACAGACGGGTTGGATGTATGGTGTATTTGTTTTAAAAAATGATAGTTAGTAATTAAGCCTACCAAAAGCAATGATGCATTCACAGGTAAAAGGTAACTCATCGTTTGGTTTTTGTGAATAGAATACTGACCTAAAGGGAAATTGTATCAAGAAAGATGCGATAAAAGTCACATGTGAATGTCTCAGTTGACTACAGCGTCTACAAGTAAAGAAAACATGGACAAACTGTCAAGAACGTCGAATCCAAGAACGTCGAATCCGCACAAGTTAATAGCGACAGCAATACGGCTTTCGGATAAAAGTGACACATTTTTCGGTCTCATTAGCAAAGTAAAACCCCACATAAGAGCATCGTGTGACATTTGTAAATTTGTAGACAGATACAAAACGTTCTGTCTTATGCCGCAATACAGCAAGATCAGTGCACCCTACGTAATAAATGGCAAAGTTGTTTACGCACGTGCAAGTATCATACTATGCATCAAATTTGTATGAAATATTGATATTATGAAGATCGATTTATACCCGAGTAAAGCGCTTGACTAACAATGCATTGCACATTTAAAACACACACGTGTAAGCCCTCGTGTATCCACATAGAGCTCTGTAACTCACAAGCTAAGCAGTAAGCCGTGGTAGGAAACCAGGTTTTACCCACCAAAACACCATGTAATCTGTATGGACGTTATGCATATGACGTCACTTGAGTAGGGCGCCCTCGCCTAGAGGTCAAAAGGAGGTTGTTCATTGGCCAACCCTGAGCGACGTGCGTACAAACCTGCGCGTTCCCATTGTTTCAACGTCGGTTTACCACTAAGATGGCGGCTTGATGACGTCTATGCATAAGGTCAATGTCTCCCAGCGAAGCTAGCTTAGCGGAGACAGAATGTGAATTTTCACCGGTTCGTGGATTGTAAAGCCCTTTCAAAATGCTTGTCATCAGGGGCTGAACACAAACCCTGCCTGCTAACTGTCGATAATACAGTAATAAAACATTACGGAATCTAATTAGTGACGGTTAATTGGATGGATGTTAATTGGTAATGGATCTAAGAAAGTGCATTATTCGATAAAATGTTAAACACCACTGGAATAATAAATGATAAGCTGATACAGAGTGTATATTAAATTAATGATACTGTTACTATATGCGTGCGTGGCCTGATCTATCACTATTTGATTATCCGGCTCTTTACAAGACAGGCACAACGCTAACGGTGAGACGATTAGATTAAATAATACTAAACATCGCTCTTGAATTCACAAGTAAAATAAGCGACCTGTAGAAATTTATTATTTTTTTCAGGTGATTTAATCACAAAAAAGTTGCAGTTGAGAGCAGTTTCCAAAGCATTACATTGTAAAAACAAACACACTGCAACTTAAAAAGTGTCACCTCTTAAAACATAAAAAACCTCAAATCTTCGGTTCCTCAACGTGTAGAATGTTTCGATGCGTCATGCTACATGTTTACAATGGGTGGTTCGTAGACTTCAAAGTCAAGTTGATCAATTCCAGCGAAACCAAAAGATTGGTTATGTTGGATTGGAGGTGGTTTGAGTTTATTACAGTCTTATAAAGCTAAACACATCTTACTCTAGATGTAGAGACAGGGACATGTACTTCCCCCTGCATTGACACTTTTGCTTTATCATAGGACTAGCGGCCTTTTCGAAATTATGGTGTGATCTTATAGGCTCCCGTCTTAGGCTCCGTCAGCCTGTTTGAAGTCCTATATAGGAAAGCACACGTTTGCAAAACAACTGACAGAGCCCAAGCCTAAGCCAAAGTCATGGTTTCGAAAACAGCCCTACAAAATACACGAACACAAGTAGTACAGTCCCTTCAACATATCAGCTGTCCTCTCTCCTGAACAACTTAATAATATGTTGATAACATTATTATAAGCAATTCCATTAAGTACCCAGCCGAGAGGGTTCACGGTGCTCATTAGTGCGTTAATATGTTTAAGACATCACTGGCGTCATTGTTCAGTTAGAATTCTCCCTCCTAATTCTCAGTTCAAACACAATCACATTCTGGTTCTTCATCCATGACAATTTTACAGCTTCATTTGTTTCCCCAGTAAGAGGAAGTTTTTAAAAGAAAAAAAACAGCAAATGTTTTAACATATCCGCAGGAGATTGGGCCTCATGGTGATCTGTTCTTGTAGGGTTCCCGTTCATGTGATCTGGAATAATTTTAAATTTAATGAAATCACCGTTGCTTATATTGATTGCCGCAACAAAAATAACCCAAAATGCATCTATTAATAAACGTGTTTTTTTTTTAAGGAACGCAATTTTCAAAGTAAAAGTAAGTTAACTGTTGCAAACTGCGGTACACTCTTAAACTCCCAGGTCAGCATTGACCCGGATCGCAGCTCCCAGGGTCTGACCCATTGGTGGGTCAAGCTGACCCAGAAACTGCTTGTTTTAATGGGATTAATACATCACTCATGTTGCTGTTACATTCTGTGTTTGTACCTTACGTAAATAAGTAAAAATAACTATTGTGGTTTTTCATGGGGTCAGATTGAACCAATTGAAACTTTCAGCCTCGGTTTGGTCACATTCACTTGAATTGGAGGATACAAAATGGCTGAAAAAGTATACATGGAATTGTAAAATTACTCTTTCCGATCGCTGTTTTAATAATTCGAAATTCAATGTATTAATAATTATGTTTCTCTCCTGAAGACGATTCGAGCAAATTGATCGAAACGTCGAGTTGGTACACCACGAGTTCTTCTCAGAACCGTGTCGCAGGTCGGATATAAATGGTGGCACCTCAAACTTCAGTGTCAAGAAGAGTGATTAGCAGGAATAAATTTGAGCATTAGAATGTTGGTCTTTTGCCCGAATGTCTCATTCAGAAACGCCATCAACACTGAATAATTTACCGGAATATTCAACAAGGAAGTTCCCTCAGTGCGGTCACCCAACGCCTCATTAAAATGGGTAAGAACGATCTCAGTTTATTTTTTATTTGTTTACCGCTCATCCTTACTCAAGAGTATCTGGAAACCTGTTGAGGTAGGTTTGGGTAAATATTACCATTGCTAAAACCCAATCTCTTTAACTTGAACGCCGCAATGTCAAAACAAAACACTTGAATTAAAAAAGACAGAGAGTGAGAGACAAAGCAAAACAACATCTATAAACGTCAGCGACAGTCGGGGCGATTTTTTTTTCCGGCCAGAGGGAGTAATCTGATAATTTAATACGGTTTGTATTAAAAGTTTCACATGTGAAAAAAAAACATGAGGGACGGGTGTAATGACGTCGTCATCTGGGTCGAGTACACAAATGTGTGTAGTCATGGCTTGCATGATGGACTCGTGATAATAATCTAATAACCGCCATAATTCACATCATTATTGTTTCTAAAAACATACTTTGTTATCCATCCAAGATTTAATAATGTGCTGGTAAGTACGGGTGGCGACAATCACAACCTCCTTCTCCCCTGTCTTGACTGAATGCGTGTCGGCTTAGCTTATGATTCATAAGGCGTTGAGTGAAACCTAAGGGAAATGCGTTACACTCTGGGTTACATTATGGATCATGGTGTATGACAGTATGGGTAATTTATTATGGGTTGCACAGTGACAATTGTTGTCAAATAGTAAACCTTAGGAGGTAGGAAATAAAATACTGCATCGGGAAAGCATCGGCATTCCGAATTCCCAGGTCGGAATTGACCCGATTGCGGATCCCCGGGGTGTGACCCATTCCAGGGTCAGGCTGACCCGCAAACTGTTAAAAAAAAAGAATTTAAGCTCAGATTCTACGTCAATCTGACCCATTTGTTGGTCATTTCGATAATGACCCAGAAATGGGTTAGGGCCCCCAGGGACCCAGAATCCGGGAGTTTCGAGAGTGTAGAACTTGGGGGGGGGGGTCTAGTAGTAAGACATCTAATCTGGAATGAATTGGGTGTGGGTTCGAATCTCACCCGAGTAGTAAACCTGTGGAGTTTGTTTTCCGCAGGAGTTAGGAAAGCGCTGATATACAGTGCGTATCAATCATTGGTGAGGGGGTGAAAACCCAAATAATTCAGACCTCATTTGATTATTCGGGTCAGTGTTAAAAGACAACCGACAATACAAGTTGGTTTGTGTTTGTTAAAACACATCACTAGTGAGAATTGTTCCAAATAATCTGACAGACTTAAAACTGGTCCTCTATACAGCTTCATTAAAGAGCAAGTCCGATCGGGGGAAAAAACCTTTCATATTTTGTTTTTACATTAAAATGGTCCGTGTGAGAATCGCAAAAGGGAGGGTACACAATACGGGTTCGACAAGGACTTGTACACAATCTCACATACACGATATCTGTTTCAAAAGTCACTAAACCCAAGCTGAAGTACCGGTGCCTGACTCAACTATGAAGTGTGTCCTCGAGGGAGGGACGTTCCTGAAACGTGAGTCTAGACCGAAAGGACTCGGCCTAACAGTCTAGAACTCTCATCAAGTCTGTTTTTGACACCACAGAGGAAGTAAATTCCCAATCAGTAATGAAATATACTTAAGTGATGCCATATCTCTTTGATTGTCAATTGATACCGACAACGGCAAGGTTATGGTTTAGTTTGGCCCCGTGACGAGGCGTGACATGCGATGTTTACTTATGTGCCACGCGGGAACAAAATCATCAGCTACTTCGGGAGAGAATCGAGCCCACAGCCCATGACCGTCCGCATGCTGTCCTAAGGACTGGAAATGAAGTAAATGATGCTTTTGTTCGTTATCCTCTTGGGTCAGACTTAACCCGGATTCTGTGTCTCAGGAGCCCTGACCTATTTCCGGGTCATATTGACCTGGATTCCAGGTCTCAGGGCCCAGAAGGGGGGGGGGGCGGTTGCAATTTTATCTGAGAGTTTTCAGAATCTACATCAGTAAACACTCAAGATACATTCGGGAATTTTGTTCTCTCTCTTTAAGGAAACAAAACAAATAACATAACATATATATATTTTTATAATAAATAAATTATAACAACAATAATAATAATGGCTTCTTATATAGCGCTCATATCCGTCACTCAGTGACGCTCAAGGCGCTTCAATATTAAGTATTTTCCTGCACGGTATTTCGGGGCTACGTTTGAAGTATGAGACCTACTCCCTTTCATAGCACCATGTAATGATTTACAAGGTGCTGTGGCGCAATATGCTGCCAAATAAACAAATGAACAAATACATAACCACAGTTTTCTAAATAGTTGCACATTGTAATAAATAGGATAGTTCCCATCAAGTTGAAGTGTTTGTTTATTGGTTATTCCATAGAGCAAGGAATTGTTATTCTTGTTTTGTTGATGGAATCGAATATTGAGTACTTTTATAGTGCTGGCTGTGTGAAGGTAATATCAACCATCTTAATGCACTTCATCATTAGTTTATGCAAACAGTACCAAACCTAGACGACCCTGGGCGATTCCACTGTGCATTATTACGGTGTAACGGCATATGACACATGTTTTTCTAATAAGGTATAAATGAAAAAGGCCGAACGTATCTGTTTAATGAGGCATCCAAAATAACGTTGACCTGTCATTACGTCAAGCAATGGAATAATCGTGGAATTTTGTTCATGTAAAGGTTAAATGTACGAGAACAAATTAAAACCAAATCTTTGGCAAATATCGCAAATGGTTTCACCGTTTGCACTGATGACATTTTCGTTGAACTCTCTTATTGGAACATTGTTTTACGGGGAGAACTTCCAAAGAAACATTCCACGGGTATCGCTTATGAAACTGTTTTCTGAATGAGTTCAAATGCGTTGATAGATTAACCATTTTGTTCTAGTTTATCATCACGAATAATACAAATTATCTGACACTCTTTCAGCATACAAATAAAACATATATTTCTAGCTAAACATTCTCTTGCAAAATCAATGACGACCAAACGTAGAAAAACAGAACAACCATCTCCAACCCATCAATAAAGTATAATTGTTCAAAATGTGTAGTTCGACAGCTGCCAGCAATGATAAATAAAAACCAAATCAAAAACACTGTCATGCTTGAAAATCAAAATCTCTATTTCTATGGAAACACCGTAGAGAAATCAATGCTGGTTCAGACCACAGTCGACCTACATTTATTTTTCAATTATGTACCGAGGGCTGGAGAAGGATCGTTACTCGGGTCCCGATGAAGAGTGGGGGATGACTAGGTACGCGAACTGTCAATAACGGAGCATTGCATTTCCAATCAGGTGCACCAAGTTTGCTCTCACTCACGTTAGATGAACTCATAAAACTTGTCAATTGCAATGTTTTTTTTTACCATATTTATATGTGTTATACCGTTGACACTCAATAGGTTTTCTTCTCGCGCCAGTAATAATAATCTGTGTAATGTATACCAAGACTAGCGTTTGTGCTTTTCCAAAACTAGGTTTCATTATGATTACCTTAAAAATGAGAAGAGTTCAAAACCACCCACTTGGAAAATCAGTCTCTGGGGCGCGTGGAATCGAACAGAGACCCTGTATTCTGACGTGATTAACCTTATACTCGAAACACGCACGGGGAATGCAGATTGAAGCTTTTAGAAAAAAGGAGACACCACTGGTGAAGAAAGAGACAAACTGACTGCTATCCAGCTTCTGCTGCTGAGAGAATGTACCCTCTGAGTGGTTGTTGAAAGTACTGAATATAAAACACGTTATTATATGTAAGCAAGTATACATATCTGTCAGGATGTATCCATCATCGATGCCTGGGTTCTTGCGTATAGCCTTCCTTGCAGTCGCTAAGTTTACTGCAGGATTCGAGCCAGCAAAAGTGCTTTATTAATTTCGCTTTTATCTCTGTGATGCTTATACACATTTGCCGTGCTGCCGCCATAAATTATGTCTCGTGTTTCCTGCATGCTCTATTAATAAACAGTAACTTTCTTTATACTAAAACTGGGTCAGACTACATTTGCCCTGCCGGCCTCTCGAACGAGAAAAGGCAAGATGGCGTCCCCCGTTACAAAGTTGTGCCTTTAATGCTCACTGTCTGGATTTCAACACTCACACAAGAGAAGATAAAAACAGAACCAGAAACGGAATTCATACAATTATGAAAGTAGCCTGACAATTAAACATGTGCTACTGAGATCATGTTTCCGATTCGCCATAGAGGAAGAAAAAGACTAGAAGTCCAAGCTGAATAAAGCTTTATGGCGGGCTATTGAGCTAAGCATCGAGGGTTCATACCTTAGGCTCATCCATGCAACTGATATTGATTTCACCCTATGTTTCTCTCCCAGAGAAATTATTGACAATACGGTATATTATAGCTTTGATTATAGTGGCAATGCAACTGGCCTTGTGTAAATGCCAGTTCCTGATTTACTGCACAGACTCGTTTTTGCGACTGCGATGCGGAAATGAGCTAAAAACAATGACGTAATGGAGTCACAAAGTGGCTGCTCCTTTCTCCCGGATTTCTAAGGAAATCTGCCCACTCTATCACAAAAACCTCTGACTCTTCCTGATTGGACATAATTTACCAAGATTATCATTCTTGGCGTCGGGCGTACCGAGCATCAGCAATTATGAATTCTACTCTGGGTCACATAATTTTAGAGGATCAAGCTAAGAGGCGGAAAGACAATAAACTTAGGACGAAAACCAAATTTAGAGCGAAGAGGAATCTACCTAAAACATCTACGATGTGGTTCCCTGCTAAATAAATACACTGGCTGGTTATAAATCAGGTTGGTGGATGCCGCTATATATATCTTCAAAACCAATAATTTATGGTGATTGAGTTGGTTAATTATGTACACTACAGGAGATTTAACATGTTCGAGAGATCCATTAAACTAATACATTGCATGTTTTAGTACAACGGACCGCACAATAATTATAATAAACCATTTTTTTTTTTTTTTTTTTTCTGATGCATGGCGACACCTCGTACGTATGGATCCATGTGCGAACGGATGAACCAGTTTGAATTGCACTTGTTATAAAGCATACAATACTCTGAAAGTGCGACTGACAATGTCTCGACTTGGCCAATATTTTTTTTGAGCCTGAAAACCCTGTCGGCAGTCAGTCTAGTTACATTATTGCCTTCATATAAAGTCGTGTAATCTGTTTTTTTTTTCTGGGATTTTTACTGGGGAGACAGGTGGATTAATTAAATGCCAATACTCTTTGAGATCATGAAATATCCCCAGTAAAACCTCAATCTATGAATGTTTTAATAGTTTGGGGAAAGGGTAATTAATATTACTTATGAAATATAGAACATGGCATAAACTTGTATATTGAGCTTTTGAATAACTATAACTATGCAATTGTTAATGTTTTATATTCAATTAAATTCAGTTATAGTCAATAATCAATGATAAGAAACATTGAGGAAATTTAATTACGTTTTGAAAAACAGTTGTATATTAATTTCAGTGACAAGATTTTCAATTTCTCCGAATGTAAAACCGTGTATTAGTTTTATTTAAAATACGTGTTATTTTACTTCTTCTGTTTTCGATTTAGCCTCAAAACTTATTTATGAAGATGCTACAGCCATCATGTACTCTCTCGCTCAGAAACATTTTACTTTACTGGGCCCAGAAGTAAAACAACAAGACCAATTTGTTGGCGTTGCTCAGAGAGGGAAAATTGTGCCACGATGAAGAGCTATGGTCGTTAAAATAACATGGCTTTCGTAAAAAAAACTCAAGCTTTTTGTGTAAACACTAGAGTTACATGTAATTGGAGCGACACGATGAAATCACTTCAGACGCGACCACTGGCCGTGCTGACTAATTACTTGGCTACATTGCGCGTCCTTGGTTTAAAGTAAGGTGAATAAAGCTAGTGATATAATTCATGCTAATGCAGTTTCAAACATTCGCAATAGTGTGAGCCTGGCCGCCTTTATGGGGGGCCTTTATATTTTTGATTCAAGCTAGCACATTATAAAAGTTTATAACTTTAAAAGCATCGTCGGAACTGCTGAGATATTTGTTTCAGAAGAAACAGTAATTTTGTTTTGTTATTAAGCCGATACAGCGCTTGAAGAGCTTCGGGCATTTTGCCATTTAATGTAGAGCCCAAAGGGGGCTTACGAGTGGAAATTAGTTTGTACAAAACTCACTTTAGGGCATTGTAAAGCTATAGCGCCTCGAGGCTGTAGCACTGAAAATAATACAGACATGGCACGAGACGGAATGGTACATGACCAAGTTTACACAATAAACAGAGCACAACCAATATGTCAGAAACCCGTCAACCTATTTTGACGCATCATCTATTTGGGGGTAATTCACAAAAATTGAAAGTGATGTGAATGCAAAATTATAAGTAGGCAAGAAATATACCACTACAAAAAAATTAAATGCAATCACGATCACGAAAACCAACTTCAATAAAGGCAGGTATACCGATCATGGATGCCTGCTGTTTGTACTGTAACGTGAATGCAACAACAGAGTTGAAATTAGTTTATCGCTACCGTGTATAGGTATTAAATACAAGAAATTCCATACATAACTAACTTTAGACACTGTGCAATTAATGACGTCATCGGTACGCACAGTTTAACGTCTTATGGTTATTACGCAGGTTATCGAACTCCAAGTGTTTGTTAGCTCATTAAGACGTGTGTCTAAAACACCCAAATGATGTGAGAAGCATTACGCCTGAAAAAGGTAAGTACATTCTTGTGATTGAAACATGTTAAATCTTTGCTCCAAGGTTATGCAAGATCATGATTTTCACACGTCAGTTATTCATGTGACTTTTAGGTGTGATATTAACTTTCACACATTTATTCACGTAGAATGGCTGTTCAACTCGAAAAACACACGTTGGTTATTCCAGACAATGCCTGTAGAAGGAAGAACAAGAAGCTGGGAAAAAGAGAAGCCACGGTTCTCTTGTTCGTTTCTGATTTCAAATGTGACATTGTTATCAAACAGCCACCTCCGAAGCAAAGACCTTTTAGCCGATCGCAAAGAGACTGTTTCTCCATTTGTCATGCACTTTGCTTTATACCGTGGACATCTCTAGTTGTATACTAAACCCACTGTTAAAAAAACAAGAGTATACTGTGGGAAGACAGAGGAGGTTCTCTACAAGTTTCCATTGACATGCAATACGGGACATCCATTAATAAAAAAAAACCAAGAAAGTAAAGAACTCTGTCCTTACCAGACATTCTGCCGAGGGGTGACGCACACTACAAATTCAGTATCCACTTTGCCTCTTTCCTCCTCGATTCAAAGACAGAAAATAGAATCCTCTTGAATGTGGTGTTGCTTGAAGACGAGTCCCTGATAATCAGACCAGCGCTTGATGGTGCACCCCTCCAGGTTAGTGCATCTGCAACGGAATGAGTGGGGGTTCTCAGCACGAAGAAATCGTCCAACTGAGATTCGTCTAAATTGTAATGATGGTGCCTTGCCACGCTACATCAATTTCTCCGTTTCAAGCCCCGGTGACTACGGCATGTCCGGGAGCCGTGGAGTGCGCGTGCGTGGAATAATACTCACAACAAGACGAGAGAGTCGAGAGTGGATAAGGCGGGGACACCGTAGATTTTCTTTCCCTCATCCTTAGACCAGTGGAGGAAGGCAAAAGACTGATAATGATGAGCACTTCATCTCATCCCACCGTGTAACCTGACGTGGATTAACGTTGGAAGGTGGATTGGTTTTAAGGGGATTACTAGGAGACGAACTAATTAGAGTGTAAACTATGCAGCACTCTCCCGAGAATAAGAAATGTAAATGAATTTATTGTACCATCCGTAAGAATTACTTTATTTGGCTTGATATCTGCACTTTTTATCAATACATCGCAAAACGACTTCGCAGACGGTCGATATACGAAGTGCCAAAAGCAATTAGTTTACCGTTACATGCCCGTAACTGTCCTCCACTGCGCGTCCTTAACTCTTACCCTTTTGATTTTTCGAACTAAAATACCTGACGGCTGGAACACTCGGTGACCTTTTAGGGATAGTTCGACTATTGCTTGGTATTAGCATTAGTAAATTGTCTGTTTTGTTCAATGAAACGTGAAATGAACTCTGCCGCTGGTGCTCCCAGGGCCTAAATGGTTTTTAGTCATGGCACGGTAGCATTTCGATATAAAAGCCTTGGAAAATGAAGATGAATATAAACATTAGATAAATTGGAAAGGTACAATTTATGTTTTATGATATAATTTAAGTACAGGCAACCAAATGAGATTTCTGGTAGCGTTCATCATTAAAGTCTCGATGGTTGCCTGCTGTGGGTCAAAACTTCGCAGTTTTTCTTTTAGGGATGGATTTTTTAAATATCTTGTTATTGTTATTATTATTGGTTGTCATTTATTTGCACTATTTTCATGGAAACGCACGGCATTGTTAGTGATTTTATACACCCTTGACATAAAATTCCAAGCCATGGACCAGTATACAATCAGTGTATGTAGTACAATCTGTGTACGTAGTCAGTCAAACATCCAATCTGTCTGTCATAGATACTAATAAACCCAGTACGGTCAAACCCAGAAGCTCTCACTCTATTTCCCGCCTATAATTGGATTGTCCTGAGTGATGAAGTGTATGGTCCTTGTCCGTATCGCCATCAACGGTCATCTGACAACATATACACTGATGCTTTTAAGAAGGAGGGCAGCCGGTAAAAAAGCCTTTGGTGCATCTGGAGTAATTTGATACCATCTAAGATGAGCTAAAGGCGGTTTTTGTTTACATTCACATCGGGCAACGGTACTGAAAATCTTGCGTTAAGTCTGAAGATTAAAAATTGTTCATAAAATAAAACAATTTATCGTGTTTAAGTCCCTTGTTTTCGTCCAAGGCTGGATTTCACGAACAGCTGTGCTCTGGGAAGAAAAAAAGAGGGAGAAGAAGAAAAGAAACTGCTGCAGAAAAACACTCTTGAGTTTGGCCCTTGGGAAATCCAACTTTGAGCACTTAAAATGTAAGAGTTCTAACATCAGCGGTTGATGCACACGGGCTATGGGTTGAATTTAATAGGCATTGATGAAGGAGATACCATCATTTCCGTTTCCCTCTCCTCGGGTTTAGTTTCTTCAAAATACATGATATATTGAGGACTTACAGGAACTTGTGCCAGATGGTAGATGCACTTTTTCATCATTTATGCCCACAATAATAATCTAGACTTGAGGTCAAGGGGTCACGGCGTGAGGTGTTAGACACCTGGAGATGATAAATGCGTTTAACTGATTAGACCACCCAGTCACAATACACACACCGTCCAAGTAATAATAATATTATTGTCGCTGCGTTTAGATATTGCATACTGCCTTGCACGGAATGGTGCATGACATTATTTTTACCTTCCCGCCTATATATATTATTATTCCCTTCGCGGGGATCTGGATAAACACTACAAACTCCTCCAGATTGGGGTGGGCTAACCGAACTGGCAAACAAAACAGTACTTCCTGTTACATATACAATTTGCTCACACTGCTCTACATTGAACCCATCGGTGCTGTCTCAAGAGGGTGTGTATTTACCGTAAAAACCTGGGCTCGAAATCATTTCGAGATAACCCATCATATCAGTGTCTGTTACTAGTTTCAGTCGCGTTTGGGCATTATTCATAAACTAATTCAAGATGGGAGAATCGCTAGCCCTAAATTACAACAACTGGCACTAGTTTATGTTACTGCACATTGTTGCACACGTTCTTATGTTATTAAATCTAAATACAAATTCTACAAAGGTGTTGGTTTTTCGGGGATACAAAATTGTCCACAAAATGGTCAGTTTAAATTTACATTTAAACTGCGTTTTATGAAACTTCTCTAATATGCAAGCTTTGAAACGAAGACTTAATTCAGTTTACTGACTGACACAGACATCATAAATTTGTTCACGTTTGCAACAAATGTAAGTATTACTCTTGTAAAAAAAATGTATTTATTTATTTATCAGTAGTAGAAGTAGGCCTAGTTTTATTGTTATTTTTACATTACTTGTCTATAACGTTAAGTTACCACAGCACAAAATTGTTTTTTTCTGAATAATAGCTCATTTACTCACCAGTGTAACAAGAGTAACAGTAATTTATTTTGTAGTTCATTTTAATTCATATTCGAGATGTAAAAAAAATGTATTTATTTAATTATCAGTAGTAGAAGTAGGCCTAGTATTATTGTTATTTTTACATTACTTGTCTAAACGTTAAGTTACCACAGCACAAAATTGTTTTTTTTCTGAATAATAGCTCATTTACTCACCAGTGTAACAAGAGTAACAGTAATTTATTTTGTAGTTCATTTTAATTCATATTCGAGATGTAAAAAAAATGTATTTATTTATTTATCAGTAGTAGAAGTAGGCCTAGTATTATTGTTATTTTTACATTACTTGTCTAAACGTTAAGTTACCACAGCACAAAATTGTTTTTTTTTCTGAATAATAGCTCATTTACTCACCAGTGTAACAAGAGTAACAGTAATTTATTTTGTAGTTCATTTTAATTCATATTCGAGATTATATGCCGCAAAGTAAATTTTTAAATTCTTAAAATGGTTTGATTCTACGAAGAAGATTGACAGACCGTATCAAAGTTTGACAGACATGCATGGATCGACATGTTCAACACAGCTCTAAAGTTTATCCGAGTTCAAACTAGAAATCATTGCGTAACTCCTGAGTAAAGCTCTTAAAATATCAAGCTCAATAATCTCAGCGTATTAAATTTATTAAAGATAAGACAAAAAGAAGATGCATTTTTACCAACCCATGAATTGAACGTCCAAAGCTTTGGCGTAGCGAACAATTGCATAATAGCTATTCTTGTTTGGTATTTGCGTTCAATTAAAACTTGTGCTTTTGTAAGTTTCCCTCAAAAAAAAAGTACACAGTGGCCTTGTGAGTATTTTTACACGCAGTACTTATGAAAATAGCACGCTTGACGTCAGTGAAACTGAATGGAGTCTTGTTGATTTGCTTTTAGGATGCTATAAAAAAAGGAGTTTTCACAAGATGGGTATCTGGCTTTATCAAGACATTATCTTTCTAACAAAACTTTAATCATCACATGTATGCTTCCAAATGTACAGCACTTGTTTGTTCGATCGTCAAGACCAGTTGTCTTAGTTACTATAGCCGTGAGGCACCTCACGTTTTAATTCATTAACATTTTTAAGTAAACATTTTCAGAGCCTAGGGTATAGGGAGACGCAAGCACCGCACGGCTTGATTGGGTCCGTTATAACACATTCCAATGATACGGATCGTGTGCACGCTCGATTACCAAATAATACACTGCATGTGTTCAGGTTGACGTGACGAAGACGCATTTTCGTCAAAACTTACACTGTCGGAATTAAATTGATATATATAAATAAGTACTAGGGGAAATGTTGCCTTACTGGAGTGTGGTTGTTCCTTTAACAATGGTAAGTTATGTAATTATACAGGCTTGACATTTCTTTTGAGCTCACATTTGTATTTATTGAAGCTCGTGAATCCAGAGACAATACATCAAAATAATTCTACACATAAAATGTTTATCTCATCATTTTCCGATAATAATTCCAATATTCATCCCAATGCGTGTTTTAACTGTTTCATTTCTCCATATAGGCCTAGCACCATCAACAATGTCCATTCCTTGCGGTGACTTCATAACTATTGTTTGTAGTATTTGTTTTAGCTAGACCGCGTGAAGGTGGTTTATGTTTAAATTTTGTTTGAAAGATTGTTTGACAAATTTCAAATCAATGAATATTCATATGCGATCACATATACGCACACCAGACAAATACCGGGGAGTAAATATTGTCAACACTTATGTTGAAAAGTGAATTCCTGTTATAAGTATTATTCATAACAACTTTTAGCGGGACCGCGTAAAAGTGATTCCTTTTATTTTATATTTATTGATTTGTATTTACTTATCTATATATATTTTTTTCCTTCAAAGTTTGGGCTAATATTCTTTTAGATTTTTTTTTACACATTTCAAATAGATAAACATTCATATGAAATCACAAATGCAGAAACATACCGGACAGTAAATATTTCTAACCCTATCTAGATAATTGGTTTCCAAGGTGTACAAAGCAATGCCACTCGATCTAAAGAGGCTGGTTTGATATCGCGGCTCGCAATACGACCAAAGTAATACCTCGAATAAATAGATATCATCAAGCAGACATCAAATTCGAGATACACCAGACTCCTGACATGCCATAAACCTAGACAGGGGGATGCTCTAGTCTGAACCATTCCAATTTTCACGGATTTATGTATTTGCAACAAGAAGACAAGGAAACCCGCGTCTCCATGACATCAATGATTGAAGCCCGGATTAGGCCGGTACCCGCTTGGATTTTCCCGCTGGCTTTGCCATACATTTTCTGCTCCAGATGCTTCTTACAAACTTATCCATTCCATATCCCACTCATCAAGGTCTTAATCTAACTACTTGAACAGAAAAAAAAATCAATCAAATTTGTTGATATGTTTAGAAGACACCAGCATCCCGAATTTACAGTTGGGCAGTTGTAGATTTGTATTAATAATATTGATTTCAGGGGTAAAACTAGACTTGTTTTAATTATGTATGTAGGTGCATATCAAACTGCGTCACTGGTGGGATTCAGGACGCGTCTCTTTATCCTCATCGATGTTGATAGATTGACGATGTGTAAGTCTCAACCGGCACCTTTGAAATGTTCACCGGCTGATTAAGTGTGTCCTTTTGAGCTTGTTTTTATTAATATAAAAATTTAATAATCCATACGGTGGGTAAATATACCTGCCATCTCGGCAGATAACAGAACTCGGTTTTGCCAGAACATTAAAACAAATCAAATCTTCCTTTAAAAATGCATGAGTCTGTGCAAAAAGGCAAACTTCCTGTCGCTAAGGTTTTTAGCAAACGGGGCTTGCCAGATCCGCGTCATCCCTTAATTCTATACATCAGTTTGTCGCCTGTCGGGATTTTAGGTTTTATTGCATAATACCGTGGACTGTGTTTTCTTGCTACATCTCATCAGATACCCGTTTCTTAGCCTCGGGTTAGCCAGCATAGCAAGTGTGAAGCCATTTAGACATGCTCCTTTAAATCCCGGATCTTGTGTAAAGTGGTTTGGGCCTATGACTGGATATTGGTAAGTGCATGGAGCAATGGTAACAGGAATGGTGGAGGTGTGTACTCAGTTAGTCGCTTCATTCTCTACCCATCCAGTTACTGAGCGGTAAAGTCCCTGCTCAAGCTCACCAGGTTTGTAAACACACTTTGGGTTATTTTTTTAGCCGGAGGGCATTTCATAAAATAACACCCTTTGCTATGATCTGCTTATAAGTCACACACATGGTTAACTTTCAGTTCGAAGAAGAGGGGATTTATCGTTGGGTATCGAGAAACGGCGGAAAATGTAAACAGGATTTAAAAACTTGAAGTGATCGAACTTTTAAACCATGTTGCTCGTTCATCCTCGACTGGCTGACCCCAACAGGCAAATGAAGAAGAAGAAAAAACACTCATCATTTAACGTTCTGTATAATTTTGACAACTTGTTTTCTTGGATTTGCATTTTTGAACGGTTGCCAGAAGCTCGCTGACGCTATGATAAGGTCAGACATGCTTTTGATAACAGCTTTCCATGATTTACAAAGTCAGCCCTCAAACATTTCTGTTCTCCTCTAATGACCAAGTGATATATGATCCATTCGGGGCGGCTCAAACTAAAGAGCCCAGACTCGATGGTCTGACTGCTGACAGAGGACATTCAAAGTTGAACCTCTCTCCAGCTCGCGAGAAATGGATAATATCTGTAGGCCTACAAGTCGTCAAAGATCGAAATTGCAACTCACTCTCAAACCACAGCACGAAGAATGATTTATAGTCAGGTTTACGAATAACAAATCCGATTGTAAATTTGTCTGAGGGAGAAATCCAGTGACGGTTTTCTTCTTTTTTCCCCCCTTCTTCCCAAGAATATGGAAGCTTTTATGTTAAATGACCATTAACATAGAAATGCCTTTGAGAAAGACTATGCTAGAGGGTCGAGACGTTAGGCCATTAACTATTTTGTGCATAAAATATGAATGATCCGAAGTGACAGTATATTATGTATTGTGTTATAAATATATTCACACAAATTAATAAAAAGCAATCTCAGAGCAGTAAACTAGACACACATACAAAATTATGATAGTTTATTTATTTTCTGGTTTTCTTTTGTTTTTGTTTGTTTTCAGAAAAATGGGTTGGGCAGTAAAACACCAGACTTTTTATTTTATTTTTTTATTTTTTGGGGGAAGATAAAATCGTATTATTTCGAGGGAACAAAATTAAGTTACTTTATTTCGACGAAGTTACTGTTCTTCATCTTTCCCTTTCACTGGCAGCTCACTCCCGGTGTGATCATGTAGAAACCCTTCGAATCCTTGTTATCATCTCCATATTGAAAGGTTCTCCAGCATTTGCCTTTAGTATTATTAGTTGATACAGGTGTATGTCTATAAGTGTCTAATCACTTTAATATATCATCCTTTTTGTATCTAATTTTAATGAATTTGACTTTGTTGTGCTCCAGCCTAAAAGTATACACATACACATATATAGACGTATAGAGGTTTATGGCCATACTGGGTACGTACATGAACAATAATGTCTACAAGCTCAGCCTATGTGTAGTATAATATCTGGGTTTATAAAAACAAAAAATACAAGTATATGTCTATAAGTACATGCGGTCACCATAATAACTACTTGTTGTGTCTAAATTGGATTTGTGATTAGTTTATATGAGGAGATTGGATTAATCTAATCAGATAATCTAATTGTAGATTAAATAAGTACATGATTCAGAAGGATTGCATTCATTGGGATTGAACCGATTACATCGTCATAAGCCTTAACCTGTTGGGAAATTCGATTTACATAATAATTATTGTGTAGTGGATCGGACGGAATGCTAAATTATGATGACCTGTGAGCAATTTGGTGTCTCCACCAGCGTTTTCCATATTCCCCATAAGCTTGTAACAAAAATAAACATCGCTGCTCATAACACTGGGAGCACCAGATTAATCTCCAAAAACTAATTACCATAACAAATTTACTTGGTAAGGAGCACCAAAGAGCTGTTGATATTATAAAATATTATTAGAAATGGCACCCTTTGAAGTAATGTAGTTTTAGAGAATGGGGAAGTTTTTACCCCAAAATTTGAATCTGAGAAAGACAGGTTTTCTCAAGTTGTTCTTTCATTACTTTCTTGCAGTGGCGGCATGCTGGTCGAAATGTTTTAATTAAAGGGGGAGACGCCGAGGAGTGGAGTAACAAACGTCTGTGGGACATGTGGACTGAGGCCCCGTCCCCCACCACGCCCAACCCACCGGCAAATACAACAGTTCTATACCATTAAAGTAAGAATGGTGGGAAGTTCTGGATAGGATATCTTAACCGGAGTAGTTGCGAGGGTCAAATGCTCGTCATTGGAAATTCACTAGGTTTCTAAGAGACCGTGTTATCTTGAAAGAAGCAACATTTGTTATTTTTGGAACATAAAACTGAAGTCCGAACATTTCAGGGAAATAGATCCGTCCAGACCGGTTAAGGCGGGCAGTGTTACCTCACTGTAATTGAAAGCAGGATGTCTATCCCTGAGAACGTCCAAACTTCGTGATGTGCGCATGCGTTTTTTGGTTGTTTTTTCAACGTTCGTCTGACGTGGGTTACTGGTATGAAATTAATCACACAATAATTCGAAGTCATTTATCAATTTCTTTTGACATGATAGATTACATTTTAACGGTTTTAAAACATTAATCATAACGGTTGCAAACTGGGAAAAAAACTTGAATTAAATTTAGTGCATGCATGGTTCTCTAACCGTAATGTGTTGTCGAGGTGTTTGTTTACGGTGTTGGTTTTGTTTGTTTGTTTTTCAGTTGAAGTATATTAGGTTTTCTTTATGTATTTCTAACGGAATTGGTGCCTTCTCTTTCGTTTGTGTAACTCTGTATTGTTTTATTTTTTTCTTCTTCTAATTTCTAAATTTATGTGTAGCTCCTTGGACACCAATCGTTGTATAAACTAAATTTTGTTTTATTTGAGCTGATAATTTTTTATTTTTGTTTTATTGTGCACTGATTTGTGTAAATTGATTTAAATTAATATATTAAACATTCATAGGTAAAATATACTTTATACTTTACGAGTTTTATTTATTTGATCTCGACACCAGGGGTACCCGTGTGCGTTTCAGCATCATCAGACATATCAACCTATATTTCTTCATAAACATAACTTCTCGTCCGATAAAAAAAAACAATAAATAAAGCTCGTACAATATTGATGGTTGAGTCGCCCAATGACGTCGACAGTATGACGGGCCAAGCCGTAAATCAACCAAATGAAAACACTGGACCCACATTCCGGCAAACTCATCCTCAGCCTTAGAAAACTCTACTCGCCAACCTCTTACCACCGCTAAGATGATGAAGGGTACAGCGCCGAGAAAGAGGCGGAGGAGGACTATAAGAAATGAAAAACAAAGACACATCAGAGATGAAAGTCATTTTGTTTTAAGTAAATCAAACAAACCCGGTCGCCAATTTATCAAAAGACAAATCTAATCGAGCCTCGTTCCGCAGGGTTGCAGACGCTACATCGCATATACATTTGCAATTTGGATGCCCGGGTGATTTCGGCCATTACAGACGTCATAAACTAATGACAGGTGACATAGATCTTGGCTTATGAGGTAATGAGATTTGCTTGAAATGTTCTTACAATTTTTTTCCTCGGAATAACTGTCTCACTGACAAAGTTTATTAGACCATGTTCGAATTCCTCCGTGTATGGCTATGGCTAGATCGATAAAAAGGCCTAGTCCTTCAACGTTTGGCATTGCAGCCAACGGACATAGACGCAGCCGAAGTGACTTTATTTGGTAATAATGATTTGAAGACTTATACACGGGAATCATGGGTCCGTCTTTCAGTTTTAACACCAATAGACGAACTGACTCATTGATAGATTTATAATGCATTTTAAACCGATTCTACGATTCGTTTCACAAAGGATAACTATTTCTTCTAGTCTAGGTTCCTGTCTACCCCCTCCCCCCTCTCCCCGGCCTACGGGTTACTGAGCAATGAACTTACATGATCATTCAATGGTTACCAGAAAACGATCATAAATATTCAAATGAAAAGGATTAGTTTATAAACGTATTACTGACCGCGAACAGGAATGTGTTTCGCTAAATAAGTGACAGAATACATAGATTCAGTATCACGTGATGGGTACCCAGGCAACAAAATTAATAATTGCAAACACTGGGCTGTTATAATTCGAGCAACAATTCCCGGGTACTCGTCGGTGCTTAGAAACCAGTGAAGTTTTCTTCCTTTCAACAACCTTTACACGAAGAAAATGAACCACTAGCCTATTGACCCATTGCACAACAAACACCGCACTTACACGCGCCTATTTTGGGAGTCAAAATGTACACAAAGGAATTGACCCCCAAAATGGTGGGCGTGCATTGTGCGGAGATGCGTTCCGCCTTGTGCAAGGGGTAAATATTGGGTTTCTCTCGGCGGGTGCGACTGCACCGCTGAGCCTAAGATAGAAGCTAACCCGGCCCAGGTTTGGCGTGAACTCCGCTGCGATTACTAGAGTACGCTCATCGAACATCCACCATTTTGCAAGCAGGGCTACATTCCTACTCACTTCACAACCTCACGTGCTTCTACCCCCCCCCCCCCCCCCATCGTGGTATGTAGCAAATGAGGCAGTTAATATGTCAACACATTTTAATCAACCAGAGTGGACTGGTCCAGTTTTTTTAATTTGTTGGATCGAGTTCTCCTAATATTATATCTCACTTCTTATGCCTGTCTTTTAATTAAAGGATTTTGCTGGATGGCCTGGTGTGGCAATTAACTTTTTTTTTTCCTGACTGTATGAGCTGTCCTAGATACCGTGAGAATCTGTTAGACTTAAATACTTATACAGTAGGTGTGCAAATAGGAAATGGTGCTAACCTCAAATGATAAGAAAGGATCGAAATCAACGAGGTGTGTTCTTCGAGCGATGACTTCAAGAAAAGACAGCAAATGTCTGCACGAGATTCCGTATTTCGTGACAGGAGAACTACAAGGAAACACATCGATGAAGATACCGAGAGAGAACTTTATCTGAATACTCCTCTATAAAGCAGGCTGTTCACCCATTGCCAGTGTCAGATTGGTGCATAGTCAATTTTAAGTCCTCAGAAACATTGTTGAATGTACAATGATTGTAAACCTCCTGACCAATGGTTCGTAGACTTACTAATTCCCCATACAGCGGGTCGGTTACCAAACACGTAATCATTTAGTGAACAAAATATTACAAAAAGGTTCTAATTACTGCACCTTAGTTTGTATATATTTGGGTAATTATCTCCCTAAAGGGCCTTTTGAAGTACTTTTGTGTACAAATTGTGTTGTAATGTACATGTATGTGTACTGCATCAGCGTAGCTAAGGGGGGCGCTCGGGCACGTGCCCCCCCCCCCCCGCCCGCCTCCCCCATATCCCAGCACTCCCAGGTGCCTCAACGAAGACACGTAGTGCCCTCACAAAAGAAAACAACATTAATATTATGCGCATGAACCTTGTGAACATAAAGACAAACGTTTAAAATATGCTAGAGCGTTTTCCTAAAGATAATTTGTCTAAACACTAAAGAGCCATGCCTTGTCTGGTGACCTTCGACCTCATTTTGATGCATCAACCTATCACACGTCAACTCAGTTAAAAGGTGCACTCACACCCATTTTACTCAAGCGTTGGCTTTGTTTTAATAGTGAGCTTATTACGGTATAGCGTAACACCTCTCATTACACAAGAGATGGGTTCGGTTAGTTTGGTACACCACTGTGCATGATTATAATTTTTCCTTTTCGCAGACTGATCTCCCCAGGGCCAGCTGGAACATCGCTCCGAGACTCGCGCTGTTAATTAACAGTATTGATTGAATACTTCTTATCTAAAAAGGACAAGATTATGATAAGAGTTTAAGAAGCAAACCCTGTCCATAAAAAAACCTGTTTTTTAATGTTTTGTATTTATTGAAGGCCTTCGCCGTGAAATGCCCAATTTGAAAGAAATTCATGCACGGGCATGAGATGGTGTGCTCCTGGCAATGTCTTCGGTACAAAACATGTAAAGAAATGCATGAATGCGTAATAACACAACATAACAACAACGTATGAAGAGATATGCATAAATCCGAATAACTGAAATGACAATATTTTGAGAGAACACGGTACATAACTGAACATGAACCGGAAACAATTTCCAAACAGCGTATTCTCCAGGCTCGGTCGTACCACAATCACAGCGGCATTGCTAGGCACCAACATACAGTGCTCTGCGACGGAGAGGTTGCCCCGAAACAATATTGTGGTGGGTCATTTTGTATGGGACCCAAGTACAAACGGCCAGAGACTGGCATAATACTAGCGTCCCAACAATCACCAAGTTCAAGTTGGCAACTAAACTAAACACAAAGATTCCCGAGAAGGTTGGCGACATTAATCTCAGATGTCCAGTTCAGTGGATTGAAACAATTACGGTAAGAGACACACCTGCTGTGGTCTCAGCCTTCACCTGTCATGAAGACTGAGTACTGGCATCATCTGTATAGAATTCGTGCCCGCACTGTAAAAAGATTTTACTATAAATAACAATCCTCTTCCCCCCCCCCCATTTCGATGAAACAATTCAGGCGAAAGTGACCTTGCCATCCTTACTTATTTTTAATAGTATTTGTTTTTATTTAAAAACAAGTTGATTCCGTCCCAACGATAACAGCTCGTCGAACCGTCGCTAGACGTAAGAAACGCGCAGGAACCATTATCACTTCTGAGCGTGGCTCGTTCTTCGGTCATCCGGGTACGAAAGGGGGCGCTATTGAAAAATGTTGACGCACACAAAGACGACATTCTGACAAGTCTTCTGGCACAAGTTTTTCGGTTATGAATATTAAGTAGATCATTACTGAAGCCACAGTTGTATACAATTTACGGACCTTTCTTAATGTTAATTAAGTAATGTACCTGCCGTTGGTTAACATTGGGCAATCATCATTGCAGAAAATAAAAGGTTACTCAAAAACCCATCCTTAATATTACAAACAATAATTACTCAAAATGCGTCAAACCGAGCTATAATGGAAACGCCCTTTTATTGCTGACTGCGTAAATTTTAATTATGACTTGAATAATAGAGATAGAGCTAACATGTTTATCAACGCATGGCTAAACATTTTAAGCCTAACGATAATAAAGAGAGTCTATAAAGTCCTTACGCTACAAGATACAATTAATGTGACGATGTGGATAGAAAGAGGGTGCGATTTAGCGGTATAACCCTTTTGTGTGCTACCATATTCAAAACGATTATCAACAGATGCAGTTAATGATATTATTCCAAAAAGCTGTCCTAGATAGATGCCCACATTAGCTGCGTTTCCTTGCCAAGCAGAAACCCGCCCTCTGTTGTTCAACACCCTACACTAGTTGTATTTGATTATGTTTACATTGAGGTGAATTTCTGATCTGCATTCATTATAACCCTTTTCTAAAATCGTCATTAACACAAATGTTTGGCAAATTTATCAGAGGGAATAGTGTCTGAAAAATCACCGAGTAAAATAAAATCGTAAAATATTTCTTATAACATAACAAAAACTGTTAACATTTCAAAGTATCATTGTTGCAGTTGCTGAAAAGTGTATTGTTCTCTTAAAGATCATTCCTAATATTGTAATGATGTGTTAAATCTCAAATTCCCAGCTACAGTTGTACTGAGATATTCCCATGTTCATTAATGGCCAGACACTGACTTATTCCAAGCCCCCGCAACTCAGACTTGCACTTCCCGATTGCAAACAATTCACGGCCCCACTACTCGATTTCAACTTCCATTGTAATCGACATTCGATATTTTTCATTCAGCTTGTGGAAGTCTGCGGTGAACGAACCCCAAATAATGGCTCATCTTTTAAGGGGCCTGTGCCATTCTTTATGTTCGTAAACTAGTATACTTGTCACGATGTACAGACTCGGATCGCAGGGTCTTACTGTAACATAATCTGGAGAATAAAATAAAGGACATCTATACATTAGCTATAGTTATTATTGTAAGCCTAAACTAAATAGAGAGTTTAACCCTCACCCCTGCTACCCCACCCACCCCACCCCCATATGGTGTCTACCCCTGTCGATTGTATATTCAGTTAAACGTGTATTTACATTTTCAGAATATACAACAATTATACAGTAAACAATGGGAAGACAAATATATCAATGTATAGGCCTATAAATTATAGACTTTGGGAGATGAGTTGATTCAATTTGTGTCCATTATTCGTCTCGCCACTCCCAGAAGAAAACGATGTTACATGTCACCTTCGAAGGGGAAAGCACATCAATATTTTTGGGAGGAGTATATTAATTTCAATCCTCTAGTTTCCAGGAAATTACATCATAGCAACGAACCTGGGAAAGTATCATCAAATTTGAGCTATGACTGAGGCAATCGATATAAAAAGCACGTTAATTTCAGTGGGGGGTCTTCCACTGCTGATGTTATTTCCTGGACTTCGACAATATTTCAGACGGTAATGATTCCCTGGAAAAATTGGTTGGTACTGAGATGAATTGTATAATTAGTGAGCTCGCAGATTGAAGATACCAACACCTGGTCGCCTTCTTGGTTGCATAAGAACACGATCACGATCACACGTGTTTGTAAATACCGTGAACAGGGGACATTATGTTTTGTTTCCGTTGGTTTTGTTCATGAAGGAGAACCGAGGACTGTCCTCGTTGTGTCATTTTAACGATAGGGATCCTTTTTTAAAACGTGTTCAGTTTAAATGTGTAAACACGTTCACTGATACATACGAGGGCAGATCACCAATGAATATAAATTGATACTAATTTTCGATAACAGACAATTGAGCCGGCGGCAGTTTTCAAAATTCATGGTCACTTCTTCTAACCGATCAGTAAATTAGAGCCATGCCCCGTGGCAAACTAACAGACAGACAGACACCTTCACTACGCTACTCCTTTTCACTGATTAGGTGTTAACACAAAGGCAAGATGGCGTCTATAGATGGTTGCCACAGCAACGCCTGACGCAAAAAGGAAGTCATCTGATCTGCGACGAGGAACCTTGAAAGTGGCTCAATATTGTGTTTGGGATTTTCTTGCTAAAAGGGAGGGGGGAATAAACAATGATGCTAAACACATAAAGAGACAAATACGTGCAGACAATTTAAGAGCATATTTTTGTTTGGTACTTATTGACCAGGAGGGTAACAGACTGACAAACGAGTCTCATTTTTGTCGCGGTTTTAGGAGTTGCGGTCTAATGTTTTCTCTAATCAGCGTTCTTGCTAGGCAACAAAAAGACAGTCACCTGAGAACCTTTACCTTTTATAAAAAATATTGTGATATACTCCAATTAAAATCAGCGTAACCAAAGGCTGGTCATGACAATAGTTTGGCTCTTTCATAGCTATAAAGAAAAATACTCATAATTACTAATGCACAGGACAGCCTAAAAGAATCAACCGCTAATATCCAATTTTAAAGTTTGCAATTCATCTATTAACTATCAGAAAATAAATAATAGGTCTACATTTGTAAAGGTTTAGTAAATTTTAAACAAAATAAAGAGGAAAGTTTGAAATCATCTCATTTTTGTCTGTATTGGTTTGTTTGATTGTTTGTTGGGGTGTTTGTTCGTTTGTTTGATTGGTTTTTCTTTTTTCGGGGGTATTAATTACGCAATAATGTGAGCTTCCTTGTGATAGGCGATACATTTCGCGTAATTGTGTGTCCGATTATGAGAAGTCAGGTTGAGTATGGATGCAGGAATACACCATGGGTGGAACAACTCTCCGTGGAGTTTGGTTCCATACGTCTTTCAGATTTTTCAGTGACAACATTTTGTTGTCGATCATTATCAAAAATAGGTGTGCTATCTCTTATCTTAAATAATTATCTGCACTAGAATGTTTGTAAATCATACAAAAATACCATAACACACGTTTGCTGTGGTATAATGCAGCTGATAGATCGTGCCGAAACTACAGCGAGATTCATTACTCGTTGAGAAAGAGGAGTGAGTAAAGAATCCAACGGGAAAACTGACAACTCAATCATTCCTGCCAACGTTACAGGTAGCCTAAGCAACGGCATAATAACTAAGACACACACGCGCATAAAAATTGTATAATAAAATAACAAATATTTGCATAGCGTCATGTCCCTTAAACAAAAATGCTCCCACGTGCTTTACATGAAATAATTATGAAAACCTTACAGAGATAAAAACAAGTATCAGTGGAAGCACTAGTACCAATGTACGTGTATTTTATTTTATTTTATTTTTTTACTACACATTTCGACAACAATCCTACAAAAACAAAAAAGGAAAGTCAAATGTAAACATAGAAAAAGCCTAAAGCTTAAAATTGACAGCGTAATAAAAAGAGTGTAATCAACTGCACAAAGAAAACAACATTATACTTGGATAAGCCAAGTGACGACAAAAATACCGTCTTTCAGAAGTACATGCTACCTAGTTTCGAAATTCAAAAAGGTTGAAATTTGAGGAGCAAGTTTAAATTTGCAGGTTGTCAGAAACATGTTCTTCAAGCATTGTAGTTGCAAACGACTGGCGTACAAATAAACTAAGGTGGTGTCGACGTAAACTCGGACTCACAGACGACATTACACTGTAACGCTCGTTTTTTGAGCGAACCATCGCACATCACATGACCAATAAGTCACCAATGGGACACTATTTTAAAATCAGCTGGTGACCAATGATGTCCCTTCTCCGTTTATAGAATTGCAGGTTGTTGTCTGCTTAAATGACACACTATGAATGAGGATGACAAATAGTAGGAACTTGTACATGGAAACAACATGCTGGCACGAAGACGGAGACTATCAGTTGAAAGGGAAAAACGGTCTATGGGGAAAAATTACCAATATAGCTTCTGTTGAGATCGCACCTCGTTTTGTGTGAAAGACCTTCAGGTTCAAATAATAGTGTTTACTATGACGCCTCTGAACACAGTCCGCGTCATCTACTGGGGAATACAAAAATAAGCTCCATGGTGTAGTTGAAGAGCGCCCGCAGATAAATTCACAGCTACTGATGTGACAGTGAACGGCTGTTTCGTGTGCGGATATCGCCATATTATAATGACGGGAATACAAATTAAATGGTATGTCTGTCTAAAACAACTGTTTTGTAAAGTAACTTTTTTAAGCAAACATTATTTTCACATTGTGTCATTTTGTCAGTTTGCAAATATCATGATGCTTCACAGAATAAAGTTACCAGCTAAAATACAGTGTCACATACACCATTTGTGCCTGGTATCCTGTTCGTTTTTGCATAGTAGCAGAAAGTTATAGTGTTATTTACTGCTTAAGCAGCTTTATGAGGTTGGGCCGGTTACCGTGTCATCTGTAAAGTGCGTGATTCGATGGGCCGTATAAAGGAAGAATTCCGCGGGAAATAGTGCCACGAAATCGGGCCCTGTTTTGCGAGGAAGTTTCTCCTGCTTTTTGCCCCGGATCCAGGTTTTACGAAGCTGATTGAATGAAAATAAGATACCAGACTGTACGGTACGCTGGGGCGGGAGGGAATGGTAGCATCGGGGACTGGAGACCGCCTAAGTTCACAGGCCAAAAGAATTTGCAACTACTGTGAAATGTTGTTCCAAATTTAAATTTTGGGTTGAACAACGAAATATTGACTACAGTGGGATTTGAACCAACGACCTCCGGATTAACTCTACCAACTGAGCTATCTAGCCCTATGTTTGCGGTCTCTCTATTTTGTCAATGTCTTTGTTCGGGGTGCCAGTTCAAAGCCATACATCCAAGTTTACGATACAACCTGGGAAGAGGCAGCCAAGGGATCAAATTAAAGTTGTTTAAAAGTCAACAGATTGACCTTTATTAGTTAGCTGCAATGTTTATGAGACTCATATCATCATTTAGTGGCAGTTTTTTGTTATTCTAAAGGTAAAAAAAAGAACAGTTACTAAACATGATCCAGGGTTGCCACTATAAACACTCCCTAGATCCAAGATGGGGTGGGTCAAGGTTGTTTTGCTGCGCCACAGAAGGCAGAGTTGTCTTTGTTGCTGAGCAGCCGTGCACCCTAAGAACTCCAGGGTCAGATTTGACCCGGACCCTGGATACCGGCGGGCTCGATCCATTTCTGGGTCAGGCTGACAGAGTACCAGTTAAGAAATGGGATTTTAGCTCAGATTCTGCATCAGTTTGACCGATTTCTGAGTCATTTTGACACAGATTTGGGTCACACTGACTGATGAATGGGTCAATACTGACGCGGGAGTCGAACCCACTCCGTGGCAGATCATTTTATTGAACAAAGCTCTCGGTTTAGACATACAATACACATCACTGTGTCGACGGGAATCATACATGTCTAAAGCCTACTTTTACCACCACACATGAAAGAGCAGTTAGTTCGAAATGTAACTCTAGTCTATAATACTGAAGACAAGATAATGACTTGCATGTTTTGAAGCCCGTTCCTATTTTTGGCCGAGCAATGGTGAAAAAGTTGCTTCAAAACTGACCTTTAAAATGTAGGAAAAAGGCAGTATTCAAGAAAGCATATTTTCCTTTTTAATTCCCCTTACGGGATTAGGAAGACGCAAAGCCACTTTCTAACCGATCAATGCATAGAAAGCGCTATGACGAAAAAATAGTATCAAGTTAAAAGGTTACAAGACAAGATGGGTGGATGGGACGTCACCCAGCCTGGTCATCGTCAGAAAGACTGGGTATGTATTAAGAGTGAACTATCGTCCAGAAGTGCCAGGCTAGCTTATAAGAGTCCATGTTACGTTGTGTGTTACTTCACATCTATGCCGCTGATGTCACCACGGTCAATTTCAATGCTAACATATGCCGTTCGCCGGGCACAACAAGCCCACGTACCTCCATGGTTTCACTGTCGCCTTTAATGAATTTATCATAGAGGGCGTTCTAGTGTCACATTATATTATGATATTCTCTGATACAAACATAGAGCACAGCGTCAACTATCTAACAATGATAACACATGTCAGCTGGGTGGATTATGTCAGCTTATACGTTACACTGATCGCCTTGCTTGAATAAATAGTCTACATAAAAATAGTGTACATTTATAATGCTCATGTCTGTCATAAATGACACCCCGGACGCCAAATTCGTGGGGAACTTTTACGCTGCTTTTGTAGACAGGTTTGGTTCTACATTTAGGCTAGGTTCGAGCTACATGTTATAGGTACGGGTTGTGGCTACATTTAGGTTCGAGGTACATTTAGGTACAGGTTGTGGCTACATTTAGGTTCGAGCTACATTGAGATACGGTTTGTGGCTATATTTAGGTTCCAGCTACATTTTGGTTCGAGCTACATTTATGCGCGCGGTTGTGGCTACATTTAGGTTCGAGCTATATCTAGGTTCGAGCTACATTTACGTGTGGGTTGTGTTTACATTTAGGTTCGCACTACTAGGTTCGAGCTACATTTACGCGCGGGTTGTGGCTACATTTAGGTTCGAGCTATATCTAGGTTCGAGCTACATTTACGTGTGGGTTGTGGCTACATTTAGGTTCGCACTATATTTAGGTTCGAGCTACATTTATGTGCGGGTTGTGGCTACATTTAGGTTCGAGCTATATCTAGGTTCGAGCTACATTTACGTGTGGGTTGTGGCTACATTTAGGTTTGAGCTATATCTAGGTTCGAGCTACATTTATGCGCGCGGTTGTGGCTACATTTAGGTTCGAGCTACATTTAGGTACCCGTTGTGGCTAAATATAGGTTTAAGCTACACTTAGGTACGGGTTTGTTCTCGGGCTAAGTTTAAGCAGCCGCACAGCCGACCAAAAAAACAACAGAGAGCCCCAGATTGTGACTTATTGGTGTATAACAGTTTCTTTTTCAAGCGTCAAAGATGCAGAACTGCAGAACTGACTCACGATTCCTAGTAACTAGTAATGGCTAGCTTTGACGAGTCATTTATTTGTAATGTGTTGAGTTGAATTGATATAAAAACCCAATCATCCGTCACCTCATTTAAAACCACGCATGGATCGCTTGAGAAAGAATTTAAATATATAAAAAACAAAACTGAAATTTACTAGTTGAACTAGCTGTTACATTTCCTAGAAAACGAGGTTTCCATTGTATTATTTGCGACTTAAAGACTCAGTGAGTGTAATATTTCCTTTGCCGAGTTAATGAAGATGATATGCTGTCCGCGGAACGTGCACAATTCCGATCACTTTACTCACTGACAACTTCACCCAGACCAGGTCGAGTGCGTGTCGCTCCATACCGTCAACTTGTTATACTTTTCCCCCACAGTCATCCAGTGCGCCTCGGCAAATCGCCACAATCCTACTGCTTCGTGAGAAATGTGCTATACGGTGTACTGTGTTGTTTCGAAGTCAACAAACCTGGGAGAGAAATGCACCGCATAAAAGTGCTTTTAACTCAAGGTTCTGCATCCCGAACAAAATTTAATGAATTTAGGAGATATTTTTTTACAGAGAGTAAGGAGCGAGCTTGTTTCACATGGCAACTAAATAGCCGCGCTTCTGTCAGTACAAAGGCATATGACGTACACGCCACCTGCTGATTTCTATACATTTCTATTCGATATTATTTGTTTGGATCCGTATTTTTGTTGTTTCGTAGAGTAAACAGCCAGGCATCAAATGCGCATCAGAAAGTACTTTTAACTCCGACCAAAAATAAATAGACGGAATAATGCAACGGAGATTTGTAAGAGTATAGTTGACCACTACATATAGCGACGACACGTCCCTGCCTTCCTGTACAGAACCAGATGACGCACTTAGTCACCTGCGGGTCTCTGACGATTCTAATAAACAACGAACATTGTGTATACTTTTTTATTATTTATTTGTTTGGATTCAACACCTTTCTGTTTCGGGAGAATAGACAAACACATCTTGCTAAAGGGGGGCAATAACGCTGAGGCACGTGGGGAACAAACGCGGCAGGACGTACAAATCGCCTTGAAGAAAGACGGTTACTGACCCCTGTCTGCCGCGGAGGGATATCGATTCCCTAGCACAGCGGTTCAGGAAAAAGGATTGGATGTCTATCCTCGCTGGACTGGCTGCCCAAGAGAGTGACAGAAGCCAGGCTAAATTTACACAGTTCATTATTCCCGACGATTAAAGCCTCAGAGCTGTTAAAACTCCTCGGTGTAGATTGATATCACACAAATCATAGCCGGCTATGGCAACTAGTGTTGCATTGGTGGGAATACCACCGTGCATAGCTGTATACATCAAACTATAATGTATATGTCCGTGTTTCTTTGCTGATACACAATGAACCATTACATATTACTTGTCATATTTGTGGTACAGAGATAATAAAATATACTAAACTATTGAGGGCTCTATTATTTTGTGAAAGAGCAAACTTCACTTGATCTTAACAGCAAATCAATCGTAAATGCTATGCAAAGTGTGACGTCACAGTTTTAACAACTCATCTTAAGATGAACCTTAGCGCTTTGTGACGTCAAGAGGTGTTTGTGTGCTGATATCGCTGCAAATAATACAGTTGCTGTCTGCTACCGGTAAACAGTGTCAAGCGTTGTGTAGAGTGCGATATTAATAATGTCCAATTTGAGTACGTGTTCAAATAAACTACATTCCAAAATATAATAAACAGAAATTTCCGTTTTCCCAAAAGCAATATTGGAGTATTATTACAAGCACAATTGACCCAACAGTAAAATAAATACCACAGCTGTGTGGGTTGTCACATAAATCCATGTAAGCTTATTTCGATTTTTTTCCATCCTCCATAATTAGATGTCTGTTTAACACCCCCACTTGTGCAGTAAAGTAATACTTACCTGTCACTTGTTAATCGCAAGATTCGCATGTCAGCACTAATTTAATACCCTATAGGTTCTGGCCGTGTGGCGTGCCAGTCTACCCCAAAACACATCAATTATAGTTTGGATTTATGGAAGGAATTAACGCCTACAGGGCCGTTACATTGCAATGCGTAATCAGCTTTTATTTTCAGAAATATTCACAAAAGCCAGACGAAGGATTACGTCCAAAAGGATAATCAGATTCAGTATTGGAACTCGTAGTTAAAATCGATTGTTGAATAATTATCTGCATCTGTACACATGTTTATATGTAGTTAACTTATTGAGTTATTTTCAGTTGTGGTTAGACTAGCTTATGCCCGCGACTTTTTTTGCCGTTTGAAAGCATCCCATGATATAATGACACGACTCATCATGATGACAAATATCCATCTGAAACAAAGTCATCCTCAACAAAATTGTTTTGTATCTCTTATAAAAACGGGGAACACGAACACGTACCAATCAGTGCGAACCCAAATTTATAGAGTGTAAACATTTTACAATACATGTTTTGCCAAGTGCTTCTTTTTTAGACCACAGTAACATTTTTGAAGGACAATAGTAGTATCTTCCTTCGCACAAAATACTGACCAAGGTACCGACCCGAGGGCGGGGATCCCCTCCCCCTGCCCCCCCCCCCGGTTACGCCACTGCTTTTAAAGCTGAACCTTTAAATAGACGTTCAGAGGTGATAATTCCGGTATAGTCTGAATCGAAATATATATCCATGTCCTGATAACTCTAAAGCCTGTAAGCTTACAGTGATTATTTCTCAGGTCACAAGTTCCTTGTTAAGACACGCAAGCACCCCTATCCGCAATGCCCTATTACCGAGATATGGTTTTCCTCTTCGTCTTTCTGGATTCGAAGTCCAGACGAATTTGCAGTCCAAACGCTCGCTACTACCCACTCACCCGGGACTCGATCTCACCTCTCATCAGTCATCCGCTGTAGATTGAGGGCCACTTGTCCAGGCCATTTGCATCAAATATGGATCATATATCCATAAAAATGATTGCTTGAGCTATCATTCTTACGCCGAATCTCAGTGGAGGCTGCATATGAGTTCGATTGCCCCCTCGTTGTAGGCAGACTGTACCTTCTTGTAATCTCTCATGACTATAAACACTGTTATGTATGGGATTTTATTGATGCGATGAGTGGAGAGTCCACCAGTTTAAAACATATTACAAAATTGAGAATAGTACAAGAGAGGAATACCGATGTAGGACAGGTCATCGACACATCAAACATCTTTATCTTATCCTGAGGTGGATACGGATAACATCTTGTTCTATAGAAACATTCAAGATGATTGGAGTGAGGAAAGAACATTAACAAGATTCCTAGATCAAAATTGAGCGGGATGCAAAGTCGAATAATGGGTAAAAGCCATACTTGGCATACATGACTGAGATTGAGAATCAATTTGGCCCAGATTTCTTAACAGAAATAAAGAAACAACTCTGGGTCATAAATTGATCCAGCAAACAGGTCTAGCGACCGAGCGTGTAGCTTGAGTTGAGCAATTATTTACACGGCCAGCCAATGTAATGAAATGTCACTTGTATTGCAGTCGTATATACTAATCAAACGCAGCAAAGTTAAAAGACTTAAGTTGCTTTCAGTTATAATATATTTTTGAACCATTGATTTTTCTATCATTATTTTGTGGGATCAAGGAGGGGAAATGTTGTAATTATTTACCAATGTTTTAATAACTTTGAATCCATTTATTTACACATACGCCCAAATAAATCGGAGCAACATAAATCACAACAGCGACAAAAACGTGACGACAAAACAACGCGGTTGACGACTTGACCTAGGATAAAACTTAACGAGCCTCCACTCTGAGCGGTGACAGGGGGGCACTTTAAAGCTATGACGTAAAGTGGAACATGTGTATGCTGAAATGCACGGTGGAGGCGCTTTAACTCATCGGAAATAGTGACCACTTTCCCGCTTAATCAGGATCACGACAAAGCAACAACGCGCAAAGCCGCTGCAAAGCAAACACGCTCCGCACGAAGTTTGGCGAGGCAAGCATTACAGAATACTGAAAGCATGTACATCGTAACGGAGTGTTTAGGGTTGACAAGTTGCACAGGCCCCTTTTTCTTGCTCAATGTAATATACAATGAACATGAGGGTTGAATCTGGACGTTTTACAAGTACAGAGCATGTTTAATTAAAGTTTTATGTGCAGGTGAATTCAGTCGCCTTCTTTGACCAGTAGTTCTACAAACATGCAGACACATTAAATGACAGCACATGCCGACAACATACGCATAGATTATTGCTTTAATAAATGTAGTTGCTGACGGCTAATTTCAACGGGAAACCTGCTCCTCTTAAAGACCACCAAATTGCTTTCTTTAGCTGGTAGCCTTTTTTGGGCTCATCCAAAAATTGTCTGCGCTCGGCAAACTTGCGGGCCTATCACATTCTCTATAAAAGGAAAGGGTCGGCCTTCGGCAATGATTTTGTACAAGCATGGGGGAAAAGGTGGGTGTTGTTCACAAAGGGGATGCGATGCTAAATCAACATGTCTCTAGGTTACAGCTATAAGCTGAATATAGACTATTTGTGCTTAATGGAACTCCAGGGTCCTATTCTAACATTGGGACATTCAGCTTATTGTTCACGCGGGGCCTTTTAATGCCAGAAAAGCGAAAAACATAAAAATAAAAATCAGCGCGTGACGTCAGCAAAGACACATCAATTAGGTCACCGTGATCCAGAACATACGAAGGTCAAATGAGGTCATCATAATTTAAGGTCATGGAATAGCCGTAGAGAATTGCTGTGTGTCGGTTTATCAGGGATAGAGAGCGAAAAAAACGGACATCAGTCATAAATGTCACGCTCGAAAAACACTAAATAAGATATTCGATTTCTTACCTTAAGGGATTGCTTAAGCAATTGCTTCATTTGGAAATTGACACGTTGAACATCCTGGCAAACAACGTGGCTACCTTTAAGAAGCACAGGCACGTGGAGCCCTTTGGAAAATCAGTCCGCCGTACTCAGCACGGATCGTAGACTGGAGGGCCTTCTAAAAAAAGGTTTTATTTTCGACTATGATATCTTGATGACGTCATCAATTCCAACCTTATGTTAGCGCCATGCTTTACAAGGAAAGTCATAGCGTTCCCCCAATTAAGGAATGATATGTCCTCACATCAACAGGATCAAACTTCATAACTGATATAATGGCAACTTGGTCTCAAGCGGTTTGTTTTATCTGGGTGGTATCCATGGCCCCCATGTAGGGTAAGTCTCAGCCAAACTGGGAGCCTGCTGATGGATTTTGATGGAACTCAGATGGTTACTGAATATGCGGATGAATCAAACTCAAAAAAAGGAAGAAAAACAGCATCAATAACAACAACGGACAACTCAAAAAAAAATAGCCTTTATCCACGGCCAAAGGGAAACAATGTTAAACACCATCACAATTTGAGGTGAATCAAAACTGTTGTTCTTGGTCTACTAGTTATTTGTCCATTCAAGTCAAAGTTTAAGGCGGGGAGCTAATCTCAAGACGTGGGAAGTTTATTTGCCTTAAACCCTCTTAGCTAATTCAAATGTTTCCCATCTCAACGACGTCCCCGTGGTACGGCAGATATCCGGGGTCAAAACCTTTTACCGTGCTACCGATATGTGTCATGTTCCCCGCAAAAACACGTAATAAACAGTACGAATAGTTTCTCCCGCTTGCCTCGATTTGGGAGCGCCAATTAAACTTGGGTATCAAAATGGATAGACAAAGTTAATAATTGTATACAGGGAGCGTATCACCTTTGAATATACGCAGGCCTTGACACGAAACTTCACACTAAGTTGCATCAATTGAAGATAACAACTGACTTCAAATCATCTTAATTTAAGACGATTATTGTTCAATTTATACTTCGATAACGTCAACTCGCAATAAACGTTATGAGTGAACCCATTCTCAGCCGCAAGGACACTTGGTCGGGAAGATTTGAGATTTAAAGATGAACTTAGGGTTTCAAGGATGTTTAACTTTAAGAGTTCCGGAGTGTCTTAAAATCCAAGACATTTTTTAAGAATGGAGAAAACAAGCTCGCGTTAAATATTAACTATATTAAGTGATTCTGAGGTGGCATCGTCTTTCCTGTTCTTGTCGCATTAAATTCCGAGTGACAAAAAAATATCAAATCGGATAAAAGACTGACAATCTATGAGTCGCCTATCCGCTCGACTGCGCCCGGCGCCAAATGTACCCTCCCAAATGAGTCGCACGACCCAATCACGTCATCCAATCCAACCTGTTTGATTGTAGGCGACATCTTCAAACATTCAACCTACTTTATCTTTCAAGTCTTATGCTTGGTTAATTAGCTTACCATCAGCGGCCGGTACGGTGCTGCTCCGCGTCAGCCTCAGCCGATTGTCTTGGATACTACTCGTCTGCGCCATTTCATGTTGTCTTTTGCAACAATATGTGATGGGAAAGGCGGCACCAGAGCAACCTCCGCAGCGGTCTCCTGATGTCCGAGTAATCCAAAACTCAATATCCACTACTCTCTTTCTAGTCCACCTCTTCCTTCTTCACGTCGGGGAAAGAAAAGAAGAGAATGAAGGAGCGAGGGAGAGATACACACACACACGAAGAAAATCACAATCTTTTGATAGGCCGGCTGCGGAGGCTTGGGGTATATCCCAGGAGACCATCAAGCTACGGCGTGAATAGAAACGCTGGCTTGCCCAGCCTCATTATTGAGCCAAATCCCCCCGCGCGCGCGCTCCTGATCAACTTTCTCGCCCGAGTACCAGAGTTGTATCGTTTTTCGCGCCATCGATTTATTTTGGCGCGCTGGTGAAAATTGGACACGTGCGTCACACAGGCGCCGAATGTATCAGGATGCATGTTGCATTTCATTTCGCACCACTTGTGAAGAAAAAAGGGCAACGACTGCATTTACAAAAAATTGTGTCTTAATTAAAATGACATTGTTGGGTAGGCCCAAGTGTACCCCTATTTAAGTTTAATCAAGTCAGATTAACTGTCCCTTGGTGCAATGAAAACGTTAGCTGAAACCTGCTACGATCTTAAAACATTCCAATACCAGATTCTTAAAAAAAATTAAAAATTAAAAAAACCAATAAACTACGCAAGTCACGTGCTTATTCGAACACTGGGACCCATTAAAGTGTGAGAGTTTGTTTCCTTCACGCATTACCGCAATGTACCTAGGAACAAAGTGGTCCCAACAAAGATCGAATACGAGCAAGACTTCAACAAACAAAAACAAGGCTGACAAGTATGGCTACTCTTCAATCTTAACAACATAGTTCTCTTTACAGTTTTCCTCAGAAACCAAAACAGCTTTACATGTAGTCTTTAACAGCTATACAATTTCCTTTTGCGCATAAGTTTGAGCACTCCACACCACCGTGTCTCTGCATAACGCCTCCCGGGCATTTAACCAATCCTCATCACGGGTGAACTGCAAAACCAATGTTAGGGTATGAACTGATGAAGTTGATGATTGCTTGAATTACATTTATGCGGTGCGGATCACATATACAATGATAACACATTTTATACTATCATTAACAACGCAAGAAAATATTCGGGTGGATGGACTAAACCAAAAGGAATACTGCGCGTGTAAAAAAAAAATGTGTTTAACACCTGCCCGGGGGCACACCCGTATTAACTCCCCGATGAAGTGATAGTCAAGAATAGAGAGCGGGAAAAGAGATATATCATGAAAAAGGACTGCTACACTTGAGGCGAACGAACATGCTCTGACGAAAAGAAAACAGAAATGTTCCACAGGCTCGCAGCTATACATGCTCTGTAACAGCAACACTCAATATAAGACCTATCGGTAGAGTTGTGCACAACCGGTGGGCACGCCTAAAAGTAAAAGATATCAGTGAAAACGAATCAATTGACACAGTTAACATGTATACCATGTACTAGACATGAAGAGTAGAACAAGAAAGGGCATCAACCCCCGTGCACTAACAACGCAAGTTATTTACGCTATACATAAATCAACTAACCATGTTTATATTATACGATTCCTACTACAGTGAGGTAATCTTGAAAGAATAGTTGACACTTACTTAATCGTTTGCGTCTAATACTAACGCAATTCTTGCAAATCCTGTAGTGAAATACCAGAAACTCAGATCTAGGCCAGTGGTCATAATTATGCCACCACCGCGCGGTTTATCGATGTAACTGAGTATATGGGATCTACAGGAAGAGTGTACCTCATTTTCGGGCCGTCTGACCATCCAGGTTAGTTTCGCTGGACCAATAATGTTGAGCGATCTTCCACCTGTCATTACGGAAAAAATAATTTATCTCTATTTTTGTGAAGCTCTCAAGACTCACCTCTATCCATTAGTTAGTTTTTATTATTGGCGCTATGAGTTTGACGGAATAGTGCCTTATTAATTTTAATTGTTATGTTATGTTACGTTAACAGTACATTCACAAGTATGGAGAGCCGAATGTATTATATCACAGTGTACCACGTCAAATCCACGAGGATTTTCTGATATCTCGTACAGACACTAACAAACAATGTAAGTGAGATAAATAAACCTAAACCACTGATGGGCCGGGAACTATATAGGTAAGTTGAGGTGGTTGTATCATAGGGGAAGATAAAGCTAGGCGCGCTGACAATGAGGGTCATCTTACCCTCAGCATGATCAGTCTGTGCAGATGGTTTCGACTTGCCTGAAGGAGATGTTATCGGTAGACAAGTGCACCGTAGACGCATTACAGGGGGAAAAAAATCAAGCAACAACATCGCAACAACAGTAGTTAGCGCTGAAAATCCAAGCTCAAATTCAATACGAGCAGATTTAGTTGCATTTCGTTTCCTTAAATAGCATGGAACAAAATAAACACAACTGCAATTTTGTACTCTCGATGGGATTGCTCACTATGCTTTGCCACACACTGTTTGCAGCCACATTAAAAGGTCAGCTCAGCTTTCAATAAAGCCCTGCTCAAGAAGAAAATCTTTCTCAAATAAAAACAGAGAGAATTAAGAAGAAAAAAACTGAGAGCGTTTTTTAAGCGTTTTCTCCCGATCGACAACGACAAGGGGATTATATTCGATTAGAATTCCCCTTTCGGTTGTTGTCAAACCACAGATGTAACAGTCGTCGTCTGACCCCGTACCCGGGAAGGAGGTTGCCATCCTTACGGAGTCAAGAGAGTGAAGGCGTGCACACACTGCGATGCATGATTCAACAGCACTCATGGGAAAAACATGGTTGGAATCAAAATAGCGTTCAAACACGAGGCCAAGGTAACTCCACAAGTAACGATAATTTAATTATCCAAAACAAAGGGGCCGTAATCTTTATAAGAATTGCATGGGGTTTCAGCGCTTGACCTTGTGCTCGTCCATCTACAATATCAGGCAGGTAGACACTTTCCATAATGCATCCATTATTGTAGCCGGTCGGGAACCTTTTTTGCTTAATATTAGAATCAACGTTATCATAAATACAGGAAAGGGGATTTGACCTTGATGACGTCAACATAATTATCAGAACGTTCACAATATCACATGCACAAAATATGTCACTTGTTGAGCACAAAAGGATACCGCTGAAAAGACAATCGCCAAGCAACAAGCAAAATGACCTCTTGACAGCATGGTAACGATGCGTCTACCTAAACAGTAAAGCCATGCGTATGGAGATACACAACCTTGAACTCCACGCAGCTGTTGGAAGGTTTTGTACGAGCAGAGCCATACGACGGTGACCGTCTTGCCAATGTATTTATCGCGATGCACAATCACTCTCGCCTATCCACTTCCCGTTAAGTCTCACGAGGCTTACTATTGCTGAAATAATGCAAGGGGGAGATATAACGTTTGGCATATAGTAGAACTAATTATCTCCCTTTATTATTCCACTTACGGAGCTATAGCAATAACGAGGTCAAATAGTACCAGCCAAAACTAAAAATCACTTGAAAAACAATTGCTTTGACCTTATTGAATTGGAGCGATTTAAATTGATTGCAGTCATCGGGGCACTACGGTTAAGTTGGTCGGCACCGTCCTCTGAAACCGTCAACTCCGTGAGTTCATGTTTGACTCGTAAATGTTCAAGCGTCTCAGATGGCGTGTTGACTGAGAGCGTTTGATAAGAGAGGAGAGGCTGGTGATGGTTGATGATGAACGAATTCACTCGTTAGGCAAACAAAAGGAAGTCGCCATTACCGTATCAATATTTGCAGTTCTCTAATAAATCACATCAAGTTACTTTTATACCCGTGCACTAAGATGTTATCTATCGTCAATAGCAAACCTGTGTCCAGGTTTTTTTATTCTGTAGATGAGTCGTCATTATTAAGTCAAATGGTATCTATGTTTTGTAGACTTATTAAAAAAACAACTGTCTCTTGATCAGGGGTTCTAAATTGAATGCTCGACGGCAATTTCTTCGGGGAACTGTCTGGTATCTCCCAGTGAGTATAAGGCACACCACACCACGACATCCACAGACGGTGAAATTGTTACTTCGAACATCCCTGAGGTTTTCGCAACTCTGCACTGTGTTTAAGTAAATTAAAAAACGACGAGACGCTACAATCTGCTGCAAGGTGCGCCTACATTAGAAACTGTAGAATTTCACAAACTACCTGTGCAAATCCGTATTCAAATTTAAAACAAAATGGATGACACTGAACATTCATCAACTTATACCACAGTCATTGTCCTCTGTAGCCAATAAGGCCTTCATCAACAACAACAGTACCAGCACCCTATACAGCATTACACATAATAACGGTAATTTTATACGTGTTTTGTTGTGGTTTTTTTTAATGAGGCCAAGCAATGCATTTTTCTATATGGAGGAAGGAATTTCCTCCATGATCCAACCAAAAGAGTAAAACTTAACATGTGTCCTGCTACCTATTGTTCTTTTAATTCATGATTTGAATACAAAATGTCGATGTGGCTTTCAAATATCCTAATGCGTGTCAACGGCGTATAGACAACAAGCGCCTTCAGCCTTCGGCATTGAGATACACCGCTGTAGCCCCAAGCTACAGTCGCACAAAACACGTACAAACAAATCTACAACGCTTCTATAATGTGGATCGATTACATTCCGATTCACCAGGAACCATTAAGAAAGAACAACATGAAGCCTCGTCGAGTGCCGTGTACACACCAAAACGCGCTTTCTACACCCTTCCTTTTAAGGGCTTGAAAATGCCATGTTTTAATGAAGTTGAAATATATGGCCGCCGGTCTTTTATGTGGGTCTAGGATGGCTGCGTCGTCTCCTGCAGGGGGGAAGTGTTGCCATCGAACACTCGATAATGAGCAAATTTGCGACAAATAACAATTTAGAAAGCAAATACAGATGGCACCGCTTGCTAAGATAGCCAGAACAAACTCATCTATACAGAAAGTGCAATGAGTGTGGTTAATGAACATACATAAAAGATGCATCCTCCATTCGCACAGACAATTTTATCTTTAAAAATTTATTCAAGTTTTGCATTTGATATGTGCGTATAATATCCCAAGTTATAAATGTTTAACTGGCTTGAAGGAAGCAACGCGTACTGAGCAAGAGATGGGCCTACGTACTAGAAGTACAGAATGGTGCATTGGACCTTTTACATTACCCCTCTCAACGGAAAGTATCATGTCACCATCAAGATTGCGTGCTATCAGATGTTTAATACCAACATAGCGCTTCCCTATTATAATTAAATTGAACGTTGTCACTTGTTAGTACGTACAGGACTCGCATGGAACGGTCGTAGGGCTATGGGGCGGTTTGGATTACAAAGCCGAGTTATACAAAACCCGGAATGTACGAAACATCGGAAAAATGGAATGCAGTTTGAATTTTAAAATACGAGATGAAAAACGTGTTAGAAGAATTCCGTTTCGCTCCGCCATTTTGTTTTTAGGAGGCAAAATGCGAAACTAGCTACAGGTGGTTGGGAACAAATGCTAGCCCGAAATAGTGATTTGACAGTTGAGTATCAGCAACGCATGTTCAGGTTAGGTGCCTATACTCGTGTATATCCACTTCATGTTGAAAAATTCCTGATATTACGTTTATCGGAAAACTACTTGACACTGGCAAAGTGCTTTCTATTTCTCGCGATCACCATATCATCCATGCGAGGCAACATGACCCCTTGGCTTCGATCCATCTATTAAAAGAATAGAATAAAAACTTATTTTGCTAACTGCACTTGAGGCATTTTTTTTTCTCTCTCTCTCTCTTTCTCTCTTACTGCCGGGACCATATGTTGAGAATTTATTGGTGATGTCGGGGTGTGTTTGATAGACGACGCCACGCAGCACAGTCTATCATATCACGTGCAATGACGGTGGTTCAGAGCGGAAATGAATCTCGTATAGATGTTATCAGTTTCTATACAGCCGATTGGATCAAGAAACGTGACCCGGTTTTTCCCCCCTTCGTATCGGTCGGAGGGGGAACTCGGCTCGGTGAGAGAACTCTTCCTTAAGTCCAATCCGGCAAGCTAGCACCGGTGGCTTGTGGCATGATTCACCGGCTTCATCACTGCCAAGGCAACTTACAACAATCATAAGAAAACATATCATCAACAAGGAAGGTAAAGTGTTTGCAATACTATGCACTTAACTTCAATATAAGAGGTTCCATGTCATCATTTAACCATTTCCCCTTGAACGTATCTTAATTACAAAGATAATTGGACAGGGGAAGTTACCACAAAAGTACAGACAGTGCGTCACAAACTGTTAATAACTTATTGCAAAGGAAACTAATACATGTAAACAGACCTTCACGGGTCAGGTATTGTCTACAATAATAGTAAGAAGAAAACAGTTACTATATGCGATTTGTCAAGCTTGACGCCTCAAATCTGTCGCTTTTTCCTTGTGTTATCTTTATTAACAACCGTGCATACTGGGCTCAATTTTTTGTTGACTCTGCTTACTGCCGAATTCTGCGCTTGCGATCCCCATTCTCCGCTTACTCTGCAAGCGCCGAATTTCTGGGCTTGCTGTTTAAGCGAAGAATGCCTAGTAACGTGGAGTACGCACGCGCACAAGCAAAAGTTCTCTGGTAACCCGTGAAATATGCTTGACGTAAGCAAATAATTCCCTGCTTCCGTAAGCGCGGATTCTTTGCTTACGGTAAGCAGAGCCATGAAAGTGGGCCCCGATCTTAATCGAGCCAAAAATGGTGTAAGACTAATCTGTCCTTCCAGCCTCGGTTTAGAATTGATACTTTGATTCAAACGGAATAAAACAAGAAGGATCATTCAGTACCCAAAACATTCCAAATTAGAGTATTTTGGAAGAGATTTTCTGGATTTTAAGACCAAGGTTAATCAGGGTGTCTGTGGTGCAGGGAACCAGGGTTTCATGGATCCAATGGTTCAGGGAATTGAGATGAACAGAGCCTTTTGATGAGATAGTCATCGACCACACCTAGTTGATAGCACCTGACAATATCGTGACAATTGAATCTTGTACACACTGTAAATAGTTGACCATAAATCTTGTGAGTTATGAGGTTGTCTTTTACGAGAGATCACGTTGTAATAAGGGAATAAGCTCAGACCAAACCTCTTGGGTTTTTACCGGTAATCTGTTTTTTCCACTTTTGGCAGTTAAATTGCTTGGTTGTATTTAATTAAAATCGGCAGTACTGGGGAAAATGACTAGCTCTTGGGCAAAGAAACAGTCAAAACAGTTGTGAAATTAACCGCGCACATTAAATTTATTCCCAGCCACACGTCTTTTCGCAGCAGATTTGAAGTCAAGTGGTGACAAACAGAAGATTATTAAATTAAAGAGCGACGACTTGATGAAGTTAGCCAGAATTGTACCGTGGTTGACCTGTTCATCGGCCATCGAAAGATACCCTGTGGGCTGGCGGAAAAAAACGGCACCTTCCAGCAATGCAAACAAGGCGATGAACAGCCTTCGTCTACGTGCGAGTGCACCCCGAAGCGGGTTTTAGCAACAGGCCAAAGCGAAGCGGCGTTTCAACTATTATACACGCATCAGCAGGATTTTCATCCCTTCACCTTTTGCTTCTGTAAGTATATTAAATTCCCCAGAGTGTTATTAAGGATGAAATAAATACCTGCTTACTTTTGCCTCAGGGCCGATGAGGAATGATTTGGTTTTCCCCGTCAGTGCCGTACTGTTTGCGAGTTCCCTTTCCAATTATTTCATTGGTATGCTTAGTAGATTTATAACTAGAATAATGTGGAACAATTTCTCAGCATATACATGAGTGCGGTTTCAATTATACTTGCACTAGAAATAATTTTTTTAACTGAAATACCTAGAATAGATTATTTTTGCACAATAAATTATTTCTTGTTTACAAACCTATAATAATTGTCTAAAGCTTTGTTCCATCTGAGCTCTTAAGACATTGAGCTTATCAATGTGCTAAGGACAGTGGGGTATTTATGTTTATATCTCCTCGTGGTCTTGACATACGAAAAACATTCTCAAGGGTAACAAACATCAACAAATAATTTTGAGCTAACAAGTAAGTCCCGTTCAATTGAGTCTTAGCACACAATAAACTTGGCCGTGACATTCCTTCTGTCTGGTATTAGAAATCGTGATTCTTTCTTTGACAAAAGCGCGGATAAAGAAATCCCGCATGTCGTGAAGGTTAAATCTCGATGGAATTAAAAGATAAAATCTTTCAAACAATGTGTAGTTCCACACAATACTGGGTCATCGTCTGCGTCTCACGTGACTTAACCAAACTCAGTTTGCATCGCATGTACATTTTATATATATATATATATATATGTAATAAATTCAGAATATGAGTTAAACAAACTCTGGCATATCTCTCTTCTGGACAGACTGTTTCGTACCATAAGGCACTCATCAGCAGAATGACGAAAATAGAATACAAGTAGCATCTTACCTTATTTCGAATTATAAAGCGCGCGCAAGCGTGATGCGTGCTACGTCATTGAAGTTAGTACGCGTTATTTATGAGTTTGTACGCGTTAGTACGCGTTATTTATGAGTTTGTTTAACTCATATTCTGAATTTATTACATGTTATAGCTCTACAGAGATGTATCGAGCACTGTGAATTGTGATAGAAGACGATTTCATTGGATATATATATATATATATATATAGATAAATCAATTGCAGTGGTTGCCATTTGGCGCCAAGGCCAATCATCACAGATGAAAAGGTACGATTTCATGTTGTTGACGTGTCTTCTAGGTACGCCATGTGCGGCTTGGGTTCCCACTTCCCTAATTCACAGACCTTCTAAAGATGCCAGACTCTCCCGATGGTATACAGGCCGGGTAAAGAGGGCACCTGAAATCAGTCCCGACCTAAGAGCTGAAATTATGCACCGCACAATTCCTGTTAAACATATGAGCGCAGCTTGATTAATTATTGTAAGTTGAGATGTTTTTTTATGATCTATAGCATCTAGCTGCGATCGCCTTTGGACAGAGATCGATTTGTACAATCCGCGCTATGTTTCTTGATGATTTAAAGGTATACTGAATAATTTTTTTTTTTTTTTTTTGACCGAACAAAAAAGAGAATTGCTACAATTTAACGGTGATTTACATGGCAGCGTGAATGCAGCACGAAACTACTACCGTCAAACTGACATTCACCGTTTAAAAAAAAGAACTGCATGAACGGTATCCAATATGTCATATAAGTTGTGAATTAAGAACCGGTTATATGAAGCAGTGCAATAGTTACGGGTGATTCCTGGTGAAGGGTGCGTTTACAAACAACGGTATCCATAAATGTTTACTGTAATTGTTTGGTACAAAGTTTTTCAACCACGAGCTCTTCTTCCACACATGCAATTATCTTCAAATATGGTAGGCCAAAGTGATTTTCCGCATTGGTGACGATGCCCAATGTCAGAATCATGTACATCGCAGCATTGACCTTCGCCATACATAGAAAGATGGGTGTTTCACGTCATTAACGACGTTAACAACGATTCAGATTGAAGCACTCAGCCGTTATAGAAAAACAATCTGTCATAAAGGCGAGCCTGGATCAATTTAGCAGATGCGGGCGGCTTGGTTGATAACATGAAGTCAAGCTTCACTATGGGTCATCCGGTAGGCCAGTTACTAATGGCCCGCCTGTTTGCTGTGGCTAATGCACTTTTCAATTCAAACGGAGCTCGTATAACGTCGAAATGGGATGTCAGCGTACACGCAAGAGGTTTTTTCATAAAATGGCAGATTGTGTGGCTTTGCGTGGATGAGGATCGATACGTTCATAAACTTGGTTTGCTCTAGCTCTAGGATTGGGATTGATTGAGGTCAATGCTAATGCATCTGTCAGCAGGTTTTATCTGTTTGTAATTTTGGTTCCTTAGTTTAAAACCATGGTTTTCGGTTACTACTGAACTCAATTATTGTTGAATTAGTGTACAACTTTTATAATTCTAACTCATATTTCATGCGAGGACAAACAATCAATTAAGACACAATGATAATTTTCCTACAAGCTCTCACACGCGCCATTTTGTAACAGAACATCAGTCTGTGTTTACAGAAATCATGACAAAAATACTTCTATATGAAAACAATTTTATTCAATTAAAATTAAAATTCAATTCTAACTAATTCAGCAAATTGTTGACGTAAACAAGTTGTGGTTGCATGATCGGTATACCACGACACCACATGTTCTTCCGACGATGCTGGAAGTAAAACATTTTAAACCAATGTACGTTTATAAAATACGGCATGACTCTAGTCCGCTGTGATTAATTGCAATAATGTGTTTAAATCATACACTCTCGAAAGCCTAGTTGGACACCATTGTTCTCTGCTTGACGGTCATTTGTTATTAATGTCTCTTTTGGTCTGCACACTTGGGCCAGTGGGAGACCAATTATTTTTATGGATAGATTCCTCATTTTAAAGTCGTAATAAACAGAATATTTTTGAAGTCAGTTCGATCACGTTAGACAATTTGATGATAGCCAAATCACTATCAGCCTCAGCTGTATTTCTCCTGTGTTCTAAATATGGAGGTGAAGAAAAAGTCACACACGTAAAATCACACATATTTTATTCTTAAAGGGATATGCATTTAGAGTGTGTGTTTGAGACTACCTTACTTGCTCGAGATGTTAGGGGAGAGATCTGCGTCATACCGCGCCTACCCTGGAGACTCGTTAGCGATGTGTATAATGGGTAACTGATAGCACCTTAATGAATGTAGTCACATCTACCAATATAGCACGCTGTTCCCGACATGGTGATGCTGAGTTTCCAGTCATAATGAGACTGCGGTTGCAAGTTGCAACTGTTGTGATAAGGGTTGATATCGTTCGCATCTTAAACCGTAACCAAGGACTCTGATGAGTTGGCAGAGTTTAGTAGGTAATTGACTGGGCGCCTTGCATGATGACAAACGTACATGTTATGAACCTATCCTCTATTAGTATACCATTGAACGTAAATTGATACAGAATTCGGAACATGTCATTATAAATTTACATACCACAGTGCCATAGAAACATATTTTAATTTTTTTTATTATTATAAATTTCATACATAAAATGATTGAATAAATTAAGTCAGAAAAACTATACGACGTTTGAAATACATGAAGTCTTTATTTATTGCTTTTCTGTCATGATGCAATGAAACATCTTTTAATTGAGCATATTGAATAGTTTCCTGCTAGTACTGTTTTGCTTAGTCCTTCATTTACGTGTATTTACATTTTACGGTTTAATAAAGCTCTTTGCGGTGAAAGCATATTCAGCTTAACTCATATTTAGACAATGTTCATAAGTTCACATACCTTGCAGGAAAATAATTAATGTTGAAGCGCCTTGAGCGTCACTGAGTGACGGATATGAACTCTGTATAAGCAGCCACTATTAGTATTATTAGTATTATTATCATCATCATTATTATTATTATCATTATTATATGAAGAACAAAGTGCGTGTGGACTATTTTGTGACATCATGTAGCGTACACTGATGCACGTTCCTTTTTGTTATGATGTTATTATAATAATTCACACAATTTTGCAAAAATAAACTGAAACTGAGAAAGTTTTGGCTCCCATGGAAACACTAATAATTTATGATAAAGGCTTTAAAAGCCTCACCACTTTGTCCTTTTTGTCCTTGGGGGCAACGTGTAAGTTCGGGTGCATTTCTTCTTCGAGATTTATACACCCCTTTCAAGGAACGTGTAGAATCTGATATGTTGACTTGTATGAGAATGGTCCAGTGGAGTGACATACAGACGTTGAATCTATTTTACTGCACAATCCTCCATTACATGAGGCATCCTGTTTTGGGAATATCAAATGCTAACTTGGTCGCTGCGGTGTCCGAGCCATTGTTTCCCCGTGTAATCACGGAGACTTTAGCCGCGTGACGCATCCTGACGTTATTGCTCGCCGTGAAAGAGTTGCGAATGAAGAATATCATTCAGACCCCAGAGAAATGAGGCCTTGTATTACATGGATTGTTATCACTTTTGTGTGTGTATTGTTGCCCAGTTGTCATGTTATAGTCAGGAGGGGGTGCCGTCTTTGATTCGATGGCTTGACAGAAGGATTGTGTATTGTCCAACCCCAGTGTTATGTTGTCACACAAACAAGGTTTTAGGTTTAGCCCTGTCTGACATCGAACCCTTTCTCATTTCCATTAAATCACATCGCCTACTGTTAAGGGGGTCCCATTCATATCGAATTCATAATACGATATACATGAAGATGAGTTTCAAGGCATGGTGTGCCGATCAATGGCCAGTAGCTATGTCTTCTTTAATTACACGTGCTTTTTATAGATTTCGCCTCATCTTCTGCCGCTAAGGCTCAAATATATTGCATCATAACTCGCATTACGCAAACCTGGTTGATGGAATTGTTTTGCTGTGAGCACCTAAGTCGTGTTTCCCTCCGTTGAAGTGCAATAATAAACACGGATTCGCATCATAACAAAAGGGGGGTCTGACTAATTTTCATTCAATTTGGCGACATTGATTTGACGGGGAAAACAAGATGGCTACGCGATAATAAATGACATGACGAGACTACAGTTTATGAGAGTTGCTTTTCACAGGGCTGTTTCACGATGATGTGGGGGATCTTCTCCTGTGTATGACCAAAGGATGTTTTGTCCGAATGCACAATGCAGCAATGCCAAAGTGGAGCTCGTCAGCGCAAGACCTACATTCATAAAACTCATTCAGCTAACATGAGATGAGTGAAGGCAGGTCGAGCGGACACACAACACTTCCGTTCGAATGTTGTTTAAGGAATATACCTCATTCCCGCCTCTCCGTTGTCTGCAGTTTTGCGTATACTATACTTGGGGGCTCGCCACAAGAATCAAATGGTTCGGAGCAACACTTCTTAGCACATGCCCAAATCTAACGTACAAACAGCCGAGATTTTGTATAGGCCATGTTTTTTATGGGATGAGATTCCTTTAGTGATCGACATCTTTTAAGAATTGGGTCAGCTTTTCGTAGCCGTGTATACTCGATCAATCAATCACAGTTCTCCCTGGTTATAAATATAGCTCAGAGAAACACCGTAATATTAATCATATTCGAGCATGGCACTGAAACCGGATTTGGATTGTTGAGGGACAGATTATCGATTTTACGGGAGAAGTGTTTGCCCATCAAAGAAAGGCAGCAGTAGTTTCTTAAATGAAGACGTGCCATCCGCGCACCGAGTGATGCTTAATCGCTGCCGTGAATTAATTAAATAATACCGGCTGGAGCCTTGCCTCTCCCATACGCGGTTCAAACGAAGTGCCGTTGCAGCGTTTAGTTTCATAGCGACCAGTTGCGGCGTTTTATCATGCATGCATGACTTGCTATAGTAATACTCAACCAGAAGCAAGACCAGTACTATTTCATTATAAAATGTGTTGCGTTCTGACCACTTTCCTCTTTTTGCTAAATTTACCACCATACAACACTAGAAGAAGAAATGCTACTTTGTAACCCCATTTTTTCTTTTCTTTTTTGCAGAAATAAAGGTCATTTTCAAGCACACCAACTTTGTACAGTGCTTTCCATTTTTCTATGGCGCTGTTAAAAACAGAATCAAGAGGAATTCAAATAATCAGCTTAAAACTACATGCCTTTAAATCGAGGTCAATTTCTAAAACTGTAAGTGACTGAGATAACAAAATGACACAAACACAAAAATTGAACCATGTTCGAAGACATGATAATTGTCTGTTGTCTAAAGATAGGTGAGTGTGATGACGCATCACGGTAGGAATAACACAACCGACAACGGGACAATCAGGACAGACAAAAGATAAACCGGGGCGGACAAACAAACGAGACAAATAACTTTAATCTCGCCACACAATTTCAAAGTCTCTTGAGATTCGAGTAACCATGAGAGAAACAAAAGGCATTTCAATACTCGACGCGAATGCTTCAGTGCTGCCGCAATGTTTGTCATGCGCTTTGGCGATAACAATTATCGGGCAGTGATTTTCATTATACCAAGAGACCAAAAAGAATTCTTTGCACTTCCAGCCTCGATTTGGTTACGGGGATTTGATTATGAGAAGTACAAGATGGCTGCACCACGTTACAATTCAAAGTCGCACTTCTTGGAAAAGCAACCGTATAACCGAATGAAAGGTACTTTAAGCGAGATCTGCTATCCTCAGTCTAACAGAATACCCCTTCCTTTCAAGTGAAGTGTTTTCTTCAGTCTGAGACTCTTTCAGAAGAATCTGCTCACGTGATCACTTCTTGATCCCCAACCTGTCAATCAGTTGAGGGCGCGCTAACCCCAAATTAACCAGTCATTTTTGTAGTGAAACAAAGACTCTTGCGTTCCTGTCCATCAAATACAAATGAAGAAATATATGTCATTCAAAAAAACATCCGCTATTCGAGAAAAAACAGTACGGTAGCTATGGATAGTTTAAAAAAGTAAATCACAACAAAAGAACAATACAATGACCTATTTTTGTTTAGTTAATAAGCTGTTTTCTGTCAAGCTAGGCAACAACGGCATCTCAACAGGAACACTTCAGCAGAATTCGGCTAAACATTGTTCCGCGGTCTTTTACAAAATGTCTTATCTTTGGCGGTAGTGACACGTTGGCATGGCTACTATCGAGGTGCACACCCCCCCCCCCCAACAAAAAATCGAGCTGTATAGTTTAAACATATACAAGTTTATAGGCCTAGGCTGTCATGTACAAAGACTGATTGCTCACAAATTTGATGCTATCACCAATCGACGAAAAATGATCCGTTTAAATCATAACGCAAAATAATCACATCATACGCACAAAAACCGGTAACGCGTTTTAATCATTACTCCGAAACGACGCACCAACGTCAAAACGGGGGACAATGTTTCAAAGGTTTCATGTAAATTGCATTTACCGAGCCTTAGAAGTTGGCAAAGAATGTATAACTCATTATCAAGATACGGCATGCGAATTTCTGCATGCTGTATACAAATTCTCCTTCGTCTTATATGTAGCTCTTTTGTCGTTTTGCATTTACATTTTCCGTAGTAGATTATACTTGTATAGTGAAGGTCCCCCGTTGGGAGTCCGTTTTATGTTTCGGCATATCCTGGTTTAGGCTAAACGAACGAGAGTTAATTAATTTATATTTTTGCTATAAAAAAAGAAATGTTGTTTATAGTGTGTGCTGTTCTTTCCTTTGTCTCGTTGTTTCCTATTACGAAAGAGATATTCACGACCACACGCAGCAGAGCGTTGAAAACGGAGGAATGGCATGCCGGTACTTTTGCAATTACCGGATAAATACAAACCGTTACCGGAATTGCATATACATAATACACAGGCACATGTCCTTCATATTGCTCAAACAGCCCTGTGTTCTAATTTCTACAGTGAAATAATACTTCACAATTTGCAACCGGCTTTGACACCAGATAGTATTTACAAACCAGAATGAAACATGTGGAGGAAATGAAAAAAAAAAAAAACTCTTTCATCTACATAGCTTCGGATGATGTAAGAAAATCAAATGACGCACGACGTTTTAATGCATGTCGTATTGAACGCACTTGCCCTGACGTAATTTCCATTGTCTAGGATTGAAGTAAATTGATTTGCAAAAGTACGTATCTGGGAACATTGTTGTGTTACTTCCACAGCTCTATAGCTATACTAAATGTCCTTAACCTAAGCAGAGAATAGACTGACAAAGTGGATTCTTTTCTGGATTCTTTCTATAAAGGTTATCAGTGTGATGTACTAAAAATGGAAGCACGTTATACTGAGCTCTATAGATCCATTTGGGACAACACTGCCCTGGCAGTGTAATAAACGAATTAGTTCAGAAATTATGCGTAGATGGCAAGTAAAAAATAAAACGAAAGGAGAACAAACGGGTAAAGACTTTTTGGGAGATGAACTGGACTTTTCACACGTCCAGATGATCGATCGCTGTATCCCTGGGGAAGACAACACCGGCGGCAATTTGATATGATGAACGTTCTCCACACCACGGAAATTAACACAATACGTAGATGAATCAAAGAACGGAAATGTCAGACTCAGTGATACTTAACATTTTTTTCCCTTGTAAGGTAGCCGCAGATCTTTTCAGACGTGGACTCTTTAAAGATTTAAGACTCAAGATGTCTTGACAACATGTACACGGTGTTTGTCAGTGTTCGTATACAGCTGGATATGTCGGCCTATTGTTAACGCAAACGCCCATGGGCAAAGTCACCTTCTGAGCAACATCTCCAACGGCATCAATTCACAATTTTGAATACATATGACTTCATGAATCTGAAAAGTGACACTACCTTTAAACTTTTAAATGCGAAATTACGTTGTACCTGGGCATAAAACACACATATCAAGTTTCATTACTGTTCTTTAAAGCAAAGGGTAATGGTGTGTTTCACATGTTCTTTGTGTGAGGAAGCAATGAGGCTTACTATATGTGCAGAGAACCTGACTAATTTGCAATCCATAATCAACTTATTAAATGAAAGAAAAGAAATAGAAGGAAACATGAAGTGAATGGCTGTCCAGGTGATTGGTGTATACAATCAAGCAGACTTGAGGTGATAAGTACCCAGACTTCCACAGCACTAAAGAATACAGAGTATCACACCACACGGAGGGATCCGATTATACTCTCCATCAAGCCTCGGTTTGAAATAATTGGTTTGCGTGAACGAGAATAAATAAGATGGCGTGATCGTAATAGTGGGTTTTTCCATCAGAATTGATGAGGCCTTTTCCAGAATTCCTCAGTATCCCTATCGTGTATTGCAACGAACTCGCGAGGCAGAGCCCATGCTCATATCCTGTGATCATTTATTGAAGGTCATGCTTTTAATTACTAAGGACGTGTAAGGGATGCGTTGCTAAGCGCGGCTTTAATTGTCTACAAAACTTGTCAGTTCCGAGGATTACGATCACAAGACTCAGTCAAGTCGTCCCATACAAAAACAACTCAAGAAGGGGCTTATAGGCGAAGGATACTGAGCATTTCATTTTACACATACGCACTGTAGTTCACTGCTGAAAGACTGCCATAGACCTTTTACCTTTGCCTTCCTTGGTACTGTTTCCTGGTGGTAGTTCAGCTGAAAGGTAGGGAAGCGACTTTGGCTACGGCTAAGACTTTGGTTGAGATGCAACGTTGAGGAATATTCCTTTGTAGTGATGTAACCGTAGCCACAGAAAGCCAACAACTCGGAAACGGATACACCAGACGGAGCCGTGAAAAACATTAATAGTCTGGTACCCGCTTGGTATCGTACTTATCAACACTCACTACAGACATGGGGTATATACTACAAAGAAGGTTTGCACCATGAGTCAGCTCTGCTGTAAAAAAAAAAAATGAATGTTTTTCCAAACGTCGGCTTAGGCCCTGTTTCCGTTTCCAGGCTTCGTTTGATGTTGGAAACACCGTAGAAATTGAACACTGTTCCAAAATTGATGGTGAAGCCCAACCCAGAGCCAGAGCCCAAAGCCGAGGTTTGGAAAAGGCCCTTGGATCACCCTAGGTTGGGGTTCAGTGGCGTAACAAATAGGAGGGAGGGAACCACGTTGGGAACGTGCCGCCCTCCCCCATTGGTGGCCGTGCCCACTCCCCAGGTTGAGGGAGGTATTTTAAGGCGAAAGATGACCAGAGTAAAATGTTACATTGTATAAGCTGTAATGTGATAATTTCACTGTTTTTAAAACTTAAACATCTTTCCGTTCACACGCAGACAATGTATCTATTCTTACACTGACGTCAGATTATCTTATAGAAATGGTAAGTGGCATAACAGAAGAACCGAAAAGGAGCATGTTTGCAAACGGAATCTACAGTTTTTATTAGACAGAAGTGTCCCCCAGAAAAACAAAATAGTGCACCCCTCCCCCTTGTGCCCCCTAAAGTTTTACCCTAGTTTCGGCGCTGTTTGAGTTGTCAAACCATAGTGATTTGTATGTGTGACATCACACTATGATTAGCAATTAAGATGGACTCATTGTCTGACTCATCTTCGAAATTGAAACATCTAGCGCTTAGTGAAATCGAGCCCAGACTAAATATGTGTGCTGTCTTCCTCACAAACCTGAGTTTGACAGTGTCGGTCTCAATGTCGATAAAACCGGGTAAACTCTTGCTGAGATGAACTCCGTTTCTAAACACGAATTTGTCTAATGTTACATCTTGTATTTCAGTAAATCTTTTAGTTTAGTTTCGTTTGTACACAGTTTTTTGACTGTTATATTTATTGTGTTTTTAAACTCAAGTTTATATGAACTCGCTGGTATGTAAATTGCGATTGAATGCAGTCCCTGGGCTGCCCTGTCCTTATCGTATACTTGAACAATAATTGATTTCTGGTAAGAATTATGATGAATTACCTCAAGATTGCCACAACCAAATGACAAAGTGTCCCAGGACTTCACCTGTCAGACGTTGGCCGCACGGTATACTCGTACCCCAACCCAATTAAGAATATTTACTGTTGCCAAATAAGGTTTAGCAATATTTACAACCCTTATTCGCACGCAGTGAACCGCCGTGAACGAGTCAAGTTCAGTTGATGCCATATTTTCCTAACAAGGACGCGTTTTTTTACGCATGCAGAGACCCATGACTCTGCTACATTACTCTCACAGTTTGCAGGGCTCAGTTTTAATTTGTGTTTCACGATCAAACCAGCGTGTGGGGGAACGTCCACCAGCAGGGCACGCGCGACTCGTACCGCCAGCCATTAGTAATACTATATCACTATTCTGACCTAGTACAATACCATTATATCTGTGAATATTAACCCGGTAAGATAATAGCTGTTTTTAAACTTAAACCGTCAAGGGGGGTTTGTAACCAGACACTTTTGGAACGCAAAGAAAGATTAAGCTGACTGTAGGCGAAGCGACCCAACGAGTCTAATTTGGTTAACCGGGTCCCCGCCTCTCGTTTTAATTACGGCTAAAGATGAACGGGATGCTCTGGTGGCAGGGACATAACATTGATTGGACGTCTCGTTCACCTTGGAAAATATGGAGTAATGGGTTAATTACCTTTAGTTAACGATGGGTTGACTTTATTACCGATGACAAACAACGTCAGACATGCCATCCAATGTTTTGTTTGACATCCTTCGTTCCAATGTTTCGGGATTTAAACAAAGTATATTAAAACAAAGCACAAAATTAAAACAGGTAACCTTGACTGTCTGACGCACTCATTTAAAACTACGATATCGATAGATGGAAGCCTTGAAATGGATCGTTGTAGATTTTTAGTTTTTAAAGATTTTGATAAATATTGGCTGAAATGTTTAGTAGGATACTTCGAAAGAAGTGAGAGTGTGGTCACCGTTCATATACATTTACTATTATAAAAACTGTAAGACTCCCGTATTATTCAAGACGGTGCATCCCCGGGTTTTATACCTTCCACTCCGTGATTAAGTTAAACACAGCTGTGAATCAATGAAAATTAGTAGCAACGTGTAATGATTCTGCGCATGTCTCTCAGTGTGTCACATTTACATATTTATTTTAATAGAGTATATCTTATAGTAAAAGACGAAAATGATGAACTGCTGGAAATGATATATTGCCCCCTTTAGACCTGTGATTAAAAATTCAGTTATAAATACAGTCACGGCACTGTCTTAAGCGTTTGTCTTTTGCTCATCATCTCCCGGAGGAAGTTCTATCGTCATCACCTTTCTTTTGACAGCTCAAGGTGGCGAACTTCCCACCAGCGAGTTTACAATATTAATGAATTTATGCCAGAGCAAAAAGCCTGTTAATTTCCAGTGAAACAAAATCAATACAAATAGAGTAATGCGGGACGAGAGCGTCGATACGCTGTACAATACAGTGGCTGAAGTGACAAGTCGGGACATCTTTAGACTAGAGAATGAAGTATTTCCTAACTGTCGCTACTGAGACGGAAAAGGATACCACGTTATATACCACGTTATATGGCGGCGACTTTGACCACAGATCCGTGCATTGACAATCACAATTCATTGCAGTTTTGTACCCGGACCCACTTTCTAAAATATTGTTGAGCACTTGCAATTATTAAGCACAGAAAACTCCTACTTAGCAGAAATGGGTTACCAGTTTAAAAAAAAAATGATATGCGTTGTTTATGACTGGTTCCCTCCGAGGTTTTACATTTATAAAATCGCACCCTGATCTGCCAACTCGATTATAACCCTCCACAATTCGTGGGCGAGTTCGAACAAACAAGAGATACACGTCTCAAGATAAACAAAAGTACATCATTGTAAATTAATTTGTAGTTATGAATTGTGATTTTGCTCCCCGGTGGTATTAACTCTTTTTTTTAACAGTAATAATTGTGTAGATTTAGAGAAAGCTAGAGTGGGAATACAAAGGGGGAAATCCGTGAAGAGCTCTCGAGTCGAAATAGGATTTTCAAAAGAAAAATAGAGTATGAACAACTGATTTTAATGAGATTCTTACAACTGGAGAAAATGGAGGATGGGACTTTACGGAATGTGTCCTTCGAAGGATTTGTCACAAAAGAAACTGTAATTGCATCTCCTCAGAGTCTTTGTCTCAGAAGACAGGAAAATGTAACCCCCAAAAATGTCAAGGCACGTCGAGCTCTTTCCGTTCGGGGGAAAGACGATGTTTATAATCACAACACGATGACAATATGTCTCGATCAGCGGAAGGTATGCTCTAATCAAATACATCTCCTGAACAAAAGAAAATGCTTTTCAAAATGTTGGGGGGAAATATTATTGGATCATAGTAAACAATAATATGATTTAGATAGAAAATGTTTGAAAAGGCAATTTTAATTTATGTTTTTATTTTTTACAAACTCTGTCGTGGGAAAAAATTATGAAAGCAAACAAAGTAAGATTCTGAATGAGCTTGAATGTCACGTGGTTTGGGCAACTGCTCTGCTGACAAGTTGAGGGTTCGAATCTCGACCCAGCTGCAAGTGAATTCATTTCTCTGACGAAAGCACTTTGTTGGTGGTTGTTTTTTAGTTTGTTTTGGTCTTGGTTGTTGTTGTTTTTGTTGTTGTTTTGGTAGAGCTGTTGAGGTGGTTGCGATAGTTGCTGCTGGCAACTGTAGTGTTGTTTTTGTTGTTTTTCTTGTTGTTGTTGTTTTTGTTGTTGTTGTTGTTGTTGTTTTTGTTGTTGTTGTTTTTGCTGCTGCTGCTGCTGCTGCTGCTGCTGCTGCTGCTGCTGTTGCTGTTGCTGTTGTTGTTGGTGGTGGTGTTTTTGTTCCTGTTGTTGGTTTTGTTGGTTTTGTTGTGGTTTTGGCTGTGGTTGAGTTGTTGAGTTGTTGAGGTTGCTGGTACTGGGAGTTGCTGTAGTTGTTGTTGTTGTTTTTTTGGTTTATTTGTGTTGTTGTTGTTGTTGTTGTTGTTGTTGTTTTATATAGTTAACCGTTAACCAAAGCACACTGTACTGGTCTTAAGGTGCCGTATTCTTTGCACTTTGGATGACAAATTCAGAATTTAAAAAAAACCGCTTTCTTACTGTAAAATTCTGGTGCATTATTCTGAACACCAAACACGATTATAATCACAACGTGTGGTTGATTTAATGTACAAATTAATCATGAGACAGGAGTCGACTGTCAGACTAGAATTACAAACCGAATGAGTAATCACGTACCCTCCTACATATTATTAATTCGATTGAATCAGATTCATGATGGATTTATCAACGCTCTCCTTGTATCTATCAACGTTTGGACGGAGTAAACGGTCGATTTCTTGTGTGTCTTTTCCTGCGTTTCGTTTTCATTAACTAGGATTTTGGATCTTGATAGAAAATTCGTATACAAAGTCATGGGATTCCCAACATTGGATCCTATATATTTTTTCTCAGCATGGAAGCACGTGACTTAGTGCTCTAGAAGTGGGGGGGGGGAGTAACAAAGGGCTTTTGCAAACCTAGACTTCGTCTCTGAAAATGGCTGATGGTCGATAGTTTTTAGACGCAGTGTTTAGGGAGTTATTTGATTATTCTGATGAAAGTGTATTTCATTATTCAGGAACAGTTACATCTGGAGTCCGGGTATTTACTGGGCATACGATCGGTGCGTATTCTGAAATTCAAAAGGCCCAGTTTCCAACGCATAAACCATTTACGTTCATGTGTTGTAGACGCAGCAACCGGCGAAATCTGTTCAAAGATGAATAGCGTATCATTGTCTACTTCAATTGTAATCATACAGATTATGCGAATGTGCAGGAACTCTATCATATTATAAATGCATATTGTACTTTAAGACCTGGTTCGTGGTTACGGGTCATGCACGGGTCAATTGTGAATCAATCTCGACAACCGTGACCCCTTTTAAGTTACCCCCAAAGTAGCCAGTGGGGGTACCGCGAAGAAACCCGCGGGCAACATTGACACCGATTATCAAGAGTAGCCCTAGATATATACTGCATTTATTGTAAAATTGTTCAAAAGAGTCGGTTTGTGTGTACGGTAGCTATGGACGCTATACGTGTTATCGTTATGGCATTGATACATGTAGGATGGATGAGTAGTGAGCATTTTGTGTGTAAAGATTGTTAACACTTTGTAATGATACATACTTAATTTACAGCAAAAAACCCGATCTATTACTGTTAAAAGTGTCATGACGTCAAACAAACACAACCCACGAAGGAACAACACATGCAATATGCATAAAACAACTGACCTATGGTGTAACTGTATCCATCCACGGTAAACGTAGCACTCTTGCACTTTCGTATCTGACGAAACTCCCGCGTCCTGTTCGCCGATGACATATCGTCCTCCGCCACCGTGCCACTATCGACTGGAAAAAGAGACCGTGGTAGCAGCTGGTGTTCTTCTGGTTTTTTCCCCGGCTGATACGTCTCTTCCCCCCTTGGCGTTCTCGATGTCGCCGCCGGTGGTACAGAGGGTACAGGAACATAACTTAAGTCCTGGTTAAGCTTCTGCATCACGACAAGTTAAGACCATGCTCGCTTCATCATCTTTTTTTTTCTTCTTTTTTTTTGCCGCTCTACACGTGCCCGTGATCCCCTGACCTACGGTAAATCCACTAGCCGTTGGCTCGAAGATAAAACGATATTATAGCATTCCCGCGGGTGACGCGATGGTATAGCGTACTGCATGTACACTGAAGGGATAATCACAATTGCAGTATGCACACAGCAAGTTGGACCGCACCACGTTATGCTATAGTGTCCTTACGCCCTGGCGGTATAGCGCTCCACTACGCGTGGCTTTACCAGAACCCATCCACATTAATTTGATAAAATCAGACGCCTGTTTCATGCTTCAATTATTGAACGAATTTAATAACGTGGGGAAAGAGTTCCACTTGAATAAAGATCGTAAAATATAATGGCTACTGAGATATTGCACTCTACCTGTACCAGCCACTGTTTATAATATGAATATAAAATAAACCAACTGAAATGAAACAATAACATATCCAAAAGCAAGTATATAGAAATTTTCACAAATGCGTATAATAATACACCATAAAACATTAGGCATATTTTTTTAAAGGGAGAGTTGTGTATGTTAGTCAGTATCGACAGGAGAGGAGATATCACAAATCTGCTAAGCAAATACAAGTACAAGCAGGAAACCAGTCAATTTCCGTTGACCGAAACATACATTTTTATATATTAGTGCTCTTACGAAGATGATTAAAATCAGTTTCTGTTCTGTTTTGTTCTTTGAAGCACTAATTACGATAAAAGGTTCGTGGCACGATCCCCAGTGCAATTGCCATGACGTCTGCTAAGCAGGCAATTGTGTTAAAAGCGATGTGCGACCAAAATGGTCTCCAAAATACCCTCAAAATAGATTGCAACGATTTTATCAGCAGAGGTCACGTGAAGGTCACCTACATGCAGGATAACTCGTCATTATTAGCCTGGGGGAAACAGTGAACGTACTCCCGAACCATGAGGGCAAAGTGTAGATTCGGGTAGGTTCCTAGACACTGACGCAGTATTTGTTGTGCTTGAGTTGAACAAGAGAGGGCCAATGTTTTAGACAAGGCTGGATTTGTGATTCATCTCCCGAGAGTACGATTGTGGGGATCAAAATACATGTGATAAATCATGTGATATGTGTCACCTGATAGCACGCGCTGATCAATGAGTCAACAATTCATGGTTTTTATGTTTATGAAGCTTTACATGGTGTGGATAATAGGAAGTTACTATCTTCCCGCCTAAACGTGCATCCCTCAGGCTCTAAGCATCAGCTAGCTTTATCAGCAGTCTAACGTTCTCCTGATGACGAGCAGAGTATACTGTTCGAAACGTCGAGACGACAACGGCTGTTTTCAGAGCCAACACTCCTCCAAAAAGAGATGTACATGGTTGTATTATACCTGCATGTTCGCTAGTTATTGTTACTTCCTAAATCATGGCGAGTATTCAATGTGAAGATTAACAAAACAAAAAGCTTGTTGAGTCAATGGTTCATCCAGGAAGAAGCATGAGAAGCATGGTATCCACAAACTCGTGATAATTCATGTGATATGTCTACTGGTCACCTGCGGGAACCAGCGTGTGAGGCTACGACATCAAAACAGTCGTCGTCTGTTTTTTGCTACGAAGGGGCAGGGGCTTCATACTGTAACATGCCTATCACAAAGTGGCCATATATAATGACAACTTAAAAGCAGAAAAGCGAGGTCTCTGTTTTAGCCAAGAACCAATTTAAATAATTCTCTTGTCGTTCTCCCTGGGCCAGGTGAATGATTATCGCATCGCATTTTTCTAGGAGACTAGGGCTCTATGCCGACGTAGAACTCACACGTGCAATATCCATCCGCTAACCCTAAACACCGTTACAGTTAACAAATAGGTCTAACAGTCAACTACTCTTTAGCTAATAGTAGACATTGAGTTCCCATTAATTAATAAGCATATAACTTATTAACTACTGAGAGTGATTGTTTCTCCCTTGCTGTACACATGGAACAAGTTTATGGCAAGCTGCTTTCTTTTTTACAATATTTTAAATATAAATGCCTCCTTGTTTTTCCATGAAATGCAAACAACTCTGATTGTGCATGAGAATAAAGTCAGCTTTGACATCATGAGACAGTCTTAAGACGTCCTCTGGCCTTTTTCGACAAACATTAATTTATGGCAACGGAAAATCGTCGATGCAGAAACATCCCAAAGGGTTGCGGCAGCATCAAGAACGTCTCATTATCCTTTGTTATTGTTGCTTTTAACTCAAGTTATATTACATTATCTACTCTCTCTCTCTCTCCTCCATGTCTCTTTCTCTCTTTCTAACTGTTCTTCTTTTTGTCCCATGACAGCTACGACGTCATAGTGACGTCATCTCCATAAATATTATCATAAGTCAGTACAATGGGAGAAAACATGGCATAAATGCATTTTAAAGGAAACCATCCTTTATCAATGTTCTCATCGAGTGGATGAATCAGTATTTGGAATACGACCAAACTCTGCCAACAAGTAAGTCCATCATTTCATTTTTCATTCAGAATGCCCCGAAACAATTGCAATCTGTATCATGTGGTACATCGTCAATTAAACCATATACATTAAGAGATGTAAAACCACTATGATAGATGAAGGTGCAGCCTATGCATGGATGTTAGAAAAAGGATGTTTCTGTCATTAACTGCCCATGATCGATAAGCACACTGTGAACCACAATAAAATCAACCTGTTTTATTGGACAAAACTAATTGAATACTAATCCACTCTTTCAGGATATCATTATTGGTTTTGGCAATAAAAACCTAAACCATACCACCAAAAAAATTATTCATGGCGGCAATAAACTTATTGGCAGATTACAATCTAATTAAGTTTAAGGACATTATAGATTTACTCGTTGAGGAAGGGACCGGCACAATGATACCATTGTCGAATAAATTTGATGAGCCGATTACGACAACATCAACTGCTCTATAGATGGATTGACGTCATTGAACGCCATCTTGGATGACAAACAATGGAAACGTGCACGCGTGCACGCGCTGCGCAAGACTCTCAGCCAATGATAGCCCTTCACGCATGCACGTTGCATTAGCGATGGTGGCCAATAAAGGGTATATTAAACAAAACATATTTAATCAACCTCTTTGAATACCAATTTAATTCAAGTTGAGAGACTATATTTTTTCATCATGTGAAATCACATTTAATTTGTGTTCCATTGTGCAGCTTTAACAAATATACATTAAAAAGAAAACTTCAAAAAAAGTACATCGCATCCCATTGTGTTGATGGGAATATTATCCGTGTTGTTTTTGTTTGTCTATTTGTTTGTTGAGGTGTTGTATGTTCGTTTTGTACTTGTTTTATTTAGTTTTCTTTACTGAAGTTGCATCAGTCTAGACGTGAAATTGAATAAATATTATGTAAATTAAGCAGTTTTTAATACAAACCGAATTCACTCTTTCTTTGATTGCCCTTTGTCTCTGCCCATCCCATTGGGCGACTTGAACTGGTTTATCCGGCATGGCTTAAAACATTTCCATTTTTGTCGCTAGTCTCATAATAAATTCACAAACTCTCCAAGTCCACGTCCTTGTTTCATACACGAAGCAATAATACAAACAGCATAATCGATATCATTATGCACGAGTAGTGGGCCGCATCTATAAACGATCTGCTTGATCAAACAAAAGACAGCCGTGATCCAACAAGTGGCCAATCATCCCCCCTTCTGGAAACATACACGCAACAGTCGTTGACAAAATGTTCCACATGAGGAGGAACGCCTTGAATAACCACTGTCATCATCTATTTACACCTTGCATGAAAATCTATATTAACGAACGGACCTGGTTTGTGGGCTTAAGTACCATCGTTCGTCAGGTTTGTTATAAGGCTGACATTAACACATAACCTATCATTTACTTCATCACTCATGCCTTACGACCAGGGTATTTATAGCCGACATGTTTGGATGGGTTGAGCACTGTCGTGTGTTTCGGGAGTTTTTTTTATCATTGATCAAATGTTTTTCCCGTTTGACCCCGCGTAACCAAACCGAGGCTGGAAGTAAACAGTCGGGTCCCTTTAAATGAGAGAAGACTACGAACTAATTGTTTTCTACTTGGGTCCCAGTCAAAAATGTTCACACCATGATTGATTAATTTAGTTCATCAGCACATTTTTTTCTAACGTCGCCCAATGGCACACATTTATTACAAGCGATGTCTTATGCAAGTTAACAGATAAAATGTCACAAAATTACTTTTGTAAATCTTGGGAAATCGAGCTTGCAACATTAATTGTTTCTTCGTATGAGGTTTTCGGGGTGTATGGTTTTTTTGCAATCGTAAAATGGTGCATGAATTTTTCGTTACAATAATTGATAACCCGTTAAATGAAGGCAAAATACAATTTTTTTTTGTGTGTTTTGCGTTAATAAACGTAATTTGTGATTAATGGCCGGTGTGTGATGCCGAAGTAGACTCGAATGCCACCCTTGACATTACCCTAAAACCCAAACCCGAAGATAGTTGGCATTGTGGACCATGGGGTATCATAGTCCATCATTACTAGCCATCAATGATGGGCTTTTAGTCTTAAATGTCATTCCGATTTAGTTCAGGGGGCTCCATTATAGCGTTGTAATGCATTGACGAAATACACACGTCACAACTTTCGATAAAAAAATAATTAAGTGACATTTATGTATAAATCATCAAGAAGTAAGTGATTTACCACCAGATTTTCACTTTGTTGTAACCAAATATAGTATAAGAATATACTATTATCCAACCAGGCTCTTTCTTTTAAAGGTTGCATGAAGGTCGATAGGGAACAAACACAACTCGAAGACTTTGCCGCAGACATAAAAACACAATTGGTTGATTTCCTCGTGGTACAGACATTAAAGATTGCAATCTTTTCGTGGATATCGTGCGGGGTATCCGTAAACACTGTACGAGGTCTTGGGGAGATCCGCAATTGATACAAGGCGTAGGCGAAAGCGGTTCGCGGAGCAGAATGGGAAGGAACTTCATTAAAGACGAACAGAGTTCAACTAAAAAGAAATTGCTCTACGTGCGTTGGCCAGTATTTGAACAAAGTTCACAAAATCAGTTAACCGGGAATGGGGCTTATTCGGTTAAGCTCTTTGTAGCTCATGAATATCTCGTGATTTAACGCTGTGGATGGTGGGGAAAACTTGAATTTGCTCGCTCTGTGCTCAGCTTGCTTTCCTCTGCTTCAAGAGACTGGATTAAGTTTAGTATTTTCGTGAATTGTTTAAAACAAATGGTTTTGAAAACACGTCCCAGAACTGTTCCTGGGCACTATGTGGCATTACTGCAGCAGTGGCAGCCACGTCGCACGGTCTTACCTACTGCAATTGGTGGTTATTAAGGATATCATTCTTTGCTTTATATCATGATATCCAACGTCTGACATTTCAGGGTCTATTTCATTAAGATAATTAGCTGGCTCTCTCCATTAGTTTCGTCACCGGGGACGAATGCAAACCATTAACCGAGCAACCAGGGGCGCGATGTGAGCCAATCAAACAGAGAGGGGGTTCTGACAGGGGAAGGCGGAGTCCTCTCGATTCCAGGGTCCAATTTTTTTCGGAATCGGTTATTGATGAAAAACGCTACCTGCTCTTAGATCAATGAGAGTAGACAATGAAACCGACACGTGACAAAGTTGGAACATTGAAGAGAAGGGCATGCGGTGTGAAGCAAACATTGCGGTACATCGAATAGGAGGCCTCGTCACATGTTACATCCTCATTCTGTGTAGAGTAGTTACGATGCATTAACAGCAAAGCTTTGGTTTCCTTTTGGAAACAGCCGTCTGGCTACAACTCAGATCTTTAGTGAACGTAACATATCTCCTCTTCGCCCCTTCGATTCCAGGTCTACCACGGAAAATAAACTCCAAAATGATGAAAAGTGCAGTCTCTCTTCATCTTCCGTCCATGCATCTGCATACCCTTGATGGAGAACCATCATACGGAAAGAAACGGTTGACTTGCTGAGTTAAGTACTTAGGCCTTCAGCTTATTGGCTTTTGACAGTATCAAAGGCTTAGGGAAAGGCGCACACCTGATGAAGCGTGGAGCAATGGAATTTACCGGAGCAAACATTACAGCGAAGAGTGTGAACTCTGGTCCCTCATGCGAGACGGTCCAACGTAAACAAAAGCAAACCATCACACAACATTTCTACAGGAGGAGTTGTGATCTCTTTAAAAGTTAGTATAGAGTGAATGTGTTGGACTCAATAACCGATCGTTCGTGAAATTCGGTCATTTCACATTTTGTATTTGGGTTAAACTCATTTCATCTTCCTTGCTTATCCCTCTGGGGAAGGGTGCTGGGAGGAAGCACGCTTACCTCAGCTGCGGTAAGGGTGACTTTTTTCACGAATTCAAATTGTGTGAAATTTACTTCTTTCAGGCTTGAAACTGCTTGACAACCGCTGCTTTTCAAGGGGAAAGGAAAGTTGGCGAATAAAATTAAGTATATTCTCGCTGAGAAATTATAAATCTTGCAAATTATTCGGAGACGCTGACGAATAAAACATGCAGAAAGGAAAACGAATGCAACGAAGAGTTTACGCGAATATATTATCTTGGTGGAGAGCAAAATAGACCGAAGAGGCCCACGGGTGCAATACTGAAGCTCAGATGAAGAAAGATGCCATGTGTTACACCACGATTCCAATGCTCTGGTTGCACGATTATACGTGTCCTCTCTCTCTCTTGATTCGCTTGAGGGCGCGCCATTAGTAATCTTCTCTGTGTTTCTCCCAATTAGTACACTTTCCATTTATTCCGCGGTACATCGAAAGGGCCATCTGTACTGCATGCAACTTGTTTGCGTTGATGGTGATTATTTAATCATAAAATAGCCGTAGGCTTTTTGCAGGGGGTTCTGGTGGCGCTAATGATGATAAAGCGCTTCAAGAGTTTAGTGTGCCGGATTGGCTGAAGCTTCATTTACGTACAAACAGTACATGTGCGAAATGTGTTGAATTCAAACAGCGTGCTTGGCAGAAATAAAATTAACAGTCAATGAAAAACTACGTTTCTTAAACATTTTTACCTACAAGTAGTCAACCGTGCGTCATCTTCGTTTGTTTCCGTTTTTTAATATTATGAGCGTTTGTATCACAAGTAACACAAATATTGGACAACTATATCTTTGTAATAATAATAATAACTGCAGTAAGCTCTGTAACACATTCAGGAAGAAGCCTCCAAGCTTTCAAATGAACCGAAGAGAAAAACTTCTATGACTTGAGCACAACGTGTTGAGAAGATTCTTGCATGTGTGACGGTGGTGTGGCGTGAAGAGGGAAATAGTGTTCCACAGGTCAAGCAAACCGAAAACTACTTTCACCATAAGATTTTGTGGTAACAGTTGGAAATGACCATGATGTCTTTGTTTGCAGAACGGAGGTTTCTTGCATAGGCTACTCAGGACCAGATCGTTCAAGTAAACGGGACAAATTCCATGGCGTCATTGAAGTCTCTGGAGGAGAATCTTGAAGATAATGCAAGAGTGAACAGGACGAACAAAGGACTTCTCTGAAAGTGAAATCCGTCTTTAAAACTCTTCACAGTGGGGTCAAAGATGACCCCAGTCAAGGCTTTCATTGACTCTTCCCAGGTCAGTGCATTATTTCGAGTCATACTGATCCGAGTCAAAGACAGGCATATGACGGTCATCTGTCCCTACTCTTGGCCAATAAATGAGTCTGATCTAAGGTACAGAATGATTAATCATTAACTCAATAGGTGTCAGTCCTGACGCTAGTTGTCGGTCCCTGGCGGTAAAACCCGGGTTGCTCCACTTTCCCATAATGGCGCTAGCGTCCATAAATAACCCAGGTTAAAGCTGAAACAATACCAGGGGATAAGGCACGACGGAGTATCGCCAATGTTTACCCTTGCCAATCATCTGTGTATCCCAGGTAAATTAGCGGCGCGTCAAAAGAAGTCATAGCAATCTTTCGGCCAGACAAACACAGAAGAAGATGCTTAGAAGACAAACCCATTATACCGTCAGCAAATATCACGTGTTTGCGCTCCGGTGAGGTATACCAAATTAAAGCCGGGCTGCAAACGTGTTATCACATGTAAATACCTTTCTACAATGTTTGTCCAATAAAAGCGACATCCTACAAAACTATCGTAAAAAAGGAAAGGCACATACATTATGCTGATCAAATATCAGGAATTGGAGACAAATTGGCTCGGACGTTCTAGGGGAGTTTCGTTGCTTTCAAGAAGTTATTTTCACTTTTCAATTCAGTTTTCTCTGTACTGGTGTAATCAGTGAGGCGTACCCCCGAATTATCAGTAACAGTTATTATCCATATCCTTATTTTGTTTACTGATAAAAAAGAAAGAATTTATTACATTTGTATATATAATAACTGTACATTTGTTTGATTTTCAAGCTGGCCTAGTAAATTAATCATTTGAGTTTTAATACTAAAAGGTCGTGGCCGATTTGAGGCAAATCGGAAGGATTTTTGGAACGCTAGGTGGCAGCAGACTTACCAGGTAAATCCATCGTCTCGGTAATGTGCGCATGCTCAGAACTAAGTAAACAATGGAAATTTAACTGGTAAGTCTGCTGCCGCCTAGCGTTCCAAAGTCTCCCATTGTGGTTTGCAGAGATGTAACTCATTCTATGAGCTGCATGTAGTGGCTTTGAGAAGAACCGGAGGCTAACAACTCGACGTTTCGATCAGTGTGCTCTGATCGTCTTCTGGAGAATGCTTGACTCTGTTGCTGAACTGTGTAAAAGGTGGGTTCAGTTATAAATAAGACATAGCCGTCATAAATTCAGCGTATGCCATACATCCACGTACATACATACGGTCACGCGAGTAAAATACTTTTAAAAACTGGTTGAGCAAAAAATAGTGTTCGACCTACTTTACCAATTTGGTTCCTAATACAAGAGACCAACTTCCTAATCTTTAACATCGGCAACTCAAGTTACGGTGCCTCTGACGGGGTTGACCAACCATCCAAAGCAAAATATGGACTACCATTTACCAAAGGACCACCACACATCACCCCCAACCACACCCCAACCCACCCACCCTCCATAGATCAACATACATCCAAGTCAAGTCTTGAAAGTAATTACACGTGTCATGAGAAAGTTACCAACTGTTACGAACAAGCAAGTTTCCTAGTAACAAGCAACACTGATTGGAGTTGTGAAATTGCACAAATACCGCCCTCTGCCAGCAAAAAAAAAACGATACACAACAGACAACGTCACCGTGAACTAAGACTAGACCAAGAAGCAAAAATTAATTTGCATCCACTCTACATAGTTAAGATAGAGTTTCTCCAACTAAGCGTCGATCAAAACCCGGTACAACCTCAAGCAAATCGAAAAGACAGAACCGAAAAGACAATATTGTTATGAAACAATAATTCGCTTCCCATCAAAATGAGGCTTCTTTTCTATTGCTATTGAAACAGCCGTCTAATAATTATCTTATTACATTGAGGAGCAAGTCTTTGGGAAATCTCGTAAATTGATGCTGCTCTAAGGATCGCTGTAATGAAAAAGATAATCATGTTGACTCGGAAGTAATTCTCTCTGACAAAATAACATCACTTTATTGGCTAAACGACTGTTTCAAAATCACACGTAAAACTGTTACACATCAGAGTCGTAGCATTCTAATCTCAATCATGAAACAGAAGTGCAACAGATAGAATCTTCATCAACCCAACAAAAAAGCCTGAATGTTTATTGACTTTCACACAAAGCTACTACACACCTGTGCATTCTTTAAAAATGAGGGGAAAAAAGTTCCGGCATATAAACTGCCACACGACTATTATCATAGACGTCTCCTCTGGGCGTTTCTGACGAGATGATGGGTACCCTTTTTAGTAGAGCGTAATATGACATCCAGCAGGATCATAACTCTTTATTATTCGCAGGTGGTGGACGCCAAATGGGCATTAGATCTCCCGCACCCAAATGAAATCGGATACATTTGCAACACAATACGTAGGGGAAAGTGCAAGAAACTCGGTAACCTAGCGTAGCACTAGATTTCGGACCTCGAGGAGTTTCGGCTCATTCCTCCCACAGTGAAGGGAGATCCCATAGAATGTACTAGTACGGGATGCTCGGTGAAAGAGCTGTGGATGGACTCTGACCAAATCAACAAAGTTGTAATTTTATCAACCAATCTTCCACTTCCTCACTATGCGATTAAAGACGTTCAAAACGGAGCAAGTATTCAACGGGGGATTTTGAGGTTTGAAGGGGAGAACACCGCCGATGATCATAATGAACAGAACAGTTCGCGTATAGACGGACAAGAAAATGGAAGCGCTGGGTTGTTTTTTTCTAAGCGACTACTAGGATAAGAAGTGTGTTGATGAACAGAATATTTTTGAACACGATTGAATAAACCAGAGAATTCGAACACAAAAAATCCAATAACTAGATCAATTTCATGTTTGGCCCACTTCTCTATTTATTTTCCCGCGTCCTGAGATGCACTTTAAAAAGTGTTTTTACAAAAACCGCGGTAGGAAAAAAAAAAAGAATGGTAAAAGTTCCCCACTGCACGTCCCCCTCTCCATCTCTCTTTATTCCTGATTGAATTCATCACCTGATTTTTCTCCATCGATTTCCCCCCTTCGCTGAGGACATGTTCGCGAGTACAGCATAAATGCGGGATTTAATAAATCCTGTAATCCCAAACTTTGGTGAACAATATTTACGGATCACCGTGTGGGTTGGGGATAGCACACCCGTGGAACATTAGCGAGTGAGCTCACGTTGGGTTGTCAGATGCTTCTCGATATCGAGAAGGGGAGTGATGAGTTGTACGGTATTAATGTCGGACACCCTCAGGCCATAATTTATTCCTAAAACGTTTCCCCGTGAAAATGTCTCCCTCGTTTTCTTACATTTGACTCAAAACAATCTGTAGTTTCGGAGTATGTTCTTATCTCGTTAGGATCTACATACAGAAGTCAGAATCAGCTCTACACCCATCGTTATTATGGTAATATTTTCTGTCCGAAACTATAATCTCTGAAATCGCCGAAATTGTTGTTCCCTCGTCCTTATCAAACGAAAGCCAGATTTGACTCAGAATATGAACATACAGATTCAAACCTTTTGAGTTCCGTACACGTCAGGATGAACCTTAGTTTCACCTTCTTTATAAAGACCATCCCATTATGGGAAAAAGGTTGGAACATCTCATAGCCCATAATAGACAGCCATTATAAATACGTCCTTTGTGTTGTTACTGAAAAATAGCGTGGAAATAATTACACCACTCTCACAAAACAATGATTATCTTAAAATGTATCTATTTTAGAGTGGTTAAAACATTGAAAATTGGGGCAAAATGAAATGTCACGAACCGTAGACACACTTCAGAAAGTCATTACATCGTTACCTGCATCTCAAAGCACATAATTATTAACAACGGTGAATACAGTTTGCGTGCATGTTGTAAGAGCGACTAGAAATTGCCGTGCACCGTAGCAGTGTCTGGAGACTACAGCAGCATGACAACGACCAGACTGGTGAAACGTTTTCCAAATTATCAGAAAGTATGTCAACAGTTAATTGCAGCCCAAACATTATCAACGAACAGCACTTTAAAAATGTCCACAAAGTTGCATGATTGGTGGTTTATATGTACTCCATGTGATTACGGGTTGAGTAGAATATAACAGAATACTGATGAATGCTGACAATTTGTTGGTTCCCGAGGATGAAGCCCCTTAAGTACACGGGGTTTTGGGGGGTTTTTAAAGGGTTTTTTTAAACAGTTTTATTGAACGTCTATTTCTCTGTAGTTATTGTATTCGGGTGGTTGATAACGGAGTTACCTCTTTTGAAACAGTTCTCATATAATCATAAAATGTTTTAGTAACCGAAGACATTCAGCGTTATTCTCATACACACATTTTTAATTGATTACTGGTCATCGACAGGTGAAATAAAAATAGAAAGTGAACATAGCGGGCGCTATAACTAAACGGCCAATTACTTATCGCCAATTATTCGGCTTGGTATACTGAGGGCGCTAGAGTGAAAACACGAACGGCCATTTCAGCTTATTACTCGAGAATCATACTAAATTTTAGGGGATAGTTGTATAGTTTTGTTGCTCAGCTCTAGTTTTGTTAATCGAGTCTGCGTGACTTTCCTAAATCACGGCATTAACTATTTTTCTTACGAAATCTGAGGGTTTTTTTTCAAATTCCAAGCAGAACGTTTGTAGAGGTTTAGAGGTTCCGGAAGGAACAACCTTGTAAGGATTGTGATGAGCAAAAATTATCACGACAACATCATCAGCTGAAAACAAAGTTTTTTAAAGACTTGACAAAAAAGCAGTGCATGTACATTGTTTTATGCAACGCAAATTGCCACGTATGACTTACCCTCGTTTTCTGAGGAGACACGCCTCTTCCCATTCCGTTCACTACTAGTGGAGTAGTTTTGGCCACTCATTGAGTAGTCCCGACTTGAGCTGACTGGATGCTGCTTACTTAGCATGTGTTTCTTGCTCGGGCTCTTCCGCTGCTGAGACATGGCTACAGGTTCAGTCCCACTACCAGTCTTTCCAGGTTTCTTATTGCGTTCAAGTGCCCCGGTGCCCCCGTCCTTTGGGGATGCCTTTGCCGTCACACTACTGCATGTGCTCCCTAGATTGACGTACTGTACTGTGTTCTTTCCACGGGGTCCGCATAGCCCAGCACCCATGAGTGTCCGTGATTGGTCACTCGGGACCACACATGCAGTTGTGATTGGTTCAAAAGTTAAGCTACTGCTTCATTATACTTGAAGTTTCGCGGTCATTACTGGAGTGGAACAAGTCTGTCACAAACACTTGGTGGCGCTCTACTCATCATTGCTCCTCTTACTTGTCGTTATCTCCTTTGCACACGTTTTGATGATCTATATTAGTGAACCCTCAACTCACAGCCGACTTTCGATACTTCGGGGCAAAAGGTTGGCTCAATCAGATGATCCCTCTTTGCTAACGAACCGCAATCGTCCCTTGTCTTACAGCAGTGCAACACCTGGGAAAACAGCAGTTCATAAAGGTTAAATGGAGGGTGTTAATTGCGTATGTTTCGCTGAAATGACGTTGTATAATCACCGTTTTCACGGTGAGGCAACTCTTCAAAAAATCAAAAAATTTGGCAAATCGGTGTTTTTACACATTTTGGATATGTTATCGTATACATCAAACTTTCCCTAAGTTTCAAGTGATAAAACGTTATAGTTTTACACTATATAGCAGAATTTTACAAAATTTACAATTTGCAATATGCCAGTTTTACATTGAAGTACATAGCACTGGCACGGTGCCAAAAACGAATACTGGATACATTTTAAGTTTTCACGAACAGATACTTTCGTTTACGAATTGATTGTAAAGACGAGCGGCACACAGACCTCGCTCGCCCAGTTATTACGAAGAGACACTTGTGTTAAACAGTTAATTACTCACTAATTAAACTTACTATGATTAAATCAACAACAGATTTGCATGATTTAAGATCTACACATGTTCGTTAAAATGTCAAAGTTTAATTGTCAAACAGTGTCCAAAACAATAATGTCAAATAGTATAACTTTAAACGTGGTTTTTCTCCAAACATGAAAGTTTGGCTGCGGGGCTAAAGTGTCGCCTTGTGAACGGTGACGATATGACAGCAGAGGGCGTCATTTATGATCACCATGACAACTTGTAGTATTACGTAGGCGAATAAATTCTGCAAAAGAACTATTTTCTATTATTAAATTAAAGGTCGACGGGCAGTTCGTACCATTGTTGTGCATTTTTAATGCAACGCAATATCCACAATAGACGATGACATTGTATGAATGCAGCGTGCCGCTTCTCTAAAGATGTGAGCTGACTTAAACGTAAAGTAGGTTGTTGTTGTTGTTGTTACTGCTATGTTGTTTGTTGGGGTGTTTGTTTGTTTGTTTGTTTTTTGTTTGTTTTTTATTGTGTTGCGGTGGTTTTATGGGGGTTTTTAAGGGTTTTTTAGGGGTTTCGTTTTTTGTTTTGTTTGTTTGTATGTTGTGGTGTTTGTTGGGGCGTTTGTTTGTTGGGGTTGGGGTGTTGGGGTGTTTGGTTGTTTGTTGTTGTTGGGTTTGGTTTGGTTTCTTCTTTTTTTCTTTTTTTTATGCGCTTACGAACGGGCCCTTGTGGGGTCTTTTACACAATGGAACAATATACCCCACAAAGAGGAATTCTTTAGAAAATGGATTAACAGAACAACTGTGGAATTCCACAAACCCGGGTATATGTTTATTTGTTTGATTGGTTGTTTATTGTGTTGTCGTTTTTTATTCATTTTTATTATTTTGTATCTTGAAATACTTGAATTCTTGACTTGAAGGTACAACATCAGTAATGACGACAAATCTTCTGTTACTGGTAGGCCTACTGCTTTACTCTCTTTGAATCAAGATAATGCGCAATGCTTAAATTGACACATGTTGGCAAAACTATACTCGTTGACTGTACACCCTCTTCCAATCAATCGAACATTACGAGCGACCTTTGAGCTTTCCGCATAAAAATTGTGCTTATATTCAGTTCTAAACCAGTTTACTTTTATTGAAAATATCAACACGTCAGAAAGCGGATAATGAACACTGTTATCACCATGGTAAAACACATTTTAATCGATATATAGAACAGGCGAGTCTGTACAGTACCAAGCTTTCTCCTTAAGGTTCCTAGGAGACACATTTGAATGCAATGCTTCACTAATGGAGTCCGGTGTTTAACCTTGGCGTCCTGTAACCATGGCAGGAAGAAATAACAGTGTTTCTTAAGACGTTATAGGGTAACAAACAATCGCTGCATGGACGACAACGCAGCGAACAATCCGAATGGAAGCTAAAAGGAAACAGCACCTCCTTCCGGCACGTGACCGATTTATAAAAGCACGGTTTCGGCGGGAAATGTTGTCGTCAATTAAGTTCACCGAACCACACGAACATGACTTGAACACTGATCAAACATTCACTGACGTATATTTTGTATACAGCATTAGGGGCTTCTTTCCCGGTCCTTGTACATTAATCATTTATAAAATGCATGATGCTGGGTTTGGTTTTGTTCTTCTTCATTTTAGCCATGACGGGAAACTTGGCTCGATAATCACTCGTTCCACTTGAGCCATGTGTGAACGTTGTTCGACTTGAGACGTGAAATACAACATTCTGTATGCTCGCCGTAAATTTGACAAAAAATTGAAGACAAGTGCAAAAACCACAAGAACAAATTCATAACATCAACAAGAACAACAACTAAAGTCAAGCTGACTGAAATGTGATGTCAAGTTATGCGAGTGAGTAAAAGGCGCTCTACTGGATTTTTAATCTGGGAAACAAAGTAAAGGAAACATGCATTTACCAAGCTTATGCTGTTCAAGACATCCACATAATATTGTAAACACTTAAAATCTTCTAACCTACAATGTTTCCTTGTCGTAATCAGCACTATTATTACAACCTTGACTGACTGAATGTACATCAATTTGACGTTTATCTAGAAATTCATTGCCATGGTAACAGCAAGGAGCCAACGTCATACCAATCTCAGGAGACAACCAATTTGACACGTCTGTAGTGATTGGGGGAGCGCACAGGCGCCATTTTGAAAAGTAATAATAATACAAATATTAACAGGAAACAAATATTTCCACATTGAATGCGTTTAAAGGTTTGATCAACAATAACAACCACTAATCTTCAATTAATAATACGAAGTAATGACAGTAAGATTGAATTTCATGAGTACCAATCGATACGAGTAGAATTTAATTACAGAAGCAAAGATGCATGCCAAGAAATATATAGGTCTGCTTCGAACATTCTCTTAGCTACATGTAACAGTGATACATAAACATTGTACCATTTCACAATCTTACGAAACTACAATAACTGAATTACATAATACAATTTATTTCATTGTAAGATTTACTGTCCCTTGGGCTTACTTACTTCTGGTTTTATGTTCCTTTACGTCAACTGAAAATTTGGTTTTGGTTACATTATATTTAAGATGATACGCTGTTGTGTATAACACCCATGGGCATGTAAAGCATACACCCATCCAAAGGCATCAGTCAAAGCGATGTCTGGTAAATGTAACACAATCTTGAGATATTCTCAAAACCGAACCCACCTGTTAAATCAATCACCATTGTTACTCTTTTAACGAGTGAAACGGACACTTCTCTTTATCAATCAAGATTTTCCTTTTTTTTCATCCATGTTGCCATGTCTCCAGAGATTATCATGAGCTTACCCCTAGATCTCACTTGCTTCAAATTTACCCTGCATAGTCATGTTATGTGCTGTCCCCAAAGTAATTAATGTTAACTTTCCTTGAACAAAAAGGAACAATACAATTTTCTCCTCTAGCTCTGGTTTGATTGATTTGACTTAATAGTTGACATTACTGCAGTGGACATTACTGCAGCCTTATCAAGGACTATTTTGGTGAAAAATGTAGACATTTTCTCCTGGAAGTTATAGCGTCATGAAAAAATAATAACAATACATTATTGAAGTCATGCAACCCAAGAAATAGCATGCTTTAAAATTGTCTGCTGTGACTACACGATTTGAATGCAAGATTTAGTCGACATACGAACCTTCAGCTTTATAAATACATAAAGCACTCTCATGCTGTTCGAATGTACGAGCTGTATAGCTTGTTGGTTACAGTCAACATTACTTCGACATTTTGTATGCACCAGTGATACTTACACTGGGGTTTTTCTCGTTCTTTCCTTGGGGCTAGTCTTCATGAAGCAGAATGGATTCTTGTGCAAAACATTCTCACTGTCCTTGGGCGCAGAAAATGGCTGACAAGTTCAGTCTTCTAATGGATTGAATCGCCGAATGCGCAAAATGCTCTTTGTTGGTGTATGCATATTTACTCAGTTACCACTCTGCGAAACACATATTGGGCAATATAAGAAAGGAACCTGGATTTTTTCCTCCACTGGCATCAATAAATCTTCTTTTGGTTTACTAATGAGCCAGCTGGTTGACACTCCAGGTTCATTCAATTGTTTGACTTTCAAAGAATAAACTTCGAATATTTTAAAGGCCTACGGTTAACCATTCCCCCTTTTCTCATCCAAGGGACCAATATCATAGAGCTGCTTAAGCAGAAAATATTGCTTAACACATTTCTGCTCAGTATAAATTAGCATGAAACAAGCCTCAAATGGTGCATGTGAGATGGTATTTTGGCTGGTACCTTATTCTGGTAAGCAAATTGTTTTTGTGCTTAGTTCTGTGCTTTAGCTGCTCTATGAAATTGAGCCCAGGTCTATTTCTTACAAGCTTAGCGTGGATTTTGTAAATTTTCACTTACTGACCCGCAAAGGTCGCTTTGCGAGAGTAAAGTGTTTGTTGTTTTCAGCGGCATCCATGAAACAACGATGAGTAGAAACTAGCATACCTTGTGTTTACATATTACAATGTTCTGCTTTAATGACATTCGAATACCTATTTGAATGAGAACGAAATCCTTAGAAAATGTCAGCATTTTCACTTGGTAAATTCACACTTTAAACAGCAGTATTTCTTTCCTGGGATAACATGATACTAGACCAAGTACCGTCTTCTTTGCTAGCATTGTGTCCACAGTCTATGGGCCAAGTTTCTACACAGCAATAACGACGTGAACACTGAGCTGATAGTGCTCACAAGACATAAAGTGATGTGACATTTTTCTAAGAGAGTACATCACACGATTTGCAAAAAACATGAGCTACAATTGTCTTCAATCTTCTCGCATAATTACCATTTCCATTATACTCCATGGGGTTTTAATTAGGACTCAGGCATAATGGGTACACTTCCATTACAGGGATCGCTTCCCAGCGTGACGTAGGCCAACGTCTACAATGTCAGAAGGATTCAATACTTTCAATTACTACAAGGCAACTGCATAGTATGTGGACCTGAATTTCTGGAAATTATTTCTGATTTTTAATTTGTCCGATTGGAAAAAACGCGGTGCTGCACAGGGCAGTATTCTTGGATGCTAAGTTGTTCAATAATGAGGGGTGGGGTTTTCTGAGTGAACGAGAGAAGGGTCTTCCGGAATACTCTACCGGTTCCTCGTCAATTATACCGTTTGTGAAACTTTTCTCATTTACTTATTTTACTGTATTTTTTAAGGGAGGATTATCAAACTTGGAGGAACAAACAACCCCCTCCTCCAACCGCCACCACCACAACCACCACCGACCACCAATACATCGTCTGAGTGTTTGGTTCCCAATTATACAAACACTCATTTGTAGAAAATCTTATCCTTTCAAAATGAATTGGTTTTCCTAAACCAGTGAGGGACACCAGTCACTAGCTGAACGATTTGCAATACACAGCAATGGCTGGTAACCTGTTTCTCCCATCAGAGACAGAATTGTTCAGAGCATGTAAATTAGTATCCGAACCTTCAGAAAATAGGACCCTTTAAACGCGCAACCAATTAGCAACCAATGTATATGTCTTTAACTGTGGTCCGAACGTAATTGTTGTTTTAATTTTCAATGACCTCCAAAAACCGAGGCCTATAACTTGCGATCGGGCAGACCTGCCTGAGATTTATTTCTCAGGTTGCGATGTTTATTGGCCAATGGTTGATTATTGCAGATTTTTGTTGAGGAAATTGAAAGAGACCACATTTTATTCGTTCTGTTGTAATGTAAAAAGTAATGATAATAACCCCCCAAAAATCAATTTTGTGCGATGGGTTGCTAAAATGAGAGTGGATATTTACGACGTGGGTAAATATACGTAGCGAGTAGAAGCTTTTAAGTGACGTTCATTAATTAAAGCATCTCATTCAAGAAACACACTACGATCCTGTTTAAGGTAAGACAAAGTAGTTGGTAATAATAATGATCAAAAAGATAAATAAAATTGATACTCAAAAGGATTTACTTTGGTACGGGTCTTAGGGCCGATCGGCATCAATTATTGTTTCATCTGAGACGAGATACCATCATCATCAGGTGCGAGCATTGTCCCATGAAATCCCAGTTCTATAAACTCTCATCTATCGGAAACAAGAGGATGAGTAAAATTTTCTAAAAAACCGAAACAAACAAACAAACAAACAAACAAACACTCCAACAAATGAAACGTTATCAAACAGCCGACCTAGAAATGTGTCAGAGCCCTGGAACCAGAGTCCAGGTCAAATCTGACCCAGGAGCGTTGGGAAACGAGGTGATTGGAATAATTACATGCATTATTCTTAAAAACAAACATACTATATAATGCAGTCAAGCGCACTGAACACAAGTTCAGGTGTGTCTGATCCGCAGGATGTGGGTTCGAGTCCCGGTTATGACACTTGTGTCCTTAAGCAAGACACTTGACCATCATAGCTTCGGCCTTTGGATGGGACGTAAAGCCGTGGGAACAGTGTGTTGTGTAATGCACATAAAAGAACCCAGTTACACTTATCGCTAAGTTTGCCCAGATGTTTCTGGCAGTGGCTGCTGAATGCGCCACAGCACCTTGTAAACCCTTATAAGGTGTTACATAAATGAGTCTCATAATTCAAAACTTCAAAAACTTGCCTGGAAATTAATAATGATAAGCGCTTCGAACGCCCGCATAAGGCGCTTTATAAAGCGCTATATAAAAACTACTTGTTATTTTAATATTATTATCACACATTCCCATGCACATATTAGATACCATAATGTCCACTAAAGCGCAAGTTCTCCAGGAGTATCCGTTGAGCATTTAGAATAACAGTAGATATACACCGGTTATAAAAACATCTGTAAATGGGAAATGCGTATTTCCTAAACCGCGCAGCAAGAGAAATTCGATCGGGTTCGAACGAAATGTTCTCGTCCGTTATGATAACATTTCCGGCGGAAAAAAGGGGTCTCATACGCCAGGAGCTTCTGTCACTTTTGAAGATCCCCTCGAAAAAAAAGATGGGCCTTACGGAAAATTAAAGTACAACATTAAACGAGAAAGGATGAAATAACGCCTAATTAAGCCGGGTTGGTCAGATATGTGCTTTATATACTGTTACATGACCTTCTATGTAGAGACATACGTTCTATGCACCCTTGATTTGGATTGCAATTTTACATAACTTATTTACAACTCCCTTTTGTAGGACTTGATTGAATTTGGATCTGACAAAAGGGTTGTAGTTTTTAGGAATCCTTTATAGACGAGAGGTTGGATTGTTTGTGTTTCTGTCGGAGCCAGCAAGCCCCAAGGCTGTCCATTTTATTGTTTTGAAATACGGGGTAAAGGACATAATCAAAAAGCATATCTTATCCCCAGACGTGATCTCCGTTCCCATGGTTACGCTAACAATTGCATTTGTGTTACGCTCACACGGCGTCCGTGTGATATAAAGAGCCCGTGCCTTCAGGTACGCAAGTGGAAGTAAACACAATTCACTTTTAAATGCTGTTATTTTAACTTGAATATCACTGCACGTGGGATTTGATGAGCAAAACGATGGAGAGAAACAAAAGACCGTGAACAGAGAAACAAAATGGCACTCAAAACAAATTAATAAACAGAATCGTATAGTGCAAGAGTCGTCTATTGATTCGGTCTCCTTATACAATATATGAAACGATAATAATATCCGCTTGGTTCTCAGTTGGAGAACTCAGGACGGGATATTAAATTTTTGGGGGAAATGGAAACGGAAGACATCATCTCGGTAATAAAAGAGTATGCAGACCGCGGATGTGGTTTTAGTTTTCACAGTACAAAATGTATATACAAAGCAAACCTGGTGTTTGAAATGAAAAACATAGCGACACAACCTGAAGTAGAGTTGGTAGAAGGAGGTGCGTTATATTGAAAAAAAAGGGTGAATGATAACAAACCGCCGAGCAAAACAAAATGAACGCCAGTGTGGTCGTCACAGAGAACACAGCCTCCGGCAAACATGGACGGACCATATTGCATTCACCGCGAATTAATCACGGGGTTCACGGTCGCAGAATCTGCGTTTGGTTACGAACAAGATGCGACTGATAATAAAGAGCCGTGTATTATGACAAAACACCGGGAGACGCGTGCCACAAAATATGCGCAGTCCAACAATGAGGAGGAGCTCAGCAACTTCAACACGAGAAGAAACAATAGTGAATCGAAGATGAAGTCAGTGCATCATTATTCATGCACGATGAGCTCTTCGATTGGTGATAAAGATAATGACTGTCAATTTATCCACAATTACACGTCGGATGCCATTCAATCTTAACGGGGCACTACGCTTGATCATCAGTGTCATCTTTAGGTTAAAATATAAATATCTATCCAAGGCATGTTATCTTCACTTCCCTAGTTTTTCGCGGTTTCATAGATTTATTCTATTGATCCTTATTTTTGTAGTGCTTTTATGCAACTTGATTCTAGCTTTTACAAATTGGCCGCTTTTCATCTTGTTTATGTTTTCATCAGGTCCCTGAGTCAAGTTTTGTTTTGCGTGGTTTTAAGGTATTATCTGTCTACAACTCCCCACTTTTTTTCTTTTCAATAGAACATTCAATCCCCTCAACTGGTTTTCATCGAAACATCTTACAACAAATGTGTGAAAATGTCACCAAGTTTACATTAATTATTACATCATTTTTGTTAAAGAGTAAATGAATTCCTGACATTGTCAGCAACTATACGGACATTCCTCTTGAGGACTATAAGTGTTGGTGTGGAATTATTAGTGGATGAGCTTTCAGTTAGATTTTATCTCTCTCTTTCTCTCTCTCTTTCTCAGTAGTTACTGATCCTGTCTATACGTGAGTTAATCATAATTACTATAAATAATACCATATAAATAGTAAACCACGCCGTATGTCAGTGATTGTATGCGTTTATTGAGGAGATTTCTGATTCAAAATTTAGTAAAAAGAACTTAGATTTGGGGAGATTTTCCTCGCAGAGTATTGCACTAAGATGGGCAAAAAATTGTGGACAGTTGGGGATGATAAAATAATAGCAGGTAAAGTTCTGATTCTTTTTCCACGAGCATTACCCCCCAAAAAGTATCATTGTACTATAATAAGTTAAAAACAGGGTATACTTTTGGTAATTGTCGAAGACCAGTATCTTTACTTGGTGTATCCCATCATATGCATAAATTACCCAACCTGTGAAAATTTGGGCTCAATATTGGTTATCGAAGTTGCAAAAAAACAATAAAAGAAAAAATACCCTTGTTACATAGCAGATGCCTGAGAAAGGCTTTAGCATAAAGTCTTTCTCAGATTCAAATGTTGGAGTGAAAAACTAACTCTTTCTCTAAAACTGCTTTCTTTTGGAGTAGTTACCACAGGTATTCCCTCCCTTAAATATTAAATAAATTACTAGGTAGTCTCAGCTTATTATTGTTTAGTTTATATATGCGAGAATACAAGTAAAAATCTGTATTGACCAAGTTCACCCGACGTCATCACCCATGTCATATTTTGGGAGTCTGGTCTCCCAGTGTATTGTTCAGTGGGCAGTTTAGGAATCCCTCTTGCGGTTAGACGCGCACTATAATATATCTTTACATGCAATTTGACTCCCAAAATGACAGACGATTGGCCGCTTGTGACGTCAGTTCAAGTGGTCTGTAATCAGGTTGGTTTTCGATTTGAACATACGTGATTCCTCAAACATGACATCAAGTCGGGCTCTTGGGTTAAATTATATTTCCATCTATAAGTAGTGCGTTTAATGGCAAGGAGCACCAAAAAAAACCACAAAAAAACAATGCTTGGTAGAAAAACGAATGGTGTACGCAGCCCGTAAATATAACATTATTATAATAATTATTTGGTTTGTGTCTATAGCCTAATGCATCTGCGAACACCTTATGACGGTACGCCTGGTCCATCACAATATTGACTCTTACTGTGATAGCATTGATAGCAATCTCATGTCACCTGGGCCCCATTTCATTAGTTTAACTGGAAAGTGTTTTGCAGAACCATTAGTGAGTGGGGTCAGTCACAGGCTATGCTCACTTCTCTAACTCTGGCAACCTGTCTGCTAAGCGACATCAATCGGTGCTTAGAGAATTTGTTTATGATAACTTTATGAATCTGAACCAATGTAAACACGACACCCGACACCATGTTTAAATCCCTGTCTGCATTACGATTAACACACGGTATTTTAATAAAAACGAAATTCAAATACACTTTTCTCGAATATATTTATCATGCCGAATCCTCCCAGATACCAACTGCAGGCCCGTGAGCTTTACAGATTGTAACTCGGCAATGTCACGATCTGATACTGTAATACTATATGTCTGTTTGCTTTAATCTCAAGATGTGATGACGACAGACTGGTTAGTTTGCAAGAAGACAAGATGGAAGATGGAGGTGATTTACAACATAATGGCAGCCATTATTATGGTACAAGGAAGAGAAGGAGACCTTGATCAAGATGCAGAGACGATTTGGCAGAAAGAACAGGGGCACCAGCCTGGACGACGGCAGAAATAATGTGATATGAGTGAGGACGATGTAGGCTGAAAATTATGACTCTTTTTACAATTAATATGGGGTTCAACCCTAACTTATTTTTAAAATTACCCCGTCAGTTTCCCTTGTGGTTTATTGTAATGATACTTTTAATAACTATTCACGCATCCATGAGCCTTAAAGCATAGCACGTCACCCAGAAGTGTCACCCACAATGTCACTTTAATATCACTCAATGATGCATGATACAAAAACCTCCACCCATCCACGGAAAACTGCTTAACAAAACAGGCCTTGCAATAAATACAAAATAAAACTGTTTGAGTGAATGATACATCAATCTATTAAAGCTTAGCTTTGTTTCCGATCGGGGAATCCACTGGAGGAAGCAGTTTTAGTAGTCGGGGCAGAGGTCTGGTACATGACTCTGCATACACATTCCGCATAACTAGTGTGATTAATCGTTGCTTTAGGGAGAGTACATTCATTTCACTTCTCTCATTCTTAAAAAAAAGACTCATTAAACTTGTCGATGGAATTTCATCACATCAGGTGGCCAAGTTTTCGGGGGGGAGCGTGATAACCGTGTGTTTTGAGCACGTGTGTGCCTGTTTCAATTTGGCAAATTGAAATGGGGACTGCGTCTTGAGAGTTATTTCTCTCTCTGACATAAATTTCAGATGGAAAAATTCAGCTTTGAGGATGTGTCATTTTTTTCACAATCGCATAGATCCGTTCCAGGTTGCAACTGTCTCGGTCTTGTTCCCTATGTGCAATTGCGCCAATGAAAACCTCAGTGTATACCTAAAAGGGGTCAGTCTATTTTGAACTCACATTCTGGTTACGTTTAGTGTGTTTTCTTATGATGTGTTTTTCAATCAAAATTTGTTTCTCTCACAATTTACAAGCATTTAATTTGGCTACAGTTTCCGTTTGGGTTTTCCAAAAAAAAAAACCTTTGTTTTTAATATAGTTTCTACTTTTAATGTTAGACGCTTTTTCTTGTATTTGTTTTATAGTTTATCTCTTTATAGTCATTCCACACGGGCTCCTGTCTGAGAACGTAATGATGACGTACTCAGACAGAGTACACTCCCTCCCCACCCCCCCCCCCACCCCCCGCAAAAAATGGAAAAGAAAACAAGAAAAAAGGTGGAAGGGAAAAAGCACAAGGCAATTCTTGTCTGTCCATTACTGAGTGGAGTACCGTGAGTACTGCAAACCCAGTATGAGACCAATCTAGGGTTATTCCGCATTGCTTGAACCTTGAGTCAACGACCGTGAATTTCTTCGTAGATTTTGACGAGTTTTGCATTACAGCCGAGTCGACAAGTGTTCGTGCGGAATGGTCCCCAAATGCCAAGTAACGGTAACATCACTGTAATGTTTAATGCAATATCATTGTGCGTGGATATAAATTATATTGACTTAATTAGTGCACGTCAATATCAAAAGCATTGTACTTTATAATTTTGGGTGGAATAACAAGTTAAGCGAAGACGAGCGTTAAATTCATGTCGTCAACCGTCATGTTAACAAATCAATCAGGTGCAAATAATAACTGTACTCGGTACATATTGTATGATAACAGCAATGGAAATACTCTTTTGCTATTTTTTGTCTGAATCTTTTTTTGTCTTTTGCTTTCGCGTCCTGTGTGTTGGCAATTAGCACACAATTTTACAGTGAATCGTAAACAAACGGTCCCATCCCAACAACCGCAAAGCTACCCACGGGAGATCCGCCACAGCCAGGGGCTCTGTGCACAACTATCATAAGGAGCAAGAACACTACACCAACTAGTCACGGTCTGCCGTATCATTTACTTACATATATAATAACATCCTCGCTAATCAGTCTACCATCAGACCAGACAAACCGATTATCCTCAGTAACTTCGTCCTACAGACTAGACAATCTCTCTCCAACTCCCAACAATACCAATACACCAGTGACCTAATTAGTGGACAATTCAAATCACGGACAGCCACGCTCCCATTCTAAACGTCCTTCTCCATGCTCAATAACAACAAACAAAACTCTCTCCATAAGACTGTACATGTACATGGCACAGTCATATACAAACCACGGTACAGTGCCTGTATATATTAGCACAGTCTGTCAATACTAAGGATAATGGTCGATGTATTTGCAAGGACCTATTTTCTTACCGTATTTTGAGCTTCCATCAAGCCCGGTGTCTCTCGTGTGTCCCTCGGTCGATAATTATATTGACTTAACGGCTCGTAATAATTAGTGGAGCAAAACAAAGGACACGATGGGGGCTATTGAATATCATGCCATCAAGTGTTGTTTTTGGTACGATTGGCGAGATAAAGGAAAGACATGAAACATGCAGTCTTAGCAGCTTTTACAGGCGATTCAACTTAAATTCCTTCCTCCCCCTTCAAGTAACCTCTGGAATTTCGAGAATATTGGTGAATTCAAAGTGTATTATAATTGAAGCTGCCAGTGCACTTTGCTTGATTATACAACAAATTAATAACTAAAAACAAACTAAAAAGATAATTTATGTTCACAAGCAATTGTTGTAGTCCAATTAGCACCCCCCGCAAGTTAATCCGGAATCGTTGGTTCAAACCCCGCTCTTGTAAATTGTTCTTTGTTCAACTCCAAACCATTTAGAAAAGTAGAGTTCCGTGTAAACATATCAACTCGCAATAGATCAATCAAATGAAGGTTTTAAAAACTAGGCTAATGAATGGAATCGTGGGCAGATGAACCATCAGATAATATATCAATTTTCTCCACAGCATTGTGCAATATCAATGTATTTCATGTTCATCCCCGATCCCCAGCGCTTCAAAAGGTTACACGACAACATGAAGCCAAATTGAAGGCCTACAATGGAACACAGTTTTCTGCCGTCTTGACCAATTTTTTTCCGATGTAATCTCGAACTCGGTACCATATTTTCAATTGACAGACACCCGTTCAGAACGCTGCTTGACCCCATTACGAGCACAGCGAGAGTCACACGCTCCGAGTCTAATGGCACCGCATGTGGTGTAATGTTACACTTGCTATTACACGCAGAGATGGAATAAATGCTATGAAACGAATGCACTGCCACCAACCTCGTCGTATATTCATTTGATTCGCCGATGTCTCTCGTTTAGACGTAGACGATGCGTATTACATCAATTAATGGTGGACGGTCGCAGGAGAAAGCTAATCGAGTCGTCACACTACGTGAAGATGCCGTTGGATTATCAATAGTTTTGGATTGGGGATTTGTGTCCACCATGAAGACGTGCGTTGAATTCTTTGGTGCATATTACTGACATGCCGCTTTTGTATCAATGGCGTAACTGGGGGAGGGGGCACGGGGTGACCCCCCCCCCCATTGATGCCCGTGCCCCCCCCCCAATGATATCCGTGCCCTCTTTGAACTTTTGGGATTGGTCATTTCCAGTGAAAAATGTTACATTTTATAGACTTTACTGTTTCGATGTTTTATAACTATTTGTCCATTTATAGGCAGACAATGTATTTGTTTTTACACTCACGCCAGATTACCTTATAAAAATAGTACATTACATTTAAAATGGCGCTGAAAAGGGGCTTGTTTAAGAAAAAGCCAAAAACAAACTTGGCTAGTGCCCCCCCCCCCCAGAAAACAAATGGTGCACCCCCTCTTGTGCCCCCTAAAATTTTACCCTAGTTACGGCGCTGCTTTCCATTCCACCTCTATATAGTGTCAAGCATTTTTCATACAACTCTGTGTGATGGACTGTCAAAACATTGCTACGCGGCCACCTCCATGTTTAATCCACTGGATTCTTAATCAGAGGGGATAGATTGAAAACGCCCTCACAGATCATCTCTTAAGTCATAGAGACACCTGCATCATTTACGATCATCGTGAACTGTGTGACCTGTGAACTCGTACTTCTGTAGGTCACTGGCTTAAATCCCCCCCCCCACACATTCTCCTCCCCTCTTTTATCCTAAATATATATACACACAGATGAATGGAACCTCGTCTTACAAAATTATACAATCTCTTGTTTTGCATTCCTGACAATAGCATGCAATCTGCTTCTACAGAATCGTAACCTTTGGCAACCGGAAAATAAACAATTACTCGTCGGTCGGATCTCTTTCATTAACTACGGACATATTCAATTCTTATAAATTTAATCAAATGTCCGAATAGAAAAACATGTTTCTGTCCGCGGCTCCCATTTGCCAATAACCATTTTTGGCAAATGGAATATTTCAGCATCAGTATAAAAAGCCTCGAAGTGAATTGATGACCTATGGTCGTTATACGTACACGGGTGTGTTTTATGGTTCGGTTGATCTTTTGTGTGGGGTAGGGGCGTTATGCTCGAAGATTGCAGCTGGAGTACAGTTTTATAAGATCTAATGTCACCACATGCACTTGGAAAAACGAAAGGGTATAATGCAATCAAGAGTCATCGTCTTCTGATCTTTCAACATTGTTTGTAAAATCACTCTCCCAGAGCATTGCTGGGGTAGATGGTTTTTCCTCCCTCTTCAGCACAAAACAAGCTATTGACTTCGTGGTAAAATGCTGTCATTATAATGTGTACGTGAACAACACTATCATTCATCCCAATAATATAGGTGTGTTTTATTTAATCTTATTATTTTATGTATAAATATATATATATATATATTTGTATTAATTTTTTTTTCGGGGGTTGGGGTTGCTGAGAACATAATTATATTAATGTGGGTGCAATGGTTTCGGGTTAAAATTCAATTTCGGCCATTGGGGAACAACTGAGGTGGAAATGGGGGCAAATTTGGGGGAGGGGGCACTGGAGAGTGCAAATCCCCCCCCCCCCGGTAACGCCGCCGTGCTGCTGGAAACTAACCCATGTTTAAGTCACGGTGACTTGGTTTTCTGGTCAGGTTAAGGTTCCGAGTCTGACCCTTAAGGATATGTGTCTCGAGATAAACTCTGATTCAGTGAGCTTTCGGTCAGTTTTCTTTTTCTTTTCTTTTTTTCTCTCTCTCTCTCTCTTTCTTTGGGGTTGGGGGTTGAAAGGGGGTTGGAGTAAAACAAAAATGATAACATAAGACTTTGGACGTTGGTACGGTGCGACGAAACAATTATGAACAAATAGATAACTGGAATCGATCTGTGCATATGACGTCACAAGCTCAATATGACGTCAGCGCCTCTACTGAGGTCAAAGACAGACCTATTATTGGCCGAGAGTTGTGCGAGGCGCGTACATGCTCACACGTTCCCATTGTTTGACCACAGTAATTGGCGGCCAGTTCAAGAGGTTTATGGTCTCCACGAATGACATTTCATTTCGCTTGAACTATCCTGTAATTTTTTTCTTGCTCTTCCATGATTTGACAATTTCAAGAAGTAAAATTGTTCGTTGACTTAATTTGGCTACAGCATCTGGATTTTGTTTTGAGTCTGAATTTTTTTTTTTTTTTTATTGTGTGTGTTTTGGGGTGTTTTTTTTTTTTTGGGGGGGGGGTTTACCTTGTTTTTGTTTTTTTTACAGTTTGTTTACTGAAGGTATAAGGAGGGTCTGACATAATTAAATTTTCAGTAGGGTACCAGTTGAAAAAATATAAAATACATGAAATCTCGGCTGGTAACACATTCCCTGTGTTACAAACACTAGTGTTCCAAGCAGCTTTTAAATGGAAATGGGCTAAAATTTTCTTTTGAAACTTCTTTTAAAGTTTCCATGAGAACAGAAATTAGAACATGATAATAATATTCTTCGAAAGGATCCTGGCATGGCCGAGACAAGAATATTGAGCGAGTTTATAGATCTGTTAGGGACGTAAATAAATGGAAGGTCAACAAGTATTCTCACGTGTGGGCGATCTGACTCCATGGTCCTATTGAAGACGTTACATTTTCCGGCAATACTCAAGTAACACTTCGTTTTTCTGATAAACTTATTTCTGATTATACTTGTTTTTTTAATATATAATTAGTTTCAAATGTAATTTCAAACATGTCCTTTAAAGGCATATTTTAGATACAACTGAATGTATTAATGAATACATTTGAATGAAATTATTTGATGATTCTTATGAAACCATTGGTAATGATCAGAGTATCACCGGCCGTGCAAGTACAGTAAAACACTACCCCCCCCCCCGCCCCCAAGCAGGGCCCCGGATGTATTAACCACCACAAGTGGCAAGAGATTCATCAGCGAAAGGTCGCTAACCAAATTACGTCCTATATTATTTCCTTTAGTGATATCATGTACTGTGACACATAGGCACACGCCAAACACGCTGGTATCCTCATTTACCAAACGTAGAAGGCATTATCTTCCTCACACAGTGCTGTTCTTATTTAAGGAGCTGATACTTTCTGGACCTTGCCTCTAACAAAGTATGGATGGTAGATGATGAACAATTACCCCCACACCCCAACGTTCATACAAAATTACGAAATGCATTGTGGGGGAATTGTGAAGATTTTCGCGTTACTTGATGCACAGAGCACTAATTTAAGACGCAGAGTTTCGCCCGGGGTTTCGCGGCATATTTCGCGCCAAGACGATTCCAAATGAGCCCGTGATTGGATTGAAGAACCGATTTTTTATATCTCCTGACGCAACACTGTGGCAAGTGTGCCACCAGATGAAATTGTTCAACATCCTAAACAGATTTCCGAACCTCCACATTTCGACCTGATAGCTGTTTGGCACGTTGTGGTAATGAGTGATTAAATTGTATTAAAGCGACTGAGACACGTCGTCGTGGTGGATCTCTTGCGGATTTCATTTAATTTATACCGATTACTACCTCTAACGAACTAATCTCCTAAGGGTGCCGCCATCTTGATTTTTGTCTCATTCAACAGTAAAGTTACCATAATTAGAGGCAGCACAAACAGCTATTTCTAATATGCGCTTCTAAAACGATGAAGTGCACATTGGACGTGACAAATGAGATATCAGAACAATAAAAATATTCTTCAATAAAGATACCAATGAAGCTTGCTAAGCATTCCGAATTAACAAAGATATTCCAATCTGTTCAGAAGGTCATCATTTTCACTGTATCTCAAAATGGTTCAAGAGCTTCAAGAGCCAGCCTTGCTGAAGCGAGGTTACCTTTCCTGGGTAAGTGCCATTTTTACACTCTAGTAAAAGCTCCCGGGTTAGAATTGACCCGGATTCGGTCCTGTTGGGTCGGACCCATTTCTTGGTCAGACTGACCCGGAATTTGTGTCAAATAGATCCAAAAATAAATCACACTATCGCGGAACCAGACTTAATATTAAAATTTGTAACCAGTTTCCAGGTCAGTTTGAACCGGAAATGGGTCAAATCTTACCCGGGAGCAAGTGTATAGAATGTTACTGAATATACCAAACAGGAGGCTTAGAACGTGTAGACCAAATCATGCTCCCTATTGGTCACTATCACAATCGGTATGCCTCGGTTACAGCAAATCACGCTGTAGGGTCCACAACAAAGAATTTGCATAAAACCACACAATGGGCCACATTGTTGCATCGTTTTCCAAGTCAAAGACTTAAAATACCATTCTCAGCCATTTTGAGACATCTCCTTCCGTGTAATAATGACTCGCTCTGCATTACTGCGACTCCGTATGGCATGGTGCATTAACACGCTTATAATAATTATATCCTGTACTATAGCCATTAAACCTTTGTCAAAATCACATCACAGCAAACAAAGAGAGACAGATAGAGAGACAGAGTTTGAAGCAGTGCTATTTCAGATAACTAATGTATGTCTATTCTAATAAATGCACTGACAGAGATTTCATACCTTAGCACGGGCAACCTTGGTGGCAATTTTGGTTGCGACATATTGTGTTAAAAAAACTAAAATGGATTACTTTAGTATATAAACACTCCATGATGCTTGGGTCTGTTAAAAAAGGTTGGCTATATCTTTCTTAATGTTCTGTTCAGGGCCGGCCAGTGAATATGGGAGATACAACATTACTCCAGAGGCATTGCATCGTAGATACTCTTATATGGAGCATGGATAACATATTTATATGATTTTAAATTAACACACTCACTCAGAACAGGTTCGTAGTGCCCAAGGTCCTCTGGGGGCAGAGTGGTGGCGAATTCGAGTAGAAAGCGTTCGTATGTAAACACGGTACATGCGCGAGGTTGCACGGAGGAGAGCACAATACAATGTATACACACGCTGACCGAACAGCCAGCTTGCCACTATGGAGCGATTGTAATATTTGGATGTACACAAGGGTCGAACCACCGGAAGAATTACCAAGTAATAAGCACGTCATGAGCGCATCCTGGGGACGTGTTTGTCGAAGCTATTACAAGATGCACATGATCTATGATCGCTTGTCAAACACATCATATCAACCCTTCTTATTATTTTCACAGCGTGTTTAGCAAAACCATTATTGCATTTCTACCGAAAAGTGTACGGGAAAAACCTGTTTATCTCCCCCAGGTTGCTCCAATGACACGTCACTCCGCAATGTCTGACGATTCTTTCCATCTGGAGGTGTAGATAAAGGATTGGCACCACTGGGTACGCCAGCTCGGACCAATCCCAGTCGACCTCTCGCCATGACCAATAACACAACATGACACCTTTACGTTTACGCGAGGATCTCTCAAACGAAACACTAATACCATGTGGAAAAGTACAATCCTTCTTGATCACTCAACTCATCCACTTTGAGGGTTAATTAACACTCTGGTTAACCCGGTACATCTATCGGGTGACAGAGTCCATGGGTCTCGGAAGATTGAAATGGCCTCATACCTTCAATATATCTAACCCAATATAGCGGTTCCCGATGATAGTCACCATTGTTTATTCTTTGTACGAATGAGTATACATTATAATTGATACATCCCAACTGCCTTTTTCAAGTTCCTCCTCATACAAATATAGAGTACCTTCTTCCTCCGATCTTCATCTGAGTTAATTCCTCGATCGTGTTCTGCTTCTTGACCCATTTCGCGGCGCATCTTCAGTAATCATAAAGTATTCCTTGTCCATGCTGCTCCTATGTATTGTTTGTTTTATAAGTCCCTTTTTTATATTCCTTAATCTCCCAATCTTCATCTGAGTCAATCCCCTCAATTGTTTTCTCCTCCTTGTACCATCTCACGGCGAATCTTCAGTTATCTCCAAACATTCATCAACAAATCGTGTCCATCGGTGCCGGTTTGTGTTGTTTTATTTCATAAGTTCCTTTATTATATTCCTTTATCTCCCGATTTTCATCTCTTTCATTCCAGTCAATCCCTTCGATGTTGTCTCCTTTGTTTACCATTTCACGAGGAATCTTCAGTTATCTCCAAGCATGAATCCATCAATATTGTCCATCGGTGCAGTATATGTGTTGCTTTATTTCATAAGTTCCTTTATTATATTCCTTAATCTCCCAATCGTCATCTCTTTCATCCGAGTTAATCCCTTCATGGTTGTTTTCTCCTTTTTGTAACATTTATTAAAATGGCGAATTTTCAGTAGTCTTACAGTATTCCATCAACAAATCTTGTCCATGGTGTCCCAGTATGTATGGTTTTATTTCACTTGTCCCTTTAATCCTTTGTAGACCCTTCGCTGCATCCACTTTCTTGTCACTTTCTGCGATGAACACGTCTCCAAGGATGCTCCGATGCCACACAAGGTCCAGACAAGTCTCTACTTGGGTTCATGATGTGAGCTTCAACGAGTTAGAAAACCCCGATGAACCGTTAATTTTGAAACATTTGTTTGTTTTAATTGACACATATATTATTTTCAGCATCTATCCTCCCATAAGTGCTTTTCAATCCAAATGACTATTCTACGAGTGGAACAAGTACGTGATCAGGTTTTGCACTGCTCAATAATAAACCTTTGACAGGCTCTAATATGTCAAAATGTACGATTTAAAAAATATATAAATTTTATACTTGCTAAAATGTTGTGATCAATAGGCTAATGTTGACATATCCGTCAAATAATGCATTTATTTTTGAGAAGAAGAATTAATCAGGTCTTATCAAGATTTTGCTCTGATTATGTGCTCCGATTATGGGCTCGTAACATCGGCCAAAATCATCTTGTTATCTTATGTGCCATCTGTCTTTGCTTCTCACGTCTTTGCTCCAAATGAATTTCTGCATACCTGGGGTCGTGTTGATGTACTGTTTTTGTCTGATTTGATGGCAACTTTGACTTCTTCCTGCATTCAACATTTTTCTATGGAAGCCACATGGCGTCCGTCGAACAGTCACATGCACATCGCATACGACTGTTGGCATTCATCATCATCATCATCATCTTTACCTTGGTGAACTTTGGCGTAAGTGTTTTTAGCAGCCCATGTTCTGCCTCATAGTCTTCATAATTATGAACCCAGGAATTCTGCACATGAACCACTGTATATGTACGGTCTGCCAACGTTTAAGGGCAGCAGTATTATAAGCCTTATAAGAGCTGATAACACAAATATAATCATAAATATAATCAATTTTTGTATACAAATACGGCTGGCTATCGCTTTTGGAACAACATCCCGTCTTCGATGGCACTTGAGACGTACTTTTCACGGCTGCCCCGACTACGCTATCGGAATCATGATTTAACATTTACGTGCTGTGTACACAGTCTTCTTTCCGTTGCTGGTGATGTCCACCCAAATCAAGGGCTAAAACTATAATCACCCATGTGGCACCTGTAACAAGCCAGTTAAATCTATAAACAACATGGGCTTTTATGTTCCAGCCGTGGGGCGTGGCTTCACACCAAAATGTCAGGGTGTCTCTCTGTCAGAATACCGCAGACTTTATTCTTGCCCCAATGAGCCATGGACTTGCCTACATTGTTCCCTCCCAGTGTTCTCAGATTCCTATTTTGATGTCAGTCTTGAACCTTCACCAGGCTCTGTTTCATCTGGAAATTGGGCCGGTGGCCGGAAATCACTGCATTTTATTTAACGCCCGAAGCACTAAGAACTAAAATCCCTTCTGGAGTCAACTGGCCTCAGTCTGTTTGGAGTTACAGAAACGTGGTTGGACTCATCGATACCTGACGGAGCTATTGGTGCCAATTACATCATCTTTAGGAAGGACCAAGAGGAGGCGGTGTCCTGTTAGGAGTTTCACCCAAACTGCACCCTATCTCATTTTGTCATCCGACTCTGAATGATCTAGAGTGCATCTTTGTGTTCTTGTACCATCAAGAACGACCCCTGGCTGTGTGGTGTGTACTACCGTCCACCTAACGATGCGGACTCTCTGTGATCAGCAAAATATGATCAGCAGAATAGTTCCAACCTATGGAAACAATACCGTTCCTTACGTAACAAAGTTAGGAACAAGACAAAGTCTACCAGAGCTCAACACATTCATCACTTGCTGACACTGACAGATAATGGTAAACGGTTTTGGTCTTATATCAACATCAAGCGTACTGTTGCCTAAGTGAGGTCATTTAAGATTGATGGTGTCATGTCAAGTAATTCTCAGAATATAGCTGATACTTTTAATACTAAGTTTGCTGCCCATCTGACTGCATCACTTCACCAAGGCTGGACACTCCTCACCTTACAACAGTGCATGTGTCACCTGGTGAAATGATGCAGAGGATTATGAAAATGGATGGGTATTAGGCTGCTGGCCCTGATGGCGTGACGGTAAAAAATGCTCAAACTATGTGCCTCTGAAATCTCCCCTGTTCTGGCAATTTGTTTTCTTTCTATCAGTCAGGGTAGGCTGCCCAGTGCCTGGAAAACTGCCAATATTGTGCCTATTTTTAGTGACGTTAATAAGTATCATCCTATCGCTCTGACATTTATTTTTTCCAAGATTGTAGGTTTTGCGGCAGAGAGTCTTAGACTACATCTCCTGAATAACTGGCTCTTGTACAATCTTCAGCATGGTTTTCTGCCTGGTCGCTCTTGTACCACAATTCTGGCTGATACCTTAACCGAGTGGTCTCACATCCTAGACCAACCCAAATCCTGTGTTCACATTGTATCTTTAGACTTTAGTATAAAGCTTTGGACTCGATTTCGCACAACACGCTTATTCTGAAGTTACAGAAAACCTATGGGATTGAAGGACCTCTCCTTTCATGGATTGGTTTGTTTCTCTGTGGTCGTAAAAAAGGGTTGTGTTTCGCGGTTGTCACTCTACCTGGACGGATGTGGGGTCTGGGGTGCCGCAGGGCTCTATTCTGGGGCCACTTCTTTTTTTATATTGATATTAATGATCTCAATTGACATCTTAATAACTTGCCCTATCATTATGCAGATGACACCTTTGTTTTAAAACAGATATGGTCTGACAGTGACGTTGTTCAACTTTAAACTGATCTCAACATCATTAGTGACTGGGCTATCAAACATTCACTCACACTTAATCCTCAAAATGCAAAGTGTCGGCCCTCACCAGGACTAAGCAGCAATCTTACCCCCATTTGCAGTCTCTGGATCATACTCTTATTCAAGGGGTGAAAACATTGAAACTACTTGGAGTTCACGTTCAGTACAATCTCAGTTGGGATGAGCATGTTAGCAACATCATGACCAAGGCCTACAAGACTCTTGGTTTTATGCGCCATGTTATGGGTGATTGTAGAAATAAAACCTTGCTTACTCTGTATAAATCAATTATTATGCCTATTCGTGATTATTGTTCTGCGGTCTGGAGTGTGTACAGAGTTAGGCACATTGATCAGCTCGAGAAAGTCCAAAGGTTTGCTTCACGCCTTATCTTACATCAGCGAAGACAAGAGCAACCTTACTTTATAGGTGAGCTTCATCTTATTTAGTACACTGAGTGCCAGACGGGAGTACTTGCCCATGAAATTTGTTTGTAGGCAGCTTTCGTTTGGCAACTGGGGTTATTTTCCATCATGCTTTCTTAGTGTAATCAACGTTAGTAACATACATTCCGAATCTAGATTAACTTTTTACCACCTGTTTGCTCGCACAGATACATTTAAATGACCCATGCCATGTCTTTGTACCAGGAACTGGAGTTCCTATCATGTTAGAATTGTAGATATGTTTACGTGTGCCCCATTGTCTAACTTTTTTACTGAACTTAAAAATCACCTTTATAACTTAAACTGAATTTGCCTTGTCCAGGTTTCCATCCTGTCTGTCTGATTCTGGTGCTCGTCTGTTCGCTGTTCCTTGTTTGTGTGTCTGCGTGTATTTTTTTTGTGGTTTTCGTTGTCGCTGTTTTGGGTTGGAGTGACACACCCCTTTGGTGATAGTGTTTATTTCACTTTTGTCTTTCTCCTAGGCAGCCCATCTTTTGTCCTGTCTGTTGCTCCCTGGTTTGTTGTCCAATTTATATTTCCTTTGTTTTTGTGGTCCTTTTGTGTGTTCTCTCTTTCCCTTGTTTATTTTGTTATCGGGTTTTTTTCTTTTGAATTGAATCTATGCTGTATATTGGGATGGGGAGGTTTTCATATTTTTATATTTTTATTTCAATTCTTGCTGTACATTGGGATGAGGGCGGTTTTCACATTTTTATATTTTGTCTATTTTACTAAAATTCTATATTTTGTATGTATTGTGATATGCCTGAATAAAGTAGTAGTAGTAGTAGTAGTAGTAGTATTTGCCTGGCTAGGAAACTTGCTGTTTTCCCCTCGAAATAGTAATCACCTTTTTGTAAGCGTTAATTATTTCGAGCGTTAATTATTTCGAATAATCTCTTTTGTGTTGACTATAGAGCCAAACGCAACACCCCTACAAAAAGAGATTGTTCGTGTGTTACAGTGTGTACGCGAAAGAGTTAATTAAAATCTAATTCCACCATGCAAGGCCTCAAATGCTACGCCTTTTTGTCAATGATATCTTGACTGGTTAAGTGTGTGTTTTTTTTGTCAAATGTGTATTATTTAATTAAGCGAAAAATAGTGTTAACTGTTGCAAACTGCTTACCAACCAATAGGTTGAAAACAAATAGTTAGAAAAAAATAGTTAGTGGCCTGACGTTTCGACCCTAGCAGAGTCTTTCTCGCAGGCTAAAAGCTATTTAATTATGCAAAAACCATTTGGTAAAAAAGGGGGGTTAAGCATTTAAATATTCAATTTATAACTGGCATTCTACGGTAGATAAAACCTATTATGACTGGACCGCGTTGATCCTCTCATTCAGATCCGTAAGGCTGACATCCATAATTTATGTCCGTCGTGTGCGTTGCGCGTAATCCTAAATGCGTAATCCTACACGCCAAGCAATTCACATTGGCCGGAAATCCACGTGTCCAATATGCGTTGTGCGTAATGCGTAGTGCGCAGTTCGTAAAAATGAAAATGCACACTGAGCAAAACTGAATAGTATTTTAATACGGATAACGCGTTACGCAATATGGGTACGTGGATGTGTGCGTTACCTGGAGTGTATTTTCATTTTTACGCTTTGCGCACTACGCCTATACGCACAACGCACAACGCATGGCGGACACACCGATTTCCAGCCTCAAGCGGACTCAGATCAGACATTGCCGGACCAAAGGGTGACTGAGTTTGGTTTAGGAGCGCAAGGGCACTAGGTTCAAATCACCCCAGAGTAGAACCAAACATGGCACTGGGTCCACATCCCGATGGGGGTGATCAACCTAGGACAGGGAGGAACCATTTTGTGTCCACGTTCAAGAAGACCAAAAACAACGAAGCGGATACCTCACAGAGCTACCGTGAGACACAACTCAATATCCGCTTTAAAATTACAAAAACAAAAATATCACATTGTCCATGACCTCAAGGCTGTGAGACCTTGTAAAAATAGACATTGTAATAAATAATGAAAAAGAGCGGCAAATAGCGCGGGCATATACATTTATTTATAACTGTACTATTTGTTTAATCAAACACAAACGTTTTATCTGAATCACGGAAAAGTGATTCAGGGAAAAGGCATGGATTGATATATATTTTAAACACCAATAACACTTACATAAATTTTAAAAGATAATGACATCCTGAAATCAATAGAAACGTCCGAATTTACGAGCACATGTAGAGCAGAAATCATGTATCAACTTCTCGTCTATGTGCTGTGTGTTGCTGCTAAACCTGTCAGTGGTTATTAAACCGCGGCCGTTTCTCCTAGCTACGCCCGTTTCCCTAATTAATTGGTGAAATTTACATCTACCACGCGCCACCATTTCACGAAGCAAATGGTTGAAGGTCGCCATGAATTGGTAAGATTTCTGTTGGCCTACGATAGAGCAGGCTTTATTGTAGACCACTGGATGGTTCACAGTCTGTTGAGATTGTCTTTTTTCAGAACTAAAACCCAGGCAAGCTCAGTGTTTGGCTCACAAAAATTTCAAAGCATTCATACATGTTGTAGGAGGCTTTTAATTTTAATGGGGCATTTGCATTTTACCCTTTACATGTTACATAATTCATATTGTGGTTTATTGAATAGGAATTAGAGCAGCTTTACGATTTGTGAATGTTATGTACTTTCACAGATTTATAATGGAATGATGTTATTGTTTATAGGTTAAACATACTCAGCTTAAGGGGGGGAACTGCTCTTACTTTCCTGCAAAGCTTTGGTGCATTTTTCCAATGTTTGCATTTCTGAAGGCCAAGAAAACACAATGAAAAACACTTTACGTAATTTATTTTTAGAAGCCGTTCCCAAACCCTTCGAAGTACAGTCGTCTTCGAGACATGACATTTTTAAGTGGCTTTGACAACGTTTTACGCATTATTTGCCTTATATGAATATTATATTCACAGCAGATGCAGAGCAAGTAATTTTCATTTCTACGGAAGACTGATTTTTGTTAGAGTTGCCACTTGTCAAAATTATTTCAATGTGGACGTTTTGGGATGCGTATAATATATCGATGGTCTTCACTGCACTCCGTTGTACGATCGATATTTAGTCAAAATGTCGCCATTATAAGCAAGCAGTATTTCGACAGACTATACTGTTAAAGATCATAACTGAATAACGCTATAAAAAGAACTGTGTTCACTATACGAAAAATACATCAACGACATTTTATACTGTTTTTGTTTGTTTGTTTGTTTGTTTTGGGTGGGTTTTTTTGCTAAAGATGGTACTGTCACAATTATTCGTTTCTGAGCGAGCGATGTTTGAATATTTTTCAATTGCCTGGTAATAAAAACATCCAAGTTAAAAAAATGTAGACAAATTACTATTTATGTGGATTCATCGCACACGTGATCACCGTTGCTGGGGGAAATTTTGTCTGGTTTTATTTTGTTCTGATAGATGCACGCACATTTATTAAATGCTGGAAAACGAGCATTTCCATCAGTGGTGATGGGGCCATGTTATTTCCTACACAGTCTATCCTAGAATGTATCTACGGCCTTAAAACTATTTGCTGGTTATTGAGAAAGAATTGCCCTGTACTGTTGCCCTTGAAGAGGTATAAGAAGACCAATAGTAGTCTCTCGAGAATAATTCATGGACTGTGGATGAAAACTAAAATGATACTTCGGAGTAAATGAGGATTTTTCGACCTCTAAGAAGTGATTGAATAAGTCATAATGTGAGCTTGATGAAGGTCATTTTTGTGTGTGTAATTAATTAAAAACACCTTGGGAATTGCGCCGACAGATCATATCGATGGGGGATGTGATCATAATACAAGCTTCGCAAGGAGCATGCATTTCTCAGATATTCACCAGTCTGCCTAAACATTTGGTGACATGTTACGTACGGTATTGACTGTGGCTGTGGTAACTTCCACGAGTTTTTATTATACTCTATAAACTGGAGCAGGGAGTTTACTGACTTAAATAGGTTTGAAATTCACCGTGGATGTGACAGCACTAGCGAGTGGCTTGCCCGCGGGGACCTCAGTAACTCTGATACCCGTTGTCTCATACTTAACGGGTAGGTATAAGGGACCTGGGAAAATAATAATAGTAAGGCCGATCAAACAAACCACCTCGGGGTAGCTGCTTCGACAGCAATATCACAGCTATCCCTGGCTCCCAATTTAGCCAAAACTGGGGCATTGCAGCGAAATATTGACACTAGTCTGCATTAGCCAACGAGGGGAGGGCACTAAGTGGTTCCTAACGACTGTGCTTTTACATGAATTATCATAAACACGAGTCGCATCAGGGAAAATAAATGGTTTGGGAAGACTGTATGGGCATGTTGTAATGAGGGAAATAGCAAAGCAATTTCATTAGTAATGTACAATGAGTCAAGAACATAATGCTGCTCGTTGAAGTCGAGTTGAAAGATTGCCAAGATTGTGTCACCATTTTGCAGTCACAATCAACCCTTAAAATAATCTCAGAAACAATGTACTTACTTGAGTTCAATGTTTTTCAATCAGCACGTGCCAATGGTCCACAGTAAACGAACACTGGACGGCCACAGTGAACGAGTCGAACAAGCGGAATGGGCAATGTCTCCGCGAGATATTTTGTAGGAGACTTAATTACATTCGCAGTGAATGAGATGTCCAACGTAGGATGATGTATACTGCCTTGTAGCTGTGTTGATGTATTTGTCTCAAGAACACACTATCCTTCGAATTCAGGAATGATGTTAAACGAATCATGCCCTTCCAAAGCAAACGACTGTTGTTGTTTTTTGAAGTTATGTGTAACGTCTGTGTGCTACTCCAAGCGTTATTTGTAATACTACTGTGCAGTTGGTCAACCGGTGAGCACCAAACGTGCAATTCTCCGTTGTGTCACTGCGCGCTGATTCCCGCCAATAACAGTTTACGTAGCGCCACCAACGGCACAAGGTAAGGGAATGGGGGCAGGCGATAATTGTTGGAGACACGCGTGCAAACACGCGTGTTTAAAAGTCAAACCAAACAACTGCTTTCTGCTTTTAATGTTTATATAGTGTTATATTTATCAAAACACATAGAAGCAAACAATCTCAATTGCATTTGAAGTTACGTTTGGTTTTAAGTACTTTACAACTGTTAAAGTTTCATGAGAAGCGAGGTGGGTGTCGGTAGGAGGTGGGTGTGGGTAGGTATACACATTCAAACTGGGAACCTATAACGAAAGAGGACAATAGTGTCTGCGGTGGGTGAAGGTCTCCTGTTGGAAAATGTTAATTGGGGTGTCAGCTACAACAACATAACGAATATTTAAATATTAAAAAAAATACAAAATCATACAAAGTGGCCGACAGTCAGTACTTTTACGTCACTACGGCAAAACAAATGACATCATCTGATAACAAGTCAGGCCAATGCCTAAAGCAGAGAGAGAGAGAGAGAGAGAGAGAGAGAGAGAGAAAGAGAGAGAGATATTTTGGATTATTAATATTTTTTTAATAACTAAACTATGCCTTAGGATGGGACGTTGTATGACTGGTCGCAGTTGCTTATCTTAGACAATACATAGGTCTAACATTATTGGTGGAGATCAGGGAGAAGGGTGGGGGTCCTCTCTTTATAACACACTCTCCTCCCTTTGAACGTGAAGTATTCAAATTGTTATGTCTCAATCGGCCTCGCAATTCAAGGGGATTGACCTCTGACAACAATCATGAGAAATCTCTATTTTTTTTATTCTGCACAGAGTGTTTATTCAATTAAACTTGCATAAATTGCCAATTATAATATTCTTTTTAAGGATTGACTTTTGTCAATTATTCAAATTACGTAACAAAAGAATTTACACAGATGGAATCCTTATGGGATCCTCTCCCCCAAATCACACACAGACTACAAGTATATTTACAATAATATTTCCTATTTACAGCATTGCTATTAGTATTCATGAATATGTACAAAACTCAAATCAAATGATTGGAAAAGAACTCAATGTTTTTTTTTTTTATAATAACCGATGGAAACACAAAACCAACGTGATACAGGGATCATCTGCCCCTTTCAAAAAAGACTACAGGACGGAATACAACTTTAATTTAATTGCCAATGTGTTTTTCTTCTGAAATCAAGTTACTTCATCCCGAAGGTCAGGAGTTGAGAATGAAGTCTCGTCATCTTGTCAAAACAACATTGCATTTATAACAAATATACTCAGTATTCTTGGGTGGTTTGCATCACAACACATTTTTGATGAGTTCAGTCAGGTCTGTGACTGATTTTCTCTTTCTTCTCTTTTTTCTTCTCTTTTTTTTCGCTTGTGTGCACAAACCGTAACAATAAAAAGAATCAAATAAAACAATAAAAAAGAGAGAATCATTTTTGCATTTACAATCAACTCTCTGGAATTTCGAAACACAACAATAATGTTAGTGATGCACAGTTGCTAACAATATACCACAAAGTGAACAACTACATACTAGCCTAATTTTGGAAAAAAAACACACAAAAAAAACAGCTAGACATATTTTGTATTTTTATATTATATTTTTAAATAAGATTGATTTCTTAAATCTTACATTTATGTAGTGGACGGATGAATTATATTAACAATACGACTGCACCTTCTTGTTTTCAGTTTGGAAAGCCCACGAAAAAGAATACATTTTACAGCAAAAAGATGTTTGTACAGGGTAGCTCAGTATAAAAAAAAAAACATCTCAAACTTGCTAATACTGCAATAAAATTAAAACACTGAATGTTTACCCCCAAACAAATTCGACTGCTATTCAATACAACATGCAAATCGTTCAATCCGACCCATAAGTGCGACTTGTTTTGAGGGATTCTGCATCCCACAACAAACTAAAATGAATTCTTATATGTGATGGTGGAAGTCATTGAAGCTACTTGTACAATGCCATGAGCTACACGTCAACAAATCAACACCATAGTGTATTGAATTTGCCCGCAGTCTTTATTTGTTAATACTGCGTCATCCTCTCTAGGTGTCCATACTTGTGACGTGAGTCTATTTACGCGTTATACTGTGCAATAGACGACAGACCTCTGCAGCCTATCCGTGCTCTGCAGACCATACCATGCACTGTGCAGTCACCAAGTGTTTACTGCACTCTTGTGCGGTTACATTGATGCATTTGTCTGCATTGCAACCCATTTTGAACTGCAAACTGGAGTTCAATAACACATGCACAGCTTACATAACTACTGCTGATGACATCGACCAGCCTGCAGTCCATAACACAAGCCATAACAGCGGTCCAATCCATAACACATGCCCTGCAGGCCATTAACACACACTACAGCCCATAAACATGTAAGCTACACACGTTTAACAAACACATTTTGTTCTTTCATTGTTTGGACTTCATATTTTACAGCAGTCCATTAACATATTATTATGTACTACTGAAGTCCATTAACATGTATTGTTCTACAGTCCATTATCACGATTTATAACAGTCCATTAACGCATGGAAAGCCGTTGCACATGTCATGCAATCCATTAACAACCCTAGAGTGACTTTAATTTGACATATTGTCTCTTACACTGTCACCTAATCCAACCATGTTTAATATTCATTGCCACTTAAAAGGGTTTATCAAAAATAATTGTCACTTTCAAGGAAGACATCCAAAAAGTGGAACGTCATTTTGCAAATTATAAATTAAAAGTGAATCGATGCGCACAAAGCCACATAAACAGAGATATCAAATTCAGTTGATGCTCTTGAGATACGAATCCTACTCCAGTGCAATTGACAAATTAAACTGTTAACATATCCACAACAAACCATACTTTAAACTAATATTGGTTGGGTACATTACAGAGGCACTGGAGAGGTTCCAATGGGTGTCGCAGTCAAGTGTCGAATCATTAAAGTGACCCTCCTGGCGCTGAAATATCTCATCTGGTGGAGATTGTTACTGATGTTATTCCAGACAGTCAACCAGAACACATTGGAAGAGATACAAAGTGACGTGGCGTAAATTGCTGCCAGACCATGCCATAAACCGGGGGGGGGGGGGTTCTCTTCATGATAAGTTTACAAACCAATGTTCAATATTCACATAGCTGCACTCTACACTCTAAAAACTCCCCAGTCAGAATTGACCCGAATTGACCCATTTTCTGAGTCAGTAGGACCCGGAAAATGTGTCAAAATGACTTAGAAATGGATCAAACTATCGCAGAATCCGAGTTATCATCACATTTGTGTTACCAGTTCCAGGTCAGCCTGACCCAGAAATCGGTCAGGCCCACCAGGAACCAGTAATCCGGTTCAAATCTGACCCACAGTTTTTAGAGCGTGCATCCACTGACCACTGAGGCCCTACAAAATGACCCACCAAAAAGACATGATTGGGTACTGGGTCAGTGTACACTGGGCATTGTTGAGAGGTTAGTGCCAAAGATAAGCAATGACAACCCCACAAAATGTAAACTCCACATAATGTAACTAATGAAACAGTCATACCAACCGTGTTGATTTCTCTTCAAAAGATAAGCATGCCGTGTCCTGAATACTAAACTGGAAGATAAGCCTTCACACAATCTATGCACACCAACTCATTCAAGATTTAGCGGTCATCACTGCATAATTTAGTCCCTACTGGAAAAAGCAATTTCCATACTATTTTCCTTCGAAAGGGTAAACAATAATGACCATATATATAACACCTTTCTTTCTTTTTTCTGAATAAATCTACATACAAGAAAAGGTGCTAAATAAAGCAAACAGGCTGCAAAGTTCAATTTTGCATAATCGTTGCCGGGTTTTTGAAAGATGGTCTGTCATAAGCAAGCTAGTATTTAGAGGAGAACTATACCGATGCTTGGAGTTGAAAGGTATATAGGGTCAAAGGAAGGTTGATTTAAAGACAAAGTTATCAAGAACGGTCACCTGTGATAGGTCACCTGTGATAGTTTCAACAGAATAACATTGGCTACTTGTTTTTAAAACAACAAAAAACAGCAAAAACAACAAGAACAACTGTGTGACGGTATTTTCATCAGGCATGATATTTGACTCTTTGGAAAAAAATAGAAACATTTTTTCAAGTACAAGGGCCGACTTTCATGTACACAAGGTGTGGGCTTTAACATAATTTTAAGGCTATTTAATCAATGTACAATTTTTCTGATTTGTCAATGGGTAAACAATCGTAAATCAGACTTAAGTAAGAAGGACATCATGCCTGTTTCATCAAGAACGTCAAATCCACCCACGCGGTGACAGTGGGTACCAATTGCATCTCTGGCCGCAGCATTCACAAACGTACACCACGGAAATTTGAATCTCCAAAACTCACGTTAAGGCAAGTTTTGGGGATTCAAATTTTGCGACATTCAACTAATCGACGGGGAATGTCAGACGAAACAATTTCCAAGGATGCTTGCTATCAGTACCATCTTTATAACGAGGAGGATTTCGGGTAGAAATTACGTAAGTTATGTTCGGATCATTACAAGAGTATGACCCTGGAAATATGAATTGCAAATAACTTTATTCATTTATATTAAAAGATGTTATTTTGAATCGTGTCTAGTTTAATTAACCTTGTCAAGCGTTATAATATAGCTAAATTAAGTCCCATTATCCATTGACGTTTAATCACCACCTGTTTTCTTGACAACACAATCAAGTTTTTTAAATTAAGGTTTTGGGATTTTGTTACAACCACTTTATCTACGAGCGTTTGCAAAATACAGCTTGTCACAAATACGCATCAGCATGGCCCCATATCCCTTGCAATGTATCTTTCAAAAATTTAGTATTCACAACACGGATTGCCCATCCATGGAGATAGGTCTACCTCAATATTTCTAAATTCTCACAGGATGCTTTAATGAGGGTTCAATTAAAACGGTCTCTGGTAAAGATCAATCACTTTATAAACAGGTGCATTTAAAATGCAATAAGGGGCTTCACTCCATGACAAAGTAAATGGCAAATCAATCTTTGACCATTCGTTACCTTCACAAACAATGAACGAACTTCAGAATCAGTAAACATCCAGTGGAATGTCTTATAGCTGTTTCTCAAAAGTTGTTTTTCATCCCGGTCAATTTGTTGACGGTAATCATCAATATTTTAGGGTAATAACCCTTACGAACATCCTTGAAGGCAGAAGTGAAGACAATTTTCAATAATTGAAATACCACCCATACCGATCTTTCACATGCATTTAAAGATGGTGATGACAAATTCCATCTTTACAATTCCAGATGAAAGGTTCAAATCCCAAAATAGCAGTCCATTAATTTTGTCAATATTTAATGCATTGTGAATCCAAACAAGTAAGGCATCTTTTAAGTGGTCTAAGAAGCACATCAACGCACAATAAGATATTATGACCCCAAGCTAGAATTTTATCATGTGGAAAATTGAGCAAGAAAGGAGAAACTATCCAAGTTCTTCAGAGATGTTTTTGAGTAGTTTTTTTAAGCCAGACTTAAAGTCTCAAATGCATCTCACATTCTCATTATTTAAGAATGTCCCTCATGGAGCGGCCATCTTGTTTTTCCATCATGCAAGGAAATGTAACCGAACCGAGGCAGGAAAAGCACAATAGTCACGTCCCTTTTTTAGAATTGTATTCATTGTTGCTATTGCACACAGGGTACGTGACAAACACAGCGGCAGACTGATAAAATTCTCTCATGTTCCAAAATAAAATACACAGCCTGTGTCCCTGTAAGAACTACTAAGTTATTTATAGCAGTGAAGCATCATCTCCTTGATAACAGACAGCAATGGACTTGAGTACACTGTGCACACTCTGGTCATATTACCTCTTTGCAAATACAATTAAAGTGCAGACTTTCCAAAAAGTAAATAGTGACAGACTGCTAGGCTGTGGCCATCAAGCCCTTTTTGCATATGAAAAATATAACAAAATCTTGTCGCAAATCTAATGAAAACATTTCCCCTTTGCAGATGTTATTTCGTCACGTGCGATCCATCATGTCAGTTGAGCTTAAAGCTAAAATCTTCAATTATATAAAGGATAATCTCCAGGGAATGTTGCCAGTTTGTATTTCTTTGTTTTATCATAAGCCTGAAGCAGCATCGGATTTATACTGCTGCTTTAAAAATTCTGGTATGGCAATTCCAAGGTACTCGAGGAGCTCAAAGTAAGACCAAGTGAAGGCTGGGGTCATCTCCTGAGAATGGGACAGAATGTTGGCTTCAGAATGCAGCGTCTTGTTGAACATCAACCGCGCCTCCATCTCCTTTTGTCTCCTTGCTAGTTCCAGTGCAAACCTCTCAGCTTCCTCCTGGGCCAGTTTGGCCATGATTTCCCGCTTGAGACGTTCCTCCTCTGCAAGACGCATCGTGATGAGCTCCTCCTCTCGTTTCTTGCGCTCATACTCCAGACGTTCTTCTTCGGCCATGGCGGACAGCATGGCTTCCTCGGCTTTTCGTTTTTCGTCTTCTTCCCTCTGCTTCCTCATGTTCTCCTCTGTGGACACCACAAAAACATTAATAATTATTAAAGTTCTTCAACAAACTTAACATGCAGAGCAATCTTCTCTGAGAACTTGAAGATAACACTCTATTTTACTTACAGAACCAGTTTCCAAATAACATTTTAAAGAAAATGCTTGATGACAAAAAGTGTTGTGATGTTCTGAAGTTTATGCGGTTGAAGGACTCATAATGGCAAACAGGCAACTTCCACATTTAGTAGGTTTTTACCAAAAAACAGTGGCTTACCTCTCCTTCGTTCATCCTCTTCTCTTTTTTGTCGGGCAACCTCTTCCATCTTTCTCTTGTATTCTTCCATTCTCTTCTTCTCTCTCTCTGCATTGAGGGCTTGTTGTCTCTTCCTATCCTCAGCTTCCTGCTCTCGTTTTTGCCTCTCCAGAATTTCCTGTTCCCTCTTCATCCTGTTGATTGAGTTGCGGGAGTGAAAGTTTAACTCGTGGAGGGATTGGAAGCTGTTTGACTTTTCTCAGTTTTTGTTTTTTATTTTTCTATTTGTTTAACTATACAACTATCGATAGGCTTAAAACTTTACTTTCTTTTCTGGCTATTTAGCGCAATTAATGTTTACAATTTTGTATCTTGTTTCGAATTTGCTTTGACCCATCCACTAAGCCCAAGTTTTGATTTTTAAATATTGGCAGACTACCCTATACACTGAAGAACAAAGTAATGCCTCAAATGAAGCAGATATTTAAGATCATTGTCTCCCAGTTCAGGAGTTTCCAATGGCTTTTCCTGGCTTCCAGCATGCAGCTTTATAGTTGAGGACATTTTGTCATCTAGCATCAGGCACAGAGGTCAGCTATCAAAACAAGGTTGACTGCTAACAATGGACAGCAGAGACACAACAGAAATGACAGATGATCTGGGCCCAATGTCATAAAGCCTGTTCGCCCCAAAACCTGCTAAGCACAGGAAAATCTTGCTTAACAGAAACAGGTAACCAGCCGAAATTCCCTAGAGTTACATTGTTGCGACTGGCACCCCACTATTTTCGCTAAGCAGTACTCTCAGCTTAACATCTTTATGAAATTGGGCCCAGGAAGAGACCGCTGGGTATTTTTCCCCTTAAAAATTTGTATTGTGTTTTCTCATACTTCAATTGTAAAAAGTTTTTCAATTTTCAGTTATTTCTTTTGACTTACTCACCCACAATTTCAAAAAACGAAAGTTTTTGCAATTCACTTACGGGAAAAAAAACCACTGAAATAAGAAATCTTCATGTTTTCTTAAACTATTCTCCTCCAACATCTTATTTGGGACACTGTTTTCCCAAACCAATTCTCTATCCTCAGCAACCCCCCCTCCCCAAACCAAGTCATTACCTCACATTCTCTTCTTTCCTTCGTTTTTCTTCCTCCCAGTCTTTCTTCAACTTTTCCTGCCTCTCTATCTCCTCTTGCTGCTTCCTCTTGGCGTCTTCTCTCTCCTTCCGTTTCCTCTCCACGGCCTGTTTGCGTCGCTCGGCCTCGGCAGCGCGCTTTGCGGCCTTTGCCTGGGACCGGGAGACGCTACTTGGACCTTGACTCGTGGAATCCTAAGTACCAATAGGCGGGTGAAAATCATTATGACCAGAATTTAGCAATCTTGTAATCTTGAGATGTTTCACATGTATTCAACACTAAGCTGCATCCCAAATATTAATATTGAGTTTGTTTAATCACTTTATCATTCAGAATACAACATTAAAGATGTAAACTGGGTTTTTATAATCAAAGGTGAAAATTCAAAACAATAGAAAACAAGCAATGTTTATGAAATATTCAATAAATCACACACCATGCATCTTTAAATAACCATAATGTAAAAATAGAAGTCAGTAAAGTCGGAAATACAGAAATCTGAAGATAAAAGAACAGGAACATATACCAAGAACTAGCTAGTAAACTGGTAAAAGCATGCTGTTTTTAATTGATTTAAACTAGGTTTTTGTTAAAATGTGAAAATATCCACGCAAAAATAGAAAAGGTAAAGGAATAGAATTACAGAGAAAGATGTAAAGTTAACCAACAATTACAAACGCAAATATTTTCTGTAAGATAAAAAGAAATACATTCATGGGAAAATTATCAATTATAACAAAAATAAAAGAACAGTTATCAATATCCTAAAGATATCAACAACAACAACAACCCCCCCCCCTTCAAAAAAAGGAGAGAACAAAAATATGAAGGACTAAACACTAGCTGACGTCACTCACTGGCAGGCAAAGACAACTGATGACAAGTGATGTAGGATAGATTCAATTTGGTGATCTCGTCACACTGATGTTATGATAACAACCGATCTCAGGTGTTGAACCTTTTTATTTTCCAAGGTAAAATCTTTGTATCATACCTAAACACCCACTTACCTTTCTGTATGTAAACTCTTACTGTGACAAACTTAATATGATGGTGACATAAACAAAATCAATACCTCTAATTGACACGGGTGCAAATGAGTGCAACATTCATGTTGGCACAGTATGCAAGGTCAGTGAAGAGGGTGTGCCTTTATGATACAAGCATGGAATTCAGCACACAGTTGGAGTATGTCATGAAAATTATATTTGGCGATAGGGCCATCGCAGATTTGGGTCCTTTGAAAAAATATAGGTAGAATAACAAGATGTATATTTTTTTCAAAATTCAAATTTGTGATGGCACTACATGTACAGCCAAATCTCTTTCTCATGACATACTCTGCTCGTATGGTACCTTCCATGCTTGAATTATCGAAAGCACAACTCCCCTCAAATATTTCTTGATCTGCAACAACAGTATGTAAACAATGTGAATTCTTCACAAAATGAGACTGTACCTCAGTGTAAACAGACATGATCTCCGAGTCCACCGTCATATCAGTCTGAGCAACAGAGGGCGGTATAGGATCGGGCTATACAACACCAGGATGTCATGAAGGAAGAGAAACGGATTAGGGATTGATGAAATGGGATTAAGGGAATGGTAAGGATAGGGGGGTTAACAAGATCAAAAAATGTACTATACAACAGGAATTTAGCAGTCTGCTATGAAACATCTGTTTAATACCAAAGATGTGACATGTAAACATAATTTGGTTGGTTGGTTGGTTGGTTGGTTGGTTGGTTGGCTGGTTGGCTGGTTGATTGGTTGTTTGGTTAGTTGATTGGTTGGTTGGTTGGTTAGTTGGTTGGTTTGTTGGTTGGTTGGTCAGTTGGTTGGTCAGTTGGTTGGTTGGTTGGTTGGTTGGTTGGTTGGTTGGTTGGTTGGTTAGTTGGCTGGTTGATTGGTTGTTTGGTTAGTTGATTGGTTGGTTGGTTGGTTGATTGATTGATTGGTCTGTTGGTTGGTTGGTTGTTTGGTTGGTTGATTGGTTGGTTGGTTAGTTGATTGGTTTGTTGGTTGGTTGGTCGGTCGGTTGGTTGGTTGGTTGGTTGGTTGGTTGGTTGATTGTTTGGTTGGTTGATTGATTGGTTAGTTGGTTTATTCCTTGGTTGGTTGATTGTTTGATTGGTTAGTTGGTTGAAAAACAAATGATAAGTAAGTTTTTACAAGTCAGGGCAGTCACTGCTGTTAGTGACTGGTATTATTGGGGTAGGAAGAGTGAGAACAAAGACCAACCCCCTTCTGGCCCATACTGGAAATATTACAACAGTCATTAGATAATATTTGAACTCTACATAGTTGAAATAAAATCAAGTGTAGTTTTGAGGAGCACCCTGAATGTATATCTTGAGTTGTCTCTGAAAAGGAAGACCAAACACAGTGTGTCTGATCGTATTTCCAGTTAACCATCAGAGCATCTGATCAAAACAACAAGTTTGGACACCACTAGAATTTTCAAAAATTACACCCACCAGTTTTTCAGAGTCAAGACAACTTGTGATTTGTATTATCACGGTGCTACCACAAACCTACCTAAAAATGCTTGGTGTTAAAAACAAGCAATTCACACTCTGTCAGCAGCGAGTAATAGATACGTGAATGCAATCAAACAGTTTAGTATCATTACTGTAACATTAGTATGAATTACGAACACAAGCTTATCTCTGAAAGGTTAGCAGAACAAATCAAAACTTGTGCAAATCACTTTAGAAAAGTCAAGTCAGAGGTTATTTGCCCAGAGAGGAGGCTGGGAGGGATACAACATGTTCTTTATGAAGGGGGGGGGGGGTAAAGATTGCTTTTCACACATTCGCAGTGGCATACCCTACCCCAGGCCAACTCAGACCCCTTGCCCCCCTTTCCTTTTCAAATGAGATTAATAATATGCACAAATATATGGTTCAACACATTAAATACCCTCAATTATGTCTTTGCCCCCAGCTTGCCCCCCAAAAAAAATAATAATAATAATAATAATAATAATAAATAATAATAATAATAATTTAGAAAAAATATAAATTACCCAGCAATATTCACCATTCAGCCACATGCAATAATACAACATAAGGCATTTTAGCTGGTTACATGTACATTTTTTGCCAATATTTGTTTTGGTTCAAATTTTGTGTAAGAACATTTTGGACTGAAAAACAAAACAATGATCCACCATTTTCTGGATTTGCTTAGCCTCTTTATTCAGTTTGAATCCAAGATTTAAAGCAAGAATTTTTATTGAACTTGTACCACAGAAACGTAAAATGGTTGGCTATAGTTAGTTAGTGTGAATGTAGTTTAAAGTGACTTGTTTAAATGCACACAATCATTTGTTAGTTTAAATCATTAAAAAACTGTTGGAATGGACTGCGCAAGTCTATTCAAACATTTCAGGAAACCTCGTTTCCCACAAACATTTCTTCAACATGTGAAGGGAATAAAATCACACATTTTAGCATTTAAACACGCGCACGACTTGCGTTCAAATTAACAAAACCTTCTTTAAAGCAAAGTTGTAGCCAGGTTTAATTTATTGCAGATTTGTGTGCACTTGCAAGAGTGAAAAAGGCATTCTAGTTACTTCAGCTGTGACTGCATGCACATGTCCAGACAAAACAAGGCATGCAAATTTACAGATTGAGGCCAGAGTTGCATTATGCTTAGACTCTTTCCCATCCCACATGAAACCGTTCAATCTCAACTTCTAATCTGATGTGATTAACATATTTATAGATTATTTATAAGTACTAGCCGGATCAGAGATTCTGAAATGTCATGCAATTACGATTATGAATAATAATACTGCAGACATTTTGCAACTAGCTTTTTGATTCCAGATATTCTTTGAATGATTTATTAACAGCATTGGAAGGCATACAACAGCATTGGCAGGCAGATAACAGCATTGGCAGGCAGATAACAGCAGTGGCAGGCAGATAACAGCATTGGCAGGCAGATAACAGCAGTGGCAGGCAGATAACAGCATTGGCAGGCAGATAACAGCAGTGGCAGGCAGATAACAGCAGTGGCAGGCAGATAACAGCATTGGCAGGCAGATAACAGCAGTGGCAGGCAGATAACAGAGTGGCAGCCAGATAGCAGCATTGGCAGGCAGATAACAGCATTGGCAGGCAGATAACAGCATTGGCAGGCAGATAACAGCATTGGCAGGCAGATAACAGCAGTGGCAGGCAGATAACAGCAGTGGCAGGCAGATAACAGCATTGGCAGGCAGATAACAGCAGTGGCAGGCAGATAACAGCATTGGCAGGCAGATAACAGCAGTGGCAGGCAGATAACAGCATTGGCAGGCAGATAACAGAGTGGCAGCCAGATAGCAGCATTGGCAGGCAGATAACAACACTGGCAGGCAGATAACAGCACTGGCAGGTAGATTACAGAGTGGCAGGTAGATTACAGAGTGGCAGGCAGATAACAGAGTGGCAGGCAGATAACAGAGTGGCAGCTAAATAACAGCATTGGCAGGCAGATAGCAGCATTGGCAGGCAGATAGCAGCAGTGGCAGGCAGATAACAGCACTGGCAGGTAGATTACAGAGTGGCAGGCAGATAACAGTGTGGCAGCTAAATAAGAGCATTGGCAGGCAGATAGCATCATTGGCAGGCAGCTGCACGCATTGATAGTCTGCTACAGGGAGTGGCAGGTGGCTAATAAAGAAATAAGGAATATGAATCAGGGTATTACAATGTATAAATGCACGGGGAGTAGGCTTTCTGAACAATTTTGCAATTCTAAATATCAAGACCATAAATAATGGATTCTTCTAGAATCTACAGAGTCTTCCTTCATCTGTCATGCTCCCTGTGCGTAACAACAATAACAAATACTGTTTCTCATCATACCAACAAGGGATCAGACTACGTGGCATTTTTATCCTTAGGTTTAATATTTTAGGGATTAAATGAATGCTGGACCAGGAGATCAAAGGCATAATTATGATTGCTAATTGAACAAAATAACCATGGCTTGCTTGTTTCAAGCTTGGGATCAGTATCAATATTAAAATGAGAAATGTTTGTCAAAAATTTTGCCATACATAAAAATTATCCAGCGACATTTAGGTGTTTTTTTTCATTTGCAAAAACAAAATAAGCGCACGAGGGAAATGAACATGGGTCAGTTTGGGTAGTTGCATGAATTCTTGGTTGTATGGTGTGTTTATTGAAGATTGGAGTGAAAAGCCAATATGCATGTCCCAACCAATGCGTATGATCTCATCACAAAGGATTTCGGGTGAAATCTGAGTCCAAGCGACACCTGCAATCATCATGGCATGCTGATCTTGAAGCAATGCTGTGCACAACTATAAAACCTGGCCTAGTTACATAAACTGCAGCATGGCGTCCATCTTGGCAGTTTGATTTACTTTAAAACTGTACTCAGTTTCCCAAGATGCATTGTGGGTATATTTTCAAGATGGCGCTTGTGCAAATGGACTATTGGAGAGAGTTCAGTCTGTCCAACCAATGGTTTATCACGCCTTTAATGTCAGAGGGCACTCCCTGAGGTGAATAACATTATGCTTTTAGCTAGTGGTGTCAGCATTTGAATAAACCGAAGGACAAACATCAAGCATAAATGGAAGGCAAAGTGGCAATGATTTAATTAGTGTAAGGCGACATGGATGCGGAGGACAAAACCATGGATTGGCTCATCTTGGCATCATCCAATGGCCGTGCCTGAATTGGCGGCTACAGCTGCGGCTGTTGCTATGAGTGACGCTATGGGCATTGTATGCTTCATCGTTTGTTGTCATGATCAAGCACCTACAGAAACCATAGCGGCTGTAATTCAGACTCGACCAATGCTAATGGTGGCCGGGTCCTCGTTGCCAGGTCATGGTGACCAATAATGAGGAACTCAAAAGTCATAAAGTTGTTTTTTGTTTAGTTTAGGGGAGGGGGTTGGGGTTACTTTTTTAAGAATGGCGTCCAACTGGCATCTCTGAACAAAGATATTGAAAAAAAATAGGGAGACCGCCAATATTCGAGCTTGATGGCTCAGTTGGTACAGTGCAAGCATGTTAATCCACAGGTCGCAGGTTCAAATGCTGCCCTAGTCAATTGTCTTTGTTCAACCCTAAATTACTTTTTCAAGAACTGATAAGGGCAAACAAAATTATCTGCTTAACAAAGCTTGGAATCTATAACAACTTTGACTTAAAAAAATACCTATTCAATTTGTACACTCAGATCAGAACCTATCATAACTTTTTGCACAGCTTTCTAAGGTCATTGCCCTTCTTCGTAACAGCTCCAGGGCTCGAACCTGTCACCATTGTTCAGTATTAATATATAAGTGACCCATATGTTAGAATCCAACGTGCTACCTTTTGAGTATTAAAGTGCCTATATTACAGAAATTAACCCATGCCTGACTAGCCACAGTACGTAAACACTGTTCCTGCCTAGGCCCATGTAGTGCTTATTGCTGCATTACAATAAACACTCATTATTTACTTCCTTGCAATACACAAACCCCAACAAACTTGTAAACCATTGGAAAGAGTACTCATTTCTCTTTCATGTGATATATATATTTTCCATGTTCCCCCCTCATATCACTTGTAATGAGAGTACAAAGAAAGACATTAACTTCTTGTTCATCTACGGGTTTTCCCGTAGTTAGACGCTAGCAGCATTTGTGTGTTCTATGGGAAATCCTGTAGTTAAGCCAGTATGGGCTAAAAGCCAATATCAAACTACATCAAACATGCACAATACATGTCTGAATTCACAAGACAAAAACCTTCCACCTTTTTTTTTCTATGCCCTAAAAACAAGAGACACCTCTGCTGCAAACTTTTGACACAACTACACTCTTTATAGAATGTATCGATTCCTATCTAACATGTCCAACATACTAAAATGGCCGCAGTGTGCCCATCCAACAACCTGAGTGAACTAGATTCAGTCCAAATCAATCTGCCTTCTGGAGTTCAATAATTGGTCTCTTTTACACCTAGAGGTAGGCAGAGAACGGTCGATACTCTGGCTTTAAAGATATCTCCCGTCAACCGTAAGGCGTTTCTACTTTCTTGATTAATCTGTGCCGGTTGTGAACTTATCCTTTGCAGGGCATTCAAGTCTGAGGACAGTTTAGCGTGGCCAGCGGAAAAAATGGGGGTATCGCTGCTTTTGACGCACCTGTTCTTCGTATCGCGGTGTCAGAAGGGAAAAGAAAAAACCAGCACAATTGTTAATAAATAGTCCCTGTGGCCATTTTTCGGCACTGCAATTCAAATTAATGTTCAACTTCCTTTCTCCAAGTGCCTTGTGGCTGCACAAACACGACTCAGAACACACATTGCGGAAAAGGTTTAATTCAACATCGCCCTTTTACTCTGGTCAGTAGAAATTATTCAGAGCTCTGCTTCACGGCAAGCCTTATTGGTAATTCATCTTCCAGATTGTCACTTTGGCAAAATAAATGATTTACTGAAGTGACACTACAACTGCATTCCTCTTTTCCTAACATTTAGCCTGTAATGTTGACATAAATTATTAATGCACAGCTTTCTGATCTATGTACACTGTAACGGTTGACTTTACACAAACCTTTCTCAAGTATCTCTCACTGGTATTAAATGTTACTTCATTTGGAAACAAAGTGCAATCAGAATGAACACAATTAATCATTTTAATGGTTTTGTGGGTTAATTTAGAAAGTCGGAAATGAAGCTTAATGATGACAGCATCCTTAATGAGTTTCAGATACTTTTGATCATAAATAATCTAAGGTGTAAACTTGACAGGTTACGGACCAATTTCAAGAAAAAATAAATAGGAATTATACTACCTACCACAAATCTTAATCAACCTTGCAGTGTTTTTCTTTTTAATCCCTGGACTGAATGTGACTAATGAAATTAGTAGTAAAAATGTTCTGGCTCTTTTTTGAGGGAGAATCCATGCACAATAACAATAGCATGTACGGGGGACATGACCGTGGCATGATCAAGGTTTAGTAACTAAACCCAGAGGAAGTCCTTCATGTTATTTTTAGAGTGAATAAATGCTTTTCTAAGCGAATAGAAAGCGGATTGTTCAAAACTCTTCCTACACTAACAAATGTCAACGGTTTCTTTACATTCTCGCAGTGGATTGTCACAGGGACAACCATCTTGTAACTTAGACAGTGACCAGGATCAATACCGTAAATTCAATTCTCCAAAGTGAATTCTCTGAACAAGATGGAAGGAAGGTTACAACCCTTTCACTTTGAAACACTTGAATGAAGAATGTCTCTTGCATTGTCAGATACTCAAATGCCTCCAACGTCACTAAAGGTCTCCCTTAAAGCTTCAAGCATGAAGCGATTTGATGAATAGTTACATACTGTTGTGTGCCTTTTTTATTTAACAACTGCGGCTTATTTCAATAAAAGACCCTTAAAAGGATTATTTGTGAATCACTGACGATACATTATTTACTAAATTGATGGTAAACAAATTATATATAAATATGAGCTGTTTTCTTTTAGTCCTAGGAATTATAAACTTCCGTTTGAGACACTGAATGCAAAAATCTTTCCACAATTAGTTAGTGTTATTAATTTATATTACATACATGAGTAATTGATGGAGCCTAGCATTGTCTCATGATACCATCTGTGTACAAACAATTTGCATGTTACAAATATTTTGTACGTTGTGCGTGACATTTGTCTTGATGTATAGAAACAGCATTATCTGTCAGAATTCTGAAGGTTTTGGTCTTTCGGCGAAAAAACCCCAAAAAAAACCCAGGCAATGCAACTTAAAAGCAATTACATCAAAAGATTACTGGTATAGTTAGGGCTTTCACGTTGATTCCATTAAAAACTCCCTGCATGTGGTTTGATTTGCAAAAGCAACTATGCATTTTATGTTACAGAGCATTCCTTACATTTCTCATTTTGGAGAAGAATCTAACAACTTAGGGTCGGCAGGGGGGGGGGGGGGGGGGGTCGAGCCCTCAGTTACTTAGCAAATGAAGCATTAAATCAAATAGGCCATGGGTTTTTCAAGACTGAAATTATCAAGATCTTGATGCATCCTTTGACTATGAGGTATCGTCTTGCCAAATGTAACTCTGAATTGGGTAAGAAACAAAGATGATCACGTGGCTCTTGTTTCCACTAAAATTAAGGGGTCAGTTTAGAGGGACTTATCATGTTTGTAAATTTAAATCTGAACTTCTCTTAATTCTTTTTAGAAACAAAACCCCTTACAAGACCATTATAGTTACATTACATTAAAATTCTGCACTTTCTTCTTCTACAGTAATGTAAGCATTAAAAAAAAAACTCGAGCCACTCGGAAATCCTTTTTCATTCCATTAGTGAATATTTGCTGATGGCAGCAGAAATGATATAATTGAAAGATTTGTCCAAAACATCTGCTTACATCCCCACTTAAAAAGAATGATCCTTATGATTAGCTGAATGCTTCGGTTTGATTCTACAACAGGCACCCCCCCCCTCGTCCATATGTCAAAACCCATCCGCTTTAGATCCTTAATTTCCTTTGGTTTGAGAAACCTTTCAACCCCGTCTTCATGTGACAAGAACTTCTTTTGAGTCTCCCTATAAAGGCTTCTCCAGGGACGAACGACAAGAGGGTTTAAGTAATAATTCCCTCCAAGATGTGAATGTCCACAGAGAGAGAGAGTTGCATTACAAGGAAAACGTAAGGTCAGGAGAGGAACTAAGTGATAGGGGGAGACGTTCCATCTCAGAGCAACGGAAGAATGTGCATGCAAACATTGTGCAGAGATACAAAAACATCAGCTATCAAAGTGCAGTTACAGTTGAGAAACAATTTATTTTTTACTCTGTGCAAATTCCCCACACTACACCACACCATTCACTCATTATATGTCAAAGTTTTTGGTTTTTTGTGGCACAAACCAATTGCAAAGTGTACTAGAATATACTGAAAGTCAGAATTAATTTTCATTAGAATTCAAAGCAGTCCTCAGGAGCCTTGCATTTGTGTTTGGGTCAACCTTGGGAACAACGATTACTGCATAATTTGTCAATTCCCAGCAGACTCTGCCTTGCAGGCTCCCACTACAGAATTTGCACTTGTATAATCACTCAGTTAAGTCATGCATTGCAATAGTTTTGTTATTTTTATGATTTCATTCAAAGATTGTTTTATTAATTTTTAATGACTGACAACGATTTCATAACAGCATGAAATGATAAACAGACAAAGCAAAATATTCTCAAAAGCAATTTCATTAATAGTGTTCTCATGCAATGGCGAAAAAACCAACAAAAACACACATGTAAGTAGTAAAACCATTGATGATGATGCGCTATTTATCACGCTGTCACAAACCATCTCACGGCGCGACCTGATTTTCAAAGTAAACAGCAAATTGATCAAACTCACAACAAAACAGAAACAACATGCATTGAAAAAACAAGCAGGAAAGCTGCTCTTGAATGTTGTCATGTCTTTAAATTCAATTTCCCCATGAAAAAAAATCCACACAATCAATAATAATTGAGTTGATAGCAAAAAAAAATATAAAATTGAAAGACCACAAAAAGCCATGCAGACATGCAGCCACCGAACCGTTTCAGCCACATCAATCAATTATGAACGAGGTGTCGTTGTCAACATAACCTCCTCCAATTGGGAGCTACCGATATCTCAACCAGGGGAGTATGTCTCTGATAGGGGTACACTATTCTCCTCATCGGGGTGGTTTGTTGACAAAGACCCTTGTTGGCATCAATAACCTTTACACGGCTCTTACTACAATCAATCTCATATCCGGCAGTGATCCAGAGGAGAATGCAAACATTGATTGAACCTGAAGGAGATCGGCAATGCACAGAGGCCATGCTGAAGTTTTCATGAGGACAAACGCTCAGGCATTTCCATTGCATGAAAATCACTCGGGAAATCAATGGTTGTGTTGAACCTTTGGGAAATTCCGAAGTGCTTTTGGGTGAACATTTGGAAGACGAAAAAGAACACCCCATGCCTGATTGTCCTTCTTGATCTCTTTTGACAGCGCCAAATAGGAATCATGCATTATTTAAACTGCAATTCATCGAAATGGGCCAACCTAAGTTGAGCTCCAAAACAAGCTTTAATTACTTGGCAGACCAGATAAAAACCATGTGATAAATTGCACTCTGTATTTGCTTCAGATCAGCTTCATCTCCGATCTCTAAACCGATATGAGACAAATGAGTCAAGAGCCGTGACTAGAAACGAGAAACCCTGAAATGTTGGTACCTCCTCTTCCTCCGAATCTGAAAACTCCTTCAATCGCAGCAGCGGGGCAACAGAGATGGGGAAAACAAACAATGATTAGTGTCAATGTTACTAAACCCACAGCAGGTACTTGAGTCTTGTTGCTGAAATCCCCCTAGCAATGCATGATTTATTTGTAGGGTAAACAAAAACGCAGCATGCAAAATGTTATTCTGTTATGGATGAAAAATCAGACTATCTGGCAACTACTATAAAATGTGCTTTGGGAATACAATGTAGCTGTCATTAATGTTTCTCTGTTTACAAAAAGCTACATGTTTGGTCTGAACCATTTTTTATTACTATTTTTGTTTTGTTTTATGCAGCTAAGGATATTACTTCCTGATACGCATTGTCATGTCGACAATGCCTTTTGATGTCACATGTGGCAGGCCTGGACTTTCATCTTTGAGAGGGCAAGGCCATTTTCATTTTGCAAAGGGTACTTCCATTGGAAAATCTTAAAGTCTATGGGTAACTTTTAAAGGGGCACCAAAGCCAAGACTGGGGGCCATGGCCTCCATGTAATTCTAGACTAGTGTGGCAACATAACATCCCCACAGCTACAACCATTATCAATTGACCATTTGCAAGTTGAATTTAAACTATGTCTGATACAATGATTGGCTTTGGTTGAAACTTTGAATTCCTAACCCACCACTGAAGAACTCAACATCCACTTGTGACCAAAGGATACTGTGTCGAGCAGTATTGGAAATGGCTTACTGTGACACACTTGTGCATTTTCAACACTGTAGATTCATGATTGAATCTGAGCAAGTACCGTCACTACTTTTCTGCAATGAATTCATACCACTGTTATGGTTTTGGGGTTAAAATCATTTGAAAATATCAACAAGTAATTAATTTACCAATCTCTCAAATATAAAGAGAATCCATTATGAAAGCTTATTATTCTAGTCTACGTTGCAGGTGCACACACAGTTTAAAGGGGGAAGAGTTCGTACTCAACACAAATGCAAACATGAAGCAATATGAGATGTAAAACGGGCAACAAGATCTGATATTTCGAAAAAAGATGAAAAAGCTAGTTTTATTTGTGTCATAAAACTTGCTTCACATCTGCCTTTGTGTTGAGTAAGAACAAGGGCCAGATTTCATAGAGCTGCTTAGCAGAAAATATTACTCAGCAGGACACCAGTCTCAAATGGTACAAGTGACATGGCACTTTGGCTGGTAACCTTATTCTGATAAGCATTATTTCGTTGTGCTGAGCTATGTTTTGAGCTTAAGCAGCTCTGTGAATTGGGCCCGGCTGAAGAGAGGTTTTAAGGAGTTAGGCTGAGGTTAAAATAGAGCCTGACACACATTACGATGCAGCTATGCAGAATTTGAAGAAGAAAAAAATCATCCCCAACACTTACTCTCCTTAATTCTGCTACAACTTCCACTTTCTCAATTTCTGGTTCTGTGTTTTCCCTTTCAATCTGATTCATTTTAACAAAGAGTTTTAGACTTTTACCACAGACAGCCATTGCTTTTACATTTTTCTTCCATAAAATCCAACCATTGTGAGTCAGGAAGAAAAGAAAAAACAGTCTGGTTCCCTTTTCTCAACTTATAATCAGCTTGTATACTTTTAATTGTTTATAACAGGAACCAGACAACCATGGCCATATGTGATAACAGTCTATTGTAAACTCAGACAAGTAAAATACATGAAAAGCAGAAAAGCAAAACAATTAAGATGCAGTAAAACCAAAGTGTATTGTGTCCTTCAAAAAACCCCAATCTGAATAAGTTAAATTCCATGAGTTCATCGGCCTCATACTACAATTCCAGTAGAGTTCAATTTTAATTCAAATAAAAAGAGACATTCATTAAGATATTAATTATGAACTTGTGGTTCCCTTTGATTAAAAGTGGATGAATGTTTTCTGTTGTGAGATTGCATTTTACCTAAAAACCTTGTAAAAACATTGACAAATTACCTAACAATAATCATGACCCAAAACAGTGCAGTGAGGTGAAGGATTATGATGAGGTCTTCAATGTAATATATCAGGCTGACTTTAAGTGTGGGAATTTTTCAGAATTGTAATCCACCTGTCTCAAAACCAGTGGAAACTTAAAAAGGCTATTAGAACAGTTATCAAATTATTCACTCTGTTATTAAGAGTAGTTGTTTTATTTCAAGTTACAAGGAAACATTTGTTTGGGTTGGGAAGATTGTTTTAGATGTCATTATTAAAAAATTTAAAAAAATGAAGATTATCAAGTAAAGTCGTACCAGAACATTCATGCAAAAACAGAAATTGATCACAACTCTTAGGAGCTAAAAGAAAGCACTAGCCGGTCCATACAGTACATTGAAGAAACTGATAACTTAAATTTTTGTGACATCAAAACCCGCAATTGCTTTAAATATTATTTATTTGAAACATTTTTATTTTACATTTTTACTTTCGTTCTGCATAAATAAAAAGTATGAACCGGCCTTTGAAGTAAAGCTGCTGCAAAGAAAACTGCTCTGATTCTCACGAGACAAGAAGATATAAAAAAGGAGGAAACAATGATGGAGATTGAATGTCTTGACTTACATCATGGATGATGATGAATTCCGGAGACTCAGGTTTCTCTTCTTCTTCCATCTCTTCATCCTCCTCCTCAAGTTCCTCGGCATTCTCAGGCGTCTGGGGAAGTTGCACGTGCTTGAGATGGAAGTCCACATCTTTTTCTTCTTCGGGTTGTGCTGTCACTGTCTCAGCCTCAGGTGGCTCCTCCTTGGGAGGTGCCTTAACTTCCTCTTTGACTTCTCCATCTTTAGGTTTCCTCTTTGCCTTCTTGGAAGTGGCAGGTTTCTTCCCAGTGGATGTCTTCTTTGCCTTTTTAGGTTTAGAAGCTGGTGCGTAAAATTTTTTACATACATTACAAAACAAATTACAGTATTATATACTTCCTGCAATTTTACTGAAAAGCACAAAACAACATTTTCATAAAATTTGATCTGTGTGTTTTACATGTATTATTGATATCATTTATACAGCTTTCATTAATAATAACATATTTTAACATTTAAAGTTAGTCTTTAAACTAAAAAACTGAATCTGGGAAACCTAAAAGCGATGGATTGCTTACAATTTAACTGTCATGAGTTAATTGTTGAATTAAAACAGTTTAGTTATAAAACCTTTAAAGAGTTTCTTTTCTTATTTCATATTTTAGACCGAGGTGTGTTATAAAACACATATGGACTGGCATAATTCGGTCTCTAGTGCATATCCATACCCCTTGGGCCAGTGAGTGACCAGAAGAGGGACCTATTTCCCTTGACCTTTGACCCAGAGAAATAGGTTCCTCTTTTGGCCATTCACAGTCCCTCGGGGGGATAAGCGTGCTCTAGTGACCTCATCGCCAGTCCATATGCATATAATAATGATCAGTAGCAGTCTTTCAGTCAAGGTAATAGTATTTCATAATTAATGACTAGAATTAAGTAGTCGCTCAGTCAGGGCATTAGTATTCATTAATGACCTACCCTTTGCCTCTGCCTTGGTGTCTGCTTTTGTATCCGTCATGGGCTTGTACAAAAGATGATCCACCTTATCATCATGTGGTTTCTCTGAAAATTGAACAAAAATTCAATCAATTTATCACAGATATAAAAACAGTGTTCAAGGCAAACCTGGTGGGGGAACTGGTGCAGACAGAATCCTTGGGAAGTTTCAGGCCTGGTTGCAAGTCTTCTTGTAAGACCACGACCAAGTTTCTTATATTGACCCATTGCAGACACCGAATGCAACTCCGCAAAATGCACGTCTACCATTTCCACCATTTTGACTTGCAAAATGGAGTACAGGATAGGCGCTTGCAACGGGTCTAATTCCTCTTTTGATAGAATCTTGTGGGGGTGGGGGGGGGGGGAAGAGTGTTAACTAACAAAGTTTCTCATTGATTAACATATCAGGACATTGAACTATTGTAAATGGCGTTAATAATGGAAGAAGTTGCATCAATGGTAACTCTAAATATCCAAGCCCTGTGTCTTTGTCTTATTTTCTTGGGGAAGAAATTGTGAGCTAGCATCAACAAAGACAAGTGTGAGAAGTTGAAACTTTTCTATCACAAATCCTGAGCTTGAATCCATTTGTAGCGGATACTTACTGACAACAAACTCTTTCTTCGTCTCCTCCTTACTTCCGTTAGACTTGGTGGATTTATTACTCTTACTGCTCTTACTGCTCTTGGCACTCTTAGCTGCAGCAGCCACCTTGTCTTTCTCAAGAAGCCCCGTCTCTGCTAAGAGTTTAGCTAGCTCCTCATCCTCAGTGTTTTGAGTTTGGGTTTTTTCAGACTCAGCAGTGGGTCGGACAATAGGTGCTTGCTTCTCCTATAGAAAAATTTATTTCAAATAAACCCCCAAAAAAGACTTTCTTAGCACACAATAAGTACTCAATATTATTTTGTTTGTGCAAAAAATAGTTAATGGCATGATGTTTCGACCCTAGCAGAGTCTTTCTCGTAAAAAAGAGAAAGACCCTGTGAGGCATTTACCTATTCTTTGCATTTATATTATAGGTCCTTTTGGTTGGTAAGCAGTTTGCAACAACTTATTCCATTTTCTTATTTTGTTTGCGTTATAATGGGAAATATTTGCATCGATTTTTATCTCCTTTTTTTATTTCCTTTTGTGTGGTTTTGAGTGTTTAAGTATACTCATTCACTGTACTTTTGTTGACCCTAGAATTCATATAAGGTTATTATTTGTTTTAAGAATTAAGTTCACATTTTACTTACAATCTCTCTCTCTGTCAGTGTGTCTGGTTGTTACAGTTTGTAATTTTGCTGTTTTCTGTTTTTAAATAATCACTTTTATTTGCTATCTTAAACCAAGATTAGAAAATGTTTTTTATTCGTCAGCAGTTTTGTTGCCGTCTTCTCTTCAATTTGTTTTACAAGATACTAACCTGCTCAGCCTTGTCTGCAACTCCGTAGTTCTTGACACCAAACTCCAGTGCCCCGCCAGCATCCCCCTTAGCGCTAGGGTTACTCTTCACAGTCGCAGACCTGTCTGATTTGACACTGGGGGCGCTGTCTCCACATGCGCCAGCGGTTTTGCCTGGTGGGCCTGATTTACCGGAGTGGACGGAGACTGCATCTCCACTTTCATCCCCACCTGCCAGATATTGGAAAGCTGAGTTAGCTCAAGTAAGTTGAGGGGCTGGATGGAAAGGTGCAAATCGCTGTTGATGAAGTCAACAGAGTCGTAGTGCTTACTTACTTTGTGTAAGAAAGGTTGTGTTCCAACCAAGCAATAGGCCTGATACTTCACAGAGGCAACAGAGACAAATTGCCTCCTTGCCCCTGGTCATTGCCCGAGTGCCCTTAGAAACTTCTAAAATCTAAATTTCCGTTATAGCAGTGCCCCAAAAGAACATAAAACTGCTTGCCCTTAGAAGAATTAAGTATCTAAGCTCGGACTGATCTTAACTGTGTACCAATCTTAACTGATCAGCAAAGTGTGATGTCAAAATACAAATCAATGTAGTGATATACAACAACTCATCTTAAGATGAATCTTTGTGCTTTGTGAAATCAAGCCACGGCCTAGGCGGATGGCTGTAGCCACAACGCTGAAGCACAGGCTGGTTCAGCAATCCACCCCTACTACTAATGCCGTCAACACAAACACACACGTGTGTAAACACCTGCAATTGTGGACCCTCCTTTGTTCAACCCTTTGTGATAGCAAATGTTTTCTTTTGTGATAGCAACCGTGGATCTATTGTCCCTTTTGTTATAGGTCCCCGGTTTGAATGTGTATACCTACCCAACCTAACTTACAACGGTGATTGACAACATCAAGCAGAGATCAAAGGTCACATACGTTATATCAGAGAGTCCTATGTGAAATATATGCATGTCAAACTTACATTTTTCATTGCATTATTGGCTGTTTGGAAAAAAAAGAATTTCAGCTAGAAATCTTTGTTTTGTCAAACTTAAAAACCAAAAAGTCTTTCTGAGATGCTAGGTAACAACAAACTTATCAGATCATGCCACTGTTCTCAGAAATGTGAGCAAGCCAAACATTACTTGGCAGGTTCTGCTAAGTGCCCCGAAGACATTAGTTTGTTTTCGTTCACCAATGTAAACAGAATAATATAGTGGCTTCTTATATAGCGCTCATATCTGTCACTCAGTGACACTCAAGGCGCTTCAACATTCAGTATTTTCCTGCAAGGTATGTAGGGCTACGTTTTGAAGTATGAGACCTATTCCTTTTACATAGCACCATGTAATGGTTTACAAGGTGTTGTGGCGTAATATGCGGCCAATCATTACACTAACATGACACAGTTAGTTTGAAAATATTAGTCAAAATATAAAAGGATAAATCAAAGATGTTGTTAATTTACTAGTAGAACAACACTTCAACACAAACATTGAATGTTAATTTGCAGTTAAATAATTACAATGGTAATTAAGACAAATGTTAATAAGTTACAAACTAACGGCAGAAAAAATATTGGTGTAACTAAAAAAAGACTGTTTGTCAAATAACATTTGTCTTTTATAGAAATTAGTATTAACACTTGTGCATTAAGGGGAACAGGATTTGGAAGCAAAAATAATGTAGAAAACCAAAACTAGAAAATAAAATGTGATTCTTCACAAAAAAGGCAGGAAAGGGTTAAACTGCTTTAAATAAAATGGGAGAATGGTTTTAAGCAGAATCCAAGTGGGATGAGCTGAGACAAGCCACATAACGAAAGCCTCAGGATTCCCATGGGTTAAAGATGAGCGAGGACCACTTATGTCTGACCTATTGAATCATTGGCTTTAGGCAACTTCACTGTGGAATGGTGAATGTGGATTTCATAATTTCTGCGTTTCAGGTGGAATCATTGGGGAAAGACTACATTTTTAAAATTTACTCATAGATATATATATATATATATATGTTTTTACTAATAATGTAAAAAAAGCTTCTTCTTGAATAAAAATTTGCATCAAACACTGTGAAATAAAATCATTAATATTCAGATTAAAAGTTAAGGTTTATGAAAGCATGCATGATGCAAAACATAATTCTCTCTAAAAAAGAAATATAAAGTATTTTCTTTGACATTACATATTTGCAGAGGAAGGGACTGCTTGTTAAAAACAAAACAAAGAGTACAAAATATTGTATCCATTCAAACATTTACATATGTTTAAATATTTTCCAGGCAATGCACAAGCTACAGACTTGTTTACAGTTCAGGAAGAAACGACTTAACGGATAGTACACTGTGCTTTAGACACATGTTTAGAACAGAAAGTGAGAACAATCAAGACCAGACTAAGTGCCACTCTGTGCAGTAAAGAATCCACATCCTGTGCTTAGAGTTGATTCCAGACTCACTCTTCTCCTTGATGACGTCTGCCACCTCCTCATCAGTGGCTGATCTTGGAGGACTGCTGGCTGTCTTTGGTTGCTCTTCAGCAATGAGGGCGCTGTTGTCGGGTGAGCTCACTCCTTCCTGGGGTTTGGGATCATCACCATGGAGATTCTCACTGGGTGCCATTTCACTGGAGGCTCCCTCACCTAAGGTTGTCTCACTGGGTGCCACTACAATGGGGGCTTCCTCACTGGGCGTTTTCTCACTGGGTGCCATTGCACCTGGGGGTCCCTCACTGGGCGTTTTCTCACTGGGTGCCACTGCACTTGGGGCTCCCTCTATGGGTACCGCTTCAGATGAAGTTTTCTCTGTACCCCCATCCTGCTCTGATGCCGTGCTGTCTTCCACTGCATCATTCTCACTACCAACGGTACCATCTGGGACATCTTTCTCCATGTTCCTTCCTGACTCTTCATCACCGCTAGGTGGCTCTTTGAGGATAACATTCTCATGTGATGATGCAGAGCTCGTTGCAGTCGGAATACTCCTTGGCAAGACGGCACTCTGAACACTCCTCTCACTTGCCTCACTCTTTGGACCTCGAGCCCCTCGTGCACTCTGGCTGCTCTTACCGCTATGCCCGCTCAATCTACTTCTAATACTGCCAGCACTGAGGGCGCTCTTTTGGCTGCGCAAACTCCTACTGGAGCCAGCGCGTGATTGGACATGAAGTGTTCCAGCTTCCTTATCTTGAGTAATGACTATATCCTCAGGTAGGATGGGTTCTGGCTCAGCTAGCATCTCTATCACTTCCGGGGCTATTTCTACATTTTTGTTTTCTGCCACTTCTGTTCAAGTTTGGAAGTAGAAAAACAAAATGGACCATACATAGCACTGATTTGAAGTTTTGTTCAATTATGATTAAGTAAAAAGAATTTTTAGTCCGTGTTTGATTGATTGAAACGACCAGAATACCCATTTTAAGAACGAGGAGATGAAAATATTGTTTAATCACAGCAAGCCACCGAGTATTTCATTTTCTCCTCATGTACCAACTCAATAAGCCACTTGTGAATTGTTAGATTCAAAATTCAATAATGTCTGGTTCATTCTTGCTGGGTTAAAAGTGAATACTCAATGATAGATTCTTCGAATTAAAGATAAGCACATGACAGAAAACACAACCAGGCTTAATACTTGGCCCTTGGAAAAAAAGCAGGCACATTTTATTGAGTATAAGGGTTGGCCTATGGTATAGGCTTTTAAGGCTAATTAATAACAATTTTGCAGATTTTTCTGACATGTCCATTCAAATGTTGAAATCACTTTTTGGGTGGTTTCGAGGTATTAAAAAAAAAGTTACAACCATTTGGAAAACTGCTAAGGTGACGGTAGAAAAGGGGTACACCTTATTGTGTTTCCTGTCATGGTTCTTGTATATAAACAATTCTGTGAATCTTTTGTGCCAATCACATTCATAGTATATTGTGTATGGTCCCCAGAATCTCTTATGGAACTATGCAAAAGCTTTGCCCATACCAAGTAATATAGCAACACTGTTTTAGTATTAGAAGCTGAAATCTGCAAAATCTGAGAATGATTTTACGAAAAAGGGAGTCATTGTACCAAACCATTCAACACAAAAAAATGGGGGTGGTTTTTTTTAGAAAGAGGCTAATAAAAAAAAACCTGCTACCAAGATGCAATTTCGTACATTAGCTTTAGAGACATTTCATGCAGTAAAACACCTTTTTTTAAGGAAAGCCTTTGCAGAGTGTCTGAATTTTGTTTACATAAACAAGGGGGCAAAAACACTTCAAATTTCACCACAGCAACCATACATACTTATGATGACGTCATCTATGGTTGTGTCATCCACCAGAATGGGATCCGCCTCCTCATCTGAATATTCATGATCCATGCAAGTGTGCAATAAGTCAACACAAGTGATCAACACATTATGAGGGGGGCTTGGCTAAAATGCAAGGCAACTATTGGCTAGTGTGATCTAATGAATATGCATGCATAAACAAATGATTTTCTACTTTTTTCAATTAGAAACAATATTTATTTTTCTACGGACAAACCTAAAGCTTGTTTAACTAGGCAATAACATTTGAATATGTATAAGTTAAAGTTTTTTATAATTTAGTTGTTATAATTCTAGAAAAACATAAAAGTATATTGTAAATTAATCAGTATTGTTGATAAGTTAGTTTCCAAGTTTACCCCTCACAATTTTTCATGAATAAAGTTTGTTTTTATTGTTATCATGTTTAGATTAAAATGGACAAGAATCAGAAACACTAGGCCTAAGTATAGATCTTTACCACATTGCAAGTTGGTTTTTGTTTTTGTTTGCTGCTTTTTTTCCCTTCTCCAAAAATGTCCACATGGCCGTGCCTGGATGCCTAAATAATCTGGTCAAGTTTTTCAATCCTATCTAATACTGTAAGGGCGCACAGGGTATTAGACATCAATGGATGCAAAGTGATAAAGATCTATGGCCCTTCTTGAAAACATGGCTTGGGCTTGGGTTCCGGCTTCGGCTTGGTCTGCCTGTATGAAGCCCTGTAAGGAAAGCACCCGTTTTCTAAAAAAACAACAGAGCCTAACCCCCAAGCCCAAACCCCAAGCCATGGTTTCAAAAATGTGCCTAAGCAATGCTTAATGTCATTGAATTAGGTAATTGTTGATAAGTTCTTAATGGGCTCTGATGATGGCTAGAGTATTAAAAGTAGGGTTTGAAACTTTGCATGGTGGGAGTACCATCAGGTGAGGTTTGTGGTGGCACAATGTGTCAATCTCTTTTGAGTAGCTGGTGGTTCCACGTAGTGTAAGGTTTTGGTGGTTCAGGAGGAAGTCGATCGGAGCATACTGATCAAATGCTGAGTTGTCAACCACCGGTTCTCCTCAGATCCACCACTACTCAAACGATATTTACACATGGTGTTACCACAACCCTCACCTGATGACTAGAGCTTATCAGTTACTAAATGATGCAAACAGAAACTTGCAGCAGTTTCTGACAAAATTTTCAGCAGTTTCTGACAAACTTGCAACAGTTTCTGAAGAAACTTGCAGCAGTTTCTGAAGCTGGGGCCTCGCGTTACCTCATGAATTACCAAATATCCATCTCTATCGTTCACACAGCCTCAAACCTAACATTAGGTCAGTGATGGTCAACAAATAAAGAGAGTTTCCTTACCTCTTTTCATCAGATTCTTCAAGTAGTTCACAGCAGCTTCAGCAGACTGTATCCTCCTCCGTCTCCTCGAGGACCTCTTCTTGGTCTTGGTCTTCTTCATACTTGGTCCCGTCCACTGGCCGTAATCAGTTGAGGACGCTATGGACGATGCGTCCAGCGAGTTGCGCCGTCTTCTGACCAGGGCTGACCTGATTCGGTCTGGGTCACCGGATTGGTTGAAGAGGTCACCCAGCTTCTTCATCCATAGTTCAGCAGCGTACTATGAGGACAAAGATTCAGAGGAATTCATGATAATTATGATACAGGTGGAATAAATCTTATTTTATGTCTTGATATTAAATTATCAGAGGAAATCTCAGGGAACTGGAATTTGGATTGATTTCTGCTGCTCTACTTAATTTTGTAAACATTAGAGTAAACGGAAAAGGTAAATTTATTTGTTATCATTAAATCATTTTGGATTTGACAAATCAAAAGATCAATAAGTTTGCAATGAATCTGGCATTGTAAGGAAATTATTCGGTTTTATTCTCATCATAGCAATTTCCATCTTTTAATTTGTTATTACAAATTCAGGTGTCTGTAACATAAGTGCTCATCAAAATCCAACTTCAGAGGAAGAAACGAACTTTTGACTTAATGCTTTTCGAGCACATTCATGTAGTTGGTTGACAATTGGATGACATTATAAGGTTAAATCTCGTAGATTTTTCTTACGTCTGCATCTTCAGCAAGATCTCTTCCAGACTTTGGCCTCTCCAAGACCAGAGCTGCCACCGTAGCCGCATGGTCCTCTAGCTCCTCCAGCTGTGAGGTTGCTCTTTGGGATGCAACATCATCCTTTGCGCTCTGTGCTCCTGATCTTGCATTTCCATCTTCACCCTCCATGCCACCTTCATTGGCCTGGAGAAAGAGAATATTTTAAATCGAAAATGTAAGAATGTTTACTTTTTTATATCGAGTAATAAACCACAAGGTTGCATTGTAGATTTTGGTGTGATCCCTGGCTATACAGCAGTCACAGGTTGAATGGCTTTTGACTGGCACCTCCAAACAAATAGGGAGACCGCCAACATCAGGGTTAGATAGCTCAGTTGGTAGAGCACCGGCAAAATAATCCAGAGGTTGTAGGTTCCAAGTCCGGCTTTAGTCAGTTTTTCTTTGTCCAACCCGAAAATAAATGTTTACTTCTTGTCTTCAAATCCCTGAACCTTACTAGGTGTTGTTTCAAAGAACTTTTTGACTCTCTCCTTTAGTGATCCTCAAGGAAAATTGGCAACAAACGATTTGGACGATGTACTCTTTCTTTTCTAGATGGAAACTAGATCTAAGTTTTTCAATAAAGTAAGATCCTTAAAGAAGAGGCCAGAGGTTTGGTTCTGGTTCTGATGCATAATCCCGCCCAATGGGATGTAAAATGCAGCAATCTTGGCTAGAAGCGCAGACTATTTTTTTTACACATGAGCCCCCCTCCCCCAATGATTGTATTCATGTTAATTTTTGCTACATTGCAAATAATAAACACAGTAGCTTAACTTAAGTCCAAAATAGCCAAAAATACAAATACAGTGATGAAAAACTCCTTAGAATACTAAAGAAACAAGAACCAATGGTTTAAAGAAGATGCACAAAGTAAAAAGAAATTTAAGCAGAATTTAAGAAATAAAACACCAAAGAGAAAAACGATGGGCATCTGGCATCCAGCCACGCATGCGCACCAAAGATCAGCAGGCTCACCTCAGAATCTTTAACTCCTTGTTCTTCAGCAAGCTCACTGGTGGTTCCAAACTCTGTGGGCCAGTCTGGTTCAGTCTCTGATAAGACGTCTTCACTGCCTGCCCGTTCTCTCATGTTATCGTCTGCGTTGACAAGATGAAAATAATGCATGAGGACTATTTTAGTTTGCTCAGACTTCTGCACTTAGATTGTATACAACTGTTAACCATAATAATATGATAAGCATAAATAAATCTAGCTTAGCTTGGTTTCCAGCTTATGCCTTTGGTTGCTACTAGTTTCCTGCTTATTTGTACTCGGCAAACATTTTTAAAGCAACATTTACAGCTTGATGAAATTAGGCCAACCGAGCAAATTTCATAGAGCTGCTAAAAGACAAACATTTGTTTAGCACAAAAAAGTCTTGCTTAGCATGAACGGGTAAGCAGCCAAAATACCATTTAAAGTGTCTGGTTTATGGCTGATCCTACACTGTTTGTTACTTTAGCAGGAAACTTTACTTAGCACTAATTACAGTTTAGCAGCTCTACATTTTCTTCTGAAAACGTCTATCAATTTCTGAAAAACTTTTGTGTTCCTAAGAAATCAAAGTACAAAAATTATCATGTAGCTGTCCGACAGGACCAAGGGAGTACAAGCTGCATTACATTTGCAATATTCCTACAAAAGGATGTTTACCTGAATGTTGAAAATCGAAAACATCTTAAACATAAGCCTTGATTTTGTTGCTTTTATGCCCGATGGAAAATTCTTTTTCTAAGCACACAGTCTTTCCTCGGAAAGATATCCGTTTGTAAATTATACTTACAGCTTTCAAAAATACATTGTGATTTTTCAATGGTTTCTAAATTGTTGCCTGAATGTATTTATTATATATGCACTCCATGCCAAACCAGGCACTTCCTGTCTCCACATTGGGTTCATTTGCGCATCAAATAGATGCGAAAAAGAGCTTTCAAATAACACATACGAAGGCCTACAAGGTAAGTATTTCTCAACATATCGCATGTTGGCATGACATCACATTGATATCAAGGCTGACTTTTCTGTTGACTTTACTTTAAGTGTCATTCCACTGTTTCAATAAAGTGTCTGATTTCAGCGTGGGGTGTCACATTATGATGCAAGCGATGTATATTTTTGACGTCAATTTACTGAAGAAAATCACCACTCAATAATCCTTTTAGGGCACAGTATAGTATTGTACACAATCAATTCTAAAAGCTGATTGTCAAAGCTGATTTGTCAAAGAGATGGTGAACCATTCTATGGGTTATTATTCAAAGAAGGTCTCCTGCTCATTTCTTACTTGGCAAAGAAATGGAGTAAGCAGTGTTTTCTGCTTACCAGCTTAATGAAATTAGGTGTAGCTTGCCCAGGAATTATGCGCTTACTGCTCACAGAATTACATGCATTACAGGGCATCGTGAGTACAGAATTGTTAAAGATACAACACCGTGAAATTGGACAGCTGATTTCAGGAATTATTTCAATAACATAACTTGTGAAAATTTAGTTGAAACTGGTGCTATTAATGTCAAGTAAACTTCACAGTCATGTGATTTCCTTTGTACTGAACCGTAATGCCATTTTAGATGGAAGTATTTCTGTAGATGGTTCGTACTATTTCCAGCTTTATACAAAGTTACAGCTTTGTAGAGAGTTACATGTTTTTCATCTAATAACTACACATCCTAAACTTTTGTTTTGAAAACCTTCAAATTAAATCTGTCAGGAGAAAAACTGAGTCAAATGTGTCAAGCGTTATTTTGGTTAAGTGCAAATGATTTGGGCAAAATATATTTGTAATAATTTCATGCTTTGGCATGTGTTTACACAGGCTTAGACATGCAGGATGTAAAGTATTACTGGTCATGCAAAGAGAAAAGTTCTGTAAGAAAACTGAATATTAATAATCATATTTCCATGCATACGATGAATGATCAAATGGATATAGAATAGACTGTTTATATACCACCCTTGCTTACCAGTTATGAGTATCGCAGGCGTTACTTAGTTAGCAAGTGAGAAAACAAAGCATCAAATTAAAATCATGGTGCAGTTTTCATACAGGATTAACAGCTGATGATTTATGAAAGAGCATCTAGAATGTGATGATAGACCGTATTCCAATGAGCAGCTACGGCTACAGCTGTGTCTGTTGCTAAGGGTGTTGTTAAGGTTGTCTTATACTTTAATGCATGATGACGCGGCGATCCTGCCGTAGCCGTAGCTGTAGCCACCAATTTGGACACAGCCATACTTTGGGCCCTAATATTTAACAAAATGAAATTTGCTGCACAATTTCCGTTGTATAACACAGCAAAATGCTACACAAAATTTACCTATTGCTACTAAAAAATCACCATTTGCTAACTCAATACTAGCATTCAGTGTGCACAAAACATGTTCAGGCTCAATATTTTGCTGGATGTAAAAATGCTGGATGAAATAATTCCCTCCAGACCTTATGCACATGATGACATCATTTGAGTAAGGCGCCCTCAGCAAGAGGTCAAAAGTAGGTTGGCTGATCCTGTGCGCCGCACATACATAGCCGTGTGTTTTCCATTATTTTACCTCTAACAGGCATGGCACTTGGCCCTTGGAATAAGGTGGGCGATTTTATAGAGTGCAAGGGCCGACCTTAGGCTTTTATAAACTTTTCAGGCTATTTATTAACAATTTTGCAGATTTTTCTGAGGCCGAAAAATCAGAAATCTGATCATGGAAGAACAACATGCCTGCTCTAAGATGGCATTATGATGACCTCAATGCATAAGGTCCATAGGGCCTGCAATTTCAATCCACCCTACATTATTTTGTTCAAACTATTTGAATCCATAACTGAAATACTGGATATATCCTGGACTGAAGACCAGAGGCCGTTGGGTCAAGCCAATCAAATTATAATTTTAAATCTAGTCCAGTTATCTGAAGGTTTTCTGCGACTGCATATACATCCACTCTAAAACCTATATATTTAAGTGTTTAAATAAGTGTACACAAACCACCTATCCAAGAATGAGGCTTGCATGTTTGTTTCATTTTCTTTTTCTTTGATTTCTTTTCCATTTTTTTATAACTTGTGTGAGGCCGAAAGGATATTTTGCCAAATCTTAAACCCTGACAGTTCACTTTAAACTACACAACAGCTGCAAACTTTTACAACGAATGAAATATTAATTTAATACATTTGTTTACTGCTCGTACATTAATATTTGAAATGAAGTACAAAACTGGAGACATGTGAGACATTGTGAATCAACTGGGACATTGTGAATAAAATGGTATTCTGTGAATCAAATGGGACACTGTGAATCAAATGGGACACTGTGAATCAAATGGGACACTGAATCATGTGGGACACTGTGAATCAGATGGTTAACTGTGATTCAATTGGGACACTGTGAATCAAATGGGACACTGAATCACGTGGGACGCTGTGAATCAGATCGTTAACTGTGATCCAATTGGGACACTGTGAATCAGATGGGACACTGAATCACGTGGGACACTGTGAATCAGATGGTTAACTGTGATTCAATTGGGACACTGTGAATCAAACGGGACATTGTGAATCATGTGGGACACTGTAAAACCATCATGAGACATTGTGAGTAGCTGGGGACACTGGAGAGAATTGCATGGGAAAATGTGAATCACAACAACTGGCCTGTGGGATTCGTGAAGTAACATGTCTGCAATGGGTTACTCAATATAATGTGGCGCATCAAAATGTGGAAGATGCTAAAAAAACACACATCCTAAAACACATCAAGCTCAGCAGCTGACAAAATTCATTTTCTACATCTTCAGCTTTTTCCCTTTTTTCCTACTTTCAAGCCGGAGCAAACGCTGAAACCTTGTTTTTGAAAAGGGCCAATGTAATCACATGGACACTAGTCTGACCCCTTTTTAGTAAAAGAAGAGTAATTGCTATTGCACACAGGGTACCCGACAGCAACATCAAATTATACTGGGTTAGATATGGATGGCTTACTACTTCAGTAAGGACACTTTGCACAATGATGTCACAAGTGCAAACAGCGCCCCCACTTGACACATTTTAACCATTGATAACTAACAAATTGAAGGATAATAAAGTCTAGGGAGAAATGTCTGGCTGCAACATCCTCCGAGAGGGTTAATGATGACTCCAGACTACTGATGGAATCTTAAGGATGATGGATGAGGATGTGGTTTGACGCTGATGACGAGGAAGTTTATGATGAAAATGAAGATTAAGGCGAGTATGAGAAACGAAATGAGAGATGACAATGTGATGATGATGATGAACATGCCATATATTCCTTCATTGAACTCTGTATAAAAGTGCCATTTGCAAATATGTTGACTGATCACTCAAAAACACAAAACTGGATAGTGGGGAAATCAACTTTCCATATGGTTCATCAGTAGAGGATATTTTTACTCGAAAAGAAGTCCTTTCTAAATTTCTTTTCAATAAATTCTGCATGAATTAAGTAATATGAGAGTCTGCTACAGACAAACAAAGGCATGACTTTCTTTCTGTGACATGACCTAATACATTAGTTGTTGATATAACAAACTACTCTTTTGTGAAATTTGACAGCAAAAATTGGAAACATGTGGATGATGTCAACCATTCAAAGAAAGGACTTCAATGGATGCTATAAATTCTATGTGTATTGCTTTCATGTAAACTTGTGCTGCATGCTTAAAGTAGTTATGTGTTATCGATTGATCAATCAATTAGGTTAATCAACAAGAACAGCCCCTACAAAGATGTTTTTCAAGGTCTGTTTTAAAGGTGGTGAACCTTCTCCGTGCGGCAGACAATCGCAAACACTGGTGAATAGCCTCATTATGCCCAGGACTTTACATAATGTTAGCAAGAGAACCATCATGATTTTAACTACACACACCCCTGCCCGAACCCCACCCCACGGCTACACCCATGGTTGCAATAAACAGCACTGCCAGACCCAAAGAAACAAAATCACACACATAGTTGAGAAACAAACAACACTTATGTTATGCTGTGCCAAATATTTTTTACCGATCCCATCTTGACTCAGGGCGTCGTCCGCCGCTGATTCTCGCCCATAACTGAAATTGGCGAATGATCTGGAAGCGTCAATATCTCCTCTTCCTAAATCAACGTCTTAAATTTTGGAGGTAAAACAAGGACAAAATCTTTTGTTTATATAATTACTATGGAATAAGTTTTAAAAATCAGCTTGGACAGAAAGATTTAGATGCTCTGTAAAAGAAATATGTTACAAAATAGTTGTTGTAATCAATTTCAAAATTGCAACAGTTGATACTCTGTCATGTGGTGGTGCTAGCAGAACATACAGTGAGTGAAGTCTCCATGCAGTTTGTAGTGCAGATGAACATAACGTGAAGTAAAAATGACATGTTTTTTAATGGGATTTAGTTTGTCTTTATGTCGGCTTTTTTCCGCTATTGTTGTATTTTTAATTCTTTGTTTAGTGTTTGTTGTAATTTATAGAGAGCTCGAGGTGCACTACAATTTCCGATGTTTTGGTTTTTAACTTTTTAAACATTGGCTGAATGAATTATTATCTATCTATCTAAAAAAACAAGCGTCCCTACAAAATTACAGCTTGACCTATTAAAGTCCCCCAAAACTAAAAAACAACTTGTCAACTTGCACACTCAACCAAGGAAGCTAGGAGACATAGGGGGAAAAACTTGACACAGGCTTCAGAAGATAGTTTCGTGCTCGAGGCTCGATACTTTATGGCAACAATGGAGATTCCCGCCATCGACCCAGCCGTTGACTCGGTACCTCTTAAAGTGTTTGAAAAAGTGCTTTGCAGATTGTAAGGCCTGGTCTGGTGTTTGTGATTGGGTGTACTGTAAAGCCTCAGTCACAATGAAATCCACAATTTTTTTTAGTGCGAAGTATGAATATTTCTGTCGTGGTAACATTTTGTGGGACAATGAATTTTCGTGGAAGTGGTCAAATTTTGAAGCCGTCACGACAGGAATATGCAGACATTGGAGAAAGTTTTGTGGTTTTGTCGTGAACTTGTTGTATGATAATCCCACGACAGACGTGCGACAAACATGACCTTTCGTGGACCTTTAGTGGTCAAGTATCACGTGTGACAGTCATACTACTGTCGTACTACAGTCGTGAAACTGTCGTGATACTGTCGTGATACCATCGTGATACTGTGGGTATTTTGTACGAAATTTGTTGTACAAAGTTTGTAAGAATGTTTCACAACATAACACGACACTACTACAACAAAAAGCTGACAAATTTTCGTGAAGTGAAAATAGGGTTGTCCCAATTTTAAGCCACGACAGACTTGTTGTTGTAGAACACCCATTATTTTGGTACTATAATCATACAACATCGAAGAAACACGCCACAAAATCTCCTCTTTTCTGTCGTGAACCCGCAAATTCCTATCGTGGTCCCATTGTGACCGGGGCTTAAATCAATCAAACAACAATTTTAAATTCTGCACCCGTGATTTGTGTGCCAGCATTCCATAGTGAGGGTGGTTCAATGACATCTCTTGAAGTGTCTACCTTGTTTAACAGACGCAGGAGTATTTCTTGGTCTAGCAGGACAGCTGATGGATTTAGCTACAGACTGTCTAGAATGAACCAGCTCAGCATTATCACTACAAGGCAGTGATGGACTGGCTATAGAAAAAACTGACGAGGAAAAAAATATTTTCAAAAAATCGACAGTGGGAAAACCTCTTCTTCTTTGTCAACTAAAAACTGAAGACTACATTAGCCGCTGTAAAACTTACAATCCAAACATTTTACCCCAAGATGAAATCCATCTAAGGTATTTTCAGAGTCAGTTGCTGGGGGACTGAGGGTGTCATTTGCAGACCTGGGGACTAGGCAGCCACTGAGCCAGTGCAGAGTGGAGTAATTTTGCTGTGGGAGTGAGCACCCCCTGGTTTTACCATGAAACTCTATTCATGCACATGAAGGTGGGTAAAAACCAATTCAAACTCTTATACATTTGAAGGATTCGCCCTCAATCAAACAAATGAAAAAGATAACTTCACACCAATGATCAATACATCACAGTTAAAGAAGAATTGCCCAATCATACAGTGTATTTAAATCATTTACCTACATGTACATGCACTGACAGATACTGGCCCGCAGTTACAAGAAGGCTATGACGTTGCCCTAACAAATGCCCCTTCAAAAGTTTCCCATAGACTTAAAGATTCTTCAGTTAGCCTTTTTGAGATATGGTGGACACTATAAGAGTGCACTGTGAGGTTTGGGTGTATACAGACAGATTTACCCAAACTGCAACAGTGTCTGAGTATTGTGTCCACCACACCTCAAATTGGCTTATGGAAGTGCCCTTTGGAAAATGAAAAAGACCTTGCCCCCCCCCCCCCCCTCAAAAGATACAATTCCAGGCTTGAAATAAAGAACACAAACATGAATTCTTACCTTTCCCAGAGGGTGCGGATTCCTCGACTGACTTCTGGGACTTGTTCACCTTTGACAGAGGCACACTGGGTAAGCTAGGGGGCTTAGATTCGGGTAAATCCTCCCCAAACTGTGCTGTGGATATCTTGACTGGCTGTGGGGTCGTGTGGTGAACTTCGACCTCTTCGGAAGACATGTGACCGGAATCTTCTGATAGGGTGTCATCTGAAATAAGTGGGGTACAGATCTATAATAATTTTGTTTGTACATTTACCTCTTCAATTTCTTATAGATTTTCAAAATTCAAACTAGTATTACCTTTCTTTATCATGTTTATACTCACAAAAAGAAGCTGTTTTTTTAACCAAATTTTGGTACAGTTTATTAACTGGAAATTAAACAGTTAATGTCACATTTTCAGAAGAACGAGAGTTGATTTTACTTACCAAAGTTACAATTTCATAGAAAATAAAATTTGCATAAACTGTATCTAAGTGCAAGTGGCCAATGAGTGAAAAACATATGGTTTATGTCAGTGCAGATTAGCAAGTACTTACAAAAGGTGAAGTACAAAACACAGACACCTTGGAAGTGTCCCCCCCCCCCTCCAGAAAAATTAAAATAAAATAAATACACAAATTAATAAATAATAACAACAAATTGGGAAAACCAGTCACGTAGGTCCTGGGCTTGTGCTTGTGCTTCATCTTGGGCCCTCTGCCTGATTGAAGCCACATAAGGAATGCTCACATTTTCTAAATAACTGATGAAGCTCAAGCCAAACCCAACCCCAAGCCGTGATTTCGAAAAGGGCCATACGATATAAATCACAAAACCAACTTGTTTCTGCCATAGGCATTTTGTTTTTTGAGCTTAGCAAAAGGTGAAACTTAGACAGTTCTATGAAACTAACCCCCGAGGCTTTTATTTATCGAAGGAGTCATCAAGCTGCTAAGAATACAATTTTGCTTAGCACAACAAAATATTGCTCGGCAAAAAACAAAACAAACAAACAAACATTGTTACCAGCCAAATGATGTTTGTGACTGGTGTGCCACTTATTTTTGCTTAGCAATTCTTTTTTCTTTTTCTGTGTAACAGCTTAATGAAATAGGGCCCTTATCACTGGAAAGGTCTGCTTAGCACAAATAAGATGACATCACAAAAACTCCAGGGCCCAATTTCATAAAGCCTGTAAGCACACAAAACTTGCTAAGCACAGAAAAATCTTGCTTAGAAGAAACAGGTTACCAGCCAACATTCCATAAAGTTTACATTGTTGCCACTAGTGCCCCGCTCATTTCTTGCTAAGTATAGAAACTTGCTAAGCGGAGTTTTCTGCTTAACAGCTTTATGAAATTGGGCCCGAGTGGTGTAAATCTTTTGTGACTATTTCTTCACAATATTTTGTATACAAACTTCATAAAAGTGATCCCTGGCAAACAAAATACACATAAACAATCACTAAATTGTTAACAATGCGATGATTTGAAGTGGTGAGATGGATCTACTACAAATGCGTGCACTGAAAATACTTGTACCTTCTAGCTCATCACGCTCATCCAAACTCTCCAACTCCCCCATATGGGTAGAGTGGGCCATGCTGGATGCTTCCATTGTGAAAGCAAAAACATAAAGAAAGAAAAGTTGGCAAGGGGAGGTTAGCGTTTCCAAAGTGGATTAGAAATTATCAAAGTACAAGAGGCAGTCTAGCCATTTACCATTAAAATACTTGCTATGTAGTCATAAACACTGCAAACATTTTCACACACTCCAACCTACATGTAGGATGCACTAACTGAAACTAAATTAAATTGCAGACTTTTGGGGGGTGATGTCAGCGTTTTTCATCTAGCTCAGCTCAGACTACTTTTGTATTTCACAAACACCAGCAAGGAAAGAAAATATGAAGCAAAAGCTCAAGGTGGAAATCATCACTGATAGTTTTAAATCATCACTGATAGCTTTAAAGTAAAATTTCAGCACTATGCACTGACACTGTATAAAAGAGATGCTTGCAAAAGACAAAAATGGCCTGATGTTTCGAACCTTGCAGAGTCTTTCTCGAAGGCTAAGTTAAGCCTTCGAGAAAGAGTACCTGCTAGGGTCGAAACGTCAGGCCATTAAAACAATTTTTTTGCAATTATACCAGTGGTTGATTAGCAGTTTAACAGTTAATTCTATTTTCTCAAAAGAGAAGATTGTTAGAATCAAGTAACTCATAATTTATTTCTAAATAAGTTTTCTAAACTGCAACTTTTAGTTTTCATTTTACTAAAACTGCATGTTAACTGTGTTTTTCAATTGTGTTACTTTTTAAAAGAGCAAAAACAGCTTTGAAATGTAATAAAAGTAAAAAGGCAAAACAAGCTCCAAGCACCCAAGTACCTTGCAAGTTTTCTGTAGCATCAGCCACCGAGGACCCAGCATCAGCACCGCTACCAACACCGCCCCCAATTGACATAACCTCACCATCTGGACCTAGCACAACACTTCCCGAGTTACTGTTCTTGCCACCTTTGTATGAGCGCATGGATTCTCGCAGGCTACCAGGGATATGGCTGCCCTTGATGCTACGAGCTGGCTCGCTGGTAGACCCTCCTCCATAGCTCTTCTCACTGCCAGAGTGATGCTTGCCACCAGAGATGATGGGTCCAGTCAAATCCTCTGTAACATCAAAATGTCAGCCAATACTAATTATTCACAACATGAATCCGCACTTGACACGTCACATAATCAATAATAATATTTGGTCTTATATAGCGCACATATCTATCAATAAGGTACAAGGCGCTTGAACAAACAGAAACATTTAAACTTTTTGAATTTGTAGTTTCAAGAGACCCATTTATGTAACACCTTGTAAGGATTTACAAGGTTATTAATTTTGGTTTTTACCCTACACCGATGTGTGTTAGCACTGTATACTCAGTACTTTCCCGAGTTCTGTGAAAAAAATCACAGGCATATTACTCGGGGGGGATTCGAACCCACGACCTTTGCAATTCTAGAGCAGTGTCTTTTTTTCACAGAACTCGGGAAAGTACTGAGTATACAGTGCTAACACACATCGGTGTAGGGTAAAAAACCAAAATTAATATTCTTTATCCCCGATGCAAAATTAACATCTATTAGATTTACAAGGTGCTGCAGCGCATTCAGCAGTCACTGCCAGAAACACAGGGGCAAACCCTTTCTCTTAGCGATAAAGTGTGACTGGGTTCTTTTACGTGCATTACACAACACACGGGGCCTACGGCTGTACGCTCCATCCGAATGACAAAGCAATAATGGTCAAGTGTCTTCTTTAAGGAAACAAGTGTCACGACCGGGACTCGAACCCACTGATCAGAAACACCAGAGCTTGAGTCTAGTGCTTTCATCCGCTCGGCCATGACACGCAACAAACGGTTAACTAGTCAAATGTCCCAACCCTAGTAAGTACTCCTTTGGAGGCAGGAGGGGGAGGGGGGTCTCTCTGCTACATACCCAAGCTGACGCTGACTGAACTTAAGATAGACCCGGACTTGGATGGCCCCCTGCGCTGGACGTTTGAATTTGACGACTTTGCTGATTTGGTTTTTGTTTCCGATTGAGGAAGCTCCTCCTCATCGTCATCTTCTTCCTCCGCCTCCTGCTGTTTAAGAAGTTCATCTTCATCAATGTCTGCCTTCCAGATATTGGTCTCGTCAGCTAGGATAAATTGGAAAAATAATTCAAGATCGTTACAAGAGAGTAAATGGTTGTTCAAGTCTACAACATCATCTTGACAAATTAATAATAATTTTAAAGTACTATCGTTTTAAAGTCAGAAACTCCACTTCATTTCATAATTTTGGGGGGCATTGAATTAATTGATGTGATAAATATTGAAAGCAGATACCAAGGGTTAGGGGAGTCCCACTAGGCAGCACTCTCTGTACAACCTTAAAAATGTTTGCACAATTTTGAAAGTTTTGAAAATGTTTCTTTATGATTGACTTACAAGGCCATGAATCCCTCATATCTTCACTATCCTGTCCCCATGATGAGCTTTTCCAGCTGTTTGTAGAACCAAGCACAGGGTGCTGAGGTGTGGGTGGTTCCATTGTAATCTGAGGGAGTTTTGTCTCTGCTCGGAGGGTATGCTTTTCAATTTGTAGGGGTATGGGAGATGTAGATAGAATTGGTGGTAGGGTCGGAATCGTAGGGATGTGTGACCGATGGCCAGCGCGGTTTAGTCCTTTCTTGATAGCTGGAGAAGAAAAAAAAATGAATTTAAATTGCATACAATTTTGCTTTAAAATGTAACTTTGTACATGTAGGTTACCAGCCCCAATGCTTTGAAATGTATACTGCCAGAGGATGGTTCCCTGCTAATATTTGCTTAGTGGAGACATTTGTTAAGTGACGCTTTCCTCTATAGCTCTAGGAAACTACGGTTCTGATGGTTTCAACATTTTCAATGCAGTTTTTGTTAACCCTGTAACAAAATCAATGTGGTCAGATCTTGGATCTTGGATGGTTCATTCTCCACACCGCTAGCAGCAGCTGTCCTGGAGAGGGTGGGTTGCAAATGTTACAAGAGTTTTTGCTGTGATGCGATTTGTCAAATTTACATTATACTAGTTTACAACTATTTTGTTATATTAATATTATTATACAGTTCTAGTAATGAAACAAACGATGCCTCATAAGTGAACTTAATAACTGCAGTGCCCAAGCCTGAGGAAGCATGTAAGCAAGGGTGATTGCTATGTGAACCAGAAACACCGGGGTTAACCTCTACTCTTCATTGATAACTGTTCTGGGTTCTTTCACATGCACTACCAATCCTAGTACACATGAATGTGAACAATTATGATAAAGTATCTTGCTCAAGGACACAAGTGCCACGAACAGGACTCAAACCCACACTCTGCTGATCAGAAACACCAGAGCTTGAGTTTGGTACTCTAAACTGCTTGGCACAATACGCCACATTTCATTTCCACAAAAAAAAACTTGTTTTAGTGTCATTTTTTGAACAACGGGTCTCAATTTTCATTAGCGCTCAGGCAAAATTAACAAAAAGATAGTTAAAGCATAATAAACATCTCACAATTATCATTATGTTAAAAATGTAGTTCTTACCTGGTGGTGATGGCTCAAACGTCTGATGAAATTTTCGTTTGTATAAATCTTTATAACCCTTGTCATCAAATGCCTGTTGTCCGTCCATCAGACCCGATGTGTTTGTATTTACCAAGGCCTATAAATAAACATAAATATTAGTTTCCGCAGGCAGTTCGATCCTATTCGTCAACATTTTATACATTTTGTATCCTTTCTACAGTACGGTTATTCAATCTTATTCAAATGATTTAGAATATGCAGCTTGCAATACATGTTGTGCTTGCATCTGCACAGCAAACGGTCAACCCTCCTACAGTCAGACCATTCAAATTTATTTAATATCATCCACTGTGGTTTTGAACAATTTCAAGATAAACCAAACAAACCTTCAATATAGCATAACATGGTGAATGCATCTATATGATACACAGATAGCTCTTTGCAAAGTTCTGCCACAAATAACCTATTACACAACACAGAAATCACCTCCACCAATTCCACCATTTTCTGTTACTGTTCATTTTGAACCCCACAGTTACAGACAGGATACAATGTAGGTGCATGTAGGTGCGCTGCAGATTATGAAATAGGTCAACACACAATCTGTGTGGTTAAGTGGATTCAAGTGGTCAGTCAACTCATTGGAAAATGTTACCAAGTGTAGGAATATGTTTTTTTCTGACCGATTCAACCTTTGGCGCAAGTCTAACATACAAGTATCTCGAGACCGTAGCATCCATGAGAAGCTACAATGGTCTAGTTTTGTGACAATATGGATCTCATTTAACACTACAGGCTTAAAAGGCACCAGTCTAATCCTCATAATGACCTTACGCATACGATGTCATATGAAACAGTGACCCTCACTCAGAGGTCAAAAGAATGTCAATCACTGGTCCTTAATGAGCGCCCCATTTCCATTACTTCGTCATCGTTTCACATCTAAGATGGCAGTGCCGTCAATGCATTTAAAGGTCTATTGTTTCATACAAATTAAAGTCTCGTATCTGTTATTTTGACTTACAGCGACTGCATGGACCATATTCAGATCTCGTAACTGCTCCACTGTTACAGGCCGGCTACCAGCCATCGAGGTGGTACTCCCACTATCCCCAACACCTCTATCCACTTCATCCATCAACTGCTTATGCATGGCGCTCTGCAGTAGTAGTCGCTGCAGCACCTGCTGCTGCTCATCGCGTGCGAGGCTGGAGTACGGGACAGCACGAGGTTTGTTTTGCTCGTCTCGCACGACGGCAGCAATGGAGCCTGGGACGTTAAGAGTTGCTATGGGTGTACGGTGACCTTCCTTGTCGTTGTCAAAGTCATCATCTGATGGTCTCCCTGAAAAGAAAGAATCCAAATCTTACATTAGTTTTTAACAATGCTTGGACTTCACACAGGCAGCCTCTACACCCTGATGAGGCATTGCTTTGAATTTCCAATTTAATTTTTGTAATCTTCATTAATGGGCTGATTGTATTATTCTAGTATGTATTCCTCTATGTTTTTGTTTCTTGTTTTGGTTTTTAATATTGCAAATTTTGATATTGTAAACTTCATGTAATTCAGCCTTTGGCTGCAATATGATTTGAGCAATTAACTGATTAATCAAAATAAAAAATAAATTGAAGCATTCTCCCAAGGGAAAGTATCCCTAGTTCTACAAGAAAAGAAAACAAGGTCTAGAGTTTGTTGTTCTAAACTAAAGCATACATTGAGTGGCAGTAAAATAATTAAGTGGTTTTGTAAAAGGCAAAAGCGAAAAGAAACTTAAAATGTTGAACAGACATAATCATAACAAATATATAACATGAAATTTAACAATTATTCACATAGAAAAAAATAAAAACACATGCAGGCACAATACATTTTGGCAACGTGTAATAAGAGTTTGCTAATTTACAATCATAGTTTATTAGTTGAAAGCCTAATTACACTCAACATAATAGGGAAAAAGTTTCCATAATCAGGGAGATATTCAAATTTGTTCATCAGAACATGGAAAGATTGGTTTATTTTCAGGGAACTTTCTGCAGAATCGGGGAGATTTGACAGCTCTGTTCTCGTAGTTTGTTTTACATGTGGCCTTCTGTTGCATGATTTCCATAATAACAAATGAAATATAGTTTGAAAAATAAATAGAGTACTGCCTTACCGGAATCAGCGCTTCTTGGTCTAATCCTATAGAATTCATAAATGATGGGACTTCCAGGTGCCATCAGCATACTCCTCGTGACTCTGTACGGCGCTGGTAGGCTAGACAGGTCATCATTGATGCGCCTTAAAATCTTGGGCGACAGAGCATTCTCTTGAAAGAGGTTCTTGTCCAGAATGTGACCTTAGGAATTATAAGAACATCCAGATAAACAAATTCTCAATTCACTACATATTAAACAGTTGCAACAGCCTTTGAAGAACTTTTGTAACACGCAGAAAATGTCCAAGACAACTTGGCAAAAGGCACATGTACATATTTTATCATAAATATTCTCACACGTCATCTCTCTAAAGACTTGATAGACCAAGTCCTTCAGAAGGGAGTGAAATAGCGAGTGATGTTTTGATGGCTCCGAGGTCTGGGTCTCCAATGAGACACTTTGGAACACTAGATGGCAGCAGACATACCAGGTAAAGTTCCATTTCTAAGAGCAATGGATTAACCTGGTAAGTCTGCCGCCACCTGACGTCCACAAAAGTATGCCATTGGTCTAAAGAATGCCCTCAATGGCTACTTCACTCTCTTAAAAAAAAAATCCACCTGGGGGGGAAAATGGCTTGAAATGTACACGATGGCCACATGGTTTATTGCTTGCATGACCCTAGCCCTGTCCCAGACTTCAGTAATTTGGGTAGTTCTTTGTTAAAATGTTGCCATAAGGGAAATTCCACTGTCACAGACAATAAATTCGGAAACAGTTTGTAAAATTTGTTTTTTAAAATCAGTTTTACAACTAACTTAGAAGTTTCAGATGTTTTGTTTTTAGTTTGATTTTAGTAGCATGAAGCGTATACCTCTTCTGATACTATGAGTTTGATTAATTCATACTCACTTACATATGAGCCTTACAAATATGCATCACTGACATTATGCTGAACGGAAATGGGTTTTACAATCAACACAATCATTCCAAAAACTCTGTGAAGTTAGAATCTCAATTTTTTGGAAACGGCTTTCATATTGTAAAAAGAGTGTCCATCAACATGAAAACCAATCAAACTTTTAAGAATGCCTGTCTACTTTCTTGCTAAACATCTTAATTCAGCGTCTTGGTCGTGACATTACACGGCCAAATTCACTCACTTCTCCTGAATTCATCCTGTGCATTTGTTAAATGTGGCCCCCTTGATGCGCATAGCTGTTTACCACAAAATCAGAGTTGTAACTCTGATTTGCTTGTTTGTTTGCTTGCTTTTATGATCTTACCATCAAGGGAGCTCAGCAAACTCCAACAAGGGGATATAAACACCAAGCTGGCAACAGCCAATCTCTCTCATACAAACATTGGTTTAACGTCTGTGATTATGAATTCCACAAATCAAGAAATTATGATTCGGTAACCACAGATGAAAATACTTATTCTAGTCATTGTGGTGTTACACCTGCAACTTGTAGGAAGCTAAAGAAGTAAGGAAAATTTGTAAAAGGCCCAAACAAAGTTTGAAACTGGGGATAAACTTTTGACTGCAACTGGTCTGTTTCTCACCATTGGTTCTCAATGTTGTCAGAACAGAGTCATCCCAGCTCCTTGACCAGCTGGATAAGTATCTCTTGGCTGAAAAGCCTGGACGGATGTTTCGAGGCGAGTTGTGGGCGTGTTTGTTGTGAACAAAACCAAGATACACCGGCTCCGATGTGGAATCCTGGTGACAAGAAGAAGTACAAGGAGTTGTCGAAATACAGTCTTGAAAATATCTAAATTACTCAACTCGGAAATTGGCAAAGTTTATGTATGACTTTTGAAGTTTACGATTGGGAATCATATGGGGGAAAAATTAATGAATTTCAATCTCAGGCCTGGAATTTCATCTTTGAGAGGGCAAGGCCATTTTCATTTTGCAAAGGGCACTTCCACTAGAAATTCTTAAAGTCTATGGGAAACCTTTGAAGGGGCACCAAGGCCAAAACCAGAGGCAACAGAGGCCACGGACTCTATGGCCTCTGTGTAATTCCAGACTTGCAAGATGAGTGCGCTGATCATTCACATGAAACTCATGCTTTACCAATCCAATAGCAATTATTTCTGGAAAACACTGTCAAAGACGAGAAAATTGCAATTGAAGACCACAAAAATAACTCTTGCTTATTTTTATTGCTGCAACAACAAAAATACAGGTAGCTTACACAAAATCCTTCTAGTTGGTTTAGGCTGATTCTATAGTTGTGAAAAAACAGCCCCCTTCTTAATTAAAGGTACTTTCATTGTTTTGCTTTTATTTGGCCCTCAATGTCATAAATAGGTCTACAGACTTCCTAATAATTATTTCTTGTTTCTTTTCAACTTACCTTTGCCCCATAAGATAAGATTGCACTTCTCAAATCATTGAATGTATTAAGAGAATTTGTGTCCTCTGCTTCTAGCGCTTTTGTGCTCTCAACTTTCTCCTTTGCTGTCATCGCAAGATCTTCTGAATAAAGTAGGAGGGCTCCTTTCCTCGTCGTGAACGTCTTGTGAGTGTGAAGCTCTCGAGGGGAATCCAACACGAGTTCTTCTTGCGGCCATGCTTTCTGTTGAATCGGTGGCAGGTAGAATTTTCGACCCTGAATGTTGTGGTAATCCTGGAGAGAAACAAATTAAAAGGTGGAGATTTTACAAATTGAATGTTAATTGTTCGAGCAAACCTCAGCAACAGAGGTTTTGCAGAGATAATGATTCTTAGGACAATAATAATAAATAATAACAATAAATCATTCTTGTAAAGCGCATTCCATCCATGGCAAGACCCCAATGCGCTGTACAGGCATGAAACTTATTTAAAGAACATAAACAATTCTTAAACTACACATTATTATACAATGTTCACATAGTCATGTAGTTTCTGATACTTGAAATTATTGGTACAAAAATGGCAGTTATTTGCATTCCAAATCTTGAATGAAAAATAGTGATACAGTGTACCGGCAGAAAAATTTACTGAAGCAAGTCTTGCCCCTTTTCTGCATTTTGAACATTTTGGGGAATCATTATTTCTGTTGTGTTGGTCATGCTGTGAAGAGTCAGTCAGGGCCAATTTTCATGGCTCTGCTTACTGCAAAATTATGCACTGAAAAGTTAGAATAGAATTAGGTAGAATTCCACAGTAAGCAGTGCCCATTAAATTGATCAGCCGAAATTTAGGGCCTTTTCCAAATTGATTCCAAATTCAAAATAAACTTCAATTTGAACAATTCTTCCTGTTCTCATAACACCAGAGTTTTGTGCAAATTTGTTTTATATTAAGGCTGGGCAATTTAGTTTAAAGTTGCCGTAATCGCCCTCCACTATTTAAGGTCCCTTGTCATGCTTGTGCAATTCACCTCTTTTAGTTTAATGAATGGTATAGGCCCTATATTGTTATTCTAATTTTTAATGGTCTTTATTCTTGTGCTACACATATCTACTGACCATTCTAACAAACATTTTGAGGCAACAAGAATATTGACGTATGTCAGGTAAATACAACAAATAAATAGTGATGGTCATATTGGTCAGATACTACTCCTGTAGAACTATGAGGTTCGTTCCGATATCGTCTCCACGAACCTCATAGAGTGACATGTACAAAATCCTATTTGAAACTTTTTGCCCTTCACGTTTACATGCCTGTACACAATTTTTTGGTTTTCTTTTAATCAGATCTAGCCCCAAACTAGACTGTATTTGTTATTTTTACTCTCAATTGAGCATTGCGCTGTCCAGAAACCCCACTCCGCTGTGTGTTTTTTTTGCAAAAAATCAATAAATTCTCACCGTTTTTTCAGAATCCTCACCTCGGTTGGTAATCAATGGTAATTCTGCGCATATTGCTGGGCGCAGGACTAGGTGTGAGTAGTCATACAAAATACAAGTTTGACAGAATTAAACTTTGATTTTGAAGGCTGAAAAGGGCAGTTTAATTTGTTTAGTTATTTTTAACAAGATAACTGAAACTTAGAGAAAAAAATAGAGAGGAAGTTAGCTTAATAATACATTATCACCAATCATTCTTACCTCAGGTTCAAGACAAACTTCCAACTTTTTATGTCCTCTACGAACTCGTTCCTCACCGATCCCTCGAGCCAGCAACGACAAGCCAGCGTTGGTTGATGCCATAATCAATTGGTCGTGTGTTCGTTGTCCCTCAGCAGGACACGAAGAAAGAGAGAATTTCTGATCTATACAAGGCCCTGGGTGGTAAAACTACCACTGTCTCGCACCAGTGATGTGACAATGCCAGTCAGGCATTGCAATGGCTCAGGCAGGTGCCGTTGTACTTGTTAATTGATTGACTGTTGCCGTTTGCAGTAACTTCACATTTTACACTTCCGGAAACTGTTACTTCATTTTCTTCTCTTTCTGCATATATCTCTGTAATTTGTACCTAAATGACCACTGGCATAAGCTTGAATAAATACTTTCTTAATATTTTATGAAATTAATATAATTTACAGCTTAACTTTGAGCAAATATAACCGCTCAAATCTCAGTTCTTCTCGTTCTGTAACCGGGTCGCCATATTGTTTAGTCACGTGACTTGATGGGTTGCTGTGGTTTTGTACATGTGACGTCGTAAAAATATTATTGGTTGGTGGCGCACTTTACCATGGGTGCACCACAGTAAATAAACTCCCATGGTGACCAACGCTTAATGCTAAATATTCAAAAATACTCAAAAAATATTTGAAGTTTCTCAGCCTCTTGAAACCCACTCAGATATATTGACAACTAAACTTCAGATTTCTTTTCAATTTTTAGTAGGTCAGCCATTTGGAATTTTTGCTAATCACCCTAGAAAAAACACCCCCGAAAATGTGCTTTTTCCCAAAACCAACTTGCTGCCAGTTTTCATCAGGCACTCCTCCGATTCACAAGCCAAATAGGACCAACTTTAAAGCCTAAATTTATCAAATCTCCCCAAAAGTCGAAACACACAACCCCCTGGTTGTGATAGAATCTTACAATTACACATTTTATTAATTGCATGACCCCCAAAACCCCTTAACTAAAAATATTCTGTGGGTATACAAATTATGATAATTAGCTTGGCGCATGAATTTTGGCCTATTTCAATAAGTGTGGTGTACCCTTGTTCGCTATAACCAATAATGCCAAACAATAATAATTATTCACAAATATTCATAAAAACTAAATTAAAAGCTTTACAGCCTCTTGAAATTATTCAAAACATGACAAAAAATACTTAAACTTCTGGGAGGTTAGCTGTTTAATTTTTGAGCTATGCCCACCACAAAATAATAACTAAAGTTAAACAGGCCAAACTCAACTAATTTCTTCAGCGAAATAATACAATATTTTTCGGGGCCAAATGTACACGAAATGTACCAAAGTTAGAGTTAACGAAACCATGGCAAATCGGTTCGCCGTATTGTCCATTGAGTCATGTAGGAAGATTATCGAATCTAAAATGCTTTTATGGCATGAGGAATGATTGATCATTCACTCCAGCGTGTAGACCACGACTGGTCGACCCTGCATGGTCAATGACAGCAAGATGTGTCAGATCAGTCTCTGTCCTTGCTCTATGGTCAGATCTTATCGCCATTTTCTCCACATCTGAAGATGAACAACGATCCCCCACCCTCCCCGCCATCGCTTGATATCCGCCCACTGAACACAGAAACTTGAAAGCCGTGCAGAATTGATCATGAATGAGTCGGAATGCGTCAGCCTCCGGCAAGGTGCTATCTACCCTTCTCGCAAAATCCTCAGCCTTCTCAGCATAATGTCTTGTCTTATAATAATTTAAACACGCTGTTTATTCGTCGGAAAGGATTTGTTTTTAAGCCCGTTAAGTAGTGAAAGTGAGGATCCGGACTGCACAGGTCGGGCTTGACAGTTGTTGAATCGAGAGCAAATACTTACAACAACACAAGGTCACCTTTCCTAAATCCAGACATAAGAATCTGAAGAGGCAACGTATCACGTCGCTCAGCATGCTTTTCTACTTTAAAACAGACAAAAACACATTAGAGGAGATGTTTTTATTTAAGCAACACGCCCCACGGCTTTCTGCGGGACTTTGAATGCTTTTTATAAAACGGGAGGGGGGGGGTCTGATCGCATTCGTATAATGTTCTCCCGAGACGATAAGCGCCTTGTCTTTTTTATGCCACGTCTTCAAACGCAGAGTAAGGCTTCAACTATAGATAAGAGATGCTTCAACCATGGAGGTAGAAATCTACCTCCATGCTTCAACATACGTGAAGATGAAATTACGAAGATGAAAATACTGATGCTTTTATGCAATCTCATCTTTGTCATGATCCCTGACTACCACATTATTCAATATTGATACTTTTTACATCAAACTAACTTGGAAGAGGTCCTCTCAGTCTCGGTTTGGTTACACTCATTTTAAATGGGAGATAATGAAAGATGGCTGCACTACAATAACATTCTTGAATACACTAATTTTGCGGATAACTAGTACTGCTTGTCGTGCTTATTCTAATATCGAAAAGCCAATAGCTACACGCCATATATCCAAATAATTGACGGTGATTAGGCTATCGCTAAGATGCAACATCACCAGAAAAGTGAAGTGGCACTTTCTCATATCGATTCATTACTTCTTTAATTCCCCTCGAAGATATTGTCCCTTAACAAAAGAAATATCACTTGTCAGTATTAGATCCAGTAATCAAGTGTAACTTACAGCCACTTCAGAGCTCTTTTTACGCCAAGAATCACCGTGTGTTTTAATTAGTCTCTCAATTCACTAGGGAGACAACCTGCTGCACCTCGCTTGACAAAAAGCAAAACAGACGCAAAAAGTGTTCAACTATCCCGATAACAAAACACACAAAGAACTGAATGTCATCAAATCCTTCTTTTCTAATTACATCCTGCGGCTGTTTCGGTGTGAGTCTGGGTTGTGTGTGAAAGAGAAAAGGCAAATGATCAAACCACGTCGGTAATTACACCGCGGATTTTTTATGAGAAACTTTACAGTAGGGCTCACATTGTTACTGCGTGCGTGGTAGTTTTTTTGTTCGAGTCTTTGTTGAGATTTGTCTTTTTCAATCGGAGGTCATGCAACCTGGTCAACGACACGATTACCGTATGGTTGCACTACAAACGAGGGTAGATTTAGCGGTTTTCAGCGCGAGATGAACTGTGATGATTGCAAAAGATGACACACGGACTTTGTGGACCGAAGTGGTTCCTCCAAAAAACACAAACAGCGCCACCAATAGTTAGAAAGCAACCAGCTGCTGGTCATCGCTGTCGTTATGCCCACTGTGCGGCACAGGCCTGGGTGTTATTTTCCTCCCATTGACGGGATTCGCAGAGGGGTCTCAAACTCATACTTCTGATGATGAATGTTCATATTGTACTAAATTTGAGTAATCCTTACAAAACCGAGGCCTTAAAGTGCTAATAATTTGCTGATGAATTGTATATATTTATTATTATTTCTGTCGGCCTAACTATCTTTATCCAGGAAACCTCATGAAGCTCAGGTGATCAATTCGGCTATCGTGATTAGAACCAATAAGTATTCATTATTTACGTTGCAAATACAGAAAACATGACATAAAGAGAGGCATGCTATACGATTGACTGTTGAACCCTTTCAACACATTAAACGCACCTATCCTGTCCGCCATTTTCAAAATGGCGGAAATTGTAGGCGCGCATTGTTCGTAGGTGCGTTCTGCGTCGTGCAAGTGTCAACAGTCAACTAAACTATGATTGTATTTCCCAATAGGTCTACATACACACAAATTGGCAAACTTATAATACACGAGAACTGCGTGACTCGCTCAAAATGCGGTCCATTCAGATACTAAAAAAACAAACCTCAACTTATCATCTCTTACACAACGAGTTAACACAGCCCAAGCAATCGACTCAAATCACGTCAACAAAAAACGGGAATTCCTTTGTCAAAAGTTAAGTCTCATCAGCCGCAACGGAGAGGATTTTCTCCGTAGATAGGAAGATGCAGTGGAGCAGACTTGATCAAGTTTGGCATCGTGTCCGGACATGGATTGCTTTGGTGTAAGAACTTTACTTAGTAGCCGCGAGGAAGGCCAAGATGTCATGGGAAAGAATGGCTGAAAATCCCGACTAATATACAAGCCATGGACGGACGATGGCTTCATCGACTACATCGGTACAAGGCTGTCTCGTGAAAGAATGAACATTGATACAGTTTCAACAGTTTGTCCTTTGTGTTAAAACCTGTAAAGAAATGCGGCACCAAGAACACTTTAGAAGGCGAACACGGGTGAAGTGGATCTACGAACCTAATTAAACCTTGAAAAGATCAAACACTAAAAATAAATAAATAAATAACTCGTAAATATTTAAGCAAACAAAAAACTTCATTTTATCAAACAAAAAACTTCATTTTAATCAATGTTACCACACCACTGGTAGTCATAGTCTGATGAAATGTTGACAGGTATAATTAATGAGGTAAACATTGGACCTTGTAAATTCTCAATCATAAACAAACAACGAAACCTGTAGCTTATACCAACTTCATGATTCCGTATTCATAACTTGATTTAGGTCAAAACAAAATGGTAAAATTTAGAACGGCGCTCACATTTCCCGGACAACGCTTACATCCCCCTTTAGCGAAATTGTTTCAAAATTAAAACACCTTTCAGCTATTGTCGTTAGCTTATTTTTTCTACATACGAGAAATTTATAGAGCAGCCCCAGGCACAAAGATACTCATTCAGCAATTTCTTTACTGGGTGACGAAGAACCAGAAAGATATTCCCCAGGGACAACAACCAGGAATCGATCTGCTGCCCTTATTTGGTATAAGAGTAATTCACACATACATATAGATTTATCATTTGGTCGGAATTTGTTGTGGCTGCACTTTGAATCTTCAGGGAAAAGATGGCGTCACGCAATATCAGCCGAGAAGCGACGATGCTCCCGCGAATGAGTGACTGAGTGTCGTACCAGCGGTACAACAAAATATCGATATATTATTCTACTGAAGACGTGCAGAGTTCGACTCCAATGTCGAAACCCACCCATATGTTTTTTCAACATTGATTGTTTCTCACAGACGACTTTGAACAGTTAGAACAGAGACTCAATTCTGGTTGTATACCGCCATGGTTTTCTATAACTGTAAATCCCAATAAACGTTGATGATAAGTTGGCGTCTTGGCTTGTGCTTAGCTTGTTTCTCTTTCAGAAAATCGTTACGGTAACGACAGACCCACACAGCAAGGTCTAGAGGCATCAAACACAGGGCACAGGAAGTACAAAATATACACGGTTACGGACTTTGCAAGCGCTCATGAGCATTTTCTTCGATCCCAATCAATCATAATTAACCAGCAGCAGCACATTTAAAATTAAATTGACCAAACCTAATCAAATACAAAGTAAAGAAATCAATTAAAAGAGAACCACTTACTTTGCGTTTATTTACTTTTGTATGTTCACATTTAATTGATACCAGTCCAGCCACGATGCCTTGAGCTCAAGGGGCCTATTGACCGGCTCGTTGCGGCTTTTAGTAGCCTCCTTACCCGCCACACAGACGGTGGAACGTGACCAGCAACCCGGCACCATCATCACGGCAGTGATGATGATACGGGGACTCCAGAGGAAAGTTTCACCCCGGACCCACAGACCGTCTCTGTCCAATCTGTGCATCATTTATCAAAATAAATCGAAGAGAAGCGCCTCGAAAATTAAAATCGTGACCTATTTACCTATTTATGAGGACGTACAGATTAATAATGTGCGGAAATTCAAGACAAAACCCTCAATTTAAAACGTAACACCGACAGGACAGCAGTCAAGCACCCAGTGTTTCACTGACCGGGATGATGATGATGGTTCGTGAGAAAGTGCAGCATTACTTCAGTCACTGCGCTTTCACGTCACAAATTTGAAATGATCGAAGTCTTAATGAAAACTGTCTGCAACTAAGTCATTTTAAACTATCAGACGCATACATCCTGCAATATACAGAATTATGGGCAGGCTTCCATTAAGTTAAGTAAGGGAAAGGGTTGTCATTATAAGCAATGCAAATGAATGTAATTTAATGTGCAACAGATATAGGTACAGGAACTGCTTTGTAAATGTGCAAAAATAGACCATCTTGTCTGCAGACAGTTTTGATTTTGATTTTTCCGCCATTGTCGATCCACTGCAGGATGAAGGCCTCAGTGTGGTGTATCCAAAATGGCTGTACTTTGTGCTTGTTGATACCAACTGACCGTCCCCCCAGTATTGTTGCAGATCGTCTCTCCATCCCCCCCCCCCCCGGTGCCCTCTAGGCTTATTCCGTTTGTTCCCATTATGACGTCCAGTGATTGATTGCTAAGTTCAAACAATAATCTGTTCTGCGACTTTGTGTTCTGCCCATCAGCTCCATTTACTATTTTGTCACTGTTTCTAAGATGTCATGAACTTTGGTCTATTCCCTTATCCACTTTGTTTATTTTTCTGTCCTTCGTGATCTTTAAGACTGTTTAGTTGGGTATATTTCCACGCTACTCAAATGCTGGGCTACTGTGGAACGGAATTTGCAACCAAGCAGTAAAATGACAATAATCTCAGAAGTAAACCGCATTTTTGAGCTCTTGTCACGTACTAACTTTGTAAATAAGGAAGTAAGCAATAGGGGATTTGTGGTAATGTGTGACGGCATCAACCAAAATGACCAGCAGATGTCGAGGATGTCAGAAACAATATTGACACAATTGCCATCTATCTAATTATTCACTCGTTATGCACGCTGCCCAGGTATCTCGTCGTTCAGGTGAGATTTTGTCTTGCCGGTCTTTTGAAATGCATTAATTATGAAGCCGTCAGCTCTGTAAGAACAAACGTCGACCGGACATGAACTCCTCGGCAGAGTTCGCTGCATATTTTCATGCGCTGTGAGTACTGCACCGAGCCGTGACCATATCACATCAATACACTACTGGCGGCACATCAATCACTCTGTCCTGCTTCACCCCCCCCCCCCCCACGATGGCTTGTACTGACGCTGGACGAGTCGCCCGACGATACATCTCATATCGCAGGACTATCCACAATTATTGTTCCACGAGCACACAAGTGCTGACAGAAAACTGAATTTCTCAATTGCAGGCATTTTCTCTTTCTACTTGAACAATGATTTGCTATAGTCCCATCGGTCTCTTGTCAGACCAGCAAAGAAGAGAGTAATTCTCTTCAGATCTCGCTGATAGTAATTTGTGTTTACCTCAAAGAGCACCGTTTTGGATGACGTCACGCTGCTATAAGGAGCCAACTGCGGGATAGGCAAAGAGAGGTAAAAGGGCACTGGTACTCTGCTGTTTGTCACAACCTTATGTTTGGCACATGATCCAGACATCATAATGGCGAGTTAATGGTTTTGACAGTGGCTACAGCTGGCGCCTAAAAGGTCCTATTCTTCAACGAAGTCGCTGCAGCCTTATATTTAAATTATTCAATACTTACCTGGGGTGGATCTTTAAATCAATGTAATAGACCCTATATTTTACAAAAGCGAGCTATTCGTATAATATGTAACGTTGGGTATCGTGATCATACTGCGCCGTTATTTGTAAAACTTAAAGTGTTAAAACTAGATGACTTATATTACCTAAGCTTAGGCAAATTTATGTACAAGTACATGAACAATGCATTGCCACTGTGTTTTAACTCATGGTTTCTGTTAGCGTCAAACATTCATTCATATAAAACCCGAAATACCTCAAAGAAAAAACTCTTCGTTAATTTTAATAGAACATCACTGTATAAAAATGGCCTCGTTCAAAGTGGTGTTACTTTCTGGAACAATCTGAAAGACCCCATAAAAATGTCACGTTCTCTCCCACTATTTATTCAAAACCTTAAAAAACACATTTTCAATGCATATACTTATGCAAATACTTAAACTGATGGAGTATGCCGTTAACACTTATTTTTTGCCTTAGTACATGTCACTTGTCTTGTATCTTTGTTTGTCTGTCATGATAGTCCGTTGTCCTTTGTTTGTCTGTCAATAGGTTAGGGTACAAAAGCAGTGCTTCACCCAAACCTAAATGTTGTCTAACTAACTATATATTAAACTTTTGGTAACATTATTTTTCGTCATAATTCTGTATGTTAACATGAGATTGTACCTTGTAATCATGCTAAATGATGTAATGATGTAAATAATCAGTGTACATTAGTGACATGACATTGAAATAAACGTTTGAATACTTGATTCGCCACGCTGCCTAAACTCAGCTGCGCCAACATCGTCGCGTTTCCTGTCGTAGATACAGCAAAAACGCATAATGATCTCCACTGTCCATAAAAAGGGCCACAGACTATGTTGATTTGATGTTGATTCGGAAATCTAAATGTGTTTCTTTTGTTTGTTTGCTTGTTTAGATGATCTTCCCGTCATGGGTACTCGGCAAACTCACACACTGGGATATAAACACCAAGCTGGTAACAGCCAATCTCTCTCATACAAACATTGCTTTAACGTCTAAAAACATTAACTGTTGCACAAATCAAGAAATTTTGATTCAGCAGTTCAGTAACTAGACAATACTTATCCTAGTCAATATGACATCATCGGTTAGCTTGCTCGGTAGGATTTGAACCCACAACCTTGTGATTGCAAGTCCTGCAGTCTAACCACTGGATCATGGTGACATACCTCGATATCTGGGATTTCAGGGGGGGGGGGGGGTGCACTGGTTTCTTCACAGCCTTGGACTGGTCATCCCGTATTTCAGGAAATCGAAATGTTTCAATTTGTCATACTTTCTGGAAGAACATAAATACAGCTGTACCGCGAAGAAAGTTAGTAATCTTTTATATTGCTCCATTGTATCATTACGTGTAGGCCTATTGTTGGACAACCTCCTCTCCCGGTCAACAAACCCCCCAAATACGTTTGAACATAACTTCTTAGAATGAAACTTGTTTCGAATCTTTTCTCGTGTCCCTTGCGAGTACACTTACATCAATCACCCTGCAACTAAAACACTCCAAGTCCCGACCTTGTCCATATCCAAGGAAGCTGAAGGAGTTTTCTGAAACAAAAACATGAACGAAGTGGCACATTGCATCGTATTCCCCTGAAAGACCCCCTCTGCAAAAACAGACTAATCTTACAAAAGCATCAAAAGCTCTTATACAAAGAAGCGGACATAATAACATGTTTTCCTCCACTAAGCCGTCCGGTCTCGTAGTCTCAGCCGTGCTCTATGGTCTCAGTAGAATGCTTCGGCTCCACCAACAGCATCCTCGTCCCTCTCGCCATGCCCCACTCCCGAGTTTAATCTCTTATCGCCCGTCCATTACTTGTCCTTAAAAAAACAAATGTGTTTTCGCTTCCCGGAGGATGGCGTGCGCCAGGGGAGAATGCTTGTCCTAGCTGTTCTTTATTCTCCTTCGGGAGACCTCCACGGGGATACCATTTGAGATCGCAGGAATTAGAGACACTGGAGTACATTTTATACACATAGTGACATTTTGGGGGTAGCAGGTCTTCGTCTGCACGATGCTGGGATTTAGGTCGAACGTAAACACAAAATACCGCGAAATCAGTGTCGCGAATCATTCAAGGTAAAAATACATTTTGACGTTATTGTCATTAGGAGGCGAGTGGGTTTTTGTCTGCACGGACAGTCATTCCATGGTCATGCAAGAACTCGGGGTGGGGAGGTGGGGAAGTGTGGTGGGGAGGTGTGGTGGGGAGGTGTGGTGGGGAGGTGTGGTGGGGAGGTGTGGTGGGCAGGTGTGGTGGGGAGGGGGCATGGTACTATGTCATATCTATGGTTGTCTAGAGACGGATGTGGTATTCCTACATAATGGCATGATTGTTGCTCATCCTAACTGTGGCCTCAATGTCTATAGCCTGGGCTCAAACATAATCCTAACTCTGATCCTAAATGTAACCCAGCCTACATTAATAGGTACATGTTTGGGGCTAAGATACGTCAGGTTCGTGTCGACATCTAGGTAAGGGTTTGGGTAAATTTAGAGTCAGTTCCCAGTCTACGTTTGTGCCTCGGGGTAGTACATTTAGGTACCGTACAGACAGATAACAAAGGTAGAATACGGTAAAAAAAAAAAACTCATGGTCCATTTTGACTGAGTTAAGTCAATAAATAGGCTAAGCCATCTTATCTTCTCTTCGGCGATGCACTTGTAAGCCAGAGAAAACTGACCGTATACTTTTCAGTTTGGTTTGTCGATTACCAAATAATGACAGATACAATCAAATCCGATAAATCAATAGATCAGTGCATTACTAAACTGGAAACAGACTAGAAAACACACTTGCTATACTGACCCCATGCACAACGCGCAGCGCACTCACACGCGCCTATCCATGTCCGCCATTTTGGGTGTCAAAATGTACACAAAGGAATTGACTGCAGAGGAGCGTTTCACGCTGTACAGGGGGTCAATACTCTGATCTAGCCCAGTGATACAAAATGAAATGTTAGAAATGTCAACTGACATTAGGACAAGAAACAGCAAAGCAGAACAAGTCAGTCTGAACATGGAGCAATACCTACTTGAAACTCAAGGCACCGTACTAGGAACCTCTTTCTGATGGCGGCAGTGCTAGTCAGATTTGAACAATAACAGCCGGGTAAAAATAGCATCTGAACGAAAAATAAAAGTTAAAATACATGGAGGACGCAGGAATAAAGAGTGAGGACACAACATTCTCGATTTAGATCTTCATTCTACTTAATTTATTTATGGAACAAAGTGCACCACAGCCTACTTGGCGAGCTCAAAACAACCGGACGGGTTTAGCACTACATAAAATCAGAACCACTTTAATCTAGGTTGATTCCTTAATCTATTATGGAGGCTTTTATGCATGATAACTGTACCAAAACAACAGTGAATCAATGTGCTTTTTGTATCCAATTGTTACCCGAAGGTTTTGTACTTATATAACGAACCGCTCATGGTTACCAACGCACAAGAAAGAAAGCAAAGTCACAACAAGTTGGCCAGGTGACAAACGTAACTTCGCAACATTTTATTACACATGGAAATAATGTTCAATTGTTCACAAGATCACAACAGACGACTGCAGTAAAGATTTCCATACTTCGAAACGAAAGTTGGGTTTCCTTCTTTTTTTTTGGGGGGGGGGGTTCTCAAGTGGAAAAACAAACCAGGGAATGTTCTAGTTCGCGTCCTTGGAAATCCATGTGTCAATTTCCATGTACACTGATTACGGCTGTTAATGCCCCATTTCCAGAAGTTAAGTCGACATCGAACATCCATAAAATAAATACGCAATTCAAGGACTTGACCTGGTTTAAAAAAAAGCTCGGGCATTTGTGACAATTTTGTAAAAGCCTGTCAGTTGCTAATGCTAGTTTCACTTGCAATTCCTCACACTAGTTAACGTTGCCTTTCTAAATCTGGTCGATGAAAATGTGTGCACTATAACTGATTGGACTACCACACTTTGTATCCCAAAACCCACATATGATGCACATTATATAGCTTCCGACCTATCCATCACCATGTCATTTGGGAACAGCCAGAAGAATGTTAATAATTTGAAAGTCTCTGGAATGAAAGGCAAAACAGTATCACTGTGGGTCAAGGCGATGTAACTGAAACGCTCGAGAAAAACTTTCTTTATACACAGATTTGGGGCGTAATGGTTTACCGTCGCCCCAATGTAGGCCTATATATCCCCGAGGGAAGTGCAAGCAACGAAAACCCACCCTTTTCAAACTTTTGAAACACAAACAACGCATGAGAAGACAGGGCTAAGAATGAAAGCATTTGGATGTGAAGTAAATGACAAGCTCACTTCTTGAACAATTTGCCTTTTTATGACGTCCTTGCAGGAAGGGTCATAGATTGGTTTTTGTCAACACAGTGCTGATTTATAGGCATAATTATTAAGAAAGGTACCATAGAAGTCATCGGTGAAAGTTTCAGCTGAAAACAGTGTCTACTTGTTGAGAAAATAGCAGAACACACTGTCACGGTATATTCATCAATAACGTCGAATCCATCCAAGTTTAGCGAGGTGACAGCGGGTACCAACCGCATCTCTGGCTGCCTCATTCACAAACGGACACCACGAAAATGTGAATCTCCAAAACTCACCACGAGGCGAGTTTCGGCGATTCGAATTCGTCGACATACTTTGAGTGATTTCTAATCAACTGGGGTATTTCGAACGAAATAACTTCGCAAGAAGCTTACTATCGATGCATCTTTATATCTGGGCAGGATATCCTCCGAGAGGTTTGTACAGTACTCAAGAGATGCAGATACAAGTATTAAAGCTTTCGGATAGATATTACAAGATTTTTCCCCAAGGTAACTACCAAGAATGACCCAACTAATATTCCCCTCACTGCCCTCACCGTTGCTATGTTTTGAAAGTAGCGTCGAAGCGGCTACACAATTCAAAGTACACGGAAATGATATCAATCTCGGAAGAGGACTGAGTGCTCAATTGTTTGAACTTCACCTGGCACGAAAGTGGACCGTTTGATCTTTCTGTTCCCAAAGCAAGTTTCACTGTATGTAGTAATGTTCCCCACAAATCTAAATCAATGTTATTGAAGACCCGTGCGCAGAGAAGCAACAGCATCTGCCTAAGTTATAGGTTAACACACACCTGGTGAGGTTCAATCACCCTGACAGCTGAAGAAACTGGATATCGGTCCGAGGGTTTCAATTGTTGGTTGTGAATCCAGCGGGGACACAAGGGGAAGCCATGGCGCGGTGAACCGGGGTTGTTGGTGGGGGTCAGAAGCGGGGACCAAGGGAGGCTTTTTATCACACTGGCCGAATCATTAAACTTCCTATTGGAACTGATTGGGAATTGATCACAGGGGTGTTAAGACAGACACCCCTGGTTTTACTCCTTTCGAACATAGACTAAAAATCAATTACTGTATTTTTTTACTCACAGGTGTTGAGTTCAAAGGCAATAAATTACACTGTTGTGCAACAACTGCTTTTCTAATTTTTCAAAATATTTTCTTAAATCAACCAAATTATATACTTAACTCATTTAAAAACATTTAAAAGGATAGTGTACCTTTGAATAAAACCTTCAAGTTTGTCTGGTCCCTTGGTGTTGATAACCTCTCCTCAAAACTATGCCCCTCCACCCACTGAAAAAAGAACAGCGATAATTGTCCACTGACTGTGTGGGATCTTTAATCATGGTCTGGCAGAACATAGGCAAAGAGAGTGGTGTTATAACGTGGGGACCTATTAACTAGGATTATAGCAGAGGTGTCACCTAGTTATTTCAACTCCCTTAAGGAATTTTCAAGCCTGTCCTACATTATTTGCAGGGTGCCAAGTAAAAGTTCCACCTGGTTCGTTTAAAACAGAAGAAGTGGTCTTGATCTTGAAAATTGGGCGGTACAAATGTCAGAACCGTTTAGGGCTTGAATTAGACACCGAACGGCATTGTTACTTCTCCGTAAGCAACGCCCCCACACAACAACGCATTGCCAGGATTAAATCTAAGACGAAGAAAACACTCCCAGATGACATTAAGTGAAACTTCTCGCTTCTCAATCCCGAGACTCCTCTCATTGCCGAAGAAAATCGAAGATTTTCCCCCATAGGAGACACCGCTTTCACGGCAGTGTAAACAACTTTGACAGTTCCCACAAAATAAAGTAACCCGCTGGAGCGTGTAACGCGTAGGCTAGCGGCCACCAGTTTAGAGGCACCGACAGTTGTACCGCGGAGCTACAAAGGTTGTGTACAAATACGTGTGACAATTGTAATGGTTGTCGTATCACTTCATCACCCCCCCCCCAATCTTCTGTAATGTTCCATGTATCCATTAACAATATTGAACACACTTTCTCGCTAATCCAATAAGGGGCCAGACTATTGTGGGGGGGGGGGGTTATAATAATCGCACAATTATAAAGGTCTATAAATTCAACTCACCCCAGTCCTCCATATTTCCAAGACATTGTCACACATCGTGTCGGGGGACACACAACTTGCCAGTGCGCATTTCAATTTTATTGAAACGAGTGACTTCGTTGAAACATAGAGAAACAGTGGCAAGATCATGTTGTGTTTTTGTGTGACATTTTCAACCCGTGTAAATAAGGTGAGGCAATATAAAGGTAGGGTCAATCGTTTGGTTTTTGTCAATCTAGTGCTCATTTAGAGGCATATTACCAAGAAAGATACAATAAAAGTCACCTGAAAGTTTCAGTTGAATTAAGTGTTTACTTGCTGATAAAACTGCTTGAAAAAACTGTCACTGAAATTTCACAAGAACGTCAAATCCATCCCCGTTAAACAACGTGACAGCGGATACCAACCGCATCTGTGGCCGTATTGAGGACAGCATTCAAAGGGACACCACGGACATTCCATAAAGTGGCATCCAAGTGATCTTTGGAGATTCACATTTTCGACCTAATTTTATTGATTTCTGATCTAATCACTTCAGGAGAAATAAGTTCGCAGGGCGCTTACTACCACTTCCATCTTCATAACAAGAAAACTTTCGGATATAACTTACAACATTTTTAAAACAAACATTTATGGCAGTCTCTGGGTTATTTATCTCAGTTTGTTAATGAATAAAATATTATTGTCTTCAATTTGTCTCTTATGAAAACAAGTCTAAGTTATTGGCTTTCAGCTATTTTTGTGCAGTTTTTCTGTCTTGTTTTCTACTTTCGTTTATTTATTTCCATTGTAATGCTCCCATTACGGTGCATGTATTTTTGCCGTGTTCTTGCTGTGTTTTATCCGAAGAAATTCAAATCAAACAACACTTTATTGAAACGCTTAAAATGTTTGTGTTTATGTCAGATTATGCCAGATTGATTTATTACTGAAATGTTTCTCCATCCAACCAATACCACAAAACGTTCAAAATTCAAATCTCATTCCCTGAACTGAGGAAAATTATGAAATCATCTTCAGTTAGTTTTTAAAGACAGCGTACAAGCTTTGTAATTACTAAATTGATTAATTTTAATCTGAAAGCTCATTTAAGATCTTACCAGAATCAATCCTCCGGGGACATTATTTACTTCTAAAATATTATCAACGTCACTCCAGAAACTATAACATTTTGAACATCGACAAATCAGTGCTTATTCCGACTGCGAACTTGAAATAGGGATTTCGACTGCACAATGAGAGAGCAATATGAGAATAAAACCTCTGCCCGTTTTTCGTTATAGAGCGGCGACCAAATTCGATGACATGTTCACTTGTTAGTTGCATGCTGTTTAACGAAAACTATTTAAGATGAATTTAATAAAATTCCAAAAACCAACGATATAAATAATCATATCTGTAAATTGTAAAACATGTTAAGATTTCCTTTTATACTTTCCCTTATTCTTTTCAATATAATTCAACTCAACATTTATTTCCATATTGCAAAATACGTAGACAAAAAATACATCAACTATTAAAAATAATTAAAAACTGGGTAAACATATTTTACAGCTTATTTCGTTCCCTCGAAATATTAGCTCGAGTGAAAAACACATTATTTCGAGAGAACAATGTATTATTTCGAGAGAACGAAATAGTTTCCCCCTTTTCACCTTATTTTTCAATGTGTTCTTTTAACCTGTACCTTTATGGGCTCCATATACAGGACATACAAGTAATTACAGAGGTCGGTTGAAGAAACATGTATCAAGAACGACAACATTAATGTATTTAACACAAATGAAGCACAGACAAACATGGAGGCATATTCACCAGCCCAAGTCTGGTGAAGAAAGCTTTTATAAAACAAGAACCCGAACAAATAGGACTTACAACTGATCGTACATGACAGACATCACACACGAAACAGAAGCAAATATGGAGACGTGAAGATTAGGCTATAATACCTTGGTTTATTTTTTAAATTAGAAACTTGACTAATAGCAGACTTCCATTGCATATCAACTCTATAGAATTCCATGTATAAAGGTCACATGGATGAAGTCGTGGTCATGAGGAAATGAGCTTCTGTCGTGACAAAAAGTGCATTCAGAATATATAGCTATTCAAAGAGAAAGGGAAAAGTAGAGAGAAGTGTCTTGGAAATGTTAAATAAACACTCAATGAAACCAGCTGATAATAAGCGACATCTGAAGAATCTTTCGTTTTCTCCTAGTCATAGCACTTCCCCGTGCAGAGTTCATCTTTCAATTGTTCATTTCCTCTTTCTGCGGAGGCTCGAGAGATTTTTTCTTCTAGTGACCGAAGAAAACATTTCCGGAGAAGTAGAAATTGTATTATACTTATTATCTATCTGAATATAAAGGGAGAAAATCCTTCAAAGACGAAAGTAAATATAGCCAGCCCCCCCCCCCGACGCGTCATCAGAACATAATTTGTGTAGAATAACAATGATTAATTTTGAATGTTGTTTTTAAATGCCTCAACTAAAGATACATTACGTTATTGCTTAAAACACTGGGAATCTCATCAAAATCGATGGTTATGTTTTAGTAGGCCTATAAAATAATAATTTAAAACTAAAATGGTTTATGTTTTGTCACAGGAATTTGTGCACGTTCATTTCGGGCTTATTCAACGGTGAATTGTGAGTTCTTCAAATAATGCTATTTTCAAGAGTTTTTAACAGACATTTATTTCTCTGGAGGATCGGGGACGGATGTGAACTTTATAATCAGTGAGCTTTCTGATTGAAACTGACCAATTTGTTGCTCTCAATAATTAACACCTCGAGTACTTTGTCTTTAAATTTGATTAACTAATAACTTCCAAACAATCATCGGGATTCTAGCACATCAAATTGCTCGTTATGCTTGCACAGACCTCTCCGTAAAAGCTTGTGATACCACTTCAAAATCTTCATTCGTATTTGATATCTCCTTTTGCGGCAACGCAGAAATGAAACTTTTGAAAAAAAAGAAAAAGAAACTTTGTGAATGATTATGACTATTACTTACAATAAAGTGAAAATTTAAATAAGATTGCAGTTCAACCATGGTCCAGCCCACTGAGATTGACTACCGCCTATTTTCCACTCAACTGTCATACGTTATAAGCATCAATCCAACACTGAAATTGAAGGCAGCGGACAAAGTCGCACTCATTTGTTTTGATTTCCAATTTATGGCGGCAGCTACGCATAAACAACGTCAGTAGCAAGAAAACAGCTGGCAAAATGAACACACCACCGAGATCGCCCCTCGCGTGTATCGTCCCCGCTGTGAACGTTCGAGTCGGAATTACGGGTCCATGTCTCCTCGCGGTAACATCGACGGTTCGGAGTGTCATGAAATTCAAACATGCTTACAGCAATAGGGCCTCATTTGCCAGTAGCATACTCGTGATGATTAAATTAAAATTATTTTTTATTTCAGTCTTCATCCATAGTGCCAGCCAGCTGTTCTGAAATGCAACATCCATTATTGCACAATGTTACTTACTTGGAAATGCGGCGGCTCCGTTTCCAATCCAAACAATGACTAACGAGCTCAGAATTCAGCCAAAGGGAAGACAAGTGGACATAATGGCAGACAAAACACACGGTTTACATCCCTCCACAAACGGCTTGCTCAAATTACTAAAAAAAAATCAACAACAAATTTTGTTATTTTTACTTAATAGTTTGATACGTAAAAAGACAGAGACCAGGATTGGCAATTGTCCGGGGGGGGGGGGGTAATATCAATATGAATTGATTGGGAAGTTCTTTGTCCATCAGCAATACGCTCAAAGACAAGAAACTATTGTTTTGAAGATGCCCGAAACCTCTACGGCTGATTTCGACTGCTACAACCGAAATTAGCCAACAACGTCCACAAAACCCTTGATGCAACATGGACTATTTGTCACCACTAAAATGTGACCAAGAAATTTGACTAACTTTATTTAGGCTGGTTACTGATGTTTTTCCCTTTAAATGTGAAACGGGGTCACGACTTGATTAAACCCAAAAGTTTCGAGACAAAAAACGGTTATCAATTTTTTTCCCATGGATTTAGCGTTATATGAAACTTACAAACAGTCAGATTTGAGATTACAAATCACAAATTATGTTTTTTTTTCTACTCTACCCAATCATGTCTCCAAAACTAGTCGTCATTTCTACAGACAACATTTTACTAAAGCTATTTCGCTGGATGATTGCTCATCTATTCTGAACAAATTAGACAAGGAGCCAGTGAGCTCTCATCCAAATAGCTCAGGCCTCGTTGAATATTTTAGCTTGAATAACAACGATGAAATGGTCCCAACTAAATCCGACAATCATGATCATAGGCCAGTGCTGCAATGAATAAATACATCATGTGCGACTTTTTATACAATGAATATCAAATATGATGAATAGTGATTTGGGAATATACTAAAATATGACTCCTCATACAAAAGACTCCATATAAAGTAGTTATCGCATATCCTCAAGCATAATGTAAGTAAGCTGGGTGCAACATTGAAGACTGTTATCAATGTCTTAAAGGCGCGGTATTGGTAAGTAAATGACCATAAAAACAAGAGCACTGAGGAGCTGTTGATTTTATAAAACATTGTGAGAAACGACTCCCTTTAAGGTAGTGTAGTTTTAGTAGTAATTTTCATAGATTCCGGGTCATATTGACCCAGAAATGAGTCAGAACCCCACAGGACCCAGGTCAATTTCTGACCCGGAATTATTTAGAGTGTGGTGTGGATTTTTTAAAAATATGTATAATCATGACACTGTTGTAAGGGTTGCCTTTGTAAATTAAAGGAGAAGTGTGAGGGAACCGGTTGCACCTGTTTGTACAGGGCAACCGATGTACAATAAAACAGAGAAGATTAATAAATCCGCAACCAAGGTATCATGTATTTGAACTGGATCAATGATATTCTCTGTGGAGATCGTTGGCCTATTTCTGCCACTTCCCTCTTGTCTTCCCTCTCAAAATTCACACCTCATCTCTCCATCTTAGAGTCAGTTGAAGCATTCATCTTGAAAGTTCACATCACCTCTATATCCACTTTAGAAGAGCATTACCACCAAGAGGCTGTTCCATCAATTATGCACATCACTCTCATCTTTGTTAGCGATCCCACCTCTCTCTACCTGCACCTTTGCTCTTTATTCCCCATCCGACCTGTCTTTCATCTTACACGAACATCTCCTCCCAAGACTTCCCCCTGGAGATTTCTATTTCTCCCTCTTAAATTCCCATCCTCTTGCCTCTCAAGGGCAGAGCATCGAAGAAGATAATTCCTCCAGATACATGCATGCTTTCACTCAAGTCTCTGTGGCACTGTACGGAGATAAGAAGACTTACACTAAAAGCATCTGCAAGATTTCTTTTGTTAGCCGCAGAAGAAAAAGGAAAAAACCCAGCCGAGTCAACAACAACAAAGAATACAGACGCCCACAAATCACAAGGAACGAAAATCGTTGGCGAGCCACGATGAACTCTACTTATTAAATGCACGAGCGAAAAACCCTCGTTTTCAGATTCAATAAATCAATTTGATGGCACTTAACGCACAAATTCGTTCCCATAAAACTCAAATACAATCTGTTCAACCTTGACGGCACTAAAATACATTGGTGGTTATGACAAATGTGATTTTTAAGGGCGACAGCTAGATTAAAAAGTGATGAAATCAACCAAATATAAATCGTCAGAAAAACAACAAATTGCAAGTTGTCATATTTGAGCAACGTTGCGTTCCACTGTTCTCGTCACTGTGTTAAAGGAATACCAAAATATCAAAATTCGGATGCCATTTTGTATTCTGTCTGTATAAGAAGCTTTGAAATCCACCATGCCTTAACACACAATAGTTACCCCCCGGTCATCATATAGAAAGAAAAAAACATTTTTCCTTGCACATCTCATGGTAAACAAGAATACCTGTCCACTACTTAATCACAGTCTTATGAATATCTCCATGGCAACCGTACCACTGGAAACCATGGTGATGATGATGCCACAGAAAACCTTTTATTTGGACGATGTGGAGGACACAATAGAGCAACGGTAAGATTACAGGTCCCTTCAAATGCCACGGATAATTCATGGTAGCTGACGATGATCACAAACTGTCTTCGAGATGAAAGGTTGTTTATGTCATAATCTATTGCGAAATAGACAATCTGAAGAAATAGATTCAATAAAAATGTCACATGACATCAAGTAAATAAATCACTCTTCAAATCTTCTCTTTTGAACTAGCTTTGATATACATGTACGTACCCATTAAGACAACGTGATAAGGTGAAAGTGATAGCTCACATAAACAACACCAGCACAAAGATGTACAATATTGATACAATTAAAATGATTAATTGATTAATAATCATCGCTCACATCAGCAGCTTGTCAGCAGCTCTCTTCTGGTCAATCAGTGATGTAGACCTTGCTCCATGCTCGTACCACCTATCCAAACACACTCTCTGATCACAACAGGTCAATACCACTGCACAAACAACGCCCATTCTTCAGAAAACTTCCATCCACAGCGAAAACTCCCAAAACATAAAGTTCATATCCTGTTCATACACAAAAGACTTGTCACCTGTGATGATTGGTCAGGCGCAAAGTCGCGCTCTCCTCCAGTGAAAGAAAGTTTCAACATCCAGGCCCAGCCCTCTCGTTCAAATTTCAAAGTGGACCTTTTCACTGCAGCTAAGTTTAAAAAGAAGAAGAACAAAAAAAGAAGAAAAAAACCCAACATAAATCGTGAACATCCTTCACAATATTTGTTACTTCGTTCTCATGTTTGAAAATAATTCGTGTTATTATGTAACTTAAGGTAAATTACAACCTCAACTTTTGAGTATTTATTTTCATATATTTAAAACCTAAACAGTTTCAGCAACCTATTCCGTTTCAGCAATTCTTTCTTGGGTTGTCATTGAATGATGTCTCAAGTTTAACGTACCCATTGGGAGTAATAATTGTGATACTAATTTTCCGCGCATATAGAGCAATTTTTCAATACAGACATGTTTACCGAACCGTGTCAACAAAATTACCCCGTGCACTTCACTGCATTTGAAATTTTCCCATCTGTCTCCTTTACTAAAGCTCACACTGGACGACTTAAATATTTTGTTTCATATCTCATTGAAACAGGGCCTCAATCAAACCTGCAGACTGGTTAAATCTCCATCTATTTGTTTTAACCACACGGGGGTGTTTTTTTATGAGACAGCTGAGGGGCCAAAATGAGTGTTAGTGAACGACTGGATGGAAGTCTACTGTTTGGAAAAGGAATCCCAGGAAATGGATCGTTCTCTTTTGTCCGCTGCCTCGATCACCCCTGGCAACAGCGGAACCAACCAATAGCAGCTGTTCTTATAAAATCCCCAACCAACACACCCTACAACCAGGAATAACACTTCAACAAAAGAGGACAAATATGGGAGAGAAAGGCGAAGCGTGAACGTACATGATTTACTTCTCCCCCGATGTTATTGTGCTCCTGGTCAACAAGTGAACTTGGTCGCTGACACAAAAGTTTATCCCTGTGGCCCAAGGTGCGAGATAGATCGTGTTTCATTGGTTGTTAAGATCTGATTCACATTGACCCCAAAGCATTCATGGTGGTCCGGCATCAAATGGAAGGAGCCATGCCATTGGTGGACATCCCCATCCCCACCCCCATTGCTAAGAAGATTATCGACTTGCTAATTGCAGTAATTCTCAAAATCATAAACACAATTAGACAGCTTTTACAGTTTGAAGATCATTAAAGGAATGATCAGTGGTTATTAGCCCAAACCATGACCCAACGAAGCAATTTAAGGGATACACAATGACGTTGAACTTAATGAAACATTATTTTCTTCATCAAAATCATAATACCTAAAATGAGGCTGGGAGGACAGCTAGTCTATTTCCTTATCCGCATGACAAAGATCGGTATTCATCCATACTATTGCACATAGGGCACCACGCGGCGCCAACAAGATCAAAGTCTATGGAAATTTGTATTTATGAACAAAATTACATTTAGGATCATCCCATCAACTTTAGCTAACTGAATACAGTACAGGTTTTTTTTTAATGCTGGCGCCAGGTCTAATGATTCAGTAATGTTTAACTGATTTACCAGACTCTGAACATCACTCATGGAACATTTTTATGAAAAAAATTAAATAATAATAATCCATAGATCCTTGTGTGAAATGAGTCAACTGTTTATGTTGATAACGTATAGGCTCATCAATAGTGCTCCCCAAATCGTATAGAAACCAAGTACATGTATAGCTGTTGCAAGCTTGTATAAACACTTATTATGATTGCGGATCAAGTGTAATTTCCATAGTGGATTATAGCTTTCCTACCAATGTATATCATCCACATCCGTCATTCGATCATCTGACCAAGTGGCAACACTTCACAGAGCTACTTAATATTACTGATTATTTTTTTTAGCGAGAACACCATGTAGTAACTCTCTTAACAAGTTTTCATGAATTTTTCTATATGTTCTTTAAAAACTGTAATGGATATTTCTGTATAATTGTTCACATTTTTATGACGTACTTTTGTAGGTTTTTTTTTATTGTCTGGCCCGCCTTTAGACGGGGATTTTTTCGCTTTTGTGTTATCATCAGGTTTTTCTATGTAGTTCTATTTATATTTTCTAGTTCTCTGTATGTATTGTTTGTATATTGCCTGGAAATAAGTAAATAAACTAAAGATAAATATGTAGTATTGGCTCTGAAACAACAACAACAACAACAACAACAACACCCAGTTGGTTACTTAAGATTGTTAAGCAGAATCATCTACTAAGCACGATATTTGCAGCGAACCAGTTAAACCATGGTCAAACACACTATACATGAGTGGTATTTTGGTTGGTAACTCGTTTCTGCTTGGCAAAATTGGTCTTAAAAAATCAGTGTGCTTAGTTAATACGTGAAACTAGCTACAGAAAAATGTTTCTGCTCATCTCAAACAAGCACTTAGCAATAGCAGTACAGCATGAGTTGCAAATTGATGACGTCACTAGCTGGCCTATTGGTTACCAGTTGTGCATATGGATGTGTTTGCTTGGTAACTCTGAAATCCTTCAATTAAATTGAGTAAACTTCTCCTTTAACATTTAACCCTATAGATGCTATTCTTGCCACTTGACTACCTCCCTATGGTCTGAGTACGGAGCCTAAAGCAAGGATCCCTAAGATTAGTATGTCAAAGATTCCTGTTTGCAAAGCTTTAAACCAAACACCTACAGGGACACTAGGTTAAGTAATTCCATAGACTTACACAAGTCTATTATCAGTAGCTAGTACATTCGTGTCTAAAGTCTAACTTCCTCGAGCAATGAACAAAGAACGATCTTCAGTGATAGACTAGAAAGACAGATGAGCGGTTCCGAACAGAATCAAAGTCCTAAAGACCCCCAATCATTGGTTGCTCCAACGGGTTCCTCCAGTTCCAGGACGCAATCCTCCTCCATGTTGCGTTCTATCACACAAACCTTTACAGCCTTATGCAAGCATACTTTACGTTTTTCTTCTTTATTGTGCACTTGACGTGCTTGGGAGATAGAAAAGGGTGACTAACAATGTGAAGGAAGAGAACTCCACAATGTCTACTAATAGTACTATAAAGACCCCAACCATTATAATGTTTCTGTTCATGACATCACGTTTCTGTGTCCCTCTACTTTGCCTCTTGTCAACTTCACCACATGTACATCCTGTTTGAATGAATGGTTTTTTTTCCCCACCACATCAGAGGTATCTGTTTTACTCCCTCAACGTCTGGCTCCAGCCTTGGACCATTCCCCCATTCTTGTCGCAAGTCTCTGGAGCAGCACAGACACACAGGCACCCACGCCATACGCAACCAACGTAATTAAAGTGAAACTGTTGTGTATACAACAGGAACAAGAAATTAATGCAACTGTCACATTTTTTAGTGCCCAGAGTTCAGGTGAGAAGGTGTAGTTTAATAAGGAGGAAAAGTGTGCCACTGTTTCATTATTTTATAGATACCCATAACGATTAGATGCGAGAATTTGTTTATACAAATTTTGTTTTCCAATTTCACAACTTCAATTCGTGGAGTCACCTCGGCCCACACACTGCGAACTTATGACCGGCAAGCTTATTTAATTTCTGCAGCTCACAAGGCTTTGCTATAACAAAACCCCCGTCTTTTTGTCGCTTCAATATAAAGAATTCTCTTTCATCAGCTTACAGTCTCAAAGAAGCTTGAACTTTTGAGGGGAAAATCGCCAAAATAACAAGATTTCTTCAAGTTGTATAAATGAATGAGTAATTGCAAGTAATACTTTCAACAACTCCGTTCGGAGTTCTTTGACATTCTCACAACGTAGACAGCGCGTCTGTGGCAAATTGCAAGACAAAGAACCGTGCACAACAAATAGCATTAGTTAGCGTTGCCCGATGGGACTCCCAAGACCTGATAAATTGTGTTAGGTTCTGTCACTCCATCCCACAGGGATACGGCATCCACAGTGTTAATTACTCAAGATGATCTTCTGATCATTTCGCTTCAACGGGTGTGGACAAACAAACTACCTTGAATAGGTGGAGAGACATGTTGTCTAACATAAAAAACAAAAAACAAATTGCATTTAAATCGAACGTCCTTCCGTTTTCAAGAAAACATCCCCAACTTAAGACGACTCCGTCGAAAATTAAAAACAACACAACAAATATATAGTGATCAATAAACCAATCATGTAAAGAGGTAAAGACACTGGTATATCTAGCCTTACTAATAATCAACATGCATAATTACAATAAATGATTGATTTGTCAGAAATTGTGTATCGCTACAAGTTTGTAATTGTACAGACACACCATTCTGACATTGCTAGTTCAAAAAGAAAGAAAAAAGAAGACGCTTCAAGCATTTTCTCATTTATAGAATCAGACTACCACCGAGTCATTGACTCAAGATGACCTAAGCTACACGACAACCGGAGTGGTAAACATTGCTAAAAGAATAATAGGAAAGCCCCTCTGAAATGAACTAAAGAAGAACACACATCATGCAGTCTGGTTTGTTGGGACCACGATTTGCAAACCTCAACAACAGTGAAAAGAACAGCTCCGACCTGGCAAGCGCTGGCACTCATTCACTCTCCCAAATCATCCCCGCGGCACATTAGGGCCAGCATTTTCCGTCACCGTCTTCTACTTCTAGCTGTTAATTCTCTTCACTCACTTTTTAAAGGGGGGGGGGTGCAGTAAGAGAAACTATTTCAGGGAAATTTTGTAGATCCCCCTTGAGGCTAGGGGTTTGTTCAACAAAGGAACTCTCAGCAGAGAACCAGAATCTGTTTGGCAAGGCTAGAACTCAGGCTTGTAAGTCTGACAAAAGGAAGGAAAGGTTTTTGTTGAGAAAAACTGAGGTGGGTTTGTCCGGGACTAGATGGATTTATCCAAATAAAACACCATATTTGCTTGAATCACGGATTCCTTGCATGTACTATAGATGACAGATGTAATAACACGGGAGGAGGGGGGAGGGTTCAGAGCAGCCTGTCTTCTTGGTACAATGGCCTTGAAGTTTATCAACAGCCATTCACACCTACAGTTCCATCGTGAGCAATTTAAAGGGAACATCGTTTGTTGAACTGTACATTCATTTAATTTTCTATCTGTCAAGATATATGACATAGAAATAAATGAGAAAACAGAATTAGCTCTTTCAAAACCAAAGGGACCTACGATATACGTGTAAATGAAAAAAGAAAGAAGAAAGAAGAAGAAGTTAGTAGCCTGACGTTTCGACCCTTTAAGAGAGTCCTCCTCGAAGACTAAACCTTTTTTAGCTTGGGTCAAAACGTCAGACGGCCACTAACTACTTTTTGCAAACAAACAAATAAGAACACAACGTGACAATGTGCTTATTTGCGGATTTAGAGGTTGACGCGGTGGGCGCCTCCTTCATATCCGCCGAAATATCTTGAACGGCAAAGAAATCAAATTCCTAATAATAAAATGGGTAAACACAACTTGTAAAATGTTTCTGAAATGTCCTACTACATCAGAGAGCATCTAATATTTAAAACATTGTCCCGGGGCCATACAGCAGGCCCCGGACCCCACACCGTGTTCACCTTATCTTAAAACAGAAGGATTACTGAAAGTTTGCGCCCGCCCATTTCTGAAAAAAAAAAAAAAAAAAAAAAAAAACCACAACTTGAAAGAATTGCGTAGGTGCAACAATTGGAGTACAAAAAGAAGAATACATTTTTATATAACCTTATTATAGGCAAATTAAAGAGGACTTGGTTCAAACACAGCTTTTCCACAGATTGTTTATATTTCGCTTGTAGACTAGCACTACTCATCAAGTTTACTCAACAATTCGTTTATAATAATTGACTGTAGTATAGTACAATGCCCTTAGCTAATTAACACAACCTTCTACATTGCTGGGTAATAATTGGTGAACCAAGTTTCTGCAACCCAAGAACAATAAAAAAAAAAATTGCTTCTCAATTTGCTATACTTTTTCTGTTGTAGACAAATGGCAACATTAGCTCCACATCGGCAAGGTTTTTTTCTCTCACTCGTCTATACCCACCCAACATAGTCTCAATGAGACTGTGCACTAATTTGTCTATGATTTATTAAGGATGAATCATTCTGCAAAATTTCAAGGTCAAAGATATCAGCTCTGTACTACACCAATCCTGTCAGACATGATGTATACCATTATCATGATTCACATCAGAATGGATAATATTATTCATCTATAATTTAATTCATCACTTCCTTGCTCATAATTTCCTATCAATGAAGACTATAGGAAAGCCTGAAAGGTGGAAGATATGACATTTTGAAGACAATTTTTCTGTCATATTTAGATTCTATACAAGGTGTTTTCCATCATCTTCCCTGCAATATTCTGTGCATCTTTTTCGGCATTTTGACCTGCTCAAGAATAATCTACAGTAATAGTTAAGGCCCAATACAAAAATGAGTAAACAGGGGCAATTGCCCACATGTCCCCCGGCCACTGACTTGGTGCCCCTTGAAATGTTCCAATACAATTTGTTATTTTCCTAATAGAGGCGGATTCGGGAAAATCTGTCTGGCATGCACAAGAACTTAGTGCCACCTTAGCAAATAAACACCCCACGTTTGCCAACTTCAAACTCAACATTTTGAAGAACACGTGGGGTCAAAGGTTACACTTGCACTGGAAAAGATAGCACCTTTAATTGAATAATTTAAATTTATCAAGAAAACAATTGTAGGCTTAATTTAAAGCTTGGAAAAGATGCTGTAATTAACAGCCATCTTTTTTCTTTTTATGACCAAGAACAGAATCATGGGTAAATAATAAGGTAATAATTTTGGTCATAATGAATGAGAAAATGGGCGACAGATGTGACATATTTTCCTACAGCCTAAAGAGTCATAATTATGGACATGAGAAACAGCTTGATATGAAGTGTTGTTTTATTGCTTCATATCTTATTTTATTTGCCCGGCTGGGCATTTAAAGAAATACTTCATACCAAAGTAAAAGGGGGAGGGGAGAAGAAAGAAAGAGACAAAAAAAACCCCCAAGAAACAACAAAACAAAAACAACACATTTTACATCACTGTTTTCGCACTAACATATTGATCTATTTCAATGAAACTTTCACAGCTTTGTTTCATGCAATTAAATTTGAAAACTACCAAAATGCACTTCCTAAAATGCATCATCTTCAACATGTCTGGCATAGTACTTGTTGCCAGCCAGCATGTCTGTCATCAAATTAACCCAAACCAATCTTTTTTCTTCTTCTCCTGAACTGTGCCCATCAACCCAGGGCCACAATTTCTTCCCATCATGTTTTACCCATGAATTCCCTTGGTAATATTTCTGCCGATAACAAAATACAGCTTGCATATTCACTGCTGAAAACTAATGAATGGTCCCAGAATGTTTTTTTCCCTTCTTCCTCTACATGCTCAAATGATGATTCATGTGTTGCTATGGTGACAACAAACCCGCAGTCTTTGCTTGTTACGCACACGACTGGGTAAAATGTAATTGTGATATTTAATCAATGTTCAGGTATGAAACAAAAAATCAAAAGAAATAAGTCAAGTTTTTTTTTTCAGACTCGGCAGTATTGTCTCAGAAGTGTTCCAAAGCAGTGCCCAGATGCTATTTAAAACAACTGAAGACTACTCAATTTTTTTTACCAAGTGGTCCAGCTGGCTAGATAAGTGTTTAAGAGCATCCTTATTTAATATAAAATATTGTCTAGTGAAAAAACTTGTGGACTAGTGAAACAGCAGGCTAACTGGTCCTGCTGGCCAGTCACTGAAAAATTTAAAGGCAAACTCTCCTAAGCATGTGGAAATGCATCTTCAATGTCATCTTGACGATGTGTGTTTTATTTATGGACTCCCGCAGTTTCCTTTCAACTATACACTTCTTACTTGTAAAAAGGCAATCCACTTTCAAAATTTATTATTTTAACTTCTCCCAAGCACCCAACATGTTTTCATTACACAGATCTGTCTTAGGTATTTATTGTCCAAGCCAGCATCTTTGTTTGTATTCACAAAATATGTACCCTAACCCTTAGAATATGGTTTGTGAAAAACAAATATCTCTAATTCAGTTTGTCAACACACACGGATAATGGCAGGACTGGAATTTTGCTTTCCTCCCAGCAAGGCCACATTCCCCGAGAAGAGTGCAATCACTAGGAGATTCATCTTGTCTTATGGAGGAGAACATCACAAGGACAAGACAAGAACACCACAAAGACAAGACAAGGGCAACAGAGGCAATGTCCTGTAACTCAACACCTGCAATACAAATACTTTCAAACCCACGAAAATGAACTCAATGTGACAGATGTTTAAACAAATGCAAAACCGCATCTCCTCTGACTCCTTATATTATCATCAGCAAAGACACTGCTCCAAGACATCAAACTAATGGGCAGAGAATGTTTAGTTTACATCTTATCCATCTCGTCCTGTATAGCTTATCTTAAAATTTGTCTCAGCTAACATCATAAGATGAGAGAGTCGGACATCCGATGAGCACTCACCATTGGAATTCAATTGACTCATCCCATATGGAGCACTGTCACAGATGCCAGACCACCAATCTTGAATCCTAGATATGATGAGAAAGAATTTCAGTTGATACGGCATCATCAAGAATCCTGCAGACAATTTATCTATGGTGATAAGACAAAATGACAGATGCCAGCGGCTATCTGTGTAGATGTTACATGATGTTTGATCACAAGCTGCATTAACTAACTGCATATGTAACATTCATCGTCATGTAACCAGGCTTCTTATCAACATGCTATAATTTTTCACTTTGGAAAATATCAGATCAAAAGTCAACTCAACCCTTGCAGAAGATGCATTTGGTCAAGGAAGAAACCCAGAATCCTTCCTTATTTAGATGAGAAACCAAAGTCATTCAGTTCAGTGGAGGAATATAACACCAATAAGTTGATTGTGAGTAAAATACACACATTTTCACTCTCAATTTATTTCATGTGCTTCAGACGAATAACAGAAGCATAACTTTGACAAATTGTTCATCAAACTCCTATTGAGTTAAAGGCAAACAGCTGTGCATTTCCCCTCCTTTAGAAATCAGCCACTGCACATGATATCACTATAGCAACCAGAGATCTCTCATCTCCATCTTGGATGACCCTTGACCCGTCCCGGCGCCATGCATTCCCATAATAGACCCCACATACCTTCAGGCATATCACACACGCAACTCAATGGGCCACCTATCACCAGAAAATGAACATTGATGTATAACTGAAAGAGGTGCAAATATTAATGTATTATGCATGCACCCTAGAAAGCTTGGGTCCTATTTGAGCGTGCCCCCAGGGGAAAATATCTTCTGATCTCCATACTTGAGGTGTGGTACATATAAGGAATATATCAGTGACATATACAGAGTACCAGCACTGACATTCAGGTCAAGGTGCTGTAAAAATGGAGCAGCATGAACTGGGTGTGCTGTAGTCTTCTGTCAAGACGCCAAGCTGTGCACAGAATCCTCACAAACATCCATGTTGTAATGTATATCTTCTAGAAGTGCTTCCCCTCCCCTCCTGTGGACTACAGTGACCAACACATGGTGTTACGACTACAATTCCCCTGCAAGTGCAATATAGTGTACATGTACATGTGCCAAGCATGCATTCAAACAATTATCATAGCGTGCACTGTGCACACACCTCTTAGAGCATAATTTTCACATAAAATACAGGCAAAGGCAAACCTGCCCGTTTGTCAAAAATACACACAGTGCTTGTTCTTCCATTAAAAAACCTCAATGAATTAATAAGGAATATACATCTTTGGCCGAAAGTACATTTTCAGATGTGTCTTGACAAGAGACTAGGTCTGCAGACAGCAGTCTCGATGGAGAAATCAGGTAAAGAGAACAGCATGGATTTACCCTTAGAGGAATGTGATGAGTGAATGATAGCTCTTACCTCATGCACTTTCATGGTTTCCAGACATCCCTCTGTCTCACCGAGACATTGCCTTGTGAATGTTCTTCACGGATTGGCCCAAGACAAGGTTGTGACACACTCAAGTCTTTCCCCAGATGAAGAAAATACCTGTGAATTGAGATATTATTAGAAATTCTAGAAACCCATGGATTGAGAACGTATGTCCACACTTCCTTTATGAATTTGTTTTGAAGGTTTAAGTGTGAGAGATGGTACATAAATGTGACAAATAGTACTAGAGAAAAGCACTGTAGTCTGAGGTACCAGGAGCTTCTATTTTTAGCATTAGTGTGGAGTGCTATTGGCAAAAGGAAGAAGGGCACTTGCTCAACCACAGCTAATAACAAGTTTTAAGTCAGAGATGAGCCATTAGCCTTAAAGTGCTCATTGTTTTCTAACTGAACCCTTCATTTCCAATGGCTGAAGAAACCTAAACAAAACAAATGATCAATTACTTCAGAAATGTTCTGGACTGAAAATGGATAAGATCCTTGAACTTGTCCTTAGCAACAGTCGCAGCCATATCTGTGGCAACAGTCATAGCCACAGCCATGTCTGAAAAATCGGACACAACCTTTTATGTCACACAAAATATTTTTTACAGACAATTTTGAGGAAACCAGCTGCACTGCATGTACCAGACACACTTTGGTTGCACAAACTTTGTCTAACAGAGTCTTTCAAACACTATCCCCAAGAAAATTCTGCGAACATTTAAATGTGATGGTGTCCTCTTCTTGCCTGGAAACGGTTGCCTTTAAATTGCCTCGTGTGACTTAACCCTTAGACCTCAATCCGAGTCCAAAAGATTTTCCAAGAATTACCAGGACATGTTTTGTTTCTTGAAACTCTAAATCAAGTTGAAAAGAAAAGCACAAAATATTGGCTGGTGAACAAGTTGTCTTAGTGGGGTTAGTAGGATCCTCTCTATACCTTTCATCTCTAATGGTAATGCCACTGGGTTTGAAACCCACCTTGGATAGAGCTTTGCATTTGGGTTCATGAATTGGGTTTTCAGTCCCTACCTGATTATGTTCTTTCCCCTTATGGTTGTTTTCCCTCCCATATCTAAAACTAGAAAATCTTGTTATCATCTTCACTACACAGGTTTTAGGCCTATGGGATACAGTGCTAGTCACTTTTAAGGATCCTTTGGGTTCACGACCAGAATGATTTCAAATAACATAAATCAGACTGTTTGTTTATTTTCATAAAAAATAATTTATTTGGGTTTACAAATCTTGCTTAGAGAAAAAAAAATCTCAGCATCAACAAATGTATACCCTTTCCCTCGCTGAGGGGTCATGTAGGTTGGAGGCGATTAAACTTTAAAATGAATGGTCTCCAAGAAAAGCTGAGGTAAGAATGCTCCTTACAGTAATTACATCCGCTTCTGGGTCACATTGTCCCAATGCATCATGAATTGAACATGCTGTACCGAGAGCAATCAACTTTGTTGTTAAAGGGTAAGTATAGACCAATCTGTACACACAAGTGCTGCATGCTTTGCTGCAATTGCTGGGGTGCTAGCAGCGCAAAATTTTGTACTAGACATGGACAAATTGTTGTCTGTTTGAATTGTTATGTGAATAATTGTTTCTTCTGTACAAACTATCCCTGAAAGGAGAGCATGAGATAACGATGTAGAACACAGACCACAAATATTTGTAACTGAACAGAAACTGAATCCTCAAAAAACAGGCCAGACAATAGGTGAGTTTAAGTTTGATAGACACAGAAACTGCACGTAGGGTTTTAATATGTGTTACATCAGCCAGGCACCAAGGGTTTATGGTCGTCAGAACTTCAGTATTCACTGCTAATCATTGCTGACGAAAAAGTCTGAAACTTTCATCCACATCTTTGTTGGTACGTTGAAATGATGGCATTTCCACCTTTTGATAACTCCTGGAGCTTTTCGAACAGTTTCCTCGACACTAGAGAAGTATAAATCAAAGAGCAGGATTTATCTTTATCTGGAGGAAATTGTAGAGTTTTTTTTCACCAAGCAGACATAAAAAGTCTAAATTCAGATAAAAATCAGAAATTTCTCTACTCTGCATTATACACATTTTCAGGGAAGTTAAGCACTTATACAACAGCTTTTACCCGTGATGATATTAACTGATTAACTAACTGCTTTTCAGGAAATTCCTTTGCATGATTGTTGATTTGGTTTTTCTGGTTTCCATTAAACACACCATTCAATAAACCTGTGATAAACTCATCAACTTATGTGTTTCCATATTAGTGAAAACAATCCAAAACTTGTTGATGGTTTGTAAGTGATGTTGTGCACTTTAACACTTAGGCCTATATGAATTGTGGTAATCAAAAAAACTATCGGTGATTTGTGGGGTCTTTAAAAGTGTTTTTTTTTTACTTTGACAGTATTGCAGATAAATATTTCTCAAGAGGATTGGTGTTGATGATGTTTATAATCAGTGCACTTTCAGTCTGAAACCTATCTTTATTATTTCTTGATTGAGTGCCAATATCCCCTACTTTGTCTGAAAACCTAGAGCACTGATAGTTTGCATTCTCAATTTATTCAGAAGGGACCAGACTATTTTCCCTTCCAGCCTCAGTTTGGTTACATTGGTTTGAATGGGAAAAACCCCAAAATGGCCGCATAAAGACATGAGGACATTACCCCAAATGCCTTGTTTGCCCACAAGAAAACACTACAACATTGCCATTTTCAGAAATTGTTCACCCATTGGTTGTAGGGTTAGAAACCAATATAAAAAATACAATCTGAAAACCTAGAGCAACTTCGAGTGCGAACATTGAGTCGACCCGTGCTTGACCACTGACTAGCAACGCACATGCGCAGAGACGTACTCACTCAAACGACTCATTTGGAAGTAGGCTAGTCAACCGTCCGTAGGGTACTCAACACTTCCATTCCATCGCCATACACAGGTATGCCGCTTTACACAGGTTAGCATAAAGCAAGGCTACCGGTACCAGGGAAGAAACCATGGTCCTATGAGGCTGGCTCCAATTTTGTCGACCACAGTTGTCAACCAATGGTTCAACAGCCTGGGATCAAGTCAAAATAGTCGACCTTTAGTTAACCATGGTGCACACACTGGAACTTGCTGCTATTTATCTGCCACAACGGTCCCCTCTAGTGGTTAAGAATTATACACACAATGACAGACTGTGTCTTTGTAATTTATAAATCGGGCCCAAAATCACAACACGCTTAGCATAAGTGAAGAAGAGGCAGTGACAATTACTAAAACGAAATTACCAGACATCTATTTATTTATTTCGTCCGATCTACATCTGTTTTTAAGATTCTGTAATTGATGTATTTTCTCATCCGTCAGTCTTGCTATAATTATCATCATGTGATGACAAGAGATATGTATCAATACAGCCCAGAGGTAATAGCCATATGTAAATTGTATCACATCCGTGTCCCCCCCCCCCCCCAATGATATCAAAGTCAATTTATTTTGTCTCCTCTGAAATCTGTAAGTTGTATCATGGTTGTATCAAGGCACTTTACCAAAATATCAAAACAAAATTAGTGATGATGATCAGTGAAGGAGGTTTCTAATGAAGAAGCCTGCCCTCCTCATGAGGCACGACTATAAATGGGATGGTCATAATTTGTTGTCACAGTTTTTTCCTCGTTTGACGATAAATCCAAGCAGCACTTTTCAAACATCTGGAATAATCATTAATAACATTTAGCATAAAATCGTTTTTACTTCAGATGTTTGAGCTTTTAGGCAACCCCGTGGTATTTTCAGTTCATGCTAAAACCATTCGACCATGTAAAATTAATTACTGTAAATAAAAAGTGTTTGAAAACTTTAACAGTTTAGTTTGGCCATCTTCCAGTTTTTCTTTTCCTTCTTAAATTTTCAAAGGCTGAATTAAAGGTATTGTTATACAGGATTGGTAGAGCTGACAAAATAGTCGCATATAGTGTTCATGTTTTGTGTAGTTAACCACAAAATAATAAACCTGTGAAAATTTGGGCTGTGTGAGTCAGGAGAAAATAGAGAAACCATGCCCAGTTTTCAGCATGTAGGCCTACACACATTGTCCTTAATTTTGATTGAATCAACGGAAATCAGCTGTTGCATTTTTAAAAAGGTTTTCAGATACAGTTTTCTTGAATATGAATTCATTTCAGAGGGAAATATTTTTCAGAAAAAAATGGTCCTAGTATGAACTTCATAATCAGGAAGCTTTCAGACTAAATTAAACACGAATGTTTTTATCCTTACCAATCATGTATAATACCTTTAAGTTTAATCAACCAGGTATTTTTCAAGTATGCTGCTACAATTTTGCTGATGTTCTCAGTTTGCATACACACAGTTTGGCTGTACAGATTATTGATTGCAGAGAAGGGTCAGTTAGTTTTTCCCTCCAAGCCTCGCTTTGATCACATTGATTTTAATGGGGGGGGGGGGACAATATGGCCTGACCATGTTAAAACACTTTTTCCAAACCTCAGCTGTGGCTATGGTTTCGTGTTCCAAGTGATGTTGAAGCACTGGGCAAAATGCACAGTGGCCAAATTGATGATGGAGCCGAAGCTTGTACTGGAGCCTAAAGCTGTGACTGATTTGGCGGCTACTGCAACACCCTTAGCAACAGTCGTAGCCATAGCTGTAGCTGCTAATTCGGATTTGGCCTAAGCCTAGGTTTGGAAAAAGCCCATAGTGGAAGTGGTACATGAAGGGATAGACAGAGTAGCTTTAACAAGAACAGCTAAAATGTGAAGCATCTCTTCTCATATCACAGTGTCTCCAGGATTCGAGCTATCTTCCATCTGTTATCAATACCCAATGTTGTGTAGTCTGCATCATTCATTCCTGATGAGACATTCCAAGATGACAAGGGATGCAGGCCCCTGTCCCAATCAATCTCCCCTCTACCCAAGAAACTTACCACATCTTTCTCATCCTCTTGCATCAGTCCAGGGACATCTCAACTTTCCTCGCATCCAGCTGTGTGCTTCGCTGTTTGCTAAATTGCTCAATTGGAGTTGGCAAATCATTTACAGCTACGACACTCAAGGATTTAGTCGCAATCTCTTGTGCGCGAATGCGGTGCAAACACAGCTTGCTTCACTGATTCCTGCATGACTAAGAAACACTTAAATACAAGTCAAATTTCATGTTCATCTTCATCTGTCTAGGAAAGAGAAAGAAAAAATTAATTGTGATTCCCGGGAGGAAAATAGAGATAAAGATGTAGAGTACGGTAATAGATCCAGACAAGGAAACAGAGAAGAAAGGAATCAAATGGAACAATTTTTCCAACATTGAATATGTGTATAAACTAATATTGATTAGATGTTAATCACAACCACAAAGAAAGAAAGTTACAGACTATAATAAAAAATTGAAAAAAGGTAGTAAACATGATTGGTAGAGATGACAAAATAGTCGCAGACAGAGTTAATGTTTTTGTGAGATCCGGCATATACATGAAATAACAAACCTGTGAACATTTGGGCATTGTGTGAGTCAGGAGAAAATTGTGGAAAAAACTTGCACAATGTTCAGCATGTAAATTACACATTGTCCTAAATTTTGGTTGAAACAAATCAGCAGTTGTGTTTTTTTAGATTTTTCAGATACGGTTTTCTCAAATGATGGTTTCATTTCAGAGGAACATAATTCACAGGAAAAAATGCAAGCTTTCAGACTAAAATTAAATGTTGCTAAACTTACTTGTAACTTCTTATTCAGTGCTGTTCTGAATAAGGCAGTCGTTTATAAATTTAGCTCATCTTCAAATATTTGATCTTTTAGGGGAAATGGCTTTTTAGATCACGATGTTGGTGCATGAGCAGATTTTTCCGACAACAAATGGGTCATACATATTTAATTTGAATCCATAAAGGTTCTCCACCTATCAAAAAAGACAGGTAATTTGTGTAGACATAGATCTCTGTAAATCGTTCTGGCAGACATTCAGTTACTAGGGTAATTGACAGCGTGCATCTGTGTACTTGGCACAATTAGAGCAAGGGGTTATACAAAAATATGTTGAGAATAATTGTTTGTGAGGATACTAGAGCTTTATGCAGAAAAAACATTAATGTGTCATAAATACTACGGGGAAAACATACCTTCATGCATGGCTAGGTATTCATCCCATCGGGGCCTTTTACTGCGCAGTAAAATGGTTTATGGTTTCATGTGCTGACAAAATGACAGTTCATTTTTCAACATTACAAAGAAGATATACCAAACGATCCGTGGGTAAAAAATAAATCCCACATGAAACAGAGGGTACTTTGGTAAACAAGCTATCCCCATAAGTCGTTAATGGTCGATAAATTGGAAGCCGTTTTATGCCCATGTTTAGTTAGTGAACTGTGCAAAGGTTTCATTAATTGATTGGAAGTTTCATGACATGCATTATGGGGAGGTCTCTAATGGAATTAAAATTGTCTAATTAGCAAGAGGGTTGATCGTTAGTGCTTGGCAATATATATTGAGCCAAAGACAATGGATTCATTATTTGAATCCGACTCAAGCTATACTGCTTCGGGTTCTAATTGGATTTTTATAACTGAATTGGACAAAGACTGCCTCTTTGAAAATTCAAGTCACATAATAGCAGAAACTTTGATTTCTGAAAGGATAAATTCATTTTTTATCTGCTAGTTTTCAAATGGAGACACCATTCCACCAACCTGTGAAAGAAAAAAGGTAAAATTAAGGTGATATTTTAGTGCAAAGTAAATACAAATGGTGTATTGTGCAGGATTTTCTGCAAGTTCACAAACAAAACAAGCTTATTTAAATTGCTTGAAATGACTTGAAAACCATTTGATTGGCTTTGACAACATTTCAGATGGAAATAATTATCTTAAGGATTTGTAGTAGTTTGATTATAATCAACAAACATTCAGATCAAAACTATTTTTTTAATTTCCCCCTTTTTTCTGATGATTGTAAATACTGTACTATATCTTATTAAAGATGAGATTTAATGGTTGATTGCTGTCTAAGTGGATTTTATGTCACAAAAACAGTGTTTTACTTAATAGAATAAAAGGGGGGGGATAGAAATGATTCAAAGATGAATCTGACAATTTAATAAATAAAATTTAATTAAAAATTTACTAAATACACATCAACATTAAGGAAGCAAGGGTTTTTAATACCCTTATTGAAAAAAATATACAATTGTTTAAGCTGTTCAAACATTTGATGGAAAGAAATTTCCCCAATACATTTCATATGCATTTGAGCAGAGGGTACGTGATGTTAATAACATTCTGTTTTTAAAATCATTATCCATGGGATATGTCAGCGCATATCCTCCACTGAATAAGCAGCCTCTCTAGTTATTAATATAAATAGCCTTGATGGAAAATATCTCCAAAAATTATATCAATTACAGGGACTGCCTCTGGCAAAAACTCTTAAGGCTTCGATGACACCATGAAGAGTTCTGAACTCTCAAAGGTTTTGTGACTATTGGAATACTGAAATTTTCAAGTTGAAGTTCTTGATTTAGCTAATTTTAAGAAAAGACTTTGAAAATTTAAATTATAGGCATTTTCCTTTTAAACTTTAACATCAAATGAATTTGAAGATGTTTACAATGCTGGTATGAATGTCATGGATCCTATGAATAACAGATTGCACGTTCCGTCGTAACAAAAATCAAAACATTCTGATCGGAAGCTGTCGTTTTAATTTGGCAAATTTTCCGGATTACAGAGTTCAATCCAGCATTAAACCATCCGCCACCACGAAAAGCCACGGTTAATGCATTCTGGAGTCTTTCATTTACTGTTGCATGTTGAAATTTTCTCCTGGGTGAATGGTCACTTTGTACTAGCCGACAGCCTAACGTAAATAACGCTGCAATCTCCCCAAGAAATCTTGCCCTGAGTTAACCATAGCCTTTGTGTTTACCCCAGCAATTGCCGTTGGACTTCGGTTACCGACAGCATCAATCAGGCAATTATGCACACGACCCGGTACTCTGCAGATATTCAGCGATCTCGGGCTTGTCCTCGCTGTACTTCAGTTGGACTACTGATGGGGTGGATTTCTCCCATTACTACTGCCCACACGCTGAACAAGACATCTATTGAATTTCAATTGTATTTTCACGAGCAAGTTCAGCTTGAAACGTATTTAGATTTCCACTACACGTTCCGTGACCGAACATGTCCAGATTAATCACTACATATTGTTTTTTGATCGAGTTCAGTTGTAATTCTGTTTACTACAGGCGTAAGCTCATGCAGTTTGGTTTAATCCTACAGTGACATTGTGTAAAGTCTGTTTTCTATCTTGATTAAAAAGTCAAAATACCCTAAACAAGCCAGTGAGCAATTTCCCTTGCAAAGTATAGCAAAATGATACGCAAATTGTATCTAAAAAATCATTATTTGCTACTCAATATTAGCATTCAGTATGCACAAAACATGCAAAACTGCACCCCAATGTTATCCATAAAAAGGAAAAACAAATTTTGATTAGTGAAACTATTTCTCTTGACCTATTCCAAATTTCAGTTGACATTTCACGGACCAACATTTACATACAAACAGTTTGCTATATTTTGTTAGTCAAATATTATATTTACTTTGTAACAATACCCTCATTTCCAACCAATTAGTCAGCTTTCTCATCAGCCTAGACCATGCCTGAACTGACTAAAACCTTGAACTTTGATAATATTATTTTGACAAAGTCTTATAACAAAAAAAAAGAACCAGCCCTTTTCTTAAGAGAAAATGCTTGGAGTGTGTACATAACGTTTATATCTAGGTCAGGAATAACAGAGAGGTTTACTGTCTGCTAATGACCCAGCTTGCCTGGAGGTCATCTTATGTCTGCTTTCCAGTCATTAGAGACCATTAAAAACCAGCCAAGAATTTGGTTTGACTAGAGATGGATCAAAGTCCACCAGAGGCTGGTATGTAGGATAACAGATGGATGGATGGGGCCTCAACCAAAGCGATTGAAAGGAGAGAAGACAAAGATAAACTAGACATAGACAACCAACAAGAAAGAAAATGGAAAAGGCAATATTATGTGTAACTACAGTGAATAAAATAGGAATTGAAAGAAAGATCACTTTTTAAATACTCAAACTTAAAGAAAGAAACAAGCAAGAAAATACTACTTTCAAAACTTGTTTAAAAGAATATTTTCAGCATCAGAGAGTTCCTGTCACACTAAAGACTAACTTCCATGATAACAAATCAAACATCTATGTTCTTCTTTTAACGTTATCTAGAAACATAAGATTTTGTTTTCTGCAAACGATTGACATAACACCTGGAAGCTAATACAAATATTTTTAGTAGGTCACTCATTTCTTTCACCAAATTTGTGTTTGGAGAGCTCTCCACTGGTCATAACAGAGTACATTAGGTTTATTGGAATTACAGACGAGGGTAACGTTTCCGCTTCTGATCAATCAGTCACACAAGCAATGACAGACTAATATACCATCCCATCAACCTTACTCCTTTATTTATCATCCTGACACAGGGCAAACGTTTCCACTTGTATGATTTCATCATTGAAGATTCTTTAAGTCTCCTCGGCCATTCCGTGAGAACAATTCTCAAATAAGATTCTCATCGCCTCACTTGATATTCCTAGTGGTTAGTCAAACCTGAGCACGCCCAGATATTGGGGATGGAGAAGTTCTTCTCAAGATTAAAACCCAGCCACTATAAAATTGGCCAAGTCTGCCACATTGTAAAACATTCCCATCCACCCTTTCATTAAATGCATCTTTCAAGACATTGCACACTGAGCACGCTCTGTTTGATTCTTACATCCGGATGTCAATTTATTACTGAATCGAAGAGCTAGGCAGTCGATGACAATTCAACCAGTGTGACCTATTTCCATGAATGCTTCTGTCTTCCTTATCTGATTACAGCATGACCACGATGAAATTGCCTGACCCACTCCGTGGGTGCTCGCTACACGCAATCTCAAGCAGCTTTTTCCCTCCCTGGTTCCTGTCATTTAATACAAGTCCCTCCATGGACCATAATCATGCTGCCAATGACACCATTGAGTCATGTTCCCTGTGTTTGATAGCAATCACTTATACTGATTCTTATGATACCAAAAAGGAATCAGACTATTTTTCTTCTCAAGCCTCAATTTGGATATGTTGATGCGAGCGAAAGAGAAGGAAGATGGCTGCACCATCAAGAAGGCTACTTCTCACATTTGAGACCAAACAAAAGATCTCATTATACTTTCACTAAAATGTGAACAATTTTTAAACCAACATCCTCAAATCAGTCTCCCTTACTTTACATTTGGTCTGGAGAATAAAGCTAACCCTAACCAACCCTGCATCCTTGGTGTTAAATTTCAGAGGAATTACAGACTCTCTGCATCAGTACAGTACAGTACTAAAAAAGTAAAAAATATGCATGAATTGAGCTACTTCTTCCTGTCCTTTCCCCTGAGAGTAGATTTTTCTGCAAAACAAATTTAAATCAAAGCAAAACATGTGATTGCAACGTCTTTAGCCACAAAAACATTAGGAATAAGACAGCAAATGAGCTTTTAAAAAAAAATGGATTTCCAGATATGAAGTTTGTCTTGTTTCCAATTATCATAAACCCGATGAATAGCCTTCCTGTCATGTATCCAGATGAGAGGTCTATGTACTTTAAGACAACCAAGATATTATTCCTTCATCCCTCAATCAAATTAGACAACAATAGAACACAAGTTACAGGGACTGCATCCTCTCATCAGATGATGACTCAAACCAGCTTTCCCACAAAACACCGCCTCAGACCTGAACATGCCAATCAAGTGAAGGAAAGCATAATATTTTGTGAACATAACCACAACACAAACGTGGTAAACATAATTAAGCTTTTCATATTTCATTCTCCTGAAGGAGAATCAGCGAGAGTACAGAGGTCATGACAGACGTGAGACAAAGTCTTATTTGATTACTACTCCCAGGTGCTATTGATTCTAACACAGGATGCCAGTCTATTAGATCCCCTCTCTCTCTCCCCCATCTCCTTCTCCCTCTCTCTCTGATTTGGAGGATAATTATGTTGCATCCAAAACAACCAATCAATGGGAAGACTCTTGGTATGGTGCCTTCATATCCTCTTCATCATCGGTCCACTCTTCATCATCTTACAGTGCTTCACACCGGCTGAAGAGCATGTGTGATTACACCCTAAATCATTCATGTTCAAATGGTGGAAATTACTGCAATGCTGTGAAATGATTATTGGCAGACATTGATTTGTAAGAGACTCTCTTATGTCTCGGTTTCCTGACTGGGCATCAAGGTTCCTCGCAGAGAATTTACCCCTGAAGTCTCACTCTCTTTGATACCTAAGTAATCATTATGGTTTTATTATGTCTCTGTAAATGGGCGGATGCTCAATATAGACATGTATCCTGCCTCAATCACATTAGTATTATCCTTTATTAATAGCAGTAGTCATTATTTGGAAAAAGGAGCCAGGCTATTTCCTCTAGTCTTACAGCCTTTGTATGGCGAAATGGATCTTAAAAAGTGTCAAAACACTTCACTGGTTGTTTTTTTTCCATAAATTATTAATAACCATTTCCCAATCAGTCTCAGTATTGCTTCAAATATATTTATAATTTATAAAATAAATAAACATTTGTAATCAAACCTGGTGTATTTGATTCTATTTCAACTCCCAAGCATACATAACACATTATGCAGGGAGAATCATTTCAAGTTCGATTAAAAAAAATCCCCACAAGAGTTTTATTCAGGTTAAATCAATATTAAAAATAAACACAAAATTCACCCAACTGACACGAGGCATGGTCAAGAACAAACAAGTAAATGTATATACGCTGGTGAAAAGAGAGAATTTACATTCATATCAACGACTCGGTCTCTCACTCTACAAATACCTGGACATTTTAACGAGCACTTCAGCAAGATGACTCATGTGATTATATTCAACTGCTGCAGCCAAATTAAAAGTGTTACGATCGTCGTCGTGCAACGTGGAGAGTGAATGACTAAGGCCAAGGGGAGAAGGAGAGCTGAGAGGTTGCTGCTCTGTGTTCTATTGATAGCAAGGCATGCTCAACAGGGCAGATTTAATTCAAGCTGTGTAATATACCGAATTCACACAGAATGACTTTCAAATTTTTCAAGGTTTTGATTGCTATCGCAGGTTTGGGCGCAGATTCATTATTTGGATAATCCGCAAAGGGGGAAGGACAGATCAAAATCTTCGAGAAGGATTTCTAAGATGGCATTTGCGCTGTCTACAGGGTGTGACAGGTAGAGAAACACCGCATGTAAAATCAGTCGTAAGCCTGCTCGTGGCAGCTCCAAGTGCTAACAGCTTTTACCAAGACACGGCTGGAAATAAAAACCACCACTAAGTCTTAATCAGTCCATTAAAACAAGATAGGATCATAATCTGTCACTTGTACTGAAACTCAGAAACGGATTACATCTGTTGTTTGTTGGACACATGTAATAAGACATACTGTAGTATGATTCATTCAGCTGGAGTGTATCGACTAGCTGTAACAGATACATGTGAGAGGGTTGTATGCTAAGTTAGAGAGAGCTGTATTTCTTAAGAGTTGGTGTGAGGTGAGGATGCAACCGAATACACTGGAGGATGAGTAAGACGGGACCAGAAGGCTGAAGGAGATGCATTAACTAAACAGATCAAAATACACAAGAGTGACTGCTCAGTTCCTACCTTACCAAAAAAAAACCTGAGAATAAATTATCCACATGAATTTCCCTATAAATGTTTCATTATAGTTGAGGAAAATTACAAATATTCTGCAGTACAGCAGATAATGGTATAAATATTAATATATAAGACATAATAGCGTACTGAAAACGAGTCTGAAAAGCTGAAATACAATGGCCCTCATTGAACAAATGCTGATATGAATAAATTTTTCTGAGTATTGTTATGATTAATGAAGTATAATATCAGTATCAAAAGGAAACATTTGGCAGAAGACATGCAATGAATTATGTGCGAGGAAATGTCGTTTATTTTTAGATAAAGCAAGTGCGGAGACTCAGGACGACCAGGGAGAGAAAAGTGACCTTACAATGGATATATTAAACCTAAAGCCATTCTTTAACAAAAGAAACGTAAAAAAATATCAACAATGATATCGTCCCTGTGGAAATCGTCTGGATGTTTAATGGATGAAGAATCTATGAATGACAAAACCAATCAAAACTACAATTCAGATCATCTTCAAACTTATCAAAGGAAATAAAGAAGTTCTCAAGAGTCGAGAGGGGCATCACACAGAGCGACCGTTCCCCCAAGGACATTTGGTTTTCACTTAACACTGAGCTATCTAATGGATATATATCCAATGGAAGCATTACAAATTTCATAAATCATTTTGGTTCACTGGTATTTTCTTTAATTGACAACCTGGAACATTTACAAATTAAAATGCCCCCTGTGCACCCAGAGCTGTCAGGATAGCACATATAATGAAATAAGTCTTCTTGCTACTGGCATGGTCAAGTGTTAAGTGCATCATTTCTAAATGCTAGAGAGTGTAGCTCCCGGGCTGGGTTTATTAGGATTGACAGAGAGTGAATTATATTACTGCTCAAAAGTGAAATAAACAGCTTTACCTGTAAGTCACGCAAGACCTAGTAAAGTACAGGCTTTGCTTTAAATCGAAGACGAGAACAAATTGTTCGTTATTTTAGTTCTAGTTTATAAGAAATTCATACATGAATTCAACTACACTTGCTTTGCCGTAAAGTGACTATTTTCTTGTCTCTTGACACCTGTCTCGACACTTTGCAAGATCCACAGTATTCCGAAAACCAACAAGCGTTTTGTTCTAGTTCTTTAAAAACAGTTCCTATCCTACATAATTTTGTGCAAAGAAGGTCCAGATCAAATCAAAAGGACCTTGCTCTGGCTGTGGCCATTGACTGCAGCATTTCAGTGCTTCTGCCTTAGCTACTGCAGAAGCAATTCATGTGGATACAGCTTCAGTTTCTTGAACAGTCTCAAGAATTTATCATGGAGGAAGGTAAAATTGTTGCATTTGCTGCAACTTGGCCAGGAACCCCTGGCACAGTAAGTGAACTACCAGTTTTGTTGACATAGACAGTACCAATCTCTGTAAAAAAAACACAGAAAAAAAACTGTTGAAGATTGTGTGCCACAGTTTGGCCATATGAGTGTTCGTGTTGAAACCACAATTGTGCCATTTTCAAAAGGGGGATTGGCAGTCCTTGGCAAGGGATCACAGCACACAACAGAGCAGTTATAATTGCCTACACATTCAACACGGACCCTTTGTCCCAAACCAACTCATAGTCACTCTCTGGTATTGATATTCCACTTCTTGTAAATTACTTGCCTTCTGCTGACCTTGTGGAATACAAAACACATTGCAGCTGAGACCTAAGCGCTGAACATTAAACCCATGCTGGGCCACAATACAAACATGACATATCCAGAACCCCACATGAATATGTAAGTAGAGCGCTAGTACTTGGTAGTTCCATTTCACAGAGCAAGGGATACAGAGAAAGCTAGCCAACTTAAGTTTTATGTTGCCATTAGGCTATTTGCAAGCAATTCAGAAACTACTTTCTCCAGAAATAGTGCCAAAACGACCTCCATAAAATCCAGTGAGGTATAGAGTTTTATGTGTCTGTGATGTGATTGAGAAATTTGGTACACAGAAGGGTGAGGACAAGTGAGGTCATGAGGTAACCCTGCCCTTAGGAATCCAAGAATACCCCCAAGTTTCAGTCACAAAGAAACTATTTTAGTAAAAACTTGGTAACCATTTACACAGAGGTTGTGATCATAAATGACTTTGCAAGCCTTTTTGTCAGTTTTCATGAAGAGCCACTTCTGTCAAATGGCATAATTGAATTTTAATTGAGTTATACATTTACACTGTGTTCAGCTTAAAACTGCAAATCTGCAAAAGTAAAAAAGACCTCTCACATCATTCTGTAAAAGGTGAACTTCTAAAATACTGGCTAAGTGCCATTACTGATTAGTCAAAGACAAGTGTCTCTTTGTGAAAACTCAAAAGTGAGATGACCTACTTTTATGCCCAACTGAATAACATGTTTTTTCCATAGGAAAGGGATGCACATGTTATGTGATCATGCACACAAGTACATACTTGTGGCTCTTCATGAAAACCGAAACAAAAGTTAATCTACATCTAGGCTCTAAGTTACAACTTTTAGAGCTTTATCAACTTGTCAGTGTAAATTTCTACACAATTTCCCTCATTGGAACATTTAAAACCTTTGCTGTCGTTCATTAAAATATCGTTCAGCGTCCTCAGCTATTTCTAACAGTCTGTATTCCAAAACTTTCTGGAGTTCGGGTTTTGAAGACTGGTAGAGTTGGAACTTTATGTCCCTTTAATTCAGAAATGTTGCCCAGTGCTGACAGACACAGGGCAAGGAATTTGGGTTAACAAAATTGTCAAGGGTCACCATTATGGGCCATTCTAATTCCCAAGCCTAAACTTACCTGGCAGCAACAGTTCCTGTTTATTCTAAATAATAAATGTTGATGCATTATGGAGTTATGTAGACAACTTTCTGCACACAAGGGAGGGGTGCAGTAGGATTATCTGTCTGGTATATGATTTAAGATTGGAAAGACATTTTTAGGAAAGTGTGTAACTAAAGATTCATGGAAAGTAGCTGAAAGCTAAACATTTCCCTTTTGTAGAATGTAGATAAAGGTTTGTGAGTTCTGAGGCATTAAGAGTTAAAGGGTCATATTTTAGTAATGATCCCAAAAAGAAGTTGTGTAATTTTTATCTGAAAGCCTATTAGTTATCATTTTGTTGATTAGAGATCAGTAAAAGTATATCAACAATTTTGAAACTCCAACGATTGGCAAAAGGCTACTTTTGGAAATGTCCATGGTGTCTGTTTGAATGCAGCTCCATACGGCCAGAGATGCAACGTTTTTGATGAATATACCTTGACAGTTTTAAGTTTTGTTTCTCAATAAGTAGACACTGTATTCAACTGAAACTTTCACAGGCGACTTTTATTGTGTCTTTCTTGATTATTTTGCCTTTAAAACAGTCTTATCTTGACCAAACCAAACAATGACTCTACCTTTTACTGACTTGATAACATTACAGTCATTTAAACTTTGTTTGTATTTTTTAACAGGTCCAACTTAGAGGAAAGTGATCAGTTTCTTCATTTATTTTAAGCGTTTTTCTTTACAAACTTCTGATGAGTCCTTAAAATATTCTCATCTAGCTGTAAGTTGGGTGATTTTATTATTGAGTAGAACAGAAAACTAAATTTTACACCTGCCATTATGGCATACAACATACAGGAGTCTGTTACTAGTTAGCGATAAACAACTAACCAAAAAGAACAAAATGCTCCAATGGCAAAATCATCAAAACCGCAGTCGCTGTTCAAACATAACAAAACACATTCCGATCAGACATGCAATATATCCCTGTTGATACTGCCTGGAGATTGGTCACAGATCCTCATCCATTGGCCACTGATCCGATGCCTTACAAACCCCTCAATGTAAATATATGTAGATGCATTCACAGACAAACTCTGCATACAGTGAGCTTGTTAATTAAGTCAGTACATAAACTGTCATGATGAGCAAGTACCACTAGAGAAAACAAGTCCACTGAGTAGTCAGATTCCTGGAAAAATGTATGTAAAGTAAATGAATAAACACATTAGTTTTTGAAGGCAGAATACACTTCGACAACACTTCTGTAAATTGCTCTTTTTTCATCTTGTGATGACTAAAAGACTGTATTAAAAAAATCCTCACCAATTCTGTTTTAGAGAGTTTTTTTTATACTTTCAACTGAGTTAAACTCCCTTAACTTGAAGGTATTACACAAGATTGGTAGAGCTGACAAAACAGTCACAGACAGGGTTCATGTTTTGTGTGATCAACCATACAGACCTACGTGTAGTAGCAAAGAAAATAGTGAATAAAACAAACATGCACAATTTTCAGCATGTAAACACATTGTGCTGAATTTTGGTTGAAAAAAAAATCAGGTTTTTAAAAAGTTTTTTTTGTAGGTTTTCAGACACAGTTTTCTCAAATATGACTTAATTTCAGAGGGGAATATTTCAGGAAAAAAAATGGTTTTAGTACATGAACTTCACAATCAGTAAGCTTTCAGACTAACATTAAACACAATGTTTTTATCCTTGCAAATCCTGTATAACTTTAATAGGAATATTTGCTCTCGCTTTTAACATGAACACCTTAAACACATTTAAAAAGCTGTAGTCATGTGAGAAAATCAACACAAAACTCGTCCAAACAAGAAGGCAAACCTCCTTGGTGAAACATATTGTAAGAACCACTACCCCCAAGTACTTAGACAATTGGCACAGCCCTTTTTATGATGCAGAAGAGTTTGTTCGGTTGGTCCCTTAGACCTAGCCCTGCATAGCCAGTTCCTGTTATTATCACCTCCATTGATTTTTAATTCTCTCTCTCATTATGCAGTGTATGGAAACACTAATCTACTCTCAACATTCCCCATTAAAACACCCCCTCTTCTCTTTCAAGTCCCAAACCCCATCTTTAGTTACCCCCAAAGAGAAGCTCCCCAGCAAGAGACAGGAGACAGAAGGCCTTGAATGGACTACTCTAATGGATGACAACAAAGGGAACAGGGGTCCTGGCTCCCTTTCGAGACTGTTTGCAGATGGTGTATTTACATCTTAGCTGGGGTCTTGGGGTAGAAGGGTTTGGCTTCAATAAGACTGGAATGTGATATGGTCATGGATCTAATGAGAATGGGACCACTCTGGGCATTAGATCCAGCCTCTCATCAGGAATGAGCCCCATTCTTGTGGTCTTGTATGAGATTGAGAGTGTGTGATGGAAACTTGAGCAGGCTAATTTTAACTCCAAATCTCTCTCTTTAACACCTTTTGTTCATTCCAATGACTTCATCTCACTCCCGGATTGTATTTCATCCACTTATGGCAAAACAATTCAGTGAAAGCTGCACCAAGTAGAATTTCTGAAAAGGTTTGCTAAAAAGTTTGTTTTCTTAAAAGAGAGAAAAATAACGCATTACAACAAACAGAACCCCCTTCCTCTTTGTACCTCCGTAACTCAAAAACAGCGTATTTGAATAAACAAGGGAAGCAACAAAGCAAAGGTGGGAGGAGTTCTCATTTTTTTTATAGAAATAAACATTGTTACACACAAAGAAAAACTTGTACAACGAAAATTACAACAAAATGCTTTTTTTAAATGTCTGCATTGAATTTAGGAAAACATTGAGAATTCTGGAAAAAGGTAGAAGTCTCCTCTAGATTCAGAAAGTCAGACTCCAAATCACCACCACAAATGTGAATAATGTGTTTTTTATTCAACATGTTTTTAAGCCAAGTAGGCCACTCAAAGCACCTTACCGTATCATCAGGCCATGAGCATTCCTGAAACATCTCAACTCATTAGGAGTGTGCAGCACCGACAACTGAAGGGGGCACAAGTTAGTTACTAATCTTTCACATCAACAATATAAACCCTCAAAGGTACCCATTAACTCCTGGGTGATAAGTTTGAACCCACACTTAGGTGAACTTGGGTTTAATGCGCTAAAGACCGCTCAGCCACGATACGTTGGAAAACTAAATGTTAGGACCAAAAAAGCTTTTATCTCCCTTCTTTTGGTGAAAAGTTTCAAGAAGACAGTTTAAAGGCCGAGGAAATCTACGGTAAATCCTGAAACATCACAGGTCTGTAAAGCAAACTCAAAATTAACCAAAATGGATCTCTACTTTAATGACTAGCCCCACCCATTCCTGATAAAGAAAATTAAAACAACAACTGGAAAACAGCCTGATGTCTAGACATCAAATACTGATAAAGTCCAACAAATGCTTGTTTAGTTGTCTACTCCATTCATTGATCTGAAAGACAATACTTCAAGTCAACTCATGTGTGGATATAGAGGCTGAGAAAAAATAATAACATGGTACAGCTGGGCCAAGTTAATTGATCTGTCTTTGTGGGCAGACAGAGGCGTATTCGGAGAGCGAAATCTCTCAACAGATGTTACCAAGAATCCTTTGTTATTCGGAAGCTTCCAGTATGTGTGACATCTAAGTAGGATATGCTGTAAACTATCAGTTTGGTGTGATATCGAGTTTGTTTTTGTCTCACTGTGATACTGAGAAACGCAAGAGCAAGTACTTCCTGTGTGAGAAGCATCGAATACGTTCTTAACATTTTGGGAGAGTGTGGTTGCGTTGCTGTTTATTTCTGTAAACATTTACTCTCTTGAAGATTGAGAGTCGGCGTTATTGCAATGTAGCTCCATTAATAAGCACACACAGAGCAGGGCCATTTCATAAGCTTTTTTTTCATTAAAATGTTTGTTCCAAACTACTTATCATTCTCCCTTGAGTTAAAATTAGTGAGGGTTCACTCTCGCTGTCTTGTGGGAGACAGACGGAGACGCATGATCTTGTTCAGTCTGAACCATCGATTGCCATACCCACTCTCTCGTCTCAGTCTTTTCTTTTCTCTTTTTCACAAGGTACATGTTGACACACTACTTGAGGGCAAAATGCAATTAACCCAGCCCTATGCAGCGCTAGATGTAAGCCAATACAAAAATGCATTGAAGCAGTGTGGAGAAGAGAGGGCCTGTACACTATTCAGCAGTTCACAGCAAACAACAAACAGGCCCTAGTCATGGCAAGGCAACCATTATTGACCTGAATGGGCTGTGATTATCATGTGTAAATGGGCAAGACAATAGGGCTTTAAAGCCAAATAAAGCCCCCTATTCATGTGGTTTGGACTAGCTGGTCACAATGCACACTGGGTTGAGATTAAACTAAGCCCATGGCTTGGAAACAACTTGAATATCTTGGTGCTCAGTTTGCCACAGAGGTCTTACATGTTCGCCTAAACAGAAAGTTATTTATTTCTTGGAATAGAAAACAGGGTTTACTGGACAAGGAACTTATTTACTTCAAGTCATACCCGACCAACAAACCACAAACCTGTTGTTATTTTAATTCCAATCATTGAAAACACATTCATCTAAATTTCCTTCTGCACCGCCACACAAATCGTGTCTAAAACATTCTTCCTTATCAAACGATACAGTTAATATTAGTCATTACAAACACATTGGTCTGTGACCTGAAGTAAACTATTCTGCCCCCTAAACAAAGTGTGACCTACAAAAATAATTCTAGAAACCACAGTTTTGAAACAGCTAACAAGTCCAAATTTCACCGTTAAACAATAGCGATTGTGAACCATTCCCTAGGACATCTGCCAAAGATTCCTGATAAACACCACTTCAAGGAACAAAGTGCAGATCATCGTGGATACCGGCCATGATACGCAAACCCCTGTGGGTCCCATTCAGGGTACCACCCGCTAATTTCAAGTGACTTAATTCTTATCTCCAAAAAAAAGTACAAACCGATGTTAATGATATTATTCCAGCAATGAATGAGACATTAATAAATTATGGTCAACTTTTGAGGGGTAAAAGAATTTCCACTCGGCACACAAAAACAAGTTGTACAGCACGTGTTGTAAAAAGAAAGAAAGATAAGTCTATATTAGATGGCAACGAGGTGTAGACAAATGAGAAACGATCAGTGACTCATGGTTTATGTGTTTTTCAAAACAGTTTGTGTTCTTCCATACCATACAAAGAAAGAAAGATTGAAAGAAAGGCAGGCAGCTTGGTTGGGCCATGTGGTTCGTAAAGGCGGCTTGGCGGCAGCCGTTGTGAATGGGATGCCAGAGGGATGCCAACGTTCCGTGGGCCGACCAAAGATGCGCTGGGAGGACATCCGAGTATGGTCAGGTTGTGATACCACTGAACTCGAAGCAGCAGCACTGGAAAGACGGGCTGTGGTTGGAGCGGTACCAGTGATTCCAGCAGGGTACAATTTGAGGAGGAGACCACAGGCAAATGCCTACTAGAGAAAGAGAGAGAGAGAGAATACAAAGGACCCTTTTTAAAACCACCACTTAGGATCCAGGCTCTGGCTTGGTCTCTGTCAGTATTTTTGAATGTCAAACTTCTGCTGGCAGACGATGCCTAAGTCGGAGCCAGAGCCGGAGCTCAAGCCTAAGCCGTAGTTTTGAATGGCCACAGAACCAGTGCGATGCTGGAAGCCATGTCAGTCTGGTCCCTCCATTTATCACTGCCCTTAACAGTACTTCACTCACAGGGTGTTAGACCATGGTTAGACAGAGATGGTGGCGGCTTGCTTTGGAAAACTCTCCATGATGTACTGTAAACCAATCGCTTCTTCAGTAGAGGATCAAAAAGTCATGACTGAGGTGGTTAGGATCCATAACTTCAGTTTCCCAGCAACCTTGGAATTGTACCAAGACCATTTTTAAAGACCCTCAGGGGGGATAATAAAAACCCAGGAAGTAACCAACAGGCCCCTCCAGAAAGCCTCAATTAGAGCATTTGTGCTGCATGTGCCTGTCAAAACACACCCATTCCAAGCCTCTAGTGCCAGATTTGGCATTGACCTTTGGGGCAAGTGGGGAAAAATAACAAGCAATGAAAAATCTGTATTCTTTCGCGGTAAAAGCACCAAGGAAAAAGCCAGGTCTAGTACCCATGACCCCTAAAAGCACCAAGGGGAAGTTATGAATGTGCGGTTTGGAGACCCTCCTAATGAGGCAGTCTGTTCTGCTTCTAAAAACTGTTAGTTAGCGTACACAGCTACACATAACAAGTGTTCAATTTCAACATATACGAGTCAACTTCTCAAACTACTGCATTGATTTATCATGTAATTTGGAATTACCATTTCAAAAAAAGAACCATGAATATTCCTGGAATCAAATTTAAAATGTCTTCTTATAATACCCTTTGAACCTTAGGATGCAGAAAACTGTCTCGTACGATTAAAGTTGCAAATTTCATGTATGGCTTACCTGAAGAATTCTCTGCATCCAATTGTTCAGGTAAACATTGTCAGAACTTCACCCTCAACAAATGAACCATAATTCCAGTTGGAATTTCTGAAACCCGAGTTCTTTCAGAATGAGTTGTAGAACTCTTAATTTTACTCAAGATCCCTGTTTTTCTGTAGGCCTACTCATACTGGAATTTATAAGCTTGTCGCACTCGCAGAACTTAAGTCTTTTAGGCCTATTTGAATTCTATTGACATGGACAAAAAGTACTGTGCTTTCATGGAACAGTTTTTAATACAAAAACTGCTTTCCAAACATTTTCCTGTTTGAAAAAAAAAAAACATCTAAAAGTGAATCCACTCTAACAAGATCTTCACCAATAAAACAGGTTGTATTTCTGTCAAACCAAAACAGCAACACCAGAGAAAGAGGCAAGGTTTATACAGTTTTCTTCAAAGCGTGGCCAATACAGCATTTTTAATCATCACATTTCAAGCAGCAGGTACTCACTACACTGTTAAAGCTGATTTACATAACAATAGGCTATATTTGAGACAATTGAAACATTAATAACATCTATTGTTTTGTTAATAATGAACATTTTCAGTCCAGAGTGACTGTTAAATTTCTTTTCAAAATCTGTGATCAACAAAGGAATACCAACCTTCAAAAGATGAAACAAATCAAATCAAATTAAACCGAATCAAATTAATATTTTTTATCACGAATAATGAGCCAAAGAACATGCATAACTCATTAAAAGAACATGTATATTTATATTAAAAGATAAACAAGTTTTTAATATCCTACTTAAAGTTTCAAGCAGGTTCATTTTCTTGAAGATTTTGTTCTTCTTTTTTGTTTGACCAAAAGTATTATAACAAGTTGCCCAAAGGAGAAACACTGTGCATAGACAACATATTCAGGATTAATAGGGCATGCTGACTTGGATTGGGGCTTTGGGCTGTAAAAAGCATTTGTTATGAAACAATATGATTGGAAAGATATTTTAAAAGTAGAATACAATGGATCCACACAAAAGTGCCTTGAAATTGTCTGGTTTTCCTTTTATTTTGTACAACCAAATTTTTGAATCTACAAAATGGCCAACCGTGTTAGTTGACATAGTGGAACAGACCACACAATTTTGAGGCTTATTTGTGTGTACCATTATATTGATATTCTACTTATAAAACGTCTTTCCAACCATATTCATTTCACAACAAACGTGTGTTTTCATAGCCCTAAATACCCAATCCAAGGCAGCGTGCGTAAAACAGATACCAGTACACATTATATACCTTAGTCATCAAGTTACCCATAACAATTTTCATGAACATGAAACTGCCATCGACGCACGTATAGTAGTATTTAAATGATGTCTTGCGCAAGGTTTTACAAACAGGGACTAATTAAGTGAGTCAAGTGCCCTTGATAAAGATGAGGGAATTTTGCAAAATAGTTTTAAGTATTTGCAAAAGATATTAAGACAAAAACTCTTAAAATACATCGGTAAATCTTCAAACTTCCTGAAAATTTTACATTAATAGAAAAGGAAAAAACGGAAAGAACAATATACATGTACCTGTAATGTTAATTTTATACAACTGTACATGAGAAATAATGTTAATACGAACTTTGTATAATGATGAGTGAAAAATAAAATGTAAGGAACTTCTTCAAGACGTACCTCAAACATTTCTAAAAGTATAACTAGATTATACTGACAACAATTAAGTAAACGGGAGTATATTTTAAAATCTGCTCAAAGAACTGCGGCAATTTCTCCTTGTTAACACGATACCCTATCAGGGTCAAGGAAAATCAAGGCAAAGACCAGAGACAAGAAGAAAATTACCTCTTCTGTAAAGTTAAAAGTATTTACGGACAATAAATACGGCAAAACTCAACAACCAAAAAGATGACTTAATATTTGTCAGAATAGAATTAGTCAAATTATTGAAAAATTACATGCATATGCTGTACTTAGAAAACATCTCAACAGCGTTAATTGTACATATTTGTATCCCTTATTAATATGTTAATCTGAGAACACATTCATGTTTTAACTCAATCAGCCTTTGCGTCAAATTCTTACCAATGAATTGGGTCCCGAAAGCACACTATTTCTTGGCGATGGGCAAGGCCCGAAATTGGTCCTTGTTCTTGCTGAATGGGCTGCAAATAACTTCCACCCGATTTGGAGGCATGCGGGTTAGTCAGCATTTGGATCCACAGCTGGTCACAGGAATACCATTTTTTGATGCCCAAAACACTTTGGGAAAGGAGGGTGGCATGTTTAAGCTTGATTGTTCCAGAATGTAATATTTATTTACATTGTTTTTATCAATCAGTTTCCAGAATAAAGTGACCAACCCACATATTGTTTGTAGCATCTACGAGACTTTGTTAGCATCCCTGCATCAAGTTACACTGAACACATAATTGTTTGTACGACACCCCTTTCTTCAATCAGTGATTGATATCAAATTAAATCGGACACAAGCTGAACAGTCAAACCTTCCAGTCTTCTCACAATTAATTCTTCTGTATCCATAGTTACCTCACAATCAATTAACATTTCACTAGCATTACAAATTACACATTACCCACCATTTTTAAAACCGATTTTTCATCATACAAATGCAGTAGCTACTTACACCTTTTTTTTCAAAATTATCTGATTTTACTTTCTCTATTCCACATTTTAGAAATCTAAGTTTCACAATTTGTTTTGCAGGCTAAAATACTCTTGTATGTGCACAGTTATGTCTATACATGTAATTTACATGAAAAAAAAAAGAATTACGCTTTGTTAGGGTACAGTAGTTTACAAGATGAGACACCCTGATTTCTTTATACACCATTTTATATACACATTTTCACTGCAGTTTTATGCACAAGTCCTTCCACAATCCACTAATTTACAGTGCTTTCCAAAAGGAAGGAAGAAAAACAAATCACAATTCAGATTTGTGTTAACATCAAATAATGTCACCGAAAGTGGAACCATTTTAAAGTTCCATACAATTTTTTTTGAACATCTCTGTAAATCTTACTTTTAAGTTAAAAGTAATTGGGAGTTTCCCCCTCAAAAAAAAGGGGGACAAAAAGAGGAAAAAATGGAGAGAAGAAAATACAAACTATTGTAACTGTGGCAAGTTGAGTTTGAGGTCATGATTATTCAACTGTCGATTCTTTTATATAAAAACACATTTAATGAAATACCTTTCAAATACCAGTGGTGTTCACAGCCAAACAAATCTCTCTTGTGGTTGGTGAAATGTTATAGGGAACAATCACACAAACACCCTTTTCTTATCCCAACACGTCCACTACACTTCTCCCTTTTCGGTTCCATTGTATCATTTGTATGAAAACCCTTTTTCTTTTTCTTTTTTCGTTTCCATGAGCAACTGTATTAAGTATACTCAGCTGAACCCGAGTATTTTCCATTCACTACAACAATAACTTGACATGTTCTCACCAAAGTGTTATCAAAAGTGTTATTTCTTTCTTTTTTCCAATCAGGAAAAAATAAATGCAAAGAAAAAAAAATCCTTCAGTACGTGGTTCAGGTCTTGCTAAATAACTTGCAAGTGTGGGTTACTGTGTATTTGGTTCCATTTCCTATGCATTACATTTCAAGCAGAATTGAAGCATGCTTTGACAAATTACCAATTTTACAGGTTGTGACCCTTGGTTTCACAGTCCTGGGCCAAAAGACGCCCGCCTGCCAGCAACGCATGTGAATCATTCTGCAAACTCTCCTTGGATAAACAAAACGTGACAATGCCCCAGCCCCGACCCGTGATAAATTGTGAATAGCACAATTTTAGTTGGTGAGTTGTTGTTCAAGCAGAGCATTGGGCTTTCTGCGGTGGTTTTTCACTGCCGAGTGCCGACAAAAGACTTGAGATAAATCTAGAGTGTTTAGTGGCTGCTGCAGTAGTCTCGGACATGATTGAACTCGAGAGCCTCCTAACTCACATCTGGCTGGTAGTCATGCCTCCACGGTTTCCGTTTAATGTTTTGAGAGGACAAGTAGGGGAGAGAATTGCTATTCGTAAATCAATGTTGAAATAATAAATGGGAATGGGAGAATGATGAAAGTCAGAACATGCCATGACAAATGGCATTTTACTCTCACACTGAAAAACTTGATAAATGTGATTGCACATCTATTTCAAGTTGACGATTCCAAGAAGATTTCTTAACTGGAAAAATAAAATGAAACAACAGACCCAGATTTTGTTTACGGGAGAGTTTCAGAAGAGTTTGTTTTGGCGAGCTGTTGATGAATTCAACGGTTTGGGAATTGACGCCGAGGCTGACCAGTTATGTATAATATAACCATTCAAGAGAGACAAAATGAACAATTTAGATGGACTGTAAAAAGGTAACTCAGGCAAACACAATTATTCACATTCACTTTGGTGAATATTTTATTTTTTATTGTAAAATAGTGTTTTGATAAATACACAGATGCGATACTTTTACAGCAATATACAATAACAGGGTCCTTGGCAAAAGCTTTACATAAACAAGTATGGTGTTAAAAAACCCAAATAAAAATGAAATAAAATGAAATAATCAGAAAGCAAAAGCACCACAACTGTTAAATCAAAATAATACAAAATCAAGGGCTTAAACTTCAAACTTTACTTAAAACAGCAGAAAATTTGAATCCAATGCTTACTAGGACTTCATGGTTTCAAATAATTGAATGAGTGTTCCCATAATTTTGATTTATGCTTTAAAATACCTGTAAGATTTCAGGATTTGTTGGTTTTACCACCACTGGATTTGTCCTGTACATGTTACTAATTCCCACAAGCCTAACCTAATCCTTAAATTCTCCAAACAGGTTCGGATTTACTTGAGGTATGGACTTTTTGTGCTAGAGAACTGCAGTTGTGCTTAATACCCCTAATAATAAAAGCCATCATGTATAACTCCACCATAAATAACTCAAGTTTGTCCGTAAGCAACACATGTTCTTCAGTGTTGGGCCCGTTTAATTTATGAAAATTACTTGATGTGCATGGTTTGTGAAGCATCAACTACCCAATTGGGAAATGCATCAGTGCACAATAATAATATTCCTTATTTCCTAGCACATAGAACTGCCACTGACAGATCCACTTACAAGACAGGTACCATAAGTACATGTACAAGTTATCTCATTCAAATCTAGTTCTCTCTTCACAAATTCACAGTAGATTTTACACACAGCAACTAGAGTTGTGCCGATTTAAACGCATTTCGAAAAAACATCAGTAGTACTGAACTTGCAATGGTGTCTTTAGCTAGGTTCAACTTCAAGCCTTATCAAACCAATCTCCAACACAAATATCTCACCCACACAAAGTCCATGAGCAAACACACAGCCTGGGTTTATCAGGTATTGCAGTAGTGCAGAACCAGACATGAGCCTAGTCAGGCATAGGCTGCTGCTTCTAACCAGTGAAACATCAACAAATCCATAACAAAGAGATTAAATCTAGGGATTGTGAAGAAACAACGGTTCACTGCTTTTCAATAGACCCAGTTGGTGGATCAAAAATGTGACAAGTTTATGCTCACTGCAAAGAGTGAAGGGATCGTTGTCAAAAGAATGGAGCTGAACCACTTCAGATCTTGAGCTTTACATGAGAGTGTTATACATTGATGGCTTAAATCAAGATAGATTTATAAAATCTACAATACGAAAGTATGTGTCTTTAAATCAGTGTCCACAAGGATTTCCCATTGATCCAACCATACACCTTTATCATGACATCACCATCTTGGTCATGTTCCCAGTATGCAAACTGCAATAATAAACACTAGTTCTCATGATACCAAACAGGTGCCAGACTATTTTGCACTTCCAGTCTCGCTTTGGTTACATTAAATTGAATGGGAAAGAAAGATGGCTGGTCCATGATAAAGGTCTGAAGAGGACTGGATTTTCAAAAACTGCCAGTTTGTATTTTTGTTTTTACATGAAGTTGAACATTTTGGAAAAACCCTTTAATTTTGACTAGTACCTTGACTGTGCACATAACTTTTGAACTAAGTTAGTTCCTGAATTACTTTTACAAATATTCATAAACAGACTTAACTTCTTTTTGACACCCACAGTAAACTAGAAATACTTGTACATTTAATTTGAAATCTCTAAAATTTGAATCTTTAGTTTAGTCATTTAGTCATTGATTTTTTTAACAGTACTGTTTGAAGTAATGTTCCAATAAAGGGTGCCCGCAAATTACACAGTACTGATGAACTTTGTTTGAACATTTTTTGTCAAGTTTTTATTTTCTGTACTTGTTTAAAATTCCAATTGCAAAACATCTCACTTTTTTTCACTGAAGCCCCCTACGCAATTCAAGAGTTCTGGAGAACTGGCATTCACATTACAGACACAAATTCAAGGCAAATTTTGAAAACAAAACACAAAGTATTCCATAAATTGTTTGTCTATAGGTCTAATCACTGTTTCTGGGAGTTCGACGGAAAACAAAAATGAGATGTTAATGCAACTATTTTGTTTTATCACTAACCACTTGGACTTAATATTTTTGCAATATTTTATTTCTTATAAAACTGACAAACATGTTGACCAACTGGCATTCGTTCTTTAAAAATGCTTACTGTTTTCCCATTCTATCATTTGCAAACTAAGAGACATTATCGTACTGCGTTAATTGTTAAACAATACAAGCTGTACAAACATTTCGTTTTCTTTGCTTCAAATACATGCACCACAAAAACATCACAGGAGCAATTCAACAATACATTCGTCTCATAACATTTGGACTATTGTTCTGATTCAACAAACACCTCTTTGAATTATGTTCCCTTTACAACCCACACACCCCCTTAAAAAACACGCCACCTGTTAGCAATCCATAACAATTCAAGACTGCTCCAGACATGTGCACCTCTTAGTAAATCGGCGCTAATTTGTAATAAAGTACAACAATTGGCAAATGGATAGTAGAATAGGAACCAGAAATGCAGCGAGTGTAAAAAGGCGACCACTGCTGGATGGAATGGTCAATAAACTAGGTTTAGCAAAAGGACATACCCAAGCTTCAAACTGCCTTGACTGAACTGGTGGTCAGTTCTTGAGTTATTATACGCCATAAATTTTATGTGATTGTTCTAATGTTTTTAGATTACTCCACCCCGCCCCCTGCGTAAAGTGTCTACCAATAGTTCATCCTGAGTGATAAATCTCATGTAATCCTTTTGACAGAGGTCAACAAAAAATTGTTGGAATGGATGGTTCCATCAAATTCAAATTATTTTTCATCATGCAAAGGGAAAAGATTTTGCTTACTGAAGAAAATTACAACAGTAGAATGTTTTTAAATCTTGAGCAATGTTTACCTTGGTTTGATATGAGGCACAATGTAAAAATTATTTTAGAGAGAGTTTTCAATTACTAATATTTCAAAAATCGACACAATACAAGGGAATTGAGAGTGGCAGGTTGGGGGCTGTGTATCCCTTTAAAGTTAAACCCAGGCAAAAGGAATTCCTTGCCTTGAGTCGCCCTAGAGACCTGCGAAATTGATCTCCCAAGCAGAAAATGCACAGAAGATGGATGTCAATTTGGGCACAGGTGATGGGAATTTGAAGTTTGAGAAGTTACAGGAATGGGGTTTTGGTATTTGAAGTTCCTTCTGTGGTAGTGGGACTGGATTAGGGCAATGGCCTCTTTGTGGAGGTCAAACTAGAACCATGATGAATTATGGTTCTTTTTTGTGGAAGTGCAGAAAGAAGTAGCACAAAATGTACAATGTAACTTTGCCTAGTTTCCAGTTGAATATTTGTTATTCAATACAGCAAATGAACTTCACATCAAAGATTCAGAAATTCCTGACTGTATCTTGAAGTCCAATAAATGTGTCTCAGCCATCAATTGCAAACCTCATTATCATACCATCCAAAGCTATTAAATATTAATATTTATGGGTTGAGTCATAAGTTTAACATGTGAATAGTTCCTTTAGCATTTCTGTTTCCTTAGATTAAATATACATAATGAACAAAAATGGAAAACATTTTATGCTCTCATCTGATAACATTGGATAGGACATTAAAACAGATTTCAAAGAGAATAAAGTTTCCATGATTGCGTCCAGTAATGTAATAAATTGAACACCTCTTCAATATCCTGTCAAACATATAACAAAAACTGGGGAGGATTTACATATTGTTGAATTTTGTCCTGCCTTTAGGTGATGATTTGTCTTCTGTCTCCAACTGAATGTGGCACATTTTTAATGCCTGACTGCACTGATTTTTATCTATACAAGGAAAGACAGATAGCCGAGTGAGTGGAGGTCAGGCTGGGTTTGCTGAAGCAGAAGTTATTCCCTGATCAGAAACCAGCTGACACCAGACCTACCATGGAATAAGCTCTGTGGTAGTTTAAAGATAGACCTTTGTACCCCCAGCTATCAACAGTACCAGCGCTTGACATTGTGGGAACACTCCAAAGGTTTATTTGCTATCATTCCGTACATAGACAAAGCGCCGTTTTCCATACTTGAGATTTTTGGAAGGGCTGATTTGATAAGCAATCAGTAGAGTCACAGGAAATAAGTTTTTTGTTTTTTTTAGTTTTCCAAATAAACGGGTTTCAAATAACTAGTAATTTTTTTCCAGTAAAAAAATATAAAGCAAACTGAAGATTTCTTCTTCCCCCCAAAACAAGTTTGCCTTTTATAATTACAAATGACAGTGAGTAAATGTAGAGAGTTTTTCATTACAAACTTGGTAAACTTCAAAGAACTTCATAGGACAAGTTTTGTGGAAAAGTATTTAAGATTTACTAAAATATCAAAAGAGCAGTCATTGCCCGGTGGTAGTGAGAAATCCAAATGAGTAATGAATCAATGTATAATGATTAACTCATTAAGGTCCGATATTTGAATGAAAAAACGGCCATCAATGATCTACACAATACATTATATTGATGATTCATTCAAAATGGCTGCCAGTTCTATCAGCAGTTGCAAGCTGGTAACAAAACACATCCCCTGTACAGCTTTCAAAGATTTAACAAAAGGGGTTTTAAGCTGCCATTAATCACTCATGCACCACCACATACCAGACAGTTGTGTTTCCCCCTCAAGGACTAAAGTGATGGTCCAAAGCCCTGGCTTCTCATGAAAGGAAAAATTCAGGGATCGTCAGTGACAGTTCTCCTTCTCCAATCAATCCATAGATTATAGATCGAAAATGTCTAGGATACGTTTCCAATAGTTCTGACACGATTATAACATTTTCCACGAAATACATTCACTGTGCTTATCTACGTACTGTTTTATCAATATCATCGTCGTTGCTAAATACATGAAGTTACTGACTGTGCTTGCTTGTGTTGTGTGCTCATTTGATTCTGTGAAAAGACGTACACGATGAATACACCCAACTCATTCCTGACTGAGTTTTTTGTTCCTGTATGTACATTTGTAACACTGATTTTGCATCTTACAATTAACTGCTATTTTAATACACTCAATTTATGTGAATTTGACTACCATACCTTACATAGGCCTTGATTTTAAAAATTAAATTACCCCTGCATTTGTAATTTTTACAGTGTTGATTTACAGTGGGTAGAGCACATGCATGTTATTGAATCCTGTCCGAGCATGTGTTAAATAAAATTTTACAAAAATCACAACAAAAAAATTACAATTTACATGTATGATTAAAAACAGATCTCGATAGAATAAAGTTTTATAAATGGTAAAACACACATGCAGTACACAATGGCTGCTTTCATATAGTACATGTACAATTCGGCACAATTCAGTCATCAATGACTATACTTGGGACTTTTCTTTTTACAGCATATTTACAAGAATTCACCCACCTGGTTTCCGTCCAGGGGCTGGAGGTGGGTGGGTGGGTGGGTGCCGTCTGCGAGGTTTAGCGACTGCACTCCTTTGGCCACAATTCTCACACAAGCTCACAATGTCACTCCTACCATAGTCGCATATTAATATTAAGCACAGCGTCACTGATGAGAAAGTCAAACGTATAAGCTTGAATCTCAAGTGTTACCAAGTACAAAAAGCTTAGCTTTATCAACAAAAATCCTCTATTTAACATTAGCTTTACAGTCTGGTGCTGTTTTTTTCTAGCGTTTTAAACCCAGTTCATCATACGTTTGTAGGCGGTTGTTTTGGCTGAAATAGAGAGCAGATCCTGGAGTAAAATATCGACCATGATCGCACTGTTTTTCCCGACCAAATCCACACTCCGCTTGTGATTCCAACAACTAAAAGCATGAGATATTTGATCATGAAGACCAGAAAGTCTGGGCGAGACAAATCTTTGAAGTACTCTGCATAGGTGCAGGAGAAACTTAACTGGGAGCAGTGCTGTAGTCGCCATTGCTCTTGCCAACGGGAGTGGTTGGACTGCTCGTAGAAATAACATCCAATAACTACGGAGGCAGGTAACGTGTACAACACAGAGAAGAGTCCAATTCGCATCATCAGCTTCTCTAGTTTATCCGTTTTGTTCCCGTCTTGCTTCATGAAAGTTCTAATGCGGAACAGAGCGATAAATCCCGTCAAGAGGAATATGGAGCCGATGATGAGGTACACGAACAACGGCGCCAAAACGAATCCGCGAAGGGCATTGATGTTGGAGACTCCGGTGTAGCAGACTCCAGCGAGTGAATCCCCGTCGATTTCACCAACAGCAAGAATGATGATTGTCTTAATGGCGGGGATGGACCAGGCTGCGAAGTGGAAATACTGAGAGTTACGTTCGATGGCCTCATGACCCCATTTCATCCCTGCAGCGAGGAACCAGGTCAAACTGAGGATGACCCACCATAGCGAAGATGCCATCCGAAAATAATACAGGAGCATGAAGAGGATGGTGCAGCCTTCTCGCTTGGCTCCCCTCGTCAATGTCCAGAGCTTTCCTGGACCAGTGGGCCGGTTGCAGGATACACTGTCCGCCAAGAAGAATCCGCAAATGTAAACTACAGCAATGACAAAGTAGCATCCGGAAAGAAAGATAATCGGTCGCTCGGGATACTTGAAACGGGTTCGGTCGATAAGGAAAGTCAAGACAGTGAACAGAGACGAAACTGCACATAAAAATGCCCAGGAACCGATCCAAATACGAGCAAATTTTTGCTCATTGGTGTTGTTGAAGTGCATATGACATGGGGCTCCACAGTTCTTAGCTCCAAAAAATTCATAATCTCCATCTTTCTGAATCATTAGTTCCTTTGGACATGAGAAAGGTACGTGTTTCTTGATAGCGGTTGTTGGTGGCATCTTGGTCACATTGGGAGGGGTTGTGGGAGGAATGGTGAACTTATCTGTAGTGCGGTTGCGATCAAAACATAGTCCAGTTTCGGGGAATTTTTCGCAGTCGAGACTGGCCGGCCATGAAAAACCGAACTTGTTCATGAGCTCCTCGCATCCATTACGGGCACTCAAGCAGAGCGATTTGCAGGGCTGAAGTGCAGGTTGATCTGGCATTCTAGCACAGAACGGAGCATACATGGAACACAGGAAATACTTGAGATCCACTGAACACTGCACTTTGACAAGTGGGTAAAACTGATGCACCTCTAGCCCAGCTTCATCTTGTCTTTGGTGGTTCAGTAAATTTGGCATGATTGTTTCGTTGTAGGGGACGTCTTGGCACAACGGAATGGTAATGGGCTCGCACCGTCCGTACGATATGCTACCGATTTGACAGTCCACCACGGAATTCGTACACAGAAGAACTGCGATAATCGCAACAAGGCGGGCCGTTGATATCGGCAAAACATCTCCGTTTCTGAACGCCATGTTGTCAGTTTGGTGCTATGATATCCTAGTTATTGCCAGATCATCGAGACAGCGGCGATCAAAGCCTTGATTTCAGAAGAAATTCGGCAGTAAAGCTGTCTGATGATGTCCTATCGGCACGTCTACAGTCAGGTGAAACACATTCATACATGCAGCAAACACACCATTGAATGATGCATACAGAGCTAACGATACAAATACCCTGCATAGACGAGACTGCTGGCATCTACATAGTCGTCAGTATTGCCAATGTGTGTACCTGCTTTGTGTGGCCGGCTGAACCCGGTGGCTGCGACTGACGTCACAAAGACGGTTTCTTATCACCCCAAAATAAATAGCGCTATATAACGCATCCCATCCCCAAATTATCAACGCAACTGATACATAGGTATTTTTAATCATGAATTACACAGCCCATCTTTCAAAATATATAAAAATCAATGATATTTTCTCAAACTGTTTGAAAAGAAACCATTTTCACCAAAGATGCAGTCATTTGAAACCGCTTAATGCTAAGTGCTGTTTGGCCAATCAGCGCACAGCACAAAATCACATGATCACCACTTGAACAAAGTGGTGAGAACAGGTACACAAAGAGGTGGCACTGTTCAATGAGCGTATAAACCCATTCGCCGAAACTTTTCTACCCTCAACACAGTAGCCTAATAACCGCGCATCCGGAGTTTGTAAGCCTTAACCCCTCTCTCTCTCTCGATTGCTACACAAGGGAGACTTACAATCCAGCTGTCTTAAATTCGCAACTTCGAATGCGATTTTGTCTGATAAATTCACGTCTGGCTTGTCTTCCACACTACCTTTGTTCCCTGACTAGACGCCACTGAGGTTATTAATTCTCTATTCCCGATTATGTTGTTTTGTACTTGACCGATTTACTTGATAAATTGGCATCCCATTGAGGGTCCATTTTGTATTAAAACACCGTATGTGTTTTTAATTGATGACGCGGCATGGGGCAGGGCGTTAGGTATAATGGCCGGGAAACTAATAAATGGGTTGAAAAGGTGCATATCATATACAGCTGTATTTGTCTACTGATTGGAAATGCTTCAAATTTTGGGAATAATTTATCAGCTTTTAGTATCAACACGATGGAAGGTTAATTTGAAATGAGGAAGTGCAGAACAAAGACAGCGTTGAAAACAACATGTAGGCCTACGCCATGGATTCTCGAGACGAAACCTTGTATGGACGAAATCCCTGTGGACTCGAGGGAGAGTTATTAATCTTGGAATTATTTCCTGTATTACCTGGCGTTTTCCTCTCTAGCAGTAACTGTTACTTCCTGCTTATTACTCAATACACACCGAGTCAGTCCAGTCAACAATCATTCAATATGAAATGCATACAATACAAGTTAACTTGTGTATATCGCAACGCAGATACAGAATTCAACTAGTATATATGTTTTTATTATAAATATATATATATATGTCCAAATGGTGCTCCCTACTCAAGCCAAAAGACACTAAAACAGCCAAATAAAGATGGACGATAATTACAGCAAGGAGAGGAAATACAAGGAGGAAATCACAAAGAGCACAATCAGAACTGTTGGCGTTTGAAGTTAAACTAAAAACCAGTGAAGAAACTTGGCAATTACCTGATAACAATTGTTATTCACTTTGATTTACTTGTTTATTTTTGTAAGATTCAAAATTGCAGTAAAGTGATTTTTATCTTTCGTGGTTGTACCTCCAAATAAAGTTGCCACATTTGTGTGTGTTTACTCATAAATTATCCTCATTTCAGTGAATCGGCAATTTTAATGAAAACATTATTTTCTGTTGTTAAATTTATCCTTTTCCTACGTCAAATCATATTCACTACTTGGGAGGAAATTTATGTATCACAGTGACTCATGAAATGGTGAAATGTAAAGATTTATATATGTTAAATGTGAAGAGAAAAAACGTTTTAGGGCCGGTTTGTTTTTGATGTGACACCCATACTCATGTGAATACAAACTACATGTACACAGTCTTCGGAACCGTCCCCAGATTAGGATGATGGATATTGGAAAGGGCAGGTCCCCTTTGTGCTCAGCGTAATCTCCACCAAATCGGGCAGTACGGTCTTTCCGGCCGTCCTGAAAAAACATGAAAGAATTGCCCAATTTTGTAGCTTTTTTTTTTCATCAGGCCACAATTAATTATACAGAGTTTCCTGTTTAGAGAAGCGGGCCCGGTGACCTGTTTACAACAATGCGTGGAACAAGGCGGACATTAATTGGTAAATGGCTTGCGGCAGTGATAAAACCTAAAAGCTACTATCGTTTATGTTTCTACGAATGAACTGTGGAATCAGCTGTGAGTGGCAGATCAGCTGCATGATGGTGAGTGATGATTTGAATATCGTGAATAATTCAACAGTTTAGTCGCCAACGGCGAATGATTATTTGAATACATGGATAATTCATCAAACTTTTGATACTGTTGTGCGAAGTGTAGAGTGCTTATTTGAATATTATGAGTTTATTCAAATCAGAATATTTACATCAATTTTTGTCTAACAAAATCGAAGTTACGAAATAGTACTCACTTTGTCTTATTTGGATAGGCTTCATTCTGTAATTATATAGTAACTGTAACCCTCTATTTCATCATATTCCAGTAATTAATACACGTCTCAGTTTGATTTTAATTATAGTTAAAGCAATACAAGATTGTGTTGAGGAAGAGTCCAGGTATCAGATTAAGCAGTAATAAAATGATTGATGACGAAAATCACACAATGAAAATTAGTCTCCATCTCAAGTTGACACCTCTCACAATATATCTCAGGTTGTGGTTGTCCAGGTTGTGGTTGTCCAGGCCGAGGTCATCAGACCGTTAAGTGAAATGGTTCAATTGTTTGTTCCGCTTGGTTGATTTTTTAGTATTCACTCAACTTCCCCTGCGGCCCCAATTACCAATATCATTGGGTTCGGTTAAAACTCATTTCTTGGCCAGCCAGAATGGTGTGTATGATCATCAATTATGAAAGGATTGAAAAATAAAAGAGAGAGGGAGAGAGCGACAGAAATAAATATTCCTGCTAGATTCTAGGATCAGGTGTCAAGATATTCAACATTTAAAGACCGTATGATTAGCCGTTGCATCTTCATCGCATTCTTGTTATGGTTTAATTTTTTAAACTTTAAATATTAGATAAGTATATCCCATAAAATCTATCCCTGTATTTCAAGAATAGAGAAATAAAAAAGTTACAAGATATTTTAGGGCAGTGAATCGTGTTGCATTAACTGTCATCGTCTCGTTCACTGCTTTTAAATTGAAAGCAATCAAAAACTTGATTCACTTCTTTTTTTGTAGAATGGCAAAGGTCTTGGGTTTGAATCTCACCCGAGTAATATGTTTGTGGATTTTGTTTACAGGACTTGGGAAAGTACTGAGTATACAGTGGTTAACACACATCGGCATATTGGTAAAACCAACAAATATGATTTGATATATTAGATAAATCAAAGCAAGATTTAAAATGAAACATAAAACAGTAGAAAATAAATACAATTACTTAAATCAAAAAATCTTTCATCACGGTTGAAATTGCAGACTACATTTAACGACACTCCCAAATCACTCTGTCTGAACCGTGAAGACGTAGTCAGCCTGCTGAACAAGATGTACGCAGGCACTATCCATTGAGAAATGGTATACATTTTGATCTTACTGAGCAGAGTTCCAACTAGCTGTCAATGTCTATGCCATCCAACAGACGCCCGGGGGGTATTTTCTTAACGTGCACATTTTACATGTTTTCAGATTACTGCCCTTCTGGCTAGGGAGTAGGGTGAATAGAAACATATCCGAGATGTAATGTGATCACACATTATGATAATTGCGTTGTCGTACAATTTCAGTCCTTTGCAGCCTCTGCAGCCTCTATATATCATCAAGAGTTTGGTATTATTATAGTTTGTGTAGTTGAGTGGTTCAATAACTTTAATTATATTCACAATTTTAGCGTTCACCAGTTCAGAACTGTCTGTACAATGGATGAGGCATAGTGCATTTTAATGGAGAAATCCTAGTTTACACAGCAATAATAATCTGATTGGAATAATGTGCATGCTTTGTCACAATCTACACAAACTAGCTTTGTGATTTCTATTGATCCTTTTAAGGGCATTAGACCCACATCCAAAAATGTTGTCACGTTTCCCGTGTGCAATGTCATTTTGAGTACAACAGTTTACAGTAAACCAAAAATGCACCAGACTATCCCCCAGCCTAAGTTTTATTATATTGGTTGGCATAGGAGTAAAACAAGATGGCTGTAAATCAAAGGTCTGACACCAGACTATTCCCCCCTAGCCTCAGTTTCATTTTATTGGTTGGAATAGGAGTAAAACAAGATGGCTGTAAATCAAAGGTCTGGCACCAGCCTCTTTCCCCCTAGCCTCAGTTTCATTTTATTGGTTGGAATGGCAGTAAAACAAGATGACTGTAAATCAAAGATCTAACATGGCTGAACAAGACATTATCTCAATGGCGAGATAGTTCCACTTTTTCAATTTTGTTGTTGAAATAATCCTCATAAAATATTGGTTTTTTTTCCAGGACTCATTCCTTGAATAATGATAATGTGGAGGTGTAGTCATCAACCGCTGAAGTTAATCTCACAAAGGTCTTGATAAATTATAAATAGGCCAGATAGAATGATAAACCAGACAGGCAAAAACACTTGAGCAAACACACAGGGGACTTATAAACCCACAACTATTCCGCTATCAAGAAATACTACTATATTAGGTAGAATAAAAATACAAACATTGAAAAGCTATTCCAATGGAAATATCATTATTCATTTATCTGTTGTCCTCCAAGCCTTGATGCATACTGCATAAAGGATCAATGTCACACAAACCATCAGGATATAAGTTTGTAATTCTTCTCCCTCTGAGGTTCCTTTTGGTGTCAGTGTCTCTCCGAAATAGTTAGTTTTACAAGATCCTAAGTACAAGACTTAATGGTTATTTTTATAGGGGTTTGTTGTCATAGCCGAAGCGCCTTTTGTTGCACTACTGTTTTATGTACGTGTTAGACTGCACATGTAAAAATGATGGCTAGCACCCCTCTTGAAACAGCATGACCCTATTTCTTTCTAATTCATTTTTCTTTTCAATGCGTGTAGAAAAAAAGTAAAATCATTCATTAAAAGCTGAATGTAACACCTAATAAAAAACCTTGATCCCAAATAATCAATATGTTCCATTAACCACATGTTCCATTAACCCCTCTTTAAACAGCATGGCCCTGTTTCTTTCTAATTCATTTTTCTTTTCAATGAGTGTAGAAAAAAAGTAAAATTATTCATTAAAAGCTGAATGTAACACCTAATAAAAAAACTTGATCCCAAATAATCAATATGTTCCATTAACCACAATAGGCCTGTCCTGTTATTCCATACATCCATTGATTATCCAAAGTCCACTAAAGGCAATCCCCACCCCCCGCCCCCCCATGCCCTCCCCCTCCACAGTGGCGTAACCAGACATTTTCTTTGGGAGGGGGGGCAAGAAGGACCATAGAGAAAGGAGGACAAAGATATAATTGGGGGGGGGGGCCTATTTAATGTATCAAACCATTCATTTGTGTATTTTTTTTTTTTTTTTTTCATTCTCACTTGGGGAGAAAGGAGGTGGAGAGGATTGCGAGTGGTGGGGGTCGGGGGGGGGGGGATAGGGGGGATCCTATCCTCTGGTTATGCCATTACTACTCCACACTCATGCAGGCTGGAACAAAAATAAATTCCAGCATGAAACCTTCTCAAGGAAAAGGAAGTTAACCAATCAATTGAACTTAATTAAGGCTAAAGAAAAATTGACCAAATATTTATGGGAAAGGACACATGCCACTGCCCCAAGTCATATATTTATGGTTCTCAAAACACCACAGCTCTCACCAGACCATACAAAAGGAATGTGGGTTTGAGATTCGATTGTTTGCTTATGTAAGACTTCCTCTTTTTAAAAAAGTTTCTGTACCCTTTGAAGGTTCAAGGGTGCTGTCATGTGACCTCAGGTGACCTGAGTTTGAATGATTGGGATTCTTTTTTTTTTTCCTAGGCAGTAAATATCTTAGTTTCTGGCAGAGCAGATGAAAATGATTTGAGATAGCTCTGGTTGATAAACAACTTGTATCAAGACAAATATTTTCAATGTGTTGAAATTTATGACTACTATCACGCTGTATCCATCTTTGGCCACATTCACTGCATGCATTAAAGGTACCATTCCCCAAAAAGTGCCAGACTGGTATATCTTTCAATCTCAGTTTGGTTTAAAACTAGTTTGAATCTTTAAGAAAAAAAACACAACAAACACACCCAAAAATGGCTACAAAGTTCTCTGCTTGTGGAATTCCTGAGGAAGACTATTTTTAATTCAATTTGATCTGACATTTATGGACTGTAAATAGCTTATTTGCTTACTTTCACACATGGGAAACGGGAAGCAATTTCAGATGAGTGTTTTTGACAAAATATAGCATAACTACTCAGTAAATTTGATAAAGAATATTGGATTTTATAGACAGCAATTTACATTTTAAAACCCCGAAGGTGTATAGCATTGTACTAGTCCCTACTTATATTTTGTACTATTTCCAGTCATAATAAAGCAAGGAGTCCTTGTTCTATTATGATTGTAGCCCTACATGTACATGTTACCTTCTCTTGTTTAATTCACTGTAGTACAAGTAAAGTATTTTGACTCAATGCTCACTACCTTTTTTATTATATGAACAAGCATGCAGTGGCATAACCAGGGGGCAAGGGGGGGGGGGGACGGTAGCTCCACTGCTCTGAACAGCACATAGCTATTTAAGTATTGAGCCATTCATTTGTGTATCTTTTCATTCGAGTAATTTAAAAAAGAAAACAAATTGCCACTACCCCCCCCCCCCCCCCCAATGAAAATGTCTAGTTGTGCCACTGTGAACAAGCCCAATGCAACTTTGAAAATTGACACACTTTAAAATCACCATTAAACCATTACAGCAGATAAAGGGCATTGTAAAGACAGCATTCTAAGAAGTTAGTCTTGTGACAGTCAAATTTATGACTTAAAATGTTTGCAAGTCTTTGAAGTGTAAAAATAAATGTGGACTTAATTGAGTTAATAAATTGAATCATATGGAATTCACAATGACACATTGTTGTTTTGTATCCATCTTGTGGCTAGCTAAAGCACTAAAAGAAGTCAATTCTCCCCCTGCTTTGTAGCCGACCATTTTAATGATTGTATATGAACATCAGAAGACAGGTGCTGAAGAGATTAAGAGGGAATCAGTTCATGATCAGAATGTCTTACAAGAGATTAACCCACAAGGAGCCTGTCAATCATGGCCACTGGGCCAGAAATAAGCCTCTTCATTTTTTCTTTATAGGGTGGCTTTTTTTTTAACCCTGTGAGATCTGAGTTATAGATTGAGGTTTTGTAGAGCGACAAAGGCTGTCATAACAGGAGCTGAGACTGGTTTGTGAGAACTCTACCAGTGCGTCATTGTTCAGATGCTATGGGCTGTAAAACATGGATTTGAATTAATCCATACACATATTGAACGAGTACCCCGCAGGGCTGGACTCAATTTTTCATTCCCATTCAGGGGTAAAGACTGCTGGAAATTTCTCACGGCATTTGTTCCTCGAGATGAACATCATTTTAATCCACGCCACTCCATAAAAAGGGCTGTTTGGCAAAATAAATCAAAAAAGTGTACATCTTTTAAATGGTAATAATTATAAATTTATTTAATAGAAGATGTATGTGTCAACATCACTTGTTTACTTTCACTTAAATTTATTTTCAAAATACCTGATATAAAATCTTTTTTATTAATGAGCGGTTCAATAAAAAGAACAACATTTTCAACAGTACATTTCAACAACTCTGCACAGTCACGATTTAACATATATAAAACACAATTAAAGTGTCTCATTGTCTTTGAAATAGATTTAAAAAGACACTAAACAGAAATTCATCATGCTGCTACCATCCTGGTCATGTTCCCTGCATCCAATACCAGTAATGAATGCTAATATTCAATGTACAAAAAAAGGATCCCAACTATTTCTCCTTCCAGCCTCGGTTTGGTTACATTAATTTGCATGGGAGAATATCAAGATGGCCGAACCGTGGTAAAGGTCTATTCATCTCAAGAAAACCTGAATAAAGACAGCTGTGGGGGGGGGGAGCTAATCTCCCTTTCCACTTCAAGACAACAATGATTAGATGTCTTTTATTGTGAGGGCACATCCTCATCATGTGTGCTATTACAATCATGAATTATATTTCCACCCCAAAACAGGGCAAGTATATTCCATCAGACCACACCTCGGTTACATTGGTTACAACTTAAGAAAAGCCAATTTGGCCGCTTCCCCCCTCCCCATCTTTTCCCCTGCTTCCCTCATCCTTTCCCTCTGCCCCTGAAGACATTTCCTGATTTACCATAGCAACAAAAGCCCCACGGTGATCAAATTCACCTTGGCAGCAAAAAATGTGCTACAAACTCTGCACAAAATATTGATTTCTCTCGCTTAAATTTGTCCTTATTTTTCAAGTGTTGCTAGGAAACCCAGAGAACCGGAAGTGCTGTGTGTTCATCAGATGAATACAGAAAATATCCAGAGGTGTGACTGCATAAACATGTAACTATAGTTCTTGATCAATAGGTGTGCTTGCTTCAGACAACATTTAAGGCCTGTTACAAAATTTAGTATCTGATGGGTTTTTCCCTCATTTATTATATTGACGTAAATTCAGACATAAACCTACAATGATAACGTAATTTTCTCTCCGCAATCCAGAGTGGCTAATTTAACAAATGAACAAAAGATACAAAATAATAAAAACAATTGTGTAAAACTATAAGCTTGATAGTTTAGAATAATAAACGTTGAATGTTTATTTCCTGTACTTGCATGTCAGTGAGGAACAGACCTTTTCCTTTAGAGCTGACCAGAAGACCAAATGCACTTTTATTTAAAGCCCGAGTTTAAGTGTCCAATCCACAGAATCTGTTTCCATCAAACTCAACATAAATTTAAATAAGACGCTTTGAACCTGAGAGGCGCGCAGGCTACCGCCATTAGTCGGTTCCCATAAATGTCAATTAAGCCACGCTCTACTGGAGTTTTTCCTCCTCTTTATCCAAGAAGAAACTCTCAACATGGTGTTTTTTCGCAAGACATGGCATCGTTTTCACGGCCGATTGCTCGTTTTTTATCCCGCCTGTTGGGTCATACTGTTACCTATTGATTTAGTTGGATTATAGTCACTTTCAGCATGCTTTCAGCACATCTTACAGGGCTATTTCCTTTGTCAATGGCAGTGCTTGGGGGCAACTAGAGGGGAGATACAAGCTGAATAAACACACCCATATATCCCCTTTTGCCTTATTTTATGCTATTTCTTGAACCTCAAGAGACAAATTATACAAATTAAGACGGGGCCCAGGGTAGCTGCCCTGAAACGCACATTTTAAAGAAGCATTTCCAATTAATTAATGACCACTTTTACCCAACATCAGTTCATCCAAAGAAGTGAATATTGCTTAATATATCTCACTGTAACAAGTCCTTCTAACTTTAAATATAGGATTCCAAGATTCTTTCATATTTAAGGGAAACTTTGCAACATTCACTCAAAAAGTCTAGCTTTACCATGACGGTAGAAGTCCATGGTTTTAACTTTTCATAAATTACCCAAAAACATCAACTGGCTGATGTCAGAATATGGAGGGAGTAGTGCTTACAGTTTCCATCCATCCTACACCTTGGAAGTCTCAAATACTGCAGATCAAATCTTTTTAAAGATTGAGAAGTTCAAAGACTTCAGACCATGCCCAATTCACATCATGGAGTCACTCACAGGCTGGTCTGACAAAGAAATACAATCAATTTGTCAGTAAAGCGTTTTATGTTGTATCTACTTCCCCAAAACTGATCTACTGGTATTCTTCTTAAAACCTGTGACAAATTCCTCACTTTACCTACTTAATTTGATTAGAGCAAATGTGCTGCAACATCCCTGACAAAACATAAAAAAAACAGTTTTTGTTTGTTGTTTTCACTATGAAACTTGCACATCCTCTAGTTTGTAATTAATTTGGGGTTGAACAAAGAAAAATTGACTAGAGTGGGATTTGAACCACTGACCTCCAGTTTAATCTCCACCAACTGAGCTGACATAGGGCTAGATAGCTAAGTTGGTGGAGCACTGGCACGTTAAACCGGAGGTCGTTGGTTCAAATCCTGCTCCAGTCAATTTTTCTTTGTTTAAATTTTTCCCAGTCAGTTTTTATATGGAAAACTGGAGGATTGAAGTGAATGCACTCTTCCAAAAACCAAAGATAAAATTGACTTTGAATTGAGCTTCCATACAAGGCAGCCAGATTGCATCCTTCTGGTGTGTGTGGTGTGTGTTGTGTTGTGTTGTGTTGTGTTGGGGGGGGGGGGGGCAGGGGATTGGAGTCACCACTAACCCTGCAATACCAGAAGGCGATGATAGACAAGTACCAGACTGGGTTGATATGCTACTAACTCCAATATGAATGTGGGATTATTTATGGATGTGGTAGAATTGTGATGAGATATTTATATGAATATTTCAGGCTCGAGGAGGTGGAGTTTGACTTCCTTGTTTCGGGGTTGCCATTCTGGTTTCAGGCTTCTCCCTGCGGAAATCTTGGTAAAAACATCTTGGGATTTTTCAGCTCTGAACTGAAGAGAAGTTATAAGAAAAGTTATTGTTTATTTGTTTATGTATTCATTCATTTATTTGTTACACATCCAGCATCCCAAGCACAAATAACAGGATGATTAGGAAACAAGAAGAAATGTTAAGTATTAGATGTGGGAGAAAATAAAACCCCAATCGCTAAATAAATTAGCTATTTAAAAACAATTTTCTTTTTGCTTTTCCTCAAAATGTTTTTCAATGTTTAATTGTTGTTATCCCTTTATAGATATGCATGCTTGGTGAATAAAACAATGATGTATTTAAATAGATTGCATGTCAAATCATTTGTTTAAAACCTGTGAGTCTGTGAACTTATTGTGACGTAAAGTTTGTGTATATTTTCTTATATAAATTGCCTATAAGCCAGACAATTGATAAGAGTCTCCCAAATGAGTGACAGGGTGGCAAGCATCCAGAAAAAAAGTTTTCCAAATTGTTTAGAGGCTTAACAGCTGGAAATGTGTTTATATTCAAGATTCCTACCCTACAAATAAAGCCAACAAATCTAGCTCTGTCCACACTCCTCAAAACAACCCCATCAATCCCATGTCACCTCTTCGCAGAATGGAACGTTCCAAGTCTTCTAACAGCTATTTATGAGTTCCCCCATCCTGGTGCACCTGCACATTAAGTTGACCCTAAATGACCTCATTAATTTCAGCTTTTAAGCCTTGTGCCTCCTCCTACCCTCACTGTAGGTATCAATATCTTTGTCATTTGCCTGAGTCAGGAGTAATAAGAACGGATGGATGCACTGGAGGCAGGCAGCAAGATGTGATGGACTGGCAATAAGATGGGCCATACAAATACAAAATTACGTTACTTCCTGATTTGCCTCCCCAAACAGGTCACAATTCTGTTATGGTTTGAGATTTCAACTTGCTTCACAAATTGATCGGTTGCCTCCTCAAGAAATGTTTCGGCAGAATATATCTCTACATACTCTTATCAAAAAATGGTGCTTTGTAATGCAACGTACACATTCATGACTTTTGAAGACTTAGGGCTACTTCTTTGAATCTACTATAACAAATCAATTCTTATATTTCAATTGTTCATATTTTATGTTGCACATAGAGGCTCCTGCATTATGTCCCATAAAAATGTCTCATATCATTATCATTCTATTCCTGTAGGCCAATTTGATTTCTACATCTAAAGAAAGATATTATCAAGTTACGAATACTTATCGTTATCAAACGTAACCTTATGCAAAAAATTACTTGATTTTACGTTTGAATGACAATGACAGATTTCCGTAACTCTAGTAGGAATACATCAAGACCCTTCAATTCCAATAAGTCACATTTTTCCATAAACCAAAGTCAACCGCATCCCAGCCAGGCAGAGGAGACGATGTGTCACACTCAGTCAGGAATCGCTCCTATCAACAAGCCAGCTAAATAACTCCCACAGAAACAAGAAATGCCGGACCACATTCCAGCTTCGGTATGTCACAGGAGATGGAGTTCCTCCCCCCCCCCCCCACTCACTCTTGTCAGATCACAATTACTTAGCAAGCGTGGTGCCGTTTTTACAATCATTGAGCACGGTGTGTGTTCAGACGGTCTCGCTTGCCCTGAAACCAAGGGACCAACAGCTCTCACACCACGGGGGTTTCCACCGCCTCAATTTGTCAAACTACTGGAAATATTAACACTTAGATACCACAAGAGAAAGAAGTTTAGTTTGGCATTGACCGTGAAAGAAGAAAAACACCCACCAGTCCAACTTATTTTTGTTCACAATATTTTTGTTGAATATTACTTTAGTTTTTTTCATACACCAATGTGTATTAAGCACCGTATACTTGGTATACGTTTCTGAGACCTGCAAATTTGTAAAAAGTTAATGTTAATAATAATAATAATATTAGAATAGTTTTCTTTATCCTTGATGTCAATTTAACAATTTTATTTAATTTATTATTAATGTCCTATTGTATGAGTGTTCAATTCCAAGCGAACCGTTTAAAATCATTTTAGCCGTTTTTTTCCTCAGTTGTAAGCTTCAAAAGTCTTCAAATTAGGCAGTGTTCTCAAAGCAAATTACATTGTACAACCTCTAAAGAGAACATAATAGGGGCGAGATTGCATGAAAATGCCAAATCCTGAAAACTGGATAACAGTTTCCTCTTGGTGAGAAAATAAAACTCCCTGAATGTACCAGATGTTACATTTCAGAGCTTTACAGACTCTACATCATTTCAAAAAGACATTATGAAAGTTTGGTCATCAAGGCAGAGTCTTTCACTCTATCGTGGCAATTTCGCCCCCGAGCAGGAAAATCTGGGGGCGCAGGGAGATCAAAGAAAACCCTAACAAACCACAAGGCTACATACATTTTCAAGGTACAAGTATTTACCAAGTAACTTTCGATGTCATTCTGTTTACAAAAGAACCAAGCACAAGTTGTACACAGCTCAACGGAAGAAATGATAACAAAATCTTACATTTTATGAAGATTGCACCGTCTGATTTTTATTATCTTTGGATCTGAAGACGGGCGGTCACATCTATTACTTATTTCATTTCATTTCGGTTTTAATAAAAATACCAAACAACAAGTCCGGAGACTAAAAATATTCAGTTTACAAAGAGTGACATCAAAAATAAGTTAAGTAAATTAAAATAGATTAGAGATGTAAAGCCAGTTCTGCTTATAAAGAGTACATTCTGAAGCCCTGAATCTCATTTCTGCTTTGTGTTTCTTTGTTTTGCTGTCGTCTTATAACAGCAGCCTGTTATAAAGAGGTAGGTTGGCCAGTGAGTCCCAGTGATCTTGTTATAATAAGGGTCCACTGCAGTTGACCCTCGTTATAAAGAGCAAGTTATAAAGAGGTACTGCTTATAAAGAGTACATTCTAAGCCCTGAATCTCATTTCTGCTTTTTTTTTTGTGTTTCTTTATTTTGCTGTCCTCTTACAAAAAACAATCCTAATATAAAGATGTAATTTGGCCAGTCTCAGCGATCTTGTTGTAATGTGAGTCAACTGTAGAAATCAACCAGGATATGCCTTGAAATTGTAAACAAGGTGCCTGTCTACATGGCCTAGCATTCTGACACCATTTCTTTCATGGTCTGTCTTTCTGCAATAAAAAGAATGCTCATTTTCATTTACTGTTTTGCCATTCGATTCTTGGTTTGGTCACACTGATTTGCATTGGTGAAACAAGATGGCTGACTCAATACCATGAAAGAGGGATTTGCCATAAAACGTTAAAAAACCAACAAGTTGGTTGTTGCAAAATCAATACACTTTACTGTTTTAAATGGACTCAGCGCAGTGACAGTCAAATGCGAATCACTCTTAAAGGTCACGGGGTCAGCCAGGCCTAAAGATTACATCTCAAAGCAGTCTCTGCATCAGTGAAGTTCAATAAGAAGCTCAAACGATTCCTTGCTCTCAAGCGTAGTTCCCCCCTCGCATCATCCCATTGTTTATTTGGACAGCCTCGCCAAACCCATCCAACAAGATTGAAACACGCTGAACTATGCGCCCGCCTATTTATATAAACGTATCCACCATCATGTTTACATATTTATGTTTTTAACACTATTCCGATTATTTATTACACGGGGAAGACACACTTTACATATTTCTGTTTTTCTGGTTGATTTACAGACTGATTTATGAGCACTTGAAGTGTTTATGCTGATATTATTTTAGATTCAGCGACAGTGGTGACAAAAAAACAAGAGCCGAGAGCAAAAACATTAAATACAAGCTCCAAAACAGTACTAAAAAAATAAAACTTCTGCTAAAAAAATGTCAGTGTAGTCAATGTAAAAGGGAATTTTAAGTCAGTTCAGTAAAGCCTTAACTTTTGGTAAATACTCTACAAGTTAATGTCCATACAAACTTTGTTGGTAAAAAGCACCGGAGAGCTGTTGATAGTATAAAAACATTGCTAGAAGCGACCCCCTTTGAAGTAATGTAGTTTTAGATAAAGAGGTAATTTTTCACCCCAAAATTTGAAGGCATGAAGCCTTTCTCAGGCTTCTGAAAGCACACAATTCCAACAAGGATGTTTTTTCTTTAGCAACTTTGATGACCTGTTGACTCCAAATTTTCACAGGTTTGTTTTTTTATGCATATGCTGGGATACACCAAGTGAGCATACTGGTTTCAAAAATTACCAAAAGCATACCTTGCCTTTAATTTGCAAATTGTTCACTAGTGATGTAAGATGTCCTAAGGAGGCTTCATGTATAAAAGTTCAGAGTTACCCAAGCACATTTCTGGGTTTTTGTTTTCCTTTAAAGTCCTATTAATGTTGCTGTGCGTGCTCCTAGCCTGTTGTTTTTTGTTTTTCGTGAGTATTTTGATTGCCCATCAGCGGTGTTTGTCATGTTTGACTGTAGTTGGCGAGAATGAGTCGTGTGTTAAAAAATAATAATAATAATAATAATAATTTATGTAAAGAATTCAGGCTCAACTGCCTTGTTTTCTTGAAAAATCAGTTCCAACACGAGTAAGAACTGCTCCAAACACAAAAATCTTTTCAACTTAACCCACAGCATGTAAATCCCCAAATAGACGATCTTAGTCACACATTTACATTGTAACCAATGCCTAAAGATGGAGGCAAATCTAGTTCTGCATACAATTTGCAATGCACATGACCCTTGACTATACATCACCCCAAGGGGGTAGAAATCTTCACAGTCCAACAGCTGCAAACAAATCAAGTAAAACTTTCACAAAATGTTTTAAAATTTGCAGCACATCCTCCTGGCTATAGACCGCAGCATTCATAGCAATAACATCAAATTGAATTATATCTGAATATCTCTGTGAACGATTTTCTGATCAAAAAAAAAGAACTCTGAAATGTTCGTTTCTCAGGAAGAAAATTATGTCGCTTTGGAAAAAGCCCAGGGGGGTTAAGATTTGACATGTGGACAGGTGCATCTGAGGAGAGCCAGATGAAGGCTCCATAGGAGGAGACTGTCTCCAAAATCCTTGATAATTTGACGTGGTCACGTCGCTATGGCAATGTGTTTTCCTCTTGAAAATAAAACAGTTATAAAGAGGATGATGGGCCTTGCGTGACATGCCAACGCTGTAAAACACCTTTTGCCCTTGTCAGAGGCACTTGGGCAACTTAATACTGACTTGAAGCTCGGTAATGAAGAAGTATTGGAGAGAAATGGAAGAGATGAAAACATCTTTGGAGATGAATTTGATAGCATGCTGGAGGGGTAAAAGCTTTGCTGGAAATGCCACTCTTCCTGTTGATGCAGTAGTCACCTGACTGAAATTTCATATTAAAAAACTTAAAAGTCAAAACACGTTTTCTTGTTCCTTGTTTTGCATCTAAATAAGGACAGTAATCTCTCCTACCCTCTTCCCACAACGGCCTGATCTAAGACTGTATCTTTTTGTCGACTCAGAAGAAATATTTCCAAACATGAAACTCTGTTGTATATAATAATCACATACCAAGTGTTAGCAAGGATCTGGAAATATAGAGTGTCTAGTTTTGCTTCAAATTGAAAGTCAAGGTTTCCAATATTATTGCACTTGAATAACAAATCCAGCAGGGTTCCCAAATTAATAAACAGGGTGTCCAGAAATTTACCCATCTTGCTAATTCTATCATCACATGGCGAGTTATAAAGGTATTATACAGGATTTGTAGAGCTGACAAAATAGTCGCAGACAATGTTCATGTTTTGTGTGATCAACCATATACATGAAATAACAAACCTGTGAAAATTTGGGCTTAATCCGTTGTGAGAGTCAGGAGAATTTTCAGCATAGAAACACATAGGCCTTATTAATTTTGGTTTAACAACTGAAATCAGCTGTTGTGTTTTTAGGTTTTCAGATACAGTTTTCTCGAATATGAATTATTTTGGGGAGAAATATTTCACACACACAAAATTGTTCCAGTATGGACTTCATAATTTCAGACTAAATTTATACAATTATATTTTGTATCCTGACTAATCCTGTATAATACCTTTAAAGACTGAAATTATCGTATGCCATTTCAAAAACATTTCCAAATCCAGACACAAAACTTCAACCCTCTAACTTTATTACTCTAGCTCTTGATTACAAATACATGAACTGTCGTTACTCATTCCGAAAAAAAACTTATGGAGAAAACAAAAACAACGGCGACAAGCAATCGTATGGTCCATCATCATCATCACACAATTCTCCTCTTAATTGCCAATAATCAGAGCAGTGACAGCGTCACAATTCCAGTCCAGTGATTCCAGCATCAGGTTTCCCAATGTCTACCTCTTCCCCCCTATCTTGGGAACCGCGAGCAAAATCTGGCGTCGCCGTCTCCCGTTTGTAATTTACACCGAATGGGGAGTAGCAACCAGTGGGAACATTTTTCAGCGTGATGAGTCATGTGGAGCGAGGTTTGGGATGTATAATTTAAAGGGGGAAAAGATGTCTTTAGGATTGGCTGGACGAGGCAGAAGAAAGTATTCTGAGGCGTATAGGAGATGTAACTAATGGTTCTTTGCAAAATCTTACCCTCAGGGGCGTCATATATTATGAAGGCTGTGAGATAGAACCCTTACTCCAACTAAGATTATTATGATGTGCAATATTTATTATTAAAGGTAGGGGCAAAGATTGGTAAATACTCCAAAAATGTATAACCATAAAAACTTACTTGGTGAGAAGCACTGCAGTTGTTGATAGGATAAACTATTTTGAGAAAGGATTCCCTTCAAAGTGACGATGATTTGGAAAATTTTTCACCCAAAAATATTTGAATCTGCGAAACGATTCATGCATGAATCGTTTTCTTAGATTTCTGAGGGTTGGTGGCCATCTGCAAATGCTGTGGCCAGAGATGTGGTTGGTACTAAGGCTTAGTTGGTACCCGCTGTTACTTCACTCAGTGTGGATGGATTTGACGTTTTTGTGAAAATACCATGAGAGTTTGGGGTTTTTTTTCGCAGCAAGTAGACATTGCACTCTCTTTAGCTGAAACTATCACATGTGACTTTTATTGGTTCTTTCTTTATAACTTTGCCTATAAATCAGCAGATTGGCAAAAACCAATCTATGAACAAAAAGCAGACATTTAAGTCCATTATCCAACAAAAGAGTTAATAAAAAAGGTGCAAAAAAAAGAGAACTCACCAAGAAGAAAGACAACTTGCCTTTGAACTCTTGACATATGATAAGATAAGATGATGAAGAAGAGGGAATGAGGTCAAGATCTGGAGGGACTCTTGAGTAGGGAGAAAAAAACATCAGGCAAGAGGTACCTGCGTTATAACACATGGATCAATGGGAATGGGCCACTCCCATTCATCACGGATTAAAAGGATGGAGTAGGTGGTCTTGCACCTTCTTGCTTCAAAAAAATTATTTGGGGTGGGGGATGAAGGCGGGATCTAATGAAAAAAAAATCCATATCAAATATGATATGGTTATGTTATATCTAAGAATGTTAAAAAAAGGGAACATACCCAGTGAGAGGATGGATGGGAGTGGCAGGGCTGATTTGCATAAAGATGGTTGATCTTCAGGGTGCAATACCCTTTTCTCCCTCAACCCTGATCTGCCAAATGCCTTGCAGACATGACCAATTACCAGCCCTGCAGAAGTCTATTGTGTCTAAGCTATTAAGCCTCTGTGTAGAGATCAATACAGTACATGCGCCGCCGAAGTACATCCAATTATTGCATTAATATTTTGATTGACGGCTGTGTGTGTATTTGCATGGATGTATTCATCGCACTTGGGTGAATAACACTAAACGGCTCAGTTAACAACGACAATACCGATAAGAACTGTCAGATCCACTCTGCCTCATGACTCAACCAAACCTACCTTTGTCGGCGCCTTGCGATTTCATTGCGCCGTCTTGCACTAAAAACTTGTTCAATTTTGAGAAAAAAGTACCAGTGTCAGGCGCTAATACGCTGCAGGTAGCCATGTATAAGCATGGACCAAGGTGACAAGAGTACATAGTCTGAGAGTGAGATATGATGGAGATTTGAAGCATGTTGTAATTGGTCAATACCTTTGAATGGTACGTCCAATTACAGTTCAGTGCTGGTGTTACAGCTTAGCCTGGTATATTGCTTCGAAAAGATGGAGTACGAAGAGCCTGGGCTCGAGTTTCAAGAAAATCTCCACTAGGCCACAAGCCTTGAGTTGTAGTTTAGAACTTTTACTGGACCCGAAACAAGTTTAACAAAACCTAAAAACATTTCATGTTCATAATTTGACAAAATGGGGACACCGCCAACATTAGGGCTAGATAGCTCAGTTAGTGGTAGAGCACCGGCAAGTTAATCCAGAGGTCGCAGGTTCAAGTCATTGCTCTAGGTAATTTATATTCTTTGTTCAACCCTCAATGTTCATATTTGCTGAACTTATTGTAGGAGCATTTCTCCATGGTTGGAGTTGTGAAATTGAAAAGTTTAAAAATAAAGTATTTAGTATCACTATTAGTTTTGAAAAGTAATTGAAACATATTCAATCAAACAATCATTTAGACATGACAAACAAACAAGAATTATCATTCAAAGGATTTTTTTAAGGCCACTTTTTTATCGGATGAAAGGAAAAACCTTCCCCTTTTCTTTCCAAACTCCGCTTCCTCTTTGCAATTCTTCATTCCTGCAGCTGATGATGCACACCACTCCAGAGACTCCACTCATGAAAATCACTTTTTTTTCTGAAATGCAAAGGATTTGAAGTCAGAGAGTCCAGGCTAATGCCCCAGGTAAGGGCGTAGCTGCAGGGGGTAATCAGCAGCCTGTCCACACCCCAGTGGGTTACCATAATGGCTCAGTGAACAAACACAATATTGCCAAGATCTACCGCTATCTGACTCACACCTCTCTCTCAAAAAAGTGCACTTTATCATCTATAAATTGCTACCAAAGATCATTATTTCGGACCCAAACTATTGATTTCTTTGGTCTCAGGTACAAGCTGGAAAGTGACAGTGGTAAAATGGTGGGGTTCCTTTCGGGAAAGGCGTGATTCATCTGTTTTCATTGTCAAAATCGAATTGTTTATCTTTGGATGATTTGACAAGGAAGTGGATTGGAGAGGGAGGGGACCACAAGTTGTGATTAAAAGAAGGAATGACTTTCATGATTGAAAGTGAGAAAAAAGGGAGACGGGGGACTTGATTGGTCAGAGTCCCCCATCGGAGAAGGGTCCATTAGGGAGAGAACGAAGATGGTGAGGAATCCTCACGCCTCCTCAAAGGCATGAGTCAGAGAGCGGTGAGGATGGAAGAAGCTGAAGGAGGAGTGACTTGGAAAGAAAAACAAACATCCAGGAGAGAGAGAGAAGAAAAAAATTAAGAGAAACCAGAAATCAGTGTCATTCTTTTGAGTAACTGTCTAAATGAGCATCCTGTAAACTTAACAGTTAAATTAATGATCAAATCATTTGACTATAAGTAAACAAAAACTGATATCCTGTTGTTTGTTCACCAGTCTAAATGCCACCCAAGACCACCTACAAGTGTCAAAGCACTCCACAATCCCTTCAATTAAAATGTTTTGAAAGTGCTTGGCAAGACATGTGAAAAGAGCAAGATCCTAGTCACACAAAGGGATAGTCCTGTAAATAGATCAAAGGCAAACAAAGGACATGGAGAATGAATTAATGAGGCATGAGGGAAATCCACCTGCTGGCCCTGCTACAATGCAGACTGTTCTCATTCTGGAAACCCATCCATCTTGCCTGCAGGATTCCCCCAAGATCTCCATTCTATCATGGGACTCTTGGATGTGTAAGGATTGGATGAAACCGAGCGTTCACAATACCTCAGCCTTCCCCTCCCACGGCGAGAAAAGGATCATTGTTTCAACACGTTTCTCCTTAATGAGGGCTTTGACACCTTTTTAGAAAATGTTGAATGAGTCACCAGAATGGTACCCTGGGAGGTAACGATTTTGGTTTTGGGTTAAGCAAGCCACAATTCATTCAAATGATCAATTGTCAGCACTTAAGCCTTGAATTTGCATTCATTAATGTTAAGTGACAAGTGAAAGATAAGACTGATGGTGATGTTCATAATCTGACATGTTAAAAAAAGACAAAATAGCATTGACAGCAACGCATTACTACTTCTAAAGTAAAAAAAAATCCCACATATCGACCTTGCCCCTCCACCTAGAAAACCCGCAAAGCAAAACAAACAGAAAACAGAATAATTCAAATGAATTTCTGAAGTCAAAAAGAAAAAGAACATCCTTGCCCGTTTAAAATTCTTTTCAATCATTTGTTTATCAGTTTTTATAAATACAGTCTTCAAAACCTGTTTTTATTAAGTTACCTGTAAGCTTGTACAAGGTGTGAAACATAATCACATCCACATAAATTGTCCTCCATCAATATATTTGTTTTGTAAAAGTATATTGGGGATATCACGTCAAATTTGAAACCGTATTCAAAGCGAAAAAAATATCCCAGGACGGAATTTCTGTCTGGCATTCTAAGACAAAGTGGAGCCTCAATGCAATGGTCGCGCAAAGGCAACTGTGGACTGACAGACCACCTGAATATTCAAATTACCTAGAAGAGATCTCTCAAAGTGCTTTTATCGTGGAGCTCGCCCTGGGCCGTTCTCTTCATTCTTATGTCATCCGATCCTCCACAGGTGCGGTTTGAGCGAGCTGTAACACAATGTACACGCTTTTACCGGGAATAATTATTGACTCTGTATTGAAGAATTGCAAATTCAGGGCAAACACAAAGGTGGGGGTGTTTCAGACAACGTTAGGTGTGTAGTACGAATAAGTGAACTGCATGAGGGAAAAATGCTGAATATTTAATAGTTTCAGCCAACATGAACATATATATAGGCCAATGAATGTGTGTACAGAGGCTAAGGTTACAGCTTGGACTTTGTATGTAGGCTATGGAAACCTACTTTTAACTCGGGGGATAGACCAAGCTCATTATTTACACTATTCCAGGCAAATACGATGGGGATTATTCAATAGTTTAAACTACCCAGGAGTTTTATTTGCTACTCGCCATTTTTTTTATGTTGATTTATTTTAGGCTGTAAATTTAATTTGATTGTGGTATTGATTTAGTATTACAATTTATTGGAAGCTTATTTTCGTTTCTATAATCTTTGAACCTTTGCTCAGTTTAACAACATATACTACAGACAAAAACCTTTTGCAAGCAATTAATGTTACCACAGCAACACAACTTGTAACTCTCCATGTTTGTTCAGCGTTTGTACCCTTCGATCCACAGTCCTTCAGCAAATGTTTTCATCCATCACATCATTATCTGACAACAAAGTACGGCCACCCCTCCGAGCGAATATATAAAAATAAAACAAAGCAATAATTACCTCGACCTGTGTACATAGAGGTCAAACGAACCATAAGGGAAAAGCACAACAGAATTCTAGTTCCAAACTGCAATAGCTCCAGGCTGCATGCCTTCCTGCCCGACCCCTAATTAAACGAGGGTAAATAAACCGGCTCCTTTCAAGATGGTAATTGTCAGTTTTCTCGGCATGGCGGCATATTTTGGCCGGACTGTTGTACACATGGTGACAACATGATACCGAGGTGGAGTTTGAAACCGATAGCATCTGATCTTTTTTAATTAGGAAAATGGGTTTTATATTTGGGGACTCGGTTGTCTTGTAACAGGGTTCAAACATCAACATGAGAAATAATGTAATGACCAATAAGCCTGGCTTGAACTTCACTAGAAAAAAAAAAAACTCCACAAGACTATAATGCCAAATTTTATGGAGTTACTGAAGCAGGAAAGTTATGCTTAGCAATTTTCTGTGAAGCAAAACCAGCAGGACACCAGTCACAGATTGTACATGTGACATGGTGTCTAGGCTGGTAACCTTATTCTGATAAGCATAGTTTTGTTGTGCTTAGCTTTATGTGCTATGCTTAAGCAGCTCTGTAAAATGTTACCAGAGCAGAATATCTATACTAAAGTATTTCTTACCAACTGAGCTATCTTGCCCTAATGTAAGTGCATGTCAATCCGGAGGTGGCAGGTTCAAGTGCTGTTCTAGTCAACCTTAATTTGTTCATCATAAAATATTTGAATTAAAATGCACCCAGTTTCCCTAGTTTATAACTTGATGTTTTAATATTATTTGCTGAATTCTTTGGAGGAGGTTTGATCTAAAAGAATTAGCTAAAAGTATGCATTGGTAACTCTTCAGGAGTATGTGTATGGGAAAAACTGAACTGTAGGACTTGGGGTTGGTTTACTGGCCCAATGATTATTACAAAATACAAGACTCTGACCAGTGCCCTGATAAGGTAAAAAGTTTTATCATATTGCAGCCATGTTGTCCATCTCCCTATCAAGTCAATGTCGCCAAACTGAGGCTGTGAGGTAGAATAGTCTGGCACCTTTTTTATACAACAAGAATGCATAGCAATATTGCTAGTGCATACAGTGAGCATGACGAAGATTGTGGCAACATGACCATAAAGGTCCACTGAAAGGATTTAAAGTGCCCTACTTTAAAAACCACAGTCATTTGGTAAAATGTAGCTCTACCAGACAAAACTATAGAGAGCCTGTAGGTAAATCTAACCACAAAAATACACAACACCTTGTGACCATAGCATGAACCAGTTCAGCTTTGAAATTGCAAAACCTCAGACAGTCTCACAGTTGGGGAGAAAAAGTTACAAATACTGAAAAAGATACTGAAAGAACCTTCTTGTTTTGAGACCTAACCATAAACTGTTCACCTCTCCTGACTCTGACAAGACCCATGGTTTCCTCCACACCTGAGGGGACAAAAAACTCAACACCAGTGCCTACAAGAAGCCACCTAAACCATAAACTTTTCACCCTAAAACCTCAACAATCCCCTTCACCTGAGAAAAGAAAACACAGCCAAACCACATCCATGGAAACCTACCAGGAAACATGTCCTAACTCCAGGAATGTTACCTGTTTCAACTGTAAGGATAAATAAACAGGTCTGAAGTTGGCGAAGACAATTTGAGAGGCATGGGTGGAAGGCCACTTCCAAAGTCAATGAAATTTGATATAAATATTTAGCTGTCAATAACTGTCAGAATAATTACACTCAACCCCCCCCCTCAACCCCCCCCCCAAAAAAAACCCTTTGGAACACTCTTCCCATCAACATCAGGGAAACCCTATCTCTCACCATTTTCAGGAGGCATCTTAAACACTTCTTATTCATGATACCCTAGTAATTTTCCTACTCTTATTCAGCATTTTGATCTCTTTTTGAAAAAATAAAAAACATTATTAAAGAAGAACGACACAAAATGAAGGATGGTGGCACCTATTCCTCTGCTTCATAACAATTCCACGGTTACCAATGCATTTGTACACCAGGCAATTTAGCATGTAGTGTTTACAAAGAGGTAAAATAATTTGTCAAAATAAGGTGAACTTTTTCCTGACCCAGGAGGCATGGGGCTGAAATGCATCACATCTTGATGAACTCTAGACACTTTGAAGAAAACAAAAATCCACACTTTGCGACTTTATAAATAAAACAGCCAACATCTGCAACACACCACTGATCAATAATGTCTAATAAATCATGGAAGACATGAAGCTGAAGACATTTAAATTCAACTTTCTCACTGACTTACTGAAAGACTTCTCTCGCCTTGCCTCATCATCCCGAAATAGATGGAACATCCTAATGGCATAACCAAGTGTATATATTTTTTTCATAGCAACTTGATCAGCCAAACTAATATCAAACCCCAAGTCTTGACACTTCCATTGCTGAAGGTACTGATTCTTCTTGATCTCATTAGACAGTAGTAAGGGCTCAGGGACACATTATCTCAATTTCATCTTATCTTCAATTTAATGAGGTCAGGGAATGAAAACCAACGGAATGCTTTTGCGCGACAAAGGATATCTTGATAACGGCATTTCCACCCTTTGATACACTTATAATGAAGGATGCATGAGAATAATGATGCAGAGAGTAAATAAGACCCTAACTAATTGTGACAACAGTTATGCTCCCCTCCCTCCCCCCTCCCATTTCCTTATAAAGATGAAATTCTTTCTTGTTGATGAATAACCCTCACTACAAAACCTGCTAGGAGAAGAAAAAAAATGTAATGAATACAAAATAGCTGGCTGAGGTCAATTACTTATCCACTTTTCCCTGTATCAAATTTGCCAGGAAAAAAAAAAAAAAAAAAAAAAAAAAAAAAGAAGAAGAAGAAGAAGAAGGAAGGAACTCTGTCACGTAGAGTATTTTCAAAACACACATTCTCAGCACTGGAATTTCATTATTGGTGCAACACAATCCCCCACCCCTTATCTATAGGAGCGTGTTATAAGGGGCTACCCTGGCCCGTTAGGCAATTGCGACAGCAGCACCTCTCATGATTCCTATCCTTGCTATATGTTCCCATCCACGTTAATTTCCAATAAATTAACTATGAACAAAACGCCATTCTCATTTCAAAATATATACAACATTTTTGTTCATAGAAAATCAATTACTCTTTCCATATCAAAGGATAAGGAACAAATGACCAAATAAAATAATGCGTGATACGAGAAGATGTAAAGATTGCAAGATATTGTTATTTACTCTAGAGTCAGATGAATTTCAAGGAATTTAACCAAACACAAAAGCACATGGGTTTTATTATTGCAGTGACGGTGTATTTTAGTAGCTGGGAATTTAATCAAATTTCCGGGCAGATGTTGCAAAATCCGCGTAATTTATCATTGATAAAAGTGATATTACAGCAAGATAAAATAACTACGGTCTGACGGAAGCCGGTTTTCCGCCACATTTCAAGACAACCATGGCTAGTCAAACACAAAAACGGAGAAAGTACCGCGGGCTACCGGGACATGTCTCGTGGTCAATTCGGAGAGAAACAAATTTGCATGCATGTAATTAAATTCCAGTTGGACGGGGTGCTGTGTCGGTGGATCAAAGAGAACGCCGATGCACTCGGGAAGGTTCTGGGTTACGGATCTGCAGGGCATTGTGTTGAATTGAATCTCGGCGTAAATTGCTCGCTATGGAGGGCTTTCGGATTGAAAATGAGCTGAAGATGAAAGAGATGATCAAAGCAAAGAAAGAAATTCAATTTCTCTCACCCTCTCATGGCGTGGATTTGTCCTTATCAACATCAGCAAGCTGATTTGATTTTCATTCAGGATAGCAAATATGATTTAGCTTGACCCGATGAAATCTCGAGGTGTTGATGAATTTGATAATGTGTGCAGGAATGAACTAGATGATCCAGACTACATTTCTGTTCAGCAGAAATAAACTCCAGTTTTCTGTTTAGCAAAATTGAGAGTTGGCCTCACGGTCACATAGATATGGACACATGCATTGTGACTAGCCAGTTTCTACTAAGCAAGATAGCTTATAAGCTTACCAAGTTTGTCTGCTGTACGCCCCAGGATTAGTTTCACTGCACCAGTCTGCGCTTACAATCAATCTCTACTAAGCAGTAAAACCCTACCCAAGATGTGCAAGTGAAGAATCCACTTTGGGACACACATTGTTTATCTTAGATTTTTAGAAAGGGGGGAGGCCGACATGGAGAGACTATTTGGGTAATGGTTTTAAAGAATAAAAAAAATTAAATAAAAACAGTGAGTTTGGATAGTTTAATTCCTCTCCTAGCAGTAACCATCACGTGTGCAAAACCATATCTGTCATTCCTAAACTGCATTTCCCATGTAGAGATCCCTCTGTTGAAATCATCGCTATCAAACTTGCCCAAAGACCGGAGTGAACTATTCTAAAATTAGAACAAACCACGATGGCTACAAGATGGGTATGCAGCGAACCGTCTCCTGCCCATCTGAACCGAACACAGCTTCAAACATTCCTGCAGACGTTTGCTTTTCCAAAACAGTCCCCAATAAATCTGTAACCTCTGATGACCTCACCACAAAGGAGCCGTTTCATGATTTCAACAGCATCAAACGAGTTGGGGTGAACTCTTTCATCAGCTGAGGCCACCGGCCTGTCCAAGGTGAATGATAGCCTTACCTGATGACCACCATACAGAAGTTATTTTCCCTATGGAATCTTTCGGCAAGTCCACTGCCAATGCCAGACATTCTAATGGCCAGATTACACCCAGGGCCACTCCCAGCTCATACAGCATAAAGGGCTGTTTATAATCACTCTGTCACCAAGGTAGAAAAGAAGGAGGGAGGTCGAGTTATTTAAGAGTCCCCTCGACCCCCAGGGGGTCAGGAGTTGACCTCAGAGGTCAGACCGAGATGCAATTTATCTTGGAGACCTTTCTGAATGTTGTGATAATTCCCCGAATTCTTAGGATTTAATGGGTGTTAAGATGGATTGATGAAGTGACCACAAACTGCTGGAGGTACTAAACCATGGAGCAATGCCTACACCAGACTATGACCAGACACAGGGACAGGTGAAGTACGAAGTTGTGAAAAAAGAAATTATCACTAGGGAGTGAATAATTGGGCAGTGGCAGGACCAAGTAGCTGGACAATGGACTTATAATTGACCAAGTATTGCAAGACATGGTAAATGCAGCCACAGTCAGACACAAAGCTAGTATTTTCACAAACGGGCAACTACCTCTGAAGCAAGAAAATGCTCTACCATTGTTAGACTTTTGAATGCAAGTGTTAAGTAGTATTCAGTATCAAGAAGCCTAACAAACTTGGGGTCATCAGTTTTCATCGTTAATTTATTAAATTTCAACATTCTCCCCCGATTCTTAAAGTTATTCACATTATTTTTAAGTACTGATACATAAGTTTAAAAAAATACGTTGTGGAAAAATGGTTTAAAATAAATACAGCTCGCAATTACAAAACAAACTGAAAAAAAAATTAAATACAAGTTATGCGATTATACATTGCACAAAAATCTGACAGACTTTATCAAGTTTTCTGTTTCTGTAAAAACCTCTTCAAACTCCTTTTTCCAATCCACAAAGCTAGAGAGAGAAAGAGATTAAGCTGAACAAAATCATCCACTAAACAAAATGTAGTATGAGTTGATCAAACACATAAGATCTGTGGATCAACTCCCTTTACTTCTAGTGGCATTAGCGGTTCTTTGTTACGCTTCTCCTTTAAAATGTGTTGACAATTTTGTTATTATTTTTTCATTTGCCCCCAAAATGATGTGGTTCACATCTAATCACATCACAGCAAAAAAAAAATAATAAAGAATAATCTATAAAAATGAAATATAAATTAGATATCATAGATTATACAGGACAATACACAGCATGTAATGGTAAATAAAATATTAATAAAAGTGTTTTTTTAAACTAATACTTGAAAATGATTTAATGATAAAAACATAAATGGGGAAAAAACATCCAAGATCTTGATGAAAGACTCTCAATGTCTTGTATAAAGTCAGGTCTGGTGCCCATTGAAACGCCCCAGGAGAAATGAACAAAATGCACTCTCACAGGCCCTTCATCACAGAAAAATGCTTTGCCCTTCTAAGTATGAGGCATCTAGCCAATCAAATGGACTTGTACAGTGCTGAGAGTTCACTGGACACAAGCGAACTCTTGAGAACAACAAAAATTATATTCTTATAACCATAAACATCCTTACACTGATACCTCGACTTACATACTCAGCCACCATTTTTTAAAAGAAAGATGGGGTATTTAGGCAATGTTTAGTCATAGTAAGTATCGTTGGTACATTATGGGTACCATAATCGCACCAAAATGGTGGACACGTTAGCAAAGGTGTCTGCAAAGGGCTTTAAGCATGACCCAAAAAATAAAACCAACAACAGAAAACACTTTGTGAAGAAAATGCAGGATGCAAAGGCAGATGTGAAGAGATTTTGGTGCCAAAAGTTCACAGCAAAAAGTCTTTGTTTTTGTTTTTGGTGAGAATTTTCCACTACAATAATTTATTTAACACATTTTGCTTCCAAAAGGCATGAAGTTATGAACCTTACTGAACTCGGAAATGCTTAGTGTTTACCTCATCAAGTATTGTGAGAGGTTATACTGCTTGATGTGCTGGCCTTTAGAGCAAAGGACAGCATACTGAACTCAAGAAACTTGTCATCAAGCAAATTCATAATTAGAATTTGTTTCTCTTTCAAAATACCCAGCCACAGTTTTTTGTCATAATCTGGGACATTTTTTTATATACAAATGATGATGCATCAAAATATTTGGCGTGAGTTAGAAAATTCAATGGGAGCATTGGATGGAAAGTTTCTAATCAATGTTGTAGTTTTACAAACTTCCTAAAGAAACGTCTTTCTGACAACATCTATGTCTTGTTCTTTATGTGTAATATCATTTATGGACACACAGGCTGTATCCGAATTAGCAGCAACAGCTACGGCTACAGCGGTTGCTGAGGGTGTTGCTAAGGATGTCCCATACTTCACTGCATGATGACGTGTCAATCCACCCATAGCCATAGCCGCCAATTTGGACACGACCTGGTTATCATCTTACTGAAGAGAGAGACCAGACTATTTGAACCTGCGAGCCTCATTTTGGCTACTTAGATTTGAACTGGAGACGAACAAGCTGCACCATAGTAAAGGTCTAAACAATGTACACACGTGCAAGGAAATAAAGGAATGTACCAGACGCAGCAAGACTTTGTGCTGTGTTCAATTTATGGCATGTCTGAGAAACCACTGAAACAAGGATACCAGCTGATCAGCTGAAAAGTCTCAAGCATGACAATGGAAGCAAGGGTGGTGTTTTACTTGTTGATCTTCAGTAACTCAATGAAACACAATAAAAGGGTTTATGTTTAAGGGTGAGCCAATTACTATTTCAATTAGTTCAATGGGTTTAATATTGCAAAAATGTGTTTAATATCGGTGTATCTTTACTTCCACTGAGTGGGCGTCAATCAGGGTTGGGTCGAGAAAACTTGCTGTTCAGCTTTCATCGAACAAAAACTGTACAAGACCCCTTTTTTTACATTGACGGCAGCTTTTAATTTATTATAGTTTTTTTTTACAACTTCTTCCGCCAGAAGAAAATAATACTATGTTACAATAAAATACACAAGAAAATATACATAATTATGTTCATTTTGTACACAGCCTTCCAATTACTAAAATTGGAATTAATTTAAAAAACACAATTTCAGGTTTATAAAAGTATGACATTGTTTGAGAAATCAAGGCCCAAATGAGAAATTTACTGATCAAAAACCTTCACAAATAATTGTTTTAGTCATCTGGCAAGAATGGATATGAGTGGTGCGATCAAGAGAGGGCGCCATCATGATCCTGAGTGAGACATGGGGGCCCTATGCAAACCAACTGAGGGCGCTAGCACACTTTCTTTGTCATAATTTGTACTGGTCACTCAAAGCATTCGGGAAAGTCTAATCAATTTCATTTGACATGTTTACATCTATACAGCAGGAGTGATATTTAAAACTTGACAAGAAAGAAGAAATTTCCATGGGTATAACCTACATATTGTTTCGGCTTCTATCATTTTTTTTCTAGCTATTTAATTTACTGAGTAGCAAAGGGTAACGGAATCGTAAAAACAGCTTCAGAACAACTTGCATTATATCAAAAGATTAAAATAATATAAGTCTGTGTGTAAAATATTTACATCTAGGTAATACATAGATCTTAAGGGCTTTGCAATCACATTGTTTCTGTCAGAACCAACCTGACAAATACAGGAACAGGACAAGCAAAACTCCTCACTCGGTGTGAAAATTAGTCACTAATTTTGTGAAAAGCAAGTGAAAAAGTATACACTGTAAAACAAAAGAGCCTGTGTCAATGGTTGGAGTTTTGCTGTCCACAGCAATAAAAACAACTTTAAAAAGACCAATAATGTAAAATTGTCTGGTTAGTTGAACAAACTCAGCAGGTAAAAAATCCACCACAACAAAAGAAGTTTCATCACTAAAGAAGTGCTTGTCAAGCAACAAACACTCCATAATGACAGACCCCTTTTCAAATCAAAAGTCAACGGGGAACCAGCCTATCAATAGCACACACAAAGTAATAATTTTGTGGCTGGTAACCCTTTTTTAAATTTTTGCTGAGCAGGGTTTTTCCGTGCTAAGCAGATCTGTGTAATTAGCAGGTCACTGAAATTGCCTTCTGGTGAATTTTTGTCCTACTTTGTTGAAAAAAGAATAAACGCTGTAACAAATGAGAAGGGGTGATGGAATGGATTAGTGCGCAGTCACCGAACTCAATAACAATTCCCCCTACATTTTGTCCGTCTATGTACTTTGATATTCACTTGAAATTAACATAAAAAATATCATTCAAATGAAACATAGTGACAGTAAAGAACCATCTGAGACATTCACTCCCACAACATTTTTTTTTTCCATTTCAGGCGATGACATGTTCAGAGGAACATGAAATTGATTAGTGGCAGGTGAGCCGTGACGAGCAAATTTTATGTTGGTTCTGTCGTTTTCAATCAATCAAATCAATGCCATGAGCTAACTGTCTCAGCTTGGTCTTGTATCCTATGTCTTGCTACTTATGCTGTCTGGACTCCAGAAGGGGGTTTGACTAAAGGTGCACATATCTCTTTTCAGTTTTCCTGTTCTTGATAACCTTTAAGAGACCATAGGTTTCTGTATAATCATCACCATATCCCAAGACAAGGGTACTATTGTTGATTTTGGGAAACAATTTTTTTAACAAAAATTTGTTTGTTTTTTTTAAACAAAAATTTGTTTTCAGTTAAAGCCAAAGTGTACCTTTGCTTTTTGGAACCGTTTATACAAATGTAGATATATACAAAAAAACTAACCTGTGAAAATTGCATTTCAAAAGGTGGTAGCGTTTTTGAGATATCGCCGAAAATCTGGAGTGGTTATGCCTATCACAGGAATAATATTGGAATACACAATTCGAGAAACATTTCATGCAAAAACGTTTTCACAGATTGAAATGTTTTTGAATCCCTCTCTCTAAAACCACATTCCTGTGAAGGGAATCAGTTCTCAAAGTGTTATACATTACCAACAGCTGCAGTGCTTCTTACCAAGTTAGTTTTTATGCCGACTAATTTTTGAAGTAATTGCCAAAGGTAGACCCTCCCTTTAAGGAATGCAGACGGTAGAAAACATTTGAGAAGGACATGACCTTGTCTTTGACCTTTTTGGTTGATTGAAGGTAGGTTAAACCTTGCGTCAGTTTGTGGCCGCAATGAGCACTTTGGTACAAGCCACTAGTGGCCACTATGGCCTCTAAAGGGTTAAACTTAGATATCCTGGTTAGCATTTACTGTCCTTTGAAGCCCATCCTTCATCCTTCCGGTAAATACGTCTTTCCGACCTTAAACCTACGCCACTTCACACTGCAAGCTCCAACAACCATCGAAATGCATCGGCCGAGTTCACTATTAACAACTTGAATTTGCCTTTTACAAGTTGCGACGGGCATTCGGAACAACAGTGTTTATTGGGGCGCTGTATCAGTAGCGAGCTCCATCAACCAATCAGGGGAGCTGTTAGCAAAGCACTTCGGCAAAATATGCATGAAGCATGTGATGAGTGCACTTATAACACTGTGCGGGATTGGATGATTGAACCACCAATCAGAGAGAGACTTACTGAGAGCCATCAGCAGGAGTCCTCTCACTTGGACGATTTCTCTGGTTCTAGCTTTATGCCCGGGACGTTAAAAATGGACGCAACTGTGAATAGAAAGAAGAAACAAAATCCCATTAATGATGCATAAAGTAAAATATATCACGACAATGAAGAATCTCTAAGAACTGTGCCCCTCAGCCAAACGTTTTCGCATCATACGTGGGCAAACTTCTGAAAAATTGGAAACTATAAACAATTCTGTGACAAAATCCAAAAAGAATCTATATGATTATCAATTACTTCAAATGAGTAGATCTAGAAGTATGGTTGGGTTGTAAGACTGCACACCTTGCAGTCACAAGGTTCTGGGTTTGATTCCAGGGACGACTGCCAAATCTACTCAACTGAATTTAGGATAATTATTGTTTTGTTTATTTATTTAAACCCAGTTCTTACTTCATGCAAATTGTGAAAGCGAAAGGAATTTCTTTGCATCACAATTGGAACACACGATATGTACTGAATGAACTGAACTTTATGCATTTCCTCTCTCCCCCTTTTTTTGTGGGGGGGGGGGGGGCGGGGAGAGGGGGATTGGAAGAGTTATTCTTAGGTTTGTTTATGGTTAAGGATCAGGGCCCAATTTCATAGAGCTGCTTAAGCAGAAAATAACGCTTAACAATTTCCTGCTAAGCAGAAATGAGCAGGATACCAGTCACAAATTGTACACATGACATAATAGTTTGGCTGGTAACCTTATTCTGGTAAGCAAAATTGTGTTGTGCTTAGCAAATTGTTGTGCTTAAGCAGCTCTATGAAATTGGGCCCAGGTGTGGCCAGCTTCTATGCCCCTGGTTTGGTCCCAGTCTCTTTGACATAAAACAGAGAGAAACTTACTGTCTGGGAGGTCGTGTATTTTTGTTGGCAAGTCACTGAAGTAATGATGCCTCATGGCATCGGTGGTTGATATTCTATTCTTTGGGTTCAGCTGAAGAAGACGTTTGGCAAGATCGTCACCTCCGTAACTGACACACAGACTGAGGAAAAAGAAGGCAAACAAAATAAGCAAATCAGACAAATATTCATCATTTCTGGACGATGTAAAAGCTTTCTTAAGATGCACAGAGGTTTTCAATGATTGTGTGAGAAAAATTTACAATTCAGAAACTGACCGAGTTAACAATAATATTAACCAAGTTTTTCATAACGCATTTGTAATTTTATCACCATGTGCGTATGAGTTTCACTTTGTTATGTTAATAAGAAAAAGGCAATGGGAAACTAATTGATGATCAATCCCTCCGAATTCTGTAAGAGAACGCTGGAGAGAACTCTTGTGTACATTTTAAATTTTCTTTTAAACACGCCAGTTTGCCAACTCCGGGATGTACCTATACTTCCCTATGATCTGTCATGATTTGTCAAAGTTTCCTGTACGTACAGCTAGTCAAGCCACAGGTGTCCTCAAAGGTTTCGCAAGGACAATAGCCCGGTATCGTGAAATCTGATCCCTTGGGACTTCCTGTACCCCTAAACACTACAGAGCTAGATTTCCACATCTGATGCATTTACCATTTGTTAAAATACTTCTACCAGATCTCTTCAGCAGTTTTTAAACTAGAAATAAACTCTTGAACAAACTTTCTGAACCTAATTGCCTCCATGCCCCTGCTCACTGCCAGAGACAACCGAGGCAATTGCCTCCATGCCCCCAATCACTGCCAGAGACAACCAAGGCAATTGAGTCCATGCCCCTGGCCAATGCCTTGGTGCCCCAAGGAAGCGGTCAATTAGAAGTGTTAACTGCGCTCATAGATGTGCACTTTACTAAGGACAAAACTGCCTCGCCCTAACTAAGGAACCAAGTGTCTAGACTTTGATTACTGCTATTGTATGCTAAGGTGAAATCTAGGTTGTGGTTTGATTTCCTTGAGTGAAGGGTTTAGGGGGGGTGTTGGGCTTGGGTGACAGTAATATTGTTCCACATTGCTAGCAGCAGGGGAGGGAAAAACAAATACTTTGGCCTGGTGTTTTCTGGTTTGTGGTTTCACACCAACAGAGTATGAGGTCTGACAGAACAAGAGAAAGAGCGCAAGTTTGTTTTTCATGCGGAATGGTGGCATACCTTCAGGGTCAATGGCCTTAAAAAATAGAATGTGAATGTGTAGATGATCTTAAAAGTTGAAAATAGCAGCGGGAAAAACTTACAAGTTGTTAAAATAAAAGTAAATGCTTTCATTTCTTTCCAATTTAAAAACCTTTTTTTGTGTAAAAGTATTAAACCGATGGCTTACAATAATGAGATTTCATTTTTAGCCTTATTTTAAACAAACGTCAATTGTATTTCGTTGAGAAACAAACAAAGCAAGATAAGCTGTATATGGTTTTTATTTGCTAATTGTTCAAAATCTAGAGAGAAAAAAACAAACTAGAAACCTACGACCCAATTTGAAACTTTATGTAATTTTGTCACTGGATTCAAAAGATATGGATTCGATGACAACAAGATATCTGAGGCTGACTGGTACCCATCCAGTATGACTGGTACCAGTCCAGTATGACTGGTACCCGTCCAGTATGACTGGTACCCATCCAGTTTGACTGGTACCAGTCCAGTACCACCTTTATACAAGTTTACCAACTACAACAATTAGAGACATAACAATAAATCTACGTAATTTTTCCACATTATCAGCTTTAAGATTGATACCAACGTAACTGGTATTTTAAGTTATGCGCTAGTCCATTTCAGCACCCAAAAAGGTCTGCAAAAGAGATGCACTTCTTTTTTTGCATTTTTGTTTATACATTGTTCTTTTTTTACCTGACTCCAACCTTCAAATTACCCCTAACCACCCTCCAAGTTCCTCCAAGTTCCCGCTGTACACTTCCCTTTCCTGCCCAAAACAACTAAACAACTGACTGGAAATTCCCGTTCGAGGGAGCTTCAATCTCTACAGGAAGCTTCACTTCCTCTGTCACAGAAAACCAAAAGTTCCCCCGCAAGATCCGCTAAAAATAAACTTCTATTGCTACCTGCCTTTTTAAAAGAATCTTCGGAATGTGATGTTGGTGAAAGATTTAGAGTTACCTTTCTCTCACGTCATTGATGTTATAATTGCATTGGGAATAAGAGATTTACTCTAAAATGCGGAGGTTGTGGGTTCGAATCCCACTGGAGTAGTCTGTGGATGTTTTTCCCCACTGAACTTGGAAAGTACTGAGTATAAAGTGCTTACCACTTTGCTTATCACTTTTTTTAAAAGTACAAAAACCACATTATTTTTACTGTAAATCTTACCTCGGCACTACTTCACAGAGGAATTTTGGCGGATAAACTTTAGTCACTACTGTAAAGACAAATCAGACAAAAATAGACAAATGAAGTCACAAACTGATAGAAAGTTATTGCAACACTGCATTTAAGGAAACAGTGAAAGTTGATTTTTTAACTGGTTGTTACTGCAGTATTTGGGCAATGAGTTTTAAGTGAACATGTAAGCTTTATCGAGCTTGATTTTGTTTGTGTTTCCTCCGAAACTGTTCAGTAACGATCACTATGCTGTGCAGAGTTATGACACATTGTTTGATTGCATAGGTCTGATTATATATTTTTGATAGTATATTTTTGGTTATCAATTGTTTATTTTGTTGAAGTTATGGGGCAACATTTCGAATCAGGGAATGGGTTTCTCTTTCCATGTGATGAAATAAAACTTAGGCCACAGGAAGTATCCGATTCTAACTTTCAGTTTCCAAACACCCTAGAAGGAAATAAGCCTGAATTCAACCAACCTGTCTTGTAGTTTGGTAGTCTTGTCACACCTGGCCATTTTGACTCTGTTGGGGTTCCCAAAATCTGGAGAAAACATTCACAAAATCAGTTCAAAATCTTCAAAGTCGATCAAAAATGGGTATGTTTCTTACCTTTAAAACAATTTAGAAACACAAAAAGAAAGACAAACAATATGACTAATATAAACAGCCACGTGAATTAAAATGAAAGCACATCATTGCGTTTTGGAAGAGTAAAAAAAAAAAATCATCATCTAGTTTTCAATAAATATATCATACATCCAGCATGTGAACAATTCACGTTTGAGTGAAAACAAGAAACTTTGTTTAACGATCTTGTTTGACTTGTTTCTAGTTCAGAAATCAAAATAATTTGAGGTGATTCGTGAGGTCTTCAAACGTCGTTTTCCTTGACTCTGAGAGTATATTTCAGATGTAATTATTTCTGGTTTAAACAATAAATCCGACCCTTTTTTTCACAATAAAGTTAATCGATTATTTTATGGTAATTACCAATCCTCCATTTTGTTTTTAAATAAAATGACAATAGATTGATACAACTTAAATTTTTAAGTTAAATTTCAAAATGAATTTTCATCAAGCTGAAATAGCTGGGAAAACTTATCGTGTAAAGTAAAATATGAAATCTATTGCAATATCTCATGAACATTAACAAGTTTGGAAATTAAAACAAAAATAATTCAATTATTTTAGAATAAATATTGGATTAAAACTTCTACCACTAAAGGGCAGCAAAAAAAGAGAGGTCAATGCCATACCTTGAATATTCTCTCCAGTTGATCTTTGTAATCTTTCATTCCAGGGAATGCTGGATGACCCCTCAGCATCTCAATGAATATACAGCCAACACCCCTATCAAATAATGGTCATGTCCGTTAGCTTCTGACATTTGAGATGAACTGAGTTACCCAATGTTACTTTCAAAACTTGTATCTTCAAAACGGAAAGTTTTTACAGTACAATTTTTCAAATGACGTCAATAGATTTTTTTCTTTGTGGATGTATATTTACAGATGAATTCAGTCGCTGTTAAAGAAGACATTTCTTCAAATTTGCCACATTATCACCTCAAGAAGTCAAAATGTGAAATATGTTACAGGGTATACCGAATAATTGTCATTGGTATGGCAGGTGTACTGAACATCAACTGCCTCCATCAATATCTGGAGTGACAGTCTAAAGTGACCATCAATTCAAAATATTTCATGTCATTGAAATATTTCTGGTGGCTGACAAAAATAGTTCGCTCTGTGAATAGATATAAATGCCTGCCTTTCAACCCATGGTGGATCAATACCTACAGAAACTCGTCAAAAACTCTTCATTTAACAGATGAAGCTCCAATGCATTATTCAGAGGGCACTGTTTTGCACCAGCTGCCATTTTGTTCAAGCTCCGTGTTTTTAAGATTTTAAATTTTTTATATCCTGTTCAAGGTTTTACCATGTGTACTTTTTCATAAATTTGTATCTAATGTTCAGACTTTTTGAGGTAATATGCATTTGATCATTTTGTGGGAAACGCCCAATATAAATCTCTAATTATTATAATTATTATTTATAGACCTTAATGAACTGTCCTTTTATTTTCAATTGAATAACTACTGGTACATTAAAAAGAATACCGGAGTCTTATACAGCGCATGTATCTACCAATAAGGTACTCAAGGTGTTTGAACAAAGAGGAACAATTAAGAAAGGTTTTTGTTTTTTAACTATGAGACCAAATTATGTAACACCTTATAAGGGCTTACAAGGTGCTGCGGTGCGTTCAGCAGCCACTGCCAGAAACACCTGGGCAAACTTAGCGATAAGTGTAACTGGGTTCTTTTATGTGCATTACACAACTCACAGGACCTTTGACTTTACACTCCATCCGAAGGACGAAGCAATGATGGTTAAGTGTCTTGTCTTAAGGACACAAGTGTCAAGACCGGAACTCGAACCCACACTCTGCTGTTCAGAAACACCAGAGCTTGGGTCCAGTGCGCTTGGCCGCTCGGCCACGACATGCCACAATTGCATGGTCAATTTAAGGTGGCCGTTTTATACTCAGTTCTTAATTTTAAGGACTCATGAAGATGTCAAAAAGAAAACAACCTGGGGTTAGGGTAACTTGTGGATTCAAGTTGAAATTTCTCTGGAAATTTTAAACCTTTCTAGAGTGAAACCGGAGTTTGCACGCTACATCTCTAGGCTTGGATTACTATAACATCATCATTTTTATAGCCAAGTAGGTCCAACGATCTCAGACTACATATCAGCTGAGTGAAATTACAGCTACATATCAACAGGACGTGTAATCTAGAAGCTTACCAGATGTCTAGCTGTGTGGAGTAATCAGTAGATCCAAGCAGTACATCTGGTGGTCTGTACCACAGCGTCACCACCTCATGTGAGTATGTCCTACTTGGGATGGACTTCGCTCTTGCTAGACCTAAACACCGATACAAGACACAAGGATGTTGGGTAGAGGGTTTATTGAGATGGACGATGATGAAATAGAGAGATTCAGAGTGCCAACATTCAACATTTCTAAAGTTGTCAAAAATGGATGTTCATTTTAACATGAGTGAGACAGTGCTTCTCACTGTATGTTTTCTGTCATTAACCTGATTAAGCTGCATGGAATGAAGGGATTTTGAAGAATAAAGAAATGACACAAAGAAAGGACAAATGTGTTTCCACAAAGTAACTCTCCACAGCAAAAGTATGCACATTTTTTTGTGAGGATTCCGGACACACATTACATGCACAAATTTTTCAAACCTCATCCATATTTTAATATGCAAAATAAACAAAGATATTTACAAAATAGAGAGACTGACAAGATAGTGCTAGGTAGGCTCAGTTGGTAGAGTGCTGGCACGTTAATCTGGAGGTCACAGGTTCAAGTCCTGCTCCTGTTTTTGTTCAACCCAAAATCAATTTCAAAAAGCATTGAAATTTAAATTCTTGACAAAGAAACTTTGGAAGCCCTTTCTGTGTTTAGAAAATATTTAAAGATATGTTTTTTTCTTTGGACTTGTTTTATTTGACTTGATTAAGGAACCTTACCGAAATCTGCGAGTTTGAGTTCACCCGTTTCACTGATGAGAATATTTTGTGGCTTCATGTCTCGGTGGAGAATTCTTCTCTGATGACAGAAGGAAAGACCTCTCAGTAACTGGAAAAGGAACAGCTGGACATTGTGGGGGTTCAACCCCCCTGGGTGCTTCTCCAGATACGCGCTCAGATCTGTATGCTGGAGGATAGAAGACAGAGTGTAGTTGATGTCATTACGCCTTTATTCATAAAGTAGAAATCCTCCATTATGAACAAAAGATTCATCAACGAATCAGAGCAAAATCATTGTATCTCAATTTGGCAAAAACTTTATATCTCGGCGCATACTTGTTTTGTGTGTACATCCGCATTAAGCGAGATATAACGCGTTGACAATTTCAAACTCGCTCGTAACATAAGTGCTATTTTCTGCAATGACCCAATTATCACACAACAAAATACAGTATAAATCTACCCAGATCCTGTAGAATTTTCTCAGACAATTTTCATCTTGTGTTGAAAAACTAAACAGGATAATTCAATTTAAGAAGCGAAAATGCGCTGAAATATAGCACCAGATGTGCTTTTCCTACAGCAGACCTCTATCGAGAGACAATCTTTCCACTCGTTGAATTGATTTGAGTTGACTTCTTCTAAAACCCCGGGAGACAGAAGTAAGGCCCCTGGATACAATACTAACTGTACCATTCCAAAAGTCTGCCTTCCAGATATCCGCTCTTCAGTGTTTTGTTGTATTTAATCCAATTGTAGCATAACATTCTGGTGGACAACTGGGCCCAATTTCATGGCTTTGATTACTGCTGAATTCTGCCCGTGTAGATACCATTCTTCGCTTGCAGGGTTAACGATGATTAACGCATAAAGTCTGCGCTAGCTGTATCAGTGATGAATGCTTAGTATGAAGTATCCACGCGGTTGCGTTAAATGATGCAGAATTTGCCGCCACTTTAAGCGCAAACTTTTCGCTTACGGTAAACAGATACATGAAATTGGGTCTTGGACAGATGGGCAAGTAGATCATGCTGCCATCATCTTGTTCCCCGTGTGTAATAGTTCTAATGAACACTGAATCTCTCTATGCCTTCTATAAGGGGGTCCGACTATATTGCCCTGGTAAGATTGGTTTTGTAACATTGAAATGAATGGGATGACCACACAAGATGTCTGCACCATGATAAAGATACACAGACACAGACATGTTTGTGGATCCAGTAAATCGAGGGCTTCTCTTTGTCCTCCCATTGTTTAGACCTAGTTTTTTTAGCGACGTCCCCATTGGTTTTGTACACGAAAGCAAAGCGAAGACGTCCTCGCTCTGTCAAACACCCGGATTCATTTTGTTGAAGTCCTCGGTTTCAACAAGTGGACACGCTCCCACACACACACATTTGTCAATCCCCATTGGTTTTATAAATGACAGCAGAGCATAGACATCCTTGGTCTGTCAGAACATCCAGATCCCTATTGTTAAAGTCCTTGCTTTCAACAGGTAGACAGGCTCAGAAACACAGGCAGCCAAAACCAACATAAACACCTCTCAAATTATAAACTGATCAATCCAGTTGACCGTTTTTACCTTTGGTCAGGTCGACAGCACTCCATTATTTCTCAATTACATTGTGTAACCCTTTTCAAACTATCGAGCCAATTCCCAGGAAATAAACCCTAAGGAAATTTCTGGGAAATTTTACCCCCCCCCCATGTTCCTTTCACACTTGATGAAATTTTCCCGGGAAAAATCAGCACTTAGGATGCCAAGCTAACCCTAGAGTTATCTGGCTTAACCCTGTTCCCAAGCAGGGGTAGCTATTTCCCCGGAAATGGCTGATTCCCAGGGGTTTGCAGTGGGGTATGTAACTCGTTTGTGAAAAGGTCAACCAAAATTTACCAGGAATTTCTAATCTGAAAAGGAGAAAAGACAAAATCCCAAGTACATTCCTATTCCATGCCACGACTTAATAGCCATGCAGCAACTAAGGTGAAACACATTATGTACTCACTACACGATGTACATTTGAAGCGACACAAATTTAATGCATCACCCCCGTATGTCTGATATAAAATAGCGGGCAGATTTCAGAACCATTGACAAATTTTAAAAAGCTCTCTCTCTCTGTAGTTGACGTCAATTACCAATGAAAACAATACACCTTTAACCTTTGTGATGTGAATAACAACTTGTTATTTAAGCATCGCGGCCCGACGCTTTCAGTTCAGGTATAGTCAAGCGTGTCATTGATTTATACAGCCGCAATGTTGGTTTAAAGAAACCTGGGCTTTTTATAAATCTTGCATTGTACGACTTTGACGTAAAATTCTGAATCTCAAACATTCAGGGAAGAAATCAATATTAGATTCTAATACTTTTATTGATTTAAACGCTAGTGTAAAAAAAAAGTGTGTTTTTGTGTGTGTTTTCTACTTTTTATTTACTTATATGTAAAAAATCAAATAGGGACAAATATGATCTGCATTTTTCTGCTTTCACCTTCTTTAAATGTATTTTTATACAGAGGGCCCAAAATGACCATGATGCCTGGATGGGGCCACCCTTTACTTTAGACAGACTGCTTTGAATGAATGAATAAATAAACAAACCTGGAGGTCGCAGGTTCAAATCCCACTCTAGTCAATTTTTCTTTGTTCACCCTAAATTTATTTATTTATACCTAGTCAGTTTCCCTTGTGGTTTATTACTTTGTTTTTCTTTCCTATTATTTTTTTTTCTGAATTGTTTGACACCTTGAACCGAATTCAATTCGTAATGTATTAATTTAGTTTTGTAAACAAAGAAACAAAATTGTCCAGTGACGAAAAAAACAAATGTCAAGAAAAAGATTCTGGCTGGAAAGGTGGGGGGGGGGGTCCTCAGCCAGATAAGCCTAGGATTCTGACTTAAATCTATGGAGTCTATGGAATTATGAACATCACTAATTAAACATCACATGCAGATGGAAAAAACTACTCCCTCACTGGATAACAACCCCCACAACAACAACCCCCACAACAACAACAACAACAACAACAACAACAACAACAACAACAACAACAACAACAACAACAACAACAACAACAACAACAACAACAACAACAACAACAACAACAACAACAACAACAACAACAACAACAACAACAACAACAACAACAACAACAACAACAACAACAACAACAACAACAACAACAACAACAACAACAACAACAACAACAACAACAACAACAACAACAACAACAACAACAACAACAACAACAACAACAACAACAACAACAACAACAACAACAACAACAACAACAACAACAACAACAACAACAACAACAACAACAACAACAACAACAACAACAACAACAACAACAACAACAACAACAACAACAACAACAACAACAACAACAACAACAACAACAACAACAACAACAACAACAACAACAACAACAACAACAACAACAACAACAACAACAACAACAACAACAACAACAACAACAACAACAACAACAACAACAACAACAACAACAACAACAACAACAACAACAACAACAACAACAACAACAACAACAACAACAACAACAACAACAACAACAACAACAACAACAACAACAACAACAACAACAACAACAACAACAACAACAACAACAACAACAACAACAACAACAACAACAACAACAACAACAACAACAACAACAACAACAACAACAACAACAACAACAACAACAACAACAACAACAACAACAACAACAACAACAACAACAACAACAACAACAACAACAACAACAACAACAACAACAACAACAACAACAACAACAACAACAAAACCCCTAAAACCCCTAACAAACAAAACAAAGAAACACAGAGGGAAGTCTTCCGTTCAATAATTCAATAACTCAACAACTCACCACATACTCAATGACAAACGTGAGCGTTGTCTTGGTGTGAATGATGTCATGAAGACAGACAATGTTGGCATGCTTCAAGCCCTTCAGGAGGGACGCTTCCCTTATGGCCGTGAAGGGAGCGCCCTCGTCTTGCTGCAGACGGATCTCTTTAAGCGCAACGACTTGTTGATTGACGCTGAAGGGAAAAGAAAGAGAGAGAGGAAATAGAGAAGAAAGGGCTGACGTTATTCCTCAGACAAGAAAAGTGCAAGGTGGGGGTGAATTCATTAAAGGCAGTGTCAAATTCAACAGCATTGGTTGAGATGATATGAGATAGATTAACGGTGTGTCCATACTTCAACATTGCCGCTACTCCACACAGTAACACCAAACAATCAGAGATGCAAATTCTGAAGAGTTGTTAAATATGCACAGACTCATTCAGTGGTGGCAAACGGCAAGGGCTTTTAAAGCACACCATCAACATTGGTTATTGTCAATGACCAGTATCCGTACTTTATGTGACCCATCATATACATAAAAAGTCTAATCTCTAATCGGTCATCGGAATCACAAGAAAATTTTGAAAAACTCCTTGATATGTTTTCACTGTTTTCAAACATCGAGTTTTGAACTCGCGAGATTAAAACTAATGGTTTTACTCCTTTCATAAAACTATAATTTCAAGCACAAATATTTCATTATGACCAGCTTTATACCATATAAGTTGTGTGCAAATCTGTAAGCATTTCTATTTTCAATCTTAACAATGTTCTGCGAACCCTTTAAGCACCCTCTTTAAGCCTTAAATTCGAAAATAGATCGTTTAAAATTGCTTTAAATTGAGAAATTGGATCTTAAATTACCTACCTGCTTATTGCCTTATACACTTTGGCGTATGAACCTTCGCCCAATTGACCGATTTTTGTGTACGTCTCTGATTTGCCGAACGGTGAGCAGGACTGCAAAACAAGACAAAACAAAAACAAAGACATTTTAGATCAAACATTTCCTTAAATTGAGAGACAATCCGGGCCTGGCCAATACAGTTTTTATTCCCAAGTGATACAAAAAGTGTGAAGAGTTCCTTGACCCCTTTGTCAGCTGAGTGCTGTAGGTCACTAATTCCAAGCTTCACATCTGTAATGATCAAAAGGGCGTTCAGTGTAGATACTTATAAATCTGAAAACAAAATCAAAATCCACCAATGAACACTCTTCCTCAGAAAGCATGCTTTTTGTTGCCAACTACTTAATTTGGAGAGAACTTTTGACCAATAAACTCTCTTAACCGCATCCTGAAAAATAGTGCAAAAGCAACTCGTGAAATCCATACAAATTGTACTGATGACCCGATTGTTCTGAGCCGATGTCCTCTCTCTGGTAACTCAAGCGGACTTCATAATTCTGATGATAAGACTAGAAGTCCTTGCCGAACCCAAACAGGGAATTTGACGCGCCATTCAAACATTAATGAGGATGCAGATGACTTCTCCCCTCTGTTATCAGTCATTGTTAAGGCCATGTCACACAAGGCAATTCAAAGGCGAAAAGTTCAAAGAATTCTCAAACAGGGAGACCAATTCACACACCAGTTTTCTTGAGGACGGTAAGACATTAAGAAAATGAACTCCAACAAGTGTTCCTTCTGAATGCAGTGCAGCTGGTTACCTTTAAGTTGACTGTAAAAAATTGCCTCATGAGGCATGGACCTCAGAATGATTCAACGTATACACTCAATCATGCACTTTGAGGACATCATGAATTCCACCATTCCTCCATTTGGTAACACCAGCAGAAATAATTGTTCTGATGATCTTACAGAGACTGCAAGTCCTTGCGGAAAACCCCTAGTGCACATTGTGAGGAATGTGAATTGTGAACAAAAAAAGCATTCACAACAATAGTCTTCACTGATTTTAACTGCCACAAAATATACTCAAATCAAACCAAAAAGACAATAATTTCCAGCCAAGAATTGACAGCAACAAACCTTGCATGGCGGGCAAGTTCCCCTTCGTTGTATATCACTATGTGGTTTCTCAGACAGTGGTAAGTGAACGCTGGCACGCAGTCCAATGTGGGGACACCCCACACATACAGCAACGTTAGGCATCTTCTTAATGTAATATCACGTAGTTGGCGACCTAAAACAATCCTGCCTCTTCGAATCGCTTCTAATGTATGGCTGTCATCCCACCAAATCAGGAGTTTTTTATAGAAAGGAAAAGTCCAACAGGAAATGTTGGCAGATAAGGGAATAACAGTTGTACGGGACCTACAACGAGCGGTTGTGGTGGGTCTGTGATGACCTTGTTTATCGTACTGTGTAGTAAAATATCAGTGACGTAACTCTTAGCCAATAGGATGCCTGACATTATGATGGATTGAATTAAATCAGGTACTGTACACGTTGAATCAACCAGCGTGTTGTTGTGAGTGGGTTGGGTACTACGTGTGCTTGCATAACCAATGAGGTTATAGTACACGAACACAGGCTATCACTTCTATATTTACAAACACGTACTAAACGTTGGCAACCACTTTTGATGACCCACTGAAAACAAATTGCGAAACATTCTTTTAAAGAGGAAAAAACACTTAATAATCAGTCATACTTTCATTTCATATTTGCTATTGTGGTTAAAGGTTGTTTTTATGAGGGGTAGCAATTGTTTCTAACACACTAGGTGATTCACAAGCAGGTGATTTGAAATGTAGTTCCAGGGTGGAAGCAAAGATTTCGTAACATGATGGGTTTGCCACTGGGGTGATAAATTAAATCTGACAATATTAAATCAACTAAATGATGGCATGGAATTACAGAGCTTGTGCGAATAAACAAAGGGTATCCAAGGGCTTGAGAGGAAGCACAGTGAGAATAAAACATACACAAAAGTACAAGGGCAATTTTAGTCAAAATACACAATGTTTTATAAAACACATTTCTTAAAATAAAACACCACCTAAGACCATATTTTGGTCAGTGTTAGGCCGTGTCCGAGACGGCGACTTCGGCTACAGCTACAGCTAGATCAGCGCGTCTGCCAGTGTTGAAGAAGAGGCAGACGCGCGCGATCTAGCCGTAGCTGTAGCCGGAGTCGCCGTTTTGGACACGGCCTTACACTTAGAAATCAGGGCTTGAACTTGGGGAAAAAATCCACAAGACTGCAGGTTTTGTAGCTCAAAACTTTTACTGGACCAGTAAGTTTGTTACAAGACCGGAATCAAAATGAGAAGAACACTATCTACACAGTTTCACATTTGAGCTGTTTTTGGAACAAGCATTAAGAGAAGGTTTATCTCATTGTTCTTATGGGTAGGATACTTCAATACTCAATGGAATTAAAAGATATATGTAGCTATCAGTTTAAATTAAAAATGCAGGAAGGGGTTGTTATTCAAAAACACAAGACCGCCGGACTTGTACAGTCGTATGTTTACTTGCCCGTCGCTAAAATCACTGGTCTCGGGCCTGCGTAAAATTGAAGCCCTGGAGATGGCTCTGTTTCAGTCAAGAAGTGTTTGTTCAACTAAATAAAGAGTGTTTCTGATGAACTCGAACATTATTGCACAGGATTGAGATGGGGGTGGGGAGACCCTCAGGGTTTATAATATAGACTATATACTTACATAGAACTTAACCAAATGTAAGAGAATCGAAACAAGACGAGAGTACTGTTTTGTTTTGTCAACCTTTCAAGGAAGGTTAACAAATCACAAACTATCGTCCCTTGTGGAACTTTTCTTTTTCCGGGTAGAATGTTAAACTTGGAACAAAATCTCCAGGAAATGTCTTGGGGATAATCCTACTTCAATAAAAACATCAGAGAGATGTTCCTCGCTGAGATAAACTACATGGGACATCCGTTAAAGGTGCAGATGAAACAAAGGGCACGGCTGGCCAACTCCCCACAAGTTATGAGGATGTTTATCTGAAAGGCATTCTTTATATCTGTCAGTGTCAATGGTGTTGTATGTCCTTCGGATATGGCATGCCCAGTTACATTTCTTCGGCTTGTTCTATGACTTGCCAATAGACTGGGCAAGCCTCCCGGGTATTCAAACATCCTTGTTTCCTTCATGCTTTAAAGTAATGTAAAATGTGGGACAAAAGTGGTCAAAAAAATGTTAGACTACATGCGAGGCTTGCATGGTATATCTGGTCCTATTGTCAGGTTAATGATCTTAATTCTTTGTTCAGTGGGAAATCCAGGTTAAGTTTGTTGTCCCACTCAAAGGTGCCTATGTTTAGTTGTTTGGGGTTGAACAAAGAACAAGTGGCTAGAGCGGGATATGAACCAACGACCTCCGGTTTGACATGCTGGCACTCTACAACCTGTGCTATCTAGCTGGCACCCCAAACCTTCTGACTGGCACCCCAAACCTTCTGACTGGCACCCCTGAACAAAGACATTTACAAAATAGGGAGACTGCCAACATAGGGCTAGATATGGTAGAGTGCTGGCACGTTAAATCGGAGGTCGTTGATTCAAATCCCGTCCTTGTAATTAAAAAAAATTTCAACCCCAAATTATTGACAATTTACCCAGTCAGTTTCCCTTGTGGTTTATAACTTGATATATTTAGTTGGAGCTAACACTGGGGCTTGCTTGAGTGGTGTTTTTACGTGGGAGTCATACCGTACCTGACCGAGCCATTTGTGGCCAATATAATTAAGGGAAATTACATAAATCTTGATAAACAATGGAACAAAACTACTTCAGCAGATGATTGACAAAAAGAGATTGACGTCACATGGGAAACATTTGTATTCTTAAGCGTCTCTTAATGTTAAACACATATTTACCACCACCAAGCTGTTATTTCAACCCCACATTTCCAGAAACTATTTTGGGGATTAATCCAATGGCAGGATGCACTTAATGAAATCCTGGCATATCAAGTGACGTTATACAGTTGATTGTATCGGTATTAGCCGCTGTTTTATCAATTTACTGTACATGTTGTTCATACAACGGAAGAAGAGGAAATGGTGACAATGCTGTAATAAGGTGGTTTTTACAAAACAACAAAAATCCCCATTGTTAAAATTGATAAACTGCACAAAGCCAGGGATAGATCCCCCCACTGTGTCCACCCTGCCCTCTTGAATCCTCTCTTTATTCCAGGTTCAGTAATTGGTGTTGTTCAGCCTTACAAAAACTTGGAGTCCCACTTGCCAGCCCCTCCCCCCCAAGAAATGTGATACATCTTCATGAAGAAACAATTGCTCCATGCTCTTTTCCAACATACAGACAAAAGGAAGAAAAGGATACCCTATTAGTTTAAGTGGCCACACATTTATTTCTGCCACACTTTGGATTGTTTAATTTCACAAAGATCCTGTTTCTTCCCTTCAGACAAATGTACATTGATCCGGATTGGTCATTTGTAATCATTTCCTTTTACAACTTGTCCGTCCGTCCGTTGGTGGTCAATCTATCCGGTTGACCATCTACCAGTTCATGAACCTCCTCCTTGTACCAGAGGAGTATGCATCTGTTCCGCTCCAACTTGACAATCGTCCCAACTATAGTTGGGACATCCCAACATTAACACTCAAGTTGGGACCAGTCCCAACTACAGTTGGGACAATTGTCGAGTTGGGACGGAACACATCCGTGGGGACAGTGACACCTGTGAGAACATCACACAACGACCCAACCAGATGTGGTACAGGGAATCCTTCCATTGTTGCTGTATTGTTCACATTTCTGAAGAATTCCCCTGTGGGGTAACTTGAAGAAAAAACACCTTGTGGGGTAGCAATGTTCCATTGTCTCAAGAACCCTTACAAGGGCCACTTTATCTCCCAGCGAGTGGCGGAGATTTGAATCTTGACAATTCCTACACATGTATCATATAGTGCTGGGCAGTTACTTGGAACAGCTGTCCCTGACATCACCCACAGTCAATACATTTTTTTGCTTAGGCAAACATTCTGTGTGTTGGTTATAAGTTATTTGGGTTTGAACAAAGAAAAATTGACTGGAGCGGGACTTGAACCAACGACCTCCGGATTAACGTACCGGTGCTCTACCAACTGAGCTATCCAGCCCTTTGTTGGCAGTCTCCCTATTAATCAATTCCTTTGTTTGGGGGTGCCAGTCAGAAGCCCTATAACTGTTAGCTGCCATGTAGCCAGGGATCACACCCAAGTTTAGGATACAACCTGGGAAGTGGCAGCCATGGGCTCATAACACTTTTATGGAAGCAGAGAACGACCAAAACATGCACGGCTTCTTATCATCCTGACCAGTATATCCCTAATTTAGGTGGGGATTCAGTAGAAAACACAGCTAAAGCATATCATAAGTACTGTTAGTGAAGTTGGGTTAACTTGACCTTCAACCGCATGGCTACTGGTTTGAATCCAACTTTGGGTCAAGCATGCAGATTGAAGTTTGAACCCTGGCTCTTCTAAGAACAAACACTTCTCAGAAGATTTGAATCCCATGGTATTTATTTACCTTTAAACCCATTCAGTTCTCACTTGCTACACCACGCAAAGCTTTCAATCTGACTAATTGTTGTGATTGCTTTTTATGGCAAATGCATGGTTTGTGAAATCACTGCTATTCTTTGACAATATTGTTTGGGGTGGTTGTAAAGAAATCTGTGCACTACAGGGTTCATAAGAATAATATGCATGCACCTTTTATAGCACTTTATCACACCTACATGTAAGGGAATCTCACAGGGCTCACAATGTTTTAGTTTAACTATATTTCACCCATCTGTGATACCATATCATTCTAAAACATGTCAACTGTTTCATCGTCTTCTATGGATCAGGTATTTAGGCCAGCACTGAGACTTCTTGAAGGTTTCTCAAAGATTTCTTTGAAGACTCCTTGATTTTTTTTTTAGGGATAATCACTCGTCTCTGTCCCAACTACCAGCCATTAATCACCTGTAATCAATCAATTATATTGACCCAATTAGTCAGGTTTTGTACCTAGCGGAATACAAAAGGAAACGGTGAGTTATCAGCTAAGTGGTCATACAACGTGACTCCCACATTGCCAACCAGTTTAACCTCATTTCCTCATTTCTGAAAACTCCTCATTTTAGATATGATGCTTATTAGGTTATGAGGAAAATATACACCCAACAAAAGTCATCTTTCCGTAGCATTCATCAAACAAAAATGACAACATCTGAGGAAATGTGCTGATACTCCTAAATGACCTCATTAATTTTTTGTTTAAGTTCCTTGGTGTGCTGGCTGGCCAGGAGCTGTCCCAAGTCCATAGTTTTAGCCAGAGGGGGTGTCTGGGTGTCTCTTGGACACCCTGTCTTAAATTTGGACATCCTGTTCTGTCTGTCATTTATGTGTAAATGTATTGTAAGTGAACAGTTTGAACACCCAGTTTTTTTATTTTTTAGCAAATTTGGACACCTTTTTACCAAATCCTGGCTAAAACCTTGCTGAGCCTTGGTGTTACTCAACAAGCAAATGTTTTGCCTCTAATGAGGCAGGCATGTCTGCCTTCATGCTAAGAGTATTTATTGTCTGTCAGTCCTTTGAAATGTTCATTCATCTGTCTGTCTTGGCATGTGTGGCTTCTCTAGTCCCAAACTCAATCCACTGCATAATGTAACCCAGTATTGTGAAGTGGAAATTAAAGTTGAGTTGAGTTGAACTGAACAAAATTGTCTGAATTTGGGTACAGCACCAAATCCATAAAATTCAAGCAACACTTTGACATGGGATTTGGAAGAAACTAGGTTAGGGCCTACTAGGTGGTGAAGGTTACATGTATGTAAGATGCTCTCATTTTTGGCCAACCTCCCTTTTAAAACAAAGTTCCATGAGAGATACCATTTGCCAAAGATCAACTTTCTTAAAGACATGCAACAGTTACACTTTGCAGAATTACAAATGTAACAGTAAAATTGAAGAGTAAATTTATTTTTTAGCATCTTCCTTCAACAGTGGGTTTTCTACATGATGTCTTCACCAAAACAAAGGCCAATACTAGATGCAGTTTATTAGTTCAAAACTATATTACAAAGACAACTTCATAATTTGTTTTAGCCATTTCTAAAACTATTTAAAAAAATGTTTTATTCAACAACAAAATAAATGAATAAACAAATGAATAAATAATTTGGGGTTAAACAAAGAAAAATTGACCAAGGCAAGATTTGAACCTGTGACTTCCAGATTAATGTTGGCAGATTCAAATCCCGCTCTAGACAATTTTGTCTTCATGCAACCCCAAGTTATTCAAAATTCACCCAGTCAGTTTCCCTTATGGTTTATTAATTGTTTTTTGAAATAAATAAATAGATAAAGCCGCGCAAAGCTTTTGCCCTTTCTCCCCGAAAATTGACCCTTTTTGAAACCAGGACTCTCAATTCTGCTAGGAGTCAAATATCTTGCAGTAACACCGATGCTTAGCGCTTGATCTGATGACTGCACTATTTCTTTAATCAATAAACCATGGCGCCTGTACGCCTCATCCCATCCCACCAAGACACTGGCTGGAGAAGATGTGTCTACGAGGCACAACAAAGACTGAACAAATGGCTTGTCAACGCTCTCATTCTTATTCATGGTCAAATTTCACGGTACATTAGCTCAACTGAAATTTTGATAAAGCTCACAAGCAAAACCAAATACAAAAAAATTCTAAAAGCAGTATTGGTAAGAGTTCTCTCTTCAAGAATGCTTTGTTATCTTTATTATTATTTTTAACAATCTGGCAATTTTTTTTTTTTTTTTATCAGTGATATAGAGAATAAATTAAAAAATGTCTCTTATACTACCTTAAATTTGATGCAAAGATTGTGATTCTTGAGTTTTTATTTTTTTGAAATATTAAGCTATGAATTAGCCTTTTGTGATAGCTGCATGGTGACTTCAGGTTTTATATAAAGTCACAATTAAAATGTTGAGTGCACAGAAGGACAGTTAGAAAGACGTAACAAAAAAGTTAGCGGAGAAAGGGCATAAGCGTTTAATGTGCAAAATTGTGTTTCAAGAAAACTGAGCGTGAATGTTTGATTGGTTTTTCTAGCCATTCAGGCCCATAGGGAGTGGTAAATTCAGCATGGTAATGGGAAAACATGTCTTTGGGGGTGATTCTTGCAACACGAAAGTAACTGCAATGACATCTTGTTTTTGTCAGAAGCCATTTTATTGCTTACGACCTTTTGTGACTGGGAAAATGTACTTCATGTGCCTGAAAGGTGAGAGTGTAGCTTTATGACCTTCTTCCAAGGATGCTATAATAAAATGTGATGTAGGATAATTTCTATCCTGGCCAGCTTGAAATCAATTGTTTTAGTTTTCTCACACCATCCCCTACCCCCCCCCCTTTCCCTCTGTTTACCCTCATGTCCCCTCTATGCTATGCTGTCAACTATCTATCCAAGCACTGCTAACTGTCTCATTTCATTCAGTTTATTTTTTATTCTTCATCCTAAAGTTACGCTTCATAAATCATGTATTTTTTGTTCATACTTTGAGAATTGGACAACTAAATAACACTAATAATGATATCGCGTAAATCAGGTAAATTGTTTTGTCTTTATATGAGGACATGACATTTGTCGATGAGATTATGCTGAAAATAAGACAAATCCAGACACAAGTTTTTAATAATAGAACCTTTCGAACTTTGTTTTTTAAATAGTAAGAAAAATAGGAACTTTGATTTGAAAGATTTCGAAATTAAAATCAGTAACACATTTTGTTTCTAGATAGACCAAAACCTCCGAAGCCGGCATCTGCATTACCCCTTCCTACTCAATCTCCTTCACTTTAAAAATCTAACTGTGACCATAATCATCTTAAATGTCAATGAACTCAACATCTCCCAAACAAACAATACAAAAGATACATCATTGCACTCACAAGCAGCTTAAATCACACGCTTGATGCTTTTAGCCATAGGATTACATTACCTGTAACCTTGAGCAAGTGAAGTAGGAAATAAAGCATGGTTGCCCCAAAAACAGACAGTTTGTTACTAAGAAATTCTTATCAGGTATAGGTGTAATTGAGAGAGGAAGGACCGGATGGAGACTTCTTCTTCGTAGCTTCTGGCGATGCAGGACACGGCTAGTTCAAGGCTTCACTCCTAGTTTACGAGACAACGAGGCAAACTTACATTACGGAGGTGAGGAAATGGATTGAAGATATCACTCCGGGGGTATATAGGCAACCACTGATAAGCAATGGGTCAACTAAAAACAAACCTGTTTAGGTTTGATGGGTGTTGTTTTTGTTGTCCCCGAGACCAAACAGCCACAGGAAGGCAAAGGCTCCTGTATTGTTTGTTTGTTTACGGGTAGTACTTAGTATTCAATGGGGGCAGTCTTGACAGAGTTATTGAGAGGGCGTGCATTCTTCACTGTACACAAAGCTCTTGTATAACGCCCACTGCCACGGCTGACGCCAGCCAATGGGAAACTCCTGCACTTGTAAATGCCATACAACTGCCCACCAATGAGGCCACTTATTTTGACCCTAGCAGAGTACTTCTCAGAAGCTTTTGAGACAGACTGTTCTTGGGTTGAAAAACAGGCCATTAACCTTTTTTGCAAACCTAAACGAGCCACCTAAAACTCAAAAGAGTCAACCAAAACTTTCTTAAGGTCACTGGTTAACTTTATGCGTCAACTGGAAACTTGTGGAGTCAACTCGGCTGAAATAAGTCAATAAATGATTGAGGATTGGCAGGAGTCACCTAAAACTCAAAAACTCTCTAAAGTCCGACTGATAACTTTATGTGTCAAGTGGAAGCTTGTGGAGTCAACTAAGGAAGAAATGAGTCAATAAATGACTGAGGATTTTGCAGGAGTCGCATCAAACTCAAAAACTTCCTAAACTCCACAGGTAACTTTCTGAATCAACTAGATAACTGTATGTGTCAAGTGGAAACTAGTGGAGTCAACTGAAGCCGAATTGAGTCAATAAATGACAGAGGATTTACAAGGAGTCACCTAGAAATTGGGTTATTTCAATGGACTTTATGGTGACCTTATAACGCCAGAAGTGAACCCAGAAGTGAACCGCAACCTTCACAAACATAATACATCATGGTTATCTGTCATAATATTTGTTAATTCCAGAGTGAAGGCTAGAGGGATCAAAGGCGGAAGGCCAAAGACGGAGGGATCAAATACGGAAGGACTACATGGCATGCAGGGAACACAATATTGTGGTTAATCATTTTGGCCTCATCAGGTGTTTCCCTGATGTTACATGGGACAATAACAAAGTCAAGGGCAACAATTCCTACAATGTACATCAGATGATCCATCCGGGCATGAGACTCTCCTTCAACATCTGCACGTAACCTCAAAAAACAGAATCAACATTATTTTGGTTTTTTTTTTACAAATAAACTAAGACAGGCAGACTACCAAAACCTTCCAACTTTCCATCATAGCATTTGCCAGAAAGTTAACAAATTTTGCCCTTTACTTTTTCTGTGACTAGCCAGCGAGACATTTGCTTGTTATCTGGTACGCCAGCCTTTTCACTTGTCCATGTTTCATATCAACAAGGATGTTTTCTAACGCTGACCTAGCCGGCTGGACCATATGGAGAGAATTTTGACTGGTCCTCAGGTGTTCCATAACAAGCATTCGGCCAGCAGAACACTGTTGAAGAAAGAACACTAACATTGACAAACTATTCAGAATCACCTCACCAAATGTTCAGTACAGGGCCCAATTTCATGGCTCTGCTTATCGCCGAATTCTGCCCTTGTAATCTCCATTCTACGCTTACTGTGCAGTGTGCAAGCGCCAAATTTCTGCGCTAGCTGTATAAGCGAAGAATGTCTAGTCAAGTGGAGAACGCACGCGCACAAGCAAAAATTCCCTACTTACCCATGAAATACGCTTCACGTAAGCGCAGAATTCCCGCGGGAAAATCCTCAACCCAAAAATAAAACTCGGGTGTACCCAGAGGCTAATTGAATGGAGCTGCTTAAGCACACAATACCACTAAGCCAAGAAAGTCTTGGTTAGCAGGAACAAGTTACCCACAAAATACTCTTTGAAGCTGGGCCTGGGATCTCATTCTGACACACCCTCTGATGCTTCTACCTGTTGGTGGACGGCAAGGGCTAATTGCCGAGGGCTGATGAGAGTCCTTTAGGGGTGGGGCAAAAGGGGGTGATGTGGAGAGAACAAGAGTGAAACTCTGCAGCCACTGATCCAGTGCACCATCATAAATAGTCAGAGGGTTAATGCTGTGGGGGGGGGGGGGACGACAAACTATGGTGGCCCTGAAGAGACACTGAATATCACAAATACATGCGTATACGTTTGCACAAATATTTTTGATGTCATGAATTTTATTGCATACATGTACTTTGCCGCAAACCTTCTAATAACATTTCTAATGATCAGTTTCTTGCGACCAGTCGAGATTGGCGGTAGTCATTGTTGTGAGGCAAGCAAGGCAAGGTGGTATTCCAAATGGCGAGACTTGGCCTGGTGCCAAATTCCTGGGTACACATATTGTATAGTAATGCTTACAGGGGCCTGACTACTTTCCTGCTATAGTACCACCATGTACTCCCTACCCTAGGTCACTAACAAATTGTCCGCAATTATGAAATCATCAAAAAGGTCTGTGACAAAGTATGCAATAAAATTCTCGACATCACAAACAAGTTTGCATTATATGTATGTGCACATATTCGCGGGTATTTTTACAGCATCGCACATGTTTGCGCACATATTTGTGATCAATTTCATGACATTGCATACATCTGCGCAAATATTTGCAAGTAACTTCACAACATCGCATATGTCTGCGCACATTATTTGCAATAAGTTTCAAGACATAGCGTATAATATGTGCACATATTTGTGATGAGCGATGTCCCAGGGCACCCAAAACAAACACCCCTCTTTATCCCTCCCCCCTCCCCCTGCATCTAACCACTGACCACAGGTACACCCTTCTGGCATGCTCCATTCCATGCCCCCCCCCCCCCCCCCCACCAAAACATAAGGAGGAATGATGCTAGTTTTGTAATGTTGAGAATGTGGGTGAGTTTCATCCTTACAATTCACTTAAACTAATCAGTTTACGCCTCCATGGCTAACACTGATTGCGGTCAGAATTTCTGCACGTACTCAATTTCCTCACCTGGGAATTCAATTTGGAAGAAAATACAGGCTAAAATGGAAAATGTTGGAAGGCATTAATTTAACACAATGATGCATTAGGGCTTCTCCATATGGAATAGTAGTTTAACTCATGCACAATTTCCTAGTAATACATGCCAACTTGTTCATACATGTATGTGTACATTAATAGTGATGCGTTTAAAACACTCTACAACTAGCCTCGTTTCTACTGGGGATTTCCTAAATATTCACTAGTAGTGCTGTCTGCAAATAATACCAAGCTACTAAGGGGCCATTCAGAATAGTCAATATGTAAAAAAAAAATGGTTTTTTTTATCAATTGTTTTGACCCACCCCAAATTTCAAATATTTTTAAATATTGAATGGCTTCATAATATAATCTATACACTGAAGAACAAAGTAATGCCTGAAATGAACCAGATATTTTAGCCCAAAGGTCTCCAACATCAGTATTTTTCAATGTTTTTTTTCTGGCTGAAACAAACAATTTTTGAGTTTAATCAGGAATTAAATGGACAATCTTGGCCAGCTGGATACTTTTTCTTCTGTTTTGTTTGTTAATTTATATAATTTTTTTAACTGAATTTCGATTTTCATTGTTTCTTGTTTTCTTGTATTTTCATTATTTCTTGTGACCACCCATTTCAAGAAAAAACAATAAATAAATCTAAATGTTTTGACATTGACTATTCTGAATGGCCCCTAAGCAAAAATTCCCTGCTTACCCATTAAATACACACAAGCCCACTGCGGCTATCACTGATCTTGTTTGAACCCGCCCTATAAAACAAATTTGGCCTTGCTCATCGGCCTTAGTGGCTCGCATCAACAGTCTATGAGGAAAGTCAATGTCAAATCTCTTAAGCACCTGCACAAATAAACTGACACCTGCTAAACGGCGACAGGTGCTGCCGGTAGCTTTGAACTCCACACATAAACCTCGTAAGTGTGGCCGGTTGGAGGAAACGTCAACCAGCTAATAATGGGGAACACAATTGTCCTTCATAGAAAGACACCAGTCAATAAGCTAAGCGACGAAACATTTATGCCCGGTTCCCTGCACAATGTTTAGTTCAACTTGCTTAAGCATTATTTACCCCGTCATTAATCTATTATAAAAACTCAGCCCAGTGTGATGTGACCTCACCACTCCGGCTTGAATACTATCAATGATTTCCCCGGCAAGGAACTGATTATTAACTGCTTCCCAACTGTTCTTGTGTACACTGCCGTACATATCAATTTCATATCCACAAGAACACTCGCAGTTTCATACCTGTCGACCTTTTCAAATGCGCATTTCATAAAATGAGATATGTATGTTGGGCCGAAGGAAATCAAATGGAAAGTGCAACATGAAGCCCTACAGGCATGTGCTCTGTATGTACATGTATTTTGTACAGAGGTCAGTACAGCGCTAGCATCTGTCCCCCCAAAACCAATAAATCCCCACTAATGATGCGATCAGGTTCGATTCTTTTTTTATAAAGATCTTTCTCCTTGCGCTTTCCATAAACATAACTTGTAAGGTCTGCATATAATTAAAGGGAAGGTATACCTTTGGTAAGTACTCCAAAAATTGATGACCAAAAAAACTTAGGCCCTACTTGGTAAAGAGCAATGGAGAGCTCTTGATATGTCAGAAACGACACCCTTTGAAGTAATGTCGTTTCAGATAAAGAGGTAATTTTTCAACCCAAAATTTGAATCTGGGAAAGGCTTCAGGCAATGAAGTCTTTTTCGGGCATCTGAAAGCACATGATTCTATGCAACAAGGGTGTTTTTTCTTTCATTATTTTCTTACAACCTCGATGGCCAAGAGCCCAAATTTTCACAGGTTTGTTATTTTACGCATATGTTGGGCTACACCAAGTGAGGATACTGGTCTTTGACAATTACCAAGAGTATACTCTGTCTTTAATGAGCTCTGCAATGAGTTACATTGAGATGTAGTCGGCAGCATACATACCAAGTTGTTTACGGACTTTTGAGTATTATGAGCACTTTTCTGAGAATGACGAGGTTGCCTGGCAAGTGATACTCTCTCAATGCATTTTTATCAGTCTCTCTACATTTTTTTTACGATTTAAGTTGTTTGTATTTCCAATTATGATGCTTGCGTGTGTGCGTGTGTGATTTCATATTCAGAAAAGGGAAAACAAAGGGTCTCCATAGGGAAAAAGACTGGGTTGCTTCACAAGGAATTTTGTGTACAAAGTCTATGGGAGGTTCTTAACTACAGGGACAAAGGAAAGAACAAAAGATGTCTCCACAGGGATGCAAAAAGTAGAAGGTGGGGGGGGGGGGGAAGTGGCAACGGGTGGGTGTGGTCTGAGTTGTTACTCTTGCCAAGGTACTTCCATGTTGTACAACTGCACTTTTTTGTGAGATTTTTGTATTTATTTTTCAAGGTTGTCGTAATTTCTTTCTTTATTTCTAGACGTTTAAAACTTATACTATCCTTTTATTTTTTAAACCAATTTTAGACATTTTCCTTTTTTCTCTTATTTTGTTTTTAATTAGTGGACAATAAATGAATTGAATGAATGAATGAAAGTTTGAAGCCAACTACGATGTAGAAACCCTTAATGTCTCCCAATGACTTGACCATGCTGAAGAATTTTCACAGTTTTTATTCTAATACTTTCGCATCACACAGGAGGTTCAAAGATGAGAGGGATCAAAGGTGATGAGCTGAAATGTTGCATCTTGAATATGTCTAGCTAGTATTTCACTCTCTTGCATAAACTGTGTCAATCCAGGGGAATGAAATATTTCATTGTAAATAGCGCAACACCTGCCCTCTGGAGACCACTAGCCTGAAGCTCTGACCTTCACATTTCATCAACTCTTGCCACATCGGATATGGCGATTTTCCCCCAAAGACTGCCACAAAACAACGATTACACAACAGAACTGTTGTGAAATTTTCATTTTGTATTGTTGAAAAGTGTAAACTCAATTCAAAGGTCAGGGGTGGTGCTGACTGAGTAATAGAGATTACTGTCACCGGTGATTATTTATAACGACCCGATGATCGTTATATGTTTGGGTAACTCCAAGCTCTAGCTGAGAGAAGCTATTGACGTCCATCTGGACACATGTAAGTTTGGTAGTGAGCTGTCTGACAGTTACAGTAATACATGAACAGCCCTTGTAACGAGCCTGTATAATCCATCTTGTTAATATTACAAAGACCAAATCATATGATTAAACACATTTTAGTCTCATTTGAGTAAGTTGATTGACTTTCCATACGTGCATACGTATGTAAAAAAGAAACAGCACTGAACGGTCACACTCGACTTTTCAAGCGCGCTCCGGTTGCTTTGACATTCTCGTCTGGATATGAAAGGGAAAAATACACAGGTCCAGATTTCCAGTGATGTTTAAAAATACATCAGTTTCCTAATGGTGTTTTTGTATTGTCACATACATACCAGAAATATCTGCCAAGACTTGTCCAAATATTGATCTATGACCAAAAACACAACCCAAGTTCTTGTTTGGGATTTTGTGCATGATCTTCCGCATGTATGGATTTATTTTGATTTGGCAAATTGAGGAACAGAGAAGAGTTTTGGTGTGGGAGGAAACTCACTCAGACATGGCAGTAATTTACGGAGAAAATTTTCTCCAGAATATAGAATCTCATATAAAAAAAAGAAAAAAAAAGGGAAAAAAAAGGAAGCTTCTGATTAAAAATTGTCATGATCAATTTTACAACCATTCTTGCATCAACCCTTTAAAGGCAAAGTATACCTTTGGTTTTTGGAATTGTTTTAATCCCATATAACTGTAGATATATACAATGAAACTAACCCCTGAAAATGTCATTTCAAAAGGTGGTAGCATTATTACACTATATTTTATTATATTTTACATTTTATTTCATCATACAAAGAGCGGAAAACCACCAATTACAGACATGGCAATCAAAATACAAAGTTAAAAGGAAATACAGAAAAGAGATATCGCCGAAAATCTGGAGCAGTTATGTTCCACACAGGAGGAATAATCTGTAATTGGAATACACAGTCCCAGAAACATTTCATGCTTGAAACGTTTCTCAGATTGGAACTGCTTTGAATCCCTTTCTCTAAAACCACATTCCTTTAAAGGGAATCATATCTCAAAATGTAAGATATTATCAACAGCTGTGCTTCTTAATAAGTAAAATTGTATGGTCATTAATTTTGGGAGTAATTACCAAAGGTTATAGCCTCCCTTTAACGAGACACATTTAATAAGAATGAACTCACCGAATAGTTCATGCTAACCGGTCTCCTCCTAACATAGTCATCTTTACTCCGTGTTCTCTCTAACTCCACCATCAGGTCATCGTTGGGTCCCAGCATTGCGTCGTTCGCTGAGCAAAATCTGCGTATGGTTGGGTGGACCTCTAATTTATTAGCATCAGGCGGGGCATCTGGACATCCATGCACGAGGATAGCGACGGAGTCGGGGGAGACAGGGAGGCGGGAATCCTCTCCGGGTGACAGTGTGCCATTCTGTTAAAGGCAAACAAAGGAAATTACAAACAGTTTAGTTCCAGTTGTAAGACAAAATGCAAGACCCTTGCTCCTTTGTAAGACGGATTCTTGGTTGGGACCAGGTGGTCACTTAATGCCAAGATGTTAAGACACAAACTGTCTCAAGATGTTAAGATACATACTGTCTCAGAAACGGATGTAAACAATCAATCTCAGATTTCATCTCTCTCTCTCTCTCTCTCTCTCTCTTATATTTTATGTGACGATTGAATTTCCAGACATTTTTGGTGAGATTTTCTAGGTTGCATGCACCTTCAACTAAGTGCACCATTCGCCTAAACCTCTCATATAAAAGTCTTTCTAACCCTAATTTTAATGCACTGTTTAATAAGTGGCTCGATTGAATAAAATGGTACATGTGGCCAAAACCTCCGTTGACCTTGGGTTTTTTCCAAACCTCTGCTAGAAGGCTCTGGCTTTTGGCTTAATTTGATGTTGAAGCACTGCGAAAAATGTACATTGCTTCAAAATTCATGACAGAGCCCAAGCCAGAGCCAGAGCCGTAGCCGAGGTTTGGAAAAACACTCCTTGTTTCCCTCTTGGTGCCTGAGAAAATCCAGCCTGAATCTACTCCCAGTCTTTTAAAAGTCATAGCATGACATCCCAGGTTGTTCTCTGGAAGTCCCAGACATACAGTTTTTAATAGACACCTTGCATGTGACGTCACACTCTCAAACAGCCCCCTCACTGAGGCAAAAGAAGGCAGATCATTGGACGATAGCTGTTCTTGGTGCGTAATACGTGCGCATGGCCTCAGCGTACAAGCAGCGTTGCGCATTATGCAAGCGGTTCACTTGTACACCTACATTATCTTTCAATAATCTTCACAGATTGCAAATGATAGGGCCTATGGATGCTGGATATTGACCCCCAAAAATGAAAAAGGTTCTGAAAACCTTTTTGCAAAATTCACTTTATCTGACCCCAACAAATTTATCTGACCCCAACTAAAAACCTTAATTATTTATTAATAAATGCAACAACAAAATTGACAAATTTTGCAAGAAGGGAAAATGTTGGCAAACTACCACGACATTAGTGCATACATTGTTAAACCATTAAAAAATACAAACCTAGGCAACCAATTATGATTGTAAAGTGCACACTCATAAAAAAAACCAATTAAATGTACATTACTAAAGTGCTGTAATTACAAGTGTCTGGATGCCTATCCACAAGATAATTTCACTAAAGGAAAATTTCCAGGGAAAGAAAAAAAAAAACAAAAAAAAAAAAACAAAGCTTTTGATCAAAATCAAAATCCTTGGTGAACTTAATTCATTGTGATTGATGGCAAAGTACTTCCTGAAACATCGGCAATCATGCTAAGAATTATCTTAAAAGCAAATCCATTAGGACTGCATATAGAATAAGCAAAAAATGGCAAAAACATGATGCAATAATTGCTTATATTTTCTTTTAAACTTTTATGTATTTATACTAAAAGATAAGGTACATGTGTTGCATTAATAAGGCTTCTGAGCGATGCTTCATGTTGCTAAAATTGCCAATCCCGGACTGACGCAAACTACGTTTTCACCTTCATTACACCTTCGTTATGGAATGATATTTATTATTTATTATTTATTATTATTTATTTATCTCAGTTAGAGCCTTCAATCTTGAAAAGGAATGAATGCAGTAGGTACATTATTAGTTATCGCACATTCCCGAAAGCAGAGTTGGACATGGGACGCTGACAGGTATGACTCCGCCTACTTACAGTGATAACCACTTTTACCGATTCCTTGATTTCTTCACAAAAAGTAGATGTCGTAATAACGATATATTTATCTTCTCACTCAAACCACCTCTTTCCTGCACAAACAATTCTGCTTCGATTCTTAAATGCATCGATTCATACCTTTTGAGTGTACACACCAGCGTAACAGGATCCCATCTTCAATTCTACAAATGTTTGTCCTGGTTACATCAAAGTCACTTCAACAGATCACCTGAGATAGACCATCTAACTCGATGAACCAATTAATAATTACCGAGAGTTTACGTCAGTAATCAATCATCACGTCTTATGACACTGATACTCAACTCGAGCGTTTGTCGTACGATGTTCCAGCACGTTGCAACTGAAACAATGCAGTGAAAGGTTTCCTTTGCATAGCATCGAGAAAAAAAACACTCCACAAAATGTATCAGATTGCTCCATAAAAAACATTATTTGCCACTCAATTTCTGCCTGCAGATTTCACAAACATGTTCAGCGTAAATATTTTACTATGAACGATTTCCGGACGGAATCTTTCCCTGCAATATCAGCCAATTAGTGCATGTTTCCTTGGTGAAGCCTTAAACCAGACGCTAGATAAAAAGGTCCTCATCATTTAAGTCCAGGTATTATCAATCAGGAGTTTTCACCATCCAGTATAATTGTCAGTTCAACGCCTTTGGGCACGAGCCGTGAAAAAAAAAACCACCCCATATTGTTACTAGGACATCCAGCAAAAAGGATATCAAGAAATCACAACGGGTTATCAATCCAGTTCAACTTCATTACCGGCATACCATATCCATGCCGTTCACTTAGCTGTTCACTTAATTATCTTGTCCTTTATGAAGGCAGAAACTGACTGAGAAATGTTCACATCTAGAGTTCACTTAAAACAACCTCGTTGGTCAGTGAGTTCCATCGGACGATAACAACCACAGGTACCCACGTTGACGATGGCACGTTCCTACACAGGGAACCAGGCACAGGGGAACCAGGCGCTACATCCATCAGCAGGCAACCCGTGTGCAGCCGGTGCCCACACTTGGAGATGAAGTATAATATGTCTGTGTCAGTCTTTTCATAATGGTCAGGGTTTTTGTAATTAGATCCTGGGATGTGACTGAAAGAATCCGACCCATGCAAGGATGTTCTATTGCTCCCCCGTTGATATCAACTCATTCAAAACATAAATCTCAGTTTGCACAGTTCACTGTATTCATCTCAACGATTTCAGAGATATGTAAAATAAATTATTGGTTTTTTTTCCCCCTACTACATTTCTTTAATACCTTGAAACTTACTTCATTTTTGTTTTAAACAGCAATCAATAACTCCAACAGTTTTGCTGCCTCAATAATATTCAATACCCTAATTTCTACAACTTGATTGTTACTCCGTCAGTATGTTGAACCTAATTATGAGCCGATGAGATGACAAAAAAATTGGTTAACCATTTAAGAAATTCTATTCACTATTTCTCAATAAATATCAACAATTTTAAGGCCTTTTCTAACACATGGAGTTACGGACTTCATACTGCACTAAGAAAATGCTGGCATCCTACAGAAGATTTTAGTAAAAGTTATAAAGAAAACATTGCAGACAATCTGCTCCTATCCAAATATTTATGCTTGACTGCCACTAAAATGGCTTCTCAACTGTCCTGTACCCACTAGAGAGACGGTTACCGTGGCGACTGTTTTGTTTCATTACCCATTACCCTTGTGACGCAAAAGCAGTCTTTTGTTCCCGATTTTTTATTTTTTTTCTCTCTCTCTCTCTCTTTTTTTTTTGCAACTGTGCATTCAGTTTGGTGGGTGTTCCATTACATCCACCACTTACAAAGAGCAAGGTGTCCAAACGGCACAACAAAAGCGCACCTATCAAAATCCATTCGAACGCAAATACAGGAAACCCTTGCTGTTTGCTGAAGACATTTACAGAAAAGAATAAGCTTTCAAGGTTTGGATTCGGAAGATCGATTGCAAGAGTGCTGGCGTGATGTTATTAAATTGTGTGAGAGTGTTCTCATGTTTTGTGTTGCAATCAATTCTATTTTTCTATGGCTGAAATATTTTTAAACATGGCCTGCAAATGCACGAGCAGTCACTTCTAGCCAGTCTTTGTATAAGTCAACACCTTGAATGTGCCTGATTACATAAACATACAGCATTTTTTATTAATACACTTTTTTAAGAGAACTTTAATCAGTTTTTACAAAAGAAAAATATGATCTGCCTTTCACAATGGTATGTTTTTGGTATTTTCCTTTTTAATAAAAACTCTATTCAGTTTCTAGTTCATATTTGAAGTTTTTAAGAGCTAATTTGGTATAAATCGGAATTTCTATCAGAATACTATTATTTTGAGATGTTTATACAACAAGTACCTCCTCTTATGTGCCTTTTCCAATGATGCAGAATAAGCAGATTTCCATGAATATTGATCATAAACTTTTGATTTTCTACTCCAACTGTGGTGTAAAGAATGCACAATGTTTTTCCTACTGATGAAGTAATTCTCAAAATTCATCAAGAACATCTGTGGTTATTTTCGTGACGTACACAGCAATTTGGGTTTTCTTTTTAACTTTGTGGCAGAAGGTTACATCCAACTCGGCAATAAAGGAACCTTCAAACTCTAATAATAGTAATAAATACAATTTCTGACGGTCAAAAAATTACTGGAAGAAGCAAACTCAGAATGAGCCTTGTTATGAAGTGCACATGTACTTGACGTTTAACATCTTTAATACAGCTTCCACTCTTAGAATAAGATAAACTTAACTGTTTTTTCAATTCAAACTTCCTGTACATCATGTCTTTGCTGCAGGGTGGTTTATTTTCCGCGAAAAATGAGAGAGCGGCAGTTACTAAAAGAAGAGAGGCGAGGAAAACCAGACTTTTTTTAAGGTTGGGGAATTCTTGTTTCACGGCAACAATTTGTGTTCCACAAGGCCACAAAAATGAAGGCAAACAAAACACACACCATTCACTTCCCTGATGGAAGCATCGACATAATAAATGTATGCAGTATGGGGGCAAGCCGCTTTAAATACAGAGAGCTGTCTTTTCCTTCCATTAGCCAACCTTGGCATTTGACAAACTGCCGAAAGACACATCATTTTACTTTTATAGAGGAAGTGTATTAAGCTTCCATATTCATGTTAGTTTAAGGTAGCACTTGAATCATTTAAAATTCTGCATACTTAATAAAGGCCACTAGAAGACTGATAGATACAAATACTCGTACATATGTCACTTAAGCAAAGTACTAAAATAAAATGATTGAAAGACTGGAACGGCACTAGTTCTTGGCAGAGCACTTTTAGTCTGTTTGTCTCTTTAAAAATGTATCTGTCCCTCTCTCTCATCAAGAAATATCAAACTATACACTAAACAGATGATAATGCTGTCTGTAAATGTAATTTATTTTACTGGCAATGTTGCAGTGAGTTGCATCGGTTAAATTCCCGTCAGATGACTTCAAATCACACTTTTAATTATTTGATTCAAATAACTTCATGTACAGATAAAAATGCAATTTCTCCCTGCTAATTAGTTACAAACCTCCATCTGTTTTCATAATCACTGCAACCAAGTTTTATTCTTGGAACGAAAACATTTTTAAAATAAACTTCTTCTTTTTCTCTTTCTTTCTTTTTAAAATAAAGTCAGGGGAAAAATGGACAAATAAAAACTAACCTTTCTATTGATTAAAAAATTTATAAAATAACTGAAAAATAGAAGGTTGAAAACGATGTAGGCTTCTTATATTAATGTGTATAGTAGTGACAAAGAGAAGTTCATTGGCACTATACACAGCAAAATCTAAGTTTTTCATTTTCAATAATTATTAATTTAAATAATTGCGTCTGACGAACTCGAGTACTGTGTACACAGTGCAAGTGAGGGCCACACGTCGGTGGCAGCGTTCATCAGCGTTCATCGTGTAGCTATGTTTACTTCATAAGTATCTTGGACACATAAAAATGGCTGTCACCATGGCAACATGTATTGCATGCCAGCCACTTGGAAAAGAGTATATTTCAGATTGCTTGGAGCAGATGTATTTATCGCTGGTACAGTTGACTTTTGCTCCCTGACGATCGACCCGAAGCAAAGTATCCCATAATAGTACACAAATATTAGGCAATCTGCATCCATGAGGAAAACAAAACCGGTACCATTTATTAAGTTTTGTCCAAAAATTTTTTTTTTCTCTAGGGGAAATTCAGAATAGCAATTTTTTATACTGTTTTGATGTGCTATACTTTTTTTAAATGGGTGTAAACTATTTAATACATTATTTGGTTTCACCTACACCCTGATGAGTGTAAAGCACTATGTACTCAACATTTTCCTGAGTCCTGTGAAAGAAACCCACAGGTATATCACTTAGGTGGGATTCAAACCCACTGCCTTAGCCATTCTAGAGCAGATGTCCTACCACTAGACCATCGATATTGCCCGGTAGCTAGAGGAAGTTCGAATCCTATATTTCCGCAGTGGGTACCACAACAATTTAATAGATGTTCAATTTGCATCAGGGATTAAGAATACTATTTGCTTTTATTATTGGGATTCAAACTGCCTGTAACTACTAGGCAATCTCGGTGGTCTAGTGGTAAGACATCTGCTCTAGAATTGGCAAAGGTTGTGGGTTCGAATCCCACCCGAGTAATATGCATGATTTTTTTCACAGGACTTGGGTAAGTACTGAGTATAAAAAACAGTGCTTTACACACATCAGTGTATGGGTAAAATAAATAACATTCTCTATCTCGGATGCAAATTTAACAACTATTAAAACAATCTAAAAATTAATAAGAATAACAAATGCACTTGAAAATGGTCAATGAATTAAGTTTCATTACGAACTAAGTTTCATGATATGATAAAAGCAATTAAATAAACAAATTAAAACAGCTGCCATCATTTCATGCTTAAATGTACAAAAATAAGAGACAAAAACTGCTCTTCAGACTTGTTTTCTAGATGTCCAGATACAGAACAATAAATTTCAATTCCTGGACCCATCTGTAGTTTCCATTGTTTCAGCTTTTTTTACTCGCAATAACAAGATTTGTTCTTGCAAAACCCTCAGTACACAATCAGATCTCCAGGAGCTAACTGCATCCAGTGCTCAGAGGACCCGGGATCCATTCTGTCGTCTTCTCTCAACTCGCTGAAACTAAATCAACATGGAATTTACACAGCTGGGGTCTCGGGAGAAACCGATTCTACAGTTGAAGGCGTATCGTCTACGTTTAGAGCAAGTCTTTTACATGAAGTCTTACTTTGATGGCAACTTGCATTTTGGATGCATGAAAAGTCACACTGTGGTTTCCAAATTACAGACAGAGTTCCTTTACATGTAAGTGTTCATTAAAAAAAACCTGCCACACTGACCTGCTATTATTCAGGGTTTGAACTTAGGTAAAATTCCACAAGACCCAGACCTAGAATTTCATCTTTGAGAGGGCAAGGCCATTTTCATGTTGCAAAGGGCACTGCCATTGGAAAATCTTAAAGTTATTTGGGAAACTTTTGAAGGGGCACCAAGGTCAAGACCAGGGGCAACAGAGGCCAGGGACTCAGGGTAATTCCAGGCCTGTAGCTCAAAATGTTTACAGGACCAGAACGTATACCACTGAACCAGAATCTAAATGAGACAAATACTTTCTACAAAGTTTAACATGTAAACTTTTGTATTTGAACAAGCACTAAGGAAAGACTTATGGGTAACTATACTTTGATACCAAACAGAATTGAAACATATTTATCAGAATTAAAGTCAACATTTAAAGAAAACAACTTTATTTTTGTAAGAGTTAAAGACATAATCTGAGGAATTATCATATTGAAAAAGACAAGATCACTAAACTTGTCCACTTTCCAGTCATGAGTTTACTGGTCTGACACTTAAAATCACTGGCCTCAAACCTACGGACCTGTGTAAAATTCAAGCTCCTTTTATGCCATACAATACACAGCAAACCCATTTTTAAAAACAAGGAAAGCTTTTCAAAAAACTTAAAATCTTTATTTTAAACAGGAACTCGAAACAAACAATGCAAAAGAATTGACACCATTGACAAGAGAGGTTTACTTTGTATGTAGATGATAATAAGTGCAATGCACTAAACATGCTTTTCCTACATGTTAGAACATGCTCATATAAAATATCCAGACTTCATCAAAACAGGAAAATAAAAAAGTACAGAAACCTGGAAGTGAAAATGTTTCTTACTCAAAATAGTTTCGATAATCTGTGCGGATGGGAATGGTAAACGGAGTACAGACGGAAATAAAAGCTGTAAAATTGTAATTTAAACAAAATGCTAATAAACATGACTGTAACCCCATACATGTGATATGAATGAGTAAAATATACCATTATCCTACTGCCACCATATCTGTCAACTTCACTGTCTCCACTGATGATAAGGCATACCAGTTATCATTACATTAAACAGGCACCAGACTATTTTACCCTTCTAGCCTCAGTTTCATTAGATTTGAATGAGAGACAAACAAGATGGCGGAACAAAAAGTCTGCAGGCCCACCGAGCATTTGTTCCATGAAGATCCAACCTTGCACCCCCCCCCCCCCCCAACCGGGACAAAATGATCCATATTATTTTCAAATCTATGACAACTAAATAATGTCATTCCATGGGCATTCTTTGGTGCAAAAAATGCACTCCAAGGTTTCCCATTATAAGAAAATATTTGGCGCTAATTGCATTTGCCTTCGGCCAACAGCATTGTAAAAATGGCAGAAAAATCCCAGCTTTTATGCATAATTACAAATGAAGGGATGAGTCAGTGGTAGATAATAATTATAATAAAGAAACTTATAAAGGGCAGTAATTGCCGCAAAACAGCCTCAAAGCGCTGTGTACAAAAACAAAGCTAGCTAAAAAGACAAAAGTCTCAGTAGATATGTTCTTGGTATGAAGGCTGATACCTTCATACCAGAAAACCCAAATAGTGTTTTTAATTGAGACGGTTTTTATCCAGCAATGACTAATATTTTTGTCCTTTGGTCAACATTTTAAGTTCCACACCCTGCTGATGACCTATCATGATCATCTTCCTGTTTTGGGTTCAAAATTTATGACAGTTTCATTGTACCTCTTTACTCACAATCATGCGATACAGTTTTTTGGGAAGCGCATCATTTTGAGTTCTTGTGACTCGTGTTTGCAAATGGAATAGAGGTGTGAGGTCCCGCCCCCTCGCACAAACATTCTAGATGGGTTCCTTTCCCATCATCTGCCACTCCTTCATTTTGGCAGGAAGCTTGTTTCTGCTAAGCACGGTATTTCTGCACTAAGCAACTTTCTGTGCTGATAAGATTTATGAAAGGAGGCCCATACCACATTATCAGTTGGTCTATAGTCCATGTAACCTTTGTGAACAAAAAGAATGATCTGGCACATTCCAGGGCCTTTCTGGCAGGCAAGATTCTACACTGGTCACATGGGAAATTGTTCATTTTGTAACATAATTTGTGACATAATGTCCACATAAATTCAAGAGTTATACAAAAATAACACCTGAACAAGTTCTGATATGTGCCCTTTTCTCTATATCAAAAGTTAATAAAAATTGTACAGTGCAATTTCAATAAATGCATGATTTTAATGTTTTTTTTATTGAGCTGTATACAAATTGTGTCTGCAGGGCTCTGTCGCTCTTCTGTTAACAATAATGATGTCACAGGTCACATGGTCTACTGTCCGATGATGTAAATGTACTGAGCAGGCTGCAGAGGTCACTGTCGTATGAAGATAGCTGAGCAGAGGTCAATGCAACATCCAGATAACTGTCTCTCTCTGCAAGCTGCAGTGAAAGACCCTGGCCTGATTTGGCCTTGTGCCCGGACATAAAGCATCAGCCAATAATGCTAGCTTCCTCTGCCCACTGCCATGACCACAACGCCTTGGGGTACTTCAAAATTCATGTCAACTCTTATTATTATTATTTGAAGGGCGAAGTATGATCATGCCTATCGGCAAGCCCATGTCAATTTGTTCATAGTTTGGAATGGACAAACCAGGAAACTACATGCAGCCTATTAATGCAAATTGTAAGATGTTTTGTTTTTTACTGAATGTCATTTGATCTTTGCACAAATTATAAAACTGCTAGAGTTTAAGACTGTGGATTTCCTCTCTATTACAATACTTACAATTTAAAGTCTCCCGATAATGGCCAGTAGTGGTGTAATCAGAGTGGGGGAGGGGGGTGTGAGCCTCCTAGCCCACTCAGAACCCTTGCCCCACCCCTCTCACCCCCCCCCCAACCCCCGAATAGATTTTTTCTTTTTATATTAAATATAAAAAATATCCTTTTCCCCTGCTTCCCCTCCCCCCACCCCAAATGAAAATGTCTGGGTATGCCACTGTTGGCCAGAGCACACATTTCAAAATGTTGAGAATAAACCAAGCAAGATCTTTTCAGAGCCACCAACTCTTTCAAGACGTCATCTACATCAATGTTGTACACGTATAATTAACAATATCCCCAAAGATTAACAACTGTTATTCTTGTCCAATAATTCTCATGACTGATGAGAGCTCATCTTATCCCTCCCCATTTTCTTCTTCTACCGTTGTCCTTCATACATCCCCCCCACCCACTTTGGCAAGCCATCTGTGTCAACCTTTCGTCAGCGCCAATTGACTGTTCCAGATAAATGCACGTACATGCAGGTTCTTGTTAACAAGGAAACGTCTTGCTCTCTCGAGTTGATGGAAAAAACCCAAGGACTCACTGCCATGGATGAATCAACGAGGCCCGACTACAAAAGCCAGGCTGAATATATACAAGATACAGAATAGAGTTCCGGTGTCGTCTCTTGCCGCCGTTGCAGACCACGTAAACCACTTGTTTACTCTTTCATCCACCTTGCAAGAAAGTGAATTTGCGTTTACGCTTGAAACACAACATTATGTGAGCAACATGTTCCGACGCTGAGTGTCTTATGTTTCTGTATGTCTTATAATACACAAGATTTAAGGTTGGTGTGTTTCAGGCCTGTTATTTCACAGAGGCCAAATCCTTCCCTGCTCTGATCTTGGCCTGGGTGCCATTCCACAATTTACCGACAGACTGCCCCATTTTCGGATAAAATTCTCTCTTCAATTGAGAAACGGCCATGCCTCTTGGATAAAGACACCAGGTCTTGATTTTACAAAGAGCTTAGATTGATCTTTAGATGTGTATCGATTCCTATCCCAAGCAAAGTGTGATACCTAAATGCAAATCATTACGTCAATATGTCAACATTGACAACTCATCTTTTAAAGATGAATCTTAGAGGGCTGTGAAGTAGACTACTAATTGCAAATACAATTTACATGCCCATTAGCTGTAAAATGAGATGCATGCTAGTCTGGATAACGACAGGTGCATGCTAGATATCTAAGACCAGCATGCACTTTTGTCGTTACCTAGACCAGCTTGCACCTCATTATTATTTCAAGTAGCCCAGGCCTCACGACAACCACATTTACCTTACTTTTGTCAAAGTTAGCAATTCTTTATGCAATAACATGAAAACCAGACATGACATTCAGATTTGTGTTTTGAAATGCAAATGTACTGTATGTATGTACAAAATATACACACTTTTGACTATAATTGTCAGTTTGGAACAAAAGTAACTTTGCACAACTGGTTTACTATTTAGATCTAAGACATGAACAAGTAGCTTGTTTATATATGAACTAAAACATGTACAATGTGCAGTGTTGATCTGTTTTTGTCAATCATGGTATACCTCTATTTTATATACCCGGTATTGCACCTGCAGGATATTTACAATTACCGTAAGAGGTGCATGCAGTCCTCACAAAAAAACACTTCCCTTTACGCTGCTTTTGAACTATGATTTTAAACAATGCAAAGCTTGTTGTGGAAAAATCAATAGCCGCATACGGAATTGCACTGAGATATTAAAAAACACTTGATGCATCACTGACTTTTCAATTTGTTGTCTAAATGCAGGTTTATAGTTCGAGAGTTATCAGCAATACACACAGGAACGCATTTGAATCACAATATCGCCACGTCGTCGTCATCGTCGACGTCGAGGCCATGCCCAAGCATTACAGAGTACAGCCCCACGGGACGGTTGTCTACAACTGTATTAGGGCTGGGACTGCAGGCTAATGGCAGATCATTCGTTCCATTTTAGATGGACGGCACTCCGGGGATGGGATGCGATGATGCAGATGGCTAGACTAAGAGACTGCATCCCATTGTAAAAACATCTCCGTGGAAAACAAACTGGGTCTCTTTGAAACAAGTTGAACTTGTAGATTTTTGAATTTGATTAGATGTCTTGTCTGCATATAATTGTTTCTAATGACATTGACTTGTTCATTGGTTGTCTCCTTGTGGATTATAATTGGAAATTTTACTTTTGTACATACACATAATTACACCAAACGTGTGCTTTATCACGTAAGGACATCCCATAATAAACTCTCCGCAAGGCAACTCAATCATCTTAAAAATTGCAAAGGCTGTTTAATTTGGATATCTGGTTCATATTTCTTCAACCAAGGTCTGCGTGTTCATTACTTGTTTTCGTGTGGATGTACACGTACCAAGCCTACAGTGATTCATCAGGGAAAGGTACATCCTATGATACCACAGTGTGTGTACATTTTTGTAATGTTCAGTTGTAAGTACGGCAAGACAAATACAAGTCCAATAGTAGCTGAATTTGATTGTCTTTTACCAATGTATCTAACGAGGTTTACTTATTTACTGTCGATGTAATGGAATTATAATTTTGAAAGCCCCTTCCCTCTTCCCCCATTTGTCTCCTTCTTTCTTGTGAATCCCTTACTTTTTCTGTGTGCTTTCTGCTTTTCTCTCTCGTTTCGTTTCTTTCCACTGCACCAGTATACCTGTTTATGTGTGTTGTGTCGTCATTTAGCCTTCGAGAAAGACTCTGCTACGGCCGAAACATCAAGCAGTTAAAAAACATTTATACCATACATGTAGGTCCATTTGGTTGGTAAGCAGTTTACAACAGCTGATTTTTTTTTTCAGAATTACAATTCAATCACACACTGAGCATGAGGTGCTTTATCAGGGACGAACATTCTATTGAAAATACATCAATCCCTGGAAGATTACCAGTTCTTCTTGTAATACAGTTTAATTCCATGAATTGCGTGCACGTTATTTTTTAACTAGGTTTGCTTGCTCACTGTTGAAGTAATGGGTTTTTTTTTTCAACACGCACCAAGCATAGTTCTCCTCACTGAAGACCACTCTGTGGTAATATGCACATCTCTAGTGGAAATATTTGTTTTGCTAAATAATTTTGCAAATTTGCAGTTTTATTTGATTTCTTGTGTAAATTTGATTTCTAGCTGGGCTTAATTTTTGCTTGTGAAACTGTTGGAATGACAGTGGCAGGAGCAGCCATCGCAAACAGTGGTTTCTTCCTGTACAGTGATTCCTTTTGCTGTAAATCCATCTTGCTAAAGACCACCTGTGCTTAAAGCAGAAAGTAATTGCTTAAAATTTTTCTGATAAGCAAAAATTACCAGGATGCCAGTCACAGTTGATGGAATTGTGAAGAGTAAGTTGGGTAATTCTGGTAAGTATTATTTTTTGTGCTTTAGGCAGCTCTATGAAATTGGTCCCTGTTCTTCTTCCTTTAATTAAATAATCAAGCTTGTTTTCTGTGCTGCATTAAGATGTCTTGCGTATAGTATAGATCATGTCACCATGTTTGCCCCCAAAAAATAGCTACCTTGTCCAACTGCATCTAATGCCAAGGCTCCAGGGGGGGGGGGGGGGAGGGACACAAAATTAACAAGACTGCAAGGCTTGTAGCTCAAAGTTTTTCCTGGACCTGAAGTTTTTTTTACAAGACCAAAATCACAAGAAGAGCAATTCTTCTGCACAATTATAAACTGTTTTGATTTTAACAAGCACCAAGAAAAAATTGGTCTTACTTGTCATATTGATGAGTACAAATCAAATGAGTTTCACCGGGAACGGCATCAAAATAATAACAGGATACAGCTCTTGGCAAACACAAGACAACCGGACTTGTTTGGTCATGACTTTTCTGGCCCACCTCTAAAATCACTGGCCTTGAGCCTGACGTCCAGTGTAAATTTGGAGCCTTGAGTGTACTTCCTGACAGGCCAGATACTACACAATGAGGTTTGAGAAATGTTACATTTGGTATCGTAATTAATGCTAAAATAAAACAGCTTAACAAGTTTTGAGATGTGCCCCAAGTCTTGACATCAAAAGTTGATAAAAACCATTGGGTTCAAATCGCCATAAAATGTAATATTGTATGTTTTCCTCCACTGAGCTGTGTACAAATTGTGCCTGCAGGAAGTCCAGGCTCTGTGGCTCTTTTGTAAACCTTTTTTGTACATGGTGTACTTTGTACAAACTTATGGACGCGTCATTTCTTTATGCATGGAATGTGCATACAGTACATATAAATCATATAATCATACAGTAGTAACAGGTAAAGCTATCTCTGTTCTCTACCCATCGTGATTACACTTTACATAATTTCATACAGAAGTATTTACTTCACAGGCAAGGGGTTGTATAAAGAAACATTGACTAGAGCGGGACTTGAACCTGCGACCTCTGGATTAACGTGCCAGCACTCTACCAACTGAGCTATCTAGGAGTAGGACTTATGTTGGCAGTCTCTGTATTTTATCAATATCATTGTTTGGGGGTGCCACTCTAGTAAATTTTCCTCTGCTTAACCATAGAGCAAGGTTTTAGCCAGGATTTGGTAAAAATGTGTCCAAATTTGCTGGAAATTTAAAAACTGGGTGTCCAAATTGTTCACTTACAATACATTTACATGTAAATGACAGATAAAACAGGATGTCCAAATTGAAGACAGGGTGTCCAAAAGACACCCAGACACTATCACTATGCCGTAGAGAAAGGACATTACCCAAACATTATTTGAAATTTACCAAGTCAGTTTCCCTTAGTGGCTTATTAGTTGATATAAAAAAATATTCAGATTAAACCTTTATTATGTGAAGCCCTTCTCACACTACAGAGCCAATTCCCAGGAAAATACCAAAACTAATAGGGAGTTATACATCCCCCCCCCAATGATCACTTCACATTCAATGCAGTTAATCTGGGAAGAATGAGCACTCAGTATGCTAACCCTAGAGTTATCTGGCTTAACTCCTACTCCCAAGCAGGGGTAGCTATTTAACAGGAAAATGGCTATTTCCCAGGTGTTTGCTGGGGTTGGCATTTCAAGTGTGAAAAGGGTCAACAAAGTTTGTCTGTGAATATCATCCAGTGTGGCAGGGGCTCACAAATGTACCAGTTTACAAATGCATACGGGGTAGATTAATTGTATTCTAACCACTGCCCCAGATATTCAGAATGAAATAGAAAATAACTGAGTCAATCCTTCTTCCGGTAAACCCTTTATGCAAATCAGTAACAAATTATTCAAGTGTTATTCTGACCATGTCACCCAGAGCAATGATTCTACAGGAAAATGCTGACCGAGTATATCCTAAAAATGTGCCAACGAGGCAATCTTCAATACGAAGGCTAAAATGTCTACATACAAAAAAAGGAACGGTGTAATTTGTACACACTTTTTCTCTAAGCAGTTTTCTCTGTCAAGTACAATCCCACAAACCGATCAATCAGATCACTAGATGATTCATAGAATTGATTCAAAAGAAACCAAGCAGGATCAATGATGTCCAAATTTTACTCGAGATTTTGATTTGTCACGCTTCTTTGTTGACGATTAAACTTGTCCGTACAAAGTGAGGTGGCGGATCAATAAAAGCAAAAAGCTCCTAAAAAACAAACTGGCTCGCTTTATCTACCCCCTGTGAAATCTCAACTAGTCACAAATCTAAAATAAAAAACTGCAGAAAAGGAAACGGCTAAAATGAGTCTGACTTACCTCAAGTTGGCATCCTTCCTCTGTGATTGTGTTGTCCTTGCTGAAAGCTGTGTAAGAAGTGAGACAAGATGAAAGAGAATTACGTGTACACACCTTAACAAAATGCTATTAGCAGCTGAAGAACAACACGTCTGTTGGGTGGATGTACAATTATTAGCACACCAGCCACCTGATCTGGATGTGGTTGAGAGGAGTGTGTGACAGACCTTGCGCCCGATCATTAACTCACCGGGTTCTGGGTTGAGCGGATGACAGCTTCCCTTATGTCGTTTCCCCTGTACGGGATCAAGATGAAAGAATCACTTAACGATTATGCGAGGCGGCGTATGCCCACCGCCGTTTAGTAGCTGCGCCGCGTAGTGATGCGCTTATGCTTCGCATTAGTGAACTTAAATATAGATCATCACGAAACTGTCATTTACAAGAATCACGACCCGATTGCGCATAAAAAGACCTTGCTTGGCATTTTAAGTCATCCAGCTGAGACTATTATTGCTCGTAAAAAAATCACAAAGATTGTTGGTAGTAACCACCTCGATTACACGCTCGTTGTGCTTAATGGTAGCTTCCATAAAATGGCCGCCTTGGATAATATTATACTTTCACTAGATGAGTTTCCAGGATGCGGAAGTAACGACTAATATACAAAATGATTATTAATTTATGCACTTTTTCCGGGTGCCTTTTGACAGTAATGTTGCAAGTTATAAAATAAAAAAAAGGTTGACACTACGTAGCTATTCCCTCAATGATTTTTCTCTAGAAATACCCTCCCCAACACCTGAACTATTTTTCTCATCATGAATTTTCATAAATGATCTTGGTTAATCAATCAATAAACCTTGGGTTTGTAAGGAGGGAGGACAGGAACAAAAACTAGGGCGTGATAATTTATAGGACAAGGAGACAAAACCCTTTTTTAAAACTATTTTTAAGGCCAACAGTAAAATTAATGATGGCCTTAGGACACAGATCAAATCAAAATATTGTTTTTTAAATGTAGCTTGAGGGTGAATGCCTAACATCAAAATGCATATTTGATGGTTGCCTTAATAAAATCATTAAAAGATCACCAGCTGCATCTGTGTTTTCTTTGTATTTTTTTCTGTTTGCTTATCAAGTATTGTCATAAATAGTTCTGTCAATTTTCTGTTTAAAAAAACTAGCTTATATTTGTCCCAGTTTCCTTATTAAGTGAAATTCTACAGTGACAGGTACCAAGGGTAAAGCAGTGGAGATCCTTGACAAGTCTAGTCTAGTAAATTAGAAAACTTGCCTCAGTCTTACACAAAAATTGTATAATTACAACTCTGCAACTCTCTACAGGAAAACAAAAACACGCACGAATATCTGAGAGGCGGAATGCGTAGGTTTAGAAATTTCATCAACCACTGTGCTTACATGAAGGTGAAATGCAATGCCACTGCAGCGATGACTTAATCTCCACCGATCATGCGAATAGTTCTGCTCCTTGCCTGAAAATAGCCCCAAGGGAGGTATACCTGATGTGCCTCAGCGAAGGGAATGTGCATGGATACGTCTTGGTATTTAGTTCAGCGTGAGGAAAATGATGAGGCAAGACAGTTTTGTAAAGTACTTTCATTCTAGCCAACGTCGTAAGAGATTGTTACATGGTGGTATGGCCGGGTGATAATTATGAGACTTAGACTACACTTGAGAAAGCTTCCCCCTCCACTCACACACACCCTATCTCCGCCTTCCCTTCCCTTAGCCGCACAGATCCTTATCATTACCGACCATGTTGTTTATTACCTAGGTCATCCCTTTATTGTGTCGTGTATACATAAAATGAAGTTACAAAAATGATTCACAGAAAAACAAGTCTAGAAATTAAGATACAAACCGATTTATGGTGAGTAACTTTTCTTGGTCAAATATAGAAGTGTGTCGTAACAAATTTTAGTCAAATCTAATTTGATATCAGGTACAATTAAGACTAGATCATCAGCCCCCCATCCCTACCCATACCTCACCCTAATCCTCATAAGGACAAACAGGAAACAACAACGGTCACAAGAGGGGGTTACAGCACTAAAACAATTCCTGACAATTGTATACTGTAGGCCTACATAACGATGCTTCTAAAAATGCTAAGTAGCTGTTTCTAATGATATGCTCTGATATGAACAGACATGACATTTGGCCCTAATAAAGTAGGAGCATTTTTATTGAGTACAAGAGCTGACCTACATGTACATAATTATGGTTTAGGTTTTAATAGACTTTTCCGGCTATTTAATAAAAAACAATTGCTGAATTTTCTGAGGGCCGAAAAATGGAAATCAGACTTACATGGAAAGAATATCATGTGTGTATGAAGGTTGAAAATACCCCGTCCATTCTATTTCATTTGTTGTCTCCTCTAAAACTCTTTAAAAAAACAGAAGTTGTGACAATAACTGTTGTATTTGTTGTTGTTTGGGGTTTTTTTTTTAACAAAAGAACAAAACAGAAGGAAAACAAACTAATTGTGTCCTGTAAACCAAGCCCCAACAGTTGTGACCTTTCTTGCATTTTTAATATTGATGTCAAAATAATAATAAAAAGGTTAATTAAAGGAATAGTTTCCCAATGATAAATCTCTTTTCTCCATAAAAACCACCAGGTGCTTAATCACAAAAACTCTGCAGGTTTTTCCCACTGACTCATATGGTGGGAAAGAGAGATCTATTGTTGGTCAAGAGAGGGCGCTGTTAGTGTTCAGCAACAGCTTCTGAATGAATATCCTGGATGTACACATCAACAGGAATCCTTAATTCCCAATTATGACTTCAGAATTAATGACCCAGCTGATGGATTTGATAAGCTAGCTTGTCTCCATAACAAGTAACAACCCCCACAAATAATACGACAATAAAAAAAAACAAAGCAATATTTTGGCTGAAATATTTTAAGAATTTGGCCCCGTACAAATAAACAAGCTTACTAAATTGACAAGCACTTCTCGTTAACTTACCACTGACATCAAGTCAGTCGGTAGGAACACTTAACCTGTGACATCACATGTTTACAAAAGAGCCACACAGCCTGGACTTCCTGCAGGCACAATTTGTACACAGCTCAATGGATGAAAACATTAAATCTGCTATTTTATGGAGGTTGCACAATCTGATTTTTATCCTTTTTTTTATGAAGAAAGGGGCCAATCTCAAAATGTGTTCGGCAGTATTTTTTTCTTGAGCTGATGTGGACATTATGACATAAAATGTAAAAATTTTCAATATGACCAGAGTGGTATATCTTGCTTACCACAAAATGACTTGGAATGTTTTTCAATTCAATCTTTGCTTTTAAGAAACGATCCGAGTATCAAAGTTTACTTACCTGTAACACAAAAGAGATAAATCTTCTTCATTTTGTTCAAGTAAAAACAGTGTATTTGTTGAAACTATGTTTTTATTTTGATTCTAGTCTTTGCTCATTTTGATTCTGGTCATGTTAAAAAAAAAAAAAAAATCCAGCAAAAATGTTGAGCTATTACATGTAGCCTTACGGCTCGTTGATTTTTCCCCAAAACTCGAGCCCTGACAAGGTCAAAGGTTACATGGTCTACACCCATTGCTTGCTAGGGTAACAAGAAATACAATAAAAGAATGTGGCCACATCTCAAAGCCAGAATAATTAACGCCCACTTCTCATTAACTTACCCCTGACATTAAGCCAGTCGTTAATACCCATTCCTACTGCTTTTCAAGATAACAACTAATGCATTCTGCCTGGTGAGGGAATTACATTACATGGAGAAAAAAAAACACCTTGCTTTACTCACTTTGTCAGCTGAAAAAAATTCAAGCCCTAATACATGATTGTGAGCTTTCACAGCAATTTTTGATAAAGCTTACTCTGTGTATAAATCAAAGATCCCCTGATACTGTCACTTCTTGGAGGTGTTATATTTAGAGATACATTAGCAGCGTTATCCCCAGCTGAATTTTAAAACTTCAGGGCACGGAAACAACAGTTCAGAATGATTTAATCTTTGCTCCTCTCCACACTGTTCAGTGTTTTGTTTTTAATGACGCAAAAAAACACACCAGGTTTTCTGATTACAGTTTTAAAAACTGTTTCGCCATCAATTGTATTGGTCCGCTCCGAACAAGTGCGTTTTTGTCTTTCCTTTTTTGTAGCCATCTATTTTGTTTCCTCTGGGATATTGTCACAGCCCCTTGTTTGTGGCAAATGCAACCGGTTTCATTATTGCCCACATTAGCGTAAGATTGCGGATATTGCCCGCAGTGAAATGCTCCTGACAGATTTGCATCTCAGTTGTTGTTAACGAAGACCACACTCACTATCAGCAGGCTTGCATCGGATGATACTGATGACCACGCGGTGATGCTGAATGAATGTGAATATGCTGATTCCAATGGAGATCCAATGAGCTCCAAATCATGTGACATAAGAACTGAGAATTGATTTTTGCCTAACAACTTTGTGATTACGTCTCTTTTGGGAAGAAGGGTTGGTTATGAGAAGGACCATGGTAGAGAAAAAGTAGAATCACCATGTTTCAAACACCATGCTCTGCTCTTCTATAAGAACAGGACTTGCTCGCCCTTGGACGAACGGACAGAACAGGAGAGGGAGTTGCAGAGTCACAATAGTGTTTGTTTTATCGTAATTAGACATTTCATCACAAGGTTAAGGCAAGCGTGTTTGGAGTTGAGATTTCAGATAAGTTATTTCATTATCAGAGTTCCAATCTTCTCTCAAGTATTTTCTGAAGAGCAAATTGGCCGTAAATAAACAGCCAAGCAATAGTTGGACAATAGCGTGCTGAACAATTTTCCATCAATTCAAAGCCACAAAAGCAAGAGACAAAAAAAACTAATGAGTGCTGGAACAATCAGGAATAATCTTTGATCTTTGTGGATAAAGGTGACAGAGACCCAGCTGCATTAGTATGGAATGCTCCACTTAAATATAATGAAAACAAAATCAGAATTTGTTGTAAGAAATGTTATTGTGTTAAAGGAATGGGACAATGATGGCATCAGATTGATAAAGCTAATAGACTTTTTTTGCAACATCACAGCCGTGAGTTTTGACAACCTTGGTTGGCAAAAAGTACAGATTGCATTCACTTAAAAAAAAACAGTCATTTATTACACTGAATCAATGGTTGCCACCTATGCCAAATTGAAAGTACTTAGAACTCTTTAACGCTAAGGCAGAACAGGGAACTTTCTGCAGAATCAGGGAGAGTTGGCAGTTCTTCAAAGCATTTAAGTGTTCCATTTTGCTCAAATTTGTGCCGATCCACTTTAATACATGACGTGATACTCAAGGTCATCCATTACAAAGCTGGTCAATCTTTTTAAACGTATATTCAGTTTGCGGTAACACCTCGTCTGCGTTCTCCCTTAACAGTGGTCCGCTGACCAATGCCAGTTAAAACACCTGAGGACCAGTCGAAATACAATCCAAGTGTTCTGGCTTGTTAGTTTAGCGTTGAAAAGCAACCCTATTTAATATAAGTATGGACTAGTGAAAAAGCTGAAGGACCAGTGAAATGAAAAGCTGACTAGTCCTGCTGGCTAATCACTGAAAAGGTTAAGGGCAAACCCAGCTCAAGTATATCTACTTTGCTTTGTAGGTTGTTTTTAAGAACTTGTCTTGCTGTTTATTCTACTGCCGCTGTTAGAACAAATCTGCACAGCAAAGTATTATACACATGGTGTTACCACAAACTGAGTATACATTGATACCTCCCATGCAATACCGTGCCTTAAAGCCCATAATGTTTGTAAACAAATCAAAATGTTTAGTCCAGGTATTTCACGGTATACCTGGACGTCATTATTCTCTAGAGGGCGATGATCATACTTACAGCGTCGGAAACTCTTGAGGGAAATTCGCTTCTTAAGATTCCTCATCCGGCTTACTGGACCAATCTTCTGTCCGTTTGTTTCTACAAAATTGCGGAAGAAAAAGGAAACCACCAGTTAAGTGAAAGTTATAAATAAGCAATAAACTGAACAGTATGAGCTATGGGATTTATAACTCTTTGTTACTTCTGTGAAACAAGGATCTATTTTGAAGGAAATCTGGTGGTCTTACAGGGTTCCCTTAATGAACTCCTTCAAACTTTCTCTCACTTTTCTACGAAAGGTACTTTTCTGACAAGAGTGGAATTCTATCATCAAACTGTGGATGAGATTTAAACATAAATGCTTGAATAATTATGAAGGGTTTAAGGTAATTATCAGTTAGAAAGGGGGGGGACATCATTTACATAATGCCTTTGGTGTATGCTACAGTACAGTGTCATCTGTTGCATTAGATTTAAAGTCAAAGCACGGATTTGATAAATAGACAGGCCTGGTGATTCATTTTTGCAAGGGCAAGGGCACCAAGTCATTTTCTCCTTAGTAAAGGGCACCTAGCTATGAGGAAATTGTAACTTTCTATTGGAACATTTTGTGGGACACCAAGGCAACGACCAGGGGCAACAGAGGCAACTGCGATCCTTTGCCTCAGTGAAGTATCAGGCCTGAGTTAAGGAGACAAACAAATTATTACATTGCCTTGGGTTCAACTCATAACAATTTTACAGATTGCCTGTCTGAAATACTGCCAGAGTGCCAGTCAAGATACAACTCTTTGAAGTCCCCCATAAAATCACCACTGCTTTTTTGATTACCAGAAATTATCGAAAAGCGCATTTGTGGACAAAATCTGTGATAAAATGTGAAGAGAGTTTCGATGTTGACACTAAAACACAGCTATGCTAGTATGAAGAATTTATTACAGATGGACTGAATGGTGTGTTTATTGAAAACCAGTTGGGAATGTGTCTTCCAAACAAGCAATGGTGCACTCCTTAAAATGTCAGGCACTAACCGCAATCATGAAATTTATAATAAACACTGCATCTTTTGAAGCCCAGCTTCCTTCCAGGAACCTCTAGACTGTGCTGTTCAGTGCCAGAGCTCCAATGTACATACTACATGCATGTCCACGCATTTCCTGTTATGGTTGCATGTATGTGTGTATGTTTTTACTTGGCCAGTCCTCTTGCAGTCCAGCTTCCTGAAAGCTGTTTTCCCTTTTCACTCGGACGCCAAGTATAATATTTTGAGGAAGTATGTACATTTGTACTCAGTGTCTGGTGTCTAAAAAAATAGTGAATCCATACGGGCTCCAATTCACATCTGGACCCTGCTAACCAGAATGAGGTTACCGGCCAACGCACAATGTCACATGCACAATTTCTTACTGGTAGCCAGTCGTGCTAATTTTTGCCGAGCACAAAATTTCTAGCCAGATTGTCTGCTTAAGCAGCTCCATCAAATTGGTCGCTAAGCACAGGACAAGCATGCTTACCAGAAACAGGCAACCAGCCAATATGCCATGTCACAACAACAATTCTGCCCGGTTTCCTGCAAATGTTTGCTCAGCAGAAATTCGTTGAGCAATCTATCAGACCCTGATTTATAAGCAAATAAACCCCATTGCATCCAGCACTGTAAATGTTTTGCTTGAGACTGTAACCAGCCTTAATGTTTCAATCTGACTGATCAAGAATGGCTCCCTGTTTTATTTGATCAGAAAATAAATTCAGGGATTACAATTGAGACATAAGATGGCAAACTTTTAAAAAAAAAAAACTTAACTCTCAATGTGTACAAGGGCTGATATTTGGTATACACATGTACTTTGATATTTTTAAAAGGCAAAAATTAGTATAATGATACTAAAACCAATCAGAATTTTTTATCAAAAAAGGGAAAAAATATTATGCTCAGCCCGGGCGTGGAATTACACAGATGCCCTGGTCTTGACCTCCATTGCCCCTGGTCTTGACCTTGGTTTGCCTGCAACCATTTCCCATAGACTTTAAGATTTTCCAATAAAAGTGCCCAAATGCAAAATGAAAATGACCTTGCCCTCTCACAGATGAAACTCCAGGCCAGTAAACCACATCCATAGTTAAATCAATTGTTCAGGGTATAGCCTACAAAATTAATAAATGTGATGCCTCATGACAGAACCAGGCACTTATTAAAGAGGAAGAGAAATGTCAAATTCAATTGTGTGATGTACTTATTTTCCAATCGATAGTGTCATCATGTGAGTGGGGAATAGAATTACAAGTCTCTCACCTCACGTAAAAATGGTGTAAATTGCCATTGAATTCGATACCCTTCCAGTACAAATATTTGGCACCCCTATCCAAAACATTTGATGACATCATTCTGAGAAAAAATGTGTCTATTTTTGTTTGGGCATATTTTGGTTAATTTCTGACTTTCGATATAATATTCAGTCAAAACGACCTTGAATTTTGACCTTTTGACTGACAAAAAATTAGTTGTGGAAATCCAATGATGTCATGTTTCAATTTTCACTCTAAAAGTAAAGACCCATTTTTTTAAAGAATGATGTCATCAGATGTTTTGGATGTTGACAAATTTTGTACTGGAAGGGTATCGAATACAACTTACACCATTTCAACGTAAGGTTAGAGACTTGTAAATTTCTTACCATTCACATGAGGACTCTATCTATTGGAAAATGAGTACATCACAACATTGAATTGGTCATTTCTCGTCCTCTTTAAGAAAACCCGTAAAAACGTTTTATATTCTCATTAAGTAGATGGAGAAAAAAAATACTTGTACGAACACCTAATTAGGCATCACACACCGAAGCCAAGTTTTTCTCAACATAACTAATGTTAACGGTAGTACATCATGTTGATGTCAAGGCTGATTATTCGCATGGGTAGTCACAAAATGTACAAAGCTCAGTTTCTATAAAAAAAATGTCACACTGGGTGTGCCAGCAAGAGCAGAGGAAGAAGATACGAAGGCGACTCAAGTGTAAGGGACGTTATTGCCTGGATATAATCTTTCATTCTGATCATGTTTTTATAAGATTACGAGTGTACAAGACACAGAGGGCAATGAAATAGCAGGTGTTGTTACTAAAGTACATTAATACCGGGTAGCTATACGAAAGAGAATCTTCACATGAGACTGTTCCAGACGTCGTTGTACCTGAAGGAAATTCACTGTTCACACGGTGTACTCTTACAACTCACTGTTTAATGTTGTCTACATATAGTACATGTACAGCGTATTACGCACTTTCCCCACAGACAATGGCATGGCAACATTATGAAAATGATATTGAGAATTATGTTAATAATTCAAATTCAAATGGATCAAATATTTGTACTGGTATATTTTGCCTGTGTATTTTATACTGTTTACATTTCTAGGGTTTATAACATGTTACTTATCTTCTGCCTTCATATTTATTTCACCATCATCAAGTTACAAATGATGGTGTTGCAATCGTTGACCATCCGATACTAAATTATGAAATATAAAATGTTTATATGCCGCACACACAGATCCTTGCCATTTGATTGGTGGATCATGCCTCATGCAATATCCTTTATTTTTCCATACTGCCACGCTCCATAATGTAACAGTCCTATATGGATAGTTATAGGACAGATCAGAGAATTCGCAGCGTAGTTTAAAAGAAAATAGTTCCTAGCCAAAATCATATCATAGCTTCCAAACTTGGTGTCTACATGGAGTTGCATTGTTGTTTAGACGAGGTTTTAAGAATTTCCAGAGTGTGGGGGTGGATTAGTTTCCGTGTCTATTATGTGTTTATTGTGAAAACAATTGCAAACGACAAGGATGTGCGAGTTATATAAAACTACATGTAATAGGCTCATTGAATGCATTTCATTTGTGCATTGTCACAGCGTATGATCACTCTGGCATTTCCATTTCACTCGGCTTCAACTCGACAAATGGAATGGTCTAAGTTTCACCTCGTGAACCGTGATTATATTCTGCTACAATGCAATCACATGCATCCAATATTTGATTGTACATCACATTAACCCAATCCATGAAGCTTTTTTGGGTCAGCAAAATTATGATCCATGTATCAACCCAACTTCTCAAATTCCCCTTTTTTTATTTGTTTTTATTTTGTCAAATATTAGTTCATAATTTTATTTGAAAATCTTTTACGCACAGGAGTGGAGGATTTCATCCAGAACTTTTGCATTGATCGGCAAAATATTTAGACTGAACAAGTTCTGTGCACTATGATGCAAAATGATAATTTTTGAGTACCTACTGAGACATTTTGCTATGCTATACAAGAGAAATCACTGGTTATCATAATGTTTGTCCAAGACGCTATTGCCTTCCAACTATTCAAGTATTACATATTCTCCTTGACATTTTTCTTTTCTTGTCCAGCTTTGTATTTTTTTCTCCAGTCCCATCAAACCTTTGTAAGTGAGTTGTTTTCAATCTCTGTACCCTTCAGGCAGTATAGCTTCCCAACAGTGCTCCCTAAGCACAAAAGGTAACTCTTTCATTTTGCAGGAACCTGGTATGGTAAGTGCGTACAAACTCTTAAAGGTAAAACAAATCTTGTGGAATAAAGAGTTGAAGTACATGTACTTGTATGGAAATCCTGTACATACATGTACATGTAGTTTCCAACAATTACATCCTTCGTGAGAACAAATCAATTTTTATTTTTTAGATTACATGATCATGTTCTCTGGAGACCAGCCAATATAACGTCACTTTTTTTTTTTACTGTGTTTTTTTAGCATTCGTTTGTGTTTTTGTTGTGCTGTTCAAGTTATGTATCTCTTGTAAAGCAGAATTTCAGATGGAAATATTTCTCAGGAAATGTGGCTCCTGAATCAACTTAAAGAAAAGTAAGCGTTCAGATTCAATTAAGCTTTGAGATTCAAATCCATTCATTCTGGTTACCCTACCAATATATTTTTAAGTTTGTTGTTGTACAGGTAAGACAGTCTTTCATTACAAATGGCACCTCTATGAAAGGAAATTAAAATTTCTATTTAAAAAATCTCATGGGACACCAACTTTAAACTCTATTTAAAGGAAGGGTCATAGATTGGTAAATACTCAAAACATTAATGGACACAGAAAGTTACTTGGTAAGAATCAATGAAGCTGTTGAGAGTATAAACGTTTTTGAGAAAGGATTCCCTTTAAAGTATGGTTGGAATTATTTTTCAGGCCCAAATATTTGAACGTGAGAAACGATTCATGCATCATTCGTTTCTCAGATTTCTGAGGGTTGACTGGAAATTCGAATTTCAGTGGTGTCCATTCACAAATGCTGCGGCCAGAGGTGCTTTTGTTGGTGCCCTTGTCAGGGAAATCTGTCCCCTGGAGGTTCCTGTCCCCCATATGGGAAATAAACACGGGCTGAAGGAGGTTGATTCAAAAGAGGGCGCTATCAGGAGAAGTTTGTACGCAGTTCACCGTATGGGGGGAAAGAATCTCATGGGCGGGGGCATAGAATCTCCTGACACCCCTTACTAAACGTAGATGAATGCAACGTCCTTAATGAAAATACAGTGATAGATATTTGCTGTTTTCTCAACAAGTATAGCCACTGCATTCAGCTGAAACTTTCATAGGTGACCTTTATTGATAATTTTGCCTATTTTGTATCAGCATTACCTTGACAAAAACCAATCTATGACCCTACCTAAAAACAAGACAGGTTTTTGCAGTTCAATTGTTCATTAATACATTTTGGGGTGTTGTTGGTTGTTTTTGTCTTTCTTTTTTTCCCAGCACGAACCTTTGCTCCAAGGTCCAAATACAAAGACTGCTATCAGCTTGTAGATTAGAAAGGGTTTTATCTGTTGTTTTAGCTCCTCAGTACAATAACACACAGCTACTGTACTGTACATTTGACTTGGTCATTACCATATCATACATTGTTTGTACAATATGTACATGATTCTATAGTAAAGTGCAGGCCAATGATACAAAGACCTCCTTGTAAGGCCGTGTTTCGTTATATTGGAACATTTCCAAAGGCATAATGATTAAAGGTTAATTAAGGGCATGTAGGCAATTGCCTCCATTAGGGGCCATTCAAAATTGTCGATGTTTTTAAATAATTGAAATCGAAATTCACTTTTCATTAAAAAAACCACAAAAAAACGGAAAAAGCTAGATCGTTTGACTTGCCTGCGTACCAGTGTTTCTATGCGCGTGATTTCCCGAGGTACAATGTGTACACGTACATATAATATGTACAGCATGTATGTGCGTGACTCACCACTATGTGAAACACCATGTGCGTGGCCCATTATGTGAAACACCAATGGGAGGACGGCCCGCGTGTGATTCGGCACAACGGACGAGTTGACTTTTCTACTTTACTTGCAGCGGTCGAGTTGGACAACAAACGTGTTGGACAACAGACGAGTTGAGCTTTTAAGTTGAAAGCACAACGGTCGAGTTAGTACAACGATCGAGTTGGTAAACGGTCGAGTTGGTCGGAATCGAGTTGGCAAGCGGTGGTCGAGTTGACTGGAATCCATAACTTTCAAACCACGATAAACATGGCTGCCACCATGGATGACAAATGCGAGTGCGATATACCGACCGATCTTCACGGGTTTGGTCAGACCACAAGTTGATGATGAGAAGTCCGTGTTCACCCAATGAGCGGTTTGTTTGTGCGTCGTGCTTGCTGTCATACATTTTTTTTCTGTATCTTTCATTTGCTTTTACAATTTTTTTTATTGAAAGGTGAAAAACACAAGACTGCCTAAATTTTTCGGTCGAAAGTTTACTGGCCCCGAGGCTAAAATAACTGGGCCTGCGGTCCGGTGTTAAATTCGAGGCCTGAATGTGCATTAACATCCATGCACACATGTAAAAGTACATATGCAAGTACATGTACAATGCAAACAACATGTAGTTTTGTTTTTAATACTGCATAACAAATCAATGTTTTTATAATCGAAATTAGGGGTGGGTGGGTGGGTCAAAAAACTTTGGAAAACAAATCGAAATTTTAAAACATTGAAAATTTTGAATGGTCCCTTACAGACTTTGTATACACTAAAACTCTAAAATGGCGCAGAATACTTCCTAAAATCTGAATAAAAATCAATAAGAATAGCTGGAAGGTTGAATATAATCTAACTGGGCAGTTTGGCTACAGTGCGGCCCAAATCCTCACATTTCCTCTTCTCCTATGTCACTCCACATCCACAGTCCACACCAATTTGTTTGAACTTGGTGTTTATGATTGGAATGCCTGACCCTGTGATGTAGAGCCTGCTGGCCCAAGTCCTTCTGAATCCTTCACTTGGGCAATTGGATATTAAGAGGAATTGGTACTGTAAGGGTTAATGACACTGTAACCTATCAGGCCTGCATGTGATGCACACACCTACTACAATAAAAAAAAAAACCTACAGAACAATCACTTTATGTCGATACAAAATAAAGTGAAAATCATTAACGTTCACTGGAAAATTGAAAACATCAATAATTCATGGCCTCGCTCGGGATCACTTTATAATTTAGTCCCAGGATTCACACCTGAGTCGGTCAATTATTTTGTAATTTACTGGTTGAATTAGTTCTGCTCTGCGTGGAAGTACTCTATACATCCCAGTGTGAAATGTCTATGACACTAAAAATCTAAAACGGAGAGGAATAATTCCTAAAAATCTGAATAAAATCAATGAGGATGGCTGGAAGGTTGAATGTAATCTGCAGGATCCATTGACATTGGTCTTATCAGTGGGTCTAATAAACCCATGTGTTATTTTTAATCAAGTCCTACTTGGATGCCAGAGGCAGGGTGGATCCATTAGTCTCTGTGATGTACCGGTGTGTTCAGAAATCACTTTATTTATTTATTTTATCTTATTTATTTATTCGATATCCAACAGCGGATATCCGCCATTTACAGGTATCATTTAAAAAACAAAAAATATATTAATATGTAGAGGTTGAAATTACAAATTACACAATACTTGACACAGATTAATAAATATAGAAAAAATAATAAACTTAACCCACATATAAAAAATGAGTTGGCACACCAACAAGTAAACAAACAGCCCCATAAGCCAACAAACAAACAAACAAATAAACAAATAAATAAACACCCCAACAAACAAACAAACAGAAAAAAAAAAACAGATAAATTCTATTCTGTCATGGCTATCCTACCACAGGGATGTGCAACAGCAAGCGACCATTCAGAATGATCAATGTTTAAAAAATTTGATTTTTTTAGCTGTTTCGCAGCAAAGCGCAGCGAAACAGCTCTTGTTTTCGTTAAAGTTTTTGTTTTTGTTTTTTTAATTTTTATTTTTCAGACACAGGAAGTCATTGACATAATGCACGAATCGTTCTAAGCGGCCTTTTGCATAGTTCCTAAAGAGCAATTGCAATGAAACTTTCAGTGATGAAAGGCATTGGTACAATAATTATTTTAAAACAATGATGTCATGATGACGTCATCACCTGTCACGTGACGTCATCTTAAAGGTTTATATTTTAAATATTTGAAAATCCGTAACAAATCAGCCACAAGAGACCGTAGGTTTCTGTTTGCGGGATTGTATAGGGATAAATTAGGTCTTCATTTTATTCAGTGTGCGTGACCTCACATGACCTCTACTTCCGGTCGAAACAGGAAGCGCCTCGTTATTCAAAAGTGGAAATAGTTATGAAGTTGCTTTCAACGATGTTATTGTCTGGCAAGGGTGGGTAATTAAAAAAAAATACCGATGACGTCACAATACACAAGAGCGCCCTCTAGCGGCAGGTTGAAAACTGATCAAAATGGACTTTTTGAAGATGTGTGTGATGAAGTTTTGTGTATTCACTTCAAAATTTACACACATGTTGATCGTCAGGCAGCCATCATATGTGTGAAATTTCAGATTGATGACGTCATCGGGGGTCACGTGACGCGGCATTAAAGGTGCCTTTTTTAATGTCGTATATCTCCCTAAGTGTTAGTGCGATCATGTTGAAACTTGGTAGTTTGTTGGATATTGGCAAGTTCTTGTAAATTCTGAAATGACGTCATGATGACGTCATCAAATAATTTTTTATGATTTTTTGAAAAAGTTATGGCGAAACAGCTTGGCATTTGTGCACAAATGCAATATGTCTAGTTTATTATTATTTTTTTTTAATATTGACCGACTATTTCAGATACCCTATACACTGGAGAACAAAATAATGCCTCAAATGAAGCAGACATTTACGCAAATGTTTTCGTTCAGGAGTTTTCAATAGCTTTACACGGCTTCCAGCAGGCAACTTTTTTAGTTGAAGCAGAAGAGAAAACCCACGCCATCTCCCCATCCGGCGCTGAGGTCAGCTATCAAAACAAGGTTGGCATTTTACAACAAAACTGCACTGAAAGTCCTTAGCCTACGATTTGAATTGAACCTGAATTTAAACTTTCAGTTACTTCTTTTGACCCACCCACCATAATTTTGAAGAAAAAAATTTTTTAAACATTGATTATTCAGAATGGGCCCTAACTTCACTTATTATTGAGTAATGCTGTCCAGTAAAACAATCAGCAGACTCTGCTTCATTTCATTGTTATTTTTTCTTTTGTTTTTCCTACTGCTCCCTTATTGATTGTGTTGAGTATTTTGTTCAATTTCAGAGCTTGGAAAGAAACTAGACAGTGATTATGTTTACTTTATGTCATCCTTCAGGGCCTAATGACTTAGCGTGGGATTCCAAGCTTACATTCCCCTACACAGACCTGCCAACGTTTGCAATTAGGGAGATTTTGAACACCAATTAGGAAGATAGTTAGAATTACATTCAACATTTAGGGGGAAAGGTTTTCATTATCAGGGAGATTGTCAAATTTTTTGTCATCAGAATATGGAGAGATTGATTTATTTTCAAGGAAATGTCTGCAGAATCAGTGAGAGTTGGCAGATCTGCCAGGGCCCATAGAATTAAGTACTACACAGGGCATTGATGTAAGCACAACATGTCATGGTTAGCTGAGCAGTGAAATTGGACCCAGGCACATTGTCAAGTCTTGCCATTTGTAGAAGAACTTCCTTTTTCGTGGTGTCATTTCAATGTTTTTGTAATGTTCCTGAGAATCAAATTATTATTAGCTGTTTCGCAGCATAGCGCAGCGAAACAGCTCTTGTTTTCGTTAAAGTTTTTTTTGTTTTTTTTAGCTGTTTCGCAGCATAGCGCAGCGAAACAGCTCTTGTTTTCGTTAAAGTTATTTGTCTGTTTCAGTAAAAAAAGCCATTGAGATAACACACGTTCGTTCTAAGCGGCCTTTTACATAGTTCCCAAAGAGCAATTGCAATGAAACTTTCAGTGATGAAAGGCATTGGTGCAATAATGATCCTAAAACAATGATGTCATGATGACGTCATCACCAGTCATGTGACGTCATCTTAAAGGTTTCTATTTTAAATGTTTGAAAATCTATATCAAATCAACCACAAAAGACCGTAGGTTTCTGTTTGCGGGATTGGGTGGGGATAAATTAGGTCTTCATTTTATTCAGTGTGCGTGACCTTACATGACCTCTACTTCCGGTCGAAACAGGAAGTGCCTTGTTATTCAAAAGTGGAAATACTTATGAAGTTGCTTTCAACAATGTTATTGTCTGGCAAGCGTGGGCAATTAAAAAAAAAACCGATGACGTCACAACACACAAGAGCGCCCTCTAGCGGCAGGTTGAAAACTGATCAAAATGGACTTTTTGAAGATGTGTGTGGGGAAGTTTTGTGTAATCACTTCAAAATTTACTCACATGTTGACCGTCAGGCAGCCATCATATGTGTGAAGTTTCAGATCAATGACGTCATCAGGGGTCACGTGATGCGGCATTAAAGGTGTCTTTTTTGAAGTCATATATCTCCCGAAGTATAAGTGCGATCATGTTGAAACTTGGTAGGTCGTTAGATATTGGCAAGTTCTTGTAAATTTTTAAATGACGTCATGATGACGTCATCACATGATTTTTTATGATTTTTTCATTTTTTGCACCTTTAAGTCATAAATTGCTAACAAAACGTGGTATAATAATCCAAATTCTTTTTTAAACAGGATTGATACGTCATAACTGCTTTGAATACAAAAAACTTTCATATTCAGTTGATTAATTTCAAAAAGTTAAGGCGAAACAGCTCGGCATTTGTGCACAAATGCAATATGTCTAGTTCCTTTTTTTAGCTGTTTCGTAGCGCAGCGCAGCGAAACAGCTCTTGTTTTCGTTAAAGTTTTTTTTATTAGCTGTTTCGCAGCAAAGCGCAGCGAAACAGCTCTTGTTTTCGTTAAAGTTTTTTTTATTATTTTTTTTTTTTTTTTTATTTGTCAGTTTCAGTAAAAAAGGCTATTGACATAACGCACGTTCGTTCTAAGCGGCCTTTTGCATAGTTCCTAAAGAGCAATTGCAATGAAACTTTCAGTGATGAAAGGCATTGGTGCAATAATGATTTTAAAACTAATGATGTCATGATGACGTCATCACCTGTCACGTGACGTCATCTTAAAGGTTTCTATTTTAAATATTTGAAAATCCATAACAAATCAGCCACAAGAGACCGTAGGTTTCTGTTTGCGGGATTGTATAGGGATATATTAGGTCTTCATTTTATTCAGTGTGCGTGACCTCACATGACCTCTACTTCCGGTCGAAACAGGAAGTGCCTCATAATTCAAAAGTGTAAATAGTTATGAAGTTGCTTTCAACGATGTTATTGTCTGGCAAGGGTGGGTAATTAAAAAAAATTACCGATGACGTCACAATACACAAGAGCGCCCTCTAGCGGCAGGTTGAAAACTGTTCAAAATGGACTTTTTGAAGATGTGTGTGGTGAAGTTTTGTGTATTCACTTCAAAATTTACACACATGTTGATCGTCGAGCAGCCATCATATGTGTGAAATTTCAGATCGATGACGTCATCGGGGGTCACGTGACGCGGCATTAAGGGTGCCTTTTTTAAAGTCGTATATCTCCCTAAGTGTTAGTGCGATCATGTTGAAACTTGGTAGATTGTTGGATATTGGCAAGTTCTTGTAAATTCTAAAATGACGTCATGATGACGTCATCACATGATTTTTTATGATTTTTTGAAAAAGTTATGGCGAAACAGCTCGGCATTTGTGCACAAATGCAAAATGTCTAGTTATTTTTTTTATTTGTCTGTTTCAGTAAAAAAGGCTATTGACATAACGCACGTTCGGTCAAAGCGGCTTTTTGCATAGTTCCTAAAGAGCAATTACAATGAAACTTTCAGTGATGAAAGGCATTGGTGCAATAAAGATCTCAAAACAATGAGGTCATGATGACGTCATCACCTGTCACGTGACGTCATCTTAAAGGTTTCTATTTTAAATATTTGAAAATCAGTAACAAATCAGCCACAAGAGACCGTAGGTTTTTGATTGCGGGATTGTATAGGGATAAATTAGGTCTTCATTTTATTTAGTGTGCGTGACCTCACATGACCTCTACTTCCGGTCGAAACCGGAAGTGCCTCGTTATTCAAAAGTGTAAATAGTTATGAAGTTGCTTTCATCGATGTTAGTGTCTGGCAAGGGTGGGTAATTAAAAAAAAATACCGATGACGTCACGACACCCAAGAGCGCCCTCTAGCGGCAGGTTGAAAACTGATCGAAATGGACTTTTTGAAGATGTGTGTGGTGAAATTTTGTGTATTCACTTCAAAATTTACACACATGTTGATCGTCGAGCAGCCATCATATGTGTGAAATTTCAGATCGATGACGTCATCGGGGGTCACGTGACGCGGCATTAAAGGTGCCTTTTTTGAAGTCGTATATCTCCCAAAGTGTTAGTGCGATCATGTTGAAACTTGGTAGGTTGTTGGATATTGGCAAGTTCTTGTAAATTCCGAAATGACGTCATAATGACGTCATCACGTGATTTTTTATGATTTTTTCTATTTTTTGCACCTTTTAGTCATAAATTGCTTACAAAACGTGGTATAATCCAATTTTTTTTTTAAACAGGCTTGAACGTCATAACTACTTTGAATACAAAAAAACTTTCAAATTCAGTTGAGTAATTTGAAAAAGTTATGACGAAACAGCTCGGCATTTGTGCACAAATGCAACATGTCTAGTTATTTGTCTGTTTCAGTAAAAAGAGCCATTGAGATAACACACGTTCGTTCTAAGCGGCCTTTTGCATAGTTCCTAATGAGCAATTGCAATGAAACTTTCAGTGATGAAAGGCATTGGTACAATAATGATCCTAAAACAATGATGTCATGATGACGTCATCACCTGTCACGTGACGTCATCTTAGAGGTTTATATTTTAAATATTTGAAAATCCGTAACAAATCAGCCACAAGAGACCGTAGGTTTCTGTTTGCGGGATTGTATAGGGATAAATTAGGTCTTCATTTTATTCAGTGTGCGTGACCTCACATGACCTCTACTTCCGGTCGAAACAGGAAGCGCCTCGTTATTCAAAAATGGAAATAGTTATGAAGTTGCTTTCAACGATGTTATTGTCTGGCAAGGGTGGGTAATTAAAAAAAAAACGATGACGTCACAAAACACAAGAGCGCCCTCTAGCGGCAGGTTGAAAACTGATCAAAATGGACTTTTTGAAGATGTGTGTGGTGAAGTTTTGTGTAATCACTTCAAAATTTACACACATGTTGATCGTCAAGCAGCCATCATATGTGTGAAATTTCAGATCGATGACGTCATCGGGGGTCATGTGACGCGGCATTAAAGGTGCCTTTTTTAATGTCGTATATCTCCTTAAGTGTTAGTGCGATCATGTTGAAACTTGGTAGTTTGTTGGATATTGGCAAGTTCTTGTAAACTCTGAAATGACGGCATGATGACGTCATCACATGATTTTTTATGATTTTTTGAAAAAGTTATGGCGAAACAGCTTGGCATTTGTGCACAAATGCAATATGTCTAGTTATTATTATTATTATTATTATTATTTATTCAGCCATTTCAACAATACACAGAAACATGACAATACAAAAATACTTCCAGATGGGCTAGGAGAAACAAAAGCAAGATAATTACTGTGGTCCGTAGACCTGCCTCCCCACATCTGGTTGTAAAACAAGTAATAAAACAAGTAATAAAATATAAATTTTGGTACAAAAGATAGGAAAGTTAACTATAAATAAAAACATGTCCATGTACATCAAAGGTTGACAACTAAAACAAATAACAATGAACAAAGGCAAAATACCACTATCATGTTTAGTGCTCGCACAAATCTTCTGCTGGTAAATTATTATCGTCAAGATACTTCTTTAATAACAACAACAGTTTAAGCTTTGCAAATTTATTTAAAATACTGTGTTATTTAGCTCAACCTGACTGACACAGAACAGCAGTCATCTATTGTGAGTTTAAAAACCTAATGTGGTCAATTTATGTGGCAATGTTAAAAGATAAATCTGAAGTGCTCTAAAAAGAGCACTCTCCAACTTGACAGCATAACTTTTCAGGGTTCAACTTCAGAAACATTCAGACACACAGAGTAGGAACCCGATCGGGTTCAAGTTGAACCAGAAGTTAAACCAACTGTAGTACCGTGTCTGACCATGGAGGAAGAAAATAGACACCTCCATGGTCTGACCGACCTCTGTGCATACTGCATAGGTTTTGGATTACAGCAAAGTAAAGTCCGGTTCATACATCACGCGAAAGCGAAGCAAAATTTTTCTTGCGTCACAATTGGAAACACGGTGCTCACTGATTATTGCATCAATCAATTTCGCTTTGCATTTGCTTTTGCGTGAATTATGAACCAGGCTTAAGGCAGTGCCCGAATTGGCGGCTGTGGCTACGGCTGTTGCTACGGCTGTTGTTAAGGCCATCCTGTTTTAATATTTGTTTCTGTGGCGATCTAGCCATAGCCGCTAATGCAGACATGGACCAAGACTTGGAAGTCTACACAATATATAACAGGATGGCGGGTTGCAATAAGGAAGGGGTTGCAAATATTATGATATATGTAAAGGTCACTTTGAGTAGCGTTGGTTTAAAAACAAGTAAAATTTACTCAACGCTTCAACCAGTATGCTTAGTTGTTCTTCAGGATATTGCCAGAATTTCTTGGGTTATGGACATTTCTTGCAGGTAGTAGCAGGGCTCAAAATACCCACCGGACCACTGGCCGCGTTCCAGTCACTTAAGGCACTTGTGAACCCACACAGTCCAGCCTGCAGTCTAAAGTGTTTTTCCAAACATACTTGAACTCCAGTTAGTCCTTTACATGTACAAACTGTAACTCTGGTGAACTGCATCTGTCCAACCACGGCCCAATCCATGGAGCTCTTAAGCCAAAAAAGTAGCTTACCACTACAAGATTAAGCTTACCAGAACAAGGTTACCAGCCAAAAAATGATCTTACAGGTACCATATGTGACCGGTGTCCTGCTTATTATCGCTAAGCAGAAAAATTGTAAGCAATGTTTTTTTTTTTGCTTAGCAGAACAATTTTAAGCAATGTTTTCTGTTTATAGGGAGGGGTACACCTTTTGTAATCATTCCAAAAATTAATTACCATAAAAACATACTTGGTATATTCTGCATTTAAGCATGACCTTTGAAATTGGGCCAAGTACACTTTAAAAACAATTATTATCCTGCAGCCCGGGCGCTTGCCCTTCCCATTCCACCCTCTCTGCCCACACCTTCCCCTTTCTTGACACTGGTAAGGTAATCCATTCCAAGCTCAAACGCTACCATTTTATGAAAAATGCTCAACCAGACCATTCTAGATTCCTATAGGATAAACAAGTGTACCGGAAAAATCAGAATCATACATCACTGGCTGTCTCCACAAACTGCATTTTTTATGGCTCATGTGGCAACTCACACTTCAAACCGCGACCGGTTTCCACAAGAGATTCCTCTGCAAATGAGAGGACAATTTGATATTTGCTTAGGCAGGCCTAGACCAGGTGCAATAGATTTCTGACATACCTGAACTCAACTGGGAGACAAGTAGAGAGAGAGGTGGTTAGTAGGAAAGTGCATTATATTTGTACGATGCACATTGCAGAGAGTCTTTTCCCAGGTCCTGTAAATTTACATAGCTTCAGACTGATCCATGTAAATAAGTTTTCCCGTATCCGAGATGGATTTATTATTTGTTGTCCCCCTGTTTTAAATTGATTAAAGGCATTCTGGGTCTGAAAGATATATTCTCATGAGCACCAACAAAGCAAATACGTTGTGGTTTATAGCCACTAAATTAACTTTCAGAAAGAAAAATAACAGCAAGGGCTATTTCCTCTCTGCGTCTGAATACGTGCATGGTGCAAAATTTCATCACAAATTTTCTGATCATTTTTAATCAAATTTAAGGCTTTTACTGAAAGACTCAATTTTGCGCTGAAAGAAACTGAGGAATTGTTATTTCTTTTGGGTCTGAAGGAGAAAGCAAACATTTCTACAACTTAAGGTGGAATGAACGCTTGTGACATTTGAGCAAATTGACAGAATGGGTATATCATCACATGGAGGTAGTATATTATTTTCTCTCCTTGTAATTTTGATAAAAAATGATTCCTGCATGTGAATTTTTTTTTTTTTTAAAGAGAAGTATTGTTATGCTTTTCAAGAAAAGACAGCAGGGCAAGAACGAGAGGGGCGAAAATTGTTATGCCGCCCAGCCATCCATTGGATGGCCAGAGAAGTGTCTTTGACAGCACGGGGCAAGTTTACATAAAACTAATAGCTGCACAATTGTCCAATCTGTCCAGCTAACTTTGGCCAGATTGATCAAAATAAACACCAGAAAAAAAGTGAAAATGGAATCTTTCAATCCTAGATGAGACACTGTTGTGCGAAGAACACTATTTGGTGAAAAAACTTCTTCTTTTTTTAAAGGATGTTGAACTTTGACCTGTGACTCTTGACAGTAACCCTTTCCTGACTCAAAGGGAAAACACAATTCTTTATCCGATGACAATTGTTCAAAATAACCAAACATACAGCTGTTCTGGTAGATGTACATCATGCAGATAACCAGGGGTCTCATTCCAACCAATTACTTAATTATACAGCATGTGTACTGGGCAAACAGCATATAAAAACCTTGCTGTTGAAATATTGATGGAACAGAATGACCAAAAAAAAAAATGCCTGGGAGCCGTCAGGCAAACCACTGCATTGATCAGAAATATATGGATCAATACTAGACCAAGGTGGCTAGCCATATTAATATGTATTATTACAATGTAGGATTCCTGAAGGTTGTTTGGTTGGCAATTGGCTGGGGAGGGATTCTGATCACGTTTGCTGAGCGGAGAAAAGACCGTTTTTACATTTCAGGTAATTTGACATAGATGTTCATTTCATTTCTAACTGGAACAATGTCAACCATGAGATAATATTATAATAAGATGATAATACACTTTTCCATGTTTGGTCAAATTCTAATTTGTTTTATTACTTACTGAAAAGGGGGAAATTTACTTACATAAAGTTTGGGGTCACTAATCCAAATGTCACTAATCCGAAAATTACTAATCCGAAAATCACTAATCTTAAAAGCACTCATCTTGACAATACTTTCAAAATCTGAAAACAAATAACCTGGAATCCTAATAAATGATTGAAAACTTAGGGCTAACTCTGACAAATCACTGATCTTTCCATTGAAAAACCCAATATTAATCCTCAAAAATCCCCTAATCAGGAAAATCCCATCCCCTTTAGAATCCCATGATAGGACATGTGTTAATGAACACAATCTAGATGCACATCATGAAATTCAGATCGAGATGTTGAGATTAAAATTCAGCATCTCATCAAGTTTAATCGCAAGCTGGTGCTCTGCCGCTGCATTCCTGTAGTGTGTGCAGACTACCGGTACTTTATATTACATTCATCCTAAACGAGATACAATGTACGTACGTGTGTATGCACTTCAGCTGTACGCTTAGAAATTTAGGGATGGTTAGGCCTATTGCATTTTTGTTTTGTTTTTGCAGCAGAAAGACGTCAACTTAGCGATGATTAGAGAGGATTATTTGTTGTAATTATTACTGGATACTCAAGCAGGCACAGCTACTGTACATTTGACTTGGTCAGTACCATGCCAGAAATTATTTATACAAGCTTCCATGGTCATGGTTCTTGCAAGGGCAATGCAGTAACATCCCCAGTAAAGGGCGCCTCTATAAGGAAAATTAAAGGGACACGCTGCCTTGGATTGGGTGTTTGGGCTATAAAAAGCCTTGGTTATGAAGTTAATATGGTTGAAAAGATGTTTTAAAAGTAGAATATAATGATCCACACAAATATGCCTAAATTTTGTGTGGTTTTCCATTGACTTCGTGAACTAACTCGGTCCGCCGTTTTGAAGAACCAAATTTTGACTCCACAAAGGCAGACCGTCTTAGTTGGGGAAGTAAAAGAAAAACAACACAATTTGGAGGGATATTTATGTGAACCATTACATTCTACATTTCAAACATCTTTCCAACCCTACTCATTTCACATCAACTGCTTTCTTTAGCCCAATGCCCAAACAAAAAACCCAATCCAAGGTAACAAATACATTTTTATCGTTATACAAGATAAATTCTTCACTTTTACTGTTCACAATTAATCTATTCACAACTTCTTTTTAAACTGCTGTACGTTTTATGTCATTCCAATGAAGTTGCCTCACATCATCCCCCCCCCTATCAAAGCTCATACACCTGTTCATACAGACAAAGTAGTCAGTCCCCTACAGAGCCTTATGGGGAAAACATTATTAGCTGTTTCGCAGCAAAGCGCAGCGAAACAGCTCTTGTTTTCGTTAAAGTTTTTGTTTTTGTTTTTTTTATTTTTATTTTTCAGACACAGGAAGTCATTGACATAATGCACGAATCGTTCTAAGCGGCCTTTTGCATAGTTCCTTAAGAGCAATTGCAATGAAACTTTCAGTGATGAAAGGCATTGGTGCAATAATGATTTTAAAACAATAATGTCATGATGACGTCATCACCTGTCACGTGACGTCATCTTAAAGGTTTATATTTTAAATATTTGAAAATCCGTAACAAATCAGCCACAAGAGACCGTAGGTTTCTGTTTGCGGGATTGTATAGGGATAAATTAGGTCTTCATTTTATTCAGTGTGCGTGACCTCACATGACCTCTACTTCCGGTCGAAACAGGAAGCGCCTCGTTATTCAAAAGTGGAAATAGTTATGAAGTTGCTTTCAACGATGTTATTGTTTGGCAAGGGTGGGTAATTAAAAAAAAATACCGATGACGTCACAATACACAATAGCGCCCTCTAGCGGCAGGTTGAAAACTTATCAAAATGGACTTTTTGAAGATGTGTGTGGTGAAATTTTTTGTAATCACTTCAAAATTTACACACATGTTGATCGTCAAGCAGCCATTATATGTGTGAAATTTCAGATCGATGACGTCATCGGGGGTCACGTGACGCGGCATTAAAGGTGCCTTTTTTAATGTCGTATATCTCCCTAAGTGTTAGTGCGATCATGTTGAAACTTGGTAGTTTGTTGGATATTGGCAAGTTCTTGTAAATTCTGAAATGACGTCATGATGACATCATCACATGATTTTTTATGATTTTTTGAAAAAGTTATTGCGAAACAGCTTGGCATTTGTGCACAAATGCAATATGTCTAGTTTCTTTCTTGAAGCTGGCTAATTTAAAGTTCCTTCAGAGCAATATTTGTCATCTGAAGTGCCGCGAAAAATGAAAGAATTACATTTGAAGACCTTTACCTTAAATCACAATTGCTTATTTGATTGCGGCACTCAAGATAAATGTAAGCCTATGAACCAACAAAATCTTAGACATGCCCACAGAATTCAATCTAATTTTTCTGGCAAGTTTTGTGTACCGCAGTGTGTTTATAATTGAAATCTAGCCAGGATGTAATAAAACCCAACGATGGCATACATCCTGAGGTCTACTACAATTCCTTTAAAACATTTTACATGGCTAGATGCTTTATTTGTTTTGTGATGAGCAAGATCACCCAGATGCCATGTGCTGGATTTTCTAGCAAATTAAGAACCTCCTTCTCCATAACACTGTTTAATAAGACACAATCCCTCAAAGAAGATTCAGTCAGACATTCTGTATCCCTCACAAGGCTGTCCTATCTTCACAGTCTACTAGATTCTAGCACATGAGAGGTTATTAGAAGCAGATGAGGACCTTGCGTACTATTGAGACATCAAGGACCTCGTCCTTGTTGTCTGCCTGGAGAAGGGCACATGGGTCAGGAGGGCAGGTTTTGAATCTAAATGAGGAATAGGCAAGTCAAGTAGACCCGCTGTTTTGAACTGAAACTTTTAGCCATGAATTTAAAATTCTTTACTTTGTCCATAGCTGGAGGATTCCACAGACTGCTTTTACATTCCAGGAGGATGAGCAGGCTTAGTTGGTATTCAATCAAGGGTTTTGCAGGTGGTCAACAGGAGATCTACATACGTAACACTGCTTCAGTACATCACGGGGGCGGCGCTAAAAGGCTGGATTGCAACTTTGATAAAAATGAGGAATGGGAATACATGTATATCTCTAGGGCAAGAATTTAGTGTGGAATCGATGTATGAATTCCGTGACTAGAATCACTCAGTTATCTTTGAATGATCAAATCATAGGTCTGAACTTGTCCCAGTCTAAATTCCCAGACATGTACCTTTGGTATGAAGGGTGGGGGCTTGCTTCAAACAGGTGGACAGAGTTTAAACTCGAGCTGTAGGCCTAACCCATGTTTTTGAAGAGGGTCATAGTACCAGTGTTTCATGTTGTGTTATAAAACTACATGCAATATTATAAGCCAATGAACGATGGAATTCAGGCTTCTCCCCATGCACAACCTCGCATATCGGGCCGATACATGTGAATTGCGTGCCGATATGTGCGAATTAGGGCCGAGATCAAATGCACAACAATCATCAAGATCAACACCATTTAAATTGCATAGTGGGGGCTTTTAAAACCAAAGATAAATACCAAGTCAAAACATTCAGAGGACCTTGTTTCAATTCGCCGTATTTTTGACCACGTGAGGGCGTATGTGGATAAATTTCACATGATGAAAAACAAGTAAACAAACAGGGTTTTTTCCCTTTTTTATCGCTATTTTTTATGTATTTCTTCATTGGTGCAAGAAAACTACAAACAGGCAACTATAATAAGCTAAAACTGCTATTGTGATGCAAGACATTCCCTGATGAAAGCGCCCTCATGCGGTCAAAAATATGGTCAATTCAGCGTGCTTAGGCCAAACTTGGCGCCTTTGAACAACTTTTGTTGACTTTGGCGCTATATAAATGTTTTCTGATTGATTGGTTAATTGAAACTTCTAAAATCTTGGTCCCTCCAATTTTGAAAAAACCTGGGGAGAACCTTGGAATTCTTGCATTACATACAATTACATGTAACAATTCTTACACTTCCTACAGACAAAAAAACACAGTATTCTTGACTGGCCATGGCATTGCTCATTCTGCAGCCGAAGTCTTTACAACAACAAGATTGATCTATTTTTTACAGTATATGCTGCTAAAACATTTGATTGCGTGCTACTGAGCAATCTTGGTAGTCTAGTGGTAAGACATGTCCCCTCCTCTAGAATGTCAAAGGTCATGGGTTTGAATCCTAGCCGACTAATAGGACATGAAAAACTTCACAGCACTCGGGAACGAACTGAGAATACGTGCTTTACACAAATCGGTGTACGGGTAAAAAAACAAAAACAGATTGATCTTGATAATTTGATTTCATTTTATTTTTATAAGTCAGCTTTTTCTATGATTTAATTTGCATTACAACTAACCTCTCAAGAGTTCCAAGTAATGTTCCCTGAGAGCAGTTTCATATTTTCTCACTCGCTAGTTCACGAGTAGGCTTATGAATTTCTAAAGGCACTGCAAATACTTCTTGTCAAAAACCAGAATGCTTTCCAAGAATAAAAGGTGTGTTATGGAAACATGGTTGACTGACCCCCGCACAGACAATGTGCAACGTAAAACCGAGATACTCTGAAGTCCCATTCACTGTGATGGTAGAATCAATCAATACCAAGGAATCTCTGACGGATTCTCACAATGTCCCGTTGTTGTGTACAATGGAGTGCCAGACCAACAATTGCAACTAGTCCGCTCGAGTTCTGAATCAACATAGCATATATTGACATAGTAAACAACTCTATTAGATGACCAAAAGCCTTAGAAGTCTTCTCTTTTTTAAAAGAATCTGGACTTGTTGTGAATTCAGATGCAATGATTGACGGGAACTTGTAGGAATATCTGATCTGAATTTTGGGAATGAACACGGACTGCCCTCACTGGGAATTACCATGTAACCCATCCCATTACATCATGTTTACAAAAGAGCTACAGAGTCTGGACTTCCCTGTAGGCATGATTTGATGTACCCATGTAGCTCAGCAGAAGAAATATTAAATGTTTGTTACGTTTTGTCAGCAACATCATGAAGAGCCAAAGACACTTTTGGGGGTTTCGATTTGGTTGATCAGTATAGCAATGTACACATTTACATGTATAATAGGTCTCAAAATCATCTAGTTTCTTAATTAAGCTAAGTTGATGAACAGAAAATAAAACCCTTTAAGAACCTGGAATTACATTTTTACGAAGTGCCCAAAACTTTGACCTATCGTTTTAAAGAACAACCGAAATGTTCATGCAGCGGCCCGCTGCACGCAGACCATATAAAAAGGGAAAATCTTGTTATAAAATTACAGTATTAAAACAAATGAAATAGGCCTAGTTACTCATTTATTAAACATGCTGTGAACAACGTTAAAACAGATTCGTATGATTTAAGATCTTCACTTCTCATGTAAAATTCCAAAGATTCAATGATTTTAAACAGTATACAAACCAAGGATTTCAAAATTAACTGAACTTCACACGCAGTTTTTTCCAAACATTAAGGATTTGCTGAGCAATGGACTTTTTGGCACTTCGTAATGTTGCTGACAATTTTTTGGAGGCTGCACCACCATACAAATGTTTTGACCAACTTTCGATTACTACGCAAATGTGTACCATAGAAAAGCCATGACAAAAGTAAAGAGAAGTCACATCAATTGTTTGCGTGGGTGGGCTATTTTGTACTCTCCATTATTACACACAAACAAACCTCTATAAAACAAATTCCCTTATTATCCTGCATGCATTCAAGTATGACTCACTTAAAAAAACAAAAAAGCAAATGTGTGACTGTAGATTTGTGTACAAAGATAGAACCTTCCAATCCTTGCTTTAAATGTTTCCCGATGAATTGAACAAAGTAAAGTCAAGTTTGAGCTTGAATTTAACCGTTGACCCTTCAAGCATTATGACTCCCCAGAGTACTGGTACAATTTGCCACGAGGTCAAATATTTTGTTCAGGTTTTTTGTTAAACATTTATTTGATTTAAAGATCATGTACTACCAGATTTTTTTCTTTCTACCTATTCTATTCCACTCTGTATTTGGAGGTCCCTGTAGTGTTAACAGTTACCAACCAATATTTGTTTGAGAGAAATTGGTTGTTGCCAGCTTGGCATTTATACTTTATGGAAGCTTTTCCTCGTTGGGAGGATCATCTAAACAAACAAACAAACAAACAAACAAACAAATAAACAAACAAACATGGTGTGTTGTGTCTAAGTTACATCAATAGGCTATCCCCAATGGTATAGTTTCAGTCAAATCAAAACATCAGAAGATGTACCTTATTTCCTGTTTACAAAATGACAGTCCATAGTTCAGAACAAACAATGTAATCATATGGGGGGGCCTAGGTTTATCAGTAAAAACAAATATTGGGTTTTTATGATATTTAAATATGTTCACTTCCAATGGTTTTAAAAGCATGTGAAAGAGAAGAATGACTGGCATTATTTAAAAAAAGACAGAGCAAAGACAATCCATTAGGTTCGACTTCGAGGATGGCGAAAAACTATAGTTCTGGCATCTCACTCAGAGGAGTAGACACAAAGATTGTAAACTGTTGCAATTGCAAATTTAAGAAAACAAACAAGAACTGTTGACACAGATAATTGATGTGGAGAGAGAGCAGATGGCGGACACTACGTAATGGTTCTCCGAAAAGACCAAGAGTTCCCAAAGAAAATATTATCAAGACTTAAAGTCTCAAGACTGAGAAAACGATTTGAGGGATCCAGAATCAAGACGTAGACCTGAAGGTTTGGGCGGATGACCGAGACAGTCTGATTGATGGGTCGATGGTCTGAGACAGAGACAAAAGAGGTCAAGGAACAAGACTTTGATTGAGATGGATCGTGTTGGTCCAACTCTTGACCAAGAGCTAGTTACTAACATTACAGGGCCACAAAAAAGACACCGCTTTTCGTAAAGATAATAATGACCTGTATTGAAAAGGATGATAGTCTGTAACAATTATACGAGAATAAACCAAGCCTTGTGTCAATGACAGATCGTTTGTCTGTCCTAAAAGTTAAAGGAGATTTGCTTACACAAAACACCACAGTAACACTAACTCTACAGTAACACTAACACTACAATAACACCAACCCCCAACAGTAACACTAACACTAAAGTAACAGACTACATTAATCATGAGTCTGACGACTGGCCACATAGCTAAGTAGTGCCAAAAATAAACCACAATAATCTGGACTCCCCATCCCCCCATTCTTGAGGAGGGAGTCCAGATTATTGCTAATATTTATCTAGGGCTTCCTTCCTCTACTCTAAGAATATAGATGCACTAACCATCTGTGCTGGGTCCATTCTCTATGGAAAATAACAATGCAATAGTTTGCAGTGATCTAATATTAACCCTACTTTTCGGCCGAGGACTGTCAGGTAGTGAGACCTTTACGATCATTGCCAGGCAAAGAATCCCAATAAGTTATACAATACTAAAATGAGTTATACAAAATGCTTCAAAAACACCAGGATTCCCAGTCAGCGTTCCAATAAAAATAGTCAGTAGTCATTCATTATTAAATATTAATTGCCACTTTGATATCAACAAAAAATTAATTTATGAAAGGCTCAAGATTGCAAACAAAACACAATTTAATTATCTGGTCATAACTCATACTCATCTCGAGTCATAATCATACGCCTCACATAACTACTCTAGAGACTGAGGAGAGTAGTTTATGAACACGAAGGAATGCTTCATGTGACTAAAACATAAAGCAGACGGCACTCAGCTCGATCATCGATTTTAACTCATTTATTAGAATGTCAGTCACTTGTCACCATGTCACCACTGTGTGTGTCACCACTCTGTCACCGATCGCCTCAACAGCTCAAGAATGCAGCAGACAATAATTAGCTAGTGCCAAATATTAAACTACTTACCACCTTCAACATTAATACTTGGGTCGGTTTTTTTCTCATCTTCGACCTCCATTGTTGCCTCAGCTCAGCTACACTACACTACACTCTCTACAGCGACACAACGACAAAATAGGTGTACACTTTTAGTGCAACACCAAAATGTGCACAAGCAGCAAATTCCAGCTGATGGTATTGTCAATAATCCATCATTCATTGACTAAACAGCGCTATACGTCCTCTGTCCACATTCAGGATCAACCGCTTATCGTCTGGCTAGCTGCTGTTTCACGGCATGACAATAATACACGAACGTCTGTCAGAATTTTATTTTGGGGTTTTTCTTAACAGGTGTGCGCAATAGCGCCCCCATTTGACCATTAATGACACGCGTTGGTTTGCCATTATTAATTTGGTGAAGAAATAGCTTCCCCAGGTTTTACCGTGCCTTTGCTGAAGTAATACTTCTTCTTTTTTTCTTCTTACATTATTTGCTTGTTTTTTTTCCCCTGCCACTATATCCCAACTCAAGCACATTGTCTTCAATGAGTGTTTTGCCTTGTTCAACTACTAATAATAGTCGAGTTTTATTTTCCCGTCCCGCCCCCTCATCGCCGCGCCTAGCAACATATTAATTTTGACTAGGAACACGTTTTGATTTGATGACTTTTATCACCTTGAATAAAAGTCAAATTTTAATAGTGGTGTTAAGCAAGGTCTACTGTTGATGATGTTGCCACGGGGGAAAGCTTGAATTTGATTAATCCTCCTACCTAGCTCATCCCCCCCCCCCCGGGCCCTTGGCCTTGCCCCACCACCCGCGTACACAGAACAACCGATAAGTAATCTGGCTCTTTACACAACAAACCTGTCCCATTACATTATTTTCTTCCATGTTGAGTTAAATAAAGCCACTTTCTCCCCGTAAAAATTATTTTGCAAGATCACATTGTGCCTCGCTCGCCACACCACCGTGAAAATGCTATAGCGCCCTCGTCTAAATGATCACGTGATTGCTATGACAACTGTGCAGACGACAAGATGGCGGTATTCAGGCATAGGTAGGGTGTCAGAATATAGAATGAAACTCTTGTTTGGAAAGTTAAAGGAGTATAGTTTTACTGACACGAAGCTTGAATTTTAATAAGTGAAATTATAACTTTTCAAGGAAACAACAAGCTAACTATGGAAAGTTCTTCTGATGGTTAACAACAGCAGTGAGAAATGAGGTAGGCGGGCATGGCCGGATTTGAATTTTCAGCACTGTGTCTGTACTGCATGCTGTGCACAGCAGCTTCGTTAGCTACGCTTGTGTTCTTGTAAATCCACGTTTGAACGTTCAGGCAAAACTGTTTTAAAACATGTCATGCCTGTGACTAATTGTTTATAATCCAACAAAAACATGTTCAACTAATTAATTTAGTATTCATTCATAAACTTGACTTGTTAATTTAATGTTAAAATTAAAATGACAAAAATGTACAAAGAATTGATTTAGCTGAACTGTGTGGATTTTAACTTATATATTCTCTCAGACTTTTTTACCTTATTGTTTAATAAATAGTCACACTCAGTCACAGTTGTAATAAATGATAGTCAACTGAACTGTGTACAGTCTACAGTCTACACTCTACAGTCAGTATGACTTAAAAGTCCGTTGGACAAGTCGACAGTCCTTCAACTCCACGGGTCAGACAACTCGACAGCTAGTTGCGATGATCGTAACACTCCATCCTCCCGACGGTCGCAGACCTCTGGTCCTCTGGTCTGCGACCGTTGGGGAGGATGGAGGGTTACGAACATCGCAACTACTCGACAGCTTGACAAGTCGTAAGTGGGACAACTCAATGGAGTGCCAAGACAAGTCGACAGGTGAATGACTGATTTGTGGGGACCCCCCCCCCCCCCTTCCCGGCTATGCTGAAGTAATGCATGCTGACCATCTTTGCATGTGCCCCCTTCCCAGTACCTGGTACACGAATCTTAATGCGCGCCGGCCCGCCATCTTTGCGTTACTCCCCCACCCCTAGGGGATGCCCGTGCCCAGTCACAGCCGCCCGTCCCTCGTACCGAATGGCCCTGTGTGTGGTCAGCTGCACGCTGCGGCGCGCCGGTGTCACACGAATCTTCCGCCGTATGAGGATTGGAACTCCATCCATCGAGTTGTCTGATCAATAGTCAACTTGTCTTACATTTGAATGAACAAGCCATCGAGTTGTCTGACCGGTCAAGCTGTCTGACCGGTCAAGTTGTCTGACCGGTCAAGTTGTCTGACCGGTCGAGTTGTCTGACCGGTCGAGTTGTCTGACCCGTTGAGTTGTCAGACCCGTTGAGTTATCAGACTGTTGAGTTGTCCAACGGACGAGTTTTCTAACATCCTAAAGTACTACTGCAAGCATTTAATTTTAGAATTAATTACTTATGACTGCCATGTAATGTACATTTTAACATTAGTTAAGTGTTGTGTTCACTTCTATCGAACATGCCGAAGGCCTAACACTAAATTACACCTACATCATTGCTGTTTTAGCAGTAAATTAATTCCTGTCCTTTAGTTTTCAATAAATTAATTAACACAGTAACGGACACCATAATAATTTTTATCAAACTTTAATAGACGGTCTTGTTCAATTTAAAACAATCATTTTTTAGATATGAATTTTTTTCATTTTAGGTTTGGCCATGGATTTCAAATGCCATTTCCTCAGTTACAAGATTTTTGTGTAGGATTGGTACTGGTAGGAACTTATAATCAGTTAGCTTTCAGATTAAAACTTATCAATTATGTCTTTGATAAATACTGAGCCTGTACTATGTCTTCAACATCAACTTATTGTTTATGCTCAGACCTGCCACCTCAAGCAGAAGTTTGCCAAAAGTTCACAGAAAGAAACCGTCACATCAACGTGTACAATCCAATGAGGGCAGCGCCCTCGTTGACAATGAGATACCGTACCGCTTACCGAAAGTAGGACTGTCACAATCTCTTCCAACGCCAAGAAGTACAATTACGAGAAGAATTAGTAGCAGCCACGAGACAACGAGTCATGACCTACTCTATAAAATTGATTATATGGGGTAAGATATAAGAACCCAAGTTTTATGTTTTTGATAAATCAGGGCTCAAAATTCTCTGGACCAAAGGCCTTAGGTCAGTGATTTTAGCATCGGACAAGTAACCTCACGACTGGAAAAGTCAGGCAGTCTTGTGTTTTGGTTCAGAAGTTAACTTTCAGCCAGATAATGATCAGTCAATTCTGTTGAGTATTGAATAATACGTACCCATAATAGTTGAATCTTTTCTTGAGGCTTGTCCAAATTAAAACAGTTCAGATGTTAAAATGCTTAGGATTTTTCTCATTTTAATTCTGATCTTGTAAAAAAAAACTCTGGCTGGGCCAGTAAACTTTTTGAGCTTCACAGGGAAATTGAAGGGTTTCGTAAAGAAATTGCCGCTCTGTCCTCGAAAGAGGAATGATGGGCGTGGTATATTCATTGACAATTTAATAGTAGTATTGACATTGTTCTTGCCATTTTGAAAATTGCAGATCCGAAACCCTTGAGAAATATCTCCAGCGGAGAAAGAAGCTTCCAGTCCCTCCTAACACCATAGCACAGCTAAGACGCCAAGAGGGGATCCATATGCCCACCTTCCAGAGGGCAAATATTCAACCCGTTGACCCCAATGACAAGATGGGTGGCTGCACTGAGGACCTAGGGCAGGGACACACAGCGAGTAGAGCAAGGTACCTGAAACTTATTCAATCTCCATTTGAGGGGATTTTTTAATTATGATTAGTTATTGTTGTTTTAGATGGAACTTAACTTTAAAAGTGTATCAGAAAACTGTATTTTATGTTCTTTGAGTAAACCTATTCTTCAATTTGTTGCTATTTGTCTATAATGATTATTATTGATTATTATTTTGATAAAATGTGTATTGTGTGGCATGCATTGCGCACACTGGGCTGGAACTAAACATTTTGCACTGGCACTCGAACGGCTCTAGCTACAACCCTGCTTCCATCCTTATCATGGTTGACTTTAGTAAAAGATCAGCAAGATGGAGTACCTTCATAAAGGTTGTTGAACTTGTGAAACCCATGCTTAAAGGCAAAGTATACCTTTGATTTTTGGAACCGGTGGATTTTTTCAATCCTAAATTTCATTTCAAAAGATGGTCACGTTTTTTGAGGTATCGCTGAAAATCCGGAGCGGTTATTATGTCCATGCAGGAAGATTAATCCCTAATAGGAATACATACGATGAGAAATGTATCTGACAGCATTGTTTCTCAGATTTAAATTTTGGGGCATAAAAACTGATATCCTTTTTTATAACCACATGACAGCGAAGTGAAATATTTCTCAAAATGCTTAATACTATTGAAAGCTGCTGTACTTTTAACCAACAAGATTTTATTGGCATTAATTTTAAGAGTGATTTCCAAATGCTACCTTCCCTTTAAGGCTGTGCTTGAATAAGTGGCTGCGGCTGCAACTTGGCTGCATCCTATGGGATGCCCATAGCAACATCCTTAGAAACAGCTGCAGCCGTATCTGTTACTTTGGACATGGCTTCACTTCCATGTCCCTGAAAAGATGTCGCACCCAACATTATTTCTTAGTCCATTTTGATGTGAATATATTGACTTGTTATTTTTTTATTAATTTGTTGGTGTTGCTTTTTTGTTTGTAGTCTTGGCACCAGGGGTACTGCTGGCCTGCCCAGCATCTTCAAATCACCAGAGCTAATGCAAGATTCATCCAATGGAACAAAACAGGCTGCTTGGAGACTATCACCATATAAACATAAGAACTACGATGTGCAGGTAAGCAGCAACCGTTGAATATTTTTGATCTGATGGGACAAGTATACAAATTCAGAACAAAATTATATACAATTATGATGTATATGGATCGGGTCTGGCTAAATTTGTATTAAATTGAAGAACTAGGGCATAACAAAAAAAGGAATTCTTACAATACTTGCGATAAATGAAGACAAAAATGAGGGCATCTAAATTTATTTTGGGTGTTATTAATAAGACACCCATACACCCTCTTGCTAACACCATGACTGGAATGAGATTATTATACAAGTTAATTAATCACAAGAAATGAAGACGGCCTGGTATCTACACTAGTGTATGAATAAATAGGTACAGAAAACCTCTGCCATTGAATGCAGTGCGGTGAAAGGGACAGAGCGCCCTCTATTGACAAAAACTCCTTATAACTGAAACCTAATGAGCCCAGCACGTTTGCAGTCATGCTCTCTTTATGCCTGGCCCGTCCATTACCCTCATATTCACCATGTGACACAGTCAAGCCCCTTTCACACTGGTCTATTCCTGGGGGAAACCAGGGGGGGGGGCCTCCCCAGGGTTGTATTCCCTGGGGATAAGAGACGCAGCGTGAAAAGGTCTTCATTGTGGATGAGACAATCACACTCACAGAACCTTGATTCATTGGTGGAAGAGGAAACATACATCTTGTTTGACCTAGATCTACCTCCGCTATGCCCCCCCCCCCAACCAAAAAGTAAGCTGCCACCTTTAAGACACCCCCCCCCCCCCACCATTGAGTGGGAAAACTGACGTGCATTGCTGGGTTTGCCTTCAACACTTTTGTATACATTGTCATCGTATCATAGGCCATCCGAGGCCAGACTGGCCCATTCTCCAGAGACTTCATTATACACTGCAACACCCCTAACAGCTGGCTACGCATGAAATTGAAGAGTCAGAAGACAGACCACTGACAGGATGTTGGGGTGGGTCGGTGTCTGAAATAGAATCCCCCCATGAGTCCTGGAATAAACAAGATAAAAGAAGGTGAGAGTTACCGGCAAGGAACAGGCCTTGAACTTCACAGGGGCATCATCGGAAATTATTTTCCTGTCTCCAAACTGTGTCTTGAAGCCTCATGAAGTGTACTGACTTCACAATCGCTTCCATGCCCATGGTTGGTTTTTACCGCTCAGTACCCAGTGAAGTGCAAGGCTTATGTTCCACGCAGCGTCGTAGAGAAATTTAGACCTCTGTGCCCGTACTCTTTGCCTTGTTGCCGTCCTGAAGATGGGATGGAAACATGGCCAAAGTTCCAGGAATGGTGTGATTTAGTGTGTGAAAATCCTCACAGTGTGCTTAGTAAATCCTAAGCGTAGAGAAGTCTTACTGGTGTGAAGCCAGGGAAGGCAAAGACGCAGTCTGAAATAGTTTATCCGAGAAAGCCAGTGCTTTTTATCATAAAATGTTTTGAAGCATCAGATCAGTAGAGGGCGCTATTTTAGATGGATATGATGCACTCAAAATGTAATCAATATTTTTAATCAGTGAAGAACGTCAACAGTTAACGTATACTGCATGATTATTTATATAATAAATTTATATGACATGCATACTTAAATAAATATTTTTGTTGTTTGTAAAACTACTTAATTGAGACTTGTTTTATCACCCCTCTGCGTGTATCTTAAGATTGTGTGTGAAGACTTCTGAAGTTTATGCAGTTTTATTAAAATGATTCAAATTGTGAGTGCTGTACACAGTTAAATGGAGGTAGATCCATGGTTAAACTGTCCATCAACTTTCCTCTTGCCTATTTACCCTGATTTCTTTTTCAAATAATCACAATACAATCTCAGTATGGATTGTACATTTTGCACATTCTTTATCAATGTGTTTAGCAATCAAATGTGTATCAAGAGATAATATTAATGTATGGATTACAGCGTGGCTGGTAGGGGATGAGATTGTTCCGTTGATGGTACAAGCATGGAGTTAGGCACGCAGTCAGTGTTGTGAGAAAGATACTTGGCTACAGGTCACCGCAGATTTGTCCTGTGAAAAAATATAGGTAGTGTAACAAGCAATGGCAGCCATTTCAAAAATTTTGAAAATTTCTTTTTATTCTACAGTACATATATTTTTCAAATTCAAATTTGCAATGACCCTATACATGTAGACAAATATATTTTTCATGATATACTCTGACTGCGTGCCAAATTCCATGCTTGTATCATTGAAGGCACAGTTCCCCCAAAGTTTTCCCCCTATCTGCCCCACTATTAATCCATTTACAACAAATTGTGTATTTCAAAAAATCTTGAACGCTCTGACCAAACAGACAATAGATTCTGAGCTATTTTTAATATTTCATTTTCATTGCATTGTATTAGTGTCACCATTGCCTGCAGTTCCGGTCATTTTGTCATAAACTACAATAATAAACAAAGCAGTCAAGCAATTTCAACTTCTATAAATACCAATCACAAAATGACATGATATCATCCAGATTTATCGCCCAGAAGAAATAAGCTATTAGGAAAATAAATTCTGGCGTAATGGATGATGAGTAGACTGAGCAGCCCGGTGGCGCTGCCAGGGGCTTGAAGACGCCTCAGTCACCTCACCGACCCTTCCTCCACGACCCGACCCCTCCATGGCAGAACACACAAACTGCACCATCGCATTCCTGTCCATCAGCCTTCACTGGTGCCAAGTATGCGCCAATGAATTCACAGTGTTGAAATGAGTACCGGTGTCATTGACCTTTGACCTTCAGTCACCCTGCCTACTGAAACTTGACAAGGGTGGTGATTGACAGCTCTGCCATTTGGTAAGGTGCACCAAAAGTGCCAAAATTCGACCAGATTTTGTGTTTGTTTGTTTTTGTAAACAATAGAACAAACATGATACTGGTTGCTGGTATTATAAGAAATAGTTGTGTGCCTTTTTGCCTCTAGAAATTCAGAATCAATCTTGAATTTTGCCTACAGTTAGTCACAAGTGTTTCAAACTTAACCACTTTTATCAATTGGTGTGTAGCAGACTTGGTTTTGACATAAATGGGACACTGTATGGTGGGTGCCGAGTGCTTTTCTGGGCTGTGTAAATAACCAAATTTGCATTAAAAAGGTGAAGCTTATATGATGTAAATACAATGCATTATGTTGGTTTGCTGTAGAGTGAAGGTGCAAACTCGGAATACTCCAATGCAAAATTTGTGAAAAATGCTGTGAAAAGATGTTTTAACAAAAGGTGAAATTTATAGACCATAGTTAATGATATTCATTGTGTTGATCACAATTATTTATGAATGAATTGTATTCTAAATTACTATGATAAGATCTTACGTTGACTTTAATCAAAATTTTAGAAAATACTATTTATCAAAGGCATGAACTGTGTAGATGTATATGTTTGCTTATTTTTGCATGTTGCTTACAAATTTCATGAAGGAATTACATATTTGCTGGAATGAGCTTTTTTTTTAAAATTGGTTGTGATTATTTCTTTAATGTTCAATTAAGGTACACATTGTGTATACATATAGAATGAAGTATTTTGTAAATGTGGCTAATTTGTGAATATAAAAACAATCTAACAAAACCATTTCCGTTCAATTTTTGTTTGTCTACAAAAGTTGAGAAACTTCAATGGTTTATATTGTAGGTTTCTAGACCTCAAGATTCGGATGTTCGTTCTTTTCTGCAATGTGAAGTCTGCAGCTTACTCTTTCAGTTCATCAAACCACATACACTAAGTGTGGCTCTTCCTTAAAAGTTTACATTAGAGAGCTCTGAGGGTTCCAAAAGTCACGATCTGTTGTATATTTTCCTTCATTCTAACATAAATTCAGTGTCGCCGTCACATCGGCGATGTTGAGACAGCATGGTATTGTGATCCGAATTGACAGCAAACAAGAACATGGATTTCCAACTGTAATGAGACTAAAACTAACCTCATAATTTGAACCTAAGTTCTTGTTTTCAAAAGAGGCACTATTTGTGGTCAGTGACTGGCATGTCACAGTGAGTCACCGTCAGTGTCTTGTCGTACCATCACCTTGGATCTCTTTTTATTCCAGTGAACCCGTGCCCCAGTTTTTCCTCTCCTGTTGTTACTGGCAGACACCAACCTCGAACAATCGGAACAATCAGAACAATCAACCCCCGGTTTGACAGCAAATACTGGTACACATCCAAAGTAAAAGTCAGTACAGGAAAGAAGTGTCACCCACTTCTACTTCGTCGAACCCCACCTCACAGTTTGATCATCGTGTTCACAACAATAAACCTCTGTAATTTAACATGGTTATTGACAGTTCTTCAAACTTTACTCTGTTTAGAAATTACTATTTTCAAGGGCCTGAAATGACAGCCTTTTTTTTTACCTGGAACAAAAGTTGAGATATTTATTTGATGTGTTGGTCCCAATTTCCCCGCATTATAAAAAAAAAAAAAAAAATCCCACTTCCAGTATGTGTTTTGTTCTTCCACGTTAAATGGCAGGTGTTTTTAAGGGGTCATGTTTACCAAGTAGCACTTGGTGCTACTGTTTACTTCCAACTCTGACAAAATATTTGTGAATAGGGTTATTTTACCCAGAAAAGAATACACCACTCCGTATAACCCAAATCAAATTCATGATTTCCCCGGCTCTTCTTTATTCAGAAAACCTCAGCGACATTCCCCCCGTGGTCTGTAGTACTTTTCTCACTTCGCCACACATTGTGTGTTCAACTTCCATGGGAAATAAAAGGGTTGAGACAGAGAGAGAGAGAAAAAAAACCTTAAGATTGTACTCGTGTTGTTCAGCCGGAATTCTTGGGCAGAGTGTAGAAAAGAGAGTGTATGTACTGATGAAGTGTGTGGCTTTTATGACCACACCAGTCCCTCAAACACGCTTGGGACACGACGGGCTATTGTTGGGGCTGACAATAACGGGCTACGGTTGAAGCACCAGGCTATTTGCTTAGTGGAGTACACGTTGTTAGCTCTCTCTGAGGTGCTCCTTGGCCAAATGTATGCCGTGTTTACCTAGGGCAGCGGGTCTGAAAAGAGTGCCAGCACTGGTGGTAGTCATGGCAGTCTCTTGCCCCCGCGTCTTGGGACTCGCTGCTCAAGTCTTTCGGTACCCTTGTACTTTCTCACCTTGTGATATAGTCCTTCTGGGTTTTCATGTATTTTTACAAAGGTCTGGCGGGCAATTATTATACAATTTTAGCGATGTTCTTTTAAAATAGAGGTCATATCAAACAGTCGTAAAAAAATGGGAACGAAATAGAGAAATAACAAGTGATATAGTGTCACAAGTCAATAACACTTGATTTATGCATCTAATAAAATAAAATGTAGTTTTGATCATGCTGCAGTTATTACAAACTATGAACTTGCAGCTAGTTAGCATACGGAAAAAGTGTTGTTTTTCATTATACCAAATTATTTTTTCTATGTTAATATCAAGCATTAGACATTAGTAGTCGATGGTTTGATTGAGTATGTTTCGTCAACGTCTAATGTCAAAAATCTACCATCTCTTAGCAATTTTCTTTCCCCGTGTATGTTATTCTAACCCTCCTGACACATTGCATTATTTATAGCCCGCATAATACACAGTGTATATTTTACCCCATTAAATCTTTTTAATCCATTTTCCCGGCTAGGAGCGCACTGAGAGAGCCCCATCATAACTATCGCTTACCGGCCCTTTCATGTTCCTGCGGGCGACTGCTATGGAGGCTTGCGGGGGGAGAACGAGAGCTAGTGCGAAGCACTGTGTCTCTGGCTAAGAATAGATGTTAGGTTTAAGGACGGCAGCCCCGGGCGCAGACTGGCTTGGCTACTGTGTGCGACCGTGGACCCATCAAACACGTACTCCAGGGGCAGGAGTTGCTGGTGAATCGGTCAATCTAGAGACCTATTGTTGTCAGGGGGGTTTTTCACCATTAAAGTTGGGTTCTGAGGTAAAAATCAAGACAGGGTACCCGGGTACTATTGTTCATTGTCTGTATGAAATGCATGCGCATGTACATGCACATCAACCACAAGAAATACTGTGCCTTTTCAGCATAGAGGAACCCATGTTTGATTACAATATCAGTCACATATACGAGTCCTGAAATTATGACAATTCAAAAATATCAAATGAGGAAAAATTTACGTTTGCGGCTGGGACGAAGAACCGCAGACTCGAAGTTTTGGGCGCTCGTAATTAATTATGAAGAATGTTCCTAGATTGTTATGAGAAAAAAAACCCACCACTTCACATTGGTGAATCTACTTTTATTTTGTTTCCTTTGTCCACTCTGGTAATGAGCTAAAATTACAACGACTTGCGTCATCAAGCGACTTTGCGAGTCTAATCCGTTACATCATTATCGCGGATATTTCTGCTCTCAAGTTGTCAGCATCTTCTCACAAAAATACTGGCGAGAGGAAGAAAAAAAGTCCGTATTTGACAAGGCTGGAATGTTTGGATGAAAGCATAGGTGGAACCCCCGGTGATCTTATGAAGGAATTAACGGTGGAGCTCCAGGGCTGTCAGGGACATTTCCAATCGCGTCTTTCCTTCAATAATGACGTCTAATTGGAGCTAAGTCCTCATTAAGACCAATATGTAGGACATCGCCCCCGTCTCGCTCTCGCTGTAGAAATCACGAGTGGGTTGCATAATTGGACAATTTCCCGCCCCTCTTTTCCCCTGCGTGTCGGTCATGCGTTTCTCTCAATTCAATTCGGTTGTCATGCGGTGCTTGTTGGTGGGGGAGAAGTTATAAAAGCTTCAGATTTTATATTTTTTTGTCTCCGCTTTTGTCTGAACAGATGATTGCTATTTGGAGATTGGGTTCTTGACCCTCAACATGTTCCATGTGTTGTTGGAGAGTAAAAACCCGATGTTCCCGTCTACTTCCTTGTTAATTGGGCATAGAATCGCTTATATCCGGTTAACATGTGGAGGACATTGTACAACCACGTGGGGTCGGATTGCATTTCTGTTTTACTTTTAGAAATATTGCAAGAAAGTTGTCTGTAGTGTGGGTGTGTTATAGGTCATAATGGGAGAGTTTGTGTGTTTTTGAAGTTATTTGTAGTCATAAAATGGCGGAAATAGGAAAGTGTTTAAAACATGATGCATCCGGGGATGAGTAGTTTCAGTCTTTTATCTGAATCCGGACTTCTGTTTTATATTTGCCTGGTGGAAATAGGAGCTTTTATTTTCTTCAGAGTTAACAAATACAATGCTTTTTGATCTACTTCTCTGGTACTGAAGAAAGTGTTTCCAGAAGCTTCTTGAAATGTGTAATTCCAGGGTTTATTCAAGGTGGAAATGCCATCATTTCAAGATACCCCTACAACTAGGATCGAATTCAGGCCTTTCTTTTCTTCGATGACTTTCACTTCTGTGTTGTACAACAACTCGCTGCTTGTCTTCTATGCAAGTATTGGCTTTGTAGTACGGAATGATCGAAATCCGTCCGGTCGGGTTGAATTTGATAGATTCAATCATGGGGGAAGCAATAAAAGCAAAGCCATGAGTGACGCTGTGGACCCTCATTGGTATCTGCTGTGTAGGCCCTCAATGTTAAGCAAAGAACACACAACATCAATATCATACTGAGTAATGAAGTATGGCAAACTGTACCAGACCCGCCGATGAGAAACTGCAATTTGTCATAAAGCCAAAATGGCTGCCCGCCCCGAAGAAACTCATCAATGATGACTTGCACATATTCTGATTTAGGCCAACTCGGCGTTATCCTAAAAAGTTTGGGTTGAGGACTTCCACACATTCTGATGTACTAAGCGTTTTCCTGGTTCTACTTGTATGAATACAATAAAGCCAAGCCAAATTCAAACAAACTTGTGGTCTTGAGTATTACCCATGGAGCTTGGGCTCCATGGTATAATAAGAAGCACTACTTGATTGTGTGAACCAATAACAAGTCACCAGGCACACAGTTAGAATTGTGTTTGATGGTAATCTGTTTTTGCTTCGCATGATTTTTCTTCATGAATAGGGTCCAAGTAAAATTTGTGAATAAAGAGATGATTGTCCCTTTGCTTTCAAGAGTCCAGTACAGTGTTGTCCAATCGGTGTGGTAGCTTGCTGTTTGACGTCACATGGGGCTGCTCTCTGTCCCGACGGTTTTGCGAGTCGTGGATGTCCAACCGCGCGCGCTTCACCTAAATGCGCACTGAAGCCATTTCCAAATTAACTGCTGCGGCTTGATCCTAACAAGCATTGGGGAGCATGGGATGCCCACAACAACACCCTTAGCAACAGCCAGTGCCGTAGCCACTGTCGCTAATTCAGACACGACCTTACACACAAAGCTCTGTGTTGAAGTCAATCTGTGGACATTCCTTTGTTCTGTACACTTAAGGAACATCCTCTTCTTCAACACTGTAAAAAAAGAACACTGTGTGGACGTGTGGACGTCCACATCGTGTTTCTAGTCTCTACATTATGTGGGCCTCTTTTGTTCTCAAGGTCCACACTTCGTATGAAGCGTTAAAACACTTCGTAATGATATGGGGTGGGGTGATGACGTCAGGGGGATGGGATGATGACGTCAGGTGCATTGGATCGATAAACACATCCATAAAGCCAAAATTACCTGAGCTAATAATAGTGTCTGACAATTTACACAAATTTTGCTTTTAATACGTTTTGAATTGTGTTATTGTTTATTTCCTTAAATGCAGTGTATACTTTTGGTGATTATCAAAGACCGGTATCCTCACTTGGTGTATCCCAACATATGCATAAAACAACAAAATATGTTGCAAGAAAATAATGAAAGAAAAAACACCCTCTTTGCATAGAACTGTGTGCTTTTCAGATGCCTGAAAGGCTTCATGTCTGAAGCCTTTCTCGGATTAAAGTTTTTTTGTGACAATTACCTCTTTCTCTGAAACTACATTACTTCAAAGGGTGTCGTTTCTAACAATGTTTTATAATATCAACAGCTCTCCAGTGCTCTTTTTATAAAGTGTAGTGTTTATGGTAATTAGTTTCTGGTGTAATTACCAAAGGTATGGACCTACACTCCCTTTAAACCCAAACGCTGATTTGGGGCTTGTCTAATGCCAAAAGTAATACATGTATTGTGACCCTACCGTCGTTATGTATAAAAGTTGTCACGCGTTCCACTATCCCAGTGACTACATCTCATAACGTGCAGTTGAAGAAGATTGATTGCGAGGTTTGGTATGGTTGCCCTTAGCGTGTACGGGTAAATGGTATGATAATTGCATTGATGTACCACATTAAATAATTCATGAATCGATCCTACACAAGGCAAAAAGACCACACCATGGCGTCCCTTGTACACGAATCAGTTAATAATTGGCAGACAGATAATATACAGTCCCCGCTCATTTATTTCGTCCAAGTGGAAGTAAAAACAGCTAATTTCGTTGTCTTTTCAGTGTCATTGAAAACATTCAAGCTTAAAAACTGTCCGCGTGAAACTGGCACTGTGAGCCTTAGATACGCAAGTATGCGTGCATTTTATAACTGTAACTTTTGGTTAAGGCGATTGATACCACATTCTTAACAATAACGAAGCGGCTTCTTTTCAGGGTGAACCCAAATGAAAGGGCCCTCCAATACTAAAGAAAAGTAATCTAGGTGACGTCATCTAGTGACGTCGTAGCGTAGACCAAGGTGGTTCCAATGTTTGTCACGGAACGGCCATTTTGTTTTGGTTACGTCACAAAGCCAGAGAGAGCTGTGGCCGTCTTGGAAACTGCGTAGTGCATGCTGTGGACATGGGCTTTGCAGACCACGCACAGACGTAGCCTAAGCCGGGCCCAAAGCCGGGATTAGTGGTCCGTTTCAAAACCAATGTGTCGAGGTAGGTTCTGGCAGTATATGTATTTGAAAACTTGCACTAGGATGCAGGATTTCAAACGGGCAGGCGGAACATTTTTCGAAGCCACCGCTTGGGCTAGGGCTCCGGCTTATAAAAATCGTCCGCCTGTTTGAAACCCCGGACCGAAAGCATGCAGACGTTTTCAAAATACCTGCTAATTCGTACGGGAGCCCACAAACCGAAGTCGTGATTTCGAAAAGAGCACATGGCAGAGAAGCTGGAGTCGGGTTTTCAAAAAACGATAAATGACAAGCTCACAAAATGTTTTGGGCTGGCCACTGAAATCTGAGCTTTAATAAGAATCTGGCTTCGCCAGTCAATAACTGCCAACAACACATCGCTAGCGTTGTTGGCTGTTTGAGGCAACGACCTGATGTCTAGCTATAGGTGGGCACAGGGGATCAATTTACTGCAACCTGGAGTTAATGGATATCAACCTGCTAATCGATATCAGTGTAATCATAAAACAGGAGGGGGTCAAGTTGAAAATGACTGCAACCTGATCAATATCTTCCATACAGTCGGTGCAAATAAAGACAGGAGATTCGCTCGTCAATGTACAGGGGTTAGGAGTACAAAGGCGAAGTGGTAGATTAATTGATGGTCAGGCACCTCGTTGCTTAATGACTTTTTTTTGGTTTCCAGCTGTAATGAACACAGATGACAGATTGCTGTCCGTGAAGGCATTAGCTTAAGTATGGTCCTACCGAGTAGAGTGCAGTTGCATAATAGTGATTGAGTTATTGTGTAGTCAGCTATTTGAATTGGCGACCTATGTATTAAAAGTCTATAAAGTCGAATTATGCGAGTAAATACGAGATCACTAGTCAGAATTGACCCGGGATTCCCGTTCAATGGGCCTGACCATTCCTGGGTCAGGAAGAGCCAGAAACTGGTTTAAAATGGGATTTTAACTTGGATTCTGAGTCGTTTTAATCACTCTGGGTCATTTTGACACCAATTCCGGGTCAAACTGACCCATATGTCAGGTCCCACGGAACCCGGACCCGGGTCAACTCTGACCCGGCTCCTGGTCAACTCTGACCCGGATCTTGGTCAACTCTGACCCGGAAGTTATTAGAGTGTAACACAAAACAATAGGAACACAGGATAGTTTAATTATTAAGTCCAACAGTGACGATTTATACGGTCAATCACCTGCCTCACACGTCATCGATTTTATCGACTATAACTAGAGATTGGATTTCATGTAAGGGGCGGGGCAAGACATAGTTGTTAAAAATGGTGGCTGCTGTATGTTCCGACACCCCCTAATGTTCCGACATGTTCCGATAACCCCTCGTGATCTACACGCTATGGGTTAGGATTAGGATTAGGCAAACACATCAGGTGTGACGGAACATACGGTGCTGGAACACAGGGGTGTCGGAACACAGGTGTGTAACCTATAAAGAGCCATTTTTAGAGCTGGAAACCTAGATTTCAGGAATGCTAAAAGGTCTTCCGGATTGGAACACACGTACGAGGGTGGGAAGGTGAAAATATGACCGAGATGGGAAATGGTACAAGGTTGAAAAAAGGAGAGCGACATGCAGTGGTGTTCGAAAAGGAAGTAATGAAGGTTGTGAGGGATAACCTGACTTTAAAATGGGCTATACTGCAGCCTTGACTATCAACCCCAAATGCAGTCAGAATCCTTCCTCTTTTGCTGACCATGTTCCCTGTCCTTAACGTATTCCCCAGGCATAGCGGGTTTCAACCAAACGATCGGAAATCGAATTGTAAGGGAAAACGAACGCTGCAACCAGAGGAAACGCCCTCTAAGCGGTCTGATTTACAGGTCTTATTTTTAAGAGATGATATCTGCAGCGATATCCACCGACTGTGTTGTGTTACACACAGCTCCCGGCGCCTGGTGTATAACGTGGCTGATCAACGGGTTATGTTACCAATTGATACAGTTAAACTTTTACAAGCAGGAAACTGGATTCGTGTTACGGGCTTTCTGGTTAAGGGGGGGGGGGTCGTGTGAAATACCAATATTCACAGCTTCTTCCCTTTTTTTGACTAGATACCGTATTAATTGCAAACTGTTGATTCCTGTTTGTATGCCCTAAAACGAGACGGTATTCTTACGGAGATGGGACATTTATTTTTGCATATCTTTCTGGTACTAATGAAACCACAACCCGTAGGGCTTAAGATACCTGTGTGAGAGAGGAAGATGGCTTCCAACTTTTCATTAAGTGTGGGAGATAGGAAAGTCCCAAAATGAGTTAATTTTTAAGTACGTGGAGACCAAATCCACGTGCGTGGTTCTGGTTCGAACCCGGGTCAATGGAAGAATACCGGGGAAAGATGACATAATGATCAATGAGCTTCAACTAACCAACGTGGACATAACTTTGGAATGGGAGAAGGGATGGAATGTTCACAACTTTCCACCTCGTTTAAGTATTTTAGTGAAACTTACACTATAAACAAAACACAATTCTAATAAAATAATAAGAAATACATAGTATATTAACTATAGCTTTATAATTGACAACTACATGTCAGATAAAAACGGTCTAAACAGCAGTTCTTAAATGTGCAAGTCTGCAGCCATTCAGAGATAGAAAATGAGGAAAATATGAATACAAGCTACATCACTAATATTCAGAATTTAAAAACATTGTTGGATAAAAGGCATTTTACACTCTCCTGTAACCACTCCCCCCCCCCCCTCCATCCAACCTGACAACCATGTATGGACCAATTGCGTTGACCACTGACAGTTTCTACGATGTATGTATGTATGTTTACTTTTTTAGTTGAATAGAAACACAAACACTGGGATTCTAAAATCTCTGGTGGAAGATTTCTCCTTGTCAGTCGGTCTTACAGAGCAAGCTGACCAAGGTTGTTAATACGGTACCGGTAACCGAAAAAAAAAACTAAGATCGGATTTCGATCCATTAAAATTCGATATCAGCACCAATTAAACCTGAACTACATTCCCGTCAGAAATACTACCATTATTGCCCGCAAAACTCGATCTCTTTTTTTTTTCTTTTTTTTTTCTCGATTTGTAGAATCGAACAATACAGCAAGGAAGAACAATATGAACATGAACAATTTCTTACAGGTAGGTTCACTGATGGGTTTTTATCGACGTAATGTTGATTTATAGACCAAATTGTCAATAACGATACAATATATGAGTCACCTGTGTCAGTTTCAGCTGAATACAGTGTCTATTTGTTGAGAGAACAGCAGACAAACTTTTACGGTATATTTTCATCAAGAAAGTCGATGACACCACGTTTAGCGAGGTGACGCGGGTACCAACCGCATCTCCGGCAGCAGCAGTCATAAACCGACACCACGGATATTTGAATCTTGCCTTGAGGGGAGTTTTGGAGATTCAAATTTGTCGACATTTTAAAAATGTATTTCTAAATCTACGGGGTATTTCAAACAAAATAACTTCGCAGGATGCTTTCCATCATTAACATCTTACAAGAAAGCTTTCGGATAGAAATTACACGAATATAAAATACACAAATAGGGCTATAGAGATTTTGTATTTTGTATTTTGTATTATTATTATTATTTGTTTTAAAACTTTTTTTTTGTTTTGTTTTGATTTGTTTTGTTGTGTGTGCGTGTGTGTGTGTGTGTGTGTTTGTTTTGTTTTGGTTTTTTTTTTGGGGGGGGGGTCGGGGGTTGCGGCTCATTACCAAATTATGACCCTGCCATTAACAATCATAAACCGAAATACGTTTCTCCAAAACTTGACCGCAAATTTTGCTTAACAGCTTCATGCCTAACAGCTCTCAACAATATTGACCTGGTCCGTCCTCCCTCAACCGTATCCCTGGTACCTCTACCCCCACCGTCGCCTGTCGTGGTTGACCGTCATCTCAATACGAAGAGTACACCGGTATGTAGGGGATCATTGGTTTGTTTAGAGTCCTCTGTCCCCTCCAGCACTAACTGATTTTAGCTTGGAGTGTGCGGTTTGAAGAGGCTTCCTTTTAGTGTATAGCTTCCACATGTCCCTCTGGAATACGAGGGAAGGGAAAATGACGTCTCCACTTTTTGTTGTTGAAGTCATTCCCCTCAAATTTCTCAGGGCAATAAATCTTCTGATGCCCGTTGTAATCTTTGGGTAATTAATGAACGGTGTTAATTAAACAGTTAATTGATGGTACAACATTGTTTCAGAAGAGCCTCCCTTCCAGTACCAAGTTTTCTAATTATTGATACTATAATTAGGCGGTCGTGCTGGCGTAGTGGTTTCTTTCCTTGATTTCAACCTCTAGGACCCCCGGTTCCAATCCCTCCGGGGCACTATGGATTTGGTTTTCAGTCCCACCTAATATTGGAGTATTTCTTGAATATTTCTCATGGGGTTTTCCTTCCACATCTAAAACTGAAACTTCCTTCCTTGTCTTCTCTTTATGTGGTTCTTGGCTAGCCCCCCCCCCCCACCCACCCACCAGGCCTAAGTTCGCTTTTCGAAGATTAATCCTTGGGATCGAAATAAAGTATCAAAAGCAAACCATCGAACTTCCCTGACTGTTTCTAGAAAGATTTAGAACTTCATTCACTCAAAGTAAAACAGTATCCATGTTTCCACCCTTCCCTACCGAGTCAATTCTCAAATCAGTTCCGATGTGATTGCTTTCAACTATCTTGTAAATTTAATGTTGTCTGGAAATCTGTAAATAATTTGAGAAACACAAAAATTAATTTAACACCATCGTCATTTAGGCTACTCAAAATATAAGCAAAATGGAATCCCATATTTCCAGCCTTCGTCCCCATTTTTAAATTAGTTCTGATGTGATCATTGCTTTCGCTACCTTGTAAATGTAATGTTGTCTGGAAATCTGTGATTAATTTGAGAAACACAAAATTTAAAACCATCGTTATTTAAGCTACTCAAAATATGGCGAAATGGAACCCCATATTTCCAGCCTTCCCTGTCTCCATTTTCAAATTAGTTCTGATGTGATTCACTGCTGTCACTACCTTGTAACTTCAGTGTTGTCTGGAAATCTGTAATTGATTTGAAAATCCAAAGATTTTGAACCATCTTCATTCACTCAAAGTAAAGTGAAATCCCATGTTCCCACCCTTCATTGCCCTGTTTCCTGTCTCAAGTCAAGTCTCAAATCAGTGCTGATATGACCATTTCCTTCACTATTTTGTAACTTCAATGTAGTCTGGATATCTGTAATTGATTTGAGAAACACAACTCATAGTTTAGGGTGTAATCAGAAGACAGATCACCCAATCCTATATCCATATCAGCTCTAAATCCTCCGTGTAAATTGATTATTTTTGCTTTACCTCTGCGGATTTGCGATGCTTTTTAGTAGATTTCCGGCCGCTGGGCACCGCAAGCTTTGATCGCAGAGGGGAAAAAGTACGACGGCAGTGAGTTGTTTGTTTGTTCGGGGATCGGTACCTCGCCGAGTTCTGACTGTTTGATGCAAAGGCGCCTATCCGGGTCCTTTCTCGGTGGGTGCCGGTTGCTCAAGAGGTGTCGATGGATGAATCCGCAGAGCAATTGGTTTATCTAGTCTAAATACAATGGATTTGATGTATAAATATCCACAGCTCTATAATACTCTTCCCTCCAGTCATAACTGAGGTCAGGCAGGTGACCTTGGCCTTATAATTCACCTTTTCTCCAAGTCTCGTTTATCTACCTTTCCATTTCTGGAATTCTTTATTTCAAACCGAAAGTTAAAGGCAACGTTGACGAGTCAAAACACCGAAAGAGTAGGCCGTGTATAATGGAAATGCACGGTGGAATTCTCTCCTCCACTCGTACACACTAACATGGATGACGTTGGTTAGGGGTCCGAGTCGAGTCAAACTCACTGCAGCCAATATGTTTTTATTATGGTGGTGTTAGAGCAGGCTTGGACACTTCACAACTAAAAGTATCTCTTCATCTTTCTCAGACATTAGACCTAAAACTCCCTTCAGTGCCATCTTGCCTTTTTCTTCCACTACGAGGAAAAGGCCAGGCTGATTCCTTTGACGTATGAAAGAAGTTTTCATATATATTATTGTGCACACATTGTCCAAATGGCAGATGGTACAGGTCTTTCAGTCTATTTCTTATCATAATATACAATGAATTCCACGAACCATGTTCCAGTTCCGATGACCATCTTCGGTCAGCCTGACCGCAAAGTGACCACCCCTGTTTCCTCCCATTGTCTCCTCCATACATCCCACTACAATCTCTCTGTACGGACCATTACCTGGTTAACCTCAATCTCCTCTAATGGGCGACACTTCAAGTTCATCCTAGATTAGTTCAATAACCAGATTAACAAAGTCTCCTTCGCAGAAACCCTCTCTAGCTCGAGCCACCCGTGGTCTTCTTGATCGTGAGGAGTCTTTTGGAGTGGGGGTTATACTTGAGTTTTTATAAATCAATGAAACTCCTTGAAGTTAGTGAACTCAATAATCGCTGTCTTAGAGGCTAATTGAAAAAGACCAGTTAATGATAACCAGTTTGCAAACAAGAACACGAAGTAACACACGGATGCTGGTAGTTGATACGTTTATTTGTTCTCAGATGGTGAAGGCTCTCGCTGCCTATACTGCTCTGATTTTCACATGGTACTTATTGTAAAACCCAAGACTACTTGTTACAGCAAGTATAACCTTATTGGGCATTGTTTTACACATTAGTAAGGATACATTTGAATAGTTTACAGAATACAAGAATATGTTTGGATGGTTTTAAGAAAGAGGGTTGCTCTCAACAAATAAGTAGGAAGAAGTTGCGCCATTTTGGGCATGCTCGACCAGTGTCCGGTACTCCCCGACGGAAAGCTTTCACTTGGATGATGGTACTCAACATATTTGCATGTTGATATATAACTATTATGAAGACGTATACACACCTGTAAATTAACCAAAGACTCCAAGGTCGAGTTGGTTCTAGTAGAATTATGTGTACCACGTTTCATTGCCTGGTAATGTGGTGCGTTTTAACCCCCTCCCCCCTCCACTCTCCCCCAGGCTCAGCAGTCTTTTCTTTTGTTGGGTTTGCATACATGCATAAATTCCATCATTGTATTTCGTGAGGATTTCGAAGGCTCACACATTTTCAGATGCAATTTGCAACCCAAAACACCACCAGTTTCAACACTAAGCATCAAAATGCATGTATTGATAATCTAGTCAATTATATTTTAAAATGCAATTTTTTAGCAAAGCGACATTTCCAACTGTCAGTGTTTGTTGAGAACCCAACTCTATTTGGGACATAAAACTTCATTTAAATCTCACTACAGAACCCAATTTAAAAGTCGCATTTAAGCGCTTTTACGCTTAGTGTTTTCAATATATATTCCGAGCCTAAGGACATGAATTCGAGTCTGCTTGAGCCCTGTGTTATCCTCGTACCCAGGGGCTCGATCATTTCTTGATTACTCGTTCAATGTATCCAATATGCAAAAGGATGATCCGGTTGTTTTGCCGGATACATTTAAGGATCAACAGGTTTATTTTTGTCGTCTGGTAAGTTCCTCCGGAAAACAAAATTGGCTCAAAATTAAAACATGATTTGATGAGTGTTTTCTTTAAAGGGAGGGCATGCCTTGTGTACAACTTACTCAAAAAATCAATGGCCATAAACAACTTACTTGGTAAGGAGCACTATAGCTGTTGATGTATACTATTTTCAGAAACAATTCTCTTCGAAGGAATGTGGTTTTAGAGAGAGGGATTCAAAAACATTTTAATCTGAGAAAAGTTTCCGCACGAAACGTTTCTCAGATTGTGTATTCCAATTACGGGTTATTCCTCCTGCGTGGACTTAACCGCTCCTGATTTTCAGCAGTATCTCAAAAACGCTATACCACCTTTTGAAATGAAATGAACATTTCACAGGTTAGTTTTATTGTGTCTACATTTATATACGATTTTAAAACCCGAACTGCCCTAAAAACCAACGGTATACTTTGCCGTTAAAGAGGTTTCTCACGCACAAACAGTCTTCTCTATGATCTGTTTTCGCTACCCTCATCTTTATCATTCCAACGTGGACTTCTTTTTCGCAGGCTACTTGTCGATGCAAACACCCCACCCATTATTCTTTGTTTTTATTTGATCACTTAGTTTCCAAGTCATCTTCTGTGATAGTTGGTTCAAATTAAAGTTCGAATGATTTGTTTAAATATGGAGTTGGACTGAAGTCGTCAGAATTTCGTCATTTTTTCAGGACAAAGCTTTCACTATGAAGACAAGGTTTTGTCAAGAGACTTCTCATCGACTTTGAGTTGTTTCGCATCAGTTGCTGCTGTTTTTATTTTGTATAAGAACTCACTTAGTGTTTCAATTCTTAAACACATATAGAGGCAGTCATCTTGTGAGAGTTTTAAATCCTCTCCAAGTGCACATTTGCATCTTGGAGATGCTCGAGTGCCTCTCGCCAAGTTAGCACAAGATTGGTGAAATGTGCCCTCGCCCAAATCCCATGACCACTTCGGCTGTTCACGTACCACAGGGGTCTGTAGATTAGTACCGCTACGCCTCTCAGTTCGTTCTGGAAAGGGAATTTTTTAATGAAAACTCAGGCGAACACCAATTGTAAACAAATAGTTTATCAAATCCAAAAGGTTCTGCGGGATGGTGCATACTTTGAACTTCGGAAATAAGGTTGGAAATGGTGTTTTACTTAATAAAGGAAAACCCCTTAGATACTGTGCGATTATTGTGTGGCCCATGGTGAGAGAACAGCCATGGGGCAGTGCTGATTGTATACTGTAATCCTCGTCCATGGATCGATGGAGCTAAAATCTTCTAACCCAAATCCTAAGCAAACATCTTGCTGTAAGCAATCATAGTGTGCTGCCGTACCTCATCTCTGAATGATCGAGTGTGTGGAAATTATTGCTTACTTGCAAAACCAAATCGACATTTGTATCGATAATGGACAAGAAGGTAGTTTTCAATTGCCTCTTCCTCTCTGAGCCATATCTTACTCTTTCTTTATATTTTTCTCTATTAAAGAAATTGTGTTCCCTGGTATTGATAGAACAATGGTGCAAATTTAGAAAAGTGCTAACGAGAGCTTATAATACGTTTTTTTCGAGCAGTCTCCATATCGTTAATCAGCCTTGTTGCAAATTTCCAGCCCAAGTTTTTGTATATTGTTACGATGATGGGAGACACCAAGCTGGCAGCATTTGCTTCGTCTCCGAGATACTTTCTTTCTATGTGTGATCTTAAATGCATATGAGCAAAAATTAGGTAGTTGCAAAGAAGACAAAAATTGCTAAAACTGTTGTTGTAAAGCAACAACCAACAACCAAACAGCATCAACAAAGTGGTGGAACGATCACAATGTTAAAGGGCCCCTAAAACAATAGGGTATGGGCAGCTTGTAACGATCATGTTATTGATAATTAACTGATATTCTCTCAGCCGCTATCGCACTGTTCCATTTAGACTTCGCAACAGCATTATTAGCAATGGTCTTCTAGTTGTACCACAATGTGACAATGTAGGACAACAAGAGCTCCTTCAAAGAGGACGGTATTAGTTGTGAGAGCTTTGCGTTGGGATATCTTCCCTTATGTTAGTCTACCACTTGAGCATGACTGGCGTAGTACTGTAAACATTGCACGGCCAGCTCTTGAGGAGCTCGTTGAACAACATGTCGTCACCGGCAAGGAATCACTGGCTTGTTGACTTATTATGCAACTATTTAAATGCTTTGGGATGGACAGTTCGGTGCGATTTTTGCAGCACCTGGGTGGAGGTGGGAGTGGCCAGTACGGACTTCTCTTGAGGAAGGGAGGGTCCTAGTTTTGTCGCAGTGGTTCAGCCAGGGCCCGACTTCATAGAGCTACTTAAGCAAATAGTTATTACTTAACATTTTGCTGCTGAGCAAAAAGGAGCAAGATACCAGACAGAGGTGGTACATGTCACATGGTATTTTGGCTGGTAACCGTATTCAGGGAAGCATAATGTCGGTGTGCTAAGCTCGTTTTTGTGTTTAAGCAGCTCTATGAAAGTGGGCCCCTTAATATGTCTTTTACTGGGAGTGTGTCTGTGTGGTAGGTTGGGGCGGGGCAGGGGATGAAGAAAGCACGTGTTGATGTCTGTGTAGAAAGATATTAGCCATTTTGGGTAAGGTGTTTTTTTTTCTTCAGTCGTTCAAAATGGCACTTTAATCCTGTCAGTGTCTTTGGTTTTATTGTGAAACAGAGCGAAAATAAAATGCTTGTAAAAGTAACGTTAATGTTCTGTTGATAGTAAGCACGTAGAAACACTGAACCAAGCAATGGGTAGCCGCCATCATCGGGTCTTTACCACGCCCCCTCCTTCTTGCCTCTCACATAATGGGTCATCTCGACCTCGCATTTAGCAAGGCCTTGCTTTCAAGTGCAGCCTAAAGAGACCCACATCTAAAATAAATCCGCTATTCACTTCAAAACAACACTAAGCCAAGAAGAGCGAGTATTGGCCAGAACGGAAGGGTCTTTCTGGAGCAAAACCTCTTCAGTCAGTCCCGCTCAAATACGGTGGCCGTGCACCACTTGGACAGGAAATTGTCCCCCGCTTCCAGCACAAAAGACGCCACTCAAATGCCTCTCGTCTCGTTTTCTTAAGAAATATTCCATTGTTACCGGTTGCATAATCTTAAAAAGATAAGCCTTTTAAACCCAAAGAAGTAAGAATATCTTGAATTCGGTTCTGAGAGCACAGATGAGGAGATCGAACGAAGAGAACTCGGTTTTTTTTTATTGTGGGGCAAATAATTAATTGGGCATGTAATTAACAGTCACTGTGCGGGGAATCGTGTGTGTTTTCTCGGGTGTAATCATTTAGCAATTACAAGTAGCTAATTTTGTTCCTCTAACCAGTGACGATGTTCGACTAATTAAAGCGTGCGAGTAGGCGGACACTGGTCTTGAGGTGTTTACCAACAATTAGTCACTCGCTTCTTTGTCATAGTTACATTTTTTACGCATACGGTAACTATGCCAGCAGACTACATGTTTTTTTCTTTCTGGGTCTGCAACAATATCAGTAGGTCCAGACATCACCCAAAACCGTTTTCTTTTAAATACACAATCTCGCCACTGACTTTTGACTTTTGCGATATTAGAAGAATTATTCCTGTTCATTATTTTGAACAAATACCCCGTATGGTAGGGTCAATTATTTGACTCGTGCTTAACCGGTTATTGACTATACTGTCATATTGATGTTATTATGCTATCATTGTAAATTCTGAAACCAAGAATGCCTCATAAGTGAACTTAATAACTGTAGCTCGCAAGCCTGAGGAAACCTGTAAACAAGTGTGCTTGCTATAAATTTGGACCAGAAACACCGGGGTTAACCCCTACTCTTCCACGGTACAGGGGACCTACAGCTAAATGTCCCATCCAAAGAACAAAGTAATTATGGTAAAGTATCTCACTCAAGGACACAAGTGCCACGACCGGGACTCGAACCCCGGCTCTGTTGATCAGAATCACCAGAGATTGAGTACGGTGCTCAACTCTGACATGCCAGTAAAATAGAAATAGGCCAGGTAGGTCCGATTCACTGTATCGGTCTACCAATGGCTGGTTAACTATAACTCTATAAAATGATTATTTCGTAAAATAGAAAAAGTACGCTAACGGCCATTATCCTACATAATGTTCGAACGGAGAGCTTTCTTCTTCTTCCTTAAATTGGGCTGTAATTTTATTGTAGGTACCCTTATTAAGGATGCACCTAACCAAAAGTTATAATGGTCGCATTATTTAGGTCAAGCCCATAATATACTGCGATAAGTTTCACTGTCTTCCATTTGCTTTCTCGACAAATAATTAATCAGTTAAATTGGTTAAATATGGAAGGCCTTAATTGAAGAATTCTGACAGACTCGGGTCACAGGTTGAGCCGTAATGGTTTATTCGTATGTAAACCAACCCCGTGGTGGCTATTAGATTAATTGTCAAGAGGGCGAGTGGAGCCTTGTCGTCCGATTTGATGGAGTCTCGATTTGACAGGGGAGGGGTAGATATACAAGATGTAGCGGGCCACCATACATGAGACGTTTATCAGCCGTCTTGTAGTTCCTCTATTTTACGGAATAAGTTGGCATTGCTGCCGGGCCACATGAGGGGACGTTCATGATCTTGTAACTAGTGTCAGAAGTTTGAAACCAATTGAAAAGGAATCACACCAACCTAACTGCGCTCAATGTTGGTAATACACATAAAACATTGGTAAAGAGTATACCATGAAATAACAAAAATAGTGGCGTCTTGAGCTGGGACTATGATTGCTTCGCAGGTACCCTTCACTGGTTAGATCAGTTTTGGATGAAAAGCCTAAAAATCTAACTAACGAAACTAGCTACGGCACAACTAATGCTATGATGAATGTTCATAACTGCCGTAAGCAATTAAGATTATTTACCCCCCCCCCTAACTAGGGAATGTGGTCTCAGTGACATTACGAAGATATAATAATTATTGTAACATTCACTCGCTGCCTGGTGGGCCCTTTATGACATGTACGTTCGAAATATTAACCTTGTATCGCCTTCTTTGTCATCGCTCAATAACAATTCTCACGAGATTTGACGTCCATATCAAGCATTAATAGACCGCTATAGTGAGTCCGTCCCGATGCGCGTATACTTAACCTACCACACCTCGGCTGACCTTTTTTTCCCCCGTCATCATATCACTGCAGCAATTTTCTTCAAATCTCATTACAGAGATGTTCGTCTCATCTCACTTTTCGTGTTTATCACGAGAATACGGAGATGCATTCAATCGAGGGGCTGTAACCTCCGCGATCCGATGGCAGTGACAATTTTGTTGCGTCCATTACCAGAACGACTCGCGTTTCACTTCGAGCAGACGATCTGTGCATTAAAATTGATTGGTTGCCCGAGAAAAACCCGCTAAATTTTGAGGTCAGAAATTGTGCTCGCCCGTTGATCATTTGTACCGAGTCCCCTCCCTAATTGTTCTCGTGTGGTCTCTGTCCATTCATGGGATATTAAACTGCTCCTAGGAATGATGAATTATTGGTAGGATCTATAAAAAAAAAAATTGTTAAAAAGAATGAAATATTTACGATCTAGGCCCCGGCTATCGGTCCTGTGGGAGGCCGTTGCAAAAGATGTATGTCGGGGGATGGATAGTGCGTGGATGGGTGGGCCGTGGGTACTTCTGGTTGGTTCTCCGAGTTTCTAATATGTATATACAATACATAATTGGTCTAACTGGTATTTCAGAACTAATGTAACATTAACAAAGCATTGATACTGTTGAAAGCAAATGTGTCAGACTCTGTGAGCTGAGTGAGTGTTGGTGTTTTTCAGTGATGATTCCAGTAAATTGCATCTCACTGAAAGATGACACCATTGATTTCATAAGTTACGTCTTGACTCTAATCACATCAACCCCATTATCAATGTAGAGATTTGATGCTTACATCAGCTATGCCAATGTCAGTACCGGTCCAACAGTCACTCCAAATTTTCTTGAACAGGCACCATCATGAAACAGTCACTGACGACCTCCCCCCCCCCTTGAAACCCCAGCCAAAGTGTCGTGATGCCTGTAAGTGTCGATCTAATAAATAAGGCCCAAATTGACGCGGTTTGCGAGATGAAGTTGCCTGAACGCGGGTGAGATTCGGCCTCTCAAGTTTCGCAGTCGGTAAACACAGTAGATGACATGTTTTCATTCAGCCATTGCTCTATTAAGAAGTGGTGTTGCGCGCCTGTTTTGTTGGGCAGCGTTGCTTGAGTCTCTAGAGTCAGCCGCTCGTCACATGTCGACCAAACATCTCTGAACTCCTTTTACTTTGCATGAACTAGATTCAACCGCGGAAGCATATTGGCATATCCCCGGGGAGTAATGGGGCAATTGAGAGTTGAACTCTGCCAGCGATGTATGTATTTAGCCACAGTGCAACAAATCTCATGGTCGCCATTTACTTTTCATTCTGACAACACACAACGCGATGAGAAAATCAACACGAACATCGAAAACGAACAATGGGCGGGAAGCAATCTGACAAATTGTCTGTTCAGGCTTGCTTGTTTTCCTGAAGAGCGTTGAAAAGTTTCACCAGGTTTCCTTCCCCCCATTCGACGAAGAAAAAAAAACTGCCAACAATTAAGACCCCCAAATCGGTTCTTTTATTGTTGAGAAAAGAGGAAAATGGGTTCACGAATGGCAAGTCCTCTCGGGAGACCATGAGTGCAGGGCCAGCATTTGTTGGCTTGCGGTTGATTTTCCTCGTACCACTGTGACTTTCGAGCAATGCTCGGGCCGACCCGTGTGCCCCTAAGGTACGTTGCATCTTGGGTTACACCTCGGTCCGTCAGGGGAATGCCTCTCCCTTTCTCCGGTTCTCTTTCTCCTTGAATGGGGGTGCCTGCCTGGACAATAGCGTGCCCACTATTCTTCTCGAACAAGGCCTGCCATATTCCGTGTTTATTTTATTCTCGGTGAGTGTGCTGGGCATTTTAGAGCTCTTTTTTGTGGGTTCATACTAGGTGGGTTTAATGCTGATAAAGGTACAGATTCGAGAAGCTGGTCTACCCCTAGAGTGAACTACGAATCCGAATCAAACCTGTGCTGGTATAGAATCTCATTTCGAGCTTCATACAAAGAGTAATCAAACATACCATGCCAATTTCTCAAAAAGTTGTATAATACACACAATTTCAGAACACCAAGTCTTAAAATTATTTCTACTGAATATCATTCTATTTCTGTTTATATCTAGCATTACATACAAATGGCAGACTTCTTAAAATATCTGCTTCTGTGATTTGAGATGGTGTGTGTTTTGTCTTATTAAAAACGCCTGCAGTTCGAACAGGCATTACTATGGTATTTCTTTTGCAATTCTGGATTTTATGGAACTGGCAAATGTTCGAGTTTTTGTTACAGGGCCATCGTTTCATCACGGTGTGAAAACAAAACCTGGATGGTGAGTTGGAGTCTGGTCACAGCCTCGTGTAACATGTCACTCCATGTGTTCCACATAGCTGGTATGTTGATATTGAGACGATCGGAACGGATGGGTGTTGATTTGGCTGAATGTATGGGGGTCTGCCTCCATGTTAAAAACTTGTTCCAGATTTGTTCCAGATTTTAATTTTAGCCGCTGGAGTTCTGAAGAACATAATGCATGGACTGTATTTGTGCATGACTGGTGTACATATGGTCCTTGATTGTGGCATCAACTTTTAACGCAGTAATACCCTCCCCCCCCCCTCCCAAGAAAAAGTATACTATGGCAATAAAAAACACCCATAAAAAAACATAATAAACTAAAACAAATAAATAAATAAATACAAATAAATTAATTAACTAAAATAAATAAATAAAGGCCTACTTTTACAAAAAGGAAAAAAAGGAAAAAGAATAACAGCCCCGAATAAAATCAAAAATAAATGCATATTTAAAAATATAAATGATTAAATACATTTTTTAAAAATGACCAAATAAACAAAAAAAAGAATATGAATAAATAAATAAGAAACAAAAAATTAAATAAAAAATTAAATAAACATAAATAGATAAATTGATAAATAAATACATAAATAAATAAAGAAATTTATATATAAATAAATAGGCCTAAAAAACAAATCGGTGAAAATGACCGTTCCAGGTGGAAAGCCTAGGACAAAATGTCAGGGAGGATAAGTGCAATTTAAAAAGAAAAACTAATTTCGCAATAGCTTTTTGAGTACATCTTATCCCACAGAGACTGTGATTGAGTTTTGACTTGAACAAAAATGCTTGTTGATTGAGTTCTTCTCCCAGCGGGTGACGTGGTCAAATACTTGAGTGTCACAGCGGGCATCCTCTCATAACCTTCGTGTCGAGAATTCCTCTCTCTCTGTCCCGATCCTTTGTTTCCAATCAAAGTGTCCTAAATGAGCCTCACTCAAAGAAGATGCAACAAGAAGCCAACAAATTACTTCTTTCCCGGTCCCCTGCCATCTTGGCAAAAACATCTTGAGACGAGACATCTTTTTTACCTCACTACTCGGACATGTAATGATGTCTTTAGACCCGAGGCTTATGTAACCAATTTAGCACCCCGCAGCCTCAGCCTTGACGACCCCGTTCTGCCCGCTGTGCACCCCCTCGCCTTTCTTCCCTTCATTCTTGTCGGTCCACGACCGCCATTTTGAAAATGGTCCTGTCAACTAGTGCTTGTAAGGTCCATTAGTGACAGGCGTGATTACACGCTGACAGGCAGCCGTCCATGGCACACTCTAAATGCTTTATGGGTGTTTCACCTGCTAGTGACAATTTTATTATGTAGTGTGGCGAGGTGATCAGACGTCGGGACTTAATTTGGGGAGCTGATAAACATGTCTCGTAAAAACTCCGTGATTTACAGCAGCCACGAGAGTTCCACTAAACAAGATAAATGACCTGTCTCGGATGATAATCAACTAAACGGTTTACTCCACTTGAAAGAATCAAAGTGCAACAAAATTCTGCATTTTACTTTGCTTGTGTATTTTGTTCATTTGCAAAAGTGCATGCAAAAACATTGTTTACCAACTTCTATTTATAAAGACAGTGGTGGTAAAAAAATTCTTGGATGCAGTATTTTTTTGCTTGGTCCATACAATTCATGGAACCCATTGGAGTTGGGGTTGGTTATGTTGGTTAATCAGTGGTTATCGTCGCTAAGGAACGGTGTGTAACTTTACCTATTAATTAAGTTCGTATTCTTAAGCCAGTTTGAATAATGCTTAATGTTTTTGCGATAGTCGATTTCGGAATAGTTCATGTCATTATTTTATCATTTAAGAGCTCCCAACATTTGCATCTTTGCGATCAGGTAGTTTTTGTACAACCAGGGAGATAATTAGCAATAAGGCCTACATTCAGCATAACAGAGAAAACAATTCCATAATCAGGAATTTTCTCAAATTTGTCCATCAGAACATGAAAAAATGTGTTTATTTTCAGGGATTTTTCTGCAGAATCGGGGAGAATTTGGAGATAGCTCGAATGATGTCTGTTGTCCAGGAAGTTTCACATGTGACATGCCTCTTTAATCAACAATTTCAGGATTTTATAAATGACTAGGTGAGGAATATTAACACACCACCTGACCCTTTGATTGCAAACAGACGTCTGATGAAGTTATAATTATATCAAGGGTAACAAAAATTGTGTAAATCCCTCAATCTTTATCACTTTAACTTGGCAATATTAGAAGCATAAACTTGTTTTCCATTGAGCATAACCTATAGAATGGGGCAGGATACATAACTTCTGCTGTGCTGTGATGGCCTCTAAGTGTTTTGGCAGTGCTGGCGAGCCCCGACTTAGAATTCCAATTCCTGTTTACTTTTCTAAACAGCCGTCGCCTAAAGGCCATAAACGCTCTCGCCTGAACTCTGTCAGCCCTAACAGACGTGCCTCATTAGGAAGGCTAAGCCCCGCCCAAATAATTAGGACATTTCTTGACGGGCCGATAAGGGGAAGCTAAACAGCATTTCTTGCAAGATAAACAATGTGTTCACGCACTGGTGGGTTTTTATCTAAGGACAGAGTATAGACTTTGCAGGGCTTCCGTGAAACATCTCGCGGGAATACACTTTTTAGACTCTTAGGAAAGTTGACTCTTTCCAAGGATGCTTCATAAAGTTTGAAAGTCACGTTTTTAGTTACAATCAGCTCTCAATTCAATGCGATTTTTAAGATAATTTTCATTGAGTAAAACCTTAGATTTCTCTACAATTTACCGTAGCTCCTCCTCTATACTTAGCATGAAAGACGAGTAAATCTTAGAGCATAAGCCTCCGGATGACGGGTCTATTCTTCTGGCACCTCTTAGCCAACAACAGGGTGAAACCCTCTCTTCTTCTTCCAGAAGAAGAAAATAAAGAAGACGAAAGATAGACAGCCATGCGGATTAGTCTCTCCTATACCAAAGCTCTATTGTGACCGCATTCAAGGAATTGTGTACCAATGGTTATCATACTGACGGGCTGTATTTAACAATGACCACATGGGGCGAGAACGGCAATAATGAGCGAGCCTAATTGCCTATTCAGTATGACCAAATGCCCGGTAATACAGTTTCGGAGAGGTGGCTTCTGGCACGGCACTGACAAATTAGGGGGCCGTATGAAGGGTCAAACGTCACTTCGCCTTAACGGGGTTCTAATTCCACACACCCACAAAAAAAACCGAACACACAAAAAGTAACTTCATTCAAACTCAGTTCGTTTTTCTGCCTTCTTTACTCACAACCACTTTTAAGTGTCAAATTCTCATTACGAACAACTATATTATAGTTCATCTTATTTTGTTTAGTTTACAATAGTTCATCGGAGAGCATCGTCTTTTTATGAGTTAATTTTTAACAAGTTTTAGTTTGGCTGTGCAACTCAAGGCTTGGATGAACAATCAATGGAGTTTTACAATGTGTCAATGAACATTCGATTTCCAATAACGATCAACCCACCCAGTGACGATGTCACCATTTGACTATTAAGCCCTACATTGTACAACCATGCAAACACAAATATTTCATTTGAACGTTCAATCTAAACCAGTCCCATGGGACTAAAACAAGTGCAGAAACATAACTCAAAATAGGGTTAAACCAGAGTTCTAAATGAAATAGTAAAGGGGTGGTACAACATTGGTTTGGGATTATAACATTAATTCCAATCCTCTTCTTGAAAGACGAATCAAAGATTTTTTACACAAGTTCCCTTTTTATAATTGAGCTCGAGTTGAACGCTCATAAAAGTTTAATGCTACTTTTAGAGTTGGTCGGTTTCGTTACCGGTAACCTGTCCAGTGTTTAGTCCCAAATGTTCTCACAGATTAAACGCGTTTCAAGTTAAAACTGTACAAATGATGTTTACACCAAGAAATCTCCGAAAATATTAAACACATTTCAAATAAGATAATATATACCAATGCTGTACCATCCCTTCAAAAAGATAAACCACTACGGCATCAAATAAATTCAACCCATTTTTAAAATTAAATATTTCAATTCTGTATTTTTTTAAAACCAACTTGCGTCCGAGGTCTTTTTTTGTAAAACCAGACTTAGACTACAGTCCTGTTGAAAATACACTGAGATTCCAATATATTTAAAGATATACCCAATGCAAATGACTTTTCTTGGAACTTCGAACATTATTTAAATAGTTAAAATATCCAATATAAAAACGATCATTTAGTATAACCCTCGATTAAAGTATCAATACAGCCCACACTTATAGTGCTAAAATTATTACAGACACAATACTTCCATTGTTTATGGATAAATATACGTAACATAGTACCATTATAATTCATGAATCAGATATTTAATTAACATGCAAATTAAAGATTTCCGCTGTTAATTATCACCCCCTGGTTGTATCTCACGCGGCAATTGAATTCGTAGCAGCAGCCATTTTGAAATAAAAGGTCAAAGATCTTTGTTGACTCAGTCAATAATTTATCAACACAACAAAGCATCTGATGTTTACTGATACCATGACATTGCATCGTTAGGTGACGTCAGAGGCTCATCGTTCAAATTCAACGAACATGTAACAGCTTCCGGTATGGAATGATAAATTGTACACATTATGGGCCAAGAATTTCAAAACCGTAGATTTTGATAAACCAACAACCCTGGGAACGAGGTTGATTTTTTACATTTGTTTGTTTTGGAGAAAGGAAAATGGATACATTGCTAAAATGATTGAACGAGAATATAATCAGAATGAACCAGAGCATCAATGGATAGTCAGATGACATCTTCAGTTAAATGGCAGTTGCTACGTGGGACATCACAACTCAAGAATGTCCTTTATCGAGGAAATATTTTGCCGCCCGAAGGCAAATTCGGAGATGCTTGTCAAACCCGTCCAGTCAGGCCATTCATGAGGAAACGTTACCATAACAACATAGTATTGTTATAACACGGTCTACAAACTCCCTTCATGTAAACTAAATAGTTACACTTTAGAGAAACCAGTACAGCAAATAAACATGCAGTTAGTAATACGCAATATTAACCAAATCTGTGAAACAAGTCCCCTTAATTTTTTTTTAACCCAGCAGTTGAAATAAAATTGGTATCGCTCTCTACGCAGCAATTGGTATTGTTCTCGATGGTTGTACAAGACTGTTCACATTATTCTTATATTCCATTACAAATACATATACAAGTTATGTTACAAAAATATAATTCTGAGTAGATTTCTAGCAGTGTTTAGACGCACGTGATTCCTTGTAAATATAGTCTCTAAGAGTTTGTTTTTCTCTCTCAACAAAATGAAACACTCGCAAATGGTGCAGATTCATCCGTTTACAATACAAGTAAATCTTTGAGTGGGTTTATTTGGCCACGTCTAGATAATGGACGTCCACAGCTCGCGTCTGGACAAAGCCAACAGTAAAATACTCTATGCTCACCGCTTCCCATTAGTGGGTCATGGTACCGTTTACCCAGCGTTTGTCCCGCTAAGAACACGTTACACATACGAACAAAAGAGGAAAAGTTTTAGAAACCCGTATGTTTCATTAGGGTATAGTGAAGACACTGGTCAGCATGTTGACGTGGGTGATGTAACCGGTGTTTGCACTGCCGCTGCCTGCTCGCTTGAGTAGAACAACAAGAGGCAGGGAAGAAAACCCGGAGATGTTTAAACAATTAAATGCAAATATGGACTGCAATGACTTCCTTAATAATGCATTAAAGTATATCACAGGTATAAAACACAGACACAGGGTGCCATAAAAAGCTATAAAAAAATCAAATAATTTCTGTACACATTAATAAGCATTCTGTAGAGAGTTACTCAGTGTTTTGTGTTCGGATACATTAGACAACTCGTCCATAATGGCAGTGTTATTGTCAGTGGTTACACCATGGATACACCACTTGAAACAGTTTGTACCTCTTGAACATTTTGATCAAACATGTGCTAATGGGACAGCCTTTGGATTAGATGGCTTACCGATTCTGTCCAGCTCTCTCTTTCCGAATAAACGATAATAAAATCCTTTCCATGAATCAAGGGTCTTCCCTGACCAAATCCAAACTCCCGACGTTATCCCTACGACTAGGCACATAAAGTACTTGAGCATAAAAACGGAATAATCGGGGTAAGCAACTTCTGTGTTTTTGCACCCACATGTGTGTGTCCTTTCCCACTTGCCACGGGCATGCTGTTCGTAAAAATAACATCCTATCACGATGGTAGCCGGTACTGTGTAAAGTACTGTAAAAACTCCAATTCTGATCATCAGTTTCTCAAGTTTGTCTGTTTTACTGCCCCCTGCTTTGATGACATGCCTGATGCGGAAAAGCGAAACAAATCCCGCCAACAAGAAGAATGTTCCTAGAATGAGGTACACGAAGAGGGGGGCAAGCACGAAGCCCCGGAGTTTCTCCACGTTCTGATTGCCGACAAAGCAGATCCCAGCAACCGGGTCGCCGTCCACGGAGCTCAGAGCTAAAACTGCGATGGATTTGATGCTCGGTACCAGCCAGGCCGCAAGGTGGAAGTACTGGGAGTAACTCGCTATGGCCTCGCTCCCCCACTTCATACCGGCCGCCAGGAACCACGTCAGGGAGAGGATGACCCACCAGATCGAGCTGGCCATCCCGAAGAAATACACGAGGAGGAAAACGATGGTGCAGACGGCAGGCCCTGTCGATTCATACCGGATGTACTCCCCGTTGCAAGCCACTGCCTCGTGTCCAGCGATGAGACGGATGATGTATCCCAAGGAGACGAATAAATAACATCCACTCAAGAAGATGATGGGTCTCTCTGGATACTTGAACCTCTCCATGTCGATTAGGAAAGTTAAGGTAGTGGTGAGTGTAGAAACGAAGCACAAAATTGACCACAGACCGATCCAGAAGGTTGCAAATGTTTTCTCATCGGGGGAAAAGAAGGCGCCGTTGCAAGGGGTGGCACAACTGGACACACCACCGGTGCTGATACGGTTGTAATACGGGTGCTGTGATGGTACTGGTTTGAAGGGATCTTTACAGGAGCAAGGACAGCGACCGTCCGTCGGTAGGGGTGGACGCTGCTTGGTGACGGTAGGGATGGTAGGCTTCGGAGTGGGTTTCTCGGTTGTGTTGAAACCCATGCATAGCTGGTCAGGGTTGCCGAATTCTGGTAAATCCTCACACCTCATCCTCTCCGGCCAGGCGAATCCATACTGCCTCATCAACGGTGCGCAGCCCGACTTGGCCCGTTCGCACACTGACCGACAGGCCGGTAGCGGCTTGTGATAGTTCGTCACGCAGATTGGAGTGTACATACTGCATAGGAAAAACTTCAAGTCCGCTGAACACTGGATCTCCACCAGCGGCCAGAACTGATGCACCTCAAGCCCAGCCTCGTCCTGAGTGTCATGGTTAAATTGGTTGGGCATGTACGTCATGTTATACCCAATATCGCGGCACATTGGGATGGTGATGGGCTCACATTTAACATCTCTGATCGCCGAGCATCGAGCCAGGAAAACGGCGAGTACAGCGTGAAAACACAGGATGGTAGGAGCTGTGGAGAAGGCCATGTCTTCCCCGTACAGTCCGACCAGTCTAATATGAAATACAGTCACACAAGGTTTACTCACAACTCAGAGTCTTTGTGTATGCACAGCATTGATCAGTGTACAAATAGAGCCGTTGGTCAAATACAAGCCGCAACCGTGCGACAGCTACCACATGTACACACTAGCCCGAGCTTGACGGGTTACAAGAGCGGAGAGTAAACTTAGAGTCACGTAGCAGTCCAAAGCTTGATCACAGCTTGTAGCACCCACTCACTAAACTAAAATAGCACTCACATTTTATGCACGAGTAAGTTCTCCTGGAGTTGGTTCCCTGGGAGGTGCGATTCTTTAAAAAGTCCAGTGAAGCGACTGTAATAGACAGAAAATTTTCTCCACTACTCAGCAATGAAAACTTTCATCAGTCATCCATATATTATTTTCCGGGGGGAAGTGTAGCTGTACAGTTCATGTGTGTACAATAACAAGCTGTAGAGATGTGTACACACTGATGTCGATTCGATTAATGACTGAAGAGAGATGTGCCGCAAGGTTTAAGGTATCCCCCAAGCATTAGGAAGTATACATGTACCGTCGGAGCAGATCGACTCCGTTTATGTCCCAATGTGACGATTCTCACAGCCCATAGCCAACAACCTGCCACTGAGGTGTCAACGGCTAGGCCTGTCACTCTTCTGTCAGCTCATTATGCCCCATTCAAACGTGACGTCACACGTCAATCTTGTAATCAATCCTCCAATTAGCGAGTATAGTTGTGGGCGTGACGTCGGGGCCCCGCGCGCCAATTGCCAACCTAACCATTCAAAAGGTTAGTTCCACACACAACAACTGAAAGAGTGAACAGCCAGCCTGGCGTGGACAGTAGCGAAGCAATTGGTTTGAAGGGGGTCCTTCAAGGGCCAGCAAGAGAACCCCTCGGTAAAGAAACATTTGGGAGAGGGGATCCCATTGTTAGCCGCCTTTTGTTCATCCTTATTGTTTGCTTTCCAGTTGTATTTCTTTAACTTTATAATCAAGGCTGTATTGTCAGATCCAAGGCGCTACTGCTGGTTAGTACACTAACTGTGCAGGTGCCCAAAATGAAATCTTCGGTCTTGTATTTCTCAACTGTAATTATTAACGGAGTTAAAAAAAAAAAAATTGGCTCCAATGATCTGCACGGGATTCCTGCTTGATAAATCAACAACTGCCTCCTCGAACATCGATCATTCCATATAAACATACCTTTTGGCAGCGCGGTTTGCGTGCTACCACTACCAGTCCTGTCTACGTGTGCATAACCATTACCACAGACGGCCCAGAAACAACAACAAACCCGTCCTTATCTGCAATATTCTTATCATTCTAATGAATTTAACCGATAACTCTAATGAAATCTATCACCGAACCTCTATCAGAAATCATTCCAACAAAATACAAACAGCTGTAAAACAAACAGAAAACAGACAACAGGAAAAAACATTACTTTTAAAAACTGACACGAAGCGAGGCATGCATGGCCCAACGGCACACATACCCTTCGGCTGTGTAATGGTGACCTACCCTTTCGCACCACTGTCAATGACAGCTCCCAACGGGCCCTTCCGAAAACACATTTTTATTATAAACTTTGGATTCTGTCATCTACCACGTGATTGAATGCTGTTTACCCTTGAGTCAACTGAAAATATTGTCAGTGTTCAGGGCAAGTCGAGGCGAAGGAACCGGTCGCTCCACTTTGTTGCTTTTAGACATTGGTCTGCTGGGCCCACGTGTGATATTTTGAGTCAAAATAGAACTGACAAAAATAGCTGCTTCCGTTAAAATGTAGTTCTATGCCTCGTTGGGTTCAAGTTGCCTATCCTTCTTTAACTGTCGTGAAGGTATTTCATGTCAAGCTGATTCTGCTGTTATTGTGTCACTAAAGTTAACAAGAAGATTCAACAACACAACCAATTATATAATGTGAACATTTTTTATAATTTGTACAGTGGAAATTTCATTTTCATGATAATTGGGAAAGAAATCTAGTGGCATTGTGTTTCATTTTAAAGCAGGCTGGAAACTCAAACTTTTGGAAATGGCTTACAAAATTAGAATCGTCCTGCCTGAACGTTTTTAGGACTGTTGGCGCTGATTGCATTCAAATAACTGTTGAATTGAATTGCAAAGGTGAACAACAAGATGACTGCCTTTGATATAGACCTTTATCATGATTCTAACATCTTGGTCATGTTCTTTGTATCCAATAAGAGTAATGAATGCTAATATCCATTGTACAAAAAGGAACCAGACTATTTCTCCTTCCAGCCTCGGTTTGGGTACATTGATTTAAATGAGAGAATATCAAGATGGCCACACTATGATAAGGGTCTAAATGCCTGTATGGTTTAGCCTTTAGGGTGCATGTTTCCTCCTCCTGGCAAGGACCAGTCTTGGAGAATGGACGCACCAATCGTACTGAATAATATAGACCTCTAGGTATAATATACAGACACCCCGCATGATGATATCTGGACGAGCCAGACTTGTCAACTCACTCACTCAAGGTATTTTCAAGGAATTGTGCCACACTGTCAGCTGATGACAGCTCACCATTGCACGCAGGATTATCGTTAGCGTCTACCCTAATCCAGAATTTATTGTTGCTGCGACCAACCCGGAATAACCCCGCTGTGATCTCCGCTGATCCCCGAGATCTGTCCCGTACAACTAAACATGATCTGTGCTTATTGATGTCCCATATCAATGGGTATTTGGGAGACGGTTGAATAGGGGAGGGAGAGACTACGGTGTGCCATCATTAGGTGGGAAGGCCGGAGCTTTACTCCCCTGGTAGCGGGACAAATTGGGGTGCCTCGTGGGGCTAATTAAGGCGCTGGGTTTTTGTAAGTGAAGGGGCTGGTGACAAGAGCTAATTGACATCACATAGAGGGATGACAGGCAAAGGACGGACAATATGGCGGCGGGAGTTGTTCTTTGTGAACATTAATAAGGCAGGAAGCGTCTTGTTGCTTGATGTTAAGAAATAAATTCATAAACAATTTCTCTGGAATAGACTCTGGACCTTCTTAATAAGATGACTCATGGGTACATCGATCTAAAAGATAACCACACATTGAGAAGTTGAGGTCTAAGGAGCTGGAAAACTTGTAATTTTGTTCTCATTTTTTCACCACACCGATAGCTATCAGAATCACGGTGTGTCAATTTCACGAGACTTTCTCTAGAATAATCATTTTAACACAGGCAAATGATAACAATGAGGCTCGCGAAATAACTCGATGACACACCAGACAGTTTTTGTAGATAGAAATTAAAAGCTGGTAGACTCATGTTGCCTTGTATAATTATGTAAAGCACTGTCGAGCATTATGCATGCTTTAGGGTGATGACTGTGGCAGATATAGGTCTATAAAACGGCACATAGCTAAATATTAAACCACAATCATTCTCCTTGGCCATTAGACAAGCGCGACACGTACAAAATTCATTATTTAAAGTGAGATGTACCATTCGTACGCGGTTTAACCTCACAGCCTCGCCCGGTGAAATATTCACACGGAGTGCTAGAAAAACACTTGAAATTCGGCAGCACTCGAGATGACCCTTTTCGACTGCATCCTTCTTAGGGTAATGTTGATCCCATGGAGAATGTTGATGACTTCTTCTGGGTGGAATAATTGTCCCGGGTCCTCGAGGTTCACAAATAAATGGCAACATTTGGTTGAGGGGGCGTAAAGTTCTTAGTGGCGTCAACGAAACCTTAGTTTGCGCGGTAAACCTTAGATAGAGATGTCTCTTGATCTCGGCCTGTTCATTTTACATGGCCCACATTTGGACAATATTGTGTCTATCAATCAAATGAAGTCTTCTAAATCGTGTAGCCTAACTGTAGAAAGAGGAAGTTTGCTTATTCACCAACAGACTGAACAAGTCTAGCGCGTGTTGGAGCGTTAGCCCCATTAAAGTGATGTTTCATTCACACACGTTAACAACAATATACCTTTTATCATGGTGTCGCCATTTTGTTTCTCTTCAACGCAAATCACTGTGACCAAACTGAGGCGGAAAAGGAAAAAAAGTGGCCTGGTACCCTTTAGTGAAATGAGAATTATAACTTTTTTGTGCCGTTTGGTATTCAGGGAACCTGACAAAGATTGCAGCAGAGTGATAAAGGTCTATAGGAAACAAATAACAATAAAAATTTCCTTTAAATACTCGAACACAGTCGGTCTATCTGCGTATAAACTCGTCGACCCCCCCCCCTTACAGGATAGTTTTTGTTGACCGACTTTTATACATGACTTTATTGACCAAAATTACATTGGTTTTTCAATTAGAAGCCTTTACCTGCACGACAGTGTTTATTTAGCTACCAGATATCTTATGCATATTTACATGCATGTGTATTGATAAGATTGGGAGCTATGCTATTTTATAACTGGATTATTGAGTATTCACACTCCATCGACTTGTGGGTTTAATTCTTGGTTGGCTTCAAACACAAATCTTTCGCCAAAAATAGAGGGTAATGTGATTTAGATGGGTGCACTCTTGTGATTCTGCAGTCTTTCAAAATGGTATATCATATGATTTGAAAGAAAACATTCATTCCAATACTTGAATTTTCAACAGATACATCAATGCCATTGATGGAATTGCAAGAGGGATTTACCGTCACTCTAGCTCTGGAGGTTAAAAACAAATCAACACAAAGGGATGGTGCACCGAACTCATTTTGCTTGCAGTTTAAGAAGAACCATTTCAAGAAGGGTCTGTGTTTTTTATGATTTTAGAATGGGTACGTTCATTCCAGTTCTTCAGTTTTCAATAATCAAAGATAGGTCGACGGTGAAACAAAAACTGTCAAGACTTCAATTGAAGAAGAAAAAAAGGTTCCGTACGGTTGAAAACGGTTACTAGCGGACCTGTAGGCTGTGTAGAAGCCGTGTTAAACTGCACATCGAAATAATTTCAACTGTGTTTATGATGGTACGCTTGACACCAAGTGAGTTACCGATGCATTTGTGATGAAAAAAAAATCATCATTCTTTGAATGTTATTTCTGTCCTTTTATGGCAACTCAGCTGGAGCAATACCTGGTTTCTAACAAACCGCCCACCATCTTGTAATTCTCAGCGCATTCGATTCCTCTGTTTCCCGTCCCCTTTACGGTGCACAGAAGTGGAAGTAAATGACATTACTATTCGGGGGAGAGAAAAAAACTCTCGTCAACAGCAAATGGAGCGCAGAAACTGCGTCAGAAAAGAAAGGCTACGCTTGTGGTTTTTTTTTATTTTTTACTCATGGTCACACAGACAAAAAAAACCTGGCCCACAGAATTGTCTGTCAATCATTCAAGTGAATGAACTAGCAGGAAAGTATATACAAACATTGAGTCAGATGTCACAGTATGAAGTTTGAGAAATGTCCGGTCTTTTCATAGTCGGCATAATAACTTTTATTGGACTATGTTTGAATGAAACGAAGAGGAGACTGTAGGGCGAAACACTCGAGTACGGTCAAAAGAAGATTCAATGGCAATCGCTACTCGGGTTTTCAACAGTGTAGTGGTGGTAGTGGATGGTAGAGAAGGGAGCGGTGGGGAGGGGTATATTTATGTCCAATGTCTTTGGAAACCCGATTATGACATACATACATGTACATGTAGTGTATCTGATACAGGTCAACATTGAAGTTAAAGAGAGTGTTGGTTGCTTGGATAACAACATTGACTGTTTGGATAACGGCCCTGCTAGTAGACAATCAGTTTCACGGTGGAGACAGTTTTAAAAGAACACCACAAAGAAATAAATATGTGAGTGATTTGAGGAGCTCCGGCATATGGAACTGTACAAAAAGGCCTGCGTAGACACAGGAAGCGACTGGGAGCCAGTCTCCTAACACCTGTCAATCATCCTCGTTTTCATGCCATCCCACGCGGCAACAATTTGTTTTTTCAATAATCTCATAACTACGTCCCGCCGAGTCATAACAAAAAGTGTTGTAACAATTTCCAGTTTCTTCCAAGGTCGGGGTTGTGGAAACACAAGAGGGACAACTGTGCCCTTGTACTTTGTGTAGGCCTGGGCTGGAAGACTCCAGCGCACCACCTGAAGACGAAGCAGCCGGTTTCTGGATCAAACCCTTAGGTTGTATAGGAAACATTACAGACTCGAACTTTGAAAACAAAGAAAGAGATAAGTACAAAACGCAATGTGGGACGGATTAGTCATTTTCATAAACTCACATCAGTTTGTTGGACTATTATCACAGCGGGGTACAATTGAAATTGGCTCGAAACACCTGGTGTGGTTTTTCTCCCCCGAAGAATGAACCATAAATGGTATTTTAAAAGCAAATCCGAATGCTCAGTTGATATAAAAACATGTGTTGTTACTAACTGAAGTATTAACGTCTGAAATGTTGCAATTTCTGGAGAAACTTGGCTCTGGTTGATTACATTTTGGCGTCCAAGCGTTATCAAATTATTTAAACTATACGGAACGGAACAAAGTATTGAATACTTTAGAAATGTGGGTTCCGCAAGTTATATTTTGTCGGTATATATGGAACATATTAAAATGAATGCACCGTGCAGTTGTTGAATTAATATTTGTTCGTTCCCCCAAACCAGGCCACATTTTGTGACAATCGAGTGTGAAGAAATTGTTTCTTTGCGTCTCCAATAAAGCACATTACTTGTTAAAATCATTGCTCTATGTTTGATTTAAAAAACAAAAAACTAAAAATTTTCTTTGATCCGAGCCAGATGGTTAAGATTTAATGAGAGCTTCATTAGATTATAGACAAAATGGGCTGTCAGTTCTCATCAATGCGAGAATAGTTGATGGCACATTTTGATGACCAAATGAATCCAACCTTAGGATGAATGTATACCTAACCAAGGCGATGAGCCTTGATTGTCTATACAGCCCGGATTCTGTTAACTGTAGCAATTACCCGATTAATGAGGAATAATGACCAAGGCGTGTCAGTCTACCTGTCAATCACACATGGAGCTGTGATTGACAGATCGCGGTCAAAACTGCATGAAAGGCGTGTCAACATGCTTTTAATACATTGCGGTTATCGTTTGGTATAGACATAGACCATGTGACCCGTGACATCACAAGTTTAGAGCCACAGAGCCTGGACTTTCTGCAGGCAAGATTTGTACACGGCTCAATGGAAGAAAACATTAAAGCTTTGGAGATTGCACTGTCTGATTGTTATCAACTTTTGATATGAAGAGAGAGGCACATCTTAAAAACTTTTTCAGCCGCTTCTTTCATAACTCTTGAGTTCATGTTTAAATTGTGACACAAAATAGAAATTTCCCATACGACAGTGCAGTATCCTGCCTGCCAGAAAAGCCATGGAATGTCCAAGATCACTATTTGTTGTAAACAAGAGTTACATGGTCTATAGGTTCGTAAGGGTTGGTGGTTTTTTTTTCTACCGTGGATTGTTGTGTAAATTTAGTAATTTTATCCAGTTTGAGTAATTTTTTGTTCATACGATCGCCTGAATGATAGGTTGGGCTGGAAAGCTTATCTGTAGTTTGACATTATATTAAAATGTAATTTTTCAAAAGATAAACAAGCTGAGTGGTAATGGACCCGATCACAGAATATTGGAGCGTTCTGCGCTCATGATATCGGTATTGGCGAATCAACTTCGTGAAGAAGCAGGGGAGTGAGCTTTTACAAAGAAACGCAAAGGACAAAATGAAGACATTTTGATATATATATATATATATATACATATATGTAGGCCTACACTTCCCAAAGCAGATTTTATTAGATGAAATTTGTTTTGGTAGGAGCTGTCTTGTTTGTTGTTCCTGCAGTGATAATGGGAGAGATCTTGACGCACTTAACCCTTCTTATTAATCTTGTCTTGCACGTAATACACGGTATTGACACCCCTGTACATATCCAGGGTATCACGGCATGCCGATACAGTGCAGTAACAAATCATGGCCTCATTATTACAAATAATAATTATAGCAAATATGATCAACCATACCGCCGTCTTACCCCCCCCCCTCCCGCCCCACTTGAGGCGACGTTTACAGTTTAAGATGTAGCTACACTGCACCAAAGAAGTCCTTGGTCTGTTTGTTAAATTCCATTTTCTTAAATCATTAACGAGGCTATGTCAACACTTGAGCTGTGAGTCAGAGAGTGTTTTCGAATGACAAGTATTTCAGTACACTGTGGTGTGGTGGTGCATTCTCATGTTTTTTTAACAAAGTTAGTTCCAAACAGCCCCGTCAACATACCTTGCCACCAGCCTCCCATGCACTTGGCTAGGCTCACGTACCTACAAGTTTCTACAAACCAGAATACCTCCCTCCCCCCCACCACCACCACCACCATCACGGAAGCAGAAAGTTTTAGTTGCATTCAAAAATAGTTCTTATAGGATTTCGTCAAATACAACTTCATCTGATGATGACATTGTTTGTAGATCTTGTACCCAACAGCCGGAAAATTCACAGGAATTCCTCAATCTAGGAGCTGAGTCCTTTATTAAATTCTTGAAGCACCACACGCTGAGCCTTCTGTCACTCAGCATTACTATCTTGTCATGTTCGTTGCCTCATTCTTCTCTTTAACCACGGGAGGAAGAGACTGATTGCAACCCGGACCCCCTTTTCAGAGCTGTGTATACCACCTCGGAATAAACTCCGCGGTGGGCTGAGTAATTATTAATACCACGTAACTAAACGTCTTCGCACTATCATTAACCATTATTGACAATCCTCATTGGGTTTACAGTATGGCATTTTATAAATTTCAACAGCTAGGACCAATCGGGGTTTTTTTCTTCGTGTGTCAAAAATAAATCCCTCAAAGGCAGGGCGTACTTTTGGTAATTTTCAAAGACCAGTATCCTCACTTGGTGTATCCCAACACATGCATCAAATGACAAACCTGGCGAATTCGGGCTCAGTTGGTCATCGAAGTTGCAAGAAATTAATGAAAGAAGAAAAAACCCACCCTTTATGCATAGAACTGTGTTCTTTTAGATGCCTGAGAATGCCTGAAGCCTTGCTCCGATTCAAATGTTTGGGTGAAAACCTCTTTCTCTAACACTAAATTACTTCAAAGGGGTCTTTTCTAACAACGTTTTATAATATCCTCTTCACCAAGGAAGTTTGTTATGGTCATTAACTTGTTGAGTAATAACAATGCCTTCAAGTAATATGGGTAAATAAAATAACATAACGTCTTCGTCTTTCTTTGTTTTCTTCAACTCAAGAAAGTCCTGAAGACTTTTTTCCTGTCGTCAATTCATAACATGACGGTGTAATTCCATATGCTGTAAATATAAGTAGACATGACTTTCGCATTGTTTTCCTTGCGTACATGCTTTTTTATCTTTCCAACATTTATTACGTTTGGTTCCGTGGGGAGGATGAAGCGAAATATTTGGACCGGAGATATTAAGTTGACCCGACGCTCCGACGCTTGGTTTGTTCCGGGCCACGGATGCACCTTGGCGGATGCACTAGAGAGGCAGGCATTAACTACAATACCAGGGCAATAATAATGGCAACGGTGACCTTGGTGTCAAAAAAGAAACAGATGTAGGGAGCTTGAGTATTGGGTATAGACCTTTTCTCCAATCCAAACCATTGTAACCAAACCGAGTCTGGAAGAAAATAATAGTCTGGCTCCCTTGTGCAAAGAATGTTAGCATTAATTGCTGCTGTTGGATACAGGGAACATTACCAAGATGGTGGTAGCATGATAAAGGTCTATAGGATTGGTGATCAAGGAAATGAATTGTCAATGTTAATTCTAAACGGCATTTTAACAATGAACTCTTTTTTCCCCACTGAACTCAAAGCACTGAATGTGTAGTGATCCTTTCCGATAGTTCTACCGATTGAGCACAAAAACTATGGAACGATCTCCCTCATTAACTCCGCACATTGACTCCCATGAAATTACGTTGTGAGTCAAACTTAAGTCTAGTCTTTTAATCTCTTCTCGCAGTTGTTCCTTTGCACGTGTCATTTATTCCACAAGATTTTCAATGAACTATTATCTGTGTTATTTCTTCTCGTAATCTTAACGTCTTGGGATGGATAACTAGAGTTGTGGAGCCGCAATTTTACCGGCATTGCTGGTCTGGTTGATGCAATCATTTATTAAGTTTATCGCCAAATTAGAAAACAAGCACCCTTCAAATTTTCTGATTAAAAAAGGCGATTGGGTGCGTCAGACACAGCTGAACCCAGTAATGCAAATCAAAATTCAATCAGGAAGATGGAGAAATCACATCTGCTGGAGAAAATTAAATCCCTGATAGTATAATGTTGTGACTGAAATGGTAAAGTTGTTCGCCGTAAAAATACAATGGGACATTATTAATATTAAGCACGGTGACGTAACCAGATGAAGTGGGGGCGTTAGCCCCCCCCCCCCACTCAGAACCCTCTTGCCACTCCCCCAATGAGATCAGGGAAAATGCTCGAACGAATGGCGTGACACACAGCCTCCGAACACAGCCTCCCAGCCTCCTTGCCCCCTCCCCTCCTCTTGGCATATTAACCAGAGTGGTTACCAGAGTTGCCCTTCCTCCATGGGTTCGAAAAAATGCACGGATGAATGGTTGGATACGTAGCCCCAATTGTGTCTTTGCCCCTCTTGCCCATGCCGCCTCCCCCCTCCCCACCCAAATGACAATGTTTTGTGCCACTGGTGCTGCAAATAAATAGTCATATAAACTATGAATCTCTAGAAACTATTATGAAATCTGTTACAATTCCGATGACGTCTTTGACTGGAAAATTAAAAGTGGTACTTTGAAATACTAGAAACTAATAATATAGAAAAGCAACCAGAAACGGCGAAATCAAAATAAATGTGGGTAATTTATCATTTCGGTTAATGTGTAAATCATCAATCTGAACGTGGTACCTGCTCAAAGAAAACACTCATTTCAACATGAGCGGGTCCTGGCGTCACTGTCTTTTATTGTACATAAACTACTGTAGGAAAAAAAAGATGAATTTCGACGACACATTTCCGAGAGCTGTATTTGCTTTTTGGAGGCCCCGGTACACAGTAGCAACAGCATTTGATCTGATCTTAGTGATAGCATGATCGGGTTGTATTTACACAACGGCTAATATTTTACTAAACTGACATGGCTCTGATAAGCGAGAACAACGTTATCGGTGTTATGCTGTGTGCCATACACAGTGTAATTACTGCACCAATGTTGATCTCAATGTTCATAAAACGACGGGTGCAAAATGAATGCTGACAGTTCTCAATTATATTGCTACATAGATAAAAAAAAAAAGCCACTGAAAATTGTGTTTACAGAAATGATTGTCTATGTCACATAAAAACAGTAAATTTGTCCAAGCTCCACGACTCAAAACTAGCCATTCGTTTTGCGTGTTTTTGAGGTGTCTTCTGTGTACATTCCAGGCACATCTAGGCTACCGGTTTCTTTTTCATGAATCTAAACGGGTGCCATTTTTTTTTTTTTTTTATCGAATTGAAGTTTGAACCGATTCATCCAGACTGAAACGTCTATCTTTGTATAAACACTTGTCGAATGATAAATGCGTTTTCAATTGGGTCACATTTTGTCGGGAGAGGGTTTTGTGGGCGTGTTGACGAGAAATTGATGCCCGCTTTGTGGGGCGGTTGGGATGTCGGTGGAGTGGCAAATGGCGACGAGTGTATATTTGCATTAAAGATGTAATATACTTTCAAAGTTGGTAATGCACGTTGATAATGTACGGGTGGGGGAACATTATAGAAGAATAGTGATTTTTAAATCCCGAGCTTGCGATACATAATTATACTTGAAAGGTTACATTGCCACGAGAAATGTATGGCTATCGCTCTCTGTATTGCTGTCAAGGCTGAGCAGAGCTTCCCATTCATAATACTCAGTTCTCACCCAGTTTTTACCGAATCGAGACGAGAAAAATTTCATGCCTGTGCAAAACCTTTTACAACATACAAACCGGTATTCTATAACGCGTTAACTTGATAGAATTGCACAGATTCGATGCTTCTTTCATGTTGAGTATACCACAGGACAAAAAGTTATGTTCAAAAAAAATTCCAGTGAACACAATGCTGTACATCGTCCTCGTTACGAGTAGCTTAACACCCACCCACACTGTCATTTAAAGCGACAAGTGCCGCTTTTGTTGAAGTTATGACACGATTTTTCATTTGGCCTTTAAATTTTGTCCTGGCTTAGTCTTCTTCTTTGTGCAAAGATGATATTTCACTTGGATATCCCTTCTGAACGCTTGTTCATTCGTAATTGCGTTTTGAGTCTATTCCCACGTATGCCTCCACTTTGTCTGTTCCAATTTCAATGGTACAGGGCCCAATTTCATAAAGCTGAGCACAAAAAGTAGCTAAGCACAACAACATTATGCTTACCATAATAAGGTTACCAACAAAAACTACCACGTCACCTGCACGATTTGTGACTGGTATCCTGCTCATTTCTGCTAAGCAGAACATTTTAAAGCAATTTGTTCTGCTTAAGCAGCTCTATGAAATTGGGCACTGTACTGTGAGATACTCTGCTAGCTTTATTCCTCGTGCTGTGTTTTGGAACTCCTTACCAACTTGTTTTTCCAACCTACAATCTATCAGGTGTTCAAAGGACATGTCTCCCTCTGTAATGTTTTCCTTTCTGTTTCTGTAGCCGTCCATTTGTAGCCATGTCACCTCTAGGCCTTGTGTCAAAAACCATGAATAATTGCGTCATTATGATTGCAAAACCTACCAATAACATCCGTTTCGCTCCTACAATTACATACTTTCATAAATTTCATTATCTTGTTGAAATACGTGTGTGTGTGCGTGACTAACATGGTCATCCCAAGACAAACCTTATCTGTCACCAACTGTAAGAAACTTGTCACATTCAGACGTAATGTCTGAACTTAAAGCAAACAACTCATCAGTCGCGTCAGGCCCATCAACTCGCAACATCTCAAAAAGGAAGCTGATACGATCTATAAAGTAAGGTTTGCAGTAACACTAATTACCATTCCAACTGATATGTGTAAATTCATCTCAGCTTTGCTGCTATACTGTTTGTTTTTACAAATTAACCATTTATTTATCTATCGAACTTTTACATGGATAATCTGCACTGACCAAAACAGACGAGAACTTAGCCATTTTCTCGCGTTCTTATGCAGTCATTATTCATGGTGATGAACAAAAAAGTCATCTATTTTGTTTTCGTACGCCAATCAGCTTCCTCTACAAACCAGCCTGTCATTTAACACCTCCTTGTCTTCTATAAATTGAATGGTAAGCGTCCCTGCATGGAACCCAGACTCCTCCCAGTCATTATGCAGAGTTTGTAACACCCTATTGTTGTGTCCGGAACTCCCACGCTGAGTCCATCTGCTCCTCCTTGTGTTTAACCACAATGGAGATGACCAGCCCTTCCCCACCCCTTCTTTGTTTCGTATTATCCCCCCACACAGCCACTCTCCCTCCCACATCTTTAGTTCTCCTCATTGTCTAATTAACCATTTTCTTCGTCTCCATCCTGGCATTTACGTCTTAACGGGAGACCCAAGCTCCGTGACAATTACTGGGGATTATATCACCCACTTCTTTTTCTCTAGATAAGCTTTGGAAAAGAGCTGTTCAACGAAACTCTCACAGACCTGAATTCAATAAAAGTTTGTTTTAATAAATAAAATGTGAAAAACAAGTTTGCTGTTGCTTACCAACCAAAAGGACCCGTGGTATAAATGCAAAACAAATGTTATATTTATTTATTCTATTTGTTTATTGATAATCAATAGCGGTTAACCACCACTAACTATTAACAGGCTTCATCGAATAAGAAATTAAAAAACATAACAAAATTCAACGAATACAAATAATAGCCTGACGTTTCGACCATCAGAGGCTAAAATGAGATTTACTTCGAGAAAGACTCTTCTATAGGGTTGAAACTTCAGGTCAATCAACAATTTTTTGCATAAATAAATAAAATATGCACAAATTTCATCGCAGGTTTCTCTTTGTACAAAACTGAAGTTGCTAGATGAAGATGCTCAGAAAAGGGTGTAGGACCGCAAATTCAACGTATAACAAAATAACTAATGATGTAATTGGTACGTCAGAAAACATAAAGTAATTTCAATGCTGACTTTTTGTGTTGATAAAACCTTGCCATCTACTTTTTAAGGCTACTTCGTAAAACATACAACAGGTTGACCTCTGACTTATTTGACATTTGAAGACAAGTAATACTGTACAATCGCGTACTGATGTCGTTTATATTTACGTAAGAGGTTCTGTTGGAGTTGTTTCAATCTCGAAAACAGATGGATGAATGGGGGCAAGGGCGGGGACAGGGGGTAGTGGGTAAAAGCAAGTTTATGTTCAGTTTTCTTGAACAACAAATGGTAACGTCAACAACGTCGACCAATTACTTTAAACTTCAACCCAACACATTCTCAACCTCGTAATTAAACCAATCCTTATACCTCCCACAATGTAGGTCATTGTGATTGGTCGTTAATGCCCCTCCTCCTGTTTCCGCAACCAATTAGATCGATTGTTAGTCACAGTTGGAGACTGCTGGCCAGTAAAAATAATTGTCCCATGTGGTTATTGTTTTCTCTAATCCGACTGGTTGACTTCTGGGGATAATTAGAGACGAATGTTACCCCATTTTCGATGTATCCATCCCATAGTTTCTTCCCTGAATTCGTGAGTAAACGTAATTGTCATTGTTAATCATGGCTGTTCTACTCGTTTAAATCTTCTTTGATCACAGCCATCTCTTTCGTCGTTACTCCTGGCACATTCACCTGTAAAGGGGGCAATTTTGGTATTTCCTTGATTTATCCAATTCTCAAACAAACTTGTGAAAACCAAAGAGGTGTGGTGTAAACCTTGCTACGTCGTTAGCATCTTGGGGGCTCACATCAGAACGGCTTGGGTGATTTTTAAGAGTGGCCAAGGAAAACCGGAAAGTATTGACTTCGACATTTTGACCGCTGTTCCAGTTGCGTGTAAAATTAAATCAAATTTTGAAAGTAAATACTATTCGTTTAGTAATCACGTGGCAATTTCTTTCCAAGCATTTTTGAAACGACAATGAAGCGGCAAGTTACGCTGCCAGGCAAGTTAAAGTTTATAGCCACCAAAATAGCGCCCGCTCTTGAAAATGCGAGTAGCGCCCTCACTAGTTTCGCAATGATTATTTGAAGAAATACTGTAGTTATTTATAAAGACTTCTACTTTAATAGTTTTTTACATAATATACCATCCTTGGACAAGTTATTATTTTTATTTCAATAATGATTTTTGCTTAGCGATGGGTCTAGAGCCAAAAATTTACCTCAGCAATAATGTATTTTTATCAATATGGGACAGATATTCCTACTCTCCTTTGGAATGTTGTAGCATGATGGTTGGTTATCAGCCCTTACATAATAATAATACTCCATGTAGACACTGTAATCAAGCCTTGGAAGTCTGAAAACCTTTAGCCCAAACCAGAGCTTCATAAAGATTTGAGTCTCAGACTTTTGTGCTTGCCTCTTAGACACGTTTTCTCTATATCTGCAATTTTATTACATGTAAAGTAATTTTTAAAAATACATATTACAGCTTGTTCCATCTTCTATACAAACCTCATCAAATTGGAAAGACTAAAGGACACCTATCACACATTATTTTTAATTACGTGTGGTTAAACAATAATTACATTACGGCCGTTTACTTGCTTGCTCAATAAGGCTGGTTGAGCATGGAGGCATGTTTAGCCATGGATTGATGAATTGGACTTGTTCATGCTATTATTAAAATGTGCCGTTGATGCTTAATATTAAGTCCATGCGGGGTCGAACGGTGAGATCGGGGTTGTGAATCAAAATTGGAGCGCGATAAATTAGTATAGGAAGCATTGATATTAATAATTGTCAAAACGCTTTTTGCAGTGGATGAATTGTTTAACTAGCAACAAGAATATCAAGGAATCGGCGGCATGTGTTTACATCGGTCCCAGCGACTCATCCAAAGGCGCTGGAACAGGCTGACGTATACGCATGCGCTTTGGACCAATCCCCTGACCCAATAACCTTTGGTCACTTTTTCCTATTTACAGAAGATACGACAATCAATAATAATGTAGCTCTATCGGGCAAATCCATCGCAAATAATTACTTTCATTCTTTGCCTTGTATTAAAAAAGGGTTCGATCGCAACATTCTTCTTGCTTTGGTCTAAAAAGATCGTTTACATTATCCACGGAGCCTCCGTGCATTATCATTATGTGTGTACATGTTGCGCATGTGATTGTGCGCATTGCGTCGATCAGCAGGAATCGTTCCCATCATGCATCACTACATCCTGAACAAAAATTTGTAGTGAAGCTAGCCTGAACACCTGACGTCACACTTCGAGGCTCGTGAATAACGCCAAATACCAGCCTTGAAGCACTTGGCGGGATTCGGTACCTTTGACCTCTCATCCCATTTGCACGTGTACACATACACACATTACACTTGGTTATATACAAACTTTATGCACATGCACCAGCAGACGATCGGAAGTACAGTCAACTGCTGGTGTATAATGTAGGTGACAAAATACGTCACTCCGGAGCAAACCAATCATAACGCAAAAATTGGAAGCTTACGTCACTGCAAGTTTATCCATTGATAACATTAGGCCTGTAAGATCAGTGCCGGTCTTGCGAATGAAGCTTGAAATTGTCACAGGAGGGCGTCATCCATATCTCCCCTTAGAGGAAAAATAACCCCACATACAAAAAGAATGCGACCTTTGTTCAATCCAAAACCACTAACTGGCATTGTATGCACTAGAAGGTACAATATCACATTTAAATTCTTTACGAGTTCTATTCTCTTTGCTAATAAAATGAAATAATTTTCAATTATCAATTAGCAACACCAGTTAGTTATCATCCAGTTTAAAATACAAATCGCAATAAATATTGAATTTAAATTAATGTCAAAATTAAAAGGGCACACAGTAAAATGCAGACGTACAACGAGATTTTCTGGATTTTCAAATCTCAAAGTCCAATAAATAATGGCCTTTTACGTACATGTACATGGTACACTTACGTGGAAACGTATAAGACAGCGTGACCATGTATAACTAGCTGCCGGTCGTGACCAGGGATGCGTTCTACTAGCGCAAACAGATCGCAACCGTTCGCGCAAACGTTTGTGACTGTCGGAACGATTGGTTGCGCACTACGTGATGTCAATATCGCAGCGCTCTGTAAAGAAGATGGCGACACCGTATAATGTATTTTATTTTTCGTAACTTGATTTTTGCTGTACTCGGGTATTGTAGGTATGTTTTAGTCCTCATTTGTACATCAATATATCAACTAGTTGTTCGTTCAACTCTACCCGACTGTGTTATCAAACACTGAAAACACATAGTGTTTTCTTGACAAGAAACAAATATCGTCTGCTACATTTCGTTTAAGTGTTGTTGTCCGCCTTTTTAAAAACCGCCCACCAACACCTCAGAAATAATACGTTCGCCTATTGTTGCTTACGTTCCCCAACGTTGGCGGCGCACAACCCGTTCCACTCGAAATTGATGGCAAACGTTTGCGCAAGTGGAACGCACCCCAGTTTACAGCTCAAAGAGGTCACAATATACCAAGGATATTCATTAACTTCAGAACCGATAAGAACAATAACTCCATTTAAAACAAAAGCGCTGCAGTTACCAACGCTAGACATTTGTACAACAATTTCAGTTTGCCGTTACACGAACATGTAACCATTCTAAATATAATAATTATAATTCTTCGCTTGTGAAAATTAGTTTTTAATCCTTTCATCCCAAACACGGACAATTTATCTTTTAGTGATACTTTTTGTTGCACACAAATGACGGGTTTAAAATTGCATTAAAAAAAAGTTTTCTTTCCTACGAGCGCAATTTAATTTACCTATCGTTTGGCAGTTTACTTAAATTTGGCCTACGTGTGCATAAGTAACATTAAAAATGAATTAACTTGTTTTGCTAGCTAACAGTTTGTATCGTGGTCCTTCCGCCCCCTAGAATGGAAAGAGGAGACTTTCTAATTTCAGGGGGTGCCCGGGCTCCGTTGATGGCGCCACTGCATGGGTAATTGACCCAATTCATGACGTCATCATCACAACAATCTTGGTAGCGCCATTTTGGGAGACACTATATCCATGCGTTATACAGTGTAGTGCGGTTTGTGAAGCGGATTAGTGTATAAACGCTTAACCATAATTTGTAGGTGAACTTGACCCTCCAAATGGCGAGGAACGTTAGCCGCGTACAACTTGGTGATGAACCATAACCTTAAGTGAAATCACCAAGATCGATATCGGTAAAGCAAAGTGGTTGAACTCAATGTCTATGGAAGCTATGGTGGTGCTATGTCCTTTTCTCAATGACGTGTATAATATCTTCAATGATGAGAAATAAAATAACTAAAATCGACATGCATCCCAGGAGAATGTATGCAGCATTATAACTTCCACTTTGGTCGAAAAACCAGCCTGGAAAAAAGAAAGAAAGAAAGAAAGAAACCAAAGTAAGACCGTTTGTTTATGCTGATTTGTTTAATTATTAATAATGTACTTGTAATGATATGTAATCTGGGGGAAAGATTTTCATGCTGACTTGACGAATAAGAATTGAACTGAATTGAATTGAACTAAATTTACTTTCATCATTACGTTTCTTGCACTGAATGAAGTCTCGCATAATAATAGCGCAAGTCACACATCAAAGTGGTTTTGTTCTTCAAAGAAAATGTTAAGCTCCGATCGATGATGTCATAACTTGTTCTGAGAAGGGCATTTAAAAAAATCAAATATTGAGGCAAACGAAAACTGATCTAAATGATCTAAATATGAAACCAGTGTATCCCACTGATCTCTATTATACTGACAGTATAATAGAGATCAGTGGTGTATCCAAGGTACCTTACTCTAAGCCCATTGGTTTTTTATCGTAAGCCCCCTCTCTTTTTATGAATAGCGCCCTCTATTCTAGGCAACTTGATCAAAGTGAACAAGACTTTATATGAACCATCGTATTGTTGAAAGTTGACTTAATGAAAATTTGGAGAAGATTAGGATGATATTAAGTTGTTGTTGAATTATCTCGAAATCCAACTTACCAGTGATAAAACTCGCAAGAATTCGAAACACTCCTCCAATCAGTTCGGCCCACCCCAATGCGCTGGTCATCCTGGCCACGCCCACCACTTCTCTCATCATCGTATACGTCAGAGGCACCATGATGCCAAGGCCAACTCCGAAGACAAAATTGTTGGCAATTAGCGGCCATGTAGTGTTGAGCAATGGGTCGCACAGTAAAGTTAACCCTATTGCGATGTTTGCCGCGTAAAGCATTGTTCGCCCCTTCACCAAGTGGAAATCCACGAGCAGTCCATGGCCGATTTGGCCCACGAAGATCCCGACCCCGCCAGCCCAGACGATTGTAGTAGCATTGAACGCCGTGAGACCCTTGACGAGGATGTGAGGGACGGAGTAAACGAGCCAAGAAATGTTAACAAAGCACGCATTACAAACACAAGCTATCAAAGTCAGGTACGACACCTCGGTAAACAGGTCTAAATTGGTAGCTTTAATAAATGAACTGAAAAACGTTTTGCATCGGTCATGAGGTCTTTCCTTTTTAAGACACGTAGATTCATCATCACTTTCTTTTTGATGACAGGCGTTTGGCTGTGTGCTAAGCTCCGAGTACCCGCCATGTTGGATTTGAGATGACGAACTTATTGATCTCAAAAAACTTCCCAAGACGGCAAGATGAAACAGTAGTCCTCCGATTAGCAAGAGGGCGCCATGCCAACCATACGTATCCAATAGCAACTGTGAAAGCGGGGCAAAGATCAAGATACCGACGGACAGACCGGAGTAAGCGAAACCATTCGCGCATGCGTACAACTCTTTAAAGTGTTGGCCGAGTAGTACAAGTGATGAGTTAAGAATGAGTCCAAACGCCAAACCTAGTGAAAATAAAAGCAAACCAATGAAATAAAAAGTACACTATCATAAAATCTGGAATTGGTCCAATGTTGAAATTGACCACAACAATTCTCATTTAGAATTTTGACTTGGATGACATTTTGCTTGAACATAAACGGCGTTGTGTTTATCTCCCAATATAGCCTTGTTTGGCGACGTTCGTTGTGTTAATTACGCAGGTGCAGATATCACAATCGCAACCTGAATTACTGGAGAAGAGATGTGGATCAAAACGGATAAGACTCGTAGACTTCCCCCAATCCCTCCGAGCCATTCGATGTTGCGCCCCCTACATACTGCGACTATAATACACAAACTAAGTTCGGCAATCAAGACTATATACCCAATACCAAAATGGACGTTGAGATGGCCTATGCTGTAGTGCAATATAAACATCTGTAACTCCAAAAACTAGACCCAGAGTGCAACTAATAAAAACCATATCAGATGTACATGAATCGTGAACAGCACTAATCGAACGTAGAGGTATAGGGGTTTGACTTGTACTAGTTTTTGACTGCCATGTTTTTTGGCAAGTGAGTGGCGAGCCTCATTTTTGCCGGGCTGTAAAGGTGATCTGGATATTAAGGAACAATGAGTTTGAAAGAAACTGCCCGAACCCTTTCGATCGTAATCTGTACGTTCACACTTCAAAGAGAGGTGAAGGGAACTATAATACTAAGTCGTTTAAAAGCCCCCTGTTGACGCCTTGTACAACACGGAGCACACCTCTGCACATGCGCGTGTACCATTTCTGCCATTTTGGGAGTTGGTTCCTTTGCGTACATTTTCACTCCCAAAATAGCGGACGGAATAGGGGCGTGTAAATGCACTGTGCCTCGTGAAACGGGTCAATAAAGTTGTTGGTATAGCCCTCTATTTCGGTATCAATCTGAAGTCGGACTAGTCCAACATTTTGTAAGAATTTGGCAAGCACACGAGGTAAAAGTGACTTAAAACTAAAACAGATCTACAAAGTTTGGATAACAATATTGTCCAGTATGACATACTATTCTACAAATAGCATTTTACAAGAAAAGTTGCCCAACATAATTAAATGTGTTGATAAAGTCCTCGCGTCGATTTTGGCAAGCAAGTAAAACGAAGGGCCCAATTCCCATTCCCAAAAAACACATTTCACATTATGATTCTCCTCCGTTGTCCTGGCAACCGTTGTCTTGACAAACCATTGCATCGTATTGAAGTAGGTCAAGAGGAAACTAAGTGTGTTTGCATTATGTATTTCCCACTAAATGTTCCTGTTATTTAATTGACGTGGGAAATATCCAAATATTTTCTTATCAGCCTAGACATCTTTTACACTTACCGGGAAACAATAGTAGACAAAGAGCAAAATAGACAACGTTTGTTGTGAGCGAGGCAGCTACGACACCAATGCCAGCTACAAGGCCGCTCACACTGGCTATGTGATGGTACGGGAACCTGACTTCAATCACTCCTAACAATGGACCTAGAAACATATTCAATTATACTCGGTCAATGCGATACTAAATTCAAGGGGAAACAACCTTAATAAAAAAAGTACATTCAATCATTTTGTTTTCAATTGACATTCCAGACAAACATTTTAGACACATTTTATTAGCTGTGATTTGTTTAAAGTTTAAATTCAGTGGTCGCGTGCTTGAGCAAACAAAGACAAGATAATTGTTCTCTGATTTGTAAGGGATTCTGCGCATGCCCGTATCAGCCTTATTTTGATTGTCACAACCGCAATAAGAAAAACAGGACTAAAAACGTCTTGTCTTTGCCTTCTCCTTACAGAAATTCCCCCTTTTAAGTCTGCCTCATTCAAATCTGTCGAACCTGTTTCAATTATTTTGATTTTTTATCCACCACAGGAACTTAAGAACACCTTGTTCCCCGGGGTCACACCCCCTTAGCAGCCCATCGGGCAATTTAGGAAGTCAAGGCTCGTTGTTTAGAAAGCCAGTACTTTCCAATACGCAACAACATAGTTCAAAGGGGAATGTTCCCGTTGTTGTCACTTTCCACCCCTCACTTCCTCCAATTCGTAAAAAATAACCAGTTCTTTATACAGATCGACTTCAACGTGTCTTACAGGAAGAACCCATCCCCACAAACGCCCACCCTCTCAACGCCTCCGGGGTCTCATCGTCCAGGAACATTATAATGGAGGGGGCTCCATTAATAATGGTAATCCCCTTTGCCACAGGAAACTTTCACGTATTCCAGCACTTCCAAATGCATCGTCTGTAAACAGCACATCAGAGAATCGGGTTCCAGAGTGGAGCGGTTTAAAACTTTGCGTGATGGTGAGCCTGAAATAATTTAGTAAAGCGTCGCGATCTAGCAACTCGGCTGCGCCCTATACGAATCCTTTGGTAGTAGTAATAGTAGTAGTAATAGTTGTTCTTTACAGTTAACAAAATCGGGTCAGAATTGACGCGGATTCCGGGTCCTAAACCCATTTCTGTAAGTCAGGCCGACCCGGAAAGTGGTTTAAAAAAAAACCCGGCAACTTTAACCCACATTTTGAGTTGACCACCTTTGGGGGTCATTATGATATCGATTCCGAGTCATACATACTAAGTAAATGGCCTAACACGTTTTGGGTCAGTATGACGGCTAAATCTTGACCCGAAAGTTTTTTAGAGTGTAGTAGCAGTAGCCTATTAGTAGTAGTAGTAAACTGTCAGTACGATTTGCGAGTATGCTCAGGAAAACGTACTTTTTCAATATGACGTGTATTCCATACTCTTTTTGGAAAATAATTCAATATAAGAATATCAGTACATAGAAAGGTAACAAAATCAAAAGCCCATAGTATACAAGAGAGGAGCGAGAGAATGAGGCTGTTAGAGTAAGCCGAGGCTTGTAGAAAACAGCCTATATACAGACAAAATAAACAAACAGCGAATACTTTTCGCCAGCTTTGTTGAACATTTTACCCAATTTGTTAATGTTAAAAGGAAGCAAACCTGAAAAACCTCTAGATGCAACCATCAGACCGATGCTGGAACCAACAGCCCAAGTCTCAGAGTCGAACTGGTCTCTTGCCGACTGCAACATCACTCCCAAACTCTTGGTCAGCCCTTCCCACAACATGAAGGAAAGGTGAGCGGCAACGAGAATTATCCATTTTCTCTTTCGGCTCTCGGGGACTCTCTCGTTCATCTGCGCGGAGGGTTTGTGAGCAATTCCCGCCATGAGGATGGTATGAAACCTCTATTGAGTAGCCCTTCGGTCTTTGTATACACAGACAGACATACAAGCGGTTCACATGGAGTGTAAACTACAGACTGACATCAATCCCAACGCGTTTATTGCGGCTATGCTTTACAAAACAAGAGTGCATGTCAGGGTTGAGTAATTTATTTAAATGTCACAACCCCAGGCCCCCATACGCACACGCGCAAAGCGTCCTCGCTTTCTCAACAATCACCCCCCTCAAAAGGTACCTATATGACCAGTGATTTTGCGATCAAGAACATTAAACTTAAATTTATTTACACTATGTACATTCAAACAAAGAAAGAGTCACACTTGGGATTAGGAAATTGATTGGTTTTTCCCTAACTCAAGAATTAATCAAGTTCTACGGTCTATAATAATCAGTTACTATCTTCCCACCACCACTATTAACACCAGTCGTCTATAGGGCTGTACGATACCAGCTGGGTAGCGTGCACCTCGTCAATGGCTGATGTGACCGTCTGTTGTGGTCAGGAGGGTGTCCCCTTCGATTTTCGTCCTCGTAAAAATAGCCAATACCTTTTCTTATCCTTAACTATTGATTACCAAATTAATTTTATTATTCTCCTGAACATATATAAAACAAACTCCCATCGCTATACCTGATGTGGAGAATGACGTACGTCACTTCTTAAATATTCAACATAACTTACTTACACATTATACAAATTCCAACTTAGGGGGTGCCAGCTCTGCTGGATGACGTAATGGACAATTCAAATAAAAAGTATCTCCCTCTTGTGACAATGAACTAGCGGGATGGGGATTTTTTGGTCCCACTTGCGAGCAGAATTTTAATTCAATCATCTCAGTTATTGTTGAATTAATTTTATTCACTGCACTTAGTACTTCCCCGCCAGTTGACTAAGTGTCGTTCCCGAGTCCTATAAAAACATAACACACTGCTGTTACACACTTATTTAATTGGCGAAACTCCCAATTTATGTTTTGAATATGCCAAATTTGTCCCAAAATCAACACTCAAGGGCCGACCAATGCGGGTGTCCAGCTACCGTTGCACGCTTTCGCGGGCAGACGTCGGAACACCAACGCAGACCCCAACCACCCACCCCCACGTAATGGGTGCGTTTTCGCGGTCGTAACCAATAACTGTTTCGGTTTAATTGGCCATTGGTAATCACTGGCCAAAGACCAAAACAGGTATTGGTTACAGCCGCGAAAACGGACACAATAATGGCCGCCAAATTGCCGACCAATGCGGGTATCCGTCTGCCGTTGCACACAATCGCAGTTAACGATCATTATAGTATAGCAGTAGCTGTAGTATTTTAGTGAATGCTCGTCCCTCTACAAATGGCATCGTAGACAGGAATGGGAGTTCAGCCATTTTACTTATTGGTTGTGGGGCCATTCCATGCCAACTCAGCTGATTGGTTGGCAGGCACCGTCTCAGATTTTGCTAGTTGTTTTCAACAATCCCCTATGGGTGCCATGAACACATTGATAATCAAATGGCCTGTGCTACTTTTGAGGGTAAATTCTAGTTGATGGGATACCAGATACCCTGTATATTAATGTGTAGCTATATGTCTTAGACTCACCCATGAACCTTCTCTAGTATTTATTCATAAGGCCCTACTGTTTTTGTTTGCTCTTCTCAACTATTTTTTCAAACCATAGGCTTGGAATAATTATTATGTCATTCCGTTTCGTGAAATAAAGACTTGTTCTTTTTGTATCACAGCAGCACTTTGTTGCTGCACAAATTTGTTTGTATTACGTGAATGTCATCCTCTCTACGCAAGCAACCAATGCAAAAAGAAAAAGAAACCCACATTCACGGTATTTCTGACCGCGTGGGGCACTTTTAACGGCGAATTGCCTCTCATCAAAATGGCGGTTTAATCTTATTTGACTGTCTGTATGTTGTTGTCTTGTATCAATGGCCAAAAAGATATTAATAATAACCACAACTAAGAGAAAGAAAAAAAGAGGATTCGTTTAACTTCACGTCCCCACGCGCACCCAATCACGTAAACTTGGTTCACACACGTCCACCCCGACCCCGGTCAAAAATACTGCGAATGGCTATCTGTTAAAATAACTGCCACCAGCAGTTACAATTATGTTTGTTTCTTGCGTCAAATTCTCAAATGAGGACGTTCAGAACTTCGGTAACCTCCCTCTGTTTTGGTTACAAGCTGTCTGTAAGTCTAAATAACAGGAGTCTAATATGGTTTAAATGATTAGTACTTTCTCATTTTCCCGCTAGGTTTTTTCCCCTTGATTTACTCCTACAGGTTTTTGTCAACGTCTGCAGTTTTACCCTGTATGGCATTGTTATCGATTTGTTCTCGATAAGAAGTGTCACTTGAGGCAATAATAAGTAGGCAGTCGAACCATATGGTTGTACTTAAAATTACTTTATTTATTTGAATGACCATATTGTCAGAATAATCGCAAAATTGACACTTTATAAGACTATTCCATCTTTCAAAAAGAGGTGAAATTTTCGTAAAATTTTAATACCAACGAAGAAATTGTTAAGGATTAAAATAAGATAAACTTATTTAAATATATCTGACTGGCATTGTAAATGCTTCATTTGAAAGATAGAAATAAATACTGTAAAAAATATTAAAATTATTCTAATATAACAATGGAAGTTTAATCATACAATTTCGTATATTATTATTATTATCAAAATATTCATATTGAGATATTACATTTGAATTATCAACAGGAACCCCTTCTCCTAATGGGCCCACCTTAAGTTGGAATATGTACAAAAGAGATGCAGAAGTCGCCAATAGGACCATATTGGCCTAGCGTGGAGCCGATTCAGCACGAAAGGTCCAAGAAGTAAGCCTTGCGGAGCGCTCCAGCACATCATGGGTAAACTAAGCCCACCGGCAGTTATTGCGCTGATATTCATGGCATTGGGAACAGTGAAGGGAGAAATTTGTAAGTATAGAAATTCAATATTCTAATTCGTACAGCATTTATTAAAAATTATTTAAATGGAATGTGATGTTGCCTATAATCTTTTTACATCACCGGTGTTTTGGCCGAAAACTTAAAAATACATAAGCCTACGAAGTTACAGTGTTGATGGTTCAAAAACTAATAATCTGCCAAAATCCAAGTCAAAAGTTTCTTACTGGGTTCCCTCAGAACATTTTGTTCCAACATTGAAATTGTGTTGTTCTTTTTGTTTTGTTTTGATATGAGTACGATTACCATTATTATCACGATTGTAGCATTTTGCTAAGAGAAGTATGACTGAAATAAATTTTCCAGAAAATCGCCCATCTACTCTTGAAATGAAGTCGTGGTTGGTCACTGACGCAAGTGCGTTACATTTCTTTCAAAGGTGTACTGCTGTGAGCATAGGAGCTTGCTACACCACAACAAAGAGTAGCAGTCGCAGCGCACAAAACAGCATTGGGGCAATTCCACGGTAACTCGCGTTACATTTAATGGGTAGTTCCATGATTGTTTGGGCTGGTATTCTTTTATTTTGAGGTCAGCTAAATAGAATTTCTCTGAGGAACATTACAAGGGTTATGATTAACAACCCCCCCCCCCAATTTTTTTTTAAAACACCTTTTGTCTTCTTTTGGCAACACCTTTATTTTCGGTAACTCATGTTACATAAAAAGGACATAGCATAAAACCACATCAGCTATGTTTTCAAAGTCTCCTCAAACTTGGCAACCCTGATGGAAACTTTTCTGTGTTTCTATGACATAGGCATGTATGATGCATGATTACATTCAAATAATAACAAAACAATTGATAAAAAATCAGAAAGGACCTCTCATGTCGGTAACTCGCGTTACAGCTTGTCTGCGAAAAAACAATGCCTCATTTCATGCATATCTAAAGTTCATGTCAAGTTTGCAACATGTACTACATAAAACAAGTTGATAACAAGTAGGATTACCCACTTATGTAACTACTAACTGACTCATCCAGCTACACACTGGCATACATGTCCGTACATACAGTATGTATGGTGCACGTACAACTTATGTACATTTATGTTGTGAACAAAATGTTGGATGCATCCAGTATGATTCCATTGGATATTCCAACCAGCTGTACTCTACACTTACAAAAGTAAATGGAAAGAAATTACTGCTTTCCCGAAAAGGTAAATGAAAAAAGCCATGGGCATGTTACTAAGGAGTGTGCACAAGTGCATTGTGGGTAGGTCTTCATATTGCTGCCCTCTTTTGTTTTAGTTCAGTTTATATACATGTGTTACATATAATTACATTACATTAAGCCCTAAAACACACATGGGCCATACATTTATATTGAAAAACTGCATCAAACTGGTGGTAACTCGTGTTACCTACGGTAACTCGCGTTACATGGTAACTCGTGTTACAGCTTTTAGATGCTTATTTTTTAAATATTGTGATGAATTAGCAGAAAATGGCATCATAGGAAGTTAAAGTATTGGGTTTAATTAGAAAATAATGAATCTCACCATTTTATTTAGTTCAGAAAAATTATTAGAGGAAAAAGTAGGTGTTTCGGTAACTCGCGTTACAATGTCTCTAATGCATAATATTCCCATGCGTAGAATTAAGCAGTGATGAAATATCAACTTTCTTTCTGGGCAGGAAAGAAACATAACTTGGTTTTGTTCCATTATTTACTTTGAAATATCATATCATTTCTAATTACCATTTTTTCATGGATTTTTTGCACAAATTGTCCTTAAAACAATTTTGGTCATATTTTGAAAAATCTTAAAGCTTTAAAAAAAAAAATTCACAATGCAAAACTAGAACTCATACATAAATAACTTGTAATGCCTAAACTTTCATTTCTTGAAGTTAAAATTTTCATGTAATGTCCACCTTTCCATGGAATTGCCCATTGATTTCTAAATCTGTTACTATTTTTATAGCCTTTTGTTCAATATGCAATGCATGGTGTCACTCTGATTTTTAGTGGTTGGACGGTTATCCGTAACCAAAGCAAGACCATAAGCCTTTTTGAGATATGGCAGACACAATACTACGACACTATTAAGTTTGGGTAAATTTGTTTGTATAGACCTTTCTTTTGCAACGTCACAGCCCAAGATTTTGCCAACCCAGGCTGGAAAACTATGAAAAGCCATAAATGCAAAACAAAAACAGATAGCTACAGTTTGTAACAATGTTACACAAATATTCAAAAATAGTGTTGAATTTATTGGAAACAAAGCAACCGATCATGGGAGGTATTTTATTTAATTAGAAGTTTGCCGAAAATTTTGAATTTTGTTAAAACATCTGTTAACACGATTGAATGTTTTAATAACATTCGGCGGTCCATGCCAACCAGCGCGGTTTGTTTATCAACAATGGAAAGGTCTATACACCCAAATCACACGTTTTACTCCTATAGTGTCCACCATACCTCCAAAAGGCTAATAGTTGTTTGCCCTGTGTGGTGTGGGGTCACTATAGTTTTACAATTTCATGTCATTATCAAGTAATAAACCACAAGGTAAACTGACTGGGTCAACTTGAATAAATTTAAGTTGGAAAAAGAACAATTTACCGAACCGAGCTTTTAGCTCAGATAACTCAGTTCGTAGAGACTCGGCACAATAATCCGGAGGTCGTTGGTTCAAATACCTACTCTTGTCAATTTGTCTTTGTTCAACCCCAAATGTAAAAATAAAAAAATGAATACACTCCAGTCAGTTTCCCTGGTGGTTTAGTAAGTGGCATTAGAAATTAAAAAGTCGTATCCCATTGAGGTGATCCCTCGGCTGCCGCTTCCCAAGTTGTATTGTAAACGTGTGCGTGATCCCTGGCTTCACGGCAGTTACAGGTTGAATGGCTTCTGACTGGAACCCTGAACAAAGATATTGACAACATGGGTAGACCGCCAACGTAGGGCTAGATAGCTCAGTTGGTAGAGCGCCGGTGTCGCATCAGAGAAATCTGTCCCTCAGAGATTCTGTCCCCCTTCCCCCTATGGGAAATTAATATGCACTGACGAAAGATGATTCAAAAGAGGGAGCTATCAGAAGAGGTTTTGTACACAGTTCGCCGTGGGGGGAGACACAGAATCTCTGGGGGACAGGATCTTCTACCACACCGGTACGTTAATCCGGCAGTCTTTGGTTCAAATCCCACTTTAGTAATTTTTTCTTTGTTCAACCCCAAATAATTTTATTTCATCTCAACGTTCATTTCCAAGTTGTAGATTGTATATTCAATGGATAATTAGTTGTAGTTATGGGAAAGTGGAAAGAGGAATGGGAGGAGGCAAGCTGAAAGAAAGAAAGGGACAAGGATGGACTCTCGATGGGAAGATAGCGCAACGACAGTTAGAAATCCAGGCTGTCAGATTGAAAAGAAGAATTAGAACTAAAAGATAACAACTTATGGAACGTTGAAGGCTAGCCTTTGTTCGATTTGTGGACAAAAACATTCCAGAAAACCTCCATTTCACACACTTTCGAATTATCATAATAATATGAATGAAAATAGTTGTATAACCTTCTAGGAAAGTCAGACGCTCTCGTCCACGTTGTCTGGAATGAAGTTAACCACCACTGTAATGTTTCACTGTTTTGCTATGTTTTGTTTTTGTTCCAGATGGAATCCCAGATCTCAATACAGATCGTGGTGAGTTATTTTATTCAGGCCTATTTTATTTTATTTTACTTTTTAAATATATATTATTTTTAATTTTTTAGATCAGAGGTTTTACTCTCTACACAATTCGAAATTCTGAAGCCCTTTACCAATCAAATTTCATCAAAAGTAAATCACTGATAGTTGTGTTTGCTGAGAGAAAATTACTTGTCCATTTTTTCCTACCGTCACACCAGTACCATTGCCACATACCCTCCACGCCTTGGCAATACTACTGCAAGGTTGACCTGTAGAAAGAACACTCAGGCCCACCAAATAGTGAATGGACACAGGCACGGAACCTTGGATTAACATTTCAGAAGCCCCCTAAAGTTTGTGTGATAGCTTTAAGGGTCATTAATTTGAATGATTGTTGAAATATGGTAATTTAACGTACCCTAAGTGGTTTGGGTAAGTTAGGCCCTGAAGATGAGGTTGGTTTTTTTTTGCCCACCAGCGCCAGACTCCATATCAAAGATGGCAGCTTTTATGTAAGGTATACGAACTCTCAAAGTGATGTATTTTATTTGGGACGGGCGTAGCTCGCGGGAGCCTTTAGAAAGTTTAGATGTCACTTCACATCGTTGTTTTTTTTTCAAAAGGTTAAAACAACCTATAGGCCTGTTATATAATTTTGAGTAATTGTATTTTTTAATTTTTTTTTATATTTATCTATTCATGTATTTAGTTATTTAGTTATTTAGTTATCTTTTTGGGGGTTGAACATTTAGCTTAAAATGTTAAAACATGACCTCTATTCAATGTGCTGCGTCCCAAAACGTCCATTTCATGTAATGCTTGGCGATTTAGAATGCGAACTATGGGTGTTTCAATATTGGCCAGAGTCCAACAACCGTTATATGGCGCTCGGTCAACAGCCGCAAAAACCTATTGTTGTTATTTGTTTTCACAATTCCCGATCATCAAGGTCAAACGTTAGTCCACCTAAAGGCACCTTATTGGCGTGTGAAAAGGTCATTAGAAAAAGCAAAAACTAAGACAGTACAAAGCAATAAAGGAAATAGACGTTGAAGGCCTTGGGTTTGTTTGTTCAATGTTGAGCGTGCACCCACGATACATGCGTGAATCAGGGCTTATTAAGGGGTGTGGACGTTGTCCATGGTAACGCGAAGCCATAATAAAGGACAAAATCAGCTTAAATTTAGAATGATATCAAAGATACTACTACAGGGGAGGGGGGGCCTGTGGGGCACCCTTTGTCCTCATTGGGTTTTTATTGGCTGAATACTTTCTTTTGGCAAATAATAAATTGCAGGACCAAAACGCACTCAAGTTGTTCAAAAAGCTGAAATTTTGGTCAGCTAAACACAAAACTCTCCTCCCTGTGTCGAGTAAGAACCAAGGAGGCAAGTTCTGAAAAATGTTGGAGGCGTCATGTGCAGCAGTTCTTTGAAGAACGGGAGTGGGTTTGGGAACAGGTATAGGGCCGGCAGGAACGTGAACGGTCCAACTCGTTATTTTGGCAACTTTATGGAATTCTTTATTTTAGGCAAGATTGGTTTATTCTCTCAAATTCTTTCCATGTGCTTGAAGGATACTTTGCTGTGATTGAAGACAGCACAACATACAACAAGATCTACAAATACTTCAAGTATCCGATCACGCCTTCTGGGTATATATTATTTGAAGTGAAGACCGAAGGGAGCGCTTACATCACTCTGTCTGCCGAGGCCGACCACCAGATCGTTCAATACGAGATTGTCATCAGCGGTCACAAGACGCTCATACGGAGGTATCAAAATCCGAACACTTTCTTTCCCCCAGTTTCTGAGCTTGAAAGTGAGACTCTTATTTGTAGGTCCTACAGAGCAAGATGATTAAGAACATAGGGGCATTGCTTGGCAACAAACAGCTTATGGTAGAGTAAAGAGGCTTTCCTCCTGCAGTGGAGTGAAATAGGCTAAACGGAAGAAGAGAGAAGAAAAGAGTAAAATCCTGAATATACCTGCTTCCTGATCGCATTTCGCATTGATAACCAGACCATTATAAAACTTATCAATAACTTCTGACCAACGCTCTATCAGTGACAAGCACACTCAAGTAAGACGTGTAAATGTTAACCTAGGGTAGTTTTACAGCTAACGAAGAGGCAATAGTTTTGAGCGGCACAGAAAGCCCCATGAATTGCCCCGGATTTTATCATTATCAGGGAGCTACGTATTAGTGTATCGAGCCATTCATTTCAGGGTGGAACAAGGGGGTAAGAGTCTTGGTGGGCTCCCACCCCCTCCGGTTACGCGACTGGAGATGGTGGCACGGTGGCATTTTTCAAGGTCAAGTTTTAGTTTTGTATTTTGTTGTCTCTAAAAAACAGATGCATCGACAGTTGTACTAAGGCCATAGAAGTTCACGACATCTACCTCTTGAGCGGTACAGAGTTCAACTTCTTTTGCATCTCGTATAATAATGGACACATCAAACTGGGCCAGACCTGCGGCCAGGAACCCGGGCTTATATCGTGGACAGATGACGATCCTCTCCCAATCAAGTATTTTGGTTACGCCACTAAGATTGAAGACTCTTGGAAGACTGGGATGTGGAAATTTTACATCGTCGGTAAGAAATAATTATCTGTTCATGTGTCGTGTTATTTACTCAGGTCTTAACTTGGCGTGACGTTTTTGAGAATGACTTCGTAAAATTTACTTCTTTCAAAGGTCATTATTTAACAGTTAAAACTGGGACCATCGGAAAGCTTGCTTTATATTGTCGCCAATTAAGTTGCTCTAAGTTGATTATTTTAAAGGGTAATTTTACTTTTTACTTTTTAATTGTTTATGGTTACTTTTCTCTTTGTGTGTATCTCAGATAAGGAAGCGCCTGTAATATACTGTCCTCACGACAAGCTGGACGTCCCAAACGATTTGGGCAAAGACAATGCTGTGGTCACATGGGACGACCCAGCCGTCACGGATAACTCTGGCCGAGAAGTTCAAGTCGTATGTGATCCCCCGTCTGGCTCCGTCTTCCCAATTGGTGTGACGATTGTGACTTGCACTGCAACGGATACGGCTGGGAACTCAGCGTATTGTCACTTCAAGGTGGTGGTTGTTGGTAAGTGTGAGATGCGGCCTTGGCCTTGGCCTTTGCTATTTATGTAGGTTGAAAATGGATTGCAAATTTTCATGGACAATAAAGTGGGTTTAAATAAGTGACCTCACGAGAGCAGAGTGTGTCGACCCCTTAACAATGAGGTCTGGGACTTGCCGCGAACCCGGGAGGAAAGTCAAATCGAGCAATCTCTCAAAGCTCTGGAAAACGTCTGTCTAAATAACACGCAGTATCTGTGTACAAGAGTTTTAGAGTAGGGCTGGATAGTCTTCAGTTTGATTTTTGTAATGTTGAGTAAACACTGCATCTCCGATTTTGAAAGGACCGCCAACATACTAGGCCCCTGCTCGTGGGAGTCAGTCTAAAACTAAAAAAGAGACCAAGCGAGTCAGTGTTTACATTTCGTACGCCCTCTATTGAATCTATGTTTGCGGCCGCGTGAGAGGTGTGAAATGAAAGAACGAGTTTAAAACAAGTCTGAACTGAACATGGAGGTAGTCTAATTCTACCTCCATGGTCTGAAGTAGGCTGGGGAGCTCGACAGTGTTGTTGAGAAGGGACTTTTCTTTTCTCATTAAAACCTGTCAATTAATTTTCGTGAAAACTGTGTGTGAACATGCACTAGAAAGGTATGTACGTGAAACATTTAATTTACCGTAGTAAATTTAAAGTACAGTCATTTGACCAGTTTGGGATCACTTTTTGAATTCACATTGTTTTTGGTTGCAATCTCTTTGACATTTTAAACAAAAAAGTTTATCAGTTTACCTAAACATGTTATAAAACTCACCAAGTATCCACCGACAAAAAAAGATTAGTACTTTTGAAGAGGCTTTGAGAACAGCGGCGGATACAGGGGGCGTGGGGGCGCACGCCCCCCCTTTTGCTTGAAAAAAAAAAAAAAAAACGAAAAGAAAAAAAAAAAAAAACGAAAAAAAAACTCGAGGGGAAAAATAAGGGAGAGACAAAATTAAAGACAAAGGCCTTACCTGGTTTTTTTTTAAGCTACTAATATTCCATACCTCGTACACTTTTTTTCACCATTTTGTTGCTTGGTAAATTTTCACGCCCCCCCCCGTTTGGAAAATCCTGGATCCGCCCCTGGAGAAAAGTATTGTCACCTGTTTGACCAGTTCAGGATCAGTTGATTCTATTCTGAATCAGTAGCTTGCCCTCTATTGCAAACCAATACTCCCATTCATAAAACTGTCTCTCAAGGACACAAACTTCACAAGTGTGTTGGCATGGACATGGACTTCCTTTCTCCAGAGAATTTCATGCAAGTGTATTCAACAGCAGCGCAAAAATCCAGCAACAAAAACACAAAACAACAGCAAAGGCAAATGAAAAGGTGAAGCACGCCTAAAAAACATTGACCCAAATATCTATTCTTACAGTCGCAATTTCCTCCTCCAAGTTTCATTTTCTCACAAAAAAACAATATTCCTACAAGAATTTGTTGAAGAAATGTATCTTAAAAGCAACAAATAAACTTTCGACTGCAGCCGTAAGATTTTACCTCACTGAGTGCGGCACCATTTGACACAATGAGAGATGCTGAGTAGTGAGTGATCCCGAACTGGTCAAGGGTACGATGCCCCCCAAAAGACGATTTCGGTAATTTCGTCTCCTCAAAAAAACAAGACGACTGCTCAGTATTTACCTGAAATATTTTTAACACATTCTAAGCATTTAACATAAATTGTATTCGCCCTGGCATTCAAATTTTAAAGGTGAGAAGTTTTAACAGCGTTTTTCAACCAACATTTTTTTTTTAAATAATGATCAAAATCGCAGACAAACTTCAAGAAAATGGCCATAATTTATTTGTTGATGAAGTTTGGAACCTTATTTTGGGTTTGTTGGTTTATTGCATGTTATTCTTCACATGTATCAACAGAAATTGGTAATGTGAGAAGTAACTTAATTATGGGGTTGTTGCAAAGTTGAAGTGATCCCGAACTGGTCAATGATCCCGAACTGGTCAAATGACTGTAGTACGCTGCTAATAATACTGCTGCATGCTTCCAACCTCAAGTCAAGAAGCCTACTGGGATGCCCAGGATAGGATTAAGGATACACAGTGGGATGGAGAGGGCGTCGTACTGTGACACTGACACTGATTAGCAGATAAAATAATCGTAGGCCCCTAGCTCTTGCTTGGTTCATTGATCACGTCCCTGGCCAACTACAAGCCAACGCTTAATGCCCGGACCATGTTTTAAAAATTGACAAGTTCTAAGATAATGCTGGTGTAGTACCGGGCAATTTTTACTAAAATAAAACGGCGTTAAGCCGGCAAATCTTGGGCCTAGCGCCCCCTTTGACACAAACACGTGTGTAGCTGACATTTGTTTGTAATACATTTCAGGAATTTTCGACCACTGTCATGACTGTTGTGTAGCTCAGTCAGTGAATTGATTCCTGCTTACCAACAGTGCTTCATGCTTACCAACAGATGCTCCGCATTTATTCAAATCCCCGCTACCGCCGATTAAAACAAATATATTTTAACTAAGAATATTATTCTCTTATTAAAAAGTTTACTCCCAACATTGAAATGCAGTGTAACCATTTTTTTAATGATTTGTTGCATCCAATAACTTTTATTTTAAGGGAATACAAGTTCCCCAATTTGTTGTCCTAGTCCTCCCAAAACAGCAAAATATACACTGCCAAATGTTAACCTAAGGTTTGTCATAACCTTCCAGTTAAAACTGTCAGGGAGGATTTGAAGGTTATGATTATATAGCAACTGAGGACTTTGTAGGCTTTTGTTTGATGGCAATGAATCCATGGGTGTATTATTTTCTTGGGTTAATTGCCAACGCAAATTGGGAACTCAACCCACTGCCCACTCCAATAAATGCAATATTCTTTTATTTCAAGAAACTCTGAAACAATAAGGAATAAGGTCCACTTTGTTTTTTTACCCTTATCAACTGACAAGTGACTAGAAATTGTAATATTTGATATTTTCATTTTTTGTGCAGATAATGAAGATCCGACGATCACATGTCCACTTGACATGACTGCACCAACTGATGTAGGAGTAGACAATGCTGTGGTCACTTGGTTAGATCCAGTAGTGACCGATAATTCTGGAAAACCACTGACCGTTGTGTGTGATCCTGCATCAGGCTCAACCTTTCCACTGGACGTAGTGACCACGGTGACTTGTACAGTATTTGATGAAGCTGGAAATTCAGCTGCTTGTGACTTCACAGTGACTGTTGTGGGTACGTTCACATCTTCTCATCTATGATCAGATATTTGTATGTTTCTATAAGTAAGGATTTCAGAGCTAAAATCAAATAGTTTTTTTGTTTTGTTCCAACTTTGTTTTGCTTTGTTTTTCCAGATGAGGAAGATCCGACGATCACATGTCCTCTTGACATGACTGCACCAACTGACGTAGGAGTAAACAATGCTGTGGTCACTTGGTTAGATCCAGTAGTGACTGATAATTCTGGAAAACCACTGACCGTTGTGTGTGATCCTGCATCAGGCTCAACCTTTCCACTGGACGTAGTGACCACGGTGACTTGTACAGTAACTGATGAAGCTGGAAATTCAGCTGCTTGTGACTTCACTGTGACTGTTGTGGGTACGTTCACATCTTCTCATCTATGATCAGATATTTGTATGTTTCTATAAGTAAGGATTTCAGAGCTCAAATCAATTAGTTTTTTTGTTTTGTTCCAACTTTGTTTTGCTTTGTTTTTCCAGATGAGGAAGATCCGACGATCACATGTCCACTTGACATGACAGCACCAACAGACGTAGGAGTAAACAATGCTGTGGTCACTTGGTTAGATCCAGTAGTGACCGATAATTCTGGAAAACCACTCACCGTTGTGTGTGATCCTGCATCAGGCTCAACCTTTCCACTGGACGTAGTGAGCACAGTGGCTTGTACAGTAACTGATGAAGCTGGAAATTCAGCTGCTTGTGACTTCACTGTGACTGTTGTGGGTACGTTCACATCTTCTCATCTATCAGATATTTTTATGTTTCTATAAGTAAGGATTTCAGAGCTCAAATCAATTATTTTTTTGGTTTTGTTCCAACTTTGTTTTGCTTTGTTTTTCCAGATGAGGAAGATCCAACGATCACATGTCCACTTGACATGACAGCACCAACTGATGTAGGAGTAGACAATGCTGTGGTCACTTGGTTAGATCCAGTAGTGACCGATAATTCTGGAAAACCACTGACCGTTGTGTGTGATCCTGCATCAGGCTCAACCTTTCCGCTGGACGTAGTGAGCACAGTGACTTGTACAGTAACTGATGAAGCTGGAAATTCAGCTGCTTGTGACTTCACTGTGACTGTTGTTGGTACGTTCACATTTGCACATCTACATTACGGGACAGCTCAATTAAAAAATGAGGCTGAAATAAAACATCATTTACATCTGGCAACCCACGCCTGTTATCTCCATGTGATTCCTTTTTCCTAACAGCGCACTTAATTAGCTCATGTACAAAACAGTAGGGCTGCTGACTGCACAGGCAGATTAACTGCTCATCCATTTAAGTTAATGACCCAAGTAATTCAACGTAAACACACCCACTCAGACAAAAGGATGTATGCTCTCCAAGATTTTGTGGCCAAACTCGGAAGTTCTTTACTAGAGCTTTCTTGTATTATATCGGGTATTGTTTACATTTTTATGAGTCATGTTTTCATTTTCAAATCATCATTTTCAGCTCCATTAAAAAATGAGGCTTAAATACAACATCCTTTACATCTGACAGCCCACACCTGTTATTTCCATGAAATTCCTTTTCCTAGCAGCGGCCTTAATTGGATCATGCACAATTCAGTAGGGCTGCTGACTGCACAGGCAGATTAAATTTGCATCCATTTAAGTTTAATGACACAAGTAATTCAGCATAAACACATCCACTCAGACAAAAGGATGTATGATCTCCAAGATTTTGTGGCCAAACTCGGAAGTTCTTTACTGGAGCTTTCTTGTATTATATCGGATATTTTTTACATTTTTATGAGTCATGTTTTCATTTTCAAATCATTGTGTTGATTAGTTTCATTCCAACTTTGTTTTGCTTTGTTTTTCCAGATGAGGAAGATCCGACGATCACATGTCCACTTGACATGACATCACCAACTGATGTAGGAGTAGACAATGCTGTGGTCACTTGGTTAGATCCAGTAGTGACCGATAATTCTGGAAAACCGCTGACTGTTGTGTGTGATCCTGCATCAGGCTCAACCTTTCCACTGGACGTAGTGAGCACAGTGACTTGTACAGTAACTGATGAAGCTGGAAATTCAGCTGCTTGTGACTTCACTGTGACTGTTGTTGGTACGTTCACATCTTCTCATCTATCAGATATTTTTAGGTTTCTATAAGTAAGGTTTTCAGAGCTCAAATCAATTAGTTTTCTTGATTTTTGTTCCAACTTTGTTTTGCTTTGTTTTTTCCAGATGAGGAAGATCCGACGATCACATGTCCACTTGACATGACAGCACCAACAGACGTAGGAGTAAACAATGCTGTGGTCACTTGGTTAGATCCAGTAGTGACCGATAATTCTGGAAAACCACTCACCGTTGTGTGTGATCCTGCATCAGGCTCAACCTTTCCACTGGATGTAGTGAGCACAGTGGCTTGTACAGTTACTGATGAAGCTGGAAATTCAGCTACTTGTGACTTCACTGTGACTGTTGTGGGTACGTTCACATCTTCTCATCTATCAGATATTTTTAGGTTTCTATAAGTAAGGTTTTCAGAGCTCAAATCAATTAGTTTTCTTGATTTTTGTTCCAACTTTGTTTTGCTTTGTTTTTCCAGATGAGGAAGATCCAACGATCACATGTCCACTTGACATGACTGCACCAACAGACGTAGGAGTAAACAATGCTGTGGTCACTTGGTTAGATCCAGTAGTGACCGATAATTCTGGAAAACCACTGACCGTTGTGTGTGATCCTGCATCAGGCTCAACCTTTCCACTGGATGTAGTGAGCACGGTGACTTGTACAGTAACTGATGAAGCTGGAAATTCAGCTACTTGTGACTTCACTGTGACTGTTGTGGGTACGTTCACATCTTCTCATCTATGATCAGATATTTGTATGTTTCTATAAGTAAGGTTTTCAGAGCTCAAATCAATTAGTTATTTTGTTTTGTTCCATTTTTGTTTTGCTTTGTTTTTCCAGATGAGGAAGATCCGACGATCACATGTCCACTTGACATGGCAGCACCAACAGACGTAGGAGTAAACAATGCTGTGGTCACTTGGTTAGATCCAGTAGTGACCGATAATTCTGGAAAACCACTCACCGTTGTGTGTGATCCTGCATCAGGCTCAACCTTTCCACTGGATGTAGTGAGCACAGTGGCTTGTACAGTAACTGATGAAGCTGGAAATTCAGCTACTTGTGACTTCACTGTGACTGTTGTGGGTACGTTCACATCTTCTCATCTATCAGATATTTTTAGGTTTCTATAAGTAAGGTTTTCAGAGCTCAAATCAATTAGTTTTCTTGATTTTTGTTCCAACTTTGTTTTGCTTTGTTTTTCCAGATGAGGAAGATCCAACGATCACATGTCCACTTGACATGACTGCACCAACAGACGTAGGAGTAAACAATGCTGTGGTCACTTGGTTAGATCCAGTAGTGACCGATAATTCTGGAAAACCACTGACCGTTGTGTGTGATCCTGCATCAGGCTCAACCTTTCCACTGGATGTAGTGAGCACAGTGGCTTGTACAGTAACTGATGAAGCTGGAAATTCAGCTGCTTGTGACTTCACTGTGACTGTTGTTGGTACGTTCACATTTGCACATCTACATTACGGGACAGCTCAATTAAAAAATGAGGCTGAAATAAAACATCATTTACATCTGGCAACCCACGCCTGTTATCTCCATGTGATTCCTTTTTCCTAACAGCGCCCTTAATTAGCTCATGTACAAAACAGTAGGGCTGCTGACTGCACAGGCAGATTAACTGCTCATCCATTTAAGTTAATGACCCAAGTAATTCAACGTAAACACACCCACTCAGACAAAAGGATGTATGCTCTCCAAGATTTTGTGGCCAAACTCGGAAGTTCTTTACTGGAGCTTTCTTGTATTATATCGGGTATTGTTTACATTTTTATGAGTCATGTTTTCATTTTCAAATCATCATTTTCAGCTCCATTAAAAAATGAGGCTTAAATACAACATCCTTTACATCTGACAGCCCACACCTGTTATTTCCATGAAATTCCTTTTCCTAGCAGCGGCCTTAATTGGATCAGCACAAACCAGTAGGGCTGCTGACTGCACAGGCAGATTAAATTTGCATCCATTTAAGTTTAATGACACAAGTAATTCAGCGTAAACACATCCACTCAGACAAAAGGATGTATGATCTCCAAGATTTTGTGGCCAAACTCGGAAGTTCTTTACTGGAGCTTTCTTGTATTATATCGGATATTTTTTTACATTTTTATGAGTCATGTTTTCATTTTCAAATCATTGTGTTGATTAGTTTGTTTCCAACTTTGTTTTGCTTTGTTTTTCCAGATGAGGAAGATCCGACGATCACATGTCCACTTGACATGACATCACCAACTGATGTAGGAGTAGACAATGCTGTGGTCACTTGGTTAGATCCAGTAGTGACCGATAATTCTGGAAAACCGCTGACTGTTGTGTGTGATCCTGCATCAGGCTCAACCTTTCCACTGGACGTAGTGAGCACAGTGACTTGTACAGTAACTGATGAAGCTGGAAATTCAGCTGCTTGTGACTTCACTGTGACTGTTGTTGGTACGTTCACATCTGCACAACTACATTATTGGACAGCTCAATTAAAATTTGAGGCTTAAATAAAACATCATTTACTTCTGGCAACCCACGTCTGTTATCTCCATGTAATTCCTTTTTCCTAACAGCGCACTTAATTAGCTCATGTACAAAACAGTAGGGCTGCTGACTGCACAGGCAGATTAACTGTTCATCCATTTAAGTTACTGACCAAAGTAATTCAACGTAAACACACCCACTCAGACAAAAGGACGTATGCTCTCCAAGATTTTGTGGCCAAACTCGGAATTTCTTTTCTGGAGATTTCTTGTATTTTATCGGATATTTCAAACATTTTTATGAGTCATGTTTTCATTTTCAAATCATTGTGTTGATTAGTTTGTTTCCAACTTTGTTTTGCTTTGTTTTTCCAGATGAGGAAGATCCGACGATCACATGTCCACTTGACATGACAGCACCAACTGATGTAGGAGTAGACAATGCTGTGGTCACTTGGTTAGATCCAGTAGTGACCGATAATTCTGGAGAACCACTGATTGTTGTGTGTAATCCTGTATCAGGCTCTACCTTTCCACTGGACGTAGTGAGCAGAGTGACTTGTACAGTATTTGATGAAGCTGGAAATTCAGCTGCTTGTGACTTCACTGTGACAGTTGTGGGTACGTTTACATCTTTACTTAATGTTCAATTCAGACACTCTTCTTAACTGCAACATTTGTTTCTACCTCAACACTCACATGTACCACTGGTTGCTCGTTTGTCTTTCTGTTTTCTTTATGGTGTTTGTACCACTTAAAACTAAATCTTGTATCTTCATTTTCAAAAATATCTGCTATTTTATCAACTGAACATTTTATCACTTCTTTTCAGACAAGGAAGATCCGACAATCACATGTCCACTTGACATGACTGCACCAACTGATGTAGGAGTAAACAATGCTGTGGTCACTTGGTTAGATCCAGTAGTGACTGATAATTCTGGAAAACCACTGACCGTTGTGTGTGATCCTGCATCAGGCTCAACCTTTCCACTGGACGTAGTGACCACAGTGACTTGTACAGTAACGGATGAAGCTGGAAATTCAGCTGCTTGTGACTTCACTGTGACGGTTGTTGGTATGTTTTCATTTAAAAAAACCTTTTAGTGTAGGGTTTTTGTTTCTTATTCTTAATAATAGCAACACTTAAAATAGATACCGCGCTTAATATTCTGTTTCTAATCACTACAGTACTTATCTTTGCAAGGTGTGTGGAGCTACGTTTTGAAGTATGAGACCTTTTACCTTAATAGCATCATGTACTTGTTTTCAAGGTCCTGTGGTGCAGTATGCAGTAAATCAATCCAGGAACAGCCGCCCAGCGGGGCGAACACCTTTTTACGACAAGTGCACTGGGTTCTTTTACGTGCATTACACAACACATGTGACCTAGGTTTTTCTGCCCATTTGAAGGATGAAGCAGTAATGGTTAAGTGTCTTGCTTGACACAACTTCATGGCCGGGAATCAAACCCACACTCTGCTGATCAGAATCACCAAAACTTGAGTCCGGTGTTTTTATCCGCTTGGCTACTACACTCTAAAAAATGATTTCAAACCATTTCAGATACATACTGACTATTGTTGAGAATATTTTCATTCCAAATTTGTTTTGCTTTATTTTTCCAGATAAGGAAGATCCGACAATCACATGTCCACTTGACATGACAGCACCAACTGATGTAGGAGTAAACAATGCTGTGGTCACTTGGTTAGATCCAGTAGTGACCGATAACTCTGGAAAACCACTGACCATTGTGTGTGATCCTGCATCAGGCTCAACCTTTCCACTGGACGTAGTGAGCACAGTGACTTGTACAGTAACTGATGAAGCTGGAAATTTAGCTACTTGTGACTTCACTGTGACTGTTGTTGGTATGTTCAAATCTGCACATCTACATTATGGGAAAACTCCATCAAAGAAAGAGTCTTAAATAAAGCAACCTTCACATCTGACAACCCACACCTGTTATCTCCATGTAATTCTTTTTCCTAGCAGCGGCCTTAATTGGATCATGCACAAACCAGTAGGGCTGCTGACTACACAGGTAGATTAAATGTGCATCCATTTAAGTTTAATGACACAAGTAACTCAACGTAAACACACCCACTCAGTGAAAAGGATTCATGCTTTCCGAGATTTTGTGGCCAAACTCGGGAATTCTTTAACCGAACTTCCTTTAATATCAAATTTTTTAAAGGATTTTGTAAGTAAGGTTTTCATCTTCAAATCATTGACTTGTGTATTTTTCGTTTCAACTTTGTTTTGCTTTATTTTTGTAGATGAGGAAGATCCGACGATCACATGTCCACTTGACATGACATCACCAACTGATGTAGGAGTAGACAATGCTGTGGTCACTTGGTTAGATCCAGTAGTGACCGATAATTCTGGAAAACCACTGACCATTGTGTGTGATCCTGCATCAGGCTCAACCTTTCCACTGGACGTAGTGAGCACAGTGACTTGTACAGTAACTGATGAAGCTGGAAATTCAGCTACTTGTGACTTCACAGTGACTGTTGTGGGTACGTCCACATCTTTTCATCTATCAGATATTTTAAAGTTTCTATAAGTAAGGTTTTCAGAGCTCAAATTAATTAGTTTTCTTGATTTTTGTTCCAACTTTGTTTTGCTTTATTTTTCCAGATGAGGAAGATCCAACGATCACATGTCCACTTGACATGACTGCACCAACTGACGTAGGAATAAACAATGCTGTGGTCACTTGGTTAGATCCAGTAGTGACCGATAACTCTGGAAAACCACTGACCGTTGTGTGTGATCCTGCATCAGGCTCAACCTTTCCACTGGACGTGGTGAGCACAGTGACTTGTACAGTAACTGATGAAGCTGGAAATTCAGCTGCTTGTGACTTCACTGTGACTGTTGTTGGTACGTTTACATCTTTTCATCTATCAGATATTGTTAGGTTTCTAAAAGTTTCAGCTTCAAATCATTGATTTTATTTTGTTTTGTTCCAAATGTGTTTTGCTTTGTTTTTCAAGATGAGGAAGATCCGACGATCACATGTCCACTTGACATGACAGCACCAACTGACGTAGGAGTAAACAATGCTGTGGTCACTTGGTTAGATCCAGTAGTGACCGATAATTCTGGAAAACCACTGACCGTTGTGTGTGATCCTGCATCAGGCTCAACCTTTCCACTGGACGTAGTGAGCACAGTGACTTGTACAGTAACTGATGAAGCTGGAAATTCAGCTGCTTGTGACTTCACTGTGACTGTTGTGGGTACGTTTACATTTGCACATCTACATTTCCAGCTCCATTAAAAAATGAGGCTTAAATACAACATCTTTTACATCTGACAGCCCACAGCTGTTATTTCCATGAAATTCCTTTTCCTTACAGCAGATCTAATTGGATCATGTACAAAACAGTAGGGCTGCTGACTGCACAGGCAGATTAACTGCTTATCCATTTAAGTTTAATGACCCAAGTAATTCAATGTTAACACACCCACTACGTGAAAAGGATGTATGCTTTCCAAGATTTTGTGGCCAAACTCAGAAAATCTTTAACAGTGCTTTCCTGTAATATGTCAGATATTTTTTATCTTTTTATGAGTAACAATTTTTATTTTCAAATCATTGTGTTGATTTTTTTTTCTTCATTTGTTTTGCCTTTTTTTTTCCAGACGAGGAAGATCCGACGATCACATGTCCACTTGATATGACTGCACCAACTGACGTAGGAGTAAACAATGCTGTGGCCACTTGGTTAGATCCAGTAGTGACTGATAATTCTGGAAAACCACTGACCGTTGTGTGTGATTCTGCATCAGGCTCAACCTTTCCACTGGACGTAGTGACCACGGTGACTTGTACAGTAACTGATGAAGCTGGAAATTCAGCTGCTTGTGACTTCACTGTGACTGTTGTGGGTACGTTTACATTTGCACATCTACATTTCCAGCTCCATTAAAAAATGAGGCTTAAATACAACATCTTTTACATCTGACAGCCCACAGCTGTTATTTCCATGAAATTCCTTTTCCTAACAGCAGATCTAATTGGATCATGTACAAAACAGTAGGGCTGCTGACTGCACAGGCAGATTAACTGCTTATCCATTTAAGTTTAATGACCCAAGTAATTCAATGTTAACACACCCACTACGTGAAAAGGATGTATGCTTTCCAAGATTTTGTGGCTAAACTCAGAAAATCTTTAACAGTGCTTTCCTGTAATATGTCAGATATTTTTTATCTTTTTATGAGTAACAATTTTTATTTTCAAATCATTGTGTTGATTTTTTTTTCTTCATTTGTTTTGCCTTTTTTTCCAGACGAGGAAGATCCGACGATCACATGTCCACTTGATATGACTGCACCAACTGACGTAGGAGTAAACAATGCTGTGGCCACTTGGTTAGATCCAGTAGTGACTGATAATTCTGGAAAACCACTGACCGTTGTGTGTGATCCTGCATCAGGCTCAACCTTTCCACTGGACGTAGTGACCACGGTGACTTGTACAGTAACTGATGAAGCTGGAAATTCAGCTGCTTGTGACTTCACTGTGACTGTTGTGGGTACGTTTACATTTGCACATCTACATTTCCAGCTCCATTAAAAAATGAGGCTTAAATACAACATCTTTTACATCTGACAGCCCACAGCTGTTATTTCCATGAAATTCCTTTTCCTAACAGCAGATCTAATTGGATCATGTACAAAACAGTAGGGCTGCTGACTGCACAGGCAGATTAACTGCTTATCCATTTAAGTTTAATGACCCAAGTAATTCAATGTTAACACACCCACTACGTGAAAAGGATGTATGCTTTCCAAGATTTTGTGGCCAAACTCAGAAAATCTTTAACAGTGCTTTCCTGTAATATGTCAGATATTTTTTTTCTTTTTATGAGTAACAATTTTTATTTTCAAATCATTGTGTTGATTTTTTTGTTTTCATTTGTTTTGCCTTTTTTTTCCAGACGAGGAAGATCCGACGATCACATGTCCACTTGATATGACTGCACCAACTGACGTAGGAGTAAACAATGCTGTGGTCACTTGGTTAGATCCAGTAGTGACAGATAATTCTGGAAAACCTCTGACCATTGTGTGTGATCCTGCATCAGGCTCAACCTTTCCACTGGACGTAGTGACCACGGTGACTTGTACAGTAACTGATGAAGCTGGAAATTCAGCTGCTTGTGACTTCACTGTGACTGTTGTTGGTACGTTTACATCTTTTCATCTATCAGATATTGTTAGGTTTCTAAAGGTTTCAGCTTCAAATCATTGATTTTATTTTGTTTTGTTCCAAATGTGTTTTGCTTTGTTTTTTAAGATGAGGAAGATCCGACGATCACATGTCCACTTGACATGACAACACCAACTGATGTAGGAGTAAACAATGCTGTGGTCACTTGGTTAGATCCAGTAGTGACCGATAATTCTGGAACACCGCTGACCGTTGTGTGTGATCCTGCATCAGGCTCAACCTTTCCACTGGACGTAGTGAGCACAGTGACTTGTACAGTAACTGATGAAGCTGGAAATTCAGCTGCTTGTGACTTCACTGTGACTGTTGTTGGTATGTTTACAGCTTTATTCTTTTCAGGGCGTTTGATTCAGGCCATATTTTGTGTAATTGTAATTATTTTGAATAACCAGCTGTTTAACGGATGTCTTTATTATTGTCTTATTGCTTCAGATGAAGAAGACCCAGATATTTATTGTCCAGCTCCCATCTTCAAGTTGACAGATGAAGGCCAGCCTGGAGCTGTGGTCACTTGGGAAGTTACAGCTCAAGATAATTCTGGTGTTGAGCCAACTATTGTATGTGTTGCTGATGAAGGACTTGTATCTGGAGATGAGTTTCCCATTGGTGTCACCACTGTAACATGCACAGCAACAGATGCTGCCTCAAATGAAGCAAGCTGTACATTTACAATCTCTGTTGAAGGTAAGGTTTAACATTTCATTGGTCAATTCAATGATTTTATCTCTGTGAAAAGTTTACAATTTCACTTACATAGAAAGTTATTGTCATAAGGAACACTCAAACTTGTAGAAGACATGGGTACACTTTTCTCTACACCATTAAGACATATTTGACTCCCTTGATATTGACAGACAAGGAGAAACCAAGCATCTATTGCAGCAAAGACATTATTGTGAAAGAGGACGAGTGTCTGAATGAAGCAGTGGTGACCTTTACTGTCACTGGCTCAGATAACTCTGGCGGGGTACCAACCATCGTATGCTACCCGGCATCTGGCTATGCATTCCCATTGGGAACCACCACAGTGACCTGCACTGCAACTGATGGAAGCGACAATCAAAACACTTGTGAATTCACTGTCACTGTAGAAGGTAATGACTTTGAAAAGGTTAAAAAAATATATATATATGGGGATAGTATTTGTTTACACTTTGAACCACAATCAGGTAGATCATTGAGCAGCGTCAAAGTTCTACAATCCCAGCCAAAATGCTTGGGTCTTGGCGTGACATTTAACATATCCTCCCCGTTCCCCGCCCCACGCTCAATGTTGTTAATCCCAGCTGGAGTGCAAAACGGGCAATGAGAGCCAACATTGAACGAGGGGTCGGGGTCCAACGAGTTATGGCAGGGTTTGTAGTTTGAAATGGTTTGTTTGATAAATCAGGGCCTCCGCTAATCAGGCAAACTATTAATGAACAGCTTCAAATTTTAATTTTCACTCTCATTGAAAACTTACATGTCTAGTTTATGATGTTTGTTATTCTTCTTCCCAATTCGTTTGTATAATCAGATAAGGATCCCTGTGCCGACAATCAGTGTGTCAATGGCGGTACTTGTGTGCCAGACCCTGTAGATTGTTATAAATACACCTGTCTCTGTAACCCATACTACAAAGGAGACTTCTGCGAGAGATGTAAGTTGTTGATTCGTTTTGTTTGCCTGATTTACTTACTCTCTGATCAAACTGACTGCAGCTGTGGTACTGTTCGTCAGTTCTGTTGATTAGCTGTTTATGTGTATGTTATGGCATTTTCGGTTTATTTTTTCAGTTGTTGAATAACTGTAAATAATTGTTTACTTAATAATTTTGCATAAGATCAGTAATTTTTTAAAAAGGAGCATATCCAAGTAGCTCTAAATTTCAAGAACAAAATCAAAAATCTAACCTGCAAACTTGTCTTTGACATTTTAAAAAACCTTTTCACACTTTTCAATTCTTTTAACGAGCAAAAATTGAATAAATTTATCACCAAATTGTGTTCCTAATCTTTTGATTTTGCCAGTGTTCCATGTTCAGCTTGATGTGCAAGAGGTGATTGTGGACATACCAGAGAATGCTCTGATACAAGATGGTGGAGTCCAACAAGTCACGCTAGACATTGTTTTCATTCCCACTGAGGACTCGGCTGATGTGGTGAATGCCGCTGGAGATGACCGCTACAGGTTAGAAACCCAAACTCACATTCACTCAGACCAACAGATCTGATTCCTGTTTGCCTTCATAAATCCTCTCTAAATGTTATTGCCAATATTCAAATTCAAAAACTTACTAAACAAAACAAAATCTTTTCCCAAAACTCTTTCAGGATTCAAGTCTTTCTCGCAACTGATTCTGACGGAAGCAGCCCTTCACCCTCAACAGATGCTACCCTCACACCCAGTCAACAGTCACAAGACATCACCGACCTCGTCGCTAACCTCTTTGATGATGTCGATGTAACCCTTGACCTGTCAGAAGTCAGTTGCTTTGAAGGTCAATTCAAGTATATCTGCATTGATCTTGGACCGTCGCAAGTCGCCTTGGATGAAGAGAAATGGGACCAGGCGCCACCAGCCATAAGAGTTGGATGCGCACCTATAACCTGTAAATGTGAGTAAACAGTCCTTGATCTCGCTGTGATTGCCTTGGTCTGGTAACCTGTGGATACAATGGGTGCTAACTATTATAGTGGCGTGTCATGGCCGAGTGGTGCAAGCACACTGGACTCGAGCTCTGGTATTTTTGATCAGCAGAGTGTGGGTTCGAGTTCCGGCCTTGCCATTTACGGCCAAGCAAGACACATTCATTCTTGCTTCGTCCTTCAGATGGGATGTCAAGCTGTTGGTCCTGTGTGTTGTGTAATGCACATAAAAGAACCCAGTTACACTTATCTCTAAGTTTGCCCAGGTGTTTCTGGCAGTGGCTGCTGAATGCGCCACAGCACCTTGTAAACCCTTACAAGGTTTCACAAATGGTCTCACAGTTCATAAACTTAAAAAACCTGTCTGGAAATAATAAAAAATGGTAAGCGCTACGAGATGCCCCTGGATAAAGAGTAAAAACTATAATATAAAAACTATTTATAGTATTATAGGCAAAAAGAAGCAGAGTTTACTTTTCTTCAAAGCTCCACTTTGACTGATGTATTTGTATTTGATTTTTGAGAATCAAATGGCAGTACAGTACTGTGTTTAATCATTTGTTGTCGTTCTAAATTCATCTCCCTAACTGTCGCATCTTAACTTTTTTTATCACGTTTTCCTTTTGTAGTTTATCACTTTAATATATTAACCGCTATTAAGTTGATTTCAACAATACTTTAGTAATAGTAACTTTAGAAATATATTAGTTAAAGGTGAAGAACCAAGGTTTTCTTGGAAGAATTCTTAGTAAAGAAGTGTTATTAATAGTAAAATCTACTTTTTGTTAAAGAAACAAATTGCTTTCACATCGTAGATGGTTCCAGAATTCTTCATATGGTAAACACAAATGAAAGAATTGACTTCATTGTTTTGTTTGTTATTTCAATTTGTTCACTTATACAGCCACTGTGGAGGTCAACATTGACATAGTGCGAATTGACTCCCCGAATACTCTGATCCTTTGTGATGAAGAAGTGAATGAAGTGACGCTGACTGTCATGGCCACACCCACTTTGGATTCATCAGCACCGATCAACGCTTGCGGGGTTGACCGGTACTCATTCACAGCCGTCCTGGCTACTGATGACCAGGGAAATCAAGCGGTCCCAGTTCCCGACGGCGTACTGACCCAAGAGGTAAACAGCGCTGTTCAGCTTTTGTATCAGCTCTGGAAAATAAATCGGTAGTCATTGCCAACGAACGAAACATGTTTTTTTCATGAAGTTAATTTATCGGAATCATGACACAGCCATCAAAATTTGTTTTTAAATCACTTACTGCAAAATTCCTGATTATGTTCACATTTTTGAATTAAAAGAATGATCAAATTAAGCTGAATGTTCAATACCTCCAACTTGCCAAACATTAAATAACTTTACGTGAAGCTTTTCAATATTAGTTCAAAGATCCGCTTTCCAATACTTTATCATGCTTGCACTATCTTAGTCTTGTTCCCTGACTGAGTCACAAGTACTGACTTACTTTACTTCAAAAAGGTGCCTGACTATTTTGACCTTAGAAGTTCGCATTGAACGGGAATCATGTTTAAGGTCAACTGAAAGAATCACTTAAAAAAATGCACTCACCATAGGTCAAAGCTCTGGATTTAGAAGACAACGTGCAAGCCCTCTTCAACGACATCGTGTTTACCATCGATCTGACGGGAGTAGACTGTCACCAGGCTGGTTACTCTCATCTTTGTGTCACCTTAGACTCATCATTGGCATGCGCTGATTCTTGGTGCCAGTCCCCTGAAGCTGTCGACACGATGTGCACGCCAGTCTTCTGTTCATGTGAGTCAGAGTTGAAGATCAGGAGCACAGATTTCTTTCCTCAATTCATTGATAAAGTGGTTAATTTGACTGAATTCTGGGGTTGACAAAAAAAAGTTGACTAGAGCTGGATTTGAACCAACGACCTCTGGTTTAATGTGCCAGTGCTATACCAGCTATAATGTCAGTTTGAAAAGCAGGTTTCCTTCTTGATAAGGTATCATGCAGATCTAATGATATATATATATATAGAATGGTTTATTACAATATTGTCATAAGCAGCAACATGCTGAATTGTAACAATATACAATAACAAGGAAAAATTACACAGAAGTTAGTTTTAAAAATTACATACAAATTTGACATTCAAATTTGATGAAAAGAAAAGTCATAGCAAGTTTTAAAATATAAAATATTACTTGATGACAAATTGAAAACAGAAGAACTGCAATAATTATAGTGTGACAATGACTGAGAATTAAAAAGATTGATTTAAGGGACAGCACTATCTCTGTGAGTCTTCTGCTAGTTTTACTGAAATATAATTTCCTCTGTTTAGTAAAATAATCAGAGTTCAGGCTTGATGCTTCATTTTTGAAAAGGTAAGGGCACCAAGGCATTTTGTTCTTGTGAAGGGCACCCCTATGAGGAAATTGTAAGTTTTTATTGGAACATTTCAATGGGGCACCAAGGCAATGCCTTCTTGAAGTATGGGGCTGTAGAGTCTGTTATTCCTTTCGTCTCTCAAAGGGGTACCACTCAGTGACATGGTTATTCTGTCCTTCTTATTTCAGCTAATGTTGAACTCAATGTGGACTCAGTGGTTGTGACTGTACCTCAGAATGCAGTCATTGCAGATGGTATTCTCCAAGAGCTGACCTTCGACCTGGACTTTACCCCCTCGCCCGGCTCCGCAGTGCCAGTCAACAGCGCAGGATTAGATCGTTATGAGGTCAAAGGTTTTCTGTCCGAAAATCAGTTTGGGACGGTCAAGGTCGCAACGGCGGTCGTCACTCTGACTCCGGCCCAGGACTCCATGGATGTTACTGACAGCGTCACATCCACCTTCTCTGGGTTGGAGGTGACCCTTGACCTCACAGGGGTCAGTTGCGCAGGAGGGATCTACACTCATTTTTGTGCTGAGCTGGAGCCATCGCTTGAAGCAAGCAAAGTGTGGAAGCAATCAGATGATGCAATTAAGATTGGCTGCTTTCCTATTTGTTGTGCTGGTGAGTGCTACTTTAAACCCATTAAAGGGACAGTCCATCATCTAAAATATTTGCAATAAAAAATTACAGAAATGTCGTCCATCATACATACTATAACAAATATTTTAATAAGGCCCGCTATTAACAGGAATGCATTTTTCTTTTAGTCTTATTAAAAACTGTCATAGACCTTTTTTTAAACCACAGCTTGGGCTTAAGCTCTGTCTTTATTAAAAAAAAACATGTGCTTTCCTTGCGGGGCTTCAAACAGGTGGACAGAGCTCAAGCCCAAGCCTAAGCAGTGGTTTTGACAAGGGCCATGGAAAGCTGCAAACAATTTTGTAAACTACACTGTTTGTCTCTTTTTTTAAAAGTGACTTTAATGTTTTGGTGTATCTTAGGTGGAATCATAAAATTTTTTTAAAATGATACTCAAAGTTTACCAATAAACTTTGCACCCCCCTCCCCACAGAATCGGTTGACATCAATATTGACATACTGACCATAGACTGGCCAACCAGTCTCATCATCCATGATGGAGGAATCGCCAACGTCTTCCTCTGCATCTTCCTGAGCACCACCGAAGGAGCCGACGTCATCAACGCGATACCCACAGACATCGATCGATATGAGATCACGACATGGCTCTCAATCGATGCGCAGGGCAACGGCCCTGTGGCAACGACAAAGGGCAACATCCTAAAGAAGTTCCAAGTGCAGCCACTAATTAACGGAGAGCAGTTCATGATGGCTGAGGTATGTAGATTGTCCAGGGCTTCTCATCTTCAACCTTCTTCCTCTAGTGTTGTCCTCTAATTTCTCTGTACCATCCCTGATATGTGGCAGAGGGCGCCCTCCAAACTGTTTCTATACTCTCTTTCCCCATTGTACAGAAGTACCCCGAAAATCCTCTGAAGAATTCCTGAGATTCTCAAAACACACATGGACTTGATTTTAAGTCTGAGGTCTCAGTATTTCTCTTCATCAGCCTCGCAAAATGCCCCCCCCCCCCCCAGATTGGCAATCACCCACTCTAAGAGAGCAGGCAGTATATGTTGACTATCAGGTAGACAAAGAACCGTGATCACAGACCAGGAACCAAGTCTGCATGTTTCTCGACCCTTGCTGTTATTTGGTTTTTTTTAATCTCCCCAGGTTGATGTCGAGTATGATTTGAATGAGATTGATTGCCATGAGATACATATCTGGGATGTTTGTATCGACATCCAACCTGCTGATCCCGCACGCTGCCACTGGGCCCAGCTACCTAGGGCTATCAACACTATCTGTACCCCCATCTATTGCGTCCGTAAGTTGCTTCTTTATTCTGCTTATAGTGTTACTGAAATTTTTGGGGTTATGTTTTCTCTGGCTCATTTAGAATATTACTCGGGATATCCAGAGTATCATCTGTGTGTTGCCATGGATGAATTTGAAAGAGAAGCCTATTTGATCTTCTATATCCACGTAAACGTGAGAATGGACTTGCTCTACTTTTTATTCAACAATTTGAACCCCCCCCCCCACACACACACACACACACGCAAACCTTACGGATCGGTTTTGTGGGGTACTGCTATTGTTGTTCTATTATTCCCTTTTCTAAAGAATTCCCTTGTGGGGCCCAATTGTTCCTATTGAAATTACCTTGTGGGGTCCATTGTTCCATTGTTAAAAATACCCCGTAAGTTGGCATGTGTAAGGGCACACATGTTTGTAAATCCCGCTTACCGAGGACTTCTCTTTGTCCTCCCATTGTTTGGACATAGTTTTTTTTAGCGACGTCCCCATTGGGTTTGTACACGAAAACGAAGCGAGGACGTCCTCGCTCTGTCAAACACCCGGATCCCTTTTGTTAAAGTCCTCGGTTTAAATGGATAGACACGCTCACACACACACAAAATTAGTAAATAAATATAAAGTCCCCTGGCTGCCGCTTCCCAGGTTGTAGTGGTTCCCATGGTAGTATGGCTTTTGACTGGCACCCCGAACAAAGATATTGACATCGGAGACCACCAACATAAGGCTAGATAGCCGGCATGTTAAACCGAAGGTTTTTGGTTCAAAGTTTCTCTCTATTCAATTTAACTTTGTTGGTTTATAACTTGATAAAAATATAATTTAAAAAAATAATCAAATTTCTTTTTCTGCCCTTTCTTCAGCCAATGTGGAGCTTAACGTTAATCTGTTGGATGTTGGAGTACCAGACTACCTGGTTGGTGGAGGGGTCACCTCTGTGACCTTTGACCTCAAGTTCACCCCTACCCCTGGGTCATCACCGGCAGTGAACAGCGCTGGCAATGATCGCTATCTGGTGGTGGTGTACTTAGCACAGAATCTGCATGGAGATTATCCAACAGGTAAACGGAGATTAGGATTTACGAGATCAGTCGTATCAACCATGATCATGGTGCAGACATTTTGTTTTTCGTCGATCAATAAAAGTAGCCAAACCGAGGCTGGAAAGGTCTCTTTTTTTGTTGCCATTGTGAAAACTGTCGTTAAGACTGCGTTCTCTGTGGAAATGACAAAGCTTATTAAGGTCTTTTTTTTTTCTTGCACAGTGGGTAGAGATTTTGGGTTTCACGATCAGCAGCAACAATTTACAAGACTTTTAAAACAAAGCAAGAACAAAATCAATGTGTGTTGTTGCTAGCTATGGCCGATGAAATCGGCCCTATCTATTATTGAGTGAAATATGAGAAAATACAGCACATCTGCATAGATGGATGTGCTATTTTTTTTGCACACATGTGATAACAAATTTATCTTCAAGCAAACTTGACGGGTTAGCTTTGGGAAGTCAGGGAAGTCAGTTGGGGAAGTCGGCTTTGTACTTGTCTATGCAGTCATTGTTTGTAAAATTTTATTTTGCAATTTCTTTCAACAAGGAGTAAATAATGTACATAGCATGACAGGGTTAAGTTCAGGAGCCTATCATAAAACAAACTTTTCATATTCGTGGTTCTTATTTGAAAATAATTATTGGTTTGATTCCTGCAGCCTTTGGTGAAGCTGTGCTTTCCGCAGCTCAGAAGCAACTGGACATCACGGACAATGTCCAGTCTGTTTTCACTGAACTGACCGTCAACCTGGACTTGACCTCGGTAGATTGCTCCACAGCCAAGTACAAATATGTGTGCGCTAATCTGCTGCCCTCAACGGCTGCCAAGAATAAGTGGGCTCAGTCATCTGATGCCATCATAACAGCATGCGCCAGCGTGCCTTGTGTGTGTAAGTATTTCTTGTGTGTTTGTACAATGATCAAAATCAATTGTTTGAAGTTTTTTAAGTATCTATTTACAACACTGTTGCAGTTCAGATATCTGAGAGACTAAAAATATTTGAGCGCGTTTGTGGCTGGACTCAAGCTCTGGTGTTTCTGACCAGCAGAGTGTGGGTTCGACTCCCGGTCTTGACAATTGTGTCCTTTAAGCAAGACACTTAACCATTATTGCTTCGTCCTCCGGATGGGACATAAAGCCATAGGTCCTGTGTGTTTTGTAATGCATGTAAAAGAACCCAGTACACTTATTGTTAAAAGAAAGAGTTTGCCCTTGTTTTCTGGTATGGTGGGCTGCAGATTGCCCCACAGCACCTAGTAAACCGTTACATAGTGCTATGTAAATAAATGGGTCTTAATTTTTTAGAACATAGTTCACACACCTTGTAGAAAAAATCATGAACGCTTTGAGACACTCGCGGGTGTGATAAAGTTCTACATAAGAACTGCATACTATTATTATTTAATCAAATACTATATGATTTGAATAATGATTGAAAGGTTTGACTTGTCTCAATGTTTTGTGCAGCGTGTCACGAGGAGTATCAGACTTACGGGGACGGTGCTTGGCACTTCGTCTTTGAACATCTCAAAGTCCACTTCGTGACGTTTGCAGTCAAAGCAGGCGGCTACGCCCACGTTGCTCTCTCTGCGGAGAATAACTACCTCCCTTTCATGTACGAGATCATCATCGGAGGGTATGACAATAGCATGATACTCCTCAGGAGACAGAAGGGTGGAGAGTTTGTTGCCTCGGTAAGATGGTAATCGTAATCAACATTCTTGCGAAGCGCATTCCGTTCGTGGCAAGACCCCGATGCGCTGTATGGGCATGAAACTAACTTAACATTATCTTCTTTAACTGCATATTATTGTAAAAAAAAAACACTGCATGACAAAATTTCAAAAAGTGGTGTGAAAATAACTGGCTGGAGAAATGTTTGAAAGTCACTTGCTGAGCAGTGAACTCTTGAACAGATGTAGTGATTTTTTGCATTCCTTGTTGAAAGCCGGTTCCAGAGTTTTTGGAGCTGTGTATGCAAGAATGACCTCCGGCTGTATGTAACTGTAGTAGCAGCGTTGGATCTGAGAGTAGGAGAAGATCCAGTTGTTGTAAAAGAAGCTGTTAATCTTGTCCTTAGAGTGGTGATTTTCCTGTAGCATCCCTAAATTTTTTGGGTTTTTTTGTTTACAGTGATGAGGAAAAATCTTAAAGGAGAAACTTTTTGTTTTATGGAATATTTACTCACACCATTCAACCAACAAGTTAGAAATTCACAAAAGTTGCTGGTTTTGTTTTGTGAACACATTAAAAAAAAAACTTTTGTTTTGTGAGGGATCTTTGTCCATTTTTTGTTAATTTGTATATACATCTTTGTTATATTTTTCAGTTTTGTTATCATTATTCGTTATTTGTTTGATTGATTGATTTAGTTATTTATATTTGATTATTTTGATAAGGGATGGGGTTGTGCAGGGTTATATAAATCTTATAAACTTTATAACTTAAATTGAGATTCATGTACTCGTTCTCAATTTCTGTTTCCGATATGATCAGGCTGCAGTTTCAGGTGTTCTATCAGCGAATGATTACCGAACATTCTGGATTGTATGGCATGATGGGACACTCGTCGTTGGTTTAGGCGGTAGCTATGAAGCCATTCTGACCTACACCGACCCTGACCAGCTGTGGATTAAGTACATCGGCTTCACAACATCCTATCAGGTCGTTGGATACTGGCACTTCTGCAATGTTGGTAAGTGAAAAAAAATTATCTGTAACAGAATAGGGTACCAACAGTGATGCCTCTTGATATATATTGCTGAACTGGTTCCCCTCCCAAACTTGTCTTTGTCAAGTGGTATTTTCCTCAAACCACTTTTTCTGAAAGTAAAATATGTTTTCACTAAGTTTGGGAGAACACAAAAAGGGTTATTAACTTAAAAATTGCAGTTGTCTTAATTTACTCCTGATCTTCTTTACAGAGTATGGGGGACTTCCACCACATATTTCCTACCCACAGCTATCTGGTAAGTCAATATTGACCACTATTACTTGTCTTGTTTACTAATGGTGTTTGAGAGTGAAACCAGGCTTTCTGCTTGTTCTCACCCATACCCTTTAGCTTTGCTGAGATGTTTAACAAAGAGCCATTCCAACATCGTTTTCCCACATACTGCGCCTCTTTTGAACTTCCTTTAGAATAATCGAGCCTGTTTGGCATGTCAAAATCACTCGGCACTAATGAGGTCACTTCAGCTAAAAATACCCGGCTGTCAGACAAACATTCCAAGACTTATGCGGTCATCGCATCATCGACGCACCAAACTGCGCAAGTAGTGTAGTCGAGTTACATCAAACTTGGACGTGTACACGCGCATACGTATAAACTTGGGCACATGTAACACTGAAATCCAGGTCCTTAGCTTTATTTTTAGCATTAGTGTGGAGTGGTATTCCTACCTTTAGCTTCCCTGAGTTTCTGCATCTTGTGTTTTCCTCATTGTACCCCCTTACCATAAGTGGCTGGAAGCCTTGTTTAGGACAAACTCGCATAAACAAAAAGTAACAAAATAAAGGTACAAGGTATAAAGGCTGTTTGAATGCATTCATGTTTTTATTTCTTCATTTGATGGAATTCAACAGATTGTGCTGTCTACACCCCTGGCTACTCAGTCGGTGCCGATCCATACCAGTATATCTGGAACCTTGGACTCCTGCAGAGCCACACTGTCCATTTCCAGGTAATTCGGAGTCCTGGTTCCAATTCAACTAAAGAGACCAGACTAATTTTTCTATCAACAGTACACATTGGATCGAATGGGACAAAAGCAAGATTGTTGCACCTTGATTATTCGTGCCTGCTATTTATTATGTTTTTTGTTTTTTTTTGCCTGCAAATAAATCAGCAAATCTGTTATTTAAGAGGCCTGAAAAGTTGATAAAAACCTGTACCGTGTAGGTCAGCCCACACTAATCCGCATGAGATTGAACTTTCCTACTTCTTTTTTATTTTGGCTTGTAACTTGAAGTTTTATCACTGTAAATTATTGCTGTGTTGTAGACTCCTTTTTGGTATTGTAAAGCGCTCAATGACTGGGTTGATGTTGGGCGTTGTATGAATCCTGCTTATTATTATTATTTATTGTTAGGTCTACGCCTCCAGCACCGTCTACCTAGCCTTCTCAGCCGAGAACCAAAACTTACCAGACATGTATGAGATCATCATTGGTGCATCGTACGGCATGCAAATTACCATAGCTCGCTGCCAGGGTTGTGATCCCGTAGCTTACGCTGTGCATCCGTGGGTCCTGAACTACTATTCCTACACAAGCTTCGAGGTTACGCTTGCAGCAGATGGGACCATAACTATCAGGTACTGTACAGCGTTTACGTTTATTGATGTTTGATCCCTGGCATAAATGTCACATGCGGCTGCTGCTGCTGCTACGCTTGAACTGAACAACTTTACCAGGGAGTGACCTTACCGACGGACCTGATCGACCTGACCAACCTGACAGAGACCTGACCGACCTGACCGAGACCTGACTGACCTGCTTGACCTGACCGAGACCTGACTGACATTTCTCTTTTTTTCAAAGTGAAGATTATTCATGCTTTTTGTTCTTATAAATTTGGTTATTTTGCACACTGAAGTAATCAATACAAGAGCCCTTGAGCTCAGAGTCTTCACACTTATACATTGACATTTAAGAAAGACTTTGATTGGGTGAGAGCATGAAAACTTTGTGCACAAAATTCACAAAGTTATAAATTTATTTGTGTTGTGTAAAGCTTGTCCAAGTGATCTCTGTTTTGCCTTGTACAGTTACAGCAGTTCTCAACACATCTTGCTGACTTGGCATGATCCATCACCCCTACCCGTATCTTACTGTGGTTACTGCACTGGGGGACTACACAACTATGGACTGTGGAAGTTCTGTCATGCCTGGTAAGTCCTTGTTATATAGAGTTCATATCATGGTGTCCAATGGTGGATCCAATTTATACTACCTTCAAAAAACTTGTCTTGTCAGACTTCTTGGGGTATTTAGTATCACTGTGGGGAGGGTTCCTTTTTATTGAAGCCAGTCCTTAAGATCTAGTTGTCATTTTTCATTTTTTAAGCTTGTAGTGAAGTAGGCTTGCATCTCTGCAGTAGACAATCTCCGAAATACCATTTTTAATTCTGCAGGCTTTTGATGCTCCAAATCATATTTTTGTGGGTATGTTTGACTGAGTAATTGGTTATGTTGGTCAGTATAATAAAATGGTGTCACACCGTCAAATGGGGTCCTGCATGTTGTGTTAAAGTTTTGGCCGTCTCTGAGAGCTTTCTGCTTGTTGCAGATTTAGCATTGCACTTCTGTATGGTGACTGAGGATTTTGATGGATTTAGCATTAAAAACAGGGATGTGGTTTAAGCTGTCAGAAGATACTTCTTAATGGTGTTTGTTCTTTATTATTTCTTAACAGATTCTAATGCCTGGCTAACCCATGACTTCATTAACCGTCGTCCTGTAACCAGTTATTCTGTAGTCAGTTACTTACAAACTTTATTAGTTAATAGTCATCTTGTAACCAGTTTACCAGTTAATAGTCATCCTGAAATCATTCATGCTGTTGTTAATTAACTACCAAACTGTACTAGATAATGATCATCCAGTTACCAGTTAACAGTCATCCTGTAATCATTCATACCGTAATCAGTTACATGTACTTACAAAATGACTAGTTAGTGTTTATCCTGTAACCAATAAACAGTTAAAAGTCATCATGTAACCAGTTAACTGTCATCATGTAACCAGTTAATAATCATCCTGTAACCATTTAAGAGTCATCTTGTAACTAGTTAACAGTGATCTTTTGTAACCAGTTAATAATTATCCTTTAACCAGTTAACAGCCATCCAGTATCCTTCATTCATGTTGTAACCAGTTTATATTAACATTTCAATGTATCTGAAAACAACAGAATCTATTTACTCCTTACATCAGTCAAAGCCATTTTCCTTCTCATTATTTAGAGACATTTGAGGATAACAATAAAGCAATTAATTTCAAACAATAGTGTTCCGTTATAAAAAAAATATATTGATTGGTAGATTTATTGATTGATTTACAATTGTTGTCTTATGTTGAAATCTTAGTCAATGTGATTATTGGTGGTGGTTTTGTTGAACTTTCATTGGAAGAATAAAAGCCTGTTTGGGCAAAACTATCAAAGAAATTGTCTTTCAACATTGTTTTTGTTGTACATAAATTATGAAAATAATGTTAACTGATGAATCACTCGATGCTGAAAGCCTAAAACTTGGTTTTTGTTGTAGCAAGATTTGTCTCGGCCTATCAAATGTTTGTCCTTATCTTTAGAACGTCACGTGTTTATACAATTGTTCGAAACAAAATTTCCCTTTAAGGCAAAGTATACCTTTGGTTTTTGCAACCGTTTGATTGTTCTAATCCTATATAAATGTAGATATACAATAAAACTGACCTGTGAAAATTTATTTTCAAAAGGTGCTCTCGTTTTTGAGATATCGCCGAAAATCCAAAGCAAATATGTCCACGCTGGAAGGATAGTCCCTAATAAGAATACACAATCTGAGAAACGTTACTGACGGTAACGTTTCTCAGATTCAAATTTTGGGGGATAAAAACTGGTATCTTTTTCCATAACCACGTTATTTTGATTTGAATTGTTTCTCAAAATGCTTTATACTATCCAAAGCTGCTGTACTTCTTACCAAGTAATTTTTTTTTTTTGCCATTAATTTTCAGAGTCAATCCCAAACGTATACAAACCCTTTAATAAAACAATTTGATTCAGAGCGTTTGCATAACTTTGGTAAGAATAATATTTCAAATACAGTGATTAACGCATAACTTAAACCACATCACTAAGATGGTCACGGGCAGTGGCGTAATTGGGGGGGGGGGCACCATGTGCCCCCATTGATGTCCACCCCCTCCCCTGTGCCCACCATTTGAAATCTGGACTTTTTAGGTTTAAAGTTACCTTGGTAAAATGTTGCAATTTACAAGCTTTAATGTATGAACTCGATGTTTTTTAAATTATTTTTTCCATTTACACACATATATCGTATTCGTTTTTACACTGACGTCAGATTATCTTATACAAAAATAATAAATGGCGTAACATTTCAGAGCGCTGAAATAGGATTTGTTTAAGAGAAATGCAAACGGAAAACTACCGTAAGTGTTATTGGGCAAAAAGTGCCCCCTAGTAATAAAAATGGTGCGCCTCCTTGTGCCCCCTGAAAAGTTTACCCTGGTTTTGGCACTGGTTGTTTTAGAAAACTTCCCTTGAAATATTTGTGTCTGAATAGTTTTTGAGAAATTACTGAACTAAATGAAATTGATCTCGCGGTTCCCTCAACTACTTTTTCGTGACTCCGATGACTCCGAATTTAGCTTAAATTTTCACAGGTTTGTTATTTCATGTATTTTTGGGTCACACAAAGTACAGATACTGGTCTCTGACAATTACCAATAATATTGTTCCCGTGCATATCATGAAAAAAAATATGATCATAGGGAAGGGGGTCATTGGCGTATGGGAACTATTTGCTTCAGGGGCTAAGGGGTTAAGTTGCCCGAAATTGTTGACAGATAAAAGCCTAAGTACCAACTTCCAATACCGGTTAAGGAGTTTGTGCTTATGAAGTTTCTGCTTTCTTCGTCCAATTTGTTTTTCTTCTAGCTGTGTTCAAATTTTTCCAAATGTTTTTCCTGAGTTTCCCCCAAAGTTTTACAAAAATTTCCCCCATTACTTTGCCCGAATTTAGGAGAGCACCCCCCCCCCCCCACACCGCCCCTGGGTTGTACGTCTGTGGATGGGCGGGGTGCCACAAACTTATTGAGATTACGCCCGGGCATGTGGTTGTTCAGGATTTTTTCTGATTTCAAGATTTGTTCAAAACTTCATTGAGCCTTCAAATTTTCTTGAAAGAAGTAAAAAGCAGTCACCAAAGGGAGAAATAAATAGTCCACATTGTGTCCAAACCTGTAGTTTTGTATTTCTGGTGATGCAAAGAGTCTGTAAACCTCCGGAATTGTAACATCTGGATCGACATGTAGAATAAGGGGGAACTCGGGCCAGCAAGCCATTTATCAGGAACTTTCACATTCATCCAATCTTATCCCTGTCAACTGTAAGAAAAGTCACGGTTCCTTTACTTGTATGCATAACCCCGCCCCTGACGGAATGATACCCTAATGTATGATGTTCGCTTCTACACGAGGTGGCTTCCTCAGCTGCTCACTATAGCCCCAAGAAAATGTTGATATCATTAAAACAAATATTGATCACAAAAGGAAATACACGCAGTATCAACAGTTCTGTTTAAATTTAAAGGGAAGGTAAACGTTTGGTAATCACTCAAAATATTAATGGCAATAAAAACTGACTTGGTTAGAAGTACAGCAGCTTTTGATACTTTACAGCATTTTGAGAAACTATTCAATTCAATATAATGTGGTTGTGGAAAAATATATCAGTTTTTACCCCCCAAAATTTGAATCTGAATTTGAAACGTTTTAGTCAGTAACGTTTCTCAGGTTGTGTAGTCCTATTAGGGATTATTCTTCCTGCGTGGACATATTCGCTCCGGATTTTTAGCGATATCTCAAAAACGCGGCCGCCTTTTGAAATGAAACTTTCACAGGTTCGTTTTATTGTATATATCTACATTTATATAGGATTCAAACAAACTAAAGGTACACTTTGCCTTTAAGTATGCAAAAGACTTTGTTGCAGAATTGTCAGCATTTTTATAGATGCACACTTTAGTTGGCAAGGAGTGGGCGGGGGCCGGGGGGGGACAAGGACCGGTTGCATTGTCTTTGAAAATTTGTTTTTCATAAAATGCAATACAATTTTGATAGTAACTCCAGGGAAGGAGTATAGGGTACCGGGTTCCACAGAGTGAAACGGTAAGTCAGAGAAGACATTCTAAGGAAGTGGCTCACAACTAAAGGGTCTACCCAGGTCACTAACTCTTTGGAGAGTAGTTTTTTGAGGGGCCTGCTGGCAGAGCTGCATCGACTCCCAGTTAGAGCGAATATCCATCAAACTTTTCACTCATGTCTGCAAGTTTCTTTACGCTCAATCTCCGTCATGTCTGGTTGAACACTCCCACAACTCATCCCTGTGAGTAAAGACACCGATCAGACCCGGTGTTCGGTTCCCATAACTAAAAGGAAGGCTGGGGATAGCTCATTCGCCGTGGCTGCTCCACGTCTGTGGAATGAGCTGCCTGCCTGTCCGAGAGAAGCGATATCGATGCCTGTGTTCAAACGTCCTTTTAAGACATTGCTCCTAGACCAACCCTACTTTGTTTGTTTCAGTGTCTGTTTATTTATTTTATTTTTTCTCGTTTCCTGTAAAGCATTTTGTTCTTCGTATAACGCTTTATAAATGCTCTGTATTATTATTAAAATTACATTGATTTTTTGCCCGCTACTAGTTTGTTGTTTCTTTGTGGTTTTGCACAACAAAAGCTTCAGAACTTGTTTAACATATGTTTTATAAAGTTCAACAGTTTGGAAGAAATCTCAACTGTGCTCAGTTACATAAAATATTTATACAGCGCAGCCATATTTTGTTCCTAAAAACCATATGTTACCACAAAAAGGTAATCGTAAAAGTGGATCCTAAACTCCCCTGTCATCAATAAAATACCGTATTGTTTTTGCCAGACATTGACACGATTTTCAGATTATTTCAAGGAGCACCTCTTCATTCAAATATTATCCCTGTTGACCTTCTGACCATCCGATGCTCATTTCAGCCAACAACTTCATGACATATTCCCCTAGTTTTTTAGTACAAAATATGACCAATACTGTTCTGAAATAAGAAACGTGTTGACCAGCCGGTTGATTCTGAAGTAGGACCGTTTCATTGCCAATCGTGTAATTGAATTGCAAGTGGTCGAAAGTAGGAGTGGTTTAGAACTCAATAATTCAGATGTGAAATAGTAAGCAATTTTGTTGTAGGTGACCAACTCTTGAAGATGACAATAAAACCAAATTGAAAATGCATCCTAAGTAATTTTGGTCAACAATCGTAAGCAAGTGTCGTTCCAGAGATCGTGTTTATAGAGACAACAATGTTTTACGCGAGCACCTTTGCTGTGTTACTGGCTCTGTTTGGCTGTGTCCAATCGTGGGACGACGAAGGTAAGACTTTCACCGGGGGTTTGGGTTGGAAAGGGGGGGGGGGGGTAACACTTCTCAAAAACAAAGCAAACACTTCTATAAATAAAAGTTTGTCATCAGAACTGTACGGTACTTATTTAATTTGTTTTATTATTATTTTTTAAGGACAACCAATATCACAGCTCTCGACAGACGAACCAAAGTATTGTTTTTGTCGGAAGATTCTTAAAATACACGAAACAAATTTTGTTTATTGTTGTTTTTTATTCTTTAACGCAGTGATCATCAAAACGGCTTGCCGTGGCCAGTGGCTGAACATTGACTGCCCGGCTCGGTCGGCCATCAACGTCAGATGGGCCAACTACGGTCGTAAGCCAGGCGACAGGGTATGCGGTTCGAACGTCAACGGTGTCTGTATCGCTCAGAACTCGCTCTATGCGGTACGGACCAAATGCCAGGGAGAAAGATGGTGCAAGATCAAAGCAAACCAAGCCTTCTTTGGGAGCTATTGCTCGGGGCCGAACAACTATCTTCGCGTTGGGTACACATGTAAGTAGATTATCCTGAATTGGTTGTTTTTGTTTTCTTTTTCGACTATTTGGAAATAGACTTTGAAACTCCATCTTCATCTCAACATTTAACATTCCAGTGCGTTTCCTGGCAGGCATTTCTGTACATGCCTTATACTCATATTGGAATCTAGTGTATAATCTTGCACTTTTGTTCGAATAAGACCACCACTGCCATCTTTCTATCGACAGGTTCAAACGTCATTAACCTTCTAAGCAGATTGCTTAGATGTACTGGGTGATCCGTTTCTGATAAAGCAAGATTTGTTTTCTATACGAGCCGTAAATTTGTTCTGAGCGGACCTTGTTTGCATCATAGACCAAGTAATTCTTGCTCTCAATCGAACATTGCTTGATGATGTGAAGGAAACCAAATCCCGCATTTTAACGTTCAAATACGCGTGAACTCAGTTTCGCGGCCCATCCGTTGTCATATTTTACGTTGCCTACACAATGATTAACAGCTTGATGTTTTCTAATTTTTTTTAGGCGATTATCCCGTAATGAAGAACAAAATAGTCTGCGAGGGCGGAACTCTAAACCTCGATTGTAGATCCGGTCATCATATTGTGATTGATAATGCTATCTTCGGCCGTGTCCATGGCAACGCCGTTTGTCCAAAAGATCCGTATTGGGTGAAAAATGTGAACTGTCTTGCCGGTTCCAGCTTTCGGGTACGGTTCATTCTCCGTTTTCTTCCGTTTGTTTGTATAACTTACAACTATTATATTCAATGCGGTCTTTGCCATTTAGTTTTCAATAGCGATAAAACATTACCCAGTCAGTTTCCCTTGCGCGTTATTACTTTATATTTGAAACAAAAAGTCACATTCTTGGTGATCCCTATCCTGCCGCTTCTCAGGTTGTATTGTAAACTTGGCTGTGATCACTGACTACACGGCAGTACACAGGTCGAACGGCTTCTGACTGACACCCCCGAACAAAGAATTTGTCAAATATTAGGGAGACTGCCGGCAATTATAGGGCTAGCTTTTCAGTTGGTGTAGTTAATTTGGAAGGTCGTATAGGTTCAAGTACCTCTCTGCAGTAAATTTGTCTGTGTTCAACCGCAAATGAAAAAAAATAAAAATTGTATTCCCACTGAGTCGATTTTCCTTGTAGTTTATTACTTGATAAGTGATAAATAAGATTTCAGTAGCAGCAAAACGATCCTAACAAACAAAATAGAAAAAGGGCATCTTGGTCTGAATTTCTTGTTTGGTAATTTTTCTTCAGTGATAACTAATGACACAGTTGGCTGTTATGAAATTACTATTCTCTCTTTCTGATCTGTTCGTAGGTCGTGAAGAAAAAGTGCCAGGGGAAGAGATGGTGCAGAGTAGCGGCTCAGACGGGAGTGTTTGGAGATACTTGTTCAGGAACATGGAAATATCTGGCTGTTCGATACACCTGTAAGTCTTAAACAGAAAGCCTTTTCCATGGAGTATGCTAATTACATTCGCGCATGTGCACAGACACTGTGGGTTAGCAAACGCGATGAGTTGTGCATTTGGCAAATTTACCCAAACCTACAGTGTTCCATGGTAATTTTTCCACCATAATTATCTAAAAATGGCGATGGGCAGTGCGCCTTCGATACCTCTCGAATACACTAACTCTTGGTAGGGATGTCCTCGTCATGGAGTGACTGCTTTCAAACGATTGTGAGGGCGCTTAATAAAAATAGGGTAGATTGGTAAATATTTAAAAAATGTATGACTACATGTATAAACAATTACTTATTGAGAAACACTGCAGCTGTTGATAATATAAACTATTTGAGAAAGGATTCCCTTCAAATTCATATAGCTTGGACAATTTTTCACCTCAAAACTTTGAATCTGAGAAACGATTTTTGAGGGTTGTTTTCCGTTCGCAAATGCTGAGATCAGTTGGTACCCGCTGTCACCTGGCTAAAATGTGGATGAATTCGCCGTTCTTGTGAAAATACCGCGACATTAAAAAACAATTTTTCTCAACAACAGACTCTGTATTCAGCTGAAACTTTCATAAGTGACATTATTGTATAAATCAGCATCACGTTGATAACAGTCGATTTGTGATCCTAAGGAAGATTAGCTTGCGCGTGTCAGAGTACAAGTAACTTGGTGGAATCTTCTTGTAACTACAGTACCCTCCGGGGACAGTTTACAATATGGACAGTTATGTCTTCGACCGGGTCTTGGTTAATATGAGGAGGTTCTGGGATTATACAAAACCAAATGAGGTCAACTGAGGTTAGTTTCAGGAAGGTCTGAAGGTTTGTTGTCTTTTGTGTATTTACAAGATCTTTGTTGTCTTTGTTTCTTTACAGGTAAACAAAATGGTTCAGGCTCCCCCAGTAGGAGTGGTTCCTCTGGAAGTGGTTCCTCTGGGAGTCGTTCCTCTGGGAGTCGTTCCTCTGGAAGTCGTTCCTCTGGAAGTCGTTCTTCTGGAAGTCGTTCCTCTGGAAGTCGTTCCTCTGGAAGTGGCTCCTATTGGTGATAAAATAGTAAAGGGGTTTCCTTTGGCAAGAGTCCATTCGGTTATGTAGTCACTTTGGAACTGAAGTTGTGTTATTGGAAATGTTTAATGGTGAATTATAATTATAGTATAGTACCCTAGTTGTTTTAAGTTTGTCGGATCACTCACTTGCCCTTTTTTTAACCAGAACGGGGTCTAGTTTGATAGAGCTGCATTATCTTTCATTATTTTTTTGCAACTTCGATGACCAATTGAGCCAAACTTTTCGCAGGTTTGTTGTATTGTATATGCATACATTGGGATACACCAAGTGAGGATACTGGTCTTTGACAATTACCAAACGTACACAAACTTTTATTTTAAGCAGCTATATTTTGACCCAGTTAAACGGCATGGTTCGATTCTTTTATAGTCACGAAGTCATGATTTTTATGATTATTTATCGCCTAATGATTACACTCTTGTTGGTTGACTCTTGTATTGTTTTCTTCTTCTCGTAACATTGTAGTCGATTAAAATGTGTCATTCTGGTGTGATTTATTAATATATATATTTGTGTTTTATTAACTTATTCTGGTTTGAGGTGTTTGACGTAAAAGGAATAAAATACAATAAAAAATCCCGTTTCAACGATTGATTGTGTACTGAGAGGATATTTGCGTCGTTTGACTCAACTTCTTAAAACAAACTAGGCCCACATGGTTGTTATTATAGAAATACAAATAATTTTCAAGACGAAGCATCAATGATTAAACAGATCAAGGCTGTCTCAATTCCTCCAGAGAAACATTTCTGGAAAAGAGGGACTTGGCTGTTGCAAACTGCTTACCAACCATAATGACCCGAGGTTCGGCTAAAGTTGTTCATGACCTCACGTTTCGTCCCTAAGCTCAAAAACGTCCAGCTCAGAATTAACATGGTTCTGGGTCCCAAGTGGGCCTGACCCATTTCAGAAATCTGTGCCACATTGACACAGGAACGGGTCAAACTGTCGCAGAATCCAAGTGTACGGGCCAGCCTGACCAGAAATGACACAGTAAGGGAACGTTGCTGGGGAAAACACGTTCAGGCTTACTGTGGAACTTTAGGAAATATAATTTAATACTACTTAGACCACAAATCACGGTTGCTTGTTTTGAAAGACATTTATAAACAGTTCGCCATTGGTGGGGGGGGGGGGGCACAGAATATCCGAAGGGGGGGGGCAGAATCTCCTGTCACACCGGCACACCTATAGATGGTTTCCCTTACAAAATGGGTTTCATACCCCCTTTAATAGACCCTTTCCGTAAAGTATGTGAATTGCACATTGCGCTTGCGCACTTTCACAATGGACTGAAGGATGGTGGCGTGTTGATGTATGCGCTTGTGCGTCTGCCTATAATGTTATTATTAGTAAAAAGTTGATGGGAAGGTTTATTGCCATAAGCTACCGTATTTTATTATCTGTCGGGTGTTGTTGTGTTGTTTTTGTGCAGATGGCCGTAAAGTTTGATAAACCCCTTACATATACGCCGCCATTGCCGTGAGATCAAGATAATGGTAATGCGCATGTTTGTGTGTACGCGCCTTGCACAACTTTCAGCCAATGAGAGGTCTTTCACTGACCTCGGTGAGGGCGCTTTGTGAGTTACTGCATGACATCATATGCAAGGGTTCTATTTGCATTCGTGATAAATATATTTCATGAAATAGCTATAAGGCCATTTCCAAAAATCACAGCTTGGGCTTAGGTTCCGTCTTACGCTCCGACTGCCTGCTTGAAGTCCTGTACCGAAAGTGCCCGGTACGTTTTCAAAATTACTGACAGGAATAACCTGGAGGCGTAGTTCCGAAAATGTTCCTATATGTTATATAGGCCCATACAAGAAACTTCCTATACTTAATCGTCTGTAGAGATATCCACCAAAGTGTAACAACTTTCCAGAAAACGGCATTCTGAAAAGGTTGCAATTAATTGTAAATATTTTTTATTTTAGTTGTTGCAATAAAAATATTACCTATCATTGATTGGAGATTTGTTTTCAGGAAATTTTTCTGTGGGGAGATATGGTGACAAGGCACCGACTTATTATTGAAAAACTTTTTTTCTCCAGGAATTACACATTCTATGAAATTATATTTTAAAGAAGAATGCTGTAGTGTGGGTTATCTGCCAGTGGGTACTTGGTACACATCGAGGTCAGGAATGGGGGTGGGCATGGATATTCACTTATAATGGTGCTTATAATGAGGTTTTGGACATCCCTGGATTTGCCAGACGTGAACATGAGTCAAAATTAACACTTCGCTTTCATTGCATTGTTTCTTTATTTCGTAATGATACAATATATCTCCGTCAATACACTAATACACCAATTTAATTCAATTCAATTCAAGCAAGCCCTACTTAACTACGGAAGAACAACGAATAAATAAATCACTACAGATTATTTGAAGATTGATGAATATTTTACGAGGAGGTTCGGAGAGACACCTTGACTCCCTCCGTGAGTCCTCTGTGTGGTTCTGAAAACGTTGTCCTTGGGCCCGTTTCATCTCACTGCCTTCAAGAAGTGTTTTTAATACAGATCTTGCACTGTTTAAGAGCATTCATTTTTAAAGAACTGTGCTGTTTGTTGACCCCATCACAGTTTAACAATTCATGTTTTATTTATATTGTCGTCCCTGTAATGGGTTGCTACACTCCTCTAAATACTATAGCTTGGTTTGCTTGTAACAATCAAAACCTATTTTGTAAAACTACGTTAAACTTGACTAATCGTTTGCCGTTAAATTAAACCGTCCTAGTTTTTGAAAACGTCCGCCATTTTGATCTCATGGACAATCCTTTCTAATGCTTCTTACAGTAGTAACGCACGAATAGGTATTTTCGGGTGCCAGTGCACGGGTTACCGAAAACGTTGTTGCTTGCACTTACGCTGCACCACCTCTTGCCGTGACACTTACTCTTGACGATCTGGAAAGATGAACAAAACAAATCATTGGAAAACTTGGCAAGATTGTCCTCCGGTATATTCCCCGGTGGTCAATGTCTGAACAGAATGTATTTCTAGTTGAGCTAAAACGTGCTCGAGGTTTGAACCTACGACCTACGGAGTGTCAGTCAGGTACGCGACCACCTGAGTTGTTGGTACCAATCCCCACGTCAGACTCTGCTCATTTTTGTTGGGCACAAAATGCAATTACCTTATCACGAGTTAATCAGGTTTCGAATTTCTTTTCCTTATATGGTGATGCAAGCCAATTATTGAGACAGGTATATTCCATAGGATTTTGAAAGTTCGGTGACCTGTGTTGTGCAAACCCCAAGCTCTTGAACAAAATAGGCTAATAATGATTGGCCGGATGATCGATGGGCCCAAAGTATAGCTAAGCACAACAGAATGTTGGCTACCAGAATTAGGTTACCAGCTAAAACACTATGGCACATTTGCCATTCTGTGGCTGGTTTCCTGCTCATTTTTGCTTGGCAGACAAATGTCAAACAATACGTTGTGCTGTATGAAATTGAACACATAGGTGTTTATTGAAGCATGCTATTTTTCCACTTACCGAAAGGGCATTTTTAGAGTAGCAGTTGAAATCCAGCAAGTTGTCACTGTTGCACACAGCACTCCCATGAACACGACCGTAGAGGGCATAGTCGATCTGAATGATGTGCCCAGAAGGGCAGTCGATGCCCAAAGACCGTCCTTGGCAAACCGATTTATGGACCATTATGGGATAATCACCTGTGGGCAGATTGATAACAAACAACAGCATAATAATGTAGCAAATTGTCCTACTGCACCATCACGGTGCATCATAAAAATGAAGGGTGGACGGCATGGTGAACAGTCTACCATAAGTGTTTTACGATGTGTTCAAATTTGAACACATTCTATTTTTTACATCCCTGTGGAGACATGTTTTGTTCCTTCCTTTGTCCCTGTAGTTAACAACATCCCATAGACTCTGTACACACATTTCCTTGTGGAGCACACCAGTCTTTAGAATTCCCCTATGGAGACCTTTTGCTTTCCCTTTTTGTTTTATTCTCGGTCTCTCTACAGGTAGTTAATATAAAATTTTAAAAAACTGTCATCATGATGATAGTAGTCCTGTGGCTCTACATGAAGTTATGAACTTTCAACGCAATTATAATATTCGATTTTGTGAAATCGAAATGGTGGGTGTCGGGAACCGTTTTTCTCGCACGTATATTCTGACGATGCTAGGAAGTTTATCAAAATACATTCTTTGATTATTAATTAATTAAATTCGTGCTTTAGGGCCTAGATGTAGAAACAGTGATGTACATGTAACCATCATTGCCACTGTGTCGAGACCATCAACTCGGGATTGCTTTTATAACATAAATGACACAAAAGTGCCTAAACCCTTCGTTTTAGGGAAGTTGTAAGTGAGAAAATTCAAAAACACAGTCGTTAAATTATTAAAGTTGCATGAATTCGCTTACATTTATACCGGACTCGGAGGTATTTTGGTCCCCCGTAGCAGCAGTCCGAGAAGTAGGCAGTGGTGGCGGGTAGACTGCACCATCTTTTCCCCTGGCACTTGGTATGTACGGCTGCAAGCGAGTTGTCCGTAATGCAGTTTTCGTTCCCTGCCCACCCGCATACTTTCTCACCGGAGTACCGGCCGAAGTTGGCGTCAAGGATGTTGATGCCTTTACCGGCCGGGCAGTCAATTTGGAACGACGCCCCCTCACAAACTGTCTTTACTCGTCCTATGTCATGACCTGTTTTGCGAGAGAAAAAAAAATCCAATATACAAAACCAGTTAATTATGTATTTGTTTTATTTTCGTAGATTGATGTCTGATTTTTCTGATAATCTGTTTGACAGCAAATTTCGAAGATAAACAATGCCCTCTCTTTCTCTTCTCAGAAGGCAACGGACTGGGCAAAAACTATCAAAACTATTTGCACTTCCCGTAGAATGATCGTTTATCTAAGAACAGATTTGTAAGATAAGAGTATGAATTGCAAATGATACTCACAGATATAGAAGGCGTGGAGGTACTTGAAGGTGCCTGGACAGGGGTCACCGAAGGCCCTGATGGCGTTAGGGGTGAAGGAACACGCCGGCTCACCCTCACATTTGTCCCGTACCACCTTCAGGGCGTTAGCAGCCCTGCATTTTGTCGTCAGGATGGAGTCACTTCGGCAGACGGTGGTCCCGGGTAGGATGCGACCGTACACGGCGTCAGCAACATGGATAGCTTGACCCGCCGGGCATGAGAGACTGAATTCCTCGTTCTCACATACTCGGAGTGGTTTGAAGTTGTCTTTGGCTGTAATTTTGTGTAAAAAATAATGGACAATAATGAAACCAACGTTTTCTTAAGCTTTGTGACTCTGTTGTCAATCTCTCTGTTGCTATTTCGTTTTTATGATAATGCTTTTTCACCCTTAACAATGATGAGTGGAGCACTGGTCTTAATAGGCTTGTGGCAATGGCTTGTCTTAATTTTTCTTTTAATAATAACAATATGTTGTGTTGTGTGGGTAGGTCTACACATTCAAACAGGGGACCTAAAAAGAAGAAGACAAAAGGTCCCCAGTTGGTTTTGAGGTCTCCAGTTGGAAAGCTTGTACAAAACCCTTGCCAAAATGTTACATACAAAAGAAGGACAATTAAGGAGACTTTGGAACGCTAGTTGGCAGCGGGCTTACTAGGTAAGTTTCCATTGTTTAAGCAGTTCTGAGCATGCGCACATTACGGAGAACAATGAATTTACCTGGTAAGTCTGCTGCCACCTAGCATTCTAAAGTCCCCCATTGGAGGTCCCCGATTGCCGCATGTGTGTGTGTGTGTTTCTTAGAAACTGTAGATTAAGTTACCGAAACTTACCAAGACATATAACTGGAGTACATACAGTCCGCACGGAGTTGGCAGTCAGCCCCCAACGTCCAGAAACTCCGTCATCGGGCGACAGCGTGACGCACACGTAAGGGTAAGCCCCGTTTGTACAGTCGACATTTCTCAAGTCGAACGAGAATTCGGCATCGTAGAAAGACACCTGTTTGTTATCCGTCAGAACTTGTGTCTGGTCAACCTTGTCAATTGTACCGATGACTTGCGCAGTGTTGCCCGCGCCGTTGCTATCAGTGGACAGGAAAGCAGTGAGCTTGAACTTGTTGATGGCACCCAGTGAGTTGAGCTCCCGGGCGGCACCATATTTGGGAGTGAAGTAGACGCATAGGGATACTTCGACAACTCCTCCGTCGACAATGATGGCATCATGAGGTATGTCGACATCGACATGATCCAGATCAACCCTCACGGGTTCTGCAAAGTGAAAAAAAGACGAACTTGAGTAACCTGCCGATCTATACATTGCTATATCTTTTAACAGTATGCTGACGGTGTTTACTTAAATTAATATTGTCATTACTCCTTCTTCTTCGAGCCTAAGTTTATTAAAGAACTATAAAAAACGACGACGATGACGACAACAACAACAACGAAAACAACAACAACACAGCAGCAGCAGCAACAACAACAACGACGACAAAAAAACAAAAACCAAAACAAAAACAAAAACATAAACATAAACAACATAAACATAAACAACATAAACATGAGACAATAGGACGTACTTGGTTTGCAGGTGATGGAGACGCATCTCGTGAGTACAGAGGATGTACTTGGCTGCCAGTGGTCGGCAACGGCATCGGCTGGGCTGAGGGTCAGACATGCGTACGGGAACTTGTTGTTGGAGCAATCTACTCTGGCCAAATCAAATACAACATCAACGTCAGGGAAAACCAGCTACAAAGGAAAGAGAAAAGTGGATTTATTATAGAATAAAAAGTCCCATTTTGACATCATACAGTGTAAAATCGGCCATCTTTTCAGGCAATGATAACTTTGAAAGCACATTGCAGTTCTTTGGTTATGCGTAAATACCGGTACCGCGTGCGGCACCCGGGTTTTCAATCCGAATTTTCTTACATGATTTAGTCCGGGAAACACGGTCCGATCTCACAGAGCTGCAGCAATGATTTCATAGGGAGGATATACCTTTGGCAAATACTCCAAAAGTTAATGACCATAAAAACTTACTTGGTAAGAAGCACTGCAGCTAGCTGTTGATAATGTATATCATTTTGAGATACAATTCAATTCAAAGGAATGTGGTTTTAGAGAGAGGGATTCAAAACATTTCAATCTGAAACAGAGTATGATTATTTCAATCCTGCGTGGACACATAACCGCACCATTTTTTCGGTGATATCTCAAAAATGCTAATACCTTTTGAAATGAAATTTTCACAGGTTGATTTTATTGTATGTAATGTACATTTATTTAGGATTAAAACAATAGAACGGTTCCTAAAACCAAAGGTATACTTTGACTTTAATACTTTCTCTCTACAATAACTTTGAAAGTATTTTTATGGTCCTATTTTGAGATTAATTTTCAATATCTGAACATCGATTCGGACAGAACTGGACAGATGGCTACAAAATAACAACGTCAACATGATGTTTGATAGGTATGTCAAAAATAAAAATGTTCAGCATTATAAAATATATCTCTTGATGGGGTCAACCTGCATACCTGTTTGCCATCAGTGACTTGTTTGAGCTGGTCTGCAGATGGAATAACAGCCGGCGTCACCGCAGTGGGATTTGAACCTCGGTCATTCGTAGCGAGGAAGGCGACCAGTTTGTACCGATCGCTTGTAAATCGGTTGAGGATGTTTGCCGCTCCGTTATCAGGGGTGAAGAGTGCACGGAAATTAACAGGTGCTTTGCCACTGTCAAAAATGATGGAGTTGGATGGGGTGTCTATTCCAACGCGATCCAAATCAATATCTGTAAAAAAGTTGTTGTTTTTTAAGTTTAAAAAATGGTCACAGAAATAATAAAGTAGAGTGACACCATTATAATTTAGAGAACATTGTCTAACTTCGTTGAGATTTTCATGCAAGAGTCATAATTATTTTACCAAGGTATCGCAGTCCGCCGAGAGCAACGTCCGCAAGACCCAAGACCAAGACAACAATGATGCCGTTGATATTCATCTTTACGCCCGCTATCAAATCGAGCCTAGAGCTGACAAAAAAATATAACTTCCCACTTTGTAGTTCAGTGGGAATATTGGAGTAACTACTTACAATCTTTCTATTTATAGAGAATGTGCTGTACACGTGTTGCCGAAACTTGTCCTTGGTGCAAGTATTGAGCTTCGGTGGCCTAAGGACGGATCGCTTCCACACTTGACCATACGATTCTTTTGTTGGTTTAAAGTTTTTATTGGTGAACTCTCCGGTTAAGTGCTGGAAAACAAAATATGGCGATCGTATGGTAACAATCAACTCGTCTGCCTTAATGTTACCAGATTAAGAGTTTGAAGGATTAAACCAGCTTGAAGAGGGGGCGGGGTTGTGCCCCCCTGTGCCCCCCTCTATTTTAGGGGGCACAAGGGAATGCACACTTTTTTTCTAGGGGGCACTCCTGGAAGAGTTTCCGTTTGCCTTTTTCTTTAAAAAGTTCCTTTTCAGCACATTAATGTAAATGTAATTTACTGTTAATCTGGCGCTGAAACAAATACATTGTCTGCATGTAGGCCCTAAATAATTAATAGTTTTAAAAACATCATAATTATCACATTAAGACAGTGAACATTTCCAATCCCAAAAGTCAATAATTCAAATGGGGGGGGGGCACGTGCCTCCCCTCCATCGTGCCCCCCCCCTGACGCCTCCCCAGCTGCCTGACCTATATTTCTGGGCCAGGCTGACCCAGAAAGTAGTTTAAAAGTTGGGTTTTAACTCGGATTCAGCGTCAGTTTGACCCATGACACAGACTCCCGGTCATAACTGACCCATAAACGGGTCAGGCCCCACGAGAACCGAATTCGGGTCATATGAAGACAAGAGAGTAGTGATGCTTGAACCTCGTGCAGAATCGGAATGTAGACACTCACGAACATGAGATGCAGTCCCTTCCCTTCCTTGCTAAGTGCTCCCTTAGCATGCACTACTTGACTGTCTGTTTGAAGATTTGACTGTGCATGGCACAGTAAGTTAGGCCCTAACTATCCAGGGTTTTTCAAAAATACCACTCACAAGGATCAGCGGGTTTATCGCAACCTGACCCAGTTAGATCAACGTGACGACCCACATGAGTAGTCCGAGAGTCAGACTGACCCCACGAAATGAGTCACTTTAGTTGAGTCAGTTGACTTAATGGCAAGAATCCAGGTCAAATTTGATTTAAACACGCACAGGGCCTATAGGAAAACAACCGGTCTCCACTCAGACCACTCAGAGTGCATGACTAGTCCCTGCCTGGCCATCTTTGCATCCTTGGGTAGACCGAAATCCAGTATAAGTGACAGAAGATGAGTGGCTCTTCAGAGTATGTAGACCAACTTGAGTTACATAATTTTCGAGGACAAGTGCAGAACAGATCGGTATAACAACTCCAAACGCCCCGCCCGCCCCATGCTCCACCAGATGGCCCAGGCCTCTGCCGCTCGTTATAGTTTCAAGTTCGTCTGGCATTGCTGCTCTATTGTTGTGATATTTTGCGCTTTTCACTGTTCCTGACAGTTCAGATCGAAACTTTCAAAACAACGGCCTATGCCTATGGTAGTAAATCAAATTAAACTTTGACCCTGGCGTAGGCTCTGTCGTCTGCAATGAGCCCGGATCAATGTTGTTCTTTAATCTAAGACAAAGAGTGAGTTTGTGCCCCAATATCTCCAAACCAAGTGGGTCCCCATGCCCCCCCCCCACGCCCATCCCTCGCCCGCCCCCGCCATTGGTCTCGAAAAAAAGGTCGAGTATAATGTCGACTTGGTCATGCAATAGAGAACCATTAAGAAATACGAGTTGACCAAGTATACATATTTAGGTTGTTGTCTGCATGCATCTGCTGCTGGATCTCGTGAGGATGATCAGCAGAGCATCAGAGCGTGAGGTAAACAGTAACAATGTCCAGTCTAAATTTTAAGCTTATTCGTCTAGGGTCGTGTTTACACGACCAGTGGTTGAAGGAAAAGACCCTGTTCCAGACACGTCTAAATGCAGAGCGACATGCTGATGAACTGTTAGATTGTGATGAAGTTTCTGCAGGAGATTTTCTCGATCATTTACTTGATGTCCATCGGCGAATGTGTCGAGTTTGCAATTGCAATACAGCAACGTCGTAAGTTCCAACTCGACTCTCATTCCCTAGTTAAAGTTTACAAATTTCAACTTGGTTGGGGATTTATTGACTAGTCGTTATGGATTATTACTAACTAAATACTACTGTGGTAATTGCAGCCTTTTTGTAGCAAACTGTGGTAATGTTTATTTTTGAAGTGGTTTTGTTTGTTGTCGGTCAGTGCATCCTCCATTCCATGGTCAGTGCTAGCTAGCTGAGCAGCTGAGTGAGTGTGGCAACAAGATCCCCTCATCCTACTCTGCATGTTATGAATGGTCAGATTGTAACATTGGAATCTGGAATGGATTGGGGGATGGGGATTGGGAAAGGCCCTGAAGAAGTAATAAGGGTTGGCGAGGGGTAACAGGCTGGGTTGGTGGAATGTACGCCTAGAACTAGTATTTTTATACTGTTAGTATTTTTTTTTACTAGGTTTGTTCCACATTGTCTCCACGATGGAGGTGATAGCGGAACAAACCTCACTCATTTCATACTCATATAGTTCTAGGAATAGGTGGAAGGTACTGGGCATGGCAAAGTTTGTCCTGCAGTTAAATGAGCTGCCATAGTACTAGTCAGTAGGTGCCCTTTAAAGTTGCATGCCTGCCCTCGGTATGATCACATTCTAGTCTAGGTGCATCCTTCACTAGCCCACCTTGTTGGGCTGTTATGGCTCTCTTTCAACATCGGTCTTATTACAATAAGACCGATGTTAAAAGAGAGCCATAACAGCCCAACAAGGTGGGCTAATCCTTCACATGATAAGCCCCCCAATTTGTTATTATTAAATAAATTCAAAATTTTGTCTTTACACTATAAATAATAATTATATAGCAACAAATGTGCTTATACACAACACATAATCTTTCACATTCACACTTGGACCTATAATTGTATTATTAATACAAATTAATGTACCCACATCCCCAGACCACTATGCCCATGACTGGTATTTTTAGTGTATATAATAATACTTTTGATATGTTAACCTTTTTAACAGAAAAACAAGAAGTGAATTCTCGGAGTCAAAAATCTCATTGAAGTCTCCTTTATCAGAACTTGCAACACCTCATGAAGCTTCAAGAAGTGGTGAGCTTTGTGATAGGCCCATTGGATTAAATGCTAATTCTAATGATTTTATGCAAAACAGGTTGTCTTAAGTATATTCAGTCTGCAGTAACACCATGTATATCTACTTTGCTGTGTAGATTTGTTCTTTGGGACTACTTCGCTCTGAAAAAGTAGGACAAGACTTTTCAGAACTATTAAAGTAGTCTCCTGAATTCCGAAATCCACTCTGTGGCAGTAGAATAAATAAGATCAAATCTACATAGCTAGTAGATATACACATGGTGTTACCGTAAACTGATTATACATTAATACCTCACCATGCAATGCCTCAAGAATTATTTAGGATGTCCAAAGTTCTAGTGGTTTCAAGTTGGTGTTCTTAATTGTAATGAACTATAAAGCTCATAATCCAGGAGTGCAAAATCTGCGGACCCCAAAACGGTGCTACTGGCCTGATGACCCTAGCCTCTCCACCTAGCCTAGATGATCTATGATAACCACACGATGAACGACCGAACAATAACAATTGTTATTCAATCTGTATTTTTTTATTTTACAGTGGAAGTTGCAGGCTCATGTCAGACCAACACTCCAGAATCACAATCAAGGACTGCACAAGAAACTTCTGATTTAACGTCACCGAGCACACAAGATGGTTTGGATCACTCAGGTGAACTGGTAAGTGTGGAACTGCATTCACTTCCACTTGGACCATAATTGTCTCACCAATCCACTCATAGTGACTGCAAATGCTCTTTCACACATTTTCCCAAACATATTCGTTTGACAAAATACTGTCTGACAATTATTAAGCAAATTTGGGGTATATGGTTTTATGGTTTATTTATTTAAAAATGCCATAGCAGCATATCGCTGAATTTCACAATTGTTAAAAACATAACAATTAAAAAAAGAATACTATGAAAAGCAAAAATGAAAAATGTAGGATAACAAAAGTCACGTGGACTAAGAATATATCTACAATTAAAAAACCAGAATTAGAGAACAATAATAGGTAAAACAGTTATTTATATGTTCAGTAAATTGGTAAGGTAGGGCAAAGGGCTGTCATGAAACCTGTTCAACTTGCATACAAAATATTTAAAAGTTGGTTCTTTGACGCAGTTGCATTGTCGAGTTGTACTCGGGCAAAAGGGAACCACCCCAGAAATCTCACAGAAGTGCTCGCCTTCTCTGCAAATTGGCGGCAAATTTGGTCTCTTCGAGACTGGAGCGAGTCATGGAAATAATTTCAATACAAAAACAGCATGCTCTACATTCAGCATCTTTAGTTGCTTTCCGCTTTTGAATTTGGTTTCTCAACGTTTCTGATTGGTCCGCTGTTCATATGCCATTTATAATACCAGGCAGTCTGGCCTACATGTAGAACGTTGCTTTCCACCTCTCCATCAGCTGATCAGATGAAATCCCCATTTTGGGTTTCAAAGTCTCACTGTGCCTGCCACTTTCCTAGTTTTATGTCAAACTGCACTTGCGTGGCTGCTTCGTGTGAATCACTGTTCAAATCCCATTTAAATAGATCTTATGCATTCATGCCATCATGCCGCCGTCTTAGAGGTAAAACGATGTCCATGTACGCGCGTCACACAGAATGGGCCAATGAGCAACTTTCTTTTGACCTAGCCGAGGGCACCCTACTCAAGTGACATCATGCGCATTATAAGGTCTATTGCAATGTTCCAAAAAGAACCTGTAATCCATTGGAAAAGCTAAATGGGAACTATTTAAACAAAAGGTCAACTGTTCACTCTGGGAAATTTAAGAGCAAACTGAGCAAACTATGTTTTGCCAAGTTAAAATCTCTTTTTTCTTGATTTCAGACGAGTAAAGTTGACAACCAGTGCGCCAACAGCATATTTAAAACAGAGGTTGGAGATGAAAGGTCACCAATATGGATCTCAGATGATGAAGAGTCTAATGTAAGGATTTTCTTCAAAGTGTAAAATTTCATCCCATCTTACTTGGAGAAAAAGATTTGTAGGCTTTTTTTTTAATGAGATAATTATCATGGTTGATCACTTGTTTATGTTTTATTGGTCATCAATATTTCATTAACCACTTCAGCCGTCCAACTGACTGGAAAAAATAGAGAATGCTTCCAAGTTGTCCCAGAGGCTAAAAAATGTTCACCGCTAGCCAGTCCAAAATAATTTGGTTAACACTTCATCCGACGTGAAGGGGTTACATATGGGTAACTTCTGAAATTGTTGCTCTCTGAGTTCACATGATGGTAATATCAGTTGAGTTAATGCAAATCTTTTCAAGTATTCAAAAATTTGTATTTGTCATATGGTCATTTCTTTATTAATTTCAATGCACAGGACAACACTGGCAGTATGCTACAGACAGAGACATCCAATGTTAATCCGTCTGATATTCAGATGTCATCAGAATCCACTGAAGGTCAAAGGTCACATTTTGACCCTCCAATGTCAGTCATGGAGTCTTGTAGAATCCAGCCCCAGGACGCAGAGCAGTCTGATCCAGTGGGAAGCAAGTCCGGCAACCACAATCAGTTCATGTGCTGGGATTGCGGACAGATGTTTGAGAATTTGACCCATCTCCAGCAGCACTGTAATAGCAGCAACTGTAGCCAGAAACGAGGCACAATCAACAACGGCACTGGTGTCCCGATGATTGAAGACAGCCACATCTCAAGTTTGATTGCTGTATCTGCCACCTCCCAAGATCCTTCAACTCACACGTACGGCTTCAGTCAAAATCACTTGGAAGCGGACGTAACTGCCAAGGCTTTCAACAGTGATGTCTGCAACAGATTCTTCCAACGGAAGCGGAATATGGACCATCACAGGAGGATCCATACCAACAATAAGTCGTTTGTTTGCGGCATCTGTAACAAAGCCTTCACACAGTTAGCTTCTCTTAAAGAACATAGACATTTCCACGATGATGTCAGGCAGTACTCATGCCCCATCTGCAATAAAAGGTTTAAATATCGGAGCAATCTGTACGACCACCGAAAAACAAGTCACAGAGTGACACAAACCGTGAACGCTGTGTCGACGTTTCAACCGGCGGTGGTGCAAAGTATAAGTCAAGTATCTGAATCAATTGCTTTACAAGGAACTCAAGATCTTAATCACACTCATCAATTACCTCAATTAACTATTCCCCAAGATACAAGCTTGACAGAGAGTTCCCCACAGCAGGCAGAAAGTCACCCACAATTGGAAGAGAGTCAGAGTGGCATTGCCATAAACCAGGTCAGATCCCTTGCACAGCCCAACTTCTTCATGCTGGACGACCCTAAGAAGTACGTTTGCGACATCTGCAGTCGACCGTTTGCCCAGAGTAACAACCTGAAAAGACACCGTCGGACTCACACCAAAGAAAAGCCCTACCAATGCGATGTGTGCTTGAAATCCTTCACACAAAGCAATACGATGAAGGAGCACAAGAAGATCCACTCGGATCAGAAAGCCTATGGATGCGCCTTCTGCGGCAAGCGCTTTAGACAGCGAAGCAGTCTGGACAAACATAAGAAGTCTTACGCCACAACCGAGGATGTTGCGTGCGGACTTTGTGGACAGAAATTCAAACAGAAATGTACTCTCAGAGTTCACATGGCCAACCATGTGATTTTCTTGCCATGATAGTAACAACTTTATTATCCAAACTATGTCAATTAGGGTATATTTATTGTACCCTGATTGGTACATCTACTCCAATGAGCATTTCAGTAGCCAAATTGGGAAATCTGGTGAAAATGTGAAAACCTGTGGAACTTGACGTACTCAGTCTTTAAGTTTTGAACTCTTAAATGGGCTGTGTCGTCACGATCAAAGCAGGCCTGCAGCTGGTCATAGAATTATGAACTCTCATCCAATTATTGCTTACACGCATGTGCCCTCTGTAGATATGATACGGAGGGAGGGCGTGCACATGCAGTAGTAGGTGAGAGTTAAGCTACAGGCCTGCTTTGATCATGACGATAGTACCCCTTTAAAAATCTTTGGTTTTAATTAAGGCTGACTTCAGTGTGAATTTTTGTGTGTGCATATTTTGTCGTACAGTTTAGTAACTTGCCACTTAATAAATGTTATATAACACCCAAGCAGATCCTTGCCATTTGATTGGAGGATTGTCTGTCACGTGATAGCAAATAAACGTACCATTGCACGCTATGTCATTCACCGTGCATTTTTCGTTCCATTCACCGTGCATTTTTCGTTCCATCCGATTTGTTCCATTGCACGGTGCGTACCACATCATTGCGTGCGCGTGTCTTTGAATATGCAGCAGTACAGTTACTGCAAGGCACATACTACATTACGGCGCCCGCGTGTCTCAAAATAGCAGTACAGAACGCACTTAGTCACTGTTGCATCAAAACAAGCCGAACCAAAAGAAATGGGTGTAATGTCACAATTAAATTACTGTACGCTTTGTTTGTTTTGAAAGATGTTTCCTCCAATCAAAATGACAAAGATCTACTTGGATGTTATATAAAACAAATAATGAATGTTTTTCATTTGTGCAATAGTGAGAATAGTTTCATTCGTTGAAAGATGGAATGTTCCATTCAACTCGGCTCCGCCTCGTTGAAAAAAACATTCCATCTTTCAACTCATGAAAATATTCGCACCATTGCACTCATAAACATTCATTATTTGTATATTATTAAACACTGGGGAATGAAATCAGTGAATAAATTAAGTAATTAAAAGCTATTTAATGTCTGTTTGTTATCTTTGTTGGACACAAGGGAAAAGGGGCTGCTTTGTGGAATCATTGAGAACTAACCTGTCACTAACACCAGGTGTTTTTTTTTCCTAATGTCACAAAATATAAAACTAAAACTTCAAGTACCAAGTTACTAAACTGCTGTAGGCCTTGTTATGTTGAACATTAATATCATTCCCAGTCTCCCCCTCCCCCTTGCTGCGCAGTACAACACAACTACAGAGTGCAGGCTGATTTTAGTTTGAATTAATTCAATTTGCATATTTTTGTATAATTTAGTAACTGCCACTTCAAAAGTGAATAAAATTAATGAATATTTTAATAATTAAAAGCTATTTAATGTCCGTTTGTTTTTCCTTTTGTTGGAGAAAGGGGAATGGAAAGGGGTGGTATGTGAACCTTTTTTTACTTCTTCTTAAGATCTTAAAATATAAAACTGAAACTTAATTTGACTTCAAGAGTTGAGAAAATTAAACACAGGGTGGGTTCTAAATTACTTTATAGAGTCAAGTATGCTTAAAGTTTCCAGTACCAACCCCTGCCCCCCCCCCCTCCCCCAGCTACCTGGTACAGCACCACTAAGAGTGCAAGGGCCACGCCTACTTTTGAAGGGAGCGTATACTTTCGGTCATTCATCAACAAATTAATGACCATAAAAACTTACTTGGTAAAGAGCACCGGAGAGCTGTTGATACTCTAAAACAGTATTAGAAACGACCCCCTTGGAAGTCGTTTTATGGAAAAAGGTAACTTTTCATCCCCATTTTTGAAGCCTTTCTCGGGCATCTGAAAGCATACAATTCTGTGCGGCAAGGGTGATTTTTCTTTCATTATTTTTTTTGAAACTTTAATGACCAATTTGAGCAAAACTTTTCACATGTTTGTTAATTTTATGCATATGGTTGGTATAACCAAGTGAGGATTCTGGTTTTTGACAAATACAAAAAGTGTACACTGCCTTTAAATCTTTTAATTTGGGACAAGTTTGCTTTTGATCGGCAACTAGTGGTGAAATTCACCGCACTGGAACGAAGTGGTGAAATTCATCCAAAAGAATGCAAAAAGAATGAAAAGGAAGTACGGCTCCAAGTTACAACTGCGAACAGCGCTGTTCCGTCCCAACTTGACTATCGTCCCAACTATAGTTGGGACTGGTCCCAACTTGAGTGTTAAAGTTGGGGCGTCCCAACTATAGTTGGGATCGCAGTAAACACAAAGCACCTCCATGAATAAAGTAAAAACATTTAAGTTTCTTAGTATGTAGTTTTTAAGACCACTTTCCCTTGAGAATATTTTAGATTAGATGAAATGTTGGTTTTCCGATAGAAGGGAAACTAAATGCATAAGCCTACTTTGAGACTACTGACGAAGCATGGGGCCGCTGTCAGAGCCCTCTAAAAACACTACATGCATTTACACCGAGTTAGTTTAGCCATGGAGGTAGAATTCTACCTCGACCGGCTCTAGCTCAACCATCAGTTTTGACATGAGTTTGTACAGAGCCGAGCCCCGGGTTTGAAATAAAGAATCTTGTTAAATTAACGCTGATCACATCAGCTGCAGTAGTGTCACACAGATCCATGCATGATCGATCACGGTGTCCATCCTGTTGAACTCTATGGGCGATCCCAACTATAGTTGGGACGTCCCAACTTTAACACTCAAGTTGGGACCAGTCCCAACTATAGTTGGGACAATAATCAAGTTGGGACGGAACAGCGCCACCGCGCGTCCATCCAAAACTTTGTTTGGAAAATGGCGGCGCCCAGGGAGTGGCACATGATTTCCTGTAAAATTAGTTTCCGAAGTGGTTTTATGGTTTATTTCCTCGCTTTGCACAGTGTATCTTCTTGAGTAAAAGACAGTGTTTCCGCTGGAACTAGTGCATCATGAAGCATCGAATCTGGTAACCACATATTTACCTTTATTTCCATTTATTTACTCATTTTATCCATCATTACCTTTCAATTTCATGCCTTTAAGTTTATTTACCTGTTTAATCTTTTCTTTTATAATTATATACTATTTACTAGTTTACTTTTTTATCTTTTCTTATAGGCTAGGCTTTACTTCACTTCAATTCCGCGTAGCTTGATTGAATTTTCTTTTGGAAGGCTTTTATTTATTGTGCTTTTATTGTTTAGCGAGAGCAAGTCAAGACATGGAACCCCAACCCAAATAGTAAACACATGTGAACTATGTTTTTTAAGAAAGATCGTGCATATAAAAGCAAGTTAAATGTAATTCTTTAAAAAGTCAAAGAAATAGCCCTGCCCCTGGTGTTAGACCCAGAGTAACTGGGGCGCTGTACTCCTTTTAATTTTCTTTTGACATCTTCGGTCGTACAACCGAAGATGTCAATAATTTTTTAAGCAGTACAGTGCCCCTGCTGGGTCTACCTACTCCTAGAACTATGCGGTACGTTCCGCTATCGTCTCGCCATAGCGGAACGAACCGCATAGTTCTAGGAGTAGGGTCTACCCTGGTAGAGGTTAAACTTTAAAAAAAAAAATGGAAAAAAAGATGAGGGCAGTGTACAATCAACTGGTGTTTTTTTTTGCTTGGCCTTAATAATAATTATAAAATAATATTTTAAAAAGTCTGTTAGGCTAAACATTTGGCTGTTTGGGGCGGAATCTATGGAATAAAGTTTACCATTTAATGGAATCATGCAATGAGCGAATTTTTTACTGCTATAATAAAAAACTAGCTACGTTGTTCTCTCTCTTTTCAGTATGGTTTCCGATTTCTTCTTCCCAAACACTGGAGGAGTTGAGTGTCATATTTACCAGTTATCACAATGTCTCATTCAACAAGGTCACAAGGTTTGTTTCATTTGTCATTTTATCGAGTTCAACTCTGAATTGTCCACATTTCTTATGGAGAATTCAACTAGGTACTCTTCTGGTGATTCTTACTCTTATTTGTATGCCCTGCAAGCGAGCCGTATGGGCTTAAAGTGATTGTCTTGTCCTTCCGTGTGTGTGGGTGTGAGCGTGTGTACCTGTTAGTGAAACCGAGGACTTTAACAAAAGGGATCCGGGTGTTTCACAGAGAGAGGATATCCTCGCTTTGCTTTCGTGTACAAAACCAATTGGTGACGTTGCTAAAAAACAAACAAATAATGGGAGAACAAAGAGAAGTCCTCGATTTACAAGATTCACAAATGTGTGTGGGTGGTAGAAACATTCAAACCAGGGAACCTATAACAAAAGAGGACAATAGGATCCCAGGTTAGGTGAAGGTCCCCAGTTTTGGAGAGTGTGACAAAACCAATGGGAGAAGTTGCCAAAAAGTACAAACAAAAGAAATACAATAGGAGGTTCTTGGTTGCAGGTGTTTTACACACTTGTGTGCATGTTTTAAAGTGTTACATACAAAGTGTGGACCTGAGAACAAGTCTGAGTGATAGATTGAGAAGGACTTGGCATATCAACATCAAACTTGTTCAAATTGGGGCTTTTTATGTTAAATGTCAAGGTCATTAACAATGGTTAAAACGAAAGTGTCGTCTGAGTGATAACTCGAAATGGACTTTGCATAATAACTCCAAACTTAGTACATGGATTGGTCTTGGGATTCCCATTATTGTTTTTGGGTCAAATGTCAAGGTCAAGAAGGAATGCTGTCTGAACGGTTACTCAAAAAGAATGAAATTAATCTCAGTGGGCATCCATGTTTGGCAATCACCCCATTCTTGTCATAAGATGGTTTGCTTCAGTTTAGATGGCATTCTTAGGCCCGCGCTAAACGGCGCACTTTTGCCGTGTCAAACTCAAGTGATTTTCGCACGGCAAAAGTGCGGCAATTAAAACGAATCGGTGACAAACGTCAAATTTAATAAAATAGTTTGCCGCACTTTAAGTGTTTCAAAATGGTGACGCGGGAGAAATTTCTAAAGAGTCATGTTTCATGATGGCAATTCGAGCTGTGACACTTAAATAGTAACGACAACATCAAAATAATAGTGTTTCCCACCTTAAATGTTGTCCTTATCATTACCATAGTTGGTGAGTGGCGTTCATCGTCTGTTTTCAAGAGTGTCAAACAAAATCGATTAGCTTATTTTTGAAATCTATAAATTAGGTTTGTTCCAGTCAGAAGTTGTTTCTCATCCCATCCCGGACTACTCCCAGCTACGGTACTAACAAGGAGACGTTCACATTGTGTGTATTTGCAAAGAGCATCGCCTGACTGAGAATTTTATTCGATTCGACGCGGCAAGAGCGCGACGTTTGTCACCACATCGCGCAACTACCGTGTAGCATGGTAGAGCTTGCCGTGCTACATGTACATGGCAGTGTCAAACTTAAATCAAAAGTTTGCGCTAAACGCCGCCCTTTTTGTTGAATTTAATTCATCATTTTCTAATTGTTTGAGTTCGACACGGCAAAAGTGCAACGTTTAGAGGAGGCCTTACTAAAATCACATTTAATTTGCAAAACATAGTTTATGGCCTGATGTTTTGACCTTAAGAGCAGAGTCTTTCTCGAAGGCTAAATGACAACACAACACATTTAATGTAAGCAGGTATACTGGTGTAACAGACTGGTGTAACAGACTGGTGTAACAGACTGGTGTAACAGACTGGTGTAACAGACTGGTGTAACAGACTGGTGTAACAGACTGGTGTAACAGACTGGTGTAACAGACTGGTGTAACAGACTGGTGTAACAGACTGGTGTAACAGACTGGTGTAACAGACTGGTGTAACAGACTGGTGTAACAGACTGGTGTAACAGACTGGTGTAACAGACTGGTGTAACAGACTGGTGTAACAGACTGGTGTAACAGACTGGTGTAACAGACTGGTGTAACAGACTGGTGTAACAGACTGGTGTAACAGACTGGTGTAACAGACTGGTGTAACAGACTGGTGTAACAGACTGGTGTAACAGACTGGTGTAACAGACTGGTGTAACAGACTGGTGTAACAGACTGGTGTAACAGACTGGTGTAACAGACTGGTGTAACAGACTGGTGTAACAGACTGGTGTAACAGACTGGTGTAACAGACTGGTGTAACAGACTGGTGTAACAGACTGGTGTAACAGACTGGTGTAACAGACTGGTGTAACAGACTGGTGTAACAGACTGGTGTAACAGACTGGTGTAACAGACTGGTGTAACAGACTGGCATGGTGTAACTGGTGTACTCTGTTACACCAGTTCATATTTGATATGTTGTCTTTTAGCCTTTGAGATTTTTCTTGGTTCGAAATGTCACACCACACACCAGGGCTCTCCCCATGTACAAGCTAGCGTATCGGGCTTAATTGCATTTATACCATAGGTCCTTTTGGTTGGTAAGCAGTTTGCAACAGCTTGTTCTATTTTCACAAGTTTAATTTCTTCTTGTATGGTTCAATTATCTTCCAGGTGATAGTTATTACACATTCTTATGGCGATCGTAAAGGAGTTTATAATATGGCTAACAATCTTAAGGTGAGTAAGATTTGACGCTTTGCATCATGCAGGAAGAGAATTTGTCATGTACCTGGAAGAAGGGTGTAAGGTGCCGTCTTCCATTTACACAATATACTTTTTGTCCCTGACAAAAAGCCGTAAGCAATAAAATGGCTCCTGACCACAGAAATATGGCATTACGTTTACATTTTTGTGGCTAGAAATATCCCAAAGACATATTTTCCCATTCCTATGGAGATCGCAACCTTCCTATAGGTCTCACGACTTCTGAATAGCAGAAAACTCATAAAACTTTTACGCTTCATTTTCTTGAAGCACATTTTTGCACATTTATTATGTACGCCCCTTTTCTGGTGTAAAACATTCGTTCTGCTGGGCACACAACAATTTGTTAAAACCTGTCAATCTTGAGGTAATGTCGTATCGTAGAGTGGATAAGAGCACCGGACTCAAGCTCTGGTGTTTCTGATCAGCAGAGTGTGGGTTCGCATCCCGGTTGTGGCACTTGTGGCACAGTTTTACCATGTGCTTATCTCCAGAGCAATTTATTTGAATTCGATATTTTACCACAACATTTTATAGTGCGTAATATGTATGAGAGGATTGGAGATGTATTTAATTTTCTTTGCTGCTTTAATGTTATACCTACTGTTATTTCTCTGCTTTTCAAACCAAAGATTCAGGCCTTGAATTACATGGAAGCCATGGCCTTCGTTGCCCCTGATCTTGGTTTTGGTGCCCCTTTCAAAAGTTTCCAACAGATTTTGAGATTTTCCAATAGAAGTGCCCTTTTTAAAATGAAAATGGCCTCGCCCTCTCAAAGATGAAAATCTAGGCCTGAAAGTTGATTGTTTGACTCTTTCAGTGCCAAGTTTGTAAATGCACGATTTTTTGGGTACTCAAAAAGTGTCATCAGTCGCACATGTGTGACCCATAATATACATGTGATCACGAGAGGGCATTATCACTCTAACAAGAAATACTATTGAATTTGGGATGTAACAAGGAAACAGCAAGCATTTTGTTTTGTGAGAAATACTTCTTTATTTTTTTTTACAGAATTTCGAAAAAACCTAAAAAAGCTGGGCATTTTTGGTTCAAAATGCAAAAAAGCAGGCACTGAAAGAGTTAAAAAACCAACTGAAGTAAATTTTGGGTAGTGCAGAATGCAGAGTATACTGCTCGAAATGTTGAGACCTCATCAGCTCTTTTCAGAGCCAACACTCCCACAAAAGAGATTTAGTACATGGTTGTACCCGCAAGTTCACTATTTATAGTTACTTGTTTTCACACCATGCAAAGCTTCAAACACCACTTGAAGTAAATTTATTATCTGAAACTGTTTGGCAACGCAGGTGTACTACTTACCGTTTATCGTCTTCTACAACCAATGTGTGTTTCCAACGGTGTTTGCCACGTTGCCAGTCATACGTACCATTCTCATCAGAGAGGGCATCACCATAATCCACGGGCATTCTGTAAGTTCCTCTCCAGTATTGACCTTTATGCGTATTGATGTCATCCAACTGACATCATTAGAGGAAAACCGATAATAAAATAATTGAACTGCGCGGAGTTGTACATGTGGATTGGCCAATGAACAACCTGCTTTTGCCCTCTAGGTGAGGGCGCCCTAACGACTTGATGTCATTTTGCGTAAAGTCTATTGATCACCAAGAAGCCATTTGCGGGTTAGATTTGAATAATGTCTGGTACAATGACTTGCTTAATAGTCACAAGCGATTGCTTAAATCTTAATTCCTCATACTAGAGACAGTTGCTTTGTCACATGGTTTGGGGTTAACCTCTGCCTGCAAGTTGATCCAGAGGTTGCAGGTTCAAGTCCCACTCTAGTAAATTTTTCTTTATTCAATCCAATATTATATTAAAGGAGGATAAACATTAAGCGGAAAGTATACCTTTGGTTTTTGGAACCTTCAATTGTTGTAATCCTATATACATGTACAATACAACTAACCTGTGAAAATTTCATTTCAAAATGTGGTAGCATCCGAAAATCCGGAGCGGTAATGTCGACACAGGAATAATAATCCGTAATTTGAATACACAATCTAGCACTACAGTAACGTTTCTCAGATTCAAATTTTGGGGGATATAAACTGATATTTTTCCATAACCATATTACTTTGAAGTGAAATGATTCTCAAAATGCTTTTTACTACTGAAATACTTGCTGTACTTCTAACCAAGCAAGTTTTTTATTGCCATGAATTTTGAGAGTGATTACCAAACGTATACCTTTCCTTTAAGTATGTGAACCATTAGAATATTTGATACGACTCTTTCTCTATAGGCGTTTTCCACCTTGGCTCATGAGACGTTGATTCACGGCCGCGCAATGGATCTCAAGACGGTCTTCACTGATCATTCTCTCTTCGGCTTCGCTGACATAAGCTCCATACTGACAAACAAACTCCTGAGCTTCACACTAGCTGACATCAACCATGTTATATGCGTATCTCACACCAGGTAGAAAACAGCTTTCTCACAATTAGTTTTTATTTTATTCAGACTTCAGATACAAATCATTACCAAGGTTGTATCCAGCTGGCGGCTATAGCTACGGCTACGGCTAGATTTCCAGGTCATCATGTGTTGAAGTATAGGATGCCCTTAGCAACAGTCATAGCCATATCCGTAGCTACCAACTTGGATACAGCCTAAGTCAAGACTTGGATGTCTACAAATCCTTGTTCAGTCCAACCTCTGTAGGTGTCCTGGTGAAGAGCTGCCCGGTATCCAACCAGATACTCAATTCTTTGGTAACTCAACACCAAAATGTTTGGGCTGAAATAAGACTGGTATGCCTTGCTAAGAATTGATGGCCCGAGGGTAGGGAACCACATCGTTACATTTCAATGAATTCATGAGATGGCGTTTGGAGAATTTGTGGGTTGTTAGTTCAGAGGAGCACTTTATTCAGCGACAAATCGAGGCAGAGCGGTCAAGCACACCGGACTCAAGCTCTGGTGTTTCTGATCAGCAGAGTGTGGGTTCGAGTCCTGGTCGTAACACTTGTGTCCTTAAGCAAGACACTTGACCATTATTGCTTTGACCCTTGGATGGGATGAAAAGTTACACTTCTCCCTTAGAGAAGGGGTTTGCCGAGGTGTTTCTGCCAGTGGCTGCTGAATGCACCACAGCACCTTGTAAACCCTTATAAGATGCTACATAAATTGGTCTCACAATTCATAATTACTTTAAAACCTGTCTTAAAAATTGTTTCCCATCATTGTTGAAGCACCTTAAGTACCTTACTGGTGGATATGTGTGCTATATAAGACTCCAATTTTGTATTATTATTACTATATGAAATCCGTCCTGTATTGTAAGGTTAAAAAACAATTAGCACTTAATCTACTCCTTAAGTGAGGACCAGTTCATTTGATCAGATTTCAAATGCAGAAGGAATAGCTTTCAAATCCAATAGACCCTTCCCCTGAAATGTGTAAATTGCACATCGCTTATGCGCACTAACACTATTGGTTGGCAAAATGATGGAACATCGCTTTTTTTGTATGTGGCTGATGGTGGCATGACGCATACGTGTTGTGCGTCTGCTTAGTGCACATCTCTATGTTGTTTGCCAACCAATAGTGTCTTTACGCATGCGTGAATGTAATTAGCATATTTCATGGGAAGGGCTAATTAATGTTCCTGATTAATTAATCATCCGTTCTTTTCTTCTGGTAAAGCAAAGAGAATACTGTTCTGAGGGCGTGTCTTCAACCAGACATCGTGTCCGTCATACCAAACGCCGTGGACTCTACAGTCTTCTTTCCAGATCTCAGCAAAAGGAGGAAGGACAGAAGTAAGTTTAGGAAACTCATCTCGATACTTTGGTATAGGGTTCTCTTCCTGAAAGATCCCCCTCTCTCTCTGTCCTCTCTCCCTTCCCCCACTCTATCCTTGATATTCTTCTACCATCTGTGCCATATTCTAAGCCTAATACCGGAGCAGCGGGTACCCCCCCCCCCCCAATGTTCTCATACTTTAACACACTATTGTCCCTTCGTACAGAAATACCCCCATCCTTAAATCCTCTAAAGAGTTCCTGAGACTCCCAGCTTACAATGAAGACACACGAAGTGCCTTGGCCAGCTCTTAAATTACTGAATTTATTGCGGTTAAATGAAGCAATGTGCAAGTTGTCTTTCCAAATCAAAAGCCATCCCAGAAAGCTACATCGCTTGTTTTGACTAAGTAACTACTAAAAATTCAAACAATCTTTCATTTCCCCCCCTATTATTGCAGTTACTGTTGTTGTCGTCAGCCGTCTTGTATACAGGAAAGGAATGGACTTACTTGCGAGGGTCATACCAGAGGTCTGCCAGAGGCATCCCAGTGTTGACTTTCTTATTGGTAAGTATATTACATTAGGCAAAGAGGGGTTCTTTGAGTGAGAGTGGTGACTCAGTCATAAACGGCAGTTTATGACTGAGTCACCAATCTTTTTATTCATTTAGTGAAATGAGACGTATCAAAATCAGGCATCACAGTACAAATATCTGTGGTGACTCACTGACAGTCAGGGGTGAGGGCCTTCGTTCCCCCCCCCCAAAAAAAAAAATGTATATACACTGTATATATATATTTATAATAAAAAAAGTCCCCCAAAATGAAAAAAGAAGAAGAAAAAGTCCAACCAAAATTGTATAAATCCCTTGCTCTTTTGTATGCTTTCTGCTTCTCTCTATCTTTTCATTTGTTTCTTGTTTATGTGTGTTGTGTTGTCATTCCGTTGAAAAGACTCTGCTAGGGTCGAAACGTCAGGCTATTTTTGTATTTTAGTATTGCAACAAATTTTCTGGTGCAGTAACAACTTTGTATAAACTAGTCTGGTGCCTTTTCAATGGCACTATTTTCAATGGGGATTCTAAATTAATATCTGGACTCTTGACTGCTCTATGATAAGAGCAAGTCATCAGACAGTTCCTTTTGTAATATGGGAAAAAAAACCAATGACAGATGGAAATATTTGTTTTGTTTTGTAGGTGGAGACGGTCCCAAGAGGATTGATATTGAGGAGGTGAGAGAGAACTACCAGCTTCAAGACAGAGTCAAGATGCTGGGAGCCCTGCCTCATGGTGACGTCAAAGATGTAAGATTTAAGTTTAACCATTTAACCTCTGAATTCTTGCTCGGTGATCATTTGGTTTGGTCTGAACTTATTAATGGTTTTTGTCCAGCAAGAAACTGCTGCTAAAATATAGGATTCAAACTGCCTCTAGCTGCTGGGCAATCTCGGTGGTCTAGTGGAAAGACATCTGCTCTAGAATTGGCAGTGGTCATTGGTTTGAATCCCACCCGAGTAATATGCATGTGGATTTTTTTCACAGAGCTCTGGAAAGTACTGAGTATATAGTGCTTTACACACATCGGTGTGTGGGTAAAACCAAATTGTATTCTTTATTCCCGATCTTCTTAATAAAATTGTAGTTATTGATTTATGAATAATTTTGTTTTTTTCAATGACAGGTTCTCAACCAAGGTGACATTTTCTTGAACACTTCTCTCACTGAGGCATTCTGTATAGCTATCGTGGAGGCAGTGTGCTGTGGGTAGGTTCGGAACAATTTTGAAAACATAAACAAATTTTAGCATAAAAAAGTTTTTGTGAAGATAAATCTTGAACAATGAGTATTTAAAAAACTAGTCAAACTGTGTATTAAGGTTTTGGATTGGAACGGGAGAATATCAGCATTTCTTTCCTAAAACTTTGTTTTCATTTTTTCTGGGAGGGAGTTGGTTGGAGGGACGGGTTCAGAAGGCGACACAGAGGTCTTATTTCACGGAGCTGTTGTAGGAGAAATGTTGCTTGATTCATTTCTTTGCTAAGTACAAATTCTACAGAAACCAGTCACAAACAATGTACATGATATACTTTGGCTGGTAGCCTTCATATGCTGCTTGTTTGATGCTTAGCAAAATTGGGTGCCATAAGAAGCTCTATGAAATAGTCCCCTGTGTAGTTGCAGGCAAAGTTTCAGTGATGTGCAAGGACTGTAACTCTTTAAATCAATGATGGTGATTCCCTTTGTCAGTTTGCAGGTGGTCAGTACAAGAGTTGGTGGGGTTCCTGAAGTTCTGCCAGATGACCTCATCATTCTCGCCGAGCCAAGTGTCAAATGTAAGTTTTGTTTGAATTTTTAATACTCCTGGCTAATCAAAACCTAAAGATTACAAAACAAATTCTCTATTCACAAATTCCTTTGAGATGACATGGCCTCAACGTGTCACCTGTGAAAGAAGCTTTTTTTGTAATTTATTTTTATATGGCTGTAGTTGCGTTCATAGAACATTTTAATTGACTGTATTTTTGACCACGTGAGGGCGCTTTCAACAGAGAACTTCCTTGCATCACAACTACAGTTTTATCTCATTTTACTTGTCCGTTAGTTGTTTTGTTGTACCAATGGCCAAATAGATCATAATGATATAAAAATGAAAGAGAAAAACAGTTTTACTTGTTGCTTCACATAAATTTGGTTCACACACGGACCTCACATGCTCAATAACACTTCGAATTGAGTTTTTCATTTGTTACTGTTCATCTCAACAGCTCTCGTAACATCATTAGACGTAGCCATCAAAAGACATAAGACAGGAAACCACGTCCCAGTACACCAAGCTTATGAAACGATGAAGGGCATCTACACGTGGCAGAATGTAGCTAAGAGAACAGAAAAGGTGAGACGCCAATCTGGACCTTTAAGAGAGCCTTCAAGGTCGTATTCAGTTTTGTGATGCAATCAATTTCCAATTGATAAGAAAGGGAAATTTCAAGTTTATAACCTCATCTTAAAATAGTTTAAAATGCCATTTTATTTGAGAGCGAGGTTTGAAACATGACATCATCAGACATAACTAAATTGGGTCTGTACATTCCAAGTAGGAATTTCCCGCTAGTCAAAAGGTCAAACTCAATGCGGTTTTGATTGAATGTCATCAAAATTCAGGAATGAACTAAAAATTCTCTGCACAAAAATGTACAGACCATGTGTTTGAAATGTGACGTTATCGAATGTTTTAAAATTTTGACAAAAATTTGCACTTGAAAGGTATCAAACACAGTGGCATTTCTGCACCATTTTAAAGTGAGGTTATTTGTTTAGAGACTTTTAGAGACAGTAATTTTGTTCCCACTTTCATGAGAACTCTATCTATTGGAAAATGAGTGCATCACAACATTGAACCTGATCTTGGTAAATGGGGAGTACATTCAGCAAAATCCTTATTCAAAAAATATAAATCTCTGAGATTCTGATTGAACTGACACCCACTGTACCTGCTGTATGATTAAAATAATCAACATTTTGTTTTCTTGAAAAAAATATGTCAGAAAAAAAACCTATTTTCTTGCAATTTTTCAAAAATTGGGACATTCAGTCCCATTAGCGCTTCAAGCCAAAATTGTCTCTCAGATGAATTTGTCGTTGTACAAGCGTTGTATGAAACAAAGATTATTTCTGCACTAGAATTCTAGACAGCAGAAACCAATGTTGCACTATTCTTAAAAATCAGTCCCGCAGTATTTTACAGCCACTGTAATGCCCATCTGTGCTTGACATGGGAATGAGCCTGTCAGTCTTATCAGAGTCTAATGTCGACTATTATTATACTGAACAACTTTTGATGGAGCAACAACAGTTCCTTGAGTAAATGCCTAGGGGGGGGGGTTTGGTTTAACAAGTTTCCATCCCACCACTACCTTTGTCATTGGCAGCTGAACTTCCTGTCAATTGGATTTTATGGTTTCTTTAGAGACCATTCATTTCTGTACAATCATCACAATACGCCTAGACATGGCTACTACTGTTGATTTTTGTACTCTATTTTTTTCCCAGTAAAAATGCCTAAATAAATCAATATGAAACAGAAATTATGTTTTGTTTTACAAATGTAAACAGTATGTTAACATGGAAAACATTGGCAAATGTCAATTTTGGTCATGACTTTCACTGTGACCTCTTTCTGTAAATGGAAGTACGTCAAATCTTGTGGCCGTAATGGGCATTTTGGTACAAGCGGCTTGTGGCCATTAATTTATCACTTTTTTAAAGACAGGGTTGCTCGACAGAAGAAAAATTACTGGAACGAGGTTTGTAAAAATCTCAAGGATAAACCAGTTGGCTTTCTTTGGAACCACCACCTCTTTGAAATAGTGAGAAGAGAGAAATTATACAGTATACTTTTAACTGATTTGAAGACTAACTGGTTTGGTCATAAAAGAAAGAAATAGCTGTTTTACAACCACAGTAATAAAGCTAAGTCCATTGAAATCGCACTTGTTCTGACTCCTTCTATTTTCTTTCCTCTTTTCTTCTTTTGACAAACTCTTGCTTAAAAACCAAACCAAGATTGAATGATATCTAACTTCACCTCAAATCCTACAATCTTCTCATCATTTTCTTCTCTTCTTTTCTAGGTCTATGATCGGACACTGGAGATGCCAATCCTCTCTTTGGCCGAGAGACTGGAACGCTACAATAAGCTGGGATTCATTGCTGGGAAATTCTTCATGCTGGTTGCCGTCGTTGATTTCTTAATGTATTGGTTCTTTGAGTGGTGGGCACCGAGAAAGGTATGTCAGGAAAATTCTGATTTGATTGTTGTTCATTTAGTGTAGTTTTATTTGAAAAGAAAATGTTGGTTTAAATCCAAATTGAGGCCAGAATTAGCTGAAAGTAGTTTTGACACCATTTTGATACATTGAGATGAGGTATTCATTACTGTTAGGGAACACAGGGAACATGTCAGTTAAACAGGCTGAAAATAGTCTGACACCATCTTGGTACGCCGAGATGCGGTATTCATTACTTTTAGTGAACACAGGGAACATGTCAATTTAACAGGCTGAAAATAGTCTGACACCTTTTTGATATGCTGAGATGTGGTATAAATTACAGTTATGGAAAACAGGGAACCTTGGTTGATGGCTTCAGCAATGTCTTAGGTTGGAATGTGGAAAAAGACGTATTCTTCAATGCTGCCATTGAAGCCACAAGCCATTACCTTAATCTTAGCCATAGCCGATCTTGCTTAATATCAACTCACCCTTAACAATACATTCTTTCCCAAGTTGCTGTTTAAAGTGGATTCTTCCAAAGGAACTCAGGTGTAACATTGAGTACACATTTTTGGATTTTCTATCAAATTTTCCCTTTTTGTAACATTTTCTTTTTGTTCTTGGTTTTTTCTTTTCTTTTTCCCCGTCCTTTCTTTTCTCAGAATATTGACATAGTTCCTGATTTGCCTCGATCACACCCAGTGGAGATTGACGAAACTATCACACGTAAAGCTTCAAAATCATCTGGTCCAAAGATAACAGCAGAGGGCAGTATTTATAAAATGAGGCTCAGACCACGAATTGGAGTAAAGGGCGACAGGTAGTACAAGGTGTTGTATCGAAAATGTTCATCAATGTTTGTAAAAATAATGTCACGCAATATTTGATTTTTTCAGGTTTCTATAAATGAGAAATTTGGGTGCTGAAAAGAAAGTTCACCAAATAAATTAAGTAGCAGACTTTTATATTAATTTTCAAAAAGTTCAGTTCAAAAAGTTCAGTTCCTTTAAATATTTTTCATGCCAAAGTGTCTTGTTTTAACTGAAATGCAATATTTGTTTTCTTGATGTGTATTTACTAGTAATATTCAACTTAGTATCTAAAATAGTAAGACTGAAATTTTTACAGGTTGTTAATTTGTCGGCAGGAATTTCAATGAAGCAACGTTAATAACTTGCACGCAATCAGTCATACAACAGTGTTTTTTACCCAAATAATTTCAGCTGTGAGGGGTAAGCCTTGTTCCGCACAGCCTTATTTAACTTGACCCAGGATAAAAAGCAATATTTGGGGAAAGTTTGAAAGTAGAAAAATAGGCTCAAAACTGAAAAAATCACAAGGGGTAAGTCCAGCATTTTTATCAAATTTGGGCCAATTTTTAAGCTTCAATTTTAGGCTCTTAAATGATGAAATAGGCTCTACTGATGCCTTTTTATGTAACTTTACCTAGGATAAAAGCTATTTTGGGGGAAATATTGAAAGTTGAAAAATAGGCCAAAAACTGAAAAAATCACAAGGGGTAAGTCCAGCATTTTTATCAAATTTGGGCCAATTTTTAAGTTTCCATTTTAGGCTCTTAAATGATGAAATAGGCTCTACTGATGCCTTTTTATGTAACTTTACCTAGGATAAAAGCTAATTTTGGGAAAATATTGAAAGTTGAAAAATAGGCCAAAAACTGAAAAAATCACAAGGGGTAAGTCCAGCATTTTTATCAAATTTGGGCCAATTTTTAAGTTTCCATTTTAGGCTCTTAAATGATGAAATAGGCTCTACTGATGCCTTTTTATGTAACTTTACCTAGGATAAAAGCTAATTTGGGGAAAATATTGAAAGTTGAAAAATAGGCCAAAAACTGAAAAAATCACAAGGGGTAAGTCCAGCATTTTTATCAAATTTGGGCCAATTTTTAAGTTTCCATTTTAGGCTCTTAAATGATGAAATAGGCTCTACTGATGCCTTTTTATGTAACTTTACCTAGGATAAAAGCTATTTTGGGGGAAATATTGAAAGTTGAAAAATAGGCCAAAAACTGAAAAAATCACAAGGGGTAAGTCCAGCATTTTTATCAAATTTGGGCCAATTTTTAAGTTTCCATTTTAGGCTCTTAAATGATGAAATAGGCTCTACTGATGCCTTTTTATGCATCTTTACCCAGGATAAAAGCTATTTTTGGGAAAATATTGAAAGTTGTAAAATAGGCCAAAAACTGAAAAAATCACAAGGGGCAAGTCCAGCATTTTTATCAAATTTGGGCCAATTTTTAAGTTTTCCATTTTAGGCTCTTAAATGATGCAATAGGCTCTACTGATGCCTTTTTATGTAACTTTACCTAGAATATGGAGAAAAAAATCATAAGGGGTAAGTCCAGCGATTTTTTCATTATCAAATTTGGGAAAACTTTTCAGCTGTGATTGTAAGGGGTAAGCCTTGTTCTTCAAAATGGTAAGGCATAAAGCGTTGTTTTAAAAATGGTCAGGGATTGGCCTGATTGCCTTGTTTCTCAAAAATGTTCCTCAAAATGGTAAATAGTTAGCCTCAGTCCTAAAATAATATGGAGGCACCCTAACCCTAACTTTTAAATTGTGTGGTGAACATTGTTCCTCTAATATGTAAAGGGTAAGCTTTAACCCCCCACAACTGCAAGGCTCAGGACTTACTCCTAAAAATGTCAAAGTTTTAAATTATAATTTAGGTTAGCATATATCTTTCAATCAAGGTTTAACACCGAGGATATTAGGGTTAAACTGATGGTGTCTTTCAAATACTCCAAAGAAAAACAAAAGACTTTTTTCTCACTCTTTGTGCAGTTGTAGTAGACTTGTTTTAATACTGAAGATTTTCTCGAATACATGATGATAATCCATAACAACAGATCAAACAACAGAACGTTCCTTGCTGCGATGAACGTCTATCTGAGGCAATAGAACTCAAACCAACCTGTGAATGATACTTGTGTTTATAATAATCCTTGATAATACATTTTGAAAAGCCCTTTATAAAGTCTCTCAGGAATGCTTAAATGTTTCAAAATATCAATATCACAACGAGTAGGTACTTGACATGTGCAACAGTAAACTCCACTATTAATAAACTAATGCAAAATTAATTAAATGTTTAAAATACAGTTTCCACTTCTGTTAAATGCATGACTGTTAGAAAATATACGTGTGATGTTTAATACAACCTTTTTATATTAAAAACACATTACATGTCTAAAAAATAAATAACCTGAAATTTGATTGAAAGTTAAATATCTGATATTGTGCATAGAACAATGTTGCTGTCATTGTGTCTCTTGAAGATGTTATTGCAGTTTAGAGACAGTACTGTGGTGATTAAGTGCATCAGGTACATGTAGCTGTTGACCCCATTCCCCAAATGCCCCACCCTCGAACGCTTGCAAGTGTGAAGTGAACTTAATTGGCAGTATTTTTGGCAGCATGAGGGCATGTGTGAACCAAATTGACATGATGCGAAACAAGTAAAATAAACTGTGTTCATAGTTGTTTATTTTGCCATTGATACAAGAAAACAACATACAGGCAGTCAAAATAAGATAAAACTCTAATTGTGATGCAAGACTACTTGAATGTTAGGGTGATTCGGTAAAAAAGTCAAGTCAATGTTTGATTTATAATAACAATGTAATTATACTAATTATACAAATACTATCCTTGTCCCTGTACGCCTGTCTAATCCTTCTTGATCCCCTTCTTATACTTCCTGAAAAAAAGACCAGGTAAGAGCGCCACCAACGCCATCCCTCCTAGTCGCAGCATAACGTTTAGCGTAATAATCTCATTGAGTGAGGTCACTTCAGATAATATACTACCAGTTTGAATGCAGATGAAGTTGTAAGGCATTAAACCTGGAACAGAAAGACAAAACGGAAATACAAAATGAAAAAAAAATTATGGAAATACAAAACAAGAAATTGCCCTTGGCATGGTTGCTAACAGTGACATTTAATGAATCAAAAGCTGAAGACTTATGCCTTTTGACGCTTGGGTCACAGATTGTTTTTTTTTCAACATAATACTGATTTATAGGCAACATTATACAGAAAGGTACAATAAAAGTATCACGTGAAAGTCTAAATGCTAAGAAAACAGCAAAAAATGTCACGTGTCACGGTATTTACACCAGAACCAAGTTAAGTGAAGTGACAGCCTGCAGGCTGGAATAGTTATTTATATCATTTAAGACCACAACAGATCATGTTGAAGAGTCAGACAGTAGGAGGGTTATTATTGACTCTTTATAAAGTTTGTTTTCAAGTTCAGGTAAATGTTGACAAAGGGAAGTAACCACTGATGCCAAGGAGGGCTACGTAACAATTAAACTGGTAAAGAGAAACACTATACTTACCAATTAATACAGACAGGAAGAACTGGAAGAGAGGTATTCCGATGATCGGAGAGGTCATATTAAGGAACCAGTTTGGTGACATGGGAAATAATCTCAGAAAGAGTAAGAAGAAAAACAGGCCATCAAGATTCTCCTCAACCTGACAGTAGAAAAATTAAAAAACAAATCAAATAACGATTTATAACTTTACTATGGAAATGAGAGCAAGGTCTCATGAATAACTCCAGGGCCCAATTTCACCGAGCTGCTTCAGTAGATAACACTGCTAAGCAGAAATGAACAGAATACCGGTTACAAATTGTACATGTGACATGGCAATTTGGCTGGTAACCTTACTCTGGTAAGCACAATATTGTTGTGCTTAGCTACTTTTTGTACTTAAGCAGCTCTATGAAATTGGGCTCAGCTTTTATTCAGGACATTGATACCTACTTTAATCAATGGCATTAAGGAAGTGTCTCAAATGTCAGGTATATTCTAGGAGCAAAAGAACGTTACCGTGGGCTACACCCGCCGGACCAATCAGCTGGACTGCATCATTGTACTGAAGTACGGGAGCAATCCAACACGAGTGAATGACTCACATTAGTATTTTGACTGTTCCAAGGGAAAGTTCCGGCGCTCCAACGAAACGATCCGTGAGCATGCACTGGAATATTTGTCCGATCCAATTAGAACGTTCCTACTGTTCCGACGTTTGAGACACTCACTAATGACTCAAGGTTGGTGGGTCTAGGGTTTTGCTAGAAAGCAGTCTTGACTGGGGACACTAGTTTTTGTATCAGTTGCCGATGGGGGGGGGGGGGGGGGGGCATTGACCGGCTAGGAGGGACTAGGCAAGTCTGAAATTTCTCATCCCTGTATTTTGTTAGAAACAAACCCTCAAGCATTCACACAAACAGGAGTCCCTTAACCCCGGTCAATCTAAAAAATACTAGACGACTCTCTATTGAACATTGGTGCATACTTAACAACCCATAAAAAAGTCTCACCAAAAATACGATTATACAACAAGCAGGGATGCCAAGAACATTCAGTAAGTATCCAATGAAACCATTTTTCTCTTTCTTCTTGGGTAAACCTGGCAGATTTACTTTTCAATTATTTAAGATTATAACATGTATAAGAGAGAAAATTGATAGCACACTTGACAATGACCTTTGGGGTCTTGGGTCTGATACTTCATGGAGGCATTGCCCCTGGTCATTGCCTTGGTGCCCTTTGAAATGTTCCAACATAAATTTACAGTTTCCTCATAGAGGTGCACTTTACCAAGGAGAAAACGCCTTGGTGCCCTTGCCCTTTTTTCCAAAACAAAGCATCAAGCCTAGTTCGTTACCTTTTGCTGCAACGGTTGTACCCTCTGTGAGAAGTACTTCATGACGACAGCTCTACCAAAGAGATGCGACAGGAGATAACAGCAAGAGGCTCCAATTGCAGTCAGGAGACAGCAGAGTGGAAAGGCATACCAGATACCAAACAAGGCACCTCCTAAAAGGTTCTGAAACATCCAAGATAAATCCATTCAAATCATTCATAAAGGCCTGACATTTTGTTCTTGCATTTGGTTCTGATAACTTGTACTAAGGAAACTTGCATTCAAGCTTTTTGCAAAGTAACCTAAGGAGGCTGGAAAAGACTACGGCCTGTTCTTTGAGATGTTGTTTACAATTCAATCGTCACAAGTCGTCTGCTTTTTTAACTGCGCCTGTTTAGTTTGTATGAATGTTGGGAGATAACACCAGATAGCCTTTAAAGAAGAGGAATCTATCCCCATGATGTAGTCCTAACACTAGTTTTGTACACCCAAGGGGGCAAATGGCACCTGAGGCAAAGCTGAGGGTTGTATTTGCCCCCCTTGGGTGTACCAAACATCATGAACCCCATCACAGCCTGCAACAATTGTATACTGGTATCCTACTGATTTTGCTGCTTAACAGAACATTTTTTAGCAACAATATATGCTTAAAAGCAGATCTTAAAAGTTTAGGTTTAGGGGCATGGAGGCTGTAAAAGTATCAAGGCTGTCTTTTGATTTTAGGTACTTACCATAAATACTGATCCTGGGATGGCAAACGTTTGTTTGTAGAGGTAAGCGCTACAGAAAAGCAACATGACGTACCCATAGTTATTGGTTTTGTACTCTTGTAGTACCTCTGCGAGATTGTTGAGATCGTCAAGATTGGTGGGAAATCTCAGCTGAATACTACGTCAGTGACAGAATGGAGAGAGTGAAAAAAAAAAAAATGAAAATACAGGGCTTACATTTCAAGACAATCTCCAAGGAACCACTAGTCTACAGATACAAGTAGATCAGCATCTTGACTGGGCCAGTAATATTGCTACAATGTAAGCAGGGCTCGAATTTTACACTGGACTGCAGGCCTCGGGCCAGTGATTTTAGCCCATGGCCAGTAAATTCATGACTGGACAAGTCCGGCGGTCTTGTGAATTTCAATTGAATAGTAATACCTCACTGTATGTATAACACATACATGTAATGGTGTTCAAATGTTGAGCGAGTCTGATAAATATCTTTCAATTCTGGGTATCAAAATATATGTACACATGTACCCATAAGTCATCTTCTCTTAGTGCTTGTTCAAATACAAACAGTTTACATGTACGTTAAACTGTAGAAAGTTTGTTCTCAGTCATTGAGGTTCTGGTTTTTAAAATAAACTCTGGTCCGGTAACCATTTTGAGCTACAGGCCCAGCGGTCTTGTTGAATTTTACCCCAAATTCAAGCCCTGATGTAAGACCAAATATATTTATCTTGCTTGTAGGAGGGTTTGACTCAAAAAACTTATCTTAAGAATGATGTGAAAGGCAGACTTGTTTGGTTGAGAGGTCGATCACTGGCCAGGCCTGGGGGGGGGGGGAGTGCTGCAGCACTCCCAACTTTTTGAATGGGGTGCTGGAATATTACTACTTTTTACTAGCATCACTTTTGTATAAAATGCAGAATTCTAATCATAAGAACAATTCACACCTAATCAAAAGTAATCCCTGAAAAATTATAACAATACATTTATTACAATCGGGCCACATTGGCAAGCTTTTGCACTTGCCAAATCGGCAATACTATTACTACTAGTAGTACTATCATTCATTGTTACAATGTACTGTAGCAAGCCAGCAACCATCATCTGATCATCAGGCAGGGATTGCTGGGTTTTTCAAAGATTGCTTAGCCTAATTTGGGGCAACCATACCGTAGCAAATTGCCTAATCACGGTCCAGTGACAGAGTTTGACTGAGGTACCGGTCAACTTGATCCGAGGTCAACTCGGTCCGAGTCAACTTGGTCCGAAGTCAACTTGGTCCGACGAAGTCATCATGGAAAAAAACATAATAAAAACATAACAATAGAGCCATGTTCCTTAACATATTAAATACAATTCTACCTCCATGATAAAACAAGCACTACAAATTACAAAATTTCCAAAGCCTATGTATAATTTTCTTAATTAATTATTGCTTTCCCCAAATATATTTTGTATTCTTAATCTTAAACAAATGTTAAAAGTTTTGTTTATATTATTTTCAACCAAATATAATTTCTTCAATTGTTAGTGCTATTTTGCCATTATTTATTTTATGTGTTTTTCTTATTTTTGGAATGAGAAAAAACATCTTCAAACTGCAAAGGAAAAAAATATGTCTGACACAAACTGCAAAAGTGCAAAGGAAAGTTCATTTTCTACCATGTTTTAGTGTTTCACTTCAATTAACCTAAATCATGCTTTAAAAAACATGTCTTTTCAAACAATATAATACAATGATTATTACTAATTTCTGAGATATTACATAATGTTAATATACTTTAAAGAAATGATACATCATTGCAATACAGTCAATTACTTCTCGCCACATCCCCGTCAACCACACTTTATTAAAATTTTCAGACCTACACATGTAGTTGACTTCGGACCAAGTTGACTTCGGACTGAGTTGACTCGCACCGAGTTGACTCGCACCGAGTTGGCTTCAGAACGAGTTGACCCTGATCCTTTCACTGGGGCGCTAGTAACTAGTACGTACCGACCAATAACCAAAGAAAGATGTCAAACAATTGGAGTACAGTGCCCCAGTCTGCCAGTCATGCCAGTTACTGGATGAAATTGAAGGTACTTATTGCTTTTTATTGGGCGTAGGGGTCCAAGTAGCCCCACTTGCGTGGCCAAGGGACAGGAAACCTGAATCCTTGGCCACACGTCGTCACCTATATTTTCGTCAGCCCTCCGATTAAAAAATAGAGGCGCATTCCCTAAGACTAAGAGCGGGTCGGCGGTTTAAACCACCTCAATGTGTTCACCTACCTCTTAGAAGTCTTAGCTTGACCTGGGTGTTTTGGGTGAGTACATAAATAACAATTTCAAAAGATATTTCAATTCAAAATTGTCAACTTCATCCGATTTTTTAGAGTTTCCTTGGCCACACAAGTGGGGCTAGGGTCCAAGAAGCGAAGGGATTCCACTGTCAGACTGTATAGTGTATAACTATTTTAGTATTATTGGCACTATTATTTATGGGGCAAGGCTAGTGTAATGAGGTAGTTTAGTACAACCATGGAGGTAGCTACCTCCATGGTACAACCATATAGTTTTACACAACTACTACTACTACTAGTAGTACTAGTGTACAACAAACAAGTGTACTGTGTTGTGTAGTGGGCGGATCAGCTAACACCAACCTGCCAACGACATGAACTGATCATTGATGAACGTTACCTTTCATTCCCCGAGGCGCTTTGAAGGTTACTTGGCAGCGACGGCAAATTGATGGACAGCAGGTACAACCAGATTGTTGCCGATATGAAGGCAAACCCACAGGCAAAGAAAGCAGTCAAAACTGCCATAGTTCTTTAGAAACAAATACACTTTTACAGAATTGTCAAGATAAAAAAAAGGTGAACGACCCATCAGCTCATGGACTGCGCCATCTTGGTGACTCCCGCCCTCAACGTTGGGACGTGCTTACTGCTCTGACACCTAAAGGGGGTGGAGCTTAGTGGCATGGAGAGGGTCACACCCGAACCCGATAATGACCGCAAAATTTGTGTTTTAAAAAGTACAACAATTAAAAATATAATAAACATCCTTTACTGGTACTTCACAGTAATATTGAATGATGAAAAAAATAATAATAATAAAATAACAACCCTTTGGCGTAAACATAAAATTCAGATTGGTAAGCATAGCCCATTTTTATCGAACTGTCACCCACAAACGATGAAACCCTCCACGGAAACCCTAAAAGAGTACTCTTCTATCGCAGCAGGGGAAAATAAAAACTTCTGGGAAATTAGTTCCTTCATTAAACCCAACTAAACTCACAAAGAACAAACACAGTCATTTAACAAACCAAACACACAATTGAATATTAAGCCGGTCTGGTCACTCTAATGAACACAGCATTTATTTTTTATTGTGCATGCCATCAATTTATTCACTACAAACTGGTGTTACTCAAAGTTGACACACCACACAAGTTTCAGATAAAAAAATACCCCAAAACAATTTTCAAAGTAACTGCCAATCCTAAACAATTTACAACATTTTATGTCTGCCCCCCCCCCCCAATCTCACCTAGATGCTTAAATTGTGGAGTTATGTGTAAATTGGAATGCTTTTAAGAAAGAAAAAAAATAAGTATATTAAAAAATTTGGAGCAAGCAATAGCATGAATTGAAGCAAAAATATTTCTTTAGAAAAAACACTATTTTAAAGTTCTACATAAGTGCATATTTTAGTCTGTTAAACAAAACTTATTACCAATGCAGCTGGTCTGAGTAGAATGATGGTTTCTTTAAAGTTTAATGTCATAATAATCCATTAAGACCATTGGCATGGACACTTTCACAAGTACTGATAACGTGTCCATTAGCCATGTTAGCTGTGGAATGAGGTACATGTTGGTCTAGTTGGTGACTAATTTGGTCTGACAGGTCACTAACTGGACCACTACTCAGTTTATTTCACGGTTAACACATGCATACCCAGTATTTGCAAAGTTGACATCACAATCTCAAACAGCCCACTCACTGAGGTCAAAGGCAGACCTATCATTGGCTGAAAGTTGTGCGGTGGAGAGAATACAATTGAATGTTTCTATTGTTTGACCTCAGCCATGGATGGAAGTATATGCAAGGAGACTAAAAAAACAAAAATTACTAAAATATGTAAAAAGAAACCCACTTCCCATCCCTACAGTGTCCTGCAGTCCAATCTTAACGTAATGTCTTTTAATAATGTCTGTTAAAAAGTTAATGCTTCCCTATTTGATAAACAAAATTGATTAATATGTTTTCTTTCTTTAAACAAAATAATGAAGCACTTAATGTTGGCTCAATTTCACAAAGATGTAAAAGCTGATATTGTGCTAAACGAATTAATTTGCAGTTGGGAACCAGTCAAGAGCAGTGCAGATAACATTGTATTTTGGCTAGTAACCCATTTCTGCTAAGCAAGATTTATGCTAAGCATCTTTTTCTGCTAAACAGCTTTGTGGAATTGGCCCCTGATGGTGGGTTGCAAAGTTATTTCAATTTTTTTTGGGAAAAAGTTTTTACCAAATAACAGAATAAAATAATTATTGGAAAAACTACAATTCTCACAGTCTGTTTTTCTTTTTTCCTTAAGTTATTTAAAGTAAAAACAATAAATTCATTAATGCTGAAACATTAACTTATTTCGTATATAAAAAAACCTCTCAGCAATAGAATGTTCCTCTTTATAAAAAAAAGTCTTTGGTACTTTTAGTATTATTTCTTTTAAACATGACAAGAAAACAGCTTAAGTGTTTTACACTTACATACAACAAATAAAAACCTTATTGATTTGTTCACTGTGTTAGTAATACATTTCATTGTGGTGACCATAAACAAATAAACAAATATTGGAATGGTAAACAAAAAGTAGACACAGGATTTATTTTTGGAAGAGCAAAGTTAACTTAAAAACCTCTAGTTTTCAATGCAAAAGGAAGTCATACGTACCATGAACATTAATCAAATTAAAGGCTACTATACATGATTGGTACAAAATAGAGGTTGCAGACGGTGTTTTATGTTTTGTGAGATCAACCATATGCATTAAATAACAAACTTGTGAAATCTTGAGCTGAATCTGTTGTCTGAGTAAGGTCAAGTGAAGAACCATGCATAATTCTCGGCATGTAAACACAGTGTTTTAATTTTGGTAGTAACAACCGAAATGGGCTGTTGCGTTTTTTTGTAGGTTTTCAGATACAGTTTTCTTGAAAAAGACTTCATTTCAGAGGAAAATATTTCACAGGAATGATGGTTTCAGAATAAGTAATCTTTCAGACTAAAGTTAAACAATGTTTTGTTATATTTTATCCTGACCGATCCTGTATAATACCAGTGGTAAAGAAACTTAAAACAAATGTCTGAGAAATACAATATTAGTTTATGCTTGTCATATATTTTGTGCATATTCATATTTCATAACTACATGTATTTGGAAACTCTAAACTTGGTATCTAAAGCATTTCAGACATAAATATTTCTTAGGGTAAACAGTAATGGTATCAAGTTTACAAACAGAGAAAAAGGTGATAACTAAAAATTGTTTAATATTAAAGATTATTTTCAATCATGAGTTTAACCAATAAAGTGTTTGTATATCTCCCCAGCACCATGGACTTGCTGCTTTATAAAGGCAGTGGAAGAAACAACATTTATGCCCCTTGGTCACTGTCTAAGTACTCATTGAATTGTTCAGGAAAAAGACTCACTGCAGCCAAAAAAGGTCTGAGGCTAGGATCAAAATCTTAGGTCAGGTTAACATGATGATATTTCCAGGTAACCATCCATTGGGTTATATATATCAAGAAGTGTCCGAGATGTACCCTCACTGCTAGACAAGTAGATCAAAGAGCACTATATTTTTGTATGTACGTAGAAAATAAGTCACTTTGCACCACACAGACACAAATAAATGCTGAATTAAAGATAGGGTCATAAATTGGTAGATACTCCAAAAATTAATCGCCATACAAACTTTTGGTAAGAAAACTATTTTGAGAAAGCATTCCCTTCTGGATAATTTTTCACACAAAACCATTTGAACCTGAGAAACCATTTATAAATGAATCGTTTCTGCTTCTAAGATTTCTGAGGGTTGACTGAAAATTCAAATTTCCTTGGTGTCCATTTGCGAATGATGCAGCTGGAGATGCAGTTGGTACCTGCTTAGTGTGGATGGATACAAAGTTCTTGATGAAAACATTGACAGTTGTTTTATGTTTTCTGTACCAGAAGACACTGTATTCAGCTGAAACTGTCACAAGTGACTTTTATTGTATCTTTCTTGCTAATTTTGTGTGTAAATCAGCATTTCGTTGGACAAAAAGCAATCTATGACCTACATGTGTGTAGCGCTGGACGATATCACGATAATATCATCACGATACGATATCGAGAACAGTATCGTCAATATCGACATCGGTTTTGAAATTCTCAAAATATTGTGACTAACACGATATTCTTATTAAATCGACGATACCTTTAAGATAAAAAGAAATTCCTCTTCCCTGAATGTTTAAATTGGCATTTCATTCAATGGGGAAACACTGTTTTTGCCTGATCAGATTGAAAAAGTTCGGCATTATAATCGATGAGCCTGTGAGTACACCTTGATTGTTTTGACTTTACTGGCCACTACTGGCATCTCAATCAGTCTGAGGTACCTCACTAGTTCATCCCCGTTTGCTGACCTTCCTCTCCTCCCTCGCCACTTCCTCAACGCCACCATGACCATCACGTCAGGGGGATCGTTCTTGTGGGTCTTCTCGATGACTGTCATCTCGTCTTTACTGAAGTGGAAGACTCGCATGAGGTCATGCAGCTCCCTCTGACGAACGTTGGCTGCTACACACCGAAACATTCTCTCAATCATTGCAACTGTAAAATCAAGTTACAGAAAACTGTTTAATTAATATGCCAAGAAAACATCTAAATAGTATGGATGTTTTCAGTGACCTGGCGTTTCGACCCTAGCAGAGTCTTTCCAGAAAGCCAAAGGCAGCACTACAAACATAAACAGGTATACTGGTGTAAAAAAAGCAGTCAAGTGGAAATAGATGATGGATATCTATAAAGCACACAGAGAAAGCAGAGGGTGAACAGAGAGGAGGGTAACAAAAAGGGGAACAGGGGAGGGGCTGGTTTGACCACAAGAGGTAGAGAATTCACAAAAATCTAAAATTGATTGGAAGAGGGAGATAAATTGATTGGTGATGAGGCAGACTGGAGGGGGCAGATTTGTGGTAAAAAGGAGAAGGTAAAGACAAATGAATATTTTGCATGTGTAAGGCCCGGAGATTCATCTTTGAGAGGTCAAGGCCATTTTCATTTTGCAAAGGGCACTTCCATTACAAACTCTTAAAGTCTATAGGAAACTTTTAAGGGCCACCAAGGCCAAGCGGCCCCAGTGTAATTCCAAGCCTGATTGTTTCTTTCCTTACACTGTTCTTCTTGCTCCATTTAGTAAAACCAGCTAGACCTTAAAACCTCAACAATTTCAAGTTAATGTGAGCCAAGATAAAGAATTAGGTTAAATCTCCTTAAAGAAGTACCCCAAGGTCCAACTGAGTTTTGTAATGCACTCATTGTCCAGCTGATGGAGTCTTCATGAAGGTGGGGAAACAGTTAGAAGTCTCTAACCTCAGGCTAAGAGTGTAAAATATTATTTGATACTCTTTCAATGCGAAATTTGAAACATGATGGACAGCAAAAACAAAATGGTCTGTACATTCAGATAAGGAATTTCTGCGTCAGTCATAAGCTCGAATTCAATGCAGTTTTGATTGACTACATCATCAGAATTCAGGAAAACATGTGAAATTCTCTGTACAAAAATGTACAGACCATATATTTGAAATGCACTTCAAGGGTATTAAACACAGTGGCATTTTACACCAAATTAAACAGGTTAGAGACTTGTAATTTGTTCCGCATTATCATAAGGAAAATGAGTGCATCACAAAACTCAATTTGACCTTGGAACCCTTCTTTAAGATGTACTTCTTATACTTGAGGCATCGTACCTTCTCTTTCCTCAGCTACTTGTAAGAATCTTGTGATTGGCTCCATCACTCCACCATCACAAACATCACTCGGTGGATGCGACAATGGATTTTCCTGTAATCTCAAATCGCTCAAGCTCTTCAAGCAATCGAACCCCAATGGAAGACGCCGTAGTTTATTCCCCTCCAAGTGTAGAGCTTCAATGTGCTTGAGCTCGCACATGGAATCAGGAAGTTCAACCAAGCAGTTGTCTGTCACATCTAAACTCATGAGACTCTTCAGCTCAGAGATTGTGGAGGGCAGGCTTTCCAGAGCGTTGTGAGAGACATCCAGTTCTTCAAGTTGTTGGAGAACTTGAATAGTAGAGGGTAGGTAAGTAATTTTTGTTCCCTCTGGTTGTGCAAAGCGTAGGACTCTCAGATTGGGGAGGCCACAAAGCTGAAGCGGAAACAGTCCGTAGCAATTGTTTGACAGGTTAAGTTCTTCTAGCTGCTCCATTTTCTCCACATCATCTGCCATGTTGATCAACTGGTTATTAGACATAAAAAGTTTATGGAGCCATGACAAGGTGCAAAGTTCCTCTGGGAAATTCTCAAAGTGATTTTGGCTAAGATCGAGGTGACAGAGATTCAAGAGGTTGGAGATCTGGGCAGGAAGAGAAGAAAGTGAATTTTTCGCCATACTCAAATGTTCCAACATCTGAATTTCACAGAGTTCAACTGGGAAATTCTCCAGCTTGTTTTCATTCAATGTCAGCTGCCGGAGACTGAATAGGTTCTCAACCTCTTGGGGAAGATGTGATAGTTTGTTTTGGTCGAGGGTTAAGAGTTCAAGTTCTGCTAAGGAGCAAACTCCCGCTGGAATTTCCTCAAATTGATTATTCTGAAGGAGAAGTTGGTTGAGATGCCTCAGGTTGGCGACTTCAACAGGCAGATCTTTTAGCCTGTTCCCTGAGAGATCAAGGACAACCAGGCTATGTAGAAGGCACATATCATCAGGGATCTCCTCGAGGCAGTTCTGCCCAAGGTACAGCTCCGACAGGACGCTGAGGTATTTAAATTCATTGGGAATCTTTCTCAATCTGTTGGAATCCAAACCGAGAATCTCCAGCTCAGACAAGTGCTGGATTGCTTCGGGAATTTCAACCAACTGATTGCTGTTCAGTCCTAGTATCCTCAACTTGTTCAGATGCTTGATTTCCTTGGATATCTCCGTAATGAGATTGTGCGAGACGTTCAGCTCCTGAAGTTCAGGGAGCCAGTAAACTTGCACAGGAAGGATCCTCAAGGAGTTTTTCTCAAGATGGAGTTCTCGAAGATTGTAGAAATACTCAACATCAGATGGGATAGTCTGCATGTAATTTCCACACATGCTGAGCTGGACTAACTGATCCAACAAGCATATCTGCTTGGGAAATTTTCTAAAATTGTTGTTGTTCAATCCAAGAATGCGGAGAAAGTTTAACTTGTTAAATTTCAGTGGAAGTGCCCCAAGCTTGTTCTGATTTAGATTGACAACCGTGAGTTCTGACAAGTAAGAAAACTCATCCGGTAACTCAAGCACCTGGTTATCATTCATGTGAAACTGCCTGAGTTTCCTCAAGCCCACAATGTCACTCGGCAGATCTTGTATGTCATTACCACTCAGATCAAGGATGTCCAAGCTAGGCAGGTAGCAAATCTCTACAGGAAAGCTTGTCAGTCCACATCCCTGAAGAACGAGGGCTTCCAGGCAGGTCATCTGCTGGATTTGTGGAGGAATGTAGCTGATTTGGTTGTTGTTCAACAGCAAGCAGTGGATGTAATCCAACTCAAAGGTCTTGTAAGGGATTCCGGTGATGGACTGGTCACTTAAATCTAAGCAGTACTTTCCATTCGGGCTCAAAAAGACCTGAGTGTTCAAATCTTCCATAGAAGCACTCTCAAGTACTGCTCGAAGTAGATTTAAATTCCCTTGCTTGTCTTGTTGAGCCGTCGTCTCCGATGACACATCAGGACCTTCTCTCCATGAGACCTTCTCTGTGGGCGAGGAAGTTTTTTGGGTCCCACTCTGCGGAAGGTTCACTTCTTGAGTAATGAACGCATCTTTCTCCTCAACAGGGCTGTCTTCATCTCTTTTCCCATCACTTTGGATCTTTCCCTCTACCACGTCTCCATCTTGTGAGATCTCTGGTCTGGTTTCTTGATCTACTCCTTCATTGTCAGCACTCGTTTGGATCTTAACCGTTGTTTCTTGCTGAGTAGAGGCATCCATCTTGCCAAAATGACCTTCTTTTATCTGCAAATAAAAGTAGTATTTGATTCCAAAGATGAATTTTAAATCTGAAAAAAAAAATGTCTTTGGCCCTTAGGTCCGCTGCCAATAGTTTTTCCTTTAGCCTAAAAAAATGTACCTAATAATGCAAGTCTCTAGCATACAATGTTCAAAAGTCTTAAAATCCCATGAACATTGCTTCTGTGTGAATGTAACAAAATCATCCACTTCACTGGGCCTTCAATGTTTTGTAGTTGTTGTCGTTGGTAAACAAATTTTTTTTATCAAGGCTGTATTTATTTAAAGATAATAATATAACTAAATATTTGTCCTGTTCTTTTTTTCAAGACTGTACAAGTGACCCTTTAGAGATTATTCATGTCTGTATCATTTCACTACGCCAGTTCCAATTAACACCAAGTAAAAATGTAACATGTTTGAAATTTGAATGTTTTCCTCAACAAATCTTTTACCATGTTCAAATGGAGTCATTCTCCCATTGTTGTTTTGGTTTTTTAATTTTACTTTAAATTTGAATAAATGAATAAATATATAAACATATTTAATATTACATAAATTGTTGCAGTACCCACTGCTAAGGATTCGAACCCGCCTCTAGCCATCGGGCTAGCTTGGTGGTCTAGTGGTAAGACATCTGCTATAGCAATGCAAAGGTTGTGGGTTCGAATCCCACCCGAGTGATTGCCTTCGGATTTTTTTCAGAGAGCTTGGGAAAGCACTGAGCATACAGTGCTTAATACACATCAGTGTAAGGGAAAAACCAAATTAAATAAATAAAAATAGATGTAAAAACTGATCAATGTTCAATGTGTCAACTGACACAAAAGAAGATCGCTGCAAATGTTTAGGTAGTTGATATATTGCTGGTACCGGCAAACTTTTAGTAAACACTAGGCCTATTGCTAGTATTACAGTACGCCAGTTTACAGCAGCCCCCTCTTCAGGTGTACATGGGTAGTCAACTTTATAATATGACGTTTCAAAAACTGCCTTAAAAACTTAAACCATTGATGCATAGCACATTGCGTAAAACTAGACCCTTGAGGTTCGAACTCATAAAAATGGTCTGATTCCCATCTTGAGATTAATAAGTCACAGCTACAATGTATATGTTCCGTCCCAACTTGACAATCATCCCAACTATAGTTGGGACTGGTCCCAACTTGAGTGTTAAAGTTGGGGCGTCCCAACTATAGTTGGGATCGCAGTAAACGCAAAGCACCCCACGAATAAACTAAAAACATAATAATAGTAAATATCATAGTATGACGTTTTTAAGACCACTTTCCCTGAGAATATTTGAGATTGATTATAATTTTGGTTTTCTAAGAGAAGGGAAATTAATTGCGTATGCCTACTTTCCTTTCTCTATGTTTAGACTGAAAGCGTCACCCGGCATGAGCATGAGGCCGCTGTCAGAACCCTCTGGAAACACTCGCAGAGTTAGCGGTACATTATGAGCGATATACATACATGTACCATGGCTCCATGCATGTACTATCAATATCATTCCAAACCTCGTCCTGGGCACCGGCTCTAGGTCCATCATGACAGTTTTGACATGAGTTTGTATACAGAGCCGAGACCAGGGTTTGAAATAAAGAATCTTGTTAATTAACGCCAATGCCACGAGTGGTGTTACACAGTATAATCCACGCATGATCGATCACGGTGTCCTGTGAACTCTATGGACGATCCCAACTATAGTTGGGACGTCCCAACTTTAACACTCAAGTTGGGACCAGTCCCAACTATAGTTGGGACAGTTGTCAAGTTGGGACGGAACATATATGAGTATCGGCAGCACCAAACTAACATTTTACAAATAACACTACAGTTACTGCCCACGTTCAGTGCCGTTCCGGCTTTATAACGGCAGTTGGATGAAGTCGGAGGTCGGAGCAAGCCCAAGCTACCCGGAGTTTGCACTTATAACATGAAATATCATTTAAAAAGACTACTCCGTACTCCAAATGAAGTTTTGAAGATTCTTAGACAGATATGGGGAATGGCATTCAATTATGTCCCCATGGATTGGGAAAATTAGCAAAAAATTATGTCCTCCAGGGAACAACCCTAGTTTCACACTACTATTACTAACTTCTGACAAATTTTGCCAATTTTTCCTACCCATTTGTTGGAACAAAAGAGAAGCTTAACCCTACACTCTGCCTGAGAACCTTCCGAAAAACATGTGGAGGGCATGAGTAGCTACTTTTAATGAGATTTCACTTAATAAATGCAACCTCCGGGTAGCTACGGCTAGCTCCGACTTCCCACTTTTACCAACACCCTTTATAACTTAATAATAACATTGTCATCAATTAGCTGGTGCCGGTAAAAACATCCACTGTCTTGTTTACGCACAGTGTTAAAATTTGATCAAAATTTTGCTTGAACATTATGATAGGCCCTTTATGTACCATCCATGAATACACATTGTTCCCGACTCCACCTTTTGTTTTCCATTGTTTAATTTCGATGTGCATTGAGTGTATTTTAGCATCATAATTTAAAAATAAACAAACAAAACACCATGAAAAGGCATGAAACATGAGATTTGTAAATTTTTACAATTTCGCAATCAGTCTCATCGAACTGATTCAAACTATTTCAAATCATGATATGCACCGATGCGAACAAGTATTTTGAAAGACCACTGTGTACAAAAACCTAAACTTAAATTGAGTGTAAAGTACTCACGTTTGTTCACCCATGTCCCACCAATTTTGTCCGTCATTCGCCGCTTTCGTTTTGATGTAACCGGGCAACTGTGCGGAGAAGGTCAAGGTTCAATAGCTGCAACAGGTGCAGGTCTAGTCAACGCCTCTAATCAGGCCGCTCTCCGCTACAGCGATGCAGTGCCGTAAACCGTACTCAAGTAGCGTAATTGATTGGCTGATTTAACAGCGCCCTCAAGTGTTATACTTTGCCAACCACAATAAAGAGGCGGGGTTGCGCACTGAGAACGATTGGGAAAGGTCTTTTCTTCTCATTTGTTTTCACTTGTTATGTTTGGCCCTTGGTTTTCATAAACTTCACATCATATTAGTGGCACTTTGAGAAGTAAGAAATTCAAAATGTTTTCCCCACAAAACAGTTCAAATAGGCCTAACTAAAGAACATTTGTGTGAATTTATTTGTTTAAGCCTTTCAAATTTGCATGTACACCACAGGTTATTTTGTTGGGTAAGAAATTTGCAACAAACAGCTTATTTTATTTTCTCTATCGGTGGGTTTATTTCTTCATACAAAAAACCAAAACAAAGCACAACGGTATATTAACATAAAAAACTTTTTCTTTGGTAAATTTGTTTTGTTTATACCATACATAATTTCCCTTTTATGCGGCTATATTGTTTTGACCCTACTATTGAGTATTAATGCGGTTTTACATCAGAAAAATAACTGGTGTAATTGTCAAGAATAAAATATTGAGTTTATTTATCAGCGATCAATCGTTTGCACTCATCGATAAAGATAGAACTAGGCTTTGCTTCATTTGATTAACTATGCATACTGTACTACAAACTGCCTGTAAAAGCAACATGTAAACTATTTTAGAATATTTTACGCGGTAAATGACTCTCGGGAATGATCTTCCTTTACCAAAACTTCCTTTTCCCCTCTTTAACACACATTATCCCAGCACATTTGCAAACTGCTCTCGCAAAAGCAGTATTAAAAGAAAAACACATTAATTAGAAATCATCAAATCTAATGTTCCTAATGTATTGTTTCGAATGTCTTTCCAATATGATTCTATGGACAATTTGATTCCGTGTATTCAGTTGGTGGTATCATTTTTCTTTTTGCACTTTTTTTAGTCATCAGTTCCACTGACCATCCGAATAAGTTTCGTCTCGCCCTTTATCGGGTCTGCAAGGTTCCCCCAAAAGTACCACTTCCTTTGTTTCTTGAATGGGTCAGCGCGAAGTCTCTCGGTGCTCCTGCTGGTCTGCTCGATGGTGGGGGTGGGGGTGTCTTTAGCCTCTTCATCAACCACCACAGGGGATTCTGACCAGAAGATCTCCGTCCTAGCAATGTTTGCGTAGCCGCCTTTCTGGCCGTAGATGTAAGAGTACGGGTAGAGGTGGGTGGTATCTGGGGAGCTGATTGATCCGTACATGGGACGGCTGGGGAAAATATCCCCGTCCACCATGTATAATTCGCCTCTAACCACATCGTCTGACTCACTGGAGAAAAACATATAAAACAAGTATTATATAAAAATTTCCATAATGAGATCTGTGAAATTTGTTTATTGCAAAAATAAGAAATTATAAATGATAAAGTTCAGTACAGAATCCATCCATGCAATTAATGTTTTACCACGGAAGCTGAAGGCTTTGAGTTAACAAACATTAATTCTTCAATTATACTTTGACAAAATAATAATGTATGACATCATGACGTCATAACTCCGTTTCTCTTTTTTAATGGAACCTATCTCCAACGCAAGTTAATGTTTTGCCCACGGAAACTAAAAGCTATTCAAAAAAGTAAAATAACAAAAGTAACAATTCTATTCAATCATACTTTAACAAGTCTGGCATCGTGACGTCATACCTCCATTTCTCTTGTGCATCTCCCCCGTTCATCAGCTTGTACTTGTTGATTTCTGTGCTGCGTTGAATCAAGCAAACCGCCAAGATAATCAACAGTAGCAGTATCGTGGTTCCTCCAATCCCACAACCAACGTAAAACCATATGAGTTGGACTCGTAGCTGACAGTGACTTCCAAGATAGAGTATCTCTGCCGATTGGGGGCAACTGTGTTGAGGAGTACAGATGAAAATGTAATAAACAAGATCTGTCTTTCAATCAAAGGTATGTAATTTTATTTTAAAACTAAAATAAAAAACAGGGGATATTGACGTTGTGCTGATGCCACAATACGCATCTCACGTAACGTCACACAATAGTGGATACATTTCTATTCCAGGAAACTGCTACCCATATTTCCTTGGCTGTCCTCCTAACTTAAACTCGAAAGGAAAAAACAACAGTCACAATTGAAAAAATCCAACCAACCTGCATAATATTTCGTCATTGTCTGGTTCCTGATAGCACGTTCCTTCCCCACAGTAACCAGCTGAGGCTTTACAGCGTGACTGGCAGACATAGTAGCACCAGGTTCCCTGACTATTTTGCATCTCCACAATGTCAAGTCCTTTGGGACATTTCGGTTTCTCGGTGTTGCACATGTATGTCTTATCTAAAATAACAATATTGAGAATTATAGAGAACTGTTTGTAGTCTGGCTTTAACAAAATGGATGTCAATGACAACGGGAGTGTGCCACTAATTAGGCAATGGTTGCACGACAATCACAATAAGTTAATGGAATTACACTGATGTCGACTCTGACAATGACAGTGGCAATACCAACAACAATGGAAACGTGGCCATTAATTGAAAGAGACATTGTTCCAGTATCGGTTAATGGTACCTGTAAAGATAGTCTTTCCGAACCTCAGCCTATAATCTTTTCATATATGTCACTCTTTTGATAGTTTCTCCATTTGGAGATTAACTCGAGGATATAATTTCTCGTTACATGGTTAAAGACAATCTTTTGTATTAACCCAATTCACCTGACGTCATATCGCATTGATTTTGGGTTGCGCAATTTTATGAGTCAATGCCCCCAAGTGCTGTGCAAACTTTAGGCAACTCCGCGTTTACACGCTTCACCTTTGACTCCCAAAATGGTGAGCGTCGCACAGTCGTCACGCGTGACGTTTGTGCAAGGCGGGTCACTTCCAAGAGACGATGAACATCATTATTTATAAAATGTGTAAAAGCACCAAGATACCAGACTGAAGGTCGCTATTTAAAAGCTTGCCCCAAACCATGCAATGTAGCATCAGTATTTTTAGCCTGACGAGGAAGTCAAATCGAGCATTTTAATTGGGACTCGGCAAATCACTGTAACGGACATTCTCGGGGTGGGAGGTGGGGGAGGGTCTATGACACTGGTCCCCATTAGTCACACACAGGACACCATTTCAATAAATCTGATTTGTGGTTACCAGTTGGTGCTGAACAGTTCAGACACTCGGTCGGTATCTGTAGCTTCCCAAGCCATCCAGTCTGCACAGCCTTCCAGACGGTATTCTCGTAGATGCCAATGGCGGAGAGGGCCCTTGCCGACGGGGACATCTTCCCGTAGTCGTAGACCACCTCGTGCGGCACAATCACACTACCGGGCCTAAAAAATAAAATTCAAATTTTCATTTTGATGAAAAATAATCGTGGGAGCATAATTAAATGCAACAGCATGAAAAAGAGCTTAATGCGAAGCTTATCTTTAACTTATAAAAAAAAATATATATTTCTTTCTCCTTTCTGAAAGGCTGTTAAAGTAATAGTAACCTTTATCACAATGAAACTGATTTTACTCTTAATTTTACTTTTAATAATTGGTACATGCGAAGAAAAAAAAAGAAAACAAAGTTTTTCATTCATACTTACTTGAGATCGTTTTGATTGATTTCAACGCGATCAAAACCTGACAGAAAAGAGTACTCCACTTCTGCCTATGGGAAAACGGGAAAACATTTCGTAACAACAACAAAATTTTAGCTTTTTTTAATATTTCAAATAGGAATATCAAGTATAAAACTATCGAGTATTCAATTGTAAAGACATTATACTATTGAAGAAAAATTTTTAAAAAGAAAACTAATAATTTCATTTCAATATGTTTGGTCTTAGGGAATGAATCATGTGATCTATTTTATGTTGTTTGCTGAGATAGAAATCTTCCCAGCGGTACAGGTCATTTCATTTATACCTTAGCAACCTATATTAGTGTCAAGATTAAGTTTACAGACAAAAAAGAACCATATTTGAACGTATATAGTGCATAATACAAGACTCTCAACAATAATATGAACGATTTGAGAAACAACTATGTGAAACAATTATATGAAACAGTTTGTTACAAGTTAAACTACTATTGGACCCTATAGCCTCACTATTTTTCAAATTTGTTTCCCGAGAGATTTACCGCTTGTCTGAATTCAGTGGTGAGATGTAGACACACATCAGAGTTCTTATTGACGGTTGTGTCACATGTTTTGTTCTCAAGAACTGGAGAAATTACTGCTATTTCAATTGATATCCTTTTCTCAATCACTGTAAAACGACAAGTACACAGGAGAACAATGGTGGTTAACTGATGTATATGCCGAAAATAACACAGTTTTCAATGGACGACTTGACTTGCGATTTATAAAGCCGTATCCAAAGTGGCGGCTACACCTACGGCTACGAAGGCTGCTAAGAATGTTGCTAATGACATCGTCTACTTCAATGTACGATGATGCAGTGATCCAGCCGTAGCCGCTCCTGTATAGCTGACCATTCAGACAAAGCTTTGATAACGTACCAAAAGGACGACCTGTCTCAACAGCCGATCCGTCTCAACGGACGACCTGTCCTAAGTTAAGTTGTCCAACGGTCGACTTGTTTGACCTGCAGTTTTTATATTTTATATTGACCAGAAAAGTGCATTTTGCGATATCTTGATAAAGGTTAGAAACGATTGACTCACCGACTCCATCGGGTGGATCTGGATACTCGTCATTAGGGACACAACTCGTAGATTCTGTTTACACAACGACAAAGAAGTGCTCAGTAATAACTGTACCTTGTTAATAGTGATTCAAAGATTAAGAAAGTGAAACTTGAGAAAGCTCTAGGCTAAAGTAAAATGAAAAATAAAATCATTCTGAAGGACTTTCAAACCTATCACATTTACAGTCATTGGTTTCTGATTGATTTATCCTCACTTTTTGGAGACATGATAAGCGTATAGGCTTGGCTTAATTTGGGTTTCAGAGTACCTGAGCAAAATCTTCCTGTCCAACCATCTGCGCAGTCGCAAGAGCACGTGTCTTCATCCAAGTCTCCCCCATTCAGGCAGACATCTCCACTTTGACAAACTAAACAAGAAAAAAAACCCGCAAAATTATCAATTTACATATATTTCCTTGTCATAAACAAAGTGATACAATAAACAAGGTAATAATTAACACTAAAAACAGTTATTATAGGCTTGAAAAAGCAAAGAAAGGAAACTGAGGCTAATTAATTGATTAGCCGAGGCTAGCAGTAAAATCAGCCTGTGGACAGACAGAGACGATACAAAATGAAAAGCACAAAACGTAAAGACATGAACAAAACAACCTTAAAAGCAACAACAACGCTAAATAACTAGAATTAAATGCAAATGATGTTTTAAAAAAGGAACAAACGGTCATGATGTACCTTGCAAGCAGTCAACGGAAAGCTACGTAATATTCAGAGAAAATTACACTTTTGAAGGAAGCTTTAAAACAGTTTTTAAATTAATATTCGTCAATGGCTTTCCACAAGGCCAGAGATGAACATATAAAATAAACGGTGTTTTTCGGACGAACGAAGTTGGAAATAATATGATCATAGCGAGATTATTTTGCAATGAGAAAAGTAAATAACGGTCAATGGTTGAAATGTGTCACCTGAGCACAGCAACCCGGCGTAGAGGTTTGGGCAGTCACATCCACACGTCACGGCATTCTGGTAAGATCCGCCATTTTGACACGGTTGGCAATCTATATAATAAGTTGTTTCCTCATATTATTAGTTACCCATTTGGAGTTGAAATAATTTGTTAAACGTAAAGATTGTTACTCATTTGGAGTTGAACAAATTTTTTTAAACGTAAAGATTAAATACATAGATTGTGACTGTTTTATTTTATTTTATTGTAATGATAAGTTATTTTACCATAAGCAAGAACAATTTCACCTGTGCAATTGTTTCCGGCGTAAGGCGGCGGGCATTCACAGTTGCATGACATGTAAGAAAACTTCCCGCCATTTTGACACAAGAATATGACCGAGCATCCTGAAGGTAATCGGGTAGAATTTGAACATTAGCATGGTCGAATTTCAATGATAGGTTTCACTGTAGCAAAGCATTATTATGGAACTAGGCTATAGGGTTGTAGTAGTAATCGCGCAAGTCTCGCGCGTTTTGAACAAGTTGGGAACCCATGGGGTCTCACTTTACATGACGTGCAAAGGAAACAAAACGGTGCATTTGGTTAAACTGATCCCAAGGTTTGAAAACGCGCAAAAACTTGCACTGTCGTTTGCGCACCAACACGACCTTTTTGCTGAAGACAGTTTATCAACAACTTCGATTGAGAACCAGTCGAAAGTACCTACACAACACATGGCACTTTGGTTGGTAACCTTTGCTTGCTAAACAGCAAACAGCGAATTAGCCTTCTATAACATCGTCCTCATAACACATGTGGCCTCATGAGACAAGCAGAGCGTACCAATCGAAACGTCGAGGCATTAAGAAACAATTTCTTGTCATGGTCAGCAAATGTTATTAGTAGACCGTCGGCCGTCCAGTCGTATCTTACAGTCTTGTTCTCTTCAACAGAGGGTTTACTCAGTAACCACTTAAAAACGAAGATAATAATACCAAATTGCAATTTTTGCTTGTTCCCACGCTCAAATATTGCACATTATTTCGTACTTTGACGACAAAAATCGCCCTAATTTGTGCAACGATATACGGTAACTGAGTCAGGCGCGAGTAGGTTGTCCAATGAAATTTGGTCTCTCATCAGGCAATTGACCAATCAAAATTGGTCTTATGGAAGCGTGCGGATGTACGAAGGAACGCGCTGCGACGTATTATGTAGAAGCGAAGCGCATTTACGAATTTGCACAATTTGGAGATTGCGCTGCTCATTCTGCATTCCAAGACTGGTCACTTAATATGAAATTGAGCAAAATTTTGTGCAATCTCGATATTGTGCAGATCTATAAAATGCGCTCTACATAAACAAATTTTCACGCAGCTGGATCGTCATGTGGGCAACATGTCAGAAACAGACAGCGAGAAGCAGTCTAATTTACAGTGTTTATGCCCATTTGTGTGATGTTCATGAAGCCTTTACACCTATAACTGAAACATAGTGGACAAAATTCAGACAATGTGTGCAGATTTGGAAGGAACTTGACGGAAAATCAGCTGAAATAGCGAGAAGTTTCTTGCAATAATAGTGGCGGTGATGGTGCAGCTCATGCAAGCTTGCGCTGCTGCACTAAGTTAGTACCTAACGCAACGATGGTGGTTTTCCCCCTTTTCATCGGAAGGGTTACCAATAATCACGGATGCTACAAACAAAGACGGGATGTACTTGCCAGGCAGAAGCGAGATAAGGAACATGTGCCTGCTGCTGAAGGTTAGAGAATTGTTTCAAGTTATATATTGAACATTTATTTTTGACATTTGTGACTGCATGATTAGTTACTAAGCATGCTAAGGTTGAGTACTCAACAGACTTAGAAAAAAAGTCGTCTCTTGCTCGTCTTATTATTTAGACTTTGTCTGAGATTGGGTGGCTAGCTGCGAAACTGTACCGCAGTAGCTATTGTATTCGCTACCAACATTTCTATTTTTAAAAGTTTTATAGAGCTGGGCGGTGAGTCGAAATAAATTGGTCCACATGTTCAACATGTTGTTTCAACTGGTTATGATGTACACAATCGCACCATTATGATGGGTAGAACAAATTTTGCCCTGGCTTCATCCTTCAATGTAAATGTCACAAGAAAAATGTTTAAAAAGAAAGAAAAAAAAACAACAAGAGGTGTTCATGCACGTATTGCACGGACACACTATAATAAAGTATAAAGAACATGTTGGGCATTCAGACCCATATTTGTACACAGTACTCTTTGTAGCCCTGATGTCTAAGGCTCATGACCAAGACTCAAGAGCTACGTTTATCAGCTACACTAAGTCTTGGGTAGGTGCAGTAATCAGTAACCCTCCTCCCAGTCCCAGTGGCCTTTGCACGAAGGAGTGTCCATATTTGCAAGATTTTCAACATTTTTACAAATACAAAAAATTCATAAAAAGGGAACAAAAATTGTCTCCATGAGTGGGGAATTAATTGTAGCACCGAATAAATTGTTTAATTCCTCGACAGATCAACAAACAAATTCAGAGACTGCCGAGCCTGCATATCTTTCGAGTTGCCAGTTTGAAATAAATTGCTTGTAGTGACTTCCATAAAATGGTTCCCACCTTTGTATTTTTAAAACTGTTTTGCTTGTTTTTGTTTAAAAAGTATTATTTACATTTTAGAAAAATCATTGAAGAGGGACTTAATTTTGTTATGTATTTTTTGTTCCCCAAACAGATCTCAGTGAATCTTCTCACATCAGAGAGGAAGACTCAGAGCCTGCTCAAAAGAGAATTTGAATGCTCCAGTCAAGTTCTTCAATGAAGAAAGAGGAAACCTTATCATCTGCTCATATTTTACCGAGAGTTTGCATCATTTGCCATGAAACTCGGTATTCAAACGCTTTTTACAGCCCAAATCGCACATTCCACATTTAACCATGAATAATGTGTACAACCCTACACCCCCCTTAAAAAAAGAAAGAAAAAAAGTTGGAGTAAATAAATAAAATAAAATACAGGTAATCAACTTATGCATGTATGTGTTTGGTTGGGTAAAATGGTGGCTGTAGGGCTCTTGTCTGTTTTGGGAAAAAAAGGGGGAGGAGCAGGTGATACTAATGACTACATGTACAAGATATTTTTTAGTTTAGTAGTTTCTAATACCTGTACATGTACTATGTAATTACGCAAATTCTCTACATTGGCAGTGCATGTGACAGGACCATCAATTTAAAACTAAGTTTCTTTTCAGAACCACATTAATTGAAAGTTGCATGTGCAATGTTATGGTCAACAAACAGTAGTAATTAAATGATATTTAAAGGTTTGTGATGAGAAGTAATCAGGTGAAGTGTTTCTTGTAACAAAACACTGTGGTCTGTTCTGAACTTAGGAGTTCTGAAAAGAACCAGGATGCCACATTAAGCATACCTTTCAGTATGATTATGGTTAGCTTTTTTTTAATGAAATGACAACGGTCCAGTAAGCAACAACTCTGCTACTTACAGGTTTTGTAAAATTGGGCCCAGACTGTCTGACTAGAAATTGATAATCTAATCTGAGATCATTCTCCATCACCAATCAACTTTCCTAGCACATCACTATTTTTAAATACTTATTTTAACTTTTTATATTTTTTTACAACTACCATAGAGCATCTTCATGTATATACTATTTTAAAATGGAAAATATTGAAAAGGACATTAACGTTGCATTTACATTTCAATTCTTTATCTTATCACACTTCATTAATAATCGATACACACATTTTGTATTATTCAAAGTGTTGAAATAAAAGGTTAACATTTGTATGAGCATTCCTTTGTCTTTATGCACACAAACCATGACCATTATGACATGGTATTATGTGGTTCTTTTTGTAAATTATGAGTTTGTTATTCATACAGGGGACTGTTTTAAACTCATACAGAGCTGTGGTGTGAAATTTAAACAAAATTTTAATGCACAAAGGAATGGGTTTTTTTAACAAATGATGATAACATTTGTAGGACATTTTCTACAGAAAATGATTTATAGGGACAGGAAAATTCAAGTACAAAAACTAACAATATATTTAATTCAGCATTTATATTTTTGATTATGCAAGTTGAATTGACATTCAATAAATTCAAAGATGGAAATATCTGAGGTTTGTTTCTTTTTCTAAGGGCTGTTTTGACATACTTTGTGGGTTAAAAAGTATATCAAAAACTCCAGTTATTTTACAATCAACATGAAATAGTTTGCTTATTTATTTGGCAAGACTGAACCCCTCCCCCAGTCGGGTTGTTTATACTTGTGATGTACCCCATTCCTTTCCATGTGTTATACCTGAATTGTTAATTGCCTGAAAATAGTGTGTTGGAGCATGGAGTACAGTTGAAAAGTGCACACCAAGTACAGTTGAAAAGTGGTGTTCCAATAGTTGATATAAGCATACAAACTTTTAGAAATGTTGTTAGCATACATGATCTAAAGGTTTCCACATCATAATGTGAATTTTTTGGGGGGTAAACTGTGCCTAGCTGGAGAAAGCCTCTCTTTTTTTGGTCAATTGAGGGCGCCGTTTTTCTTATGTTTTTCTTTATGTTCAAAAATGTGAAATTTTATCCGTGAATTACACATTAATGTGCAACATTTGAGCGTGGGAACAATTGGATTCTTGCTTAGACACATATTATCTACAACTGGGCTAAATTTCATGCAAACCCTCTCCGGAGAGAACAAGAATCGTTTTCTAGAAGGATTTCAGAGCCACGGCCCATAGTCTATAGGTGCTGCCTCAAACCTCATCTTGCAGCTTGTAATAGACAGTGACGTTTGCGACAAGTGCTTTTAAAGCTATTAAGGACAAATTCTCATAAAACAAATATACATCGTTTCAGCCTATTTGAATTCATAACCCTCTAATGTACCTGATATTTTTAATTGATAACCAGTTTTCCAACCTGTAACGTTAGTGCTGAAGCCGCACCTTCCCTCATTTCCACTTTTATCAGAGGCTGTGCAAGTAACTGTCGTGACACCCACTGGAAAGGTGTCCCCACTCTCAACGGTGGTGCCTCTGTCATTTGTACACGTTACGTCCAGCGGACCGTCGACTGCATCAATGGACGACGGGACTGGGGACCAGTTTATGGTCGCATACGTCATGCCCGGGAGTGCCTCAGCTTCCAGGTCTTTGGAGCATGTCATGACTGGAGCTTCGTTGTCTGCATTGAAAGTAAATGGCAATTTGTAATATTTCATTATCTATTATCATTTTGAATTTCTTCCTATTCATTATGCGAGTAAATCCATCAGCCTTTTTGAGATATGGTGGACACTATAGGAGTACACTGTTTAGTCTGAGTGTAAACAGACACTTTTACCCGAAACCAAACACTGCCCTAGTAATAATGTGCCCACCATACCTCAAAATGGCTTATGGCTTAGGCTTTCAATCCTGCTTGGTCTCTGCTTTCGGCATGGAGCTTCAAGGAAAAAGCTCAGGGTTGAGCCGTAGCCAAAGCCGTTTATTCAAAACAGTCTACATGAATAATCACGAGTATTGCTGATCCACTTTCTATGACGTACCTACGACTGTGATGACGAAACTGCAATCTCCCTCATTTCCACTTTTATCGGAAGCTGAACATGTGGTTCCAGAATCACCAACAGGGAACCGGTTCCCTGACTCAACATATTCACCGGCTTCATTGACACAGGTTACATCATCTAAAACACCATCGACGGCGTCTTGAGCCGACGGTAATGGGGACCAGTCTACTGTCGCATCGGCCATTCCGGACTCTACGTTTTGACTGCGATCAGCTGGGCAAGTTACGACGGGGCCTTCATTATCTGAAACACAATGAGATTACACATTGATATGGGACGTACATTTTGTCGACTATTTGCTTGTTGCCGCTTTCTGCTTAGTAATACATTCCGTTTTATCCATTTTCGCCTGTCAGCTTTAAAAGCAATTGGGGTTTTAGGCTCTCGTAGTGCGTTGTTGTAGTGCAATATGACGTCAATACCGTCATACTTGCCACCAATATTGTTTATTCTAAATACCTGTGACAGTGATGACAAATTCGCAGCTGTTTTCATTCCCGCTGCTATCTGAAGCTGAGCACGTGACCTTCGTCGTCCCTGATTGAAATCTATCACCAGTCTCCACAACTTGGTTGCCTTCATTAAAGCAGGTGACTTTGACTACACCTTCAACAGCGTCAATAGCTGATGGAGACGGAGACCAGACTACAGCAGCGTCTGGCATCCCTGGATCCACATTCTCACGGATGTCAACCGGACACGTCACATGTGGGCTTTCCAAATCTAGAAAGATGGGTAAGATTTGAAGCGTTACATGGTGCAGAAACTAGCAACTGGGTAGGTTTTAGGGGGTAACTATTATGGACTGTATGTGAATGCAATTTCTTTAGTGGGAAGTGTTATTTCAGAGAAGAAATGGGTTTGGATTTAGTAGAGACTTGACGTTTCGATCAGTGTGCTCTGTTCGCCTCGTCTGCTGCATGGCTTATTTTCTTCAGAGCAGAGCAGAGCACACTGTTGGAACCGAAGAGGATTATCAAAAAGTTGACGATCAGTTCTTGCGGAATATTTATAATGCACGGACGGCTTGCAGATTATTTTGAAAGAAAACTTAATCCCACAACCCCGAAACTTACATCAACAAACTAATCAAGCTATAATGAATCGCTGTTGTTTTCACGGTTTAGATCTAGTTATCAAGATTTTGCAAAAACAACAATACCTTGAATTGTGACAACAAAGACGCAGTCTGAAACATTGTTGAAGCCATCAAAAGCAGTACACGTAACTTCTGAACGGCCGATATAAAATGAGCTACCAGAAGAAGGATAGCATGAAACAGTCGGAGAGACGACGGTGTTATCTGTTGCTATTGGATCTTCCCACGTAACTACTAGACTGCTACTGTTTACTGTCGTTTTGGTGATGTTTCCCTGGCAGGTGACGAATGTAGGAGGGACGTAGTCTGCCATCAACAAATAACAAAATATACTTAGACAATTATTATTTTGTTTTATTATAAAATGGAAAATCAAACAACCACTCCCTTATTACATACACTCTGTGTACCTTCCTTTTACCCCACGCACTTAAGAAAAACATTCTTCAACACTTACAAGCACTGTGTGGTCGTGTGTAAGTCCACATTAAGCCCCTACATTATGTTGATTTTGTTGTTGTTGTTCTCAGGTTCACACTTCACGTGTAACGCTTGAACACCCCCAACAAACAAAGTTTGAATTTAAGGTTTAACAGTTAACAGCGGTGAGGGTTTAAGAACTTTTGTACTATGTCCGGTTGTCTGCTGTTTGATGAAACTAACCTATTTCGCATGACAACCCGTGCCACTCAACTGCACACGTACACGGTGGGCCGCGTTCATCTCCTAAACAAGCTTCGCAGTGTTCTGGTTTACCTTCATATTCGCAAGTACTACCGTCATCAACTACAAGAAAATACACAATTACAAGAAGAAAGAAAGAAAAAGAATTATCTATGGATCTTAACAATGATTAAACTAAGACTCGAGACGTTTGGACTCAACTCAAAGAGCGGCTCAAGACTTGGACTTGAGGCTTTGGAATCAATGTTTCCCGAACACATCAAACCCCAGCAACGTCCATCACTTCCTTTTGTTGGTCGATTAGAAAGAGTGTTTGAAAACCCACTATCGCACATTGTCTTTTTGATTAAACTGCTTACACCTTTGAGCACAGCCCCTGCACACTTGCCAGCATCACGGGCGGGTCTTGGCCGCTACGTGACCCCACACTTACCAGCATCACACTCGGGTCCTTTCCATCCCGTCTTGCAGCCACAAGGAGACCCAGGTCCAACGCAACTCTCTCCGCAGTACGCTGACGGAGTACTAGCGTCGGTACAACCGGTGCCATCCTCAACTGCAAAGTAAACAAACAACACAGTTCATTATTAACATTGACTTTGTTCCACAAAAACTAGACCATGTCACTTGTTCACTACGTAAAACCATAGAACAAGGAACAGCTCTATGGTAAAACTAGGGCAATAGCAACTCGAGAGCTTGTAGCTATTCACGTGAAAAGGTATTGCATTGTGAACGTGAAACTGGTTACTCATTCACGAAGTGTAAAAAAACAAAGTTTTGGGCTTCCCATCTTCTACCTAACTGCTTTTGAAACAATTGGTTCTCCTCCTTTATCACGATATGTAAAATATATATTTTTTACCCAGAAACTACACAAAATATAAGAATACAAAATCTGCCCTTCAGGTTGCAGTGAAGAAAGAAACGAAAGTGTGACCGGAAAAAAAGGTTGTAAGCAAGAGTGCAGCCCCAAAAAATGTGTGAAACTGATTGTGAAAGTTTTCGTTTTCTGCCATTTAAAATTCATTTGTAGGAAAGATAAATTCATGGGAATGGAAAAACGTGTGTTTTGAGTAATTCTAGCAATAAATATACAGCAGTCATATATATATATATTTTTTATTATAGCCATTTTATTGCTTGTGACCCTCTGCTAGGTCAAAACAGTTTTACCTTGTGTGCCCAGAAAAATGTCGTTTTAATAGCCTTCCGACCTTTGTCCGGCGGCACACGAAGTAAAACAGTTGTCCCCGTCGTGGGAGACAAGACACTTGGACGCATGGTGTTCTATAAAGGACACTTGTCTGTTTTGTCGTTCGTGCAGAGAGGTCCGTCGTGCCTGTGAGCAAAGCGTCGTACCTGTGAGCAAGTCCGTCGTGTGTGTGAGTAAAGCGTCGTGCCGGTGAGCAAAGCGTCGTGCCTGTGAGCAAAGTGTCGTGGCTGTGAGCAAGTCCGTCGTGCCTGTGAGCAAAGCGTCGTGCCTGTGAGCAAAGCCGTCGTGCCTGTGAGCAAAGTGTCGTGGCTGTGAGCAAGTCCGTCGTGCCTGTGAGCAAAGCGTCGTGCCTGTGAGCAAAGCCACACGCACGACGGATCTCTCCACAGGCACGACGGAGCGCTCCACATGCGCGACGCTTTGCTCACAGGCACGACGCTTTGCTCACAGGCACGACGCTTTGCTCACAGGCACGACGGACCTCTCCGCACGCACGACAAAACAGATAAGTGTCCTTTATAGAACACCATATGGACGAGTTTTACCTGAACATGTGACGCCAGTAAAGCCCTGCTTACACGCGCATACATTCTTATCATCACGTGCACACAGACAGTCCGGGGTGGCGGGACTCCCTTGAGTGCAATTCACTCCATGAGCTGATATGCAAAATATACCCCAAATATAAAAAGATAATATTTTATGGTACAACTTCTCAATAGTTCTCTCTGCATTTTTTATTTAAGTTGAAATCACTTCTCCTACTAAAAACTTTGTTCCATAACTAGTTCCCTATGCTGTATAGAAGTGCTTAAAGGAAATCTTTGGTATAAGTCTTCTTTTTTCCCCGTAACTTGGTCGCCGTGGCTGGACTCGCAGTCCAGGGCCCAATTTCATAAAGCCTGTAAGCACACAAACTTGCTCAGCACAGGAAAATCTTGCTTAGCAGGAACAGGTGAACCAACCAACATTCCATAAAATTTACATTGTTGCCACTGGTACCCCGCTCATTTCTTGCTCAGTAAAGATATTTGCTGAGCACAATTTTCTGCTAAACAGCTTTATGAAAATTGGGTCCTGCTGGTTGCTTTAACAGCTCTCTAAACCCCCGCTTCAGAATTGACACAGGGCCTGACACATTTCTGGGTCGCCCAGTATCACCCGAATTCTGCGTCAAACTGCCCCACATTTATGTTAAATTGACGCATAATCCTAGTCAAAATCCCTAGTTTTAACCAGTTTCCTGGTAAGTCTGAACCAATTATGGGCCAGGCCCCTCAAGACCCGGTATTCGGGTCAATATTCTGAACCGGGAATTTTTAGAGCGTGGTTTGAAAAAAATGGTTCTTGCGCCTTTCGACTAAATATAGATCACTTTAAGACCAGAGAGTATTTTTATTTACGGTGTTTAAATAACTATTTTAATTTTAGTAAAAGTAAATATAATCTTAACTAATTAACATTTTTCGCCGAAAACCAGCAAGTGCTTAGTTTTGTGTGTTTGATGTAGCTTTGTTTTGTTGAGGAAAGAATACTGTGTAAAGTGTTCACAGACTACCAAGTATAACTTACCAAATTTGACTTGAAATGAACATGAAGTTACGAGTGAACTATTCGCACCGTCCGTGGCGTTACATGTAACGAGAGTCACGCCCAGAGGAAACGTGTGCCCCTCCGGCTCGTGATCGCAAGACACCGTGGCCGGCTCTCCGGTAGAATCAGGGTCGCCTGTCGGGGGAGGGAAGCCAACCGTGATTGACGTCTGTCCCGATGCTGGAGCTTCGATGAGGTCGTCGGGACATGGAGTGTCGAACGTTGGTGCTGTAGGGCGAGATTTAATAAAGAAGACAAAACATGTGACGACATGGTTGAGCTTCTAAACTAGGACTTTTTACAAGGTGTGGCGCGGAGATGCAAGATGCATCACATGGGCCTCGTTTTTCTTTGCAACCGATCATCATCATAAACACATTTAGGGGTGAAGAGACGTTTGTGTTATACATGCAACACGCATTTTAGACCCCATGGTATATTTTGTGGCAGTAATTATGAACCGGCCGGCAACAATCACCTAGCAGAAAGATGAACACAAACACATTTACAAAATAAAACTACACTGTAATTAGAAGCATCAAACTATGGAAATCATCCATGAAAAACGTCGCGAAGAATATGATTTTCGGGCAGAATTACTGTGATTGTTGGGGCTTTTCCGGCCATCCGGGGTCATATTGACCAAAGTGATATCATAAGAAAACACGTCCAGGCGCAACAACTCAGTGTTCAATCAATTTATTACATTGCAACAATAATGGTTGCCGAATCTCCAACTCAAACACGGGACCAAACGCTCACTGGTCGAAGCATTCGAACCGATGAACAAAGTAAAAGGGGCATTATGACCGGCAGGCGCGCCTCTGGACGGCAGACCATAAATGGTGAACACTCTATAGGTTTTATACCGCGAAACTATTCAGTTACGTAATAAAACATTCCAAGGAGAATTGTACAAAATGAACTTACCTTGGCCAAGGGCGAACGTTACGCACAGTGTCAGCATGATCCAAAAGGAGACGCTCATCTTAAAAAATGATGTGAAAGTCGCAACGAAAAAAAACCTAATTTCTGTCAAATCGGTTGGGGGGGGGGGGGGAGACCACGGCATGCGCTGGGTAGTGGTCGACCAGTTGTTATTTCGCTTCTTTACAGACTGTTTACGCAAACTTTATTTCCAAAGTGCAGGTTTTTTTCACACACCAAGAACTCATCGTACATGGGCCTTTTGAGCGGCATTGGTGCTGAAGACTTAGTGATAGGCAAACGATCTTGTTGCAAGAAGTTGTGAATTGCCGGACTATTTGTTCGAATTAGTTTTTTGAAGCCAGCATGTCTCGCACTCGATGGCATCTATAACACGCCCACTAAACATGCTATCTGATAAATTGTAACAATCTTTTACATTGGCGACAAGTGTTTTTAGCAGTTGCTGACGCGTTAGTTGCCATGCAAAATTTAAGGAGAAAAATACTCTAAAACTGTCAATCATTTAGTAATGTACCAATCAAAATGCATCAAGTAGTACCACCGCCCTACATAATGTATGCTGTTTAAATGAACATTGGATACAGTAAACCAAAGATTATGCACCCTTTAAAACAGTTTTCAAATTTATTCTCTTCTATTACTTTCTCAGAATTAAAATTGATATTTACATTGTTCAAACGATCGTCCAGAAGGACATTATGCATTGCCGTCATCACGTCGCCATAACAACGAAGACATCGTCGATTCATTTAGAAAAATATACAATAACATTTTTGACAGTAAGGACTGTAAAGCTAATGAGTATTTACATTTTAACAGAAAAACCGATCTGTTTCGATGAAGAAAAAACCCATGTAATTCCATCCCATTGATCCACAATATCAGAATGAACCATCTTCACAAGAACATTCCACAAACACACGTACAACGTAATCAAGGTTCCACCTCACATCTTCTATGTTCGAGGTGAGAGTAACAGGTGTCGATTTTACTATCCATTAAAATGATCTTAACAAGAATTTGCACTAATCTGTCATTTAACAACAGATTCTGCTGAATTGGTGAATTCAACCCAAGTGATCTGTAGAATTCAGCCCTGCCCAATATGACAAACTGGCAATCTCAAGATTACAAGAACGTCCAATAAAGTTTTCCTTCCGGAAACTGTCTTCCCCGGCTGTCCCACCGCCCCTAAAAAGCACATGGAACAAACCAAAACCTAGGCCCCACCAAAACAAATAACTATATACGAGATTCATATCACGGTAATACATACGGTAAAACTCGTTTGATAGCTTCTGTCAGTATCACAAACGGTAGCAAGACTTTTGATATCTTATGTACATCACCTGTCACAGTGAACATAATCAAGGGTGATTGATCATGTTTACACAGCCTTCAAAATGTGACCATACCTCTCTTCAGGTGGAATAAAAAATATAAAAAAACTGTGATAAGATCATTCATTTTGTTGAAAACCACAAAGAATTGAAAATCAAAGACATTGGAAACCGCATCGAATAGTGGAGCTACTGGTACAATTAATTACACAATAAAGTCAACAAACAAACACAAAATAATCAACAAACAAATAAAACAACACTTGGTAACGTTTACTGAATATCTAGTCCAAAGCCATGGATGGGTTCAACCACAAGTGTCATTATCAGCTCTAAAAGAGTACCATGGAATTTGTCGACAATAAACCAGAGCTGTTATCTGTGTCTGCCCTAATTACATCCAAGGGCCTCCTGGCAACTAGTATGGTCTCTCAAACTGACCAAAAGATAACCCGAGTAATTTCTTGTCAGAATAGTGCCAACACCTTGTACATAAATCGAAATATCAATGGCCTTTCCCCAAACGTCGGCTTGGGTTCCGACTAAGTCTTGGGCCCCGACTCCTGCTTGGGCTCTCTTATCAATTTTTGGAGTAGTGTACAATTTCTATGGTGTTTCTAAACATCAAACGGAGCCCGGAGCCCGGAGACGAAGCCCAAGCCGGGGTTTGTAAAATGGCCCAAGTCAGCCCGGCAAAAGCATCGTTCCACGAGTCGAAAATTCTCTTGATTTTGTGCAGGGACAATTGTAGAGTTTACGAGAGCAACATTCGAAGTAATAGATTCATGCTATTTTGATGTCAAATTAAAAAAATAAAAACAGTTTGGAGGAACAAAGTATAGTTATTGCGAGGAAACACAATTTTGGCCAATTCGTCAAAGATATTTCAAGTTCAAAACTTGGGGAGCAAACTTCTGGACTATAATAACTTCCAGGTAATTACATCAGTTTTCGAAGGATCAAATAATTATGATTTTGAGGGGAAACAAAATAATATCTCGAACGAAATTATTTCAAAGATAGCAAATGATTTTGATTCTTTAGTTCATCTTTCACAAAGCACTATAAGGTCGATCTTAACTGTGTATAAATCTTAATTGCTAGGTAAAGTGTGATGTCACTATACAATTTACTATCTTAGTGCTTTGTGGGTTTCGAGGGGTCTCCCTGTATAGGGGAATAGGAAACATGTAAACTTAACAAATGTAACAATAAACTAATAGCACGAGGGTAAATACTTCACGAAAACTCGGTCAAACCGTCTGCGGTCCCTGTCCAACAACAGCCGAATGCTGAAAGTACGTAGCTTCAAAAAATATATAAGCTCAATAACGATAAAAGTACAGTGCCTTGTTAAAAAAATGTGGCAACCTTATCAGGTTGTATTTACAAAAGCTACTACTCACGGCAAGCGAACTAGTTTACTGTGACTACAGGCCTAGGGCCTACTGTACTTCAAACATTTTTTTGTTTTACAGACGCAGCAATCCATTTTCCCGCGGACGTAGAGACATTGCTTGTGCATCCTACGTCACAGCTGCAGGTTTTGCCAGCAATTGGTGGGCAATGTCCTTCATTGTCAAAAAAAACCAAAAAAAAAAAACCCAATCATTTGCTGCAAGTGCTATCAGACCACCACTGAAATCGATGGTTGCTTCTACAAAAACAAGTCAAAAGTATTACATGCAGCGGATTCGAATTTTAAGAACAGATTTGTTCCGGTACAGAAATTTGTTTTATAATCAAAGCCGCCAAAATTGCGCCATTTTTTTTTAACAAACAAAAGAAATGCTCTAAAGTAAATAGTTATAGTCTGGTTCTTTTAAACGTATCTGATTAGTATGAATATATAGAAATAGGAAGTCAGACGAATTGGCGTAAAAATACAGCTTAAAAAGGACGAGCATAATAGTTTGAGTTGGAAAAACTTTGTTTCAATGATTTTTTAAAACCTGTCAGCACTTTTGAGTAACTCAATACCATAACGATTATTAAACCAGCAAAAGTGGTCTTTTTTTAATAACAAAACTCTTTGGAAGACATTAGAATTGATCAAGTTGAACTTGTTCTGTTCGTCAAATTCCTTTTAGAAAACTTGCAAAATTGTATTATGGAATCACATCACCATGAACCTTTGTAACACATATATTTATAGTCAACGACAAGACTTCCAGAAAGAACAAGAAAAACAAACTTACAATTGTTCTTACTGAAGCTTTTGCATAAAATGTTGTGAGAAAATACCACGTGGTGCGGAAAAGTATGATTGATTAAAGGAAAATATTTGTCCTTATACTTTAGTGTAGTTATAACAGAGCCAACATGTAGTTGATCTAAAGGTGGATGCAAAAAAAAAACCACCAAAAACCTAAAAACAAACAAAAACCCCAGTATCTTTACTGTCTACCCCCCCCCCCCCCGCCGCTTCCTCATTTCTGATTTACGCGAGACTACAGACGAGAAGACCACGCGATTGATGTGATAATACTCCCTGGATGACGAATTAGTCACGTACTCAGAAGTAATCTCTGTCCTGTGGATGGAATAGAAAAAAAAATTAAAATCCCTCTAAACAATCGCGAGTTCGTATCACGAAAAATAGCAGTTGAGCATTTCAAATGAAACTAAACAATTAAAGACAAAGCTTTTTGCTCTTACCGGCAAGTCGTCATGTTTGCTCATCGATATCTGGGGGCGCTGTATCTTATACTGTCACGGAAAGAATACACAAAATTGTGCAGGTTAGTTACATTACTACTCCTCTATTGGTTCGGTTTCGAGGTAGTTTTGTTTAAAATATCAGATTGGCCCCACCTTCCACAGTCAGTGAACCCTGGTTCGAATCTCCTTCAGAACGGAGCCTCACATAGATTATGGATTACATTTTCTTTCAGTCCCTGCCCGATGAGGTGGATAATTCCCTACATGCAAACAGGGTTTTCTTCCTCATTAAAAAACAAAACAAAACCCGAACGCTCGCCCCCCACCCCCACCCCCCAAAAAAAAAAAACCCCCAAAAACAACTAGATGGGATCAGGAACAAAAGCACAACCTAAAATAAAAAGAAGCTATCTTAATGGACACTTTTTAGAAATATTCACAGAACGAACTTAATTTTTTCCATTATAAGATAAGCCAGTGAATGCGGAAGCAATTTCATAAACCTGTTTACAAAAAATGAGGTGCATTTTATTTTTTAAACAAACTAAAAGAGGGGCACCAGTCATGTCATGTCATTCCATGTTGGTTGGTCACTTATTTCTGCTGAGCGAATTTTTTTGTCTGTGGTTAGACAATTACTTTGCTTAACAGCTTTATGGAAAGTTGTGACCAGGTGATGTAAAAAAAAAAAAAAAAAAAAAAATCATATTTCATTACAAGCACAGAACAATACGGTTAATAATATGAATTTACAACAATGGAGACTATACTAAAGAAGCCCAAGCTTACAAAGGAAGAGACTTGAATATAAAAACAATTCAAATTTTGAACTATACTGGGTACAAAACAAGCGAGACAGACAAACAGGCAGACAGGCGGCACATAACAACGGACAGACAAAGGGAAAACAGATTTAAAATGACGCTGTAGGTATAGGAACAAATAATTAGGCATGTAATGGAGTGTGTAAATTGAGGGGAAAACTGCCAGAGAAATAAACATTCCCAGATACTGGGACAAAAGTCGTTGTTTTTAAATAGTTGTTAAATCGGCCAACAATGAAAGGACAATACTGTTGTTCTCCAATGTTATGTCTATTGTGTAAATATGAACACATGGTTTTTAGTGCGTGTTTTTTTTTATATATTAAAAAAAATATTTTTGATACGCAAAAGCAAATTGCATTTCACCGTGTTTCGTACGTGTGACACTAAGTGGTTGGATAGTGTCTTCTATATTACTACCGCCACACCGCCCTCAACATGAGACGATGAAACTCTACATAGTTCCCCTTACCATCTTACTGGGGTCAATACCCCGGACCATAGGGATAAGCTCAGTGTCCTCCTTGACTGGGTTGGCAGTGAGATTCCCCCAGAAGTACGAGCTTCGTTGCTGCTGGTTTACCCGAGCCAGGTCATCCACGTCCTGCGGTGGCTCCCTGTAAACCGTCGACTCGTACCGGGAGTTACGCTGAGCGGCCCCGGAGTTGGACCGGGACACCCCGTTGGCGCCGTCCTCTTTGCCGTGGATGTAGGAGTAGGGACGGGTCCGGGTGAGCGAGGATGTGTTACCGCGCTCATCGTCAGCAGTTGCCGTGTCACCCACGAAGCCGTTGTTGTGAACAGCTAGTACCTCCCCTCTAAGCTCACTATAAAGACAACCACAAACGAAAACAAACAATAGGTTATGTAATGACATCTGCCCTCTTTCAAATGAACACGTTGCCTTCGGAATGGATGCTTTTTGGGGTTGCAAAAGCGTTTGCTATGAAATAAGTAGGGTTGGAAAGATGTTAAAAAAAGAAGAATATTTATGATTCACACAAATAAATAAACGTCAAAATTGTGTAGTTTTCCTTTGACTTTGTGAACTATAACACGGTCCGCCATTGTGTGGAGTCAAACATTTTAAGTTAAGGTTTCTTGTTAATGTCAGATCTACCAACCAGATCTTTTAAAAGCTAGATAGAGCTGGAGCTGACAAACAACTTCAACATGCATGTGGCATTGCGAACATCATTGCGTAATAACCCATTGTTTTGATAAAAAAATGGTTTAATAAAATTAATGAATACGCCTCCATTATCATACTTGTCTGTATTTTTTCCGTGGTGTCCCTTTTTAAGTTTCTTGTTCTCGTTGTTGCATCGAATCACGCAAGCGATCAAGACGACGATCAGAAACAGAAGTACACCGCCGCCAATACCACAGCCGACATAAAGCCACAATAGCTCGATCTTTAACTGACAGTTGTTCCCGATGTACATTACTTCAGATGTCTGGGGACACCTGGAAGAAAAAGGCAACATCAATTTCATTTAATAGACTGTGCAAGTCTAGCACGTTTTCCGATTTCCTGGAGGCTATTTTTGAAAGTTGGGATTGATGCCGTTTTCGAAATCACGTGTTGGACTTGGGCTTTGCCTTGGACTCCGCCAGCTTTTTGGATAGCGTGTGCTGTTACTATGGGCTTCAAACAGGTGTGCGGAGCCCAAGACAGAGAGCCCAAGTCCAAGCTGTGATTTCGAAAACGGCCTTAGCTAGGCCTTTCCGAAACCACGACTTCGGCTTGGGCTCCGGTTTAAGCTCCGTCAGCTTCCCCCCGCTCCAAATAAAAATGTCTAGCTACGTCACTGGTTCCAGGGACTTTTAATGCAGATTTTAAAGACGGGCATTGACCTAATCTAACCTGCATGTAGTGAATTTATCTCCTTGTCCTTGGGTACATGTTCCTTCTCCACAATCCGCAGATTGACAAAGTGATTTGCAAACGAGGTAGCATGAGCCGTCTTCTTTGGTCATCTTGTCCTTTTCAAGACCGTCGGCGCATTTTACAGCAGCACTGCAAATATCCGTTAAATCTGTAACAAAATGAAACGATTTGTATCTGTTAGAAATCTTTTTTTTTTGCGTCCGCCATCTTGTTTTTCTTCCAAAGTTTAAGTCTTTGTAAGGCCGTGTCCGAAAAGGCGACTTCGGCTACAGCTACAGCTAGATCAGTGCGTCTGCCAATGTTGAAGAATGGGCAGACGCACGCGATCTAGCCATAGCTGTAGCCGAAGTCGCCGTTTCGGACACGGCCTAACAAATTAAGGCTACAAGGACAAAGTAGTCTGAGCCTCTGTTTGGTAAATGGGATTTGCCATTTATTTAATGCTAGTGCACAGGGGACTTCGAACAAGGTCTATTTTTAGCGGTCACGCTGGGGGTTAGCAACGCCCACCCCTACACAAGCCTGTCTCGTAATGTAGCTTTTTTTCAGCAGCACATTATTCAAAAGAAGGAAACAAACGGGAAATCCTGACAACTTGGAGCTCGTTGCTAATGTAATTGTGAGAAATGCAATGTTTAGTGACGAGTTCGAGATGTGCATTTAGCATAAACTCATTAAGATGGCTCTTTTTATTCAACCATAGAGTTACATAACAAGTAGATGTAGAACTCTAATTACACACACGTAACTGCACTGGCCCACCATGGGTTCGAATCTCTATGGCAAAGTACGTAAACAATTTCCCCTTACAAAATGTTGGCTGTGTGAACTGGTGGGTGAACTGTGTTATAAGATGGGTCAGCTCCATTTTCTCAACGGCAAATGCTTCTTGTCGGGCTGTGTCAAATGGTTTTCTATTTGATAACTCTTTGTAGTCAACTCACTACATGTGACATTGGTCAAGTTATCAAACATGGTGGCGCTATGACGATACAGCAACCACTATCGGTCCTCCACTCTAAGGTCAAATCGTTGAAATACAGGCACCTAGGTAAACCCAATTCACGCTCAACATAGACCTAAGTGGATTTTGGATTAGTACATTCATTCCCCTTAATCCAGTTTCAAAGAAACATAACCAGATGGTTACTTTTTCAGAACTCACGCCGAAAAAAATTTTTGCAATTTGTCCGGGATTCATGACTTATTTTATTGCAATTTTGCACAATAACTGAGTAAACACCTTTTGCACATGATGTCATTAGGAGAGTAGGGTGCCCTCGCCTAGAGGTCAACTGGAGGTTGTTCATTGGCCAATCTTGTGCGCCGCGCGTACAAATCTGTGGGTTTCATTGTTTCATCATCGGTTTGCCTCTAAGATGGCGGCATGATGACGTCAATGCATAAGGTCCATTGATCTATCAATGATACGGTCTAATTAAAAAGAGATCAATGATAAGGTCTTTAGACCCCTTGCCTTTGACGTCACAAGCCCAAAACAACATCCTTACTGAGGTCAAAGGAAGATCTGTCATTGGCTGAGAGTTGTGCGCAGCGCGTACACGCGCGCGTCTCTCTTTTGTCCGACCTCAGCGATGATAGCGGCCAGTGAGAGAACGATGTCCTCGCCCATGGTAGTAAAACAAAAGGATCAAAAACGATAAAAAAACTCAATGAATATATGCGATGATTATCGATTAATGATACCTTTAAAGTGAAAGGAAGTTCCCAACTCTTAGTTCGAAATGCTTTATACCTTCTGGTGCTGAGCAGTTTCTACAGTCGGACGACACTGCAAGTTTCCCAATCTGTCCCTTAGACACCGCTGTGCCAACTGTCATGTCGTAGAGGGCGCTTGCCGATAGCTGTCTCGCCTCCTGACTCATCTCGTCGTACTTGTAAATTACCTCGTGTGGAATTATGACACTCCCCGTCCTAGGAAACGCACAAGTCGATTATAAAAAAAACATTAAAAAAGTTGTAAACAATGTATTTACTGATTGGATTTTTGTAAAAACTAGGATCCTGGGTTGTTTGAGATTTTTTTTAAATAAGGCTCTAGAGAACTTCCATTTTGTGTAAAATATATTTTTGTGCGTGTGGCACAGACAGGGAAAGCATCCTGTTAGGCCAAGTAAATCGTAGTGTGCTACATTATAGCCATACGATACTTTCACCAGACTAGACTAGACTTTGTATTGCAGGCACAAAAAAAAATAATAATAATAATAAAAAAACTTTCTTTCTTGTAAGTTTCAAGTGATAACAAAAATAATGAACACTTATTTTCCTGAAACCTTTAAAAGAGACACACTCCGGGGTAAAAAGACCCAGATTCGGGGTTCCACGGGGTCTGACCTATTTCTGGGTTCAGGCTGATGTGGAAAGTGATTCAAAGATGGGATTATTTGCAAGTTGACACATTTCTGAGCCATTTTGACACAAATCCCGGGTCATCATCATCCTTCGGCTGCGGAGCCTACAAGTTTCATCCACCTACGACGATGTACGGCGATTTGGTCTGGTCGCAGCATGCCTTCACCATCTCCAAACAGGCGTTGAACATAATGTCAGGAATGGTCTGCGTTGCCATGGGTCGGTCTATATAGAGCGTATTATCCTTGACATGTTCATCATCTGACATCTGTAGTATTGTGCCCAAGGAACTTGGGTTGCCGAGCATGCTCAACAAAATGGTTTGAGTTAGTGTCGATGGTTGCCACCATGCATTGGTGACATGCGTTTGATGCTGTCAGTACGCCGGGTCATTATTGACTCGTAAAAGTGTCAGACGCCACCACGAGACCCAGACCCGAATCAAATCTGACCCGGAAGTTTTTAGAGTCTAGACTGTTACTGCAAACCAAAGATACATCACTGTTGTGTGGAAGAGTGGACTATCACAAATCCCCCTTGTTTTCGGTAAACATAGACCTATTTTGGGGGTTATTCGTCATGTCGTAGAGGGCGCTTGCCGATAGCTGTCTCGCCTCCTGACTCATCTCGTCGTACTTGTAAATTACCTCGTGTGGAATTATGACACTCCCCGTCCTAGGAAACGCACAAGTCGATTATAAAAAAAACATTAAAAAAGTTGTAAACAATGTATTTACTGATTGGATTTTTGTAAAAACTAGGATCCTGGGTTGTTTGAGATTTTTTTTAAATAAGGCTCTAGAGAACTTCCATTTTGTGTAAAATATATTTTTGTGCGTGTGGCACAGACAGGGAAAGCATCCTGTTAGGCCAAGTAAATCGTAGTGTGCTACATTATAGCCATACGATACTTTCACCAGACTAGACTAGACTTTGTATTGCAGGCACAAAAAAAAATAATAATAATAATAAAAAAACTTTCTTTCTTGTAAGTTTCAAGTGATAACAAAAATAATGAACACTTATTTTCCTGAAACCTTTAAAAGAGACACACTCCGGGGTAAAAAGACCCAGATTCGGGGTTCCACGGGGTCTGACCTATTTCTGGGTTCAGGCTGATGTGGAAAGTGATTCAAAGATGGGATTATTTGCAAGTTGACACATTTCTGAGCCATTTTGACACAAATCCCGGGTCATCATCATCCTTCGGCTGCGGAGCCTACAAGTTTCATCCACCTACGACGATGTACGGCGATTTGGTCTGGTCGCAGCATGCCTTCACCATCTCCAAACAGGCGTTGAACATAATGTCAGGAATGGTCTGCGTTGCCATGGGTCGGTCTATATAGAGCGTATTATCCTTGACATGTTCATCATCTGACATCTGTAGTATTGTGCCCAAGGAACTTGGGTTGCCGAGCATGCTCAACAAAATGGTTTGAGTTAGTGTCGATGGTTGCCACCATGCATTGGTGACATGCGTTTGATGCTGTCAGTACGCCGGGTCATTATTGACTCGTAAAAGTGTCAGACGCCACCACGAGACCCAGACCCGAATCAAATCTGACCCGGAAGTTTTTAGAGTCTAGACTGTTACTGCAAACCAAAGATACATCACTGTTGTGTGGAAGAGTGGACTATCACAAATCCCCCTTGTTTTCGGTAAACATAGACCTATTTTTGGGGTTGAAAGCTATTTTTTTAAATAACTATCTTACGTTGTACATCGGGCTTGTTTTGATAGCGGCGATTGAAATAATTTCCATGACTTTGACATGATTTCAGAGACAAACATTTCTCTGGAGTATTGATATCCCTAAGAAGCTTATAACTAATGAGCTTTCAGATAGAACTATTTTTGTTTTCCATAATTACAAATCCTATCTTTAATAATTTACCTTAGCTCCGCTAGATTTACATTTATTTCCGTGAACCCAGCTAAGCGCTGATACAACTCTACCACCTGTTTGGGAAAAATAGAACATTCGTATTGTATTGCCTTGTTTCACGGTAACTTTTTAATGCACCATAATTTAAAACGAGAATATAAGTAAAAACGAAAACAAAAACGAGATGAAAAAAAGAGAGATAATAAAGTATCCAAATAAGTAAACAAAAAAACACAATAACAAAATAACACAATATAACAATTAAAAAGAACAAAAGAAACACAAGAGGTATTGACGAAGCTCGAACACCTAAAAAAGGAGAAGGGTGATCACATTGCACGCCCACACGACCTGACTGATTGGGTTGTTGAGTCCTGCTTTTGGTGTTCTATCATTCCCCTTCATAAAGATTTCCTCAGCAGGGTCCAAGTTGAGCAAAGAACAACTTTGTGGGGTCCATTGTTTCAGTGTGTAAATGACCTCACAGGTGCCCGTTTGTAAGCCTATATGCACACACAACCATTCTACAAAATACATCCCTGTGGAGACTTCTTTTGTTTTTTCCTTTGTCTCTTCATGGCTTCCCATATAGACTTTGTACACGAAATTTCTTATGGTGCACCCCCGGTCATTAGAATTTCAATATGGCGACCTTTTGTTTTCCCATTTGTTGTTTTGTCCTTGGACTCCATAGGGTACCGAATACGAGCACGCAGCTCTGTGCTGCATACACTCTATATGCATTCCTTTGTTCTTGCACTAACAAAAAAAGCCAAATTCTTCAACACTGTAGAAAAAAAATAAACAAAATGTGTGGACGTGTGTAGTCCATATAGTTTTCCAAGGCCCCTCAAGATGTGGATCTCTTTTGTTCTCAGGTCGTATGTTACGCAATTCGTATGTAACGTTACACAAAACACAACCTGTGTGAACCGTTGAACACTGTGGCAACTTCCTGTTTTTTGATTTATGGTTTTTCTTAATTGCTGTATTTTACGATTTTACTTTTTAGCGATTGTGTACAGGGCCCTTGGTGGGAGCAGTTGTAACACTGGTAAGGCTGCCCCGTCTGAACAAAACTGCAAATAACTGAACAAAATTCAAGTGCAGATTCTTTAAATGCGATAAACCTGAGACTTATACGAACACCCCTGTAACAATATTTCAGAACGATTGTCCCCCAGTACCCCCACACCAATTAAAGGCAAAGGTACAAGCATTGCGGACCGACCGTCTATAGACACCGCTGCTAACGATGGAGGAAGTTTAACATGAGAATGTTTCGTTAAAAAAAGTCACAAGCTTCAGTTCTCATAAGCTTAATCATCCTGAAAAAAACCTCAATCATATCCTAAAATATAGAAAACGTACCTCATTTGTGAACTCGTCGACTAATGATTGGCACTCCTCTGATGTTTTATTGACTGCGAGATTACATATACCCGCGGAACTGTTATATGATGTTAAAGCAATTTCAATCCGAATCTTCTTGTCGCCATCTAAATTAACGAAAAAAGCAGTTCAGATCGTCTCTCCATCGAAATTGAAAATAAATGCAATAAAAGAACAAGCTGCTCCCACGAATTGTGCTAATTAATATACAGTCACGCATGCGCGCGTATACAGACACTATTTGGCAAACGGCATATACTTGTGCACTAAAGGCAGACGCCCAAACGCGTATATGCGTCACGCTGGCATTAGCCTCTTACAACGGTGCAATGTGTGGTCAATTATTGCCAACCAGCGCTCGATTTCACGAAGCACAAAGATTCATCTTAATTGCCATAGTGATGTTGATTTGTGATATCACACTTTGCCCCGCAAATTTTCATCTGAGAAACCTGTCACGTGTACGAAGCTTGATAGATGAAACAACATGTCACCACGCTGTTCGTGCTCTAATCACATCTCGTTTAGACTATGGAAACTCTCTTCTGTATGGGTTGTCCAGCAAAGACATCAAACGCATCCAACGACTACAGAATAGGGCAGCAAAATTAATCTTTATGGCAAAAAAATCTGACCACGTTTCACCTCTCCTTCAACAACTCCACTGGCTTCCTATTCAAGAACGTATAATCTTCAAACTGTTAACTGTCACATATACATGTTAGAATGAAACTGCTCCCCCTTACCTTACTGAGCTTATCACTCCTTACCAGCCAAATCGCACACTCCGTTCCAGCTCAGATACAAGAATTCTCACTAAACCTCAAACCAGATACACTTCATCTTCTAAAGGTTTTTATGCAGCAGCACCAAACCTTTGGAACAATCTTCATTATGAAATACGTCATGCTAATTCACTTTCCGATTTCAAAATATCACTCAAAACACACCTTTTCGATACTTATTTTGCTTCCTAGGCTATTTATTTATTTCTCATTGCTTTGTATTGTTAATTTTTGATTGCTTGTAATCATTGTTGTAAAGCGTTGTGGTACCTTTTTGTGTAAGAACGCTTGGTTCTCACATAAGTTTTTAGCTTTTTCTGAAATCGAGCCCTGCTGTAGTGTTAGTCCGCATGCGCGACATGGGCAAGTTACATTAGCTTTAGTTTCACCAGGGCCAAATTTTATAGAGCTGCTTGCACAAAAAGTAGCTAAGCACAACCAAATTATGCTTTCCAGAATAAGGTTACCAGCCAAACTACCATGCCACATGCACGACTTGTGACTGGTATCCTGCTAACTTTTTTGTTGTCTTTCTTTTTTCTCTACAGCAGATAGGGACATGTTTAATCACTATGTGTTATGCGCTATATAAAAATGGTTAACTATATTATTATTATTATTATTATTATAATTAACTTCTGCTAAGCAGGAAGTTGTTAAGCAATTTGTTCTGCTTAAGCAGCCACGTGAAATTTGGCCCTGTTTTTGTACTAAATGCAAACGATGCAAACTTAACAATGGTTCAACATAAAAAATAAAAAATATAGCCGAATTTTGACTGCATAGGTTGTCTTCAACACGATATGGTTCTGCAGTTAAGCTGACGTGAGGAAACTAGTATTATTTCTTCGGCAAAAATACATGTGCAAACATTAAATAAATACATGAACAAAATGCCCAGGAAACCATAAAGGCAAAACAAAGTAACTGCCGCCAGAAGGCTCACAAATTCTTTTGGTTCAAGACTCGGGTCTTTAAAGGGGGTGGGGAGGGGCCCGTACCATCCGTGCCCCCTCCCTCCCATTAGTTACGCCACTGCCAACGGGTCTGTTCGGACCTGATGAAACCCACATTGGAGATTATTTCCGAGAAGCCAACAACATGGAAATCTTACCATGCAAATAAACCTGAAATTATTCAAATATTTCCTTTAACTACAAATGACACATGATCTAGGTCTTGCTTACCAACATCCGGATATTGATCTTCGGGAACACTTGGCACCGCCTCTGTGTAGGGAACAAACGATTCGGACATTATGTGCTGTAGATTTGTTTGGAAACTAAACTCGTAAGTTTTGATTTCATCGCTTAGTTATTTCATGGGTTACAAGACCCCCCCTTCATTTCACAACCGCTATACCGCTAGAAACACAATCGACTTAAAATGAAGAACGTTAATATCTTACGTTTTCTGAGTAAAAATTTCTTTACACCCCCAAAAAATCACCCCAACAACCAAACAAACAAACAAACAAACAAACACCCCAACCAACAAACACCACAACAAACAAACAAACAAACAAACAAACACACAAACACCCCAACAAACAAACAAATAAAGAAACACCTCAACACCCCAACAAACAAACAAACAAACACCCCAACACCCCCCCAACAAACAAACAAACAAACAAACACCCCAACAAACAAACAAACACCCCAACACCCCAACAAACACCCCAACAAACAAACAAACACCCAACACCCCAACAAACACGCAAACAAACAAACCAACAGACAAACACTTAATCCATGATGATTATTGAATGCCATTTTTTTAAACACCTGTAAGAATCTGTTACAACTTTCCTTAAATGCATTACCAGAAATGATTACAGATGCTGACAATAGAGAAAAAAAACACCAGACAATCTTTTCTTCCAACCTAGAGTTTGTTGCCTTTAGTGTACGAAAGCCTGAATTGGTTGCCATAAACGTCAAGAATGTTTTACCTACCGGAACAATCTTTCCCTTTCCAACCTTTGGTACATTTGCAGGAACACTTTTCGTCGTCAACAGTTCCACCGTTCTTGCAACTCAACCACTTTGGACAAACTAGAAAAAGTTCGGTTACTTTTATATTGTCTTATTGGTTTACTCAAAACATGTCAAAACACATGGCCAGTTCTTGCTGAATTGATTTTGAATTACAGTTATTAAAAAACAGAGAGAAAACAGAAGAAAAGATTTATATATACATACAAAATTAGTAGGGGAGATGGCCTTTGCTTTCGATCCAAACCGGACCTTATACTATATATATACACATGTATATATATAATAAGGCACAAGACCAATTGCATAACCTACTCTAGCTCTAACAAATATAACGAGTTTTAAACATAAAAAAAGAAGAAAAAAAGCTAGTGCTCCCCTAAAAATAGGTTTCGATTAAAAACGATTAAGAATGGCGAAAGGAGCAACAGCGCCCTCTACGTTTGATGCCCACAGTGTTAATCGAAAATAAACCCGTCTCCAGTAGCACCAGTGAAAAAATATAAAATAATTGTTGAATAACCAAAAACATCTGTATTAAAATTACCACACACTTGAGAGACTTTGTGAATGCACACGGGTTGATATAAAACTATAAAACACATTAATCAGATCTTATATTCGTATCTGTCAAACTGTAAATTAAAAACTCAGAACTGCGATCCCCCCCACTCCAAGCCAAATTAAAATGGTTTGATTGTATTAAGTGATCATCATTCCTAATGATTTATTTACTGTTTACAGCAAGAAAGTCGGTTGCTGTTGTTTTTGTTTTTCTAATTGAGTGGGTACTGTACTCACGTACACTAGCATGTTTTCTTCTTTTTTTCCTCTTCAGATGTCATTATTTAGTGAGTATGGATAAAATGGTATGCGAGTGAGGAAATAACCGTGAATTGAAGTTGCTTCATCAAGGGGTCGGAAATCTTCTCTAAGTGTCTGATCGTTATACATAGTCTGTTAAATCTTAGACATTATTTTGTTGTGACTTACCTGCACACAATGGACCAGTCCAGAAATCCGAGCAATCGCACTCACATGTGTATTTGTTCTGTGACTTTCCATCGTTCTCACAGTCTACACAATCTTTGGGTGAAATATTAAAACCGAAAGTGTTAATAATCGTTGTTTAACAAACTTACTCAGTCAAAATCTTATATTATAATGTTACCTTTGAATGAATGCAAATCTTGGCCGCAAAATGACCCAGATGCCTGTTTCGACAGATATTGCGACATCGCTCACAATTCGGAACTTGACATTTTCAATTGCGGGGGCGGGGGGGGGGGGAGCAAAGACAGTATTCAATTTTTTGGGAGGGCAAGGGAGGGGGCCGGGTACTAAGCCCGGTAACGGCACTGCTTGTTCATATAAATCTAGTAAAACAAAAACAAAAACACAATAGATCCCTCGCATTAACCTCCATCGCTTGGGTCTTGTGACGTCATGTGCAAGAAGACAATCATATTGAAAGGGCATTGTTCCGATCGGACAGAGTGTACTTCGGACGTAAACATTCCTCAGGAAAAACTGGTATTTCTTTTACATGAACAAAAGAAAAACTCGTCGGTTTACTAAAGCTGTTGATTGATTATCATCGTCTTAATACTGATTTTCTCAAAGGGGGCCATTATAAACACAGATTTTAGGATAAGTTAAAATTGATAAAATGCATACACGAATGAACAGTATTACCTTCACACAATAAGCCTTTGCGGAACTCGGTGCATTCGCATGCACAAGTTGATTTATTTTGGTTTCCACCATCATTAAGACACTCCTTGCAAACTGGGGACAGATACATCACGTTCTGATTATTATAATTCATCGATTGAAAAAGAGCGAATGTTAACGGTCGGAGGATAAATTTCAAGAAGTTACAGTGAAGTCACAGGCAGCCCTGAAGTTGCCGAGTGTTTTACACAAGCCTTCAAAACATGCTAGGCAGTCACTTCACCGTTCACGCACCCCTTGGGCGTCACATACTGTAGGACTATACGAAGGAGGGTTTAATGTACGACCCATAACGGTGGAGGAAACAGTTCCTGTCGTTGAGGGTTTGGGATGTTAGCAACTTGGCTACATTACAATTACAGATTTGTTGTTAGAGATAGTTTGGCAAAATAGAATGTACAATTGTGTTTCCTTTCTTATGAAATACCAGTGCATAGTTCGCCTTCAAAACCTTTGGGGCAGTCATAATCACAAGTCTTATCATTGAACGACCCACCGTTCTTACAAATCTGCGGAGTAAATTCTGTGGGAAAAATACAATGGAGGAATAATGTGCGAACCAGGTGAGGAGGAATTGTTATACTGTTTTATTGTGGAAGCATAGATAGTGTCTGTTTAATCAAAAGACGTTTAAAAGATTGATACACAGTGTATGATTCCTTAAGTTGATCTAATTTTGTGTACTTTGTAAAACGACGTTTGGTCGAATTTATAACTACACGTATTTTGCAAAATGTATAGGCATACTTTCTAGTGTTAGCAGCATTATCGAGTACAATGTGTTGATCGGTTTACAATGATGTCTATACTTAAGTGAATTTTTTGACTGGAAAATGTTTTGGTAAATTGAAAGATAACATGTTTTCAACTATGTTTTGTCGCACATCACGTTAAGTTTCAATTTGGAAAGCCATTTTCCAGTTGAACAATTCACTTTATTTTGTAACGAATCTACAATTGAGTGTAGACTCGTAAGGTTCGTAAAAAAAATCTAAACTTTCATCAACAGAGTGACGTCACTCCTTAGGTGTGCATTCTGTAGAAATAAACCATAGGGTTTAATGTCTAGGATCCAAAACATCGGTTCAAACATTCGTGTCAATAACATTAGTGGGTTTTGGAAACGTCAAGTTGGGTCCATTAAGATAATAGTATATTCTTATATAGCGCACAAATCTCAGAGAACCGGCACAGTTTAGTTTTCAGTAGTTTCGTATATAGCAGCTGAGGTAGAACAGCGAATGTTGTAGGGAAGATTGTTCCAAAGGTGGGGGCAGGTCTAACCAAAAGCACCTCGGCCAACAGATTTGGAGAAGATAGGAGTATTCAAGGTGAGCCGATCACTAATTGAACTTAGTTTCCTGAGATCAGTTTGTTTATAGAATATATATTAGAAACTAAAAACGGTAGTTACTCACCCGCGCAAAGTTCGCCTTCAAAACCCTCGGTGCAGTTACATTTACAATTCGCATCGTCCCACTGTCCACCACCGTTCATGCAGTTCTTTGGTGTACATTCTGTAGAAATAATAAAGAAAGGAGGGTTAATATGATACACGGGAGAAAACATTGGTGGCAATAGAGGGGCTTCGGAAACTTCAATTTACCTACATTCAGATATGTATTTACATGATATTGGTTGCGAAAATATACCACATAATTTGTACTTCTCCGAGTTTTTATGAAATCATTCTCATAACAATATACTTATAAAGCACACAAATCTCAGAAAACCGGCACAGTTTAGTTTTCAGCAGTTTCGTATGTAGCAGCTGAGGTAGAATAGGAGTATTCAAGGTGAGCGGATCACTAATTAAACTTAGTTTTCTGAGATCAGTTTGTTTATAGAATATTATTAGAAACTAAAAACTGTAGTTACTCACCCGTGCAAAGTTCACCACTAAACCCATCGGTGCAGTCACATTCACAAGTCGTGTCATTAAACATTCCACCGTTCTCGCAGTCCTTGTCTGTTATACACTCTGTAGAAATAAAGCATTGAGTTTAATGTTGGATCCAATACATCGGAGAAAGCATTGGTGTCAATAGAGGGGCTTCGGAAACTTTAATTTAGCTACATTCAGATGTGTTTTTACATAAGATTGGTTGCGACAATATAATACACAATTTGTACTTCTCTGAGTTCTTATGACATCATTTTCATAACAATAATATATTCTTTTATAGCGCACAAATCTCAGAGAACCGGCACAGTTTAGTTTTCAGCAGTTTCGTATATAGCAGCTGAGGTAGTGTTACCCTTGTGGGAACCTTTGACATGACCTCATCCCCTTTCTCCCTTATAGTGATAAGTCTTTTACTCATTATATGCAAATTGTGACCCCTAGTCCTTCCCCCAAGACACTGCTCTTTCCCAATTCCAGCTAAGATGATTAAATTGCAGATCGGCAGTGGAGTTGACCACATCACATTTTCTTGTTGTTCCACCTTTACACTTTTCTGCCTAAAAACTTTGGTCTGGTGTGGATTTGGTTTTCAAAGCTATAAACGTGATTTGATTTGTAACTCGCTTTGATACTGTGTTGTTGTTGTTGTTGTTGTTGGTGGTTTTTTTTTGGTTTTTTTTGTTTTTTTTTGGGGGGGGGTTATCTTCTTTTTTTATTAGTTACTTTTAGATGGGTTTTTATTGGTCTTCAATTGGATTTTTAATATTTGGTTAAAACTGATTTTGGATTTGTTAGTTGTTAAATACCATTTTTGTTTACAGGGATTCCAGTTAAGTTGATTTTATTCAAAATTGTTTTCTTTTTTTCATTACAATTTCTATTGAAGTTTTGAGTTGATAAAATAAATACATTTTCACTTCTTGTTTCTAAAAAGTTAGTTTTCATTGTTTCCATTTATCAAATTGCCTCGCGATGTTATCTTCATCGGTCCTGGTTAAACATTTTCTCATTGCAAGCGAGTTCCCAAAAGCGGTATTTTTCGGAAATTTCATATTATTTAGTATTTATTATAATTTATTTCGAAGTGTTCCATTTTTCCAGGTTACATTTACATAGAAATTATTATAATTAGCTTGTCATCAGCTGGTCACTCTATAGTAGCATAGCGAATGTTGTAGGGAAGATTGTTCCAAAGGTAGGGGCCAGTCTAACCAAAAGCACCTCGGCCAACAGATTTTGAGAAGATAGGAGTATTCAAGGTAAGCCGATCACTAAAATCTGTAGTTACTCACCAGTGCAAAGTTCGCCTTCAAAACCCTCGGTGCAGTCACATTCACAAGTTGCACTGTTCCACTGTCCACCGTTCTTGCAGTCCTTGTCTGTTATACACTCTGTAGAAATAAATCATTGAGTTTAACGTTGGATCCAATACATCGGAGAAAACACTGGTGTCAGTAGAGGGGCTTCGGAAACTTCAATTTAGCTACATTCAGATATGTATTTACAAGAGATTGGTTGCGAAAATATACTACACAATTCATTCTTCTCTGAGTTCTTATAAGTCATTTTCATCAACAATAATTTAAAATACTTATATAGCGCACAAATCTCAGAGAACCGGCGCAGTTTAGTTTTCAGCAGTTTCGTATATAGCAGCTGAGGTAGATAGCGAATGTTGTAGGGAAGATTGTTCCAAAGGCGGGGGCCAGTCTAACCAAAAGCACCTCGGGCAACAGATTTGGAGAAGATAGGAGTATTCAAGGTGAGCCGATCACTATTAATTGAACTTAGTTTTCTGAGATCAGTTTGTTTATAGAATATAATTAGAAACTAAAAACTGTAGTTACTCACCCGTGCAAAGTTCGCCTTCAAAACCCTCGGTGCAGTCACATTTACAAGTCACATTGTCCCACTGTCCACCGTTCATGCAGTTCTTGATTGTACATTCTGTAGAAGGAAGGAGGGTTTAATAGGATCAAATACATCGGAGAAAACATTGGTGTCAATAGAGGGGCTTCGGAAACTTCAATTTATCTACATTCAGATATGTATTTACATGAGATTGGTTGCGAAAATATACTACACAATTCATTCTTCTCTGAGTTCTTATAAGTCATTTTCATCAACAATAATTTAAAATACTTATATAGCGCACAAATCTCAGAGAACCAGCACAGTTTAGTTTTCAGCAGTTTCGTATAAAGCAGCTGAGGTAGAATAGCGTCGTAAACATTGGCGTCAATATTCACGACGTGGAGACCAAAATGTGAATTTTGTCATGACATTGGCAACAATAGTCACAAGTTGTGCACAAGTCGTAAATATTGGCGTCAATGTTCACGATTTGGGGCACAAGTCGTGGTTTTGTCATGAATGTTGACGTTGTGTTTGATGTTCCTCGGGGGCCACCATAGATATACACTCACCAGCGCAAAGGTCACCACTAAACCCATCGGGGCAGTCACATTCACAAGTCGTGTCATTTAACATCCCACCGTTCTCGCAGTCCTTGTCTGTTATACACTCTGTAGAAATAAATCATTGAGTTTAATGTTGGATCCAATACATCGGAGAAAACACTGGTGTCAATAGAGGGGCTTCGGAAACTTCAATTTAGCTACATTCAGATGTGTTTTTACATAAGATTGGTTGCGACAATATAATACGCAATTTGTACTTCTCTGAGTTCTTATGACATCATTTTCATAACAATAATATATTCTTATATAGCGCACAAATCTCAGAGAACCGGCACAGTTTAGTTTTCAGCAGTTTCGTATATAGCAGCTGAGGTAGTGTTACCCTTGTGGGAACCTTTGACATGACCTCATCCCCTTTCTCCCTAGTGATAAGTCTTTTACTCATTATATGCAAATTGTGACCCCTAGTCCTTCCCCCAAGACACTGCTCTTTCCCAATTCCAGCTAAGATGATTAAATTGCAGATCGGCAGTGGAGTTGACCACATCACATTTTCTTGTTGTTCCACCTTTACACTTTTCTGCCTAAAAACTTTGGTCTGGTGTGGATTTGGTTTTCAAAGCTATAAACGTGATTTGATTTGTAACTCGCTTTGATACTGTGTTGTTGTTGTTGTTGTTGTTTTTTTTTTTTTTTTTTTTTTCGTTTTTTTTCGTTTTTTTTTTTTGGGGGGGGGTTATCTTCTTCTTTTTTATAGTTACTTTTAGATGGGTTTTTATTGGTCTTCAATTGGATTTTTAATATTTGGTTAAAACTGATTTTGGATTTGTTAGTTGTTAAATACCATTTTTGTTTACAGGGATTCCAGTTAAGTTGATTTTATTCAAAATTGTTTTCTTTTTTTCATTACAATTTCTATTGAAGTTTTGAGTTGATAAAATAAATACATTTTCACTTCTTGTTTCTAAAAAGTTAGTTTTCATTGTTTCCATTTATCAAATTGCCTCGCGATGTTATCCTCATCGGTCCTGGTTAAACATTTTCTCATTGCAAGCGAGTTCCCAAAAGCGGTATTTTTCGGAAATTTCATTTTATATAGTATTAATTATAATTTATTTCAAAGTGTTCCCTTTTCCCAGGTTACATTTACATAGAAATTATTATAATAAGCTTGTCATCAGCTGGTCACTCTATAGTAGCATAGCGAATGTTGTAGGGAAGATTGTTCCAAAGGTAGGGGCCAGTCTAACCAAAAGCAACTCGGCCAACAGATTTGGAGAAGATAGGAGTATTCAAGGTGAGCGGATCACTAAAATCTGTAGTTACTCACCCGCGCAAAGTTCGCCTTCAAAACCCTCGGTGCAGTCACATTCACAAGTCGCACTGTTCCACTGTCCACCGTTCTTGCAGTCCTTCTCTATTATACACTCTGTAGAAATAAATCATTGAGTTTAACGTTGGATCCAATACATCGGAGAAAACACTGGTGTCAATAGAGGGGCTTCGGAAACTTCAATTTAGCTACATTCAGATATGTATTTACAAGAGATTGGTTGCGAAAATATACTACACAATTCATTCTTCTCTGAGTTCTTATAAGTCATTTTCATCAACAATAATTTAAAATACTTATATAGCGCACAAATCTCAGAGAACCGGCGCAGTTTAGTTTTCAGCAGTTTCGTATATAGCAGCTGAGGTAGATAGCGAATGTTGTAGGGAAGATTGTTCCAAAGGCGGGGGCCAGTCTAACCAAAAGCACCTCGGGCAACAGATTTGGAGAAGATAGGAGTATTCAAGGTGAGCCGATCACTATTAATTGAACTTAGTTTTCTGAGATCAGTTTGTTTATAGAATATAATTAGAAACTAAAAACTGTAGTTACTCACCCGTGCAAAGTTCGCCTTCAAAACCCTCGGTGCAGTCACATTTACAAGTCACATTGTCCCACTGTCCACCGTTCATGCAGTTCTTGATTGTACATTCTGTAGAAGGAAGGAGGGTTTAATAGGATCAAATACATCGGAGAAAACATTGGTGTCAATAGAGGGGCTTCGGAAACTTCAATTTATCTACATTCAGATATGTATTTACATGAGATTGGTTGCGAAAATATACTACACAATTCATTCTTCTCTGAGTTCTTATAAGTCATTTTCATCAACAATAATTTAAAATACTTATATAGCGCACAAATCTCAGAGAACCAGCACAGTTTAGTTTTCAGCAGTTTCGTATAAAGCAGCTGAGGTAGAATAGCGTCGTAAACATTGGCGTCAATATTCACGACGTGGAGACCAAAATGTGAATTTTGTCATGACATTGGCAACAATAGTCACAAGTTGTGCACAAGTCGTAAATATTGGCGTCAATGTTCACGATTTGGGGCACAAGTCGTGGTTTTGTCATGAATGTTGACGTTGTGTTTGATGTTCCTCGGGGGCCACCATAGATATACACTCACCAGCGCAAAGGTCACCACTAAACCCATCGGGGCAGTCACATTCACAAGTCGTGTCATTTAACATCCCACCGTTCTCGCAGTCCTTGTCTGTTATACACTCTGTAGAAATAAATCATTGAGTTTAATGTTGGATCCAATACATCGGAGAAAACACTGGTGTCAATAGAGGGGCTTCGGAAACTTCAATTTAGCTACATTCAGATGTGTTTTTACATAAGATTGGTTGCGACAATATAATACGCAATTTGTACTTCTCTGAGTTCTTATGACATCATTTTCATAACAATAATATATTCTTATATAGCGCACAAATCTCAGAGAACCGGCACAGTTTAGTTTTCAGCAGTTTCGTATATAGCAGCTGAGGTAGTGTTACCCTTGTGGGAACCTTTGACATGACCTCATCCCCTTTCTCCCTAGTGATAAGTCTTTTACTCATTATATGCAAATTGTGACCCCTAGTCCTTCCCCCAAGACACTGCTCTTTCCCAATTCCAGCTAAGATGATTAAATTGCAGATCGGCAGTGGAGTTGACCACATCACATTTTCTTGTTGTTCCACCTTTACACTTTTCTGCCTAAAAACTTTGGTCTGGTGTGGATTTGGTTTTCAAAGCTATAAACGTGATTTGATTTGTAACTCGCTTTGATACTGTGTTGTTGTTGTTGTTGTTGTTTTTTTTTTTTTGTTTTTTTTCGTTTTTTTTCGTTTTTTTTTTTGGGGGGGGGTTATCTTCTTCTTTTTTATAGTTACTTTTAGATGGGTTTTTATTGGTCTTCAATTGGATTTTTAATATTTGGTTAAAACTGATTTTGGATTTGTTAGTTGTTAAATACCATTTTTGTTTACAGGGATTCCAGTTAAGTTGATTTTATTCAAAATTGTTTTCTTTTTTTCATTACAATTTCTATTGAAGTTTTGAGTTGATAAAATAAATACATTTTCACTTCTTGTTTCTAAAAAGTTAGTTTTCATTGTTTCCATTTATCAAATTGCCTCGCGATGTTATCCTCATCGGTCCTGGTTAAACATTTTCTCATTGCAAGCGAGTTCCCAAAAGCGGTATTTTTCGGAAATTTCATTTTATATAGTATTAATTATAATTTATTTCAAAGTGTTCCCTTTTCCCAGGTTACATTTACATAGAAATTATTATAATAAGCTTGTCATCAGCTGGTCACTCTATAGTAGCATAGCGAATGTTGTAGGGAAGATTGTTCCAAAGGTAGGGGCCAGTCTAACCAAAAGCAACTCGGCCAACAGATTTGGAGAAGATAGGAGTATTCAAGGTGAGCGGATCACTAAAATCTGTAGTTACTCACCCGCGCAAAGTTCGCCTTCAAAACCCTCGGTGCAGTCACATTCACAAGTCGCACTGTTCCACTGTCCACCGTTCTTGCAGTCCTCTATTATACACTCTGTAGAAATAAATCATTGAGTTTAACGTTGGATCCAATACATCGGAGAAAACACTGGTGTCAATAGAGGGGCTTCGGAAACTTCAATTTAGCTACATTCAGATATGTATTTACAAGAGATTGGTTGCGAAAATATACTACACAATTCATTCTTCTCTGAGTTCTTATAAGTCATTTTCATCAACAATAATTTAAAATACTTATATAGCGCACAAATCTCAGAGAACCGGCGCAGTTTAGTTTTCAGCAGTTTCGTATATAGCAGCTGAGGTAGATAGCGAATGTTGTAGGGAAGATTGTTCCAAAGGCGGGGGCCAGTCTAACCAAAAGCACCTCGGGCAACAGATTTGGAGAAGATAGGAGTATTCAAGGTGAGCCGATCACTATTAATTGAACTTAGTTTTCTGAGATCAGTTTGTTTATAGAATATAATTAGAAACTAAAAACTGTAGTTACTCACCCGTGCAAAGTTCGCCTTCAAAACCCTCGGTGCAGTCACATTTACAAGTCACATTGTCCCACTGTCCACCGTTCATGCAGTTCTTGATTGTACATTCTGTAGAAGGAAGGAGGGTTTAATAGGATCAAATACATCGGAGAAAACATTGGTGTCAATAGAGGGGCTTCGGAAACTTCAATTTATCTACATTCAGATATGTATTTACATGAGATTGGTTGCGAAAATATACTACACAATTCATTCTTCTCTGAGTTCTTATAAGTCATTTTCATCAACAATAATTTAAAATACTTATATAGCGCACAAATCTCAGAGAACCAGCACAGTTTAGTTTTCAGCAGTTTCGTATAAAGCAGCTGAGGTAGAATAGCGTCGTAAACATTGGCGTCAATATTCACGACGTGGAGACCAAAATGTGAATTTTGTCATGACATTGGCAACAATAGTCACAAGTTGTGCACAAGTCGTAAATATTGGCGTCAATGTTCACGATTTGGGGCACAAGTCGTGGTTTTGTCATGAATGTTGACGTTGTGTTTGATGTTCCTCGGGGGCCACCATAGATATACACTCACCAGCGCAAAGGTCACCACTAAACCCATCGGGGCAGTCACATTCACAAGTCGTGTCATTTAACATCCCACCGTTCTCGCAGTCCTTGTCTGTTATACACTCTGTAGAAATAAATCATTGAGTTTAATGTTGGATCCAATACATCGGAGAAAACATTGGTGTCAATAGAGGGGCTTCGGAAACTTCAATTTAGCTACATTCAGATGTGTTTTTACATAAGATTGGTTGCGACAATATAATACGCAATTTGTACTTCTCTGAGTTCTTATGACATCATTTTCATAACAATAATATATTCTTATATAGCGCACAAATCTCAGAGAACCGGCACAGTTTAGTTTTCAGCAGTTTCGTATATAGCAGCTGAGGTAGTGTTACCCTTGTGGGAACCTTTGACATGACCTCATCCCCTTTCTCCCTAGTGATAAGTCTTTTACTCATTATATGCAAATTGTGACCCCTAGTCCTTCCCCCAAGACACTGCTCTTTCCCAATTCCAGCTAAGATGATTAAATTGCAGATCGGCAGTGGAGTTGACCACATCACATTTTCTTGTTGTTCCACCTTTACACTTTTCTGCCTAAAAACTTTGGTCTGGTGTGGATTTGGTATTCAAAGCTATAAACGTGATTTGATTTGTAACTCGCTTTGATACTGTGTTGTTGTTGTTGTTGTTGTTGTTGTTGTTGTTGTTGTTTTTTTTTTTTTGGGGGGGGTTATCTTCTTTTTTTATTAGTTACTTTTAGATGGGTTTTTATTGGTCTTCAATTGGATTTTTAATATTTGGTTAAAACTGATTTTGGATTTGTTAATTGTTAAATTCCATTTTTGTTTACAGGGATTCCAGTTAAGTTGATTTTATTCAAAAAAAAAAAAAAATTCATTACAATTTCTATTGAAGTTTTGAGTTGATAAAATAAATACATTTTCACTTCTTGTTTCTAAAAAGTTAGTTTTCATTGTTTCCATTTATCAAATTGCCTCGCGATGTTATCTTCATCGGTCCTGGTTAAACATTTTCTCATTGCAAGCGAGTTCCCAAAAGCGGTATTTTTCGGAAATTTCATATTATTTAGTATTTATAATAATTTATTTCGAAGTGTTCCCTTTTTCCAGGTTACATTTACATAGAAATTATTATAATAAGCTTGTCATCAGCTGGTCACTCTATAGTAGCATAGCGAATGTTGTAGGGAAGATTGTTCCAAAGGTAGGGGCCAGTCTAACCAAAAGCACCTCGGCCAACAGATTTTGAGAAGATAGGAGTATTCAAGGTAAGCCGATCACTAAAATCTGTAGTTACTCACCAGTGCAAAGTTCGCCTTCAAAACCCTCGGTGCAGTCACATTCACAAGTTGCACTGTTCCACTGTCCACCGTTCTTGCAGTCCTTGTCTGTTATACACTCTGTAGAAATAAATCATTGAGTTTAACGTTGGATCCAATACATCGGAGAAAACACTGGTGTCAGTAGAGGGGCTTCGGAAACTTCAATTTAGCTACATTCAGATATGTATTTACAAGAGATTGGTTGCGAAAATATACTACACAATTCATTCTTCTCTGAGTTCTTATAAGTCATTTTCATCAACAATAATTTAAAATACTTATATAGCGCACAAATCTCAGAGAACCGGCGCAGTTTAGTTTTCAGCAGTTTCGTATATAGCAGCTGAGGTAGAATAGCGAATGTTGTAGGGAAGATTGTTCCAAAGGCGGGGGCCAGTCTAACCAAAAGCGCCTCACCCAACAGATTTGGAGCAGGTAGGACTATTCAAATTGAGTGGATTGACTTTAGTTTTCTGAGATCAGTTTGTTTATAGAATATATATTAGAAACTAAAATCTGTAGTTACTCACCCGTGCAAAGTTCGCCTTCAAAACCCTCGGTGCAGTCACATTTACAAGTCACATTGTCCCACTGTCCACCGTTCATGCAGTTCTTGATTGTACATTCTGTAGAAGGAAGGAGGGTTTAATAGGATCCAATACATTGGGTTTTTGGTCGTAAACATTGGCGTCAATATTCACGACGTGGAGACCAAAATGTGAATTTTGTCATGACATTGGCAACAATAGTCACAAGTTGTGTACAAGTCGTCAATATTGGCGTCAATGTTCACGATTTGGGGCACAAGTCGTGGTTTTGTCATGAATGTTGACGTTGTGTTTGATGTTCCTTGGGGGCCGCCATAGATATACACTCACCAGCGCAAAGGTCACCACTAAACCCATCGGGGCAGTCACATTCACAAGTCGTGTCATTAAACATTCCACCGTTCTCGCAGTCCTTGTCTGTTATACACTCTGTAGAAATAAATCATTGAGTTTAATGTTGGATCCAATACATCGGAGAAAACATTGGTGTCAATAGAGGGGCTTCGGAAACTTCAAGTTGGCTACAGTCAGATATGTTGTGACATGGGATAGTTGTGAAATTATAACACACTTGTATTTCTCCGTCCGTTTTGGGGTATACACTCGTATAGGAGGTATAAAGTAGGATCCAATAATCGGAGAATAAAACCCATACGTGTTAGAGTTTGGGGATTACATAACTTGACTACATTCAATTTCATCTAGGCCTTTTCAAACTAAATTAAAGTGAATCGCAAAGTCCACACTCTAGCCACTTTCAAAACTACTGGGTTGTACAAAAAGCTTGAATCGGCAAACATGGGGAAGCCAAAACTCTTAAGACTTAGATGGACAAGTTTAATTCGCTGAAGTCTTTGCAACATGTTCCTACTTTTAATGTACGTCCAGAAATAAAGCTTACCGTCACAAAGTAAACCTTGATGAAGCTCATCGCACTCACACGCACAGGTGTCATTCTGATTGTCACCGTTTGCACACGGCGAACATTCTGTGAAATTGAAATCAATAAGAAATACTAGTTCCCCATGCTTAAAATTAATTATTAGTTTATTGAATTTCCAAGTCAATAAAACTAGCCGATAAACCAAACGGGCTCGACTTAAGCAAATAACAGACCGTACTGATTCCCAGAATAGGAGTGGAGAAATTTAATTTTGAAAATGCACTTTTTTCAAACAAATCTTACCGCACAGTTGAACGAATAAAGAAAAAAAATGAAAGACGCACTTTTCGATCTGTCATCATCGACAGCAGGCTTTTCGATCATTGGGCGAACACTCCAATGTTTGACCGTGGAGGATGGTTTGACCAAAGACGGAGCAATTTGGAGAAGCTTTTTGGCCTGGGTTTCTAGAAAGGAATTTTCTTGTTTCCAGAAAAGAAGCCCATGTGAAGTGGTACGACCATGTTCCAGAGAAAGTTGCCAAAACCGACCAGGTCAAGATCTTCTAGGACTTCAACATCCAGACTGATCATGTTATAGAACACAGGCGTCCGGATGCTGTAGCCTTTAGATAAGGCGAAGCAGATGTGAGATTTAATTTACATAATATCTGTGCCGAGTGATTTAATGGTATATTCGAAGGAGATCGAAAAGATCCAGAAGGGCCAGGGAACTTCGTCAGATTTGGCAGGTGAAAGTGAAAGTAATCCATGCGATAGTTGGAGCACTTGGCACTATTGTAGAATGCGGCGCTTTGTGGGAAGAGAGGACCCTGCGAAAGAACCGTGTGGGATCTAAGGCTCTACGGGAAGTAGCCCGAGAGTTGAGGAGTTAACGACACAAAGGAAAAATTTCTTCTTTCTTTTGGTCGCTGTGATAAAATGAAATAATAACTATAACAACAACAGCAGCTGTAGCAGCAGCAACATCAGCAGCAGCAACAACAGTAACAGCAACACTTACCTTCTATGGTGATGGTAAACTGACAAGTACCATTCATGCATGTTACGACAGTCTCTCCCACTGGAAATGGTCCACCAGAATTCGCCTGGTCTCCATTTTCATCAATACACATGACGGTAATATTTTCATTTTGTGTAAGCTCTGGCCAGTACACAGTAGCGTCTTCGTCTCCATGAATCGCATTCTGCGTAATATTATCCGGGCAATTAAGGTCAACTGCAAGGAGAATACGCATGTTTATGGTTACGAGTGAGTCAAACGTCTAGTAAGGTTAAGGGGAAAAACGCGTACACTAATCTCTCTTATGACTTGTGACTTCTGAAAATAACCGGGGGTGAAAGAACACGACGTTTCGATCAGTATACTCGGATCGTCTTCAGGAGAAAACAAAAACCCAACAACAACAACAACAACATCATGTAATCATAACCAAGGTTTGTGTATCAACAATAACACACGAACTGTTTGCAGTGTTTAAATATAATATAATGTATAACATAATAATGATACTTAATACGGAGCTCCAGCAGTGCCATCCGTCATGTTGAGACTCTAAGCTAATTTACTGTTGGATGATGACATCATAAATGTACGACGACGACATCCTAGGATGATTGATCTCGGTATGACGACATCCTGAAGAAAGATATCGCCCCGATATATTTCATCTCACGATGTCAACTTCCCGGGAAAAAAATTACATCGAGATGACGACATCTTAAGAGTAGGATGTCGACTTCAAGAGACATTTCATCCTGGGATGATTACATCTTGAAGATGTCGAGAACCCAAGATAATATCTTGAGAAGACAATATCCTACTTTCAGGATGTCGTCATCCCGAGATAACTCAGAGACGACATTCTACTTTTAAGATGTCGTCTTTCAAGATAAATTATCACAAGATGTCGTCACCTTACGTTTATGATGTCATCATCCTGCAGTAAATCGTCCCAGGATCTTTACAAGTTGGATGGCACCTCCAGAGCCCCGTAGATACCTTTTTCAGGCATGTCGCGATTCATTCAACACCACACAATTTGTATGATAAAGGAAACTAAGATAATGCACACCTTAAATGTATACTGGTTTTGTAATTTGAACAATATTGTTGTTACCTTGTGCACTGACGAGTGTGATTAAGATGAAACAAACAAAGGAACACGCGAATCTCCGGTGAGCATACGTCATTATGACACTCCCTAAAAATACTAGTGAGTTCTTGAGGAGGAAACTCACTTCCAATCGTGTCAACAGTCGTCTCTGGGACAACCAAGGCAGTGTTACTATCCAGTAACTACACACTGCCAGAAAGGTACAGTAGAAGTCAACAATCAAGTGTGTTACAATTGATGGATAATCCCTTCAACTCCTGTCGGGCTCCGCTTCCTCTCTATATCCACATACAGAAATTGAAATCATGTGATAATCACCAGACATAAGAGGTGTCTTTTCCCCGTTGGATTGATGGGATGACAGGGATGCAGCCGGTTGTTATTTCCTCGTAGTGGAGCTACGCAGTTCACTTTGATCGGTATTCTGTATGTACCACGCGGTTCAAAGTACAACAGAATTGTGTGGCAGTAATATAAATACGGCATAAACGCTTCTCTCTAGTTACGCAGCCACGGTGATATCCATGTCAAGTGACCTTTGAACTTTTATGGTAATGCTCCCACTCCCACGGGAGTACACCATTTTAGATGAAACTATAACTACGGATAATCGTTATTCTGTGAATGTTTAACTTTAGAAACCGACTGGGCCAAACAGGTCCGGTTGGGCAGACGCATTGTCGCGAATAATATACACAAGATAAGTGTGCTTTTATGTGACTCATACTATTGTGCCTTTACCGGCAAAATTGAGGATAATATTCAGCCCTTTTGAAATGAATCGAAGTCGTTTAAAATGATTGCATTAATTAAATCTCCTCAAATCAAGTCAAAACGAATTCATATATTGATGTTGAATTGACTAGTAAACATTTTCATTCATTACAATTCTCGATTTAAACATTACGGAAGCTGAGCTCCAATGCTTGCTCTGCCTGCCATTTATAGCTTCCCCAAATTCAGATCAGGTGAACCATACTGGGACTTACTAGCCCTTTAAACTAGACCCTTTTTTGAGAATTTAGCATCATGTGCTCAGGTCATTTATAAAAACGACTGGTTTACCTCTCATTAACCGGTTAACATTTTACACCACTGTGAAGCTACATATCCACGAGGTTTTGAAAATGAAAGGGGAAGACAAAGTTTGCCCCCCATTGGGTATGATACTAACAGGTACTTTATACTGCAACTAGACAAAAAAAACCAGACTAAATATTAGTTTCCATGATTTCAGTACAGACTTCTTCTATACGGGGATTCAACCAAGTACGTACTGAGCTTGAAGACCAACAGTAAAATTAACGCAAACGGTAAATTTTCAGTTGAAATAGGATTAAAACCAAGCAGAAGGAAACGACTCTGCTCGTGCTTCAGTATTTTCAAATGTTGACAGATATGTGCTTATCAAAGTCCAAGTCAAACAGAAACCGCTTATCACAGACATGGCTTTACCATCATTCTAAATGTTGTATTTTAGTCAGCCCGACTCTCGTGATTCAACCGACGGTGGTTCAGAATGCTTGTTTGTTACAACTGTTTCCTAAGCACGTGTACAAATTGCTGTGCATGTATTTATAAATTCAGTTGGACTGACTGGTGTTTAAACATAAAACAGTTTAAAACAAACCCTTCACATGATATATCCGTGTCTACTCTTTCCCTTTTAATTAAAAAAATTATGAAACCAAAACGAGGCTCTGTGGACAATATTTTGTATTCCAATGGGGGGGGGGCAGTCAATAGTAATAATGATCTTGCTGGAAATGTTAATGTAATTATTGTAAACGGGCTATGGTTATTGCACTTTACAATCGGCTGTATTTTAATTTATTGTTTTAGGATCTATAGTACCAGCAACGTTAGGCCTACAAAACATGGCGGTTGTTTTAATGAGTTCGCCTACTTCAGTGGAAAACACCAAATATTTAGGTCGTCGGAGAAAGGTTCGGTGAAAAAACATCTTCAAATGCTTCGATGTTTTGAAAAAACAAAACAAAGATAACAATTTTATCTCAAATGACGTTGAACGCAAAATAATGTCTATACTCGACCTAAAAATTGGCGATAATGAGGAAAATTTTATGTTAAAATCATGGAATATCTACGGCTGACGTGGAGTTAAATAATATTCAGCATTTTTGCCGATGATGACCTTATGTTTATGAAGACAACAAATTATGTATTCATTTTACATTTTTACATAAAGTGAACATAGGCCTACCCTTATGTTCTTTTGATTTAGGATTTCGTATCATAGTTTTGTTTTGTCAAGGATTTCGCACTCATTTTATTTGAGGCAATAGACATAAACTGTGGTAGTTCTTTGGGTTTTCCAATGCTAGTAGATGCAGAAATACTTCTCTTCTGAACTGTATTGTATGAATGTGCTTTCTTTTTCATTATTTGTTTTCAAATACCATTATCGCCTTTATGGTGATTCAAGTTGGCTATTACGAAACAGCATTTAAATGCCACCTTAAAAATCGCCAAGGTGTAAACAAAAATCCCTCCCGAACTAAAGGCAAACCTATAGAAACAAATCCCGATTCTGGGAGGCGAAAGGTTAAGTATCGATCACTAATAGTACTCGTGGAAACTGACCTTTGAGCTAGTCGTATTTACCAATGAGGCGGGTGTTCATAGTAAACAAACAATGGGACAAGTGTCATCACTACTTTGGATATCCATGCGCGTTTTATTACGGAATTCTTCTAATTTTATGACCAGGAACTCCTTAATTTAAAGTCATACAATATCTTAGGGTGGTTAGTCATTAACAGGTAATTAAAAGGGTGGATTATTTTTGTGGCATTTTTCTTAGTGGTACGCAGGTAAGCCTAATTATGCATTATTAGTATTAGGATCTTTACATAAATGCTATACGTGGCCCTCAAACCCAACCCAAACTTGAATCATGTAATCTTACAAGTCAGATGCATTGTTCTCTAAAGTACGCTCGTGCTCAGCATGACAATGAAAACTGCACCCCCCCCCCCCGACCCGGTAACAAACATTATGTCCTATTTGTGTCCGGTTTTGGGATGTTATCCTTATTTTTCAACCATGCAACCAACGAGTACTTGCCAATGATGTACCGCAATGAAACACTCCAGAGGATTTTCCCACATCCGCCTTTCATTGCTTTCAAAACTAAGACCAGAACATACGGGAAAAACTAATCACAGCGAAACTTAATCAAAGTCCAAACGACTTTGCATCCACCCAACAGCTCTCCCCAATCCCCGACGACTCTGGTTTTGGCGAGGGTCACGATGAAGCACTGGGGGTGCACACCACTTAAATAAGGAGACACAGAGGATCGGCCTCATTAATATTTTGTAGGCCCTTAATTTATTCTCTATTAGACAGATTTGAGAGTCCAATAAAAGGGAAACAGTGTACAAAATATTGCCCAGTTGTGACCTGGGGGTTGTTGACTTCCAGCTTGAGGTACTTTGGATGACATAGGCCCTAAAATAAATGGTCCTATTTATTGAGAGGTGTAGGGAAATTTTTTTTTCAAGATTGATGCTCGGACGTTTGGGAAAATTACACTGGTGTAGGGGTGATTTTTTTTGAGGGGGAATAACTCGACGGGCCCAGGGACTCCCCAAATTAAACCGAGCAGAAGATAAAAGTTCAAGAGTCGATGGATAATTCCACCTTTACAGTAAAACGCTGTGAGACTTTTGGGGGTTATTTTTTAACATTTAGCATTTTGCACTGTATGCTATGGGAGTTTATTTAGTGGCGTGCACCCACCCATTTAATACCGTTGAAATTGCTTTGGAATGTTCTCCTTTGTTTCATTGGTAGCGTATTTTTGAGAGACAGGGGGCGTGTCCGAATAGACTATGTAAGTCTCGCGCGTATTCGAACATAATTGGACCATAGATATAGAATATAATACCTAGATCGGACGCGCGTACATACGCGCCATTAGCCGTACATTAATTCCTGGGCCCAATTTCATAGAGCTGCTTAACGGCCGATTCTGTGCTTACTGCACGGTTTCCATTTCATAGCCCTGCTAACCGTAAGCACACGAAAAGGCATGCTAACCTTCCGGTGCTTACTGCACGAAAATGGTTGACGTCACAATACAAATCCATGGTGAACGTGCAAGATGGCCGCTTAATTTTCTTGCTAACCTGTGAAATACGCTTACGCCTTAGCAAATTTTTCTGCTACAGTAAGCACGAAAATTTGCTTACCGTTAAGCAGCGCTATGAAATTGGGCCCTGGTTCTTCATGGACGCGCTAAAAAGTCACGTGAACAGGGCAACGCACAGAAGATGAAAAAGGGGAATAAGTCTAAACGATACGGTAGGCATGTTATTTGACAGATTTGAGGTTCATTTTGAAGACCCATTTCATGGAATAAATGACAAAAAGCAAGATTTATCAACTCAACATAAGCACAAATGCGTTGAATACACACATATATTTAATCACAAGGGATACTCATTTATTTTTCACCATTAGCAGAATGAAGTTTTAGATGATCTGTATGTTCAATAGACCTTATGCGTTGACGTCATCCAGCCGCGATCTTAGAGGTAAAACGGTGACGAAACAATGGAAGCGCACAGATTTTTACGCGCGGCGCAAAGGATTGGCCAATGAACAACCTCCTTTTGACCTCTAGGCGAGGGCGCCCTTCTGAAATGACGTCATGTGCATAAGGTTTATACAAAAATAACAATTGTACAGTAATTCATGGCATTACAGTAAAACCACTATTTGTCGTAGAATGTTAAAATATATCCTAAAATTTACAAATTAATGAAAGCTGCCATCGTTGTATACAAAACCACAAAATGAAATTGACACCCTACAACTCCCATTACTACGTAGCCCGGGAAGGGACAGTGAAAGAAAAAATATGCAGGGGCTAATTCGTTTAGTAATCTGTTCGAACGAATTAATAATCCGTTCGCACTGTTTAGTAATACTTTCGAATGAATTAGCACCACCACCACTACCCAATAATATCATCTTCGTGTATATTATTGTGTACACCTCAAATTTCCATCATTTTGTCAGTATCTTCCCAATATCTTGTCAAGGCTGGCACTCAGCGGTTTACTTAAAGTACACAGTTTGGAAAAAGGGATTGACTCAAAGTTTCATTTCTTGTTCCATAAAAGTTCAAGAAACAATTTAGGATAATCAAACGGAGCAAACCGCTTGAGACGCAGTGTTAGCGTGGATGTCACTCCCATTTTTCAAAAACATCATGTACGACCTAGTAATTAGATATCATAACACGCCAAAGAATACACGAAGAAGGGTATGGGGAACTTTTGTATGTTGGCATTTTCCCCGTTTATTTCTCCGGTTAAGTACGCGAGTTTTTTTCACGCGTTAAATCCATGTACGTTGAACCAAAGTAGGTGAGACCCCCCCCCAAAAAAAAAAGTTTCAATACGCGCGAGATTTGCACGGTCTACTGGTGGCTGTTGCTGTTGTTAAAGACATTGCTAAGGCCAGCCTTCTAATGCACGCTGCCGCATTGATAAAGCCGAAGCCATCACAGTGTTTCCAAAATGACAACTTTCACAATGCGACAAAATGTGAATACAATACTTAAACACGGACCTTATCCATAAAACATGCAATGATAATTTTACGATGTTAATATGATTTTCAAGTCAACTAGTCTTGGAGTGTCACTGAATTGGACAGAGCCACCATTTGTTTCGTTCCCTTTTCTTCAAATTCTTCTGTTTCGCGGATGATTCGATCAAAGTGTTCATGACAATCAAATAATTTTAATATAGGGTGCACATTGTACTATTTCGTTAATACCTATATATATATTTATACATATTTTACTCCATGTATTAATATGGTACATATTATAAAAGACAGTTTAAATAAAGCAGCGTTATGAGAAAAAAATTTGTTGTAGGAATTCAACAAACAAAATTGCGGATACAGGACAGGTATTAATCGCGCAGCAAAAACAAAACCCTGTCAGGGATCAAACAAAAGTTAATACTGCATTATAGTAACAACAGAAAAGATAAATTGGGGATAGGCTGGACACCTAGCGAACAAAGTAGGAAAGATGGAGCAAAATCACAACAGAATGACAACCTCTCTCTGGGAAAAGAAAACGTGGCAGACCTCGAGCAAGATGGAGAGATGAGTTAGTCAGCCACGTGGGATCAACAGCCTTGTAAAGATATACACAGAACAGAAATACTTGGCACAGACTGGGAGAGGCATTCACCCAACCGTGGGATGACATGGGCTGATGAGGACGATGAATCACGCAGCATATGACAACATTTTGTAACAATTCGACCAAGACTCAGAACTCTTAACAGTTTAAGAGAATTATATCCATTGAACCAACAACCAAAACATTACCAACAAGTGGATTTTCAATGAAACAAGGGAAACTATAATTGTGACCATAGAGGGCAGTATTCGGGAGAGTCCAAACTAGATCTATATAACAATAATATTCCCGGTATCTTGGTCATGTTATTTACTTTTTGATTATTTCATCTCGCATGGCTGGGATGATTCCCTTACGGAAGGTGACATCCAGCAATTCACGACTATTCTTAACATTAGGATACTCATGAATTGCCCACTTGAGGTAAACCAAGAATTCACTCCAATCTATCTGGCCATTGTCATCCATATCAATTGCCTGCATGGCCCTCTTGGTGTCGGAGCATCTATAGCAGGCAAAGTATGGAGCCATGAAGCCATTGTAGAAGGAATCATACTCAAGCATGTCATCATTCTGCACTTCGTCTTTAAGATCCCAGGTATCCCAAATAGCTTTGATATCGGACAAAAGGTTCTCAGCATGAGGCGAGTTGAGTTCCATTTTGTTGATGGCATCTCTCATAACCTCTGTAAGAGCGCCCCCAGCGCGGTCGAAAAGTAGAGCAAGCCCCACCAAGCTCATGTACTCTTCTTTTCTGCAATAAATATTAGAACAAAAACACATAAATGAGTGTTGTTGGGAGCTTCCCAGCTAAAAAATTGACATTCTCGCAACGTTGTAACGAAGTCAAACTTTGGTGTCAGTAACGTTAATGAAACTTTTCGAGAAGAAAAAATAGAAATTCAGAATTCGTATGATTAGATGAAGCAAATGATCACCTCTCAGAACGCAGATCCTGCAACATAACCTCCTTCATCTCTTGAGCACGTGCCAGATTGAACTGAGGGTCTTCTCCGTAGAGTTCGTTCAATCTAGCAAGAATCATCTCTGGGGAAGCCAGAGTTGTGATACGTACAGGTGCCTTCTCGCCAAAGAATTCAGCCAGATCAAACTCTTCCGCATTCAGGTCGAACACTAAGTCCAGAGCTCTTCCACCGTAGATTGGCTGCTTGATGTGTGGGTCCTGTCCAGTGGAGATTCTTGTCACGTTGATGGCGGCCTGTCTCAGGTAGCTGCAGTTGAATTTCTTCAGTACCTTCTTGTTACCCATTCGGATGAGGTTCATCAGGGTGACACAGGATGCTGCGTTGCCCATGGAGGAGCCTTCGATGCAGACACTTGCCCAGATTCCGTTTGCACCACTCATCAACACCTGAAAGATGATACAGAGACATTATTTGTCACCAACAAAATTTGCCGGTAAACTGTTTAGATCATAACACACAATCTTTCATGTACATTTACCTGCAGTGCAGTGGCGTCACAGTACCCAAACTTCTCGTGGACATGAACCAGAAGGTTTCCCTTCCAGTCGTTGGCATCCATCACCTTGCGGATGTACTTGGCATAGGTACCGCATTCCTCTGGAACGGACTTGCCCCTTGGCTCTTCAAACATCAGACCAAAAGGACGGATGCTAAGTGGAAGCTTGGCCAGAAAATCCACGGTTTGGAAGACTCTCTCTGCATGCGTAGGCATTGTATCCGGCAGGTCTCGGAAGCTGACGAACACCTTTGCCTCTGGGTGGAGACGGTCGTGACACCAGGTGACCCACTTCTGAAGTAAGGCACACATATCATCCATGGTGAACTTTGTGAAATCGTAAATGATATCACTCAAATCCAGCTCAAATATGATATTGTACAGACCGACCTCCTCCATCTTACGAAGTCCAACTGGAACACTCTCGGAATCAGGAACTTTGTTCTTCGCACCTTGGAATAGAATGGACGGCCATAATAAGTAAAAAGATAAAATACAAACAAAAGAACAGACATTAAATTGAAAACGTTCCTGGAAAAACTTCCTGGATTTTGCTTGACCGCAGTCGGGCACAATTTGAAATTTTGATACAGAAAGATGCAATACAACGGAGAACGGTACAGTCTTTTATTGCCCAACGTCTTCATAACGCTTCAATCTGAAGGTGGAATATTATTCTTTTTGAAGGAGGCCGATCTCAACAAAGGCTTCCTGCTTGAGGTTGAGCTTACAAATTGTGTTCTTCAGGGACTGGGGACTCTGACAATATTCATACACTGTAAAACAAAAAACAAAAAATGGGCAAAAATTTCCCAGCTTTTTGCCCAACGTTGGTACAATAGTCAACATGTACATCTATTGGGCAATTTCTACCCAACGGTCGTTGGGTAATCCCCATCTCCAACTATTAAGTAAACCTTTTACATAACAGTTGGACCATAAATATATATATATATAAAAAACAGTTTGGTTCTTTACATTGCCCATCTACTGGATCATAACAAATAACCAACAGTTGGCGAAAAAATTTACCCAAACTTTGGACAGAACATTTTGACCAAATGTTGGAAATCTGATTGCATGTCACCAACACTTGGGCATCACGATCCATACATTTACTCAACAGTTGACAACTTTAGGGCCAAAACACATTTTATAGTACAGTCATTTGACCAGTTCGGGATCACTTTTTGAATTCACATTGTTTTTGGTTGCAATCTCTTTGACATTTTAAACAAAAAAGTTTATCAGTTTACCTAAACATGTTATAAAACTCACCAAGTATCCACTGACAAAAAAAGATTAGTACTTTTGAAGAGGCTTTGAGAAAAGTATTGTCACCTGTTTGACCAGTTCAGGATCAGTTGATTCTATTCTGAATCAGTAGCTTGCCCTCTATTGCAAACCAATACTCCCATTCATAAAACTGTCTCTCAAGGACACAAACTTCACAAGTGTGTTGGCATGGACATGGACTTCCTTTCTCCAGAGAATTTCATGCAAGTGTATTCAACAGCAGCGCAAAAATCCAGCAACAAAAACACAAAACAACAGCAAAGGCAAATGAAAAGGTGAAGCACGCCTAAAAGCAACATTGACCCAAATATCTATTCTTACAGTCGCAATTTCCTCCTCCAAGTTTCATTTTCTCACAAAAAAACAATATTCCTACAAGAATTTGTTGAAGAAATGTATCTTAAAAGCAACAAATAAACTTTCGACTGCAGCAGTAAGATTTTACCTCACTGAGTGCGGCACCATTTGACGCAATGAGAGATGCTGAGTAGTGAGTGATCCCGAACTGGTCAAGGGTACGATGCCCCCCAAAAGACGATTTCGGTAATTTCGTCTCCTCAAAAAAACAAGACGACTGCTCAGTATTTACCTGAAATATTTTAAACACATTCTAAGCATTTAACATAAATTTTATTCGCCCTGGCGTTCAAATTTTAAAGGTGAGAAGTTTTAACAGCGTTTTTCAACCAACATTTAAAAAAAAAAAAATGATCAAAATCGCAGACAAACTTCAAGAAAATTGCCATAATTTATTTGTTGATGAAATTTGGAACCTTATTTTGGGTTTGTTGGTTTATTGCATGTTATTCTTCACATGTATCAACAGAAATTGGTAATGTGAGAAGTAACTTAATTATGGGGTTGTTGCAAAGTTGAAGTGATCCCGAACTGGTCAATGATCCCGAACTGGTCAAATGACTGTAGTACCCGAAAGTACTTTAAAAGTGTCATTGAAATTTGTGAAGGTATCTTTGAAACATTAGGGAGCAAATTGTGGTTTTTGAGCAAGTTGATAGTGGGGGAAAAAACGACCCATGTCTCTAAAAAGTGATAGACACCAAAGTTTTAACCAGTTCATTTGTACATTTGAAAGTTTCACATTTACATTAACAAAAGGTGTAATGAAAGTTAACAGCCATAAATTGTCGCATGACTGCTTGAAATGGTTTATTTTGATACAATTTATGCACTACTAAACTTCGTAGTCTAGACACTATTGTATACATTTAACCAGTGAAAAAAATTGTACATTTGAAAGTTTCACAGATACATTGACAAAATGTGAATGAAAGTTAACAGCCACGAATTGTCGCATGACTGCTTGAAATTCTTTATTCGAATACAATTTATGCATTACATTAAACTTCGGTATCTAGACACTAAAATAATCAACTGGTAAAGAAATAATCAGGCCAAGAGGAGGCAGGCATATTGGCCAACCGGGGCTGTATTTTGCCTTCCATGCGCCACACTACACTTACCCATTAATTGAAGACATTTTCTCCATCAACCAAATTATGGTAAAGAAAAATTTCACTCAACTATTTGAAGGCCATTTTTACCAACTTATGGACAAAATACAAAATTTACACAACTATCTGAAGTAACTTTAGCCAACTTCTGAGAAAAACTTATAAAAGAAGTTAACCAAGTTTGAGGGAAACACTCTCTTACTTATCTTTTTCTAGAGACACAGATGAGTGTTACTATCCAACTTTTGTGATGCCATTGAATGTGATTTTTTATTGCTTCTAATGCACACATGCTGTGTGTAAAAATAAAATCTTTCTTAAAATAAGAAAAACAAACCCAGCTGTGTTTAAATTCTATTTTTGCTGGCCCAATAAAATAAGGTCAATCCAGACAGGCCTTTGTGATACTGAATAGTGACTGATAGTGATAATATAGTGACTGATCAATTATAGCTCCAAAGTCAAGGTGGACAGGCAATGCCTGTCAATACTCAAGTTATTTAATATTTGCATCGTATATAAAACCACCCATACAGTCTAACTTAGCTACACTAGTAAATTTCTAAAGGCAAGCGTCTGTCTCATCTTGAAAATGGCTCAATCTAATGCCTGTTGACCAGTGAACAAACTGGTATTCATTAATAATAATACCACAGTAACGCCACAGCTATACAACTCCTGTCTGTGATCGTCACCATGGATATATTATACACTACACTGTACTAGAGTACTACTGCTGTGACGTAGGACTATGTTTGAGCATTGTTTGAGCAGAGCTAAGCAGAAATGTAACTACAAAACCGCTTTGACGGGTTTCCATAATAGACAGCTTTATGGTCTACATCTAGGCCTAAAATCCCTACATAAGTTCTTATTTTATTAGTACAGGCAAAATTTCTTACCGATGAATGTGTGTTTAAGTTCCTCTAGACCCCAATATTGTCAAGAAGTTCTACTAGGTCCGACATGATGACCCAGATAACAATTTAACGTTCTTACAACGATGAAGTCAGACTTTCGTGTAAGTAACGTTAATTATTTAACGTTGGAACAACGAATCGTTGTCGACTCCCCTACACGTCTTCTGAACGTACACTCTTAAAAAAGGTACAAAATGTTGCTGTGTAAAACTGCTGGCTAAAAATATTGTGTAACTTTTGATCGATTTTGGGTAAAACAACAATTTTTGTTGTACACCTCACATGTGTAAAATAAAATACAAAATAATAAAATTCCTCCAACTTATGGGGGATTGACAAATTTTCTACCCAAAGAAAGGGTAGTTGAAACAATACAACATTTGTGCGCCTTTGTTGGGTATCGGTTGCCCAACGCCTATGACTACAAGTACATCCAATGCTGGGTACTTTTTGTTATTTACCAAACTGCAAAATGTGCCAAATAACTGGGTAAAAAAGGACCAACAAATGCAAAAAGGAATCTATCCAGTAAATAATTACCCAGTACTTTTAACAGTGTAGGTTTTGAAGAAAAAAAAACATAGCTCGGGCAAAGGTTACCACGCAATTTGTTTATTTTCAAATTGTGTGTTGTGTTTATGTTTAGTGCATTACTCCAAAATTAATGTGGAAACTAACCAATGAGAATGTTCCAGGTTCCATTAGTTGTGCTTGTTTCTGAGTAAACAACTGAACATGCTTAGAAATACTCGAATCTTTTGGAAAACTATTTGTACCAATCTTTCATAATACAATCATTTAATGTACTTTTGGTCGTGGTTACTGACGCAACGAACTGACACATAATGTACAAAACCAAATTTCAGTTAATTATATATATATATATATATATATACAAATAGTTCGGGTTTGAACAAAGAAAAATTGACTGGAGCGGGACTTGAACCAACGACCTCCGGATTAACGTACCGGCGCTCTACCAACTGAGCTATCCAGCCCTATGTTGGTTCATGACTAGATATTATATATTTATATACATATATAATTTTTAACCAGTATTCATCGAGGCCAACAACTTCATGAAGTTTCAACGCTCCATGGGCTTTGCTTTTTTAGTTACGATAGTTGAGCGTTGCAAAGTTTGTACCGAAAGTGACAATTTTCGTTTTCACGAATTGACACAAATGTTCAGTTCCCATCGCAATACACGGCGCGCACCAAACGAGGTGAAATTACGTTTTCAAAAACTGGCACACATGCAGCGTTGTAATACGTTGGATGGTGTCAGTTCGTAAACACGGAAAAAGCATGCGAAATAAGCCCCGTAAAATAATTTCTAGTGAACGACATAGGCGCATGAAGTCTAGTTTGTAGGAAATTTAATTGGAGTGGGAAAACTACTACCGCAACAAGGACATTTGGGGGTATTTTCATCTTACCTTCAGTGATCTCGGAGAAGGCATACAGGCCATCACGATCCTCTCCTCTGTCGCAGAGCTGCTGGATGAAGATATCGTCAACACGGGTCATGTGAGAGAAGGAAGCGACGATGGTGTTCTTGAAGCCCAGTTTCTTCACCTCATTGTAGATCTTCCATTTGTTCTCGATGGTGTGGCCGCGGAGCTGCCCGACGGTGCTCTCCCTGATGGAGTTATCGAGGACGAAGATGTCCAGGTCCTTTAGGACGTCGTATTTCTTCGTCTCTTTGGCAATCTCTTCGTGGAAACTGGATACAAGCCCGTCGAAGCTCGACGGCACGGCTGCGTGACTGTTCACTGCAGAATCGGACATTTTGAGGCACAAATGTCTGCTATTTCCCTGGATAAAGTTATTTCACACGACTACCGACACCGCTACAGGACATCTAGACCAGGCTGATCGCAGGGGCTGGTTTTTATCAACCAGTAGTTCATTCCCAATACACATTTCTTAATATTATTGCGCAACGTCATAGTTATAATCTAAAACGAGACTACAGGCGCAGTGCCAAATGGTGAACACAGATTTCGCGGCTGTGAGTGGTGAATGAAAAATGGGGCGGGGCTTACTGATGGATCAGTGCATTGGTGGCACTGCACTAGTAGCCTCGTTTTGGATTACAATGATGACATCGAGTATAAATCATCACAGACGTCACAAAATGACACATAGCGTGCCAAGCCACCTTTTTAATTTGTTTCTGCTTTTTAAATGTTTAAACAATTTTCATCGAGGTCTCTTTTACGTAAAAATCAGCGTTCTAAGCTGTACACGTTTAAAAATCTCCCCTTTCCTCCAAATTGTCAGGGTATTTTCAACTAGTTTTTTTTTTCAGTGGAGACTTGATGCTTTGAACTTCACATACATGGTCCTTTTGACTGCTTTTTGTCCTAAATTAATGAGCAATAAAGTAAGAAAGAGTTTGTGTCCGTTCGTAAAATTGAAAATCACCTAAAACACATACATTTTTCTTTTTCACGAACCGACACCATCCGATGTATTACTGTTGATGCGCTTTGCGCGTGCGACTATACGGTCATTTAGCTGGCCCTTAAAAAGCTCTGCTTTGCAGTGTCCACCCCAAAGCGCCACTCGCTTATTTACGACTGTACACGTCTTTGTTCGATTTCTTTCACTCCTTTAATTTGCAAGGAAGGTCGTCAAGAGGGCCATGTCAACGCTGTATGTCATTGAGGTACCTAAAGTTTTTTTTTTATAATCTGTAACCACAGATGCCTCTCTGAGCAGAAGCTGCGAGTTCACAATGTTCTATCTTCATGTGCTATATTATGTGTAATTTGATACACACTCATGTTTTTCTTTCATCACTTCCCGCGGAAATTACAAACAGAACTTGGTGTTTTATGTCAAGCAAACATCCTCGTTGAGACTTGCACCATGTTGCAGTACTACCATCCCAACCCCTCAAGATGGGGAGAAAGTGATGGGCGGGGCTATACACTCTCTCTAAATCTACCAGGATGTTTACTTGAAATATGAGATCATGTCCCGTTTCAAACTTCCGCAGAAAGGGATCATGTTGTTATTTAATTTTGCGCTAGCAGAATCAGAGTTGCGAATGTTTTATTGAACCCACAAACATATCACATGAATCGGGAAAGTTAGGCCTATGGGTATACAGTGCCTAACACACATCGTGTATAAAAATAAGTAAAAGCCAAACAATATTTTTTCCCCTAAATTATTTAACATCTATTAATAAGTTTACTATAAAATAAAATGTACAATCTGGGTATGGGAGCATTCAACCATGACCATGTGGTTGGTCTCCATTCAAGCATTACCCTTAGCCTTTGACACAGTCGTCCACGCAAAACCTTGTTTAAAACTATGAGAAAGACATACTTCCCGAGCGCGAAGTCGAGACTCCACACGCCACATGGCGGATCCGTGGAAAAGGCGATGTTATTGTGTAACGCAGAGATTTAAGAGAAATAGTATAGTCTGGTTGCTCTGGTTAACGGAGCCCTTAGCGTGTGAGCGGATCAGTGGAGTGTATTCTAGGTTGACGACAACTGACAAAACTAAGCAATAGCTGTTTGTCCCTTGGACGAACACAAAGCTGGTCTTATTGTATGAGAACCAAGACCCTGAACCTGACGACCCTGCATGAATTTGAGGTAGTATCGTCACCCTAAACCTAACGCTGGTCTTTGTATGTACAGGGCTGTAATACGGACACCCCAAATTATTACTCCGAGGGCACAAAATATCATTTTGAGGGCACAAAACAGTCAAGGACACGATAAGTAAGTGCAAAACAGAGTGTTTTCCTTTTTGACTGTCGGCAATAGCTACCGTGCAGATGGGTAATGTGCATTCATTATTATCGCAGGGTTGTAAAGGGTCTTTTGAGAAGACAGTCAATATTTTTTAATCTTAAGTTTGGGTGGGTGGATGGCTCAAGACAATTTTAAAAGAGAAATTGACATTGATAACTCTGAATATGGTGTATGATATAGAGTATTTCTGATAAACGTATTTCTAATAATCTATTCTATCTATCTTTTGTTTTCTATTAAAGAAATAATAATGTAAAACATAATGTACATATTTCTGATTGGTCATTTTCAAACAGACTTAACAAAATGATGCAGGTAAGGCTTCTCTCCTCTTGATGGAAAAATGTTAATACAAAGAGTGCAATACAAATCAACGGTGCGTAGGTTTTGTTTTGTGTGCTCACGAACAGCGAAGGAAGATGATTATGTCGGTCTGCTTATTATAAGGGTGGCGGTAGATAATTTTATTTGAGGGTTTTCCAATGATATAAGATGCAGATATACTTTTTCTGGACAACTGTATTGCATGTACGTGCTGTCTAGTTCAAATTCTTCACCTATAACTTGTTATTATTAATTTTTTTTAAATACCATTACTGCCCTTTACGAAGACTCAAGCAGGCTAGTACGTATTAGCACTAGTGTCATCATTACTTTGGATATCCATAAGCGTTTTATTATGGAATTCTTCTAATTTTATGACTAAAAATTCCTTAAATTAAAGTCATGCAATATCTTAGGGTAATTTGTCCCTTATAGGTAATTAAAGGGGGAATTATTTATAGTAGCATGTTTCTGGTACGCTGTACATTTAGTATTGAAAAAAGCAGATGAAGAAATATTACGGGGCTCTCAAACCCAACCCAAACTTTAACATTTTAATGTAAACAAGGTAAATGCATTAGTCTCGAAAGTGCCTTCGTGCTCAGCATGACGTTGGTAATTGCCTCAAATTTATCTCAAATGGATGGACAATACTTTATACCAAAAGCGTGGGTATGGTGATTGTCAGGCATGGAAATGAACGATTTGATTATGTAACATTTTCCCCAGGAATGTTAAGCTAAAACCATTGTTATGTTAAAAACGCAAAATCGGATATAGCGCAGCGAGACCAAAATGTGCAACTTTATGAAGAATGCACCGGATGCCGTTTTAGTAGAGTAGCTCTTTGATGATGCAACAATAGATCATTGCAGAATTACGAGTGTTTCTATCATTGTGGTAACAAAACACTGCTCTTTAATAGCGCCCATGACGTCCCCCCGCTCTATATAGAGCTCCAACTGTCCATCTTGCGCCTGGTGGCGCTAGACAGACTTTAGTTACCCCCGCCCGCATGTTTAATGATGACTCTGCACATATCCTAAACACTCAATCAGTTTTGTAACGCCCCTACGAGTCCGGATTTATGACGGTTAGTTTGATGTTTTAAAGGAAGGAAGCTGTTATTGGCTTTTCAAGAGTGTCAGCAGACCCAAAATATTGGGGTTGGAATTTTGCCCATAATTTTACCCCCCCCCCGGATACACGTATTGTATTGGCTTAAATTTACTTGTGAAGCAGCCAACAATTTTTTACTTCTTGGCCTTCGTGGAGTACCAAAGAAAACACTTGTTTTACTTTTAAAGTTTGTATTAACTGGTGGTTCCGTCCATAATATATTTAGTATATACCGTCACTGCCTTCATTTATATTTGTTTTCCTGTAGGCTATTGTTGATTGATAGAAATTCCCAAGATAGCCCCCTGTGCCCCTAGTCTGTTGATTGAACCCCAAATTACAATGATAATCTCCCGTGAGCTTGCCTAAAATGGACCGTCAATTACAGATTTATACATCGTACGACATGGCTTAAGGTACTGTTCTGGTCAATCTGTGGTTTGACCTAGATAAAACTGCAACAGAAATGATTTCTTTTGCAAAAGTCTCTTGAAACCCTCCCAAACAACATATCAAAAAAGTAAAGAAAAGGAAGTAAGGGAGGGATGCATAATTTGCATAAATTAAAAATTGACGTTTTTGCCATTATTTGCACTAATATATGAACGAATGCGCCCTGATAGAAGTAGAAATGATATCATTGACACGTCATATTAGCAAGCAAGTGTCTCTTGAAACCCTCTCAAACCACGTATCAAAAAATGTTGCAAAAAAGGAAGTAGGGAAATTTTGCATAATTTGCATAAATTATAAATGGCCGCTTTTGCCTCTATTTTCATTAATATATGTAAGCGCACACCCTGATAGTAGAATAAATGATACCTGTTATCACATCATAATTTGCAAGGATATGACCACTGCATATTTCCCAAATACATTAGACCAAGAAAATACCCAAGATGGCCGTCATTTCCCAAGATGGCTGCCATTTTCACTGGTCTAACTATCACTGGTTAATAAGTTAAGAATCTTCAATGGTTGTATGACTGCTGGGCTATTGTGCATGTTGAGGCTCTGGTAGATTTAAGTGTGATGATTGCAATATTGTAAACAACTCACAGTCCCTTTTGGATGTTTATGAAATGTTTCTTACATTGTTATCACTAACACTCCGGATAAACAATTTCTACTTTTGCAATTTTGTCTTGGTCAAGCCATTTTTTGCATAGATTGACAAGACTACTGTGCGTCCTTATTGAGTTAACTTATTGGCACGATAGTTCTTGTATCCTGTCATTTCTGACGATTGTTTTATATTGTAGATAATTTATAGTTGGTCGTTTCGTTTTCGTAACGAACACATTGGTACTTCATAATGAAATTCAGTTAGAAGTAAATCATTTTTGTGTAAAAATAAAACCTGCCGATTTAATTACTTTTTTTTTTCTGTGAATAAGCAAATGATTTTTTAAAGTCACACTTATTTTGTGAAATGTAACTCAGTATATAAGTTTCCAACGTCCAAGTCAGACGCTGTCATCCAAGCCAAGAAATGGTTGTGTGTGTAATAACTTGAAGTAGGACTATAGCATTGCCAAACCATAGTTCCAGAAATTAGAACTTAACATTAAATTCAACTCACAGCAATAGGGAAACCCCGAGCGTTTACTACTAGATATATAAACTCTGGTTTACTTTTATGTTCAAACTATAAATTGACTCATCACATTGCAATATGTTATTACAACTTTCTTACATGCCAAAAATGTTCATATTCTTCTGAACAATCCATGGGATTCCAATAACGCAGTGAAGCGGGGGGGGGGGGGGGTTGTTGTTAAACCATGCCAACGAACACCAAAAAACCCGCCGTAACTAAGGTAACATTTAAGGGGGAACAAAGGGGTGCGCCATTTTTCTTTCTAGGGGGGCTTTCTGGTCAAGTGTTCGTTTGCCTGTTTTAAACAAGTCCCTTTTCAGCGCATTACAAAACAACGTTATTTACTATTTGTTGTATTTATCTGATGTTAGTGTCACTACAAATAGGCCTCGATGTTTGCGTGTTAATGAAAAATTCGTTTTAACAACATCAAAATGTAACATTTTACTCTTGAAATGTACTGTCCCAAGATTCCAGAAAACAAACGGTGGCACGGCAACGAGAGGTGGGAGGGGGGCACGTATCCCCCTGCCCCATAGAGTCTAGATAGCAAAATAGAGTACACACAGATACAAATTGAACCGTACGAATAATTTTTAATCGATATTGTATCAATTAGTTTATTATTAACAAGTGCTATAAAAGCTCGCCTGCGAGACAGCAAAAAATACAAATGCATGAATGAAGTTGAGTAAACTCAAAGCAGTTTCAGTTGAATTAAACATTTTCAAAATATTGTTTTTCTTAAAAAATATATTATAAAAACAAAGCATATAAAATAAAAGATATATAGCGCAATAGTTGCAATTTCTGTGTAACATGTACAATAGAGTGAACAAAAAATAATTCTTTGAATATTATTTAAAAATAATACTAAAATAAAACTTGTCAAACAGACGTACAATTTGACGCAACCTTATCAACATCAAGATGTTGGAACGCTCAGCACCAAATAGTTCAATCAATACACCCATAAATCAAACGTCCGCTAATGCACATTCTTGACGAACCATTCCAATCGTCATTCTAGTCTAGGTTCCTCGACCCTATATATGAACTGACACTACCATTAGGCCTACCCCTTTTTAATGAAATCTTCCGAAATAAATTTCCTAATGTTGTGTCAATTTCAATTCTCTATTTGTTTTACCTTTGAATAACCTCTGTCCTGATTGCATCACCGCCAACAAAAAGATCCAAAAATAAAACCACGACCACCAAAGAGTGACACATTTCGACTAATAAGTTATTCATTAGATCTGTTTGTGTCCAATGTCGTAGTCCGTGAAAGGAACGGTATATTTACCCGGGATTCCCTTTTCTATAACCACAGCCCAAGTCCGATACAAAAATGAACAAAATAAGATACTTACGCATAAATACAAGCAATGGCAACAATTCACAAATCCTTCTCTATGCCTACGCAGGTTTCCAGTTTACTTTCAATTTATATTTCATGTATTTTTAACTGATCTACAACAGCTCTCATTCATTCTTTCAGAAGTCCCTCAAATTTTGGCGCTATCTAAACGCTTATTTGTTTTACAAATTAAAGTATCTATTTTGTGACCGTTGTACGTTTCACCTCACGAGATTTTAAAATAACACTACTTTCGTCTCAAAGTTTTAATCACATAAGTTGTACCAAAATTATTAAACAAATTATTGAATTATAATACACACCACGTGTACTGCCCCCCCCCCGACACTGTAGCATTTCGCTCGAGCCTGAATAATCACCATCACGTAATTGACTGTCACCATTAACAAGCTCTGGTGTTTCTGATTAGCAGAGTGTGGGTTCGAGTCCCGACCATGACACTTGTGTCCTTAAGCAAGACACGTAACCAAGATTGCTTCGTCCTTCGGATGGGATGTAAAGCCATTGGTCCCGTGTGTTGTGTAACGCACGTAAAAGAACCCAGTGCACTTATCGAAAAGAGAAGGGGTCCGCCCCGGTGTTCCTGGTTTGATTGGCAGCATATTGCGCCACAGCATCTTGTAAACCATTACATTGTGCTATGTTAAGGATTTGGTCTCATAATTCAAACGTAGCTCCCCAAAATACCTTGCAGGAAAGTACTTAATGTTGAAGCGCCTTGAGCGTCACTGAGTGACAGATATGAGCGCTATATAAGAAGCCACTATTATTATTATTAAAGGAGTTGGTCTCATACTTAAAACGAAGCCCCACATACCTTACAGTTACAGGAAAATACTTAATGTTGAAGCGCCTTGAGCGTCACTGAGTGACGGTTATGAGCGCTATATAAGAAGCCATTGTTATTAGTATTAATAGCGTGGTGTAGAAATCTTGTCTGTCTACCTATATCAAATCAATGCAACCCAAACCGAGGGTACAAAATAATAAGGGCCTTTTGTACATTGTGACGCTGGGTTTGGTAATCGTTGTCTCGCAGTCTGGGAACACGACGGAGCGTGATTAAGTTCAACTAGTAAAATTCCCCATATTTTAACTAGAATTAAAAAGTTGCGAAATAATACATCATTTTCGTTAAGGGGGAAGTGTCAACAACAACAAATCTGGGGGAAAATTTTCAACAAGTGAATTTGTCTGAAAAGCTTCTTTGGAGGGCGTGCAGCCAAAGTAGTAATTCTCCAGTTCATGTAAAGTAACGAAAGTGATGCTTTAAAAAGTTGGGAATCTTCTACTAACAGATTTATTCTTCTTTTTGGAAGAAAACAATTAAGAGTATTGAGTCTCGACTGATTACGTCTAGTTCAGTCAGGTTTTTTTTTTTTTTTTTTTTTAGGTTTTCGACAATTGCGGGTAACATTTCAGACATGGGCACCCATATACATGTAGACCATAAAAAGTAATCCTACATTCCGTAGTTGTAATTTATTTATCAAGTAATAAGCCGCAAAGGGAAACTGACCTGGTGAATTTTTAAGTAATTTGGGTTTAAACAATTTCAAATTGACTGGAGCGGAACTTGAACCAACGACCTCCGTTACTGGCGCTCTGACCAGCTGAGAAATCTAAACCTACGTTTGCGGTCTTCCCATTGGTCAATATCTTTGTTCGGGTTCGATTGTTTTTAATTAATTACTGTCCACTGAATCCCTTGTTATCGAACGTTGACACAGCATTGAACACGTGACCCTTCTTAATATGAGCCCCACCCCCTTCGCGGTTATTGAGCAGATTCGGATCCCAGTTTGGGTCTTTTCCGCGGCGACTGATTATGTTATCATACACTGGATCAGAAAGGGCAGTTCCGACGGCCCCTACTCCGACCCCGGGCCCAGCCGCACTTTTGGCCCCAGCCTTTTTATTTGGGATCATAGCCCTTTTTGCAGCTCCTGTCGATTTTGCGGTCTCGGCCGTATTTGCAGCCCAAGCCCCATTTTCAATCTCTGCCTCGTTGCCAATGCTGTAATGGTTCATATTTCTTTCAGCGGCGCCCTTTTTGCCAGATCCGTCAACATCTGCTTTTTTTGGTTGTCTTTTCCTGCAGCACAGAACCGCTAAAGCAACCAGAATGATTAAGAGTAGGGCACCACCTACCGATACACCAATGACAAGGGCCAGTGGGAACTTCCTGAAGTCACGAGCAGATGAAGATGCGACGTTTGAGGGCTCACTCCGGTTGTCTTCGTCGTCAACAGCCACAACAGAGAAATAGTAACTAAAGCTCCCTGTTTTTGTTGACAGAAACAGACAGTATTTAATACTGATTAGTTTGTGCCAGAACATTTCTTTCGAAACCTTGATAATCATTTTCAGAATTACAGATTATTATTATTTTTTTCTTGCAACAACAACAAAGAGTACCTACCACTTTCTGTGACGTTCAAAACAAAGACCTCACTTTCTCCTGCATTTGATGTAATGCTGACGTCACCTTTGACATAGCTTGTCTTGGGAATCTCTTCAGCAGCCTCGAAGTTATTATAAAGATCTGAACTGTTTAATGACCTTTTGATGATGTAACTCGAAACTAACACAACAAAAGAAAAACAAAGAATTCGTACATTTTAAATCCTTCGAAAGGTTTTGAACCCCCAGAATGTTTCAATCATCACGTGTGCTGATAAATCCCTTTCATTGGCCGCTATCGCCGAGGTCATCCACCCGAAAGGTGCACGCGTCACGAACAACTCTCAGCCAATAAAAGAACGTCGTTGACATCTGTGAGGGCGCTGTTTGGATCTTGTGACATCACAATTATGCAAGTGGTCTATTTGATGCATGCGTCTGGACTGCGCTAATTGAGGCCGGGCTAGTAACTTTCAATGAAAAGTATCTATTTGGGTACATTTTTTGTACTAACTTTTGTTTTAGTTGTCCCTTTTTGGAAAAAGGGCTACAGATTCGATCTTCAAAATAAATAATAATAATAATAATAGTGGCTTCTTATATAGCGCACATGTCCGTCACTCAGTGACGCTCCTGGCTGGCGCTGTAACATACAGTATTTCCTGCAAGATTTGGGACTACGTTTGAATTATGAGACCTAATTCTGATAGCACCATGAAATGTTTTACAAGGTGCTGTGGCGCAAATTGCTGCCGATCGGACCAGGAACACCGGGGCGAACCCCTTCTCTTTTCGATAAGTGCACTGGGTTCTTTTACATGCGTTACATAACACATGGGATCAACGGCTTAACGTCCCATCCGAAGGACGAAGCAATGGTGAAGTGTCTTGCTTAAGGACACAAGTGTCACGGCTGGGGATTCGAACCCACACTCTGCTGATCAGAAACACCAGAGTTTGAATTCGGTGCTCTTAACCGCTCGGCCACGACACTTCCACAAATGTCTTGGACTTTTATTGTTTGCCTTTATAAATCAAAGAGACTGCAGTATTCATATTTTAGTATGAATGTCTTTACCTTGACCATTCGTCAGATCATCCCCTGGTGCTGTGAAGGTCAATGTAATCTGCATTTTTTCGATGTCCAGATTATCAGCCCTTAAATCGGTTATTCGGGAAGGAGGATATAAGTCCACGATGCCTGTAATATAAAAATCGATTATTTGGTATTGTACCAATCGATTATAAATTCAATTCAATTAAATTCAATTCGACATTTATTTCCATATCGGGGCAAAAAGTTTAACAAATTTAGATTAAACAATTATTTAAATCAAAGACAATTAAAGAACTGATGAAAAAACAAATAATAATTAAATTGATTAGGAGCAAACCAAATGGTCTTAGAAGCCAAAAGGAGGCTTGAGCTGAAATGGCCACTGACAAATACAACCTCTGACACAATTTACAGCAAAAACAAAAGCAACAAAAGAATAAAGATGAACAATTTAACTTTAACAGAAATACGTTGAAGATAAATAGTCATAACGATAATAACAATGATAATATGTTGTAATAATACATTAGATAATATGTTAAATGTAATCATAATAATGACAAGAAGGAGTTATGCAGAATGACAACATGAATCATAACATAACAGTTTGGCAACAAGGCAGAAATGCGTAAAAAAAAGAAAGGGAAACACAGCCGAGTTTTGGCAACATTGTTCTAAAAATGGCCTAAAACCAACCCACAGGCGGCTGAGTTATTAAGGTCTTTTCAACTGAGACCATTTCAAAGCAGTGGCCCTCGAAATCTAAGGACTAGTCTAGGACTAGTCCTAGGTAATCCTAGGAGATAGGACTAGTCCTAAGTTAAGACCAGTTACTGGTCCTAACTTCAGGTAAGACTAGTCTTATCTCTTTGTGAAATCGACCCCTGATAGTTTATGCTGTGCGGTTGAAAGGAATGTAAAGCAACATAACGAGTTTCCTGTAACCATCATTAGAGTAATGTGCTTAGACTGGTGCCCTGTCTTTATACGTAAACATAAAGACAAGCAAAAAAAAAACAATGACAAATATTTATATGATTTGCCCATACAGTGATACACTTTGTAGTGCACATGACACACCTCCCAGACTGATTTGATACAAACACGATTTGTCAGAATATAATATTGTACCATTGCATTGATCAGCCGATTCACATTTGAAGCTCCCGCCCACAGTGACGCGCTGGAAGCGTCCGGTGCTCTGAAGGGTTAGCTTGGGAAGCGATTCACCGTCTACGTCATCGTACGTTGGGTCGGCTGCAGCACCAGCACCAATAACACCCCCGAAAACTATAGATGTCACACTTCCATTGCTGGTCACATCAATCTTGAGTGGGGAAAAAACAACATACTTATGAGAAATTGTGTTCTTTATTGTTCAGGGAGATAAACTAATAGCTAACCCCATCTAAATTTTCGGGGATATGTTTTTGTTCACATTCGGTACTGGTATTGAAAGCATGAAGGATGTCTGATAAGTAAACTTAATCACTGGGTGTATCTTGCAAGCCTGGGCAATCCTCTATGTGAACCAGAAACACCGGGGGTAACACAACCTCTTCCAAGATAAATGTTCTTTTGCTTGCACCAAACCAATCTGAGTAGTACACGCGACCTACGGCTTAATGCCCATATCCGAAGGACAAAAATAGGCCATACGTAAAGTTTCTCACTCAAGGACAAAAGTGGACAAGTGGACGAACGTGACTTGAACCTACACTGAGTTGATCAGAAACACCTGAGGCTACGACACGCCACATTCCACAGGTATTCTATCTCACATAACATAATTTGCTCGAATCTGGTGGATTTGCTACTGTACCATCAAGCTACCCGCTCACCTAAAACGGTCTATTAGGCAGACTGAACTCGTACAAGAGTTCAAACAGATTGGTGATGGGTTGACCCCCGTAGAGTGGAGTTGTTGGACGGTGCCAAACCACAGCAAATGATAGGGTTATGGTTTTATTAACAGGCTTTCACCAACAACAGACTACTCTCTCGCCTGTCTTTACATATTCCTTCAGGACTCCGGGAAGTACCACTACTGTAGCCTTTTGCGAAATTTTGAAGCTTCTAATGTTTCTTTTCTCGCTAGCCATAAAAATGTTAGTCTAAATAAACAAATATATAACACCAAATAAAATCAAACCAAAATGGAATAACACCGTAATCTATATAATTCTGGTCTTACACTGGCCCCGTATCTCCCCTGTCCGCAGAATTCAGTGAAGTAAGTGGAGTAGACGCCGTCATTCTTTCTGACGTCGGCACCTATCCCATCATCCCTTGGCTGCAGGGTCACGGTACCATTGCCACATGGACGGTCAATTACAGCTGTGACGTCACTGTGAATAACTGGTATGTTTCCTGTGCGAAATAACAATCTTATGGTGACTTTTTTGTTCGCAGTTTTGAGTTGTGATGGTATTGAGGTTTTGCAAAAACAACACATGTCGGGAAAAATGACAAATTGTGAAACGCTCCAATGTAGTGTTCCAACAGCTGTTTCCTGGCTGTTCCAAGATGTAATGGTCATTCCGTAATTTAATTTACGACCTGACTATTAAAATATTTTATTAACATACTGCATGCAATGTATAATTAATGATATTTATCGTACTGCAAAAACTGGGACGTTCAATTATTCTTTCGGATATTTGTGACAACGCGGACATGGTGTTAGTTATCCCATTACTATCCTTGGTGAAACTAAAACCGTGTCGGTGTTGTCACATATATATAAAGCGAATTAATTTGACACCCATGTTTTGCAGTATATGAGTACTATACTGTCAATCTAGACAACAGAATCATGACTTTTTATCATTAATAACATTAGCAATTTTCAACAACAAATGTTCTCCCAGCGCTGCATGAAAAGGCTGTATGCAGACAATAGAAAATATATTCATTAAGGATATAGGAACTACTTTATATTTGTATTACGTTTAGGCTTTCAATGTCATTTAAAAAAAAAGTTTTATTCTTGTTCAACCAAAGAGTGGTATTTGGGATCAATGGAACCCAAATGATTCCAATGAAAGGGGCTGTCATCATGATCAAAGCAAGCCTGTGGCAGCACATTGAACTCCCACTCAGTTATACTGCACATGCGCACCCTCCCTCTATATCTCCTGCACAACGCGCAGAGCACTTAATACACGCGCCTATTCTGTTCCCCATTTTGGGACTCAAAATGTACACAAACGAATTGACTAAAAACATTGGTGGAAATAGTAACATGCATTTTGCGTAAGTGTGATCCACGTTGCACAGGGGGGGGGGGTAAATATATCAACAAACAGTTTTGGATCAAATAATGTACCAACCTTTTCCGACGGTCACATAAAGAGACTGTCTTTGTGGCGGAACAACACTTCCAAGACCCCATCGTGCTTCGATAACGATCGGATCTCCACCTTCCCTTGCGAGGCTCTGCACAAGAATGGTCACATTCTCTTCATTTTGTAGTTTGTTCTCAATTTGGAACTTCCACAGCCCAATCTGTCAATTCAACATACAGCAAGTGGTTAGCAACCAATAATTAACCATGGTTTCTTCTCACTTAATATGAAAGAATAAAGATTCAATATGGTGGCTGCACAATATAGTGCGCCACCAGGAGATTGAATGTGGTAACGTAATTAATTTAAGACGAAAACAGTATTAACAGACTCGCAGATAGCTTTGGTTATGTTTAAAATTATGTTTGCATTAATGTGAACTTTATCTTGCTCGTTAAAGATACACCATGAATAAGTTCGACAAAAGTGGACTCTAATATGCGTAATGTAGACGTTTGTCGACAAATAGTCGAACACCACCTTACCTTTGCATTCCCAGGAATCCTAACACGAATTTGCAAGAACGCGTTACTGGTGTTATACTCGGGGCTTCCCGCTGATATTGTTTCACCGTCCGGATCAGTGATGATGACTGAAATGCTTTCTGTGTTAACATGCCCGAATATGAACTGAGTGTTTTGACCCAAGGTCGAATCAATGTATACGGCACCTGTAAAACTGGTGCCTGCTTGGACTTTGACGAAGTCCATGTATAGAGATACTGGAACTGACGTGATAGCTGGTCCAAAGAAATGGGAAAATACAGTTATTAGAGGGAAGGAAGATGGAAAACATAAATGCCAACAGCCTAGTTTAAAAGAACTAGTCACATGAATGCTTAGTATCCGATGGCTAGATATAAAGTGGGACAATAATTTATAATCATATATATTTGGAATATAAGTACTTTATTTCAATATCTCCTCACCTAATATTTTGTTGGAAGTATGCAACAGCTTTTATATTGATCTCACGAGTTGTTTGCTTTGTTGCTATTAATCACTACTATTAATACAATTTGTATTTATTCGACCAAAACAACAACAAAATGTACAAATTAAACGAGGTAAAATAAAGCAATAAAGTACAGACAGACCAAAGTAAAGTAAAGGTAAGTAACCAATAAATACATACATAAATAGTAAACTAAACAAGAAATGTAAGAAGGGAAACTGAAGGGAGCCATTACAAAACACTAAAAGCACAATTTAGCATGAATGAAAACAATTAACACTTTATAAACAATCAATTGTAGGCCTACACATTGTTTCTCATCCTTAAAAGTGAGTGGAGTGACACTGTGCAGAAAAAAACTTCAAAGTTTAATACTACAATATAACTTTTTTTATACATGATCATTAAAAAATTATCAGAATGACACAATGCAGAAATGAAAAAAACAAACTTCAAAGTTACTACAATATATCTTTTTGAAAGTACACAATTTTTGTTCCCAAGTATCCAGTGAGATTGTTTCGCCAGGTGTCATTTCATTATAGAGAAAAATGCAGTTTTGTACCGTTTTGAAGCGATAATCGGCCGACCCTCGTTTGAACGTGTGAGTTGTAAAACAGCAATGTCTTAAATCGTCTCCACTTTGCTCTCGTTATTCTCGGCAGTCACAGACGCACAAATGTAAACAGGTTGATGGAACGATAATAAATCCTACCCCACAAATCTACATTTTTCTCGAAAAATACATTTTACCAATAACGTAATTTCCATACAAAACTTAGAAGAACCAAATAGTTGTTCTCTCAATTCCTTACCCTTTTCTGTGGTGGCTGATTTACTGAACGCGTCAGACAGTGAATTAGAACTTTCGTCATGCTCATACGCTCGTCCACCAGTTGATGTTGACAAAAGTTCAAGAGAGGGCGCTGCGTCTGGTCCGATAGCTATAGTATCTATGGTTACACCAGACTCATTAACCTAAAACAATAAAGTTGAAATAAAAGAAATAAAACATTCCCTCTTTGATAAACATTGTTGTTAAACTTTCACTGCAATCTGGTTAAAGCATGGTCTGCAGATGGTGTCACACACAGAAATCTAAAAACTGGTTGTATAAAAATAAATGTGTGGGTTTTTTTTCTTCTTTTTTTTACTTTGTGGTTTATTACTTGATATTTTAAAATATCGTCAGTTTCGGTAACTGTTGAACGTCGCTGTTGTATCCAAAACAAAATGATGAAAATGCATGTGCTCATATTGAGTACCTTATGAAGACAAAACAAAAATGGGAAAATAAAAGGTTTCCATTTGGAAATTCTAAAGACTGGGGGTGCTCCGCAACAAATGTTGTGTACCACAATCTATAGTGTGAAGATTTTAAGTATAGTGACAAAAGGAAAAAGATAAGTCTATAAAGGGATGCATTTTTTAGAACTTGTGTATGGGTGTGCCCTTACACACGCCAACTTACGGGGTATTTTTAACAATGGAACAGTGCTACCCCACAAGGTTTTCTTTATTCAAGAGGTACCCCACAGAGGATTTCTTTAGAAAAGGGAATAATAGAACAACAATGGAAGTACCCCGTAACTGCCATGTGTAAGAGTCTGTGTGTTTGTATTGCCAACCCTCCGAGGACATTTTACAATAGGGACAATAGGTCCTCACTAGTCGGTTCTTTGTTTTCAGGTGTCCTCACTAGTCATTTGTGTACAAAACCAATGGGGATTGCTTCAATACAGGAACAACAGAAAGTACAATAGGTGTCCTCTAACGTATAGGAGTGCTGTACCTGTATGTGTGTGTGTGTGTGAACATGTCTACGCATTAAAATCGAGGACTTTAGCAATAGTGATCCGGAAAAAAACCCATATCGGGGACAGTCCTCGGTTTGTTTCGTGTACAAAACCAATGGGAACGTCGCTAAAAAAAACTAAGTCCACAGCATGGGATGTCCTCGGTATTATACCATTTACACACTTGTGTGTGTGAGTTTGTTTTCACATTCAAACCGGGGACCTATAACAAAAGAGGACAATAGGGTCCCCGGTTGGGTAAAGGTCCCCAGTTAGAAATTGTGTACAAAACCAATGGGAGCTGTTGCCAAAAAGTTAGAGTCCAAACAAAAGAGGGACAATAGGAGGTCCCCGATTGGAGGTGTTTACACACTTGTGTGTGTGTGTGTGTGTGTGTTGGTATTCATGGAATACAATCAGCGACTTGAGGCTTCAGGAAACGAAGAGAGCAAGTAAATTATGATCCATCTTAATACTCCAGTTTTCAATTTCAGAACAATTATTTACAATAAATCCCGTGTTAGTACTCGACAGATGTCTTTAACTTTGGACGTATTGTGCCTTAATTTTTCTCGAAAATATGCAGACTCCCATAGGTCTTTTCAGTAAATAAAAACGGTGACTCGCCCTAAACCATGTCTTACCAAGTGAAGAATATCTACAATTTTCGGTTTTCTGTTCTCATCGCCGTCGGTGATGACCAGCAGCTTGCCCCCCGCTGCAGGACCGTTACGCCCAAGAACGTCCAGACCTGTTTCTACTCCTAAAGCATTAAAAGAATCAATGATTACCAATTTAGGCAGAACTCCCTCTCGGTGCATATATAAATACGCTGCCTCACAGCCTGTGCTCGAAAGGTATCAGACTATTTTGATGATACATGGAGCATTTTCCAAACCTCGGCATAGGCTCTGTCTCAGGCTCCGGGCTTCATTTTGATGTTGGAAACACCGTGCAAAACGTACACTTCTCCAAGATTGATGACGGAACCCAAGCCGGAGCTGGAACCCAAGCCGAAGTTTGGAGAAGGCCATGAGTTGATATTGGAGTTTCCATGAGACATTGAATCAAACATCTTGTTAAAAGTTACAATAGACTGTGCAAGTCTCGCACGTAATGACAACGAGAAAGTAAGTCGAAGACTACACTTTTATGAACAAATATAAACAAAATAGAATGTCATTTTTTATAGTACAACTAATTTTTTAACATAATAGCATTACTCACCTGCTCCTATACTTGTAGCACCATCAGCAAAAGAGGGCAGGATGTCTAGTAACGTCTGACGGCTAACATTATTGATTACTTGTAGCTCTGAGCTGTTCACTGCATTTCCGTTAAAATTGACGACGCCGAGCTGTTCTCCATCTCTCAGGATTTGAGTGATGAGAAGTTCTGCAGCCTGAGTAGAGTAGTTTAGCCAATGTTAATCAAACAGTTGCAAAAATAAATTCGGGTACAATTTGGAGGCCTTAGCTTTCAAAGCTCGAGTTTTTCTTACAGTTACAGGAACAGCGGACACTTTGTTTTGTCAAAAAAAAAAAAAAAAAAAAAAACGTTCGATGACGTCACATTTCAAATATGTGGTCTGTACATTTTGTACAGAATTTTCGGCTCAATCCTGAATTCTGATGAATCAACTCAATCAAAATTGATTTTGAGCGAAAAGATTTCTTGGGAATGTACAGAACCATTTGTATTTGCTGTCCGATGACGTCATGATTCAAATTTCGCTCTGAAGCGTAGAAAATTGTTACTCTTTTTAACATCAGGTGAAGGGACTTGCAACTCCCCCCCCCCCACACTTTCATGAGGTGCGTCACAACACTCAACTTGACCTTGGAGCCACCTCATAAAGAAGTGACGCAGAAACCAGCGTGGTTGAATTACCTGTCTTAGTTGTTTAATCCGTTGACCCTTCATGCTCCCAGACCGATCCAAGACAAGCACTATACGGCTGCTTTTCCTCTTGACTACGGTAAACTCGGGCGCAGAATACCCGTCAACTTCACCGTCGCCATTGGCCGAGTTCTGCTCTTTGCCACCAGTTCGGAAGTCTTCGTGCTTGAGCATAACCTGGTGGGAGAAGTAACATGACTTCAATAACCCAGATTTTTTAAAAAAGAGAAAACTTCGGCGAACAATATTATTTAAATCAAATACAACTAAGAGCTGAATGAAGAAAGCAAAACGAAACAATGAAAAGGATTATGAGCAAACCAATATGGGACAAAAGGAGGCTTGTATTGAAATGCCCACTGACAAAATACAGACCAAACCGAAACAGTTTGAAGCAAAACAAAAAAGCAACAAACAAAGACAATTTAAGAGATTTTACTTCAAGAGGAAAACGTTGAACAAATAATGATAATAATAATAACAATATTAAATACCAGGCTGATTTCAACCTTTCCTAAGAATAATATACGATAAATACGGTTTAGTTCAGCTCATATATATTAATATAATATTGTATTATGTGCTTACAAAAACTACCAAAACTACCAAAGAATGTATTGTTATATTTATTTCATTACTACAGGTGCCTTTTGAAACGGTTTTCCACAAAGTGATTGTTTGATTGTTCGGAAAATTCAATTTAGACAATCTACAACACTTGTTTGAAAAGGCTGTTTGATAACAATTGATGAATTTATCATTTATATTTAGGACCCAATTCCAAAGCTGTTAACCAGAAAATATTGCCCAGCCAATTAAAAAAAAAACCGCAAAAGAACCAATCACAGGTGCAGTTTGTTTGTTAAAGTAGTCTGAGTTTTTTTCTACAGCTAGCAAATGTTTGTATCACTACACACTGCACTCTAAAATCTCCCAGGTAAGAAGTGCACCGGATTCTGGATCTTGGGGGCCGGCCCATTTCTGTCGGGTGTTGCGTCAGTTTGACCCATTTATGGGTCTTTTTGACACAGTTTCCGGGTCACACTGACCCAGAATTGGGTCAGGACCCATGAGACCCAGCCTGGGTCAAATATGACCTGGGGTCGATTTCACAAAGACATAAGGCCGTGTCCGAAACGGCGACTTCGGCTACAGCTACGGCTATTCTTCAACACTGGCAGACGCGCTGATCTAGCTGTAGCTGTAGCCGAAGTCGCCGTTTCGAATATAGGGCCCAAGACTAGTCTTATCTTAAGTTAGGACCAGTAACTGGTCTTAGCTTAGGACTATTCCTATCTCCTAGCAATGCTTAGGACTAGTCCTAAGTTAGGAAGGGTTTTGTGAAATTGACCCCTGGATGTTTTTTAGAGTGTGGTTCAAATTGTTACGGAGTGAAAGGTGAAGTTTGTTTTTCTTTTTGCAGGGTTTGCCCTAAACTGTTTGTGACTATAGACAGCAGGACCATTTAGAAAAACCTGTTTTGGGTGAGATTTTTTCCAGTGACATTTTGTTTCCCTCTTCAATATGAAGCAGGGACTATATTACCTCCCAAATACTCTTTCCTTTGCACTGAATATTCTGCAGATTCGGGGCATCTCTGTTGTGCTTATTTCTGTCATCGCTTCCAGATTCCTCGCAGAAGGTGCTGATCTATAAGAGATACGCGGAATAAATGTCAGGTAAGCTCAAATCAATATTTCTATTCTTTTTTTAAAGAAGGTTCTGACAAATAATAAGGTTTCAAGGACTTAAATACAACACCAAATGGTAAGGACACACTTATGAAAGTTTGTTTTTAGACACAAATACAAATTTTTGAAGTAAATAATCCATATTATTTCATTTTTTAGAAACAATGAATGGACGCCAGAACGCAATTCTCTTGACGATGGTTATTTTACCCACAAACACTTCTTCATCGATTGGTACTCTGACGGTTGGGGTTATTCCGACCAGTCGGGATCATTGACCAAAATGAAACAAAAGAAAACACGCACAGGCGCAACAACTCCATGTTCAATCGATTTATCATGCATCGCTACAATTTACAATGGTTGCCGAATCTCCAACTCAAAGTAAGGGACGAAACGCTCACCGGTAAAGCACATTCGACCCTCTGAACAAAATAAAGGGCCAATCATGACCGGTGTGGCAGGAGATTCTGCCCTCCCGGAGATTCTGTCCCCTGGAGGGCGAACTGCGTACAAACTTCTTCTGACAGCGCCCTCTTTTGAATCATCGTCCTCCTCCAACAACCCATGATAATTCCCCATATCGGGGACAGAATCTCCAGGGGACAGATTTCCCTATGACACCGACACACACTCCTCTGGACGACAGACCACGAAGGTGTGTGGACAGTTAGTTTTTATACTGTGAAAATTATTCAACTACGTAATAGACCTTATGCACATGAAGTCATTTGAGTAGGGCCATTGATCTCCATTAATATTAATGGAGATCAATGAGTAGGGCGCTAGAGAAGGATGCTCATTTTTGCTCACGCTCTGCGCTGCGCGTACAAGATGTGCGTTTTCCATTGTTTCGTCATCATTTTACCCCTAAGATGGCGGCGTTATGACGTCAACGCATATGATCCATAAAACAGTCCAACTTTACTCTAGAGATTCGGTATACAATAGTCACTTTGCGTCTAATTAGAGTACCAAAGAGCGCAAGATAGTAGAAGTGAAGAGTGCACATTCGTGGAACCAACGTCATTCGGGTTATGGTGCAAAATTGATTGATTAATTGATTATACTAACTGAGTTCCACTACGAACTTTTGAATAAAGAAAGTTTACAAACTATCCTACTTGTTTTCTTCTTTAGATCACATCTACGCAATGGATTGTTTTGGGGTCAGTATTTGACTTCTTGATGTCTTACCTGAGGAAGAAACTGTTTGTACATGAGTGATCCAGTATAGCTTGCTGCTGCCTCGTCGTTTGCATTGTCCCGAAAACGACAGTCTCTTTCCGGCAGTCCGTTCTCATTGATTTCACATTCACGAAAGCCCTTACTTGGGTTTACCAATCTACCTGAGAATTTCAAAGAATCCAGCGCACCAAGCATCGTCAAAAACATATCCCAATTGTATTCAGAAAATTTCAATTCCAGTTTTGCGGTCACCGCAAGTTGGGGATTTGATTCGCCCAAAGCATCCGTGTCTGCCCCCCCCCCCTGCCCGCCCCTACGAAGGACTCAGCAAGCACCAACTATACGGTGCTTTACTCATCGTCATTTATTATTACATACTTCTGGTAATGAAACCACGGATGCCTCATAAGTGAACTTAATCACTGTGCAGCTCGCAAGCCTGGGGAGTCCTGCACAGGAGTGCTTATGTGAACCAGAAACACTGGGGTTAACCCCTACTTTTCCTACTTTTCCATGATAAGTGTTCTGGGTTATTTTACGTGCACTATCAATCATACGGGACCTACAGCTTCAGGGAGAAGACAACGTTTTCACATTCCATATTAATTTAACCCTGCCATTGGGAAGCAAACAAAATACATATTAATTTAACCCTGCCATTGGGAAGCAAACAAAACACAATCCTGTTGCAGAACTCACCAGTAATGCCCAGGACGCATCTCACAGCCTGTATGTCGCCATCTTGGTCTGCGTAAAAATGCTGCCCCGCTTCCAGTGGGAACTCGTCAAATACGCCCCATCTGTAATGCGCCCATTCGTGAACAAGTGTCTGAGTGTGAATAATGAAGCAAATTTTAATCACATGTACAAAAAATTCCCTAACATTTTCACTTCCTACATTCTAGGTCATCTTCGAAGCTTCCACTTTTTCTCTATGATGACACATTTTTGCTTGGGAGGTAAAGACCAAAACCGATTTTGTAATTTTGAAGGATAGTTGACCAGGGTCGGTCACGCTTTATCCAAAAACTTGTGGCAGCCGGATCCAACATAACGGTCAACCTATCCCAGTGTCTGAAAACAGAAAACAAACGATGAGGGTTTTGTTTCACGAGTTTTAATTAATAATTGTTAATTATTATAACGATACAACTTTGAGGTAAATGAAAAAATACCTTGTCATATTCGCCGTATACTCTCGCTAGACTCTGCGACAAGATGTAATCTGGCGTGAGATGAATAAATAGTCCCGGCTCCCCACAGGGTGTGTGTTTATTGGTGTATGGTCGGTTATTACCATTGTCGCTCGGCAGATCAATGATGACGTCACTTTGGTCGTAGCGCTGCCAATCAACATTGGAATAGGCATCGGAATTGGACCAGGTCTCCGGAACCAGAATGTGGATATCTTTGAAGTAGGCTCGTTGGCTAGAAAACAATCATATAGATACATTAAGATAAATAGTCTAACACTTTCCTCTTTTCCTTTCAAAGTAGTCGACTTGCAGTCTTAAACAAAAAATCCGGGTCAAAGTTGACTCGGATTCGACCCGGAATCCGGTTCCCAAAGAGCCTGGCCTATCTCTGGGTCAGTATGGCCCGGAAGTTGTGTCAAAATGATAGTAAACTTCGCCAAACTAACGCAGAATCCGAGCCAAAAAGCCAGTTTTTAACAAGTTTTTTTTTCTCGGGTCAGCCTGGCCCAGAAACTTGGTCGGGCCCCCTGGAACCCAGACTCCATATAAATTTTGATCCAGAAATTTTTAAAATGTAGTGATCATGTTGGACTTGTAATACATTTTTCTTGTACCACAGGACCCGGACTGGGTCAATTTTGGCCTGGTGTTTTGGGGGTTTGTTTGTTTGGTTGGTTTTTATTTTTTGGGTTATTTTGTACATGCTTAATCATTTAACAAATTGAATTTCGGCAGTTACCATTGGGAAATCATAAACAAATGAAAGGAAACCCCTTTGATGAGTAACCAAAGAGTTTCCTGGTTTTGTTTGAAACTCCACACACATTTCACCTCAAGTCGATTATTCAAAATGCAAAATTTGGAAAAGGCAAACAACTGATCCGGTTTAGACAAAGTCCATATTTGGAATTGCAAGTGCAGACGACGAGTGGCTGCCCCTCCCCTCCCCCTCGATTCGATGAACCATAAATTTGTTCAAAACCGGAGTAGCCAGGGATAGAAATTATGCATTAAAAATGTTATTCGACAACAATAGTGACAGTCTCGGAAAGCCCCATTGTATACGGCGCGGCGCTGAACTAGACATTCAACTGCAACTCCAACTGCCAACCACTTTGTCTGCAAAACTATAAACAGTTATGACGAAAGAAACAGCATGGAATGGCCTGAAATTTCCTGTAGAGCGTGCAAGGTCAAATTTGAAATATATGTATATAATTCAGACGGAATCATTGAAAAATAGAAGAAACGAAATACACGGTTGTTTTTAAATAGTATTTGATATTTATCTCATCTGTCAGAGCCATTCGAATTTGTATGCATTTCAAACCGCGGAATGTTACGTCCTTTTTAGTTTGAAAACAAAGAGTATCATTATGACTGAAATTAACGAGTACTTGAACAGTTTGTCGTCTATATTTTGTGTGCATTATCTCCGTACACAAAATACCGACTCTTCATAGCCACAAATGCATTGCCGGTACTTTCATCGTCAATCCAGCAACAAATTGATTTCAAAGAATATTTTTGTTGCGCAATAAAATGAAAACGAAATTTTCTCATGGGGATTCCCCTCTCAAGACCAAGAAAAAAAAGAAAGAACAAAAATAATACAACAGCTTCACTTTATATTGTGTCATAATAGAGTCAATAACACTTGTGGGTAGATACAGCATACTTATAATATGATATAGGCGTCAAACTTCCTTCTTCGATTGTTGACAAAATTGTATTTTTAAAACACAAACACGTACTAGGCAATTGAGAACATTTCATTTCCGTACGAACAAATAACCATGAGATCGGTTGAACCATGGGTCAAATCTAGGGCGATTGCTATACAAGGTGGGAGAGGTAACCTTGGGGAAATGGAATATTCAAATGAAGTGAATAATTATTTATATTTAACAATTGTCTCCAAACAAGAAAGCAGCAACGAAAAATGTTTTCGCAAAAAAAAAAAAAAAAAAAAAAACACTATTCATAGTTCGGAGAAGCGATGGGGCATTGGACCTGTTCATTACGGTGCACCATTTTGTTACACATTCATACACATTAAATCGAAGTATCAACACCGAGGCTGGGTGGACAAAGTGAACTTTCTTTGGTGCAATGTAAGGCAGGAGTAATAAAGTAGTATAAAAGCATACATTTGCAAAAGATAGTTAGGCCTACCGTACTAATTTTCAGAGCTAGTAGTGCACATTAACAATGCATCATTGCGATCCTAAAGGCATGTATTGTATACTTGTAGTCAATGACTAGTATCCTCACATGTTCGTAACATAAGCCTGTGAACATTCAAACTCAATCGGTCAAAGTTGTGAGAAAATAATGAAAGAAGAAAAAATAAGCCTTTCTCAGATTCAATTTTGGGGGTGAAAATTACTTCTTTCTCTAAAACTTCATTACTTAAAAAGGGAGTCGTTTCTCACAATGTTTACTATCAACAGCTCTCCAGTGCTCTTTACCAAGTAAGTTTTTATGGCCAATTACTTGTAGAGTAATTGCCAAAAGTATAGGCCCCTACCCTGCCGTTAAAATCAAAGGTACACCATATCTGTAACTATTTGGTAGTTCTGTCATATCTATCAATAGAATAATAAGACAAATACGAATGAGCAAAACACGGGAAAGTCCCAACTCGTGTCAATGAATCATTTTTGTTATACGGATATCCTGTATACATTTATAATTAAGTCAGCCTACACATCATTTAACTCCAACGTTCTGGATTCAATTTCATGGAGCTAATTTTAAGCACAAAAATTAGCTCAGCACGACAAAATCATGCTTACTGAAAATGGCTGTCATTGCTTGTTTTAATATTTGACCTGTATATATATATATATATATTTTTTTTCTAATGACAAATCTGCAATAGCCCAATAGCCAAATATCTCTCTCATGTCATACTCTGACTGTGTGCCCCCCAAACAATGATTGTACCATCAAATGTACAATTCTCATATCTGCCTCGTTACGATGTAAAAAAAAAAACCAACCCACCAAACAAGCAAAAAAAAAAACACCAACAAACAAAACCAACAAATCAGCAAACAAACACACACCATTATATTACAGGCCGGTAGCGATCGGGATGCATTTTTGATTTCCAAGTATTAAAAAATATATATATATATAAGTGAACCGGGATAACTCCTTGATGCTGATGCTGATTCTGATAAATATCTCACAGTATGACTTTAGTGAGCTTAAGTTCACTCTGTGGTGGACCGACCTTGTCTCGATGACACATGGATTTCACATTTCAGGCACCAAGAACCTTTTAAATTTTTCCCATTGTCTGTTTGGGTATACCTTGCGGTTGAAATCTATATTTGGTAATAAACTGCAGGAAAAACTTAGTCTTACGGTAATCCATCTTTAGTGGTAAACCATTATTGAAATAGGTATGCTATAATAAAAAAAAAATCAGCCGTGTTCTTTTTGTTCTTTGTTTGGTTGAATTAGTTGCAAAGGGTGATGTCGTTGATACAAACATTTGATGTCTTAATTGCAGTTGAAGATTGATTTAGCTGCCAGGGATCACACCCAAGTTTACAACTTAAAGGTGTATTAGAGCTGAAAGAAATAGCTGCAGATAGAGCCTAATGTTCATGTTTTGTTTGATCAACCATATGAAATTAAAACCTGTGAACATTTGGGCTGAACCCGTTGAGTGAGAAAAAGGTGAACCCATGCACAAATTTTAGCATGTAAACAAACTTTTTCTAATGGGTTTTTAATTATTTATTTTAGGTCTTCAGATACAGTTTTCCTCGAATTTATGACTTCATTTCACAGAAAGAAGGGTTCTAGTATGAACTTTCATAATCAGTAAGCTTTCAAACTAAAACTAAACAATTACGATTGTTTAACCTTACCAATCCTGTAAAATACCTTTTAAATAAAACTTACATGAACTTTCGTATAGCAACAAGACGCACAGTAAACTGCGTTTATCTCATCAAAAGAAAATATGTTTAGACGTGATTGTTTAATCGAATATGCCATGTTGTGCTCGATATATGGCAAGGTATCACCCCCTCCCCCATCCCTGTTGTGTCTTCATTGTGTTCTGGGAATCTCAGGAATTCCTCAGAGAATTTTAGGGGCTAGCTTCTGTAGAAGAAGAAAAGAGTGTGTTTGGGGGACACTTTCTGTCATAAAAAATTATATCAGGCACACCGGTGCAGAACACGTAGTCACTAGACACAGAGCTTGCTTTAGACAACCAATATTATATACATGTATTTGAGTTTTCTTGATCATGTCCGTCTGACAGCTTGTTCGTCTTTCTGTACTTGTGTAGAAAATAGACTTTTGAAAGTTTGACTTACTTGGTTGCCTTGTACAGGAACTTTGAGGTTTCAGTAAACACAAATTTAATCCGATCTAGAAGAGCTGGATCTTCGGGCACTCTCTCGTTGATTCCAATCAGTAGATTGACGTAGCCTTTCTTGACGAGTTCCAGCGGCGCCCTGGTGTTTCTCTGACCATTAACGATCCGAGAGAAGCTGGCTAACACCAACACAGACAACAGCAGAGGGCGAAACATGGCCATTTTACGGTGCAAATAGAAAGCTTTCCAGCTTCGTATGGTAGAAATAGTTCAGTTCTTTACCAGTTTACTTTTAGAGTTATGACCCTACAGATGATGACTGGGGGATTTCTTAAGCTAACAATGAATAGTCCGTCTCATAATGAGAGTTCCTTTGATGATTTGTTGCTTTGGAATGCTTTCTCATCGATCGATCTGAAAAACCCTGACGTAGAATTCTCAATCCTATCTTCCAGTCAGTTCCTCCAATGTTCAAGTTAATTCCTTGGTTACAAGGATAAGGTGACACTGCGTAGTTCTCCGACAAAGTTAACTTCATGTACAACAAGTCTCGCTTCCGTGGGTTCTCACACACCAAAAAATGTTCTAAAGTCACGAAGTTTTCGAGAGCCTGCTCGTTGCATGAACTGCGACCACTGCCTGCAGTGAGCGCCCAAATACTGTTCTGCTAGCTTTCGACACAGGTTTGCTTGTTCGTGTATTATGCGATAGGTATTCCTTTCACTTCAAGAATGACGTAACTGTACAAGAATAACTGCCATTCGTTTTAACTGTTGATACAAGTGGCTGCTGCTTTACATGGTTGTGTCAATAGAGGACTGGGTAAAAAAAGGCTCGATACAATCCCTAACTCAGGACAAAGAAAGGCAGACTGGTGTGTTTTGAACCGAGGATTTCTGGTTTGCACAAGGATAACTGAAGCGAAGAGGGACCTTCTCAAAAAAAAAAGGTTTAAAAAAAACAGCAATAGCGAGTTTATTCGTTCGCACTTGTGCGATGAGTACATATTTAGTATTTTAAATTTAATTTAAAGTGGGGGGGCGGTAAATCTTTGGTAATTACTCCAAAAAAATAATGGCCACAAAAACTAACTTATGAATAGCAATGGAGAGCGGTTGATACTATTGTTAGAAACGACACCCTTTGAAATTTAGAGGAAGAGGTCATTTCTTACCCAAACATTTGAATCTGAGAAAGGCTTGAGGCACCGTCGAAGCCTTTCTCAGGCATCTAATCTAAAAGTACACAATTTTATGCAACAACGTGCTTTTTTCATTATTTTCTTGCAGCCTCGATGACCAACAGCCCAAATTTTCTCAGGTTTATTATTTTATGCATATGTTGGGATACACCAAGTGAGGATACTGGGTTTTTGACAATTACCAAAAGTGTACTCTACCTTTGTCTGAATAAGACGGTGCATGCTTTTATGCGCCTTGAGTCCTGTGCAAAGCGATATTTGTAGGAATTTTGTCAAAGTGCTATTCGTGGGAATTTAATACCGTAAGGATGTTGTTGAAACTGTCTTTTACGGAGGTTTAGAGATTCAAAACATATTTTGCAATTGGATTTAGTTGAACCCCATGTGATCTACCTTGCAGTTAATTCCTTTCCCTCCTCGATGTTAGTACCATGTAAGGCATACATAAAATACATCTTGAATGTGTCTAGGCCTAATTTATGGCAACAGCAATTAACCACAAGATCGAAGAGCGTTTATGTGATAATAGAACATGATTTAGTATGGTCGTGCTTGACTGAAGCAAAATTGTAGGAGTTTTAAAAGCTCTGAAAAGGGGAAAACTTTGGAAAGGACCAATAATTTGTTGTATTGTTACTTTGCAAGCATGGCTGCCTGTCAACAAGGTTTCTCCTTGCCAAAATGCTGCTGTACTTTTTCTTTTTTTTTCGAAGTAAAGTCATCAAGAGGTATTGTTTGTTATAGGTTACATTTTGGGGGGAAATGCCTTTGTAAAACGACTTTATGGATTTTATCCCCATGCTCACTGACTAATATAGGGACCCAAGATTGTCAACAAGCTTTGGATCCCGCCGCAGTGTCACATTTATTATATTATCATCTCGATAATAATGAAACTTTTGGGTGATTTACTTTCTTTGGTATAATACTGTGGAATAAATAAACTCTTGAAACCTGAAACCCGATTTAGCCCATGGAATACATTGGTTCCTGAATGAGTGGTTACCCGACGACTGCCAATCTAAGTTGGGTGGTAGCTTGAGTTGAGTGTCCATGCTGGTGTATTGGTTTGGCCGTCCAAAAGGGGGAAGAACTAGAAATGCAGTGTCATAAAAGCGCTGGGTTTACTTGTGACGTGCGAACCATTAGCCCCTTTATGGGATGTTCTATTTTAGTGACGTCAACATTTACAGCCAACGGACGATTCGATTGTTACAAGGGGTGGCTGAGGGTTTAAGACTCGGTGTTTCTCTGTTCTGTTGTCAAATGTCCTTCCACATTGAAGCCCTGGTCCACTTAATTCTTAACACGAAATTCACAATGTGACTGACCCCTTCCATTTGTAAAGCGTGGTATGGTGTAATAATCTACCTTTGCCTGTACACACACACCGGGCATCGAACCTGTGAATCGTTGATAATCTTACAGCAATGGAACCCAACCCCTCTGGAAGAAGTCACATTTTGCCTTACCCCAAATGGCGTGTCTCTGAACTCTGATCAATCCGGTTTTATCCTGTTGCCCTGATTTTGTCCTGATGGGTGGCAATACGTGGGTTACGGTCAGACATCACCGCTTGCTGTTACATAGTTTATCCGATAGTAAACCATGAAGAAAGTTTCGACTATGTCATCACCTTGGTTGCTCCCCATAATGCCCAGTTTTATTGCCCAGTTTTTATGATGTCCTCCAACAAGGGTGTCATTCCGACTGGCTCAGTGGCTGCTTCCCTGCTCGCGGTCGAATCGCGGTCGAATCCCAGGACCGGAGCCTTGCATGCGGAATGGAGTTTCAGTCACTACCTTGCGTGGGAGTTTTCCTTCAATTGGAGTGTTCCTCCACATTTAAAATTGACATTTTTCCTCATTTATACAAGGGTATCTTCAGGCCTAGCCTATGGGTGACAGTACTAGTTGTTTTCTAGGGTTTCTTAAGGGTTTCTTCCAGAAACATACAGCATAATTTGCCCTTACATTTTGTTCAGTGACTAGCCAGGGGACCAGTTGGCTTGCCACATTGTTTAGTTCCCCCAAGCCTTTTCACTGGTCCTTATTTCATGAAGTATGCTTTTCGACACTGAACTAGCCAGCCGGACCACTTGGAGAGAATATTGACTGGTTCTGAGGTTTTTTTACTGGCACTTGGCCAAAGGACAATTTTTATGGGGTGAACGCTGTACAGTTTAATAACACGTATTCGGAGTAACTGATGTTATTATTTTATTTAAAGCGAGTAATATTCTAAGAATGGTGATTTATACCTATTCGACAGGTAAAACGGATGGCAGTAATTTTTCTACAAAATACCGAATCAAATAATAGGTTTGTTTGATGCGGGGGGGGGGGGGTCCAGGGAAAGTCCATTGTAAGTTAAGAAAAAGCAATGAAGGTAACCGTGTTGTTCCACAGATTTATGCTGAAACATCGAAATTGGCGGAATAGTAGGTTTTGAGTGCAATTTTGTTTCACACTTTGTAGTAAATTGAGAAAAAAAAATTACCAACATTCTTTATTTTAGTATCCATACAAAGATTGTGTCGTGTTCAAAATTCTTCTTTTGATTTCCTGTTCATTGTATGTATCGTAACTTTAATGGTGACAATAGTTTTGTATAAAGAAATTATTTTAACCGTCTTCAATAATAATAATACAATTGTATGATGTTGTCTGCCTACGTTATCAACAAATTGTGTTTCAAGTAAGACACACGTGATATTCTTTCCAGTATAGTTTTATTTTGTCCTGGACAACAATTATCAGCAACCCCGTTGCACGAATGCATTTTCATCAATCAATCATTTATTATAAAGGCAAGCCGGAACTGTTTGTGTGAAATTACTTGCAATAAAAACATTTCAATGCTGCACATTTAAGTAGGCTCTATTCTTTGTTAAGGTTTCAATTCCGCGTAATGCGAGTTCAGCTTTTGTTAACCAATAGGGCATTAACAATTTGTATTTCTTTTGCTGCTGCATTTCGTCATGACTTGCAAATTTGTCACAAAAGCGGAATAGTGCAAGGGGCGCACCTTATAGTATTCAAACCCATTGAATATAACATTTCGATTTAAGCTGACGTACACTATGGTACAACACTGACATAACATATGTTGGTGATCACCTGTTTTCTGAGGGTGCCCATCGCTGCCCGGTCCCACCGATCCCACCAAAGACCGCTGGGATAGCAAGGTCTTGCAGGATGTAGTGACGCATGATGGGAATGATTGTACTGTTGTTCTGTGCAATGATATAGACAGGCACTGGCCCAGTGATTTCATTGGAGACAATGATTTCATTGAACAAACGTGCAGTGACGCAAGCTTTCCATATTTTTTTTAATGGTTGGTCCAAGGTGATGTAATTTGTCAGCTTGTACTTTCGATCCTCTGCATGCAGCGTGTGCATAATGTTTGTACAAGTACATGTAAGCATGTAGGAAATGTGTGTACATGTACGTGTAAATAATGAATGAATCACCATGTAAAATAGATGCAAGGTCAAAGGTACATCTGGCAGGCTCCTGCCAGGCGCTCAAGGCAGGTATATAGCATTATTCAAGTGTAATGTCAGCTGTTCGGCTGACTAGAGTCGACTAGACTTAACCAAAGTCGATCTAGATATCACTCAAATGCTGCATGGTTGAACTAGCTAGTCCAACTGGATCAACCTAGCCCTGGAGCACTGTTTTTCTAGTCACCTAACGAAGTTACGTCACTTTGTCAAGATGGCGGTTATGTTATGCATAGAGGCCTCCATGGGTTTACGTGACGGAGAATTTTTTTTTTAACTTTTGCAATCACACAAAAAAGGTTTAACAAGAAATGGTAGATTTTGCAAATGCATTATCTCAATTATTAAGACAATTACTATTTCAAGATATTATGCAAGTAATTTTTCCGTTCCATACGTCGTCGCCTGCCATATTTGAAGAATCAATCGACTAAACGCGTTCGAGTGAAACACATACCACGCATGCGTAATTTAAACGGCAAACTGACTAAAGCTTGCTATAATGGACGTCAGCTAGTGCGTGGTAAATGCTCATAGAGGGCGCTCAACACTGTGCCTGCTTGTAGCGGCCAGAACAAATTAGTGGATCTCTTACGAATGCACTCGGATTTTACCCTCGAAAGAGGAGGTAGAGGGGGCAAGTGGTGAGGGAAGGGATCCCAAATGAAGTCGAACTACACATTAACTTTTCAGGGGTTGTTTGAGTACGGGGAACTTTGAGCTAGGTGATAGGACTTTTCTCGCCGAGAGAACGATTAAAACACCCACTTATTGGGGGTACAACATTAAACTCGAAACTCCATGCATTATTCATAGTATTTTTTAAGGAGTGGGGGGTAATTGCCTGGTGTTTCAGACGTCACATTAAATGGATGTGAGATCAAACATTACTTCAGGTCCCATTGAGGCAAATTTGCATTTCTGTCCCTAATGGCCATTAAAAAGGAAAGATTTTATTTTTAGAAAATCCAGAGAATGCAAACGAAATACAACAAGTTGCAGAGGAATGATTTAATGCTGCACGTAGCCGTCAGTTATGTCAACATTTACCCACGAGTCCATTAATTGCAGTCAAACAAAATGCATCGTTGTCCTAAAACCTATTCCGAGGTAAACCGTTCTTGTCAGGCCAAAGTTGAACAATAATTGATGTATATAATCTAATAGTTGTGGCTGACGGACTTGTTGACTCAAGCCAGCAACAGAGAGCTTCGTTTCTAGAACTCATTGTTTGTACAATTTTAACAGAACGAGGCATCTCATACTGGAATAGTTTAGATAATTCGCTTAAATCATCACCCTCTCTATCTGTCTTTGTTCAAATCTTAAGAGCTCAATTCCTTGACTCGTATTCATAAACTAAGGTGTAATTTATAAGCTATGTTGGCATTGTCTCACAGTTTGTCGTGTCTGCTTCATTTCTACGATACCTTGGTTATGCTTGTCTGTCCACAGGTTAGGGAACAAAAGCGTCTCGCTTCACCTTCTACCTAAATGTTGTTACTAATCTGTTGCTTATTATTGAATTATACTTAATATAATTATCGTTATCTCATTCTAATGTATAACTTATGTAGTTTCTACATAATTGTGCATTGCTGTAATGAATGACAGCATTGAAATAAATGTTACTGAACTAACTATGTACGACCACAGAGACCAGCAAACCGTGGTACTAGTTCGTTCTTCTGCATGTTCCTATACAGCGAGGGACCTGGTACGCTGTCAGCAAGTGCTGGCGAGGTTTCATCCATAGAAGAGGGTTTGTTTTGAATTTGAATTTTAAGCTAATTTATATGCTTAATTATTTAAATTGTAGAATTTGATTTCATCTATTTGACAACTAATTGTATACCGATTGTATACACAACGGACGCTGGCAGAGTTGTGCCCTGCTTTCTAACCAAATCACTGTCCCATGTTGATTGACACCCCTTCTAGGACGAGTGGCACGGTCCAACTTAGGATATCATGGCATATGAGCTGACCAGCGTGTATGTGGTTAAGACAAGGGAAATATAAACATACGTCAGCATGTTCCGACAGCGGCCCCGACGACACGGTTTTGATAACGGTTTTGAAGCCAGATGTCGACTTCAAATATTTTGCGCTTTGTCCTTTAGTCTGTGTGGGTGAAGAAAGGAGACTTACCTTGCAACTCGTCAAACAGAAAAACAAAAATAAGTGCCACACTTTTTGTTTTGCATTCACGAGAAGGAAAAAACCCACCTTGCTAACAAATGAACCAATCTACGATGCCTTTTCCTCGTGATATTGACCAATCACAGCTGCGATTGCACAGCCCAAAATCTAAACAAGGGACTGGCTCAAGTATTGTTACTGATCGCGTGGGCAGTGGGCGGGGTTCAGGATCGTGGCTTGGTAAGAACGAAAGCTTGGCAACTTCAACACACAGGAAGTTTCACAAAACACAGCAAATTCAAGGTTTGAGTTGTATTTATTAATTTCAATTTACAAATTCTAAAGGATCGTTGTACCATTATGACCGCTAAATGTTACTGAATATTGGATACTTAAGGTTGATGCATAAATCAATAAGTTGCGGTAAATCGCTGCGTAAACATTTTAAAGCGTTCATTCTAACGTGCCACATTTTACATGTACAAAGAAAAACTTCTGAAAATCATGATTTCTAGCTTGAATTTCAACTGCCCCTAAAAATAGAAACCCATTTAAAAGACGATTGGAAGGTCCTATTCTAATTTACACTATCCTTCAAAATAGGTTTTTATTAGTTAATTAATAAATGTATTTATTTATTGTAACACCTTTCAATCCATGAACTGAAGATGACAGCAAATGCATATCGCCTACTGCGATCAAATTAAACAATTTAAAACTTACTTTAATCTAGTTTGGGGGAAAATGCCGAATAAGGTGATGGACAGAAACTGAGTCCAGTGGGCGCTATTTATCATTAACTCAAATCTTCCAAGTGCCCCAGTGACACCTTTTTATTTATGTGAACACATTCCGAACTTTGTGTAAAGATCTATGTTTTGTTCATGTTATTCGAAGTCAACATTCAACAAAATTCCAAAAAGTGGTAAATTTTACAATTTTCGTTCTTGCAATTATAATTATTGAAGCGCAAATTATCGTCTGATAATACTAAGTTATTCTGCAGTATGTTAATTTGTTAACTTAGTAAAAAGGTTAACTATACGTTAACTTGGGTTAAATATTTATAGCTAGGTAGTTGTGCATGTATTTATATTTTTGGCAATTATTTACATAGAATGCGACATCATTATTTTGCATTCGACCGGTTGCAATAGAGGGCGCTATCCAAAGTCATTTTAGTGAACGGGAAAAAAAACATTGACATGACAATCAATGATTTACGGACAACCGGGTGTTGGCGGGAAGATCCAGCACTCTGTCAACGCTAAACCGGTGCTCCATAAAAAAATGATGCGCTGATAGTTTGACTTTTAATTTGCTGATTTGTATTTCACAATGAGTGATTGCGTCATAAAAAATTCCAGTCGGCTCCAAGGAGTTTTGTTGACTTGATTAATAGAACAGCCAAGTCTTCTTTTGATTCAATAATGAATCACTGTTCATAAAGTTTCCATGGTTGGAAAATGTATTCAAATTCCTCATTAGTATAGAAAACTGTTGTGGTATTTTTACAAGTATTATTGAAACTTCGTCTTTGCTGTCGGCATGCCCTGCGAACGTTGTAGTGTTGCAATTTCCGGTGCGAGGAATCCATTGATCTCGAAAGCACACGAATATCCAGTGGGATCAAATTATGACTGGAAATCAACGCCACAAAGACGATACTGTGGTGTATTTTTGTGTTACCCGAACTTCACAATCTCCCCGTTCAATACATGCCGGTGATCTGATGGTAAACGAATGAAGCATGGCTGTCCTATCGGCTAATTCACATCGGAAGATGGGTCCAGTTGGCAGGTACATCGCACTTGATGAATTCGTGAACCATTCCGGCGCGTCTTCTCCGTTCCTCTAATCAAAATTCGAATTACCTACAATTCGCTAAATTTAAAGCCCAACCACTAAATGTTAAATTTGTAGATGTGTGAGCTCCATCCATCCATCCATCCACCCTTCGGGTGAACTCGTTCTCTCAATCTGGTCCCCCATGATTAAGATCGAGGTTAGGAACAACATGGCGGACTGCCGACTACAAACACACAGTTTTCTTGCTGCCGGTAAAAGGGGTGTGACAAAAATAATCGCACTCCGGCAGAAGAATTTTGTTTTTTGTCTGTTTTTTTATATTGATGAATTGTGAAGGATGATGCTTGAGAAGTCTCGTCGGAGTACAGTTTTCAGCTCTGGTAGCTTAAACATACACGATACAACGACATCTGTCGTGGTGTAATCCAAGATGGCGTCCAAGTAGATGGTCAATTACGGCAAAAACACCGAAATGGTCACTATTAATCAAGCACATAATAATGATTATCGCAGAAATAATGTTTCTTTGCTGAAATGCACCATTCTTTATTAATGAAGATCCTTGTAAAGAACAAGACAGTTAAAATAATATGTCAAACATTCCCAGTTGCGTCTTTACTCGAGTCTTCCCCTGCCTCGTCTTCATTGCTTTTCTCCGGGGATCTCTTCAGTATTTTCTCGATGGCGGCATTCAAAGCTTCCAGCTTCACGGGACATTTTAGCTCCTCTATTCTCAATCGTTGGGGACCGTCTTCCTCGATTGTCCGAGGTGTGCTCTCATGTGGTGACCTGCCCTGGGTCGAGTCCTCGTCCACTTCCCGTATCTCGTCGAACGTGACCGGCTGCGTGCGGTACCTCGCGTCCGTTCGAGGCCGTCGGGCGTGGCGCGAGCGCGGCAGGGGCTGCGGCCATTCCGTGGTGACGTGGAATTTACCCAGAGGTTCCCCGTACGGAGATTTGGGTTTCATCAGATCGTCCAGGTCGTCCTCTGTGTCCAACAGAGGCTCCATGGCGGTTGCCATTATTTTACCGAATTGCGTTCCTTCAGCAAACTGTCACGTGATCATCCAACATCAGCATGACGAACAGTGAAGTCAAGACAGTTGTAGAAACTCTGTAGCAGTTCTAGAACAAGGAAAAAAGCAGAAAAATATAAAGGTTTTTTTAATTCGAAGAATAAACTTAACTTTACGTGAAGAAACTAATAAATGTTAGGATTAAAACATGCTGTAAGGTTGTTGTCAATACTTCACGTCGCATAAACAAGGCAAAGCTACTTTTCACAGAAAAAGCGTTAATCTGTCTAGAAACAACAAGATAAAGAAAAGCCGAATTACTCAAAAATATTTAACATTTTCACTTCCCAACTAGATATAAAACAAAGGAGTAAAACAAACCCGTTTGAGGGTTTCGCGTATTAACAACTTCAGCCTGTTGATAACACACTCAATATCTCGACCCCGTGCTTTAAATGTGACCGAGGTTGCAAGGAACTGACCGCTAACGCAGTATTTACATCAGCACTCTCCATCATCCTTTAATCCGAACCCTCGGGGGAAATAATTGCTCCGCACGAGTTTCGTGTAAATGTCACTTGTATTTCTGCAAATGTAATGACTTGTTGATTACCCCCTGGAAATGTTCAAGGAAATTGCTCTATACAGGACGGGGTGTATGTAAGTAGTGATTAAAACAAGTTTTTCCAAGTTTCCTTTTGCCAGTCAATCCAAAGGGATTAGTCGTATATACCCCTAGGGATTTGTGATCATCGTCATCATCACACGTTTGGATTACTTACAATCAACATCATATAGGCCTACTTTGAAATAAGCTCGCGAGCTAGGGTGTAATGCAAAATGTAGCATAATAAAAACTGTTTGGGTTTTATTACTTGATATATAATAACAACTGATATAATATAAAAATGAATTTGAAAACCAAAATTTCTTTTCCAGTGTTCTGGCTGTTTTAATTGTTACCTTTACACTTTTCTTTTTTAGGGAGTAACTGCATATGTGTAGTTACTGGCAATAAACGCAATTACGCTAAAAAGAAAATTTAAAAACCTTCCAGTTGCAAAGCTAGACCTGGGCATAGTTGTACTCGGGCGTATTACTGAGTTGGCAAACTTCTGTTTGGATTATTCAGTAATTTGCACATTTTTCCTTTTTTTAGAATGCTGTAAAATACAACAAATTGATAACGACTCTCTTATTTAACTTCAATTAAAAACACCAGGTTTTGCACAAGTGGGTACAGAAAGACTATTATTTGTAAACGAAACAAAAATACAAATTATTTGAGTGACCTAATCTATTGCACCGACTGCGACCAACATGGCGGTAACTGCATTATGGTCCTGTTCGCATTTAGAACAAACGACGTTGGCTCCAGGTGCGACTCCATATATATTAATTGTAATGCCTATTCATACCGATAAATGCGTATGACGTGGCTTTAAAATGGCGGGGTCGTTATAAGCCTGTAAACACTCTAACCTTTGAGATTAAATTACGACTCATCTTTAAAAAGAATTGCGCCACTAAGTACCATGTATCACAACAGGTGTACGGACATTGGGCGCTTAAATCGAAGTCCACGTTCATCCCTACACTCTGTACAAACTGTTCCTCCGTAGCATTCGCATGCCTTTCGCACTTTCTAAAGCCCATTGCCTCAAAGGTCAAGATACATTTTACATAAACGTACTTATATTTCAAGAGAAGTCACTATTTTCTCCCAGCGGCGTCCGTGCACTTTCGGAGTAGGTATAATTCTGTACCCGCAGCCAAAAAACACTTCAACGAACGTCTGCGGCAACGCCGTGGTTTTTAAAACTTCTAATACAAACCACCAGCTGGGGCCTGCTTATCTACTTGAAACTGCTTAACTTCAAACATTACTTAGCTTGCAACTTAACGCCTGTGAGTGTACGTGATGGAAGTCTTGTGGCAATGGGGCGAATTCAACTACAGAGTCTTTTATTCTAAACCAATTTAGTCTATTATGGAGCACCTACGTGTGGCAAAAACAACCTCTACATGGTCGCGAATAGAAAACAAATGTGTCCACGCAAGGTTGATATAATAATAGAAAGAAAACAGCAATTTCCGAGGTTGAAATTCCTATTAAAGGGTAAACACAGTAGTGGTTTATTATAGTACACTTAATAATATCCAAACAGACTAATTAAAAATAACACAATTTAATATATATATATTATTTTGTTCTTTAGAAATCTGTCGCAAATAAATAAACGAACTTTGACACTTATTGAGATGTTCGTATATTCACACTTTGGAATTAAAGACATACTTGTATGAATTTATGTAACAATTGCATTAGACAGTTGTAAACTAATTAAGTCTATGATTTTTAAAGACGCAAATCGCACGTGATAATCGAAAGGGGGTGACGTTGTCAGTTTAAATGATATATTTTAGAGTGCAATAAATTTTGTGTGTATCTTTACTGCTGAATTCTTACAAAAACATCATTAGTTCCTCGCTACTTTCTTTTTGATATAAATAAATACCATCATTCCGACCCCGAACGGTATTTCACGAACCTCCCCTGGTGAACACATAATTGTGTAAGTATGTATTTGAAGAACATAAACTCATAAAATTTATTGAATAAATTCCTCTTGTCTTTCCCCAAGGCTAATATTGACACATTTGTTGATACATCCTTTCATCCTATAAACAAATGTATTCGCCAGATGTAATCTAAAAACGCTCACAGGCATGCAGTCCGACTGCGCTCCGTTTTACGGTAGCAACTTTTGTCTCCCACTCGGCGGAATTGTGTCAACGTATAGACCGAAGCTTGAAGGTTTGACGAAGGGGCAGAGGGAGATTTAAGTTGGACTGATTTCATTAATGCATGTAACCCTAGGGCCGGGGTACATACGACATCGGTGAACATATAAGCTGATTTACATTAGCTGGCGGGGAGGGGGTGGGTCAACCAGAAAACCAGAATGTTTGGTTCTTTATTAGATAGAGTGACTCTAAATCGGTCCCCTTTATAATCAAGTTACTCTTCAGTCAATGGTGTGGCGGCAACATTTTAAAATTGAATGGACAACTGCACCCCAAAATTCTTTTCACTCCGATTTATAGGGCAAGTTTGTACCATTTTAGTAAACAATTTGTTAATGATCCATCCGTGGTGCTTCATCTTCAGATGGTATTAGCACGTCTTATCATCTTGAGGCAAACAGGACCGGTCGCCGTGAAGCACCCGGTGTTAACAAATGTTAAGGTTTCCCTCTTGGGCAGCTGCTAAGACATCATAAACAGTATTTGGTAAGAAAATCTACTAGTTTAGTAATTTGAATGCTGCAGCAGGTGGAGTGGAGCCCCCCCCCCCCCACACACACACACACGTCCATAACTCGGAGTAAAGGATTGGAAGTTGTATAAGGATTATAGCGCATTTATGTTAACACACAATAATTAAACTTAAACACTACAAAGTGACACATGAAAAAAAAACACTGTCATGAAGTAAACACATAAAGTAAATCACCACACGTCGGCTGTTGAATTATGGATAAAGAGACGTACCTTTCTTAGCACGTGAAAATATTAATTATTATCAATTCGAGAGTTTGTCTGGGGGGTTGAGGGGGTTGTATTGCAGAGAACAGCATACTTGCAATACTTACGATTTGAAATGTAGATTTACTTATTTAGTTTAGATGTCATATCAGTACAGTCAGTGTATGGTCATGCTTGAGATACGAGCAGGTTGCACTTTCTTATTTTGCCGTCTGGATAAAATCCCCGATGACATTCCCATGAGCGAGATCACCGTAGACATTCCCCCCGTAACGAGACAGTCACCTCATGGTGGCCTCCTTGTTTCAATGAGTGAAATATGTGCTCTTTTTTTTTTACAACAGAGTCGGGTTTTCATAAGGAGACAGATTACACGCAGGAGGCTTGATGAGCTGATTTGCATTGGAGTCACGTGTAAGTCTGCAACCATTTCATTGAACCTTCACAGGCGGGTACAAACCGGGTGGCGCTGCCATGAAAGGACTGCTGCCTGTCTATCTTCATTAACTGGACTACTCCTGCGTACAGATTTGAATTAATTGTATTGCCACGTGCTTGTACCCTCGGCGTAAACAAAATGATTGTGTACAAAAGCATTGTAGGACCCAAGTAAAAGTTTCCTCTCGGAACATCAACGACAGTACAAGAATCAAGAGAGACATTAAAACAAAAAGTGTGAGTGTCCGTTGAATATCTGTCAGACATCAGGTGATTATACAATTTAAGACATAATAATGTCTTTATTGCAATTTGTTTTTGATTAGAAACATTTCCTGTTTGTTCGTTTGTTGGAGTGTTTGTGTGTTTGTTTGTTTGTTTGTTTGTTTGTTTGTTTGTTTGTTTGTTTGTTTGTTTGTTTGTTTGTTTGTTTGTTTGTTTGTTTGTTGGGGGTGTTGGGGTGTTTGTTTGTTTGTTTGTTTGTTTGTTTGTTTGTTTGTTTGTTTGTTTGTTTGTTTGTTTGTTTGTTTGTTTGTTTGTTTGTTTGTTTGTTTGTTTGTTTGTTTTAAAGTTAGGATCATGCTTTTTTAAATGCCAGAATGTATGATTAGAAAGCATAGTCCGACTGAGACCTACGTCATGAGTATCCATTCTGCAAAGTCAATTACAGCCTTTTTAAAACCACGATCACAAGTTGTGCTCGGTGTAAACTTCCCAGGTTAGAGAATTCAAATTATCAACCTCAGCTTATGCAAGAACCAGACAATATTTTCACGAACATAGAGTACCTTTTCCGTAATACACAGCCCGTGGTTAAAAAGCCTAGCACGACATCAAACTAGCTCAATCAAGTCGAGTGTGATTGGGACATTTCAATTTCAAAGTTTAATTAATAAGCCCGTGGATCAACATAAAACCATCCTCGTGTTGACTTAGATCAGATCATTCCTAACGTCCAATATTAATTGTAATTGAAGTCTCTATTGGCCACATATAAAAAGACCACTTCTTAAACGAGGCTTTAAGATATCCAGAGGCAGAGCTCAAGTGCATGAAGTTTAAAGGAGGATGATAAATTGAAGTCTTTTAAGAAAATTGGCTTTGGTTCGCAATCTTTCAGTGAGACAACCTAGTTATCTTTCCCTGGTGCACAGCACGCCGATAAGTAACTACAGGCCGGCTAGGTTTACGTGGAGGGGCAAAGGAGATCGTGACGTCATAATGGAGATACCAGCCAATAGGTTCAGGGTGGAGTTGAATGCACGTTTAAGTTAAAAAATAAAAATAATGATACACAATTTGTAAAGCGCCATATATCTATAACCAAACATATTCCTAGGTGCCGAAAAGGGACCATTTAAGAAAAACACACATTATAAGATACTTAGATCCATAAAGTATTCAGGGGAAGTAATTAAGAGCACCTTAAAGACAGATTTGCACACTTACAGAAAAAAATAAGTGGATATAAAACACACTGATGCTATAGATTCAGTCATAAGCAATGCTGAACAAATGTGTTTAAAGCATGCTTTTGAAAATATCCAGGGAATCTGTAGCTCAGATATTTAATGGTTAAGAGTTCAAGAGGTTTGATACTGAAAAGGCACGATAGCCGTATAGAATGTGGTTGTTTTAGGAACAGCTATAGAAGAAGATGGTTTTTCGGTCGAAGATTGCGACTTGGAGTTTTAGTTGCAAGAATCAATTGGCATGAGTGTCTATGGAATGGCGATAAAATGTCATGATCACTTACACTCAGCCCCCTACGAAGTTGCACAAAATGAAATTTCTCGATGAACGTCTTAAATTCTACTGCATGGCCTCGCACTGCATGGGTTTTTTCTGTGTCCAAATGCTGCGCTAATTCTTCAGAATTGTTTGGAATGCGACTGACAAGACGTACGCGTGTGCGGTCGATACACGAGTCACGTTCTACACCTCGGTCACCCGATTATCATTGGCACTTGAATGCCTAAAAGTGAGAAATTATTGTGTCAACGCTGGAGTTAAATTTCAATATCGTCTTACGTTTTAAAGAAACATCATGTGTCTTCGTTTTTGCACTATGACTCCAACTTCTTTTTCCCCCATGAAAGGAAACTCAAATGTTATATTTGTTCAAGCCAAGGTAATGACTGTACAAAACTTCGGTTATTAAGAGGCCAGCAGCTCGACATCAAAAAGCACGCGCTTCATCTTAGGTTGAACTATCTTGATCACTATGGTGATTAGTTATATGGTGATTTGTATTGTGATGTCACTTTTTGCTTGGGTTTAAGAATGTTTCATCAGCTAACATTACTCGAAGTGCTTTGCGAAATGGATCACAGCTAACGGATTCAGGAACATGGTTTCGAATTCGATTGGTACCCTGGTTCAAATGGGAATGACTATGATCTCAGGTGTATTACAAGCATCTGATATGTGGCTACCAGCGAACGTGACGGGGGGACACATTTTTTCAATTTCAAATCAATTCAACTTTATCTGTTTCATCACAGTTTACAAGTAAAACGTGATACTTGTTCCTCCGGTGTGCAGTAAAACATTCAAGTTCAATATTTACTAAAAGACAATTCATATATAAATTACGTGCACACATTCAAAACGAATGCAAAAAAAAAATATGTTTTGAACAATTATACAAAACTAACTGGGTATTTTTATTATTTTTTAAGAGAAACATTTAATCAACTTTCCATTACTGATTAACAGGAAGCAAAACCGGGTTACCTTATAAAACGTGAGTTAAAATGATATTGCACTTGGTAAAAAGAAATATAGTCAGACCGGTTTGCACGAGTAGAAAGAGAACTGTACAGAAAGAGAACTGTACCTTCCAGATGGGAGAATGTGAATGAAAGAGTGAAGGGAATGTATTGGGTCCAGGGCTCAATTTCATGGAACTGCTTAAGCAGAAAATATTGCTTAAACAATTTCTGCTGAGCAAAAAAAAGAAAAGAAAAAAAGCAGGATACCAGTCACAGATTGTACATGTGACTTAGTGGTATTTTGGCTGGTAACCTTATTCTGGTAAGCATGTAATTGTATTGTGCTTAGCTATTCTTGTAATGCTTAAATTGGGCCCTGGATAAAGAGAGAGGTTTCTGAATTGATGTTTTTGGCAGCGGCTACGGCAGGAAAGCCAAAGAGTCCTATTCTTCAACGTTGTTGTTGCAGCCATTGGCTGCAGCCGTAGCCAAAGTCGCTCGATTCGGACAACACTAAGCATCAGGCCACTAACTATATAAATATTTTTTTGCATCTTTAAGTTTTATCCAAAAATTTGACTCAAATCAGGCTACGGCTGTCTTTCCTTAAGCCAATCAAATAATGGTAGGATTTAGTACACGGATTCAAAATGGCGGTAGAAGCTCAAGGTAGACGGAGCAAGAAGCGAAACAAAAATAAAAACGTTGATGTCTTTGTTCAATGCAATTTGGTATTCAGAATTCCTTAACAGATTAACAGGAATGTTACAAAGAATCGATTTATACAAAATAAAATTTGTGATGTAAGTAATCAGCAAAACTGAACATGTCAGCTCACTCTTACACATTGTTTTAATGGGATGGATTGCCCTAATTTAACACTGACGGCCTTCGTAAGGCCATCATTATAATTCGGCGTACCCTTTTGTGACGTCAGAAGGACATTATCGATTGTAGTTCCACGTATAGTTGATTTGCGGCGGCATTAAAGAGACGCATTACCAACACCTTTCACCGTGTTTCACTCGTGGGAAAATCCATACAGTCTGAGGACGAAATTCTCCTCGTAATGGATTCATACACGTGCATTTCTAGCGACTAAAGGTTGCTCTGTGGTTAAAACCATGCAGCTAGAATGGCACCTGCTCTCGCGTACGTCTGTGTGTGCCCTAGTCATCATGTTTCGCCATTATGCATACACTAGTTAAGTCATTAAACGTATGCTTAGCAATTAGACAGACAGGTGAACTGCCAATGTAGCATGGGAATAATCAGTCAGACTGTACTATTTCTTCCATATTAAAGGCAGAGTATACTTTCGGTAGTATTGTTAAAGTCATCACTCGGTGTGCCCCAACATATGCATAAAATAACAAACATGTGAACTCAGTTGGCCATCGAAGTTGTAAGGAATAATGAAAAACACCCTCGTTGCATAGAAGTGTGTGCTTTCAGATGCCTGACAAACCAGATTTGATTTGTGGGTGTGAAAAATTACCTCTTACACTAAAACTACATTTCTTCAAAGGGGTCGTTTCTAACAATGTTTTATAATATCAACAGCTCCCCGCAGTGCTCTTTACCAAATAAGTTTTGATGGTCGTTATTGTTTTGAGTAATTACCAGCGGTATTCCTTCCCTTAATAATGACTAAGGAACATTTTTGTAGTTTGGGTGCGTTATTGATTTACCAAATTTAAGATACTACGTCATAAGCCACAAGGGAAACTGACTGGGTAAATTTTTTAACGATTTTGGGTTGAACAAAGAATAAATTAATAGAGTGAGAGTTGAGCCAACGGAGGTCGTTGGTTCAAATCCCGCTTTAGCCAATCTTTCTTTGCTCAACCCCAAATAATTTAAGATACCTTAGATGTTCACCATTGGTCAGGGTGAGCTGGGGATCATTAACTTCTCATTACAATCGCCCGAATCGATTATAGAAATCATACCAGTACCATAACTCCAGATAAGTATATCCGTCTGGGAAAACTTGAAAAGCCGAAGAAAATTAGCATTTGGAGACTTCAAAATTCACTACTGATTGCCACAATATTAACAGTATGTGTTATTGTATGCATATGTTGGGATACGCCAAGTGAGAATGCTGGTCTTTGACATTTATCAAGAGTACACCCTGCCTTTAAAAAAAAATAAACACAACTTTAAAATATTGCATAAAAGAAGTACATGCTTTTTTAAAGTTTAACTATTTATTTATTATTGCTTTTGCTTGAACTGTTCTGCCATCTCTTCGCTAATTATGAATTCGTTGATCTATGATCTTTATTGTGTGTCTTATGTCAGTGTAGCTATTTGTCACGTCCATTGTTTGTCTCCCCTGTTGTTTGCGTGTCTGTTTGTTATTTGTTTGTTGGTTTGTTTGTTTGGCTGTTTTTTACAAGTCTCTGCTTATCAAAACAGCCCAAATCTCTATTTATTTCATTTATTCTGCTATTTGCTACTTATTGTTATTTTTGCTTTATTCCATAAAAACATGTACTTTTCATAGAAGTATGGAAATAAATGTGTTTCTGAACTGAACTGAATTCCAAAATCTCAGAAACTACGGACCGAAACTTTACTCTCGAGCCACCAATGGTCAACCGCTTTAAGATTAAGTGTGAGTTGAATAATAATGCTTCCGTTCTATAGGCCTCGGCACCGACTCGTGCAACCGACGGTATCCGTCTCGGACGAAGCCCAAACCGTTTTACATCCGTCTCTAACACTTTCATTATTCCTTTCATCCTGCCCCATTGCAAGTAATTCAGTTTTGCCACATTTGTAAGCCTATATTCAGCCACTAATTTAATAACCATAGCATTTTACTATATACTGTGTCATGCAAAAGATTTCAAATTATCATTTTATGAGATAATATTTCAGTTTTCAAGTCGACAAAGGAACTGATGTACTGTTACACAAATACGTTTCAAACCTACCTACAATGAATGTATTTTCTTTTCCATACCTTGGATGAAGATCCGTTTTGGACCTAAAGCTAATGCCGTACCCTCCAGACTTACCGTAATATATATTTTAAAGCTATGATACGAGGTACAGGAGTAACTGATAGTGACATCGCCAACTTCAAGTGTAATCGAAGCCTGTGTCGCTGATCGAACTCTTCAATAAAAACAAAGAGATTAGCATTGCAGTGGCCTGTACCAGTCGCAAATCTGGTTTTCTTTATAAAGCAATTTCTTTTTTTGCATCGAGAAAATAGAAGAGTTGTGAAATTGTTTTGAAGTTGTTTGAAATCCTTAGACATGTTGTGCCAACAATCTTTCAAGAAAACATTCATTAAATTTGGTGTTATTGCTATTGATTATAGTAATACAACATGTGGCATGTTATTTGCATTATCACCAGGGCCCATCATGGAGCTGCTTGAGCATAAAAAGTAGCTAAGCACAACAAGAATATGCTTACCAGATTAAGGTTACCAGCCAAAATACCATGTCACATGCACCATTTGTAACTGATATCCTGCTCATTTTTGCTAAGCAGAAAACAAAATTAAGTAATATTTTCTGCTTAAGCAGTTCTATGAAATTAGACCCTGTTTGTCAACCCAGTAAAATAAAGAACTCTACTTTGTTCCCCAATAGTTTTCAATTTAACTTGGAGACGTCTCCACTGGTTTTCCTAGACAGTATCGAACTGATGACCTGGTCCTTTGTTTGTCAAATCGCCAGATCTATTTTGTTTACGTCCTTGGTGTCATTCCGGGTAGACAAGCTCACACGCACAAACATGACTGAAAAGGCTGTGTTTTTCCCACAATATGATTTTCAAGACACGTTTTTCTTAGAAAGTCAATAGCTTGATCAAATTTATTTTTCCATGAGCATCTCGTGCAGTGTTAAAGGTAGGGGTCATACTTTGGTAGTGATGCCAAAAAGAAATTGTGTAATTTTTATCAGAAAGATTGTTATAAAGATAGTAATGGTAGTAAGCATCTTGCAAAGTTGTTCCGTCTAAAGTGCCCCTCATTGATTAGAAAATCCGAACGTCGTAAACCTAATGCATGATTCGTTTCTCTGATTTCAGGGGGATGGTGTCTGTTCGCGAATGCTGCGGCCAGATATGCGGTTGGTACCCGCTTTACCTAGCTAAACGTGGATGGATTCGACGTTCTTGTAAAAAATACCATGACAAGTGTTTGCTGTTTTCTCAACAAGTAGACAATTTGTTCGGCTGAAACTTGTACATGTGACTTGTATTGTATCTTTCTTTTATAAATTTGCCAATAAATCAGCATTACATTGACAAAACCACTCTACGAGCCTATATTTAAAACCATTGGTATCCTTGCCGGTACTAGACAAGCTCACACATACACACAAACACAAACATGACTGACAGGTTTGTGTTTTTCCTCACAAGTTGGTTTCAACCCACGTTTCTTAGAATCTCAACAGCTTCAACAAATATATTTTTTCCCATATGCATCTCATGCAGTGTTAAAAAATAAAGTCCAAACATGACTAAAGGTATACAAATATAAAACGACAGCTGTACCAAAATGACTGCTATGCCTTTTTCGTATATTGTTATAACATATAATTTCAATGTACGTGTCAAGCTCTTATTTTCGTGATTTTATCAGAATAACAAAGACGACCCATGAAGAAACTCTCCAAGGTCACAGTTACCCACGTTCCCAGGTCATGGATAAAGCAGTTTGTTGTTTTTATCAGGCTTAAAATGGTTCCAGTTCTGGTCGTCATAGCAACGAGTAGAGAAAATAGCTCACTAAATTGTATGCAAGGATACAAAATCGTTCGTCCGTGGCTGGTTTTTTTTAAATAGTATTTCGTGCTCAACCAGATAGACTATGACTTACATAGATTCTATTCTTGCTGTAATACGTACAGCATACACATAAAGAAAGGTCATAGATTGGTTTTTGTCCAAGTAATGCTGATACATGAACTAAATTATTGAGAAATGCACAATAAAAGTCACCCGTTAAAGTTTCAGCTGAACACAGTGTCTATTTGATGAGAAAACAGCCAAAACTGCCAAGGTATTTTCATAGAGAACGTTGAATCCATCCAGGTTGCAACCGTATCTCTGGCCGCAGCATTCTCAAACGGACACCATGCAATATTTGAACTTCAGGGTCGAGTTTTGAAGATTCAAATTCGTCGACATACTTTTATTGATTTCTAATCAATGGGGGCACTTCCGGCGAACTAACTTCACAGGATGCTTACTACCATTACCATCTTTATAACAAGGAGACTTTCGGATATAAATTACACAAGAGTAACATGATGCTACCATTTTGTCTTGTTCACCGCGCTCCATATAGCATTAACAGATACTTCCTAAAAATTACATAAAAAGTTGCCAGCCTATTTTATATTGATTTAAACATGATTAACAGCTAGAAGTGTTTACAATATAGTGTCCCGTGTATAGTCTCAGACTGAGACTTGGACTTCCAGTTCTATAATTTGCTAAGCCACTTTGATTACCAGAAACTGATTAACAGCTTAAATAATTATTGTTTATAGTACAGAAGTGTAAAAAGATTCCCGGGTAAATTTTACTCTGCAGTTATACTTGTCTTATGCCGTGTATTACTTTCGTCAATAATAACACAATTCTCACATCTGAATAGTATCAGGTAATGAATCCACATTGTACTAAAATCGAAGATTACAATTCCAAATGGTTTTTTTTTTGTTTTTTTTAAATACCGAAATGCGTCAGTATAACTATAATTGAAAGTCACTGTGTAGTTCTAGGGGGTAAGAACAAAAGTTTCAAACATTATCCTTGCAATTCCCTCGTCTTCTACTCCCCTTTAAACCAGTCCATGCAAGACGTTCAATCATGTTGTTATAAAAAGAATACCGGTCATATCACTTTTTAAGAAAACCATACCGAGCAAAGTCAATTAATCAAAGGATATCAACGCCTTCAAAAGTATCAGCAAAATATTGATGACAACGCTACGTGTGATTCAAAATACCTCATCTCCACATTTGCGTTTTTATACCAAAAAACAACACAATTTTACTAGAATAGTAAATATTATTCCAACCGGGTTCGTATATACGCGTCTTATGAGGTTCTTGATTCCTCGGGTTATATGGAAAGTAAATACGAGGCACTGGCGTTTACTAGACCTCCAATGACGTAGTCTAAAACAGCCAGCCTGGCTTTACCCAAAATGTCAAGGGAGATGTGAATAAGGGGATGTCTCTGAATTAATCTACGCGCCTCATCCAAAAGGGCAAGGGGCCGTCACTTGTGTGCACGTGCAACGAAAACTCCAGTAGAAAAAAAACAAGGGTCGGCTAGGAGTCAACTCGCAACCAATTTTCTGTGTTACTTTTGAGCGATTTCATGAAGTCGGACTGCTGGATGTTTTCAAGCTCGAATATCTGGATATGTTTACCTGGAGGTTTTTTTTCCCCCTGCCTTTTTTCAAGGAATCTCATTTTGATATGATTCCCAACGACCCTATTGTACGGTGTCACATTCTGGTGTATTAAGTTACAATCGTGAACGCTGACGAGTCTGTATTTTGTGATATCGAGCAGTGACTCGGGCGATGTGATTTTAAAGACGATTTAGTTCAGCATTTGTAATTATAAAACAGGACAAACAAAATAAGACATAACAAGAAAAAAACTGAAATGTTTTGTTTCAATTATCATGATAGTCCACAACAACACACCACCCTCCCCCCAAAAATATATTTTGTTCTAAAAAATTGTCAAAGTCGAGGAAATGAAGTTTGAATTACTCACAAAATTGCCATTGCTTAGTATCTCGACTGCCGCCATGAGTCTAAAACTGTGTTACTGTCTTTGTTTTATTCATTCGTTCGTACTTTGCTCTTTGTCATTTTTATATACATATAAAATGCTCCTAATTATCAATTCCTCAATCGGGTGATTCAGCGCAATGCTTCTTAAGTGAAGGGGGTGCCATAGGCCTACATAAAATCATCTAAAAAAAAACCAAGCAATTTGTTTTACAGATGATATTCATTTAAATAAATGACACGTGATAATCGATCATCGGCCTGAACATTTTGTAATGTTGAATCCGAAAGCCGTATTTTTGTTGTTTTTTCCTCCATCAGGTTCGCCTGTTGAGAGAGCGTTATGTCATTAGTTTAAAAGGAATTATATTACTCTTGCCTTATCGTCGCTTTGTGTGTGATGAGGAAAGCAAACGAAGTTCAAGATGAATCGGTCACCCTATCTCTCTCTCTAGCGCAGAGTCTGTTATGGTTTCTTGTGTGCGTAGATCGTTTCAGAGTTAGAAACATCCAATGTTCGGCTGACTTAACTGGCATTATGACAATACATCATCTGCGTAGGGCACTTGCTGCGCGATGAAACGGCGATATCGATTACGCGTGGAGATGAAAACAAGGATGGTACCAACAGTGGCGTAGCTAAGGGGCACGCCCCTTCCCCCAATTGATTTCAGTGCCTCCTGGGTGCCCCACCCCCATTTGAAATCTGGACTTTTTAGATTACAAATTACCAGATTAAAATGTTAGAACTAATTATTGTTATTATTTGTATGTTTTAAAACTATTTTTCTCATATATACGCAGACAATGTATTTGTTTTCACACTCACTGCAGATTATCTTACGAAAAAACAAAACAAAAAAGAAGGGGAAAAAAAGTAAATGGCATAACTAGAGCACCGAAAAGGGCTTATTTAAAACAAATACAAACGGAAACTACATTTTTAATTGTCCAGAAGTGCCCCCTAAATTGGTGCACCCCTTGTGCCCCCTAAAATTATATCCAAGTTTCGGCGCTGGGCACTAAAAATGGAATCGTCTATGATTGCTAGAAACATTATTACAGTCGTCTTTATGGTGTCCAGAAGTGTTTGGTCATTTGTTATTTCTTTTGCCATGGCATACAAACACAGTCTCATAAAACAAAATACAAATTCCCAAAATGTCACCTTAATAGTTACAAATTCGCAATTCTGCTGTGGTTTTCTTCCCAGAAATACTCATGTAAATTATGAGATCTACCCTTGCGCATATGAACGCAGTGTGTGCCCCAGCAGCTCAACATAAGTACAGAGATTTCAAGGTTAGAGCTATTTGGTTCGCCGCCATTGAACTTCAAGCACGAACGACTTCATACAGTGGCAATCTTCAAATTTATAAAAAATTGATTGTGCACTTGCGCGCGATGTTGTTTATAGGTCAATACTTTGTTTTCACGACTGGCGCTTGTTGCTTTTGTGTGTACTGGTCTCTCGATCCTCTGCAGCTGCGAGAGCCGTGGTGCATGGCGACGGCCAGAATTAATGGCTGTGTACGGCAATATTAATGATCATGAATAAATTACGAGCCCTGAGACGCAGTGCCTGTAATTTCATAGAAAATTAAGTCGGCATTGCACATTATTTGCTTGAAGCACCACCCAAATACATGTGTTTACACTACATACGAAGTGTGGACCTGAGAACAAAATGAGGTCCACATAATGTAGGGACTTGAAACACCATGTGGACGTACACACGTCCACACAGTGTTTTTACAGTGTTCAAAATACAGGAAAGTCCACATAGTGACTGCAACACAGAGCTGCGTGTTTCTGTCGGGGTTTTTGTGGCGTGTTTTTTTTCTTCTCCAAAGCATCCATACAAAAAGCTATTAAACTTATTATTTTTTTTAATCTCTATAACAATACTCTAGTTTTCAACAACTACCAAACAACAACCATGTAAACAATTTCATCGGATAAAACAGTCATGTTTTTGAGAAATACCTACAAACGGTTCGGCTGATATTTTGTTAGGATTCTTGTTCTCGTTGCTCATGTCTTTTTAACATTGCCGATTCGCACTATAAGAACTACGTTTGGTGGAACGGAATCCTACAGCGCATCACACCATTTCCAAACGGAAATGTTTATTTTAAAAAATTATACAGCACAAGTCTTTTTAAAATCTTTTGACGTGTTCTATGAATCAAGTATTGTACCTTTAAATTAAGCATTAAGTACCTTTTAGATCTGGTAAAAACAAACAAACAAGCAAACACCCCAAATACAACAAACAAACTCGATGTGTCATTTATAATAATAGGCAGGATAACCTGGCAGGCCTACTCGCATAAGACTACACTCATAACGTAATTGCAATGCAGGATACAAAGTGCATTTAATATTCATTGGTTTAACCGACCTCATATTTTCATAAATTATAGCAGATAAATTTGATAGAGTGTATCGCATTAAGTCAATTAGATATATTTGCTGTACAGTGTATAACACTTAATATTGTCTTTGTTTTGCAAGTTCACGTGTATATTTTGTGTTAAGTAAACAAGTTGATTTAGACCTACGGTACACAAAGGGTGCCCTCGATTTAAGTTGACCAAAACTACATTCTTAATTTAGATCTCTAAAATTATAGTGTGTGTATTATGACATGAAGAAACTGACTTTCACTGAGTTTGAATAATTTAAAGAGAAAGTAACTAGAATTTAGAAACTAGTCTGTTTACAGAATGTAGGGGTAGTCTTAATGAGTTAGCAGGACTTCCATTTTTGTCATCCCTGATGCACAGTAAATGATAGACGCCATGTCAATAGGGTCAGTGCAGTAAGATGCTCCTCTCCAGCTCCGTACACATTTCTATCATCAAGATCGTTCATCAACGATCAGTGCTTTCTACTCAAGACGAGAGCCAAGGAGTTTTCTAAGAACCTACATGCTGTCTTCACCGCGATAAGGTGCACATAATCCCCCCCCCCCCTCTCTCTCTCTGTGTTGTTAAACAATCTAAACTCAGGCCTGCGTGTATCGCTTGACTCGTGAAGGAATGTCTACAATTATGTCACACACAAAAATGGCAGCGGAGCCGTCTTATGTTTATCTTGATGTAAAGATAACGAAGATTAGATTGGGGTCGAGGTGGAAATTGTTTTCAATTTTCGGTTTCGATATTTGATATGTTAAAGGGAACATTTAAGACACATTTTGATTGATATTTTGATATCGAAAACTGAGAATGACTTTCACTGATGTGAACTCACTCAATACAAATTTCATACAAACAGTAGTCCTCCAGAGAAATGTATCTATATGGATGTCAATGATGAGAAAATAGCATTTTTAAGGACCCGTATTCACCGTTGCTTATTCAGAGCGCCGTGATAGAAATAAACCCAATTTATAATGAGCGTGCACAGAAAGAAAAAACAGTTTCCTGTCTCTTTAAAAACGTGACCAGCGAATTTGAAGAATTTTTTTAAATTGGTTTCCATGGTGTGTTAATCGAAAGCTAGAGGGTGGAATTTTAGTAACTCTTAAAAAAAACAGTCAATTTAATATCTGTTTCCTTAAGAGAGTGTAAACGATTGGTAATCACTCTTACAAAGGCAATAACAACTTAGTTGGTTAGAAGTACAGCAGCTTTCGTTAAGTATATAGCATTTTGAGAATCATTTCACTTCGAAGTAATGTGGTTATGGAAAAAGATATTTGTTTTTATCCCCCAAAATTTGAATCTGAAGAAAACGTTACTGTCAGATACGTTTCTCCGATTGTGTATTCCAATTACGGATTATTCTTCCGCGTGTGACATAACCGCTCCGGGTTTTCGACGATATCTCAAAAACGCTACCATCTTTTGAAATGAAATTTTCACAGGTTAGTTCTATTGTATATACATTTGTATCTGTATTAAAACAATCGAACGATTAAAAAAAACTAGAGGTACGCTTTGCCTTTAAAGATGGCGTAGACCAGTATATAGTTTTCAAATCATTTATCTTTATAAGTCTTCCATACACTGCAGTGCTATAGCATATACATTGCAAATAATAATAAGATAACAAAGGCGTAAGTTTGGTTTCCCGAGAATAAACTGTCAGATATCATGTATTTAAAGATAGTATACGGGATTGGTGTAGATAAATACAACATGGTTTATTTTTAGTCTGAAAGCTTATTGATTACTAAGTTCATAATATAAACCTTTTTTTCTGCGAAATATTTCCCTCTGAAATGGGGACATATTATTGGAGAAAACCATATATCTGAAAACTTTAAAACGCAACAGCTGATATTGGTTGCTACTATACTACAATTAAGAACATGTAAACATACTGAACATTGTGCATGTGTTCTTCACTACTCTCAGCCTGACTCAAGCAACAGATTAAGCCCAACTTTTCACTGGTTTGTTATTTTATGTATATGGTTGATCACACAAAACATGAACACTGTCTGCGAGGATCGCCGAACGGTGCTCATAACTCCCATCCATTGCAGACCGTCAGAAATACATTCTCCTTGTAACTTTCATCTTAGATCGCATTCTCAAATGTTATGATGTCAAACAACAATTTAGTTCCTCTTATCAACACCCGGCATTTGGATGATTATAGATTGACAATTTCATTTGCAGGAACTAATGCTTTTAAACACTCTGTTTGTATCAATTTTTCCTATAAATGTTGTATTATAGTTTGCCCTCTCATACCCATTAGAGAAAAAGCTATCAACTCCCACATGAGTATACGTCAGTTAAATCCACAAACAACATATTCTCCCTTTTTAGTCATTCTCCAAGTATCCTTCTGTTACGGTTCATTGGTTTAACACATGTTGTTCAATATTCTTATATTTTCTATTCTTGGCTTTCTTGCTATTTGGTAGAATGGGTTATTTGGGATTGGGTCTCTACTGGTCAATTCGCTCAATTCGCTCTCTAACTGTTGTAGGAGCGACCTTCAGTTTTACTTGATACGATTTTGCTGCGTGAGCACGTTTATGGAGTTGTAAAGTGTTTTTAATTTTTGGGGTAATTTTCAAAAATGTGTATGACGTATGCTCTTGTACTTTTATGTTTCTCTGTAGGTTTTTTGATCTGTAGGCCTATCACTTTTAGATGGTGATTATTTTCGCTGCTTTGGTTATCCACAGGCTTGTTTTCTGAGGTCCTATTTATTTGTTAGTTCTTTGTTTATGTGTGCAGCCTGGAAATAAATAAATACATGTTGTCAGCTCCACCAATCCTGCATATTACCTTTAAGATGAAAGTGTGAAAGTGTTGGCCTTCCTGACGATCGATGTCAGGTTTAACACAGGCAAAAATGCAACCCACTGAGTACATCGATCACGTCTGCATCAATCATACACATCTACCCGCGTCAACTACCAAGGGGACAGCGAAGGCACGGTGTTAAAATGGTCCGAGTTGTGTGATGAATAGGGGGCAACGTACATGCCGATGGTTGGATCTTAGCCACGCTTCAGTCACCTCTGTCATGTTATAAGGTTCTATCCTAAAATTGCTCAGAAGAAGAAAACTGCTGAGCAAATTCTAAGCAAATTATGCTTACAACAAATAAGAGGGGACCCTTGTCTAGTGTTTCATCCTCTTTTATATTGTTGTGTTGTTTGGATTGAGTTCAACACGGACTGTAAATTATGCACGTGTTAACATTATGTTTTAAATATGCAAGTAACAAACAATGGGAAAATGACTGGAAACATTTTTAATAATTTGGTGTTGAACAAAGAAATTTACCTAGAGTGGGATTTGAACCAACAACCTCTGGATTAACGTGCCGGCGCTCTACCAATTGAGCTAGCTAGCCCTATGTTGACGGTCCCCCTATTTTGTCAATATCTTTGTTCAGGGTACCAGTCAGAAGCCATTCAAACTTCAATAAATATGTAGTAAAATAACATCATAAGGGCCCCAGTGGAAACCAGCTAACTGTTTGGGCGTACCCCGGGTAATAAAGAAAAAAGACACTAACTAAAATGAAACATGACGTTTGATATGGTATTGTTGTCTGGTAACCTACCTCAGCTGTTAAAGCAAATCGATTTTGTAAATTTTAGCAGCACAAGCGCAATCACAATGACCTTAAATCGATCTTTGGCGCATCCTGTTCCCTGTTCCGCGTAGACGGGTTTAAGATTAAATTGTGTAAGCTTTACATTTAATTAATTCTTCCCCAGGTGTAATTTCAAACAATAATATAAGGCCTTACAGAATAAACGTGGTATTTTGCTCCATTTTTGCAGTAACTGTGAGGTGTAAGGAGGCATCCTCATTGATGTTCGTGCGCCCCGCTCCCCCCCCCCCCCCCATTGAAACCTTTTAATATAAAAAAATATATACCAGAGTAAAATGTTTACATTTTATAAGTTTTAATGTGATCATTTCAATGTTTTTAAAATTATTTTTCCATTTACACGCAGACAGTGTATTTGTTTTTACACTCACGTCAGATTTTCCTACAAAAAAAATATAGGGAAGGGCATAACAAGATCGCTGGTTAAGAAAAATGCAAAACGGAAACCACAGTTTAATTTTAATTGGCCTGAAGTGCTAGACCAAATGGTTCACCTCGTTGAGCACCCTATCATTTTAACCCTTCGTTCGGCGCTGCGTTTTTGAAAAGGAAATTTCGCAAAACTGTGTTCTTGCAAGTTATTATGATGTTGAAACAAACAAGGTATCGTGTTGATTCAAAGTCCCAATGTAACTTATCGAAGATATGAACACCATTAGACAACTCAGATTGAAATGTCGAGTGTCAACTCAAGCCCAAGCATTAAGCATAAGGGTAAAAAGACTGGCGCCAATTCAGTATTGCGCACTACGCTTTTACATCTTCTCATCGACGCTTCGTGGCTAATCAACCTACTCAAGACCACACCATACATAGCAGACTAAGTAAACACTTCTCAGGCATGACTTAAAATCACATCACAGACTAGCTGAGGAGAGGGACTCGAGCAGGGACGGGCACCAATTCCAACATCCCGATTACGAATTTTACCAGAAACAAAATCTTGGAGTCGCTCTCTTTACCTCTAATTGATGCACGCATCAATTAGTCGTTCGCCAAACTGTGTAAAGATGTATCATTGTAAAGTCTGACGTAAATGCCTTCAGATTAAGGGCGACATCCAAAATGCTTTTTTAACAGCCAAATTAAGAATTTTTGTTTTAATGGAGGGGATCAATCTTTCTTTTGACGATACAACTCCGACAAATCTTCAATATTGATATTTTTCCGAGATGTAAATATTCCCCTAAAATCAAGTTCAAGCAAGGGGCAGAATGTTTCATAGTACAGATTATGTTTTACTACTCTGAAAAGGTCACAGGTCAGATTATGTTTTATCACTCTGAAAAGGTCACAGGTCAGAGATGACCCGGATTCCGGGTCCAGTGGGAGCCCTGACCCATTTCTGGGTCAAGCTGATCCGGATTGGTTAAAAAATAACTTTTTATTCACTCGGATCCTGCGTCATCAGTTTGACCCATTTCACTAACACAGATTCCGGGTCTCACTGAACCAGAAATGTGCCAGGTTTTAAATGGAATTCGGATCAGAGTCAATTGTGACACGGACGTTTTTTAGAGTGCACGTGCAAAGAAAGAAAAAGTAAAAAAGCGAACATGTCCTTTCTTAAAAAGAACCACGTTTCATTGTTGTCATCGTCGTCGATAATAAGCGTCTATCGTGAACGGAAACCACGTGCTGTCTCGCGTTTCAAAAGGGAGATTTACAAGCAGCGCGAAGAATTCTCCAAAACAAAACCCGAACATCCAGATTTCTCAAATTACTGGCCAAATTGAATCAAATCACCCGAGTGTATTGTGTTACCACAAATTAATAATGAAACCAAAGTTGGCATTTCTAGGGCCCCCACTCTCTCTTTCTCTCACTCTGAGATAATATCATTTTGTTTTTGACGTCACTAGGACCCAATTTCATGGCTCTATTTGCTGCAGAATTCCGTGCTTACAACGCGAGAATCACGGGATTTACGGAGCGACGGTAAGCGCAGATTCCGCGGTAAGCAGAGCCATGAAATGGGGAGATGTACAACACATGGGGATGCAAATAGTGCTGACTGTATAGCTTTATGTTAACGCTTTAAATACATTACAGATGATAATAATTTAGTGATAATAAGTTACAAACTTTTTACCTGATTATAATTATGCAAACTTGACAAAGCACCCTTTAGTTGTGACATTCCCGTTTTGTGCGAGAAAGTGTTCGTCAGTTTTCGGTTCGTATTATGAAGATTAATACAAAAACTAGTTTTACTAGGACTTTAACGTACCCAAAACCAGATGATTTGTTGTTGTTTGTTTGTTTGTTTGATTGTTTGTTTTGGGGGTGTTGAGGTGTTTGTTTGTTTGTTTGTTTGTTTGTTTGTTGGGATGTCTGTTTTTTGGGGTGTTTGTTTGTTTGGTTGTTTGTTGGGATGTTTGTTGGGGTGTTTGTTTGTTTGTTTGTTTCTTTGTTGGGGTGTTTGTTTGTTGGGGTGTTGGGGTGTTTGTTTGTTTGTTTGTTTGTTGGGGTGTTTGTTTGTTTGTTTGTTGGGGGTGTTGGGGTGTTTGTTTGTTGGGTTGTTGGGGTGTTTGTTGGGGTGTTTGTTTGTTTGGTTGTTTGTTGGGATGTTTGTTGGGGTGTTTGTTTGTTTGTTTGTTTCTTTGTTGGGGTGTTTGTTTGTTGGGGTGTTGGGGTGTTTGTTTGTTTGTTTGTTTGTTGGGGTGTTTGTTTGTTTGTTTGTTGGGGGTGTTGGGGTGTTTGTTTGTTGGGTTGTTGGGGTGTTTGTTGGGGTGTTTGTTTGTTTGTTTGCTTGGTTGTTTTAATGGGGGTGTTTGTTTCGGTGTTAACATTCTCAAAAAGACACATTGGTTTTGAGTTTCACAGACACATATATCCGTGCAACCCTTTTAAATATTTTCTTTATATTTCTGGTAATGAAACCAAGGATGCCTCATAAGTGAACTCAATCACTCAAACAGCGCCCTCCCGATGGTCAAATAACTTTTGATGATTTTGAAACTCCTCGGCGGTAACCCCATATCCAAATTTATGGGTTAGGCTTATGGGTTATGGCTGGATCACTGAAAAGGTTATAGCCGTAGCCAGAGTCGTTTCATTTGGACACGCTCTCGCAACATTCTCTAAAAGCTTCAAAATATATATAGATGTATATATTTTCTTTTTATAATTTATAAGTTGATGACAAAGATTTGGTTGTTTATAAAATATATATATATACAAATTTTTGTGTTTCCCCAATAGGTATTTCAAAGTTTGTAGATTCCCACAGATGGCATTAAAACATGTTTTTTACTCGAAACCATTGGTGAGTCATTGAAACGGATGATGGGAGTGGCTTCGAACGAATCATTAAATTAGACTTGTGACAAGTCATGCTTGCTGTTTTCATAACGTAGATCATTATGCCACTGTACGATTCAACACTCTATAACAAACGGTGGGAGGGGCGGGACGGCTCGAACCACTTTGTTTAATTAAGTGGCCTACAGAATTAAAAACAAACAGATCATGTTGTGCCAGATTATGCAGAAATATCAATTAGCCCAAGCAAAAAGATGGGCTGTGTGATGCAAGGGCGCAGGTCGTGTGAATATATACGCAATGACCCGGGGCCATCCAACCACCCAGCTCCACTCATTGGTCATTAGTGAACTGTCAGTGCAACCACCCACTATCAAAATCAAGAAAAGTATACAATCGTATAAGTTTGTTTAACTTTTCGACCAGAAAGCACAAAACTGATCACATCCATTCCCCCGTACAAGCATGGCGGACACACCTCATGAAGATCACGGGAAACTACTTCGTAAACACAACACCACTTAGGGATGCTTTCAAGTTGCAAGACTTCTCTACAAATGTCAAAATGTCGAACGCATGACTGAAGCCATTAAAATCCATCAAAAAGCAAACCTGTTTCGTTTTACAACGTCAAAATGACACACACAAATAACCGCATTGGTTTTGAATTTCACAGACGCATACATCCGTACAACCCTTATACTATCATATATTTCTGGCAAGGAAACCAAGGATGCCTCGTATCAGTGAACTTATTCACTGTAGCTCGCAAAGCCAGAAGGAAACCTGTGAACATGGGTGCCTGCTATGTCAACCAGAAACACCGAATGTATTAGATGGCCACAAAAATTAACTTCTTCAGAGTGAGGTGAAGGGTTTCGTAATTTCCGTCTACAGAATAATACAGAGCAAGTTTTCGTCTTGGGATACCAGACTATAGCTGTTCACATAAATGTAATGTCTAAAAACTGCAAGGAACGTTATAATCACTAACTATAAACTCAACGTCAATAATCAATGTATACACAACACATACACTGGCTCACCTTGGCAGTTTCGCTATTATCTGCGTTACTGTTGGAAACTCACGCACTGTCAACTACACAAAGCAGAGCATAACTAGTATAATGTGAGGATCTGGTTTGCTTTGCACGTAGCACGTAGACATCCCATGGAAGATAAAACAGAAACAAGAACCAGCCAACGAGGTGATGCAGTAGACAGAATTGATGACAGTCCCAACGCGAAATTTACGCCCATGAAAAATCAGCACGTTTAATTTCGGTCGATGTTTTACTAGCGTGGCCAGTCGGCCGAGTTCTGTTTTTCAATGTTTTAGGTGCAGTGTGTTGACGAAAGAAGATGCGAAATGACCTGGTATAGTGCCTAATGCCGTGTGATATCTCGACAGAAAACAAATTATGTGGCACGTGGCGAAGATGATGACATAGCGATTATGATATCGCTGGATGGAGCGCCATTCAGTACGCATCGCAAGAGGCTAAACCAAAAAAAAAAAAAAAAAAAAAAAAACGTCTGCGAACAAACGACTGGTGCTTTTACATGTAGATGCGCATCCGGCCAAGGGCAATGCATGCGAACAATGTCGCCGCCGTTATTTGTTTATTTTTCCCCCGATACAAGTGTGGAGAGTGCCAACAGCGATTTCGTTTCCGTATTTCAAAAGAGTTTGTCAGACTACCAGCTGGAAACAATTAAAAAGCAATTCGCTCAGGCGACCTCGGCAATTCACAGCACAATCCAAACTGAAAATTGAATAATACATAGGGGCCCCAAGCCACATCTGAGAGACAGTTGTGCCGTATCGTGTGTGAAATGGACGTGGCAGATCGAGCCAAACAAAATATCAATATTTAATTGATATAGTATTTCTCGGCATTACACAGTTTTGCCACATGCATTAATCATTCGCTGTCAGCGGAGTGAGATGAGGGAGTTCATTAAATCCGGCGCGTAAGGCAAATGTTACGTTTATATAAACCAAGGCGAACATTTTTTTTATATATTAAATCTTAGGAAATAACATTCATCAAAAGCAGCAGGGTTTTGACATAATTGTAGAAGCGTCAGAGTTAATTAATGAACACAGGCAGGCTGGCGTATATTCTTCTTAAAGTTGTTTTTTGAATTAACACTATTGAATAAATGATCCTTTTGGGCGTTTAGCCCACTGGTGGACTCCCATCGGGTAAGCTATCAGATTTAAAATCACACACCACCGTTTACATGTATTTATGCAGTTTGCGGTAACATCTACTTTGCTGTGTAGATTTGTTCTTTGAGAACTAGGTCTTGCTTTATTCTACTGCCGAAATCTACTCTGCGGCAGTAGAATAAAGCAAGATCTAGTTTAACAAATCTACACACCAAAGTAGATATACACAATACCGCAAACCGATTATACATTGATACCTCACCACACAATGCCTCAAAACTTATTTACTGTTCATCAGACATCTTTGTATTTTGGAAGAGCCAGTAGCCGTGTCTGCATTAGCGGCTACAGCTACGCCTGTGGCTACGGCTGTGTCGCCTCGTATGATCGGGAGTGTTCAAGTGTAGATGGTCCTTATGGCAATATCCTTATAGCAACAGCAAATCATTCAAATCAATCATCACAATGACAAATCAGCTGTTTTGAGTTTTTACTGAGTTTTCAGATTGAGCGTAGTTTGGGTGTTTGATTCCCTACTTCTTTCTTCCTTCTTTGTTCGCCCTTTGCCAGATAAGTGTGTACTTGTCTTGAAACTGGCCAAAGAAGTGTGTAATTACTTTGAAATTGGACGAAGAAGTAACTACATGTGTATTTTTATTTGGCATATAGCCCAAATCAACACGGAAAACGTATCTTCAACAGTCTTCAATTGTTTTGTGAGGGAAAAAAAGAAAGAACGACATTCGAATCAAACGTTGATCATTTATCTGTTTAATATATACATAGGTCTTTAATCACCCATAGACAATTTGAGTAGGTGGTCTCAAAGGTAAGAAGATTTTAACGATTCAAAATGATCAAAAACTAATTTCTAGTTTCAGTGAGATCAAAGGCCTAAAATCCAAAGGGCTTACTTGCGGGGGGGGGGTGGAAACCCGCCACCCCGCCCTGCGCCACCCACTCTTTGTACATTTATTCTGGTTGTGTTCTAGCATTGTTTTTATTTTGGGACACTTTGGCTCCAAATTATGACATGAAAATAAACATCTATGCATACACCCCATTGGGCCTCACGAGAGAGGGAAAAGACCAAACAAACAAACAAATTAACAAACCGATCGTCCGCGCGCCCCTTGAGTATTTCGTAAATGTTGAAGGGCGCCCTCTCTGTCTTGTCAGCACAGGACTTTTACAAAATGGCAGCCGCCATGTACCGACATTTGATGTGTGGTCGATGCTTTCATCGCCACAGTTTCACGGGGTTACCGGCAACATCATTCCTGGGAAATGTGTCGAGCAGAAAGACGAGTCATTATGGGTCCATTGTGTCAACTTCTCTACCAGATGTAGATTCAGAAGTAGAAAGTATGCATGTTTTTATGGCTAGCCTAATTACTAAGTTAAGTGACGTTACTCGTTAGTTTAGTTAGCCGTGGTGGCGTCAGTGTTGGCATGGTTGGTGTATATTGCACTGCACCGACTTTAAAGTTAGACGATTGGAAAAATAGATCACAAATTAACAAGTTAAACATTTTGGCCTACCTCAATCATGCTTTGCCTATGAATCATACTCTAGTAGTAGTATGATTTTGAAAAATAATTTATTGCAGTACATACACTGTATTTGTAACTTACTTATTTATACAGACAGTGCTGAGTGTAAAACTGACACTGTCTGACTGAATGTACTCAAATACTATTCATATGTATATGTGAGCGACGTACATCTCATTATGTCATGCATGGTTAACTGGCCAGCACTTTCTCTTCAAAAAGCAGCATGCACCCCATTGAGCTATTTACTGAATCTGAAATATAGTCGGCAAAGCATTTTATGAAAACATCACACCAACTCATTAAGTAAAAAAAGCCAAAAAAACAATTTCAATGCCAACATTTCAGTTTTGGACTAGGGAGGAACCCCCCCCCCCCCCAATAATAAAAAAAAGTAAGAAAAAAGAGGGAAACCCATACAGTCAGGTACTGGTAGTTGTAGGAACAAAAAAAAACAATCCATATGCTAGGTACATGTAAGGCTTCGCTCAGGAAATCAAACCGGTGTCCACAGAGGTGAAAGTCAAGGAAGAAACCACATAGCGAACTTGACTGCCCCTGGGTCTAGGTTGCATGTATTATATAGGCTGTCAAATTTACTTTAACTAGTTGAGCAGATCTACATGTAAGATTAAGAAGGGTAAACATTTCCATCATGTTCTTACAAAAAGTTCTTGCATTTAGAGGCAACTGTAACTGTAGAGAGTTTGTATCCTGTATGTAAACAACTATAAACTAAGTATTTCTTCTTTCCTCTTAGGAGTATCAAAGCACTCTATGCGAGGTAAAGCCATGCGTGCGATGCAGGACAAACTCAGACGACGAGACCCAGTAAGTTGGTAAACATCATTAACACTGCTTTCATTTACTTCAGGTGATTGTACATAAAATTGACGTAGCCATGGAAGGAATGGAAACATTGTTGTATCTGCCACGAATTGGAAACACTATCTTTGGTCGTAACAAGTGAAAGAAAATGTATTTTCAATTTACGGTTGGATACAAAACAGTGTTGCATCCAACAGCAAATTAAAAATAGTGTTTCTTTCCGTCAATATTTTCCAAAAGTAGTGTCTTAGTAACCCGGATAAGATTGAAATTTTTATCATGACAAGTGTAAAAGTGGTGGTCTGGTACAGCATTTTGGCTGTTACAGGGAAAGGATGATGTATCGAAGGGATATTGTTTTGTGTTAGTCTAGTTTCGAAAGGGAAAATTTGTCATGCAGGATTGCCATTGGAAGAAAAGAAGGCTGAATCATGATGCAGGTTTTGTGCTAAAGTGGATTGAAGTTTAATATAAAGAGCGACCCTTCATCCTGGTGTTTTGTTGGCAAGAGAGCCTAAAGTTACATCTTTACTCTTGGCTTGTCCAGTTTTATACCAATAATAGAGAAAGCAGAGAATTATGCAGTTGTGATGTATCGAAGAGTTTCTTCGCATTTCTAAGTCTTGAATAACATGATCTTCTTTTTTTGGTAATAAAGTTACCTCAGCCACGAGAATTGAGGATGCAAGAAGACCAGGACTGGAGCAATGTGTATCCCACTGCTGCACCCTTCAAGTGGTCAGCAGTCCCTCTACCAATTAGGATGGGCTACCCAGTTAAGAGAGGAATTCCACCTCATAAATACGGCAATGCTGAACTACTCAAGGTAAAAGGGCCGAGTCAAGTCTAATGTGATATAATTCTTGCCTGACAGATTTTGAGTGGCAATTGTTTTAGTTCAGTAACATACATGTACAATCGCCAATAAACGAATGAACTTCTTTGGGTTGGTGGATATCCCTATGCAAAAACCTCTGATCCTAGATTTTCCATTTTTCTGTTTGTTTTCTAGATTCCCAACTTCCTACATTTGACACCACCTGCGATAAAGAAACACTGTGCAGAACTTAAAGGTTTGTTACTTCAGTAACATAATCAAAGGGAAAGTTTAACTTGAGTCTTTTATTTTCAAAAAGTTGATGTTGTGGTAATTTGATAACAGCGTTAGTTGTTTATGGTAATTTTTTTTCAATATTTCACGACGCCTAAGTTGGATACTTAGTCAGGCAATCTGAAAATGAAAATTGTCTTTACTTAACTATTTTCTTGTTAATTTTGTGCATTTTTCAATTGCTGTCAAACTTTTAGTTTGATTGCCGTTTGTTTTTTGTCAACTTAGTTTTTTACAAGTACATGTACCAATTTTGGTCATTTTATATGTCGTTTTTTCAGGTACATTGTTACCCAAGTTGCATCTCATCAAACTCGTCATTAAATCAAAAACATAGTAAGAGTTTTGTTGAAGTATTCATGTCCAGAAAAATTCTTTGGTTTTCTTAGAGTTATGCACAGCGTGGCCAGAGGGTCTTGAGACCCATGAGGACTGTCAGAGACACTTTCCTGTAGAGGTTGAGACATCGGACTACCTATTCAGCGGTCTGTCTCTTAGACATCCAGATGCAAGAATTGTCACATTGAAGGTAATGTCAAGGCGGTCGGATGGTCACTAGCCCCGACAGACTGGGCAGTTTGGCTAGGGTATGGCATCAATCCTCCATTATCTTCTTCTCCTATGTCACTCCACACCAAGTTGTTCGGAATTTTAAAAAAAGAATGGAATGCCTGACCCTGTGATAAGCTCTTGGGCATATTGGCCCAGTCCTTCTGAGTCCTTCACTTTGGCAATTGGATATCAAAGGATTCGGGACTGTAAGGGTTAGTTCATCTAATTTGTGAATTAGGACATCACAAAGCCATTCTCGGACAGGTGTCATTCCTCCATTAAAGATGAGATAATCAAACGATTTCATTCTTTGCAGGTTAAACTGGCAGACTTGCCACTGGACAAACACGCTCACTGGAAGTTGATACAACTAGCTGGAAAAAGATACAACGAGAAAACCAAAACATTGACTCTGGTGACAGATAGGTGTGTATGAAGACCAGATGTTTACAAGATTCCATGAGTCAATGAAAATGCACCATTTTCAGCAGCTGTAGTAGGAGTGTTCACCATCATTCTTGTCTATTCTGAGGATGATTTTTTGAAGTTCAAACTCCAAATCTCACTCGTCTTTAAACAAAAAAATGTGTGTGTCAGAATCTTGCCTTTCACTAGAAATTCTGTACATAGCAAAAGCCGTCACATGAGCTATGGTCTGTTTCTAGATTATTGCTTCACTTTTGTGGAAAATATGCAGATCTAAGGTTGGAACAAAAAACCACTGCAGTATTTTGGGACAAAACATTCTCAAGTCTGTTCCCAACATTAGTCACCATGTGTCTTTTTTCAATATCTTTTAATAGGTGTCCAGTTAAGAAGCAGAACTATGACTATGCAATGTACCTCTTCACCGTTTTATTCCACGAAGCTTGGGTAAGCAGTCCATTCAATACGCCTTAAGGAAGAAGTAATTACGGGGGAAAAGGAAAGCATTCTAGATGAGTCACATACAGTAATTGGAATCTTGGTCACATACTTTGATGTTTAATTCCTTTAACCCTACTTCTATTCGACCATTCAATATCATCCACTATGGATTTGAATTTGGTACACAGCAGTATGCCAGCCTATAATATGACATCATGTGGTGAATACATAGTCAGGGTCAACCCTCCTACTGTCTGACCATTCAATATCATCCACTGTGGTTTAGATAAACTATGCCAGCCTGCAATATGATATCATGTGGTGAATGCAACCACAGTCAACCCTCCTACTGTCTGACCATTCAATATCATCCACTGTGGTTTAGATAAACTATGCCAGCCTGCAATATGATATCATGTGGTGAATGCAACCACACAGTCAACCCTCCTACTGTCTGACCATTCAATATCATCCACTGTGGTTTTGAATGATAGATAAACTGTGCCAGCCTGCAATATGATATATGCAGTGAATGCATCTACACAGTAGAGGCATGTACATTACACAGTTTGTTCTGTGCACAGTTGTGCCACCATGCACAACTAGTTCAGTTGAATGGATTTTGCTGGAAAAGGTTTAAACAAAATTCCAAGAATTACCAGTTAATGCATAATTTTAATATCTTGACTATTGATTGGTTGGACTGCAGATAACAGAACCATGGGAGGCTGATATTACAGAAGAAGACATGGAAGAATATGTCTGGGACCTCAGCCAATCACGTCGCTCGGCCATCACCACACTTGCAAGAATAGAGAATAAGGTATGTACGTGTGCATGTACCTTAAACAGCTTATGTACATATCTGCTTATCAGCATCTGACCCCCTCTACCCCCCCCCATACCAATGCAATCAGAGGCCTATGTTACATGTAAAAGACAAAAAGTCACTTGCATCGTTGTTAAACATGCAGCTGTTTATGGCTGCTACGAGTACAAACAGTTTGCAGACACTAATTTCTCTGAAAAGTCGGCACCAGAAGCAGTCATTATCTTGCACCACCAATTTTTCCCAAACCACATTCTCCAAAAAGAAATTTATGTTGCGCTTCTTTTTGTTTTGTTGACAGAATAATTTGGCTGGTGAAGTCAGCCCAGAGGAGGAGCTGAAGTACCTGAAATCGCCCGAGATCTCAAGGTATCGAGATGCCGTGACCTCCCTCAGGAACACCAAGGAAACCCACAAGACCCTCGAGGAATACAAAGCATCTGTTGTGAACTTATTAAAGATGACTCAAGAAGCCAACGTGGACATTGAGTTGTGATTACAGAGACCAGGACGTCTGTATTGTCAGCCGTTTCACTTATTTTGATTTTCACATTGATGGTGAAACTCGTTTCTATAGATCCCTTGTATATGATGTCACAAGCTCAAAAAGCGCCCTCGTTGAGTTAAAAGGAAGAATGCTCGTTGGCTGAGAGTTGTGCGTGTTGCGTGAACATTTAAATTGTTTGACCTCATCTATGGCGGCCTATGCGAGGGGTCTGTTGATACTGTAGCGTGTCAAGGCATAGTGGTAAACCGAGCTCTGGTGGCGCCAAAGTCGGATGTTGTTTTGGGATCTCGGTTGCGGCACTTGCGACTTTTAAACCCCGCAGTGAGGGCGGCTGTTAGCACATGCTGACATATTTTAAAATGTCCATTTTCTTCACCATGTCGAACACACTGGTCAGCTTGTTTGGCATGATATCCTAAGCTGGACCATGCCAAGCGTACTAGAGGGGTATCAATCAACATGGGACAATGGTTTGGTTACAAAGGGCAGGACAAAATTCTGCCAGCATCCTTTGTGTATAAAATCAGTATGAAACCAAAATAGATGAAATAGATGAATAGATGAAACCAAATTATAAATCTTAATTAATTAAGCAAACAAATAAGCTTAAATTAACCTAGGCAATACCTGGACATGTAAACAACACACTTAAATAAAACCACCATTGAATAATGCAAAAAAAACAACCTCTTAACCTATGAAAGAAGCTTGGGACAACGTACCATAGGAGTGTTGCAACCACATGGGTCCCTTGCTGCAGAGTTTTAAGCAAAGTACATTCAGTGGTTATTTCATCGTGAGTTCGACATCATCTTTGACCCCAGAACAAAACATGATGAACTACAACGGCAAACTTTGGAAAGGCTCCATGTCAGAGTGGGAAAAACAATAAAGTTTCCAGAGATGTTCTATCTTAAAGACAAGAAAGCGAAAGATTGTCTTGCCAACTTGATAGAGCTCTTTACATAAACAAAGATTGTCATCTTAAATAATATTGACTCATTTGCGAAGCTAAGGACAATCTCCAAGCCCAGGGCTTGGCTTCGGCTATGGCTGAATTATTTGAGCCACAGCCAAACCTACATGTACATACAGCCATAAACACATTCTCCTTACTGATAAATACGCAGGAAACAAAAAACAGTTAAATAAAACATGGACAACTAAATACAATAAACTTGTATGCTCATTGCATTTTTTTTCAACTATAATTATCAATAAATTGTTAATAACACCTGATTAATCAATAATAATAATCAATATCCAATAACAGAAACACCTACCCTTTTCTTGATTGTCATGCTTTATTTCATGCGCATAAATTCCACGTGAGGTGAGTTTAAAGGTAGAGACTTGGACTTAATTTTTCAAGGCAAACCCTTCTCTCACCCCTGTCCCACCCATCCTTCCCCACCCTAGGGGAAACCAAAGTCTCTTCCCAGGGTTGCTTGACCCGTTAGAGGTGACGAGATTTACATCTCCTAAAGTCTTAAAACGGGGAAAATCACAACTTCAAAACACAACACTTTCAAGAAAATTGTAACAAGATAATATAAACCCTTGCTGGAAATGGAACTTCAATTAAAACCCTAACGATCTAAAATCCTATTCTGGAAATTTTCTGACTTTGTGGGACTAGGTACTGCAGGCACGAATAAAAATGGTTTGGCCAGGCGTTCCAATCTTAAGTCCAAACATTTGGGTGTTGAGTTACCACAGGGTTTCTTACGTATTTGGGAGGATAATGTGAAGATCTTTAGCCAAAGACTCTGGCTAGGGGGGTTAGGGCTAAGCAAAACAGTGGCTACGGCTGCAACTGTTGCTAAAGCATTCTATTTTTCAAGGCGCATTCATGTGATGATCAAGTCAACATGAACATGAACATGTCTTGTAACAAATAGGGTCTTTAAAAGGTTGAAAATCTAAGCTATAAATCTTGACCAACCAAAAGCATCTAATGCGGGAACTTCTGTGTTCCTTGAACATAAAACAGCAAAAATTTAAACATTTGTCCACATCCTGGGAGGGAAAACAGTCCTGATGCATTGACAAACTTGCATGACCCCCCAGGGTGGCATATCACCAATACATTTGAAATGGGCAAACAAAGATACGTTTTGTTTTGTCGGTTTTTGTTGGATTTTACAGCCCAAATTTTCACTTGGGTCTTCAGAACAATGTAATCTTAGTTCTTTGCACATCACCGATGCCAGTAAAGCATTGTACACTTGATACCTTTTTCAGGTCCTGCTCAAAAATGGGCTATGTAAACCCATTACAGAAATTTTTCTGAATTGGTTGGCAGAACAATTTGGTCAAAGCTGAACTCTTTAACACTATTTTAATAATAGATGTAATAATCGCATCGCCGATAAGGAATTTTATTTTAATAATAAACACGAAGGTATTGTATCGTAAAACTAACCAAAGTTTAGGAGTAAAGTCAGTCAAATTTAACTTTTATTTGACAGACACTAACAGAAATAGCACATCAACAGCCAATGCACAAACGAGACAAAAGTTTAACTGGTTTAACAAAAGAGGAATGTTGGTCCTTTCATGTAGAATGACCTTCTAGAATAGTCAAATCTGAGATGTTTACTTTTTTTCTGGAATGATTTAAAGTTGACTACTTCTACTTAGAAAAATATATGGTAAAGCATCATTCATTCAAAAATACATTTTAAAGGTTTCAGGTGCATCGATTAACAGTAAAATAATCATAGATTGTAGACACTCTACCTTCACAACAATAGAGAAAAGATAAAATGGTTGATTCTAAATGTCTACACATGTTGGCAAGTATTACACGTTTTTTGACAGGACTTGCTCAAAAGTTGAAAAAAAATCTTCAAACTGAAAGCCATTTCAGAAAAAAATTATTTTGGGCAAAATAAGGCATCTCTAAGAATTTCAAATTTACGCAGCTTCTACCGGAAAAAAACAAATATCTTGCACAAAAAAAGTTGGCTTGGTTACAACATAATCAATAAAAACTAGAATAAATAATAAATGTCAAGTATTCACTACTTTGGCAAAAATAAAATAAAAAATAAATAAATGCAGAGCAGCCACCCCAATAGTAGCAACTTGTTAACATTTTGAAGGGGATATCAACACAGAAATGTGGGCCTGCTGTTGAGGCTGTGATTGGATGCATTCAGGCTCCAAGCTCATTGGATCACTCTATTGGTTACAGAGCTCATTATATATGCAGCTAAGTCACAGTATGTCAAAGGTTAGATGTGTCAAATTTTCAGGGTAAATCATCAGGTGACAACACCTTTAAATCAAATGTGTATGGTTAAAAGAAAGTATCAACCACAAAGGAAACTGACTTGGTAAATTTTAAATAATTTGGGTTTTTGAAGAAAATGTTGATCTTTGTTCTGATTGGAATGTATGTTTTAGGTAAATTGTTTAAAACTGTTATTTGAGTTGAGCAAAACAAAACTGACTCGAGGTGGATTTGAACCTGCAACCTTCGAATTAACGTGCCGGCGCTCAACCAACTAGGCCATTAGCCCCTAATGTTGGTGGTCTCCCTATTTTGTCAATATCTTCTTTCGGAGGTGCCAGTCAGAAGCCATTCAATTTGTAACTGCTGGTAGCCAGGGATCACACCCAAGCTTTAACACAACCACCAGCAGAGGGATCACCTCAAGTAGATGCAACTTTTTTATTTTCTCTTTTTGTGACAATGGAGTATAAAGCTGGAACATGCCACATACTTTTTGTGGCAAAACTACAAAAAAAGCACTTACTTATAAAGTTTTATATGAAATCAAATTTGGAAACACTAAAAACAACACTTGAAGACACTAAGTAAGACACTAATCCCACATTGAGTCTGAATTACTTTTTCCAGACAAAAATATATATAATTAGGCAAAATATGGCTTCAAGATAACTAAACATGCCTTACAATGCAGGGAAGGAATTTAGAAAGAAAGTTTGCGGAAACGCCTTAAAAGAATCTCTTAAGAGATATAGAGGCTAATAATAATAGTAATACAAAAACAAAAGCAGTGGTGTTATAACATGTCATGTAGCGATCATTATGTTCCAAAATTGCGGGAGGGGAACAAAAATTATTGTGAGATTTCAACTCAATTTTGTTCATGAAAGAAAAATGTGATTTACAAAATTCCCGAGAGGACCCTTGTCCTAAAATGTAGACTGGCTGTAAAGGATTAGTCCCTGAACCTAAACCTTCTAATCTTCTCTCCATTGTCATAACAAGTTTACAAAAAAAATAATACATAAAAAAACCCGCAAGGCACATAACTCTCATCATACCCTCACTTTCCTCTCTTTCCCATCTTGCCCTGCCATGCCCTCTTTTTCTTCCCTTTGTTTCTTCCTCCCTTGGTGCTCCTTGGACGCTCAGTAACAGGTAAGATTTTGTCCTCATCGGCCGCTTCTACCTCCTCCAGTGCGATGTCAGCTTCTAATTCCTCATCTGAAAAAAACAATGGTCGGAAGATGATACAGCTAAAACAATCTTTGAACTTCTGTATGTTTTGTTTTGCTGATTATTTTTTTGTTTTTATATTAGAGTCAACAATACTAAAACAATAATGATACTTTTGAAAATTAGCAAAGTATACAACTTACAGAAAAACACACAAACAGGATTTTAAAGTTTTTACAAAATGTAAAAAAGGCTACTTTTTTTAAATACAAGTAAGCTGTTACAAACTGCTTACCAACCAAAATGACCAGTGGTATTAATGTAAAACAAATGGTCAATGGCCTCATGTTTCAACCCTAGCAGAGTCTTTCTAAAAGGCTTAAATAACAACACAACACATAAATACAAGTATATTATTCATTCAAAAATTGGTTACAACAAATTGACATTCTTTGTCCCATAGTGCAAGGGAAAAAAAACCCAGAAATTAACAGAAGCAGTCTGGTATTACGGTACCAGACACAGTCAGGTGGAAAAGGGTCGAAAAGAAAGGAGCAATTAAAATGCAGTCAGAAGAAGCAAAAGAAGAACAAAGAAAAGCAATCTGGCAGGTTACATTTCTGTTACACTCCCAGTAATCTAGTCAGAAAAAAAACTAGTACTGCGCTGTTTATCATTGGCCCATCAGCCTTATCATAACTCTGGTAAATACAAATATTAACCTTCGTACTCGTTAAAACTTCCCAGTAAGTTGACCAATCATTTGAACATTCTGCACAATTTGTGTATGGTGGCACAACTGGGCACGGAACTAACAAAAACATGGCCATAGGGTACAAGTGCCACACCAAGAAAAAAAAGACCAGGCACAGAAACTAAATTCTTGGGACCAGAACCAGTCTTTACGATTGACATCGACTGCTTACCTGCTGTTATATGAATGCCCTCATTTTCATCTGCTGCCCTCAATGTTTCCTGTTTGCGTTTCTCGTATCTTTGTTTAGCTTTGGAGCTCTCTTTCTTTAAATGTGTCATAACATGTTGTAGCTCCTGGAGTTGTTCGAAGGCTCGCTTCTTCTGAAGCTCCGCCATTGTGTTTTTGAGATCCTGGAGAAGCCTGTTGAGACTCTGAAACACAAAGTGCATTTAAAAAATACGCAATGTGAAAATAATCAGGGAGTTTATAAGAACAAAATTAATATCCACAGTGTCAAACCTTCTTAAACAATTTCTGCATGCAACAGCAAAAACGAGACAAAAAAAGATAATTCATTAGTTAACAGTTATCACATTGTAGTCACTTCTATTTTCCTCCCATTCAAATTTTGAAACTAAACCGAGGCGGCTTCAAGGTCAAAATAGTCTGGCGCCCCTTGACGGTTTATTAAGAACCAGGGAGCAAGACAAGGATAAAGGTCTACAATAGAGCTCCACTACCACAATTACCTCTTCGAAGTACTGCAGGTCTCTATGAACGAGGGCTGCTGCTTCTGTACCACCAGTTTGAAGACAGGGAAATTGGAGTTCATTCAAAAAATCCTCCGTATCTGCAATGGATGAAAGATATTTTCACAAAAAATGAGCATCAAGTTGGAATATTTATAAGCGTTGTTATTAGATGTAGCACTGATAAAAACCAAGGCATCACTGGTTTGTAAAACATTCTCTGAAAATCCTACTATCCCAAAATCCCACCTCTCACAATGACAAAACCCAGCTCTTGATCATTATTGGGAGAACCCATTCAATTCCTGATCTTTTAAACCACAAAGTTAAAACAATGGCAGCACCTGTGACTAGTGGATAAACTTCCTCTTTGAGCATCATCCCGTACTGAAGAAAGTGACTATGTATCTCTTGATGAAGAATGCTTGCCTCGTGCTCCTCCTTAGTGGGGAAGTCTGAGGCAGCGTCGACATCCAACTCTGGAGAAATCTCTTCTCTTGGCTCTGGAGTTGATCTTCCATCTGTTAAGACAAAAAACAATTGTAACAAAAGATTTCAAACAAAATGAAAATCCATTTTTACAATAAATTCTGTGTTTCTCAAACAAAACAAACTTGTTCAAGGAAATAACCAAGTCATTTTTCAAACTATTATTTTGAAATTTACACAGCAAAACATCAAACTGATAATAAGCCCACTGACCTTTCAAGTCTTCGTGTTCTTCCACGTCCAACATGTCTGCTCGACCAAAATCGGATTTTGTGTCCGCAACCCTTCTCAGACTAACGTTACAAATTGTGCACAGTGTTGGACTTCCTTGTAATGATTGAAACTCAAGAAGTTGCTTTGAGACCCACTGATTGGCTTTTTCCTCGCATCCAGACTGGACGGCATCCACTAGGGTGAGCTTACACCAGCCACGTTGTCTCAAGATGGAGGCAAGGCGCAGCAACTTGTGGCATCTGAAGCAGGAAACGATGATCTTACTGGCTTTGTCCTTCTGCAATTTTTCCTGATCCTGATGCACCTTGGCAGCCTCCTCTACAGACACCTCTAATCCCATCCCTAGATCTTCCTGGAGTCCTGCCTCAGAGGAGCCATCTTCTTTCTCCAGATTAACATCATCGCTCCTCTTACTGGCACTTCTCTTGCCCTCACGAACAAAGACAGTCGGATCTTCAGCAGGAAGTGAATCATAGCCTACATTTTCAAAAAACTGGATATTGATCTTCTTGAAATCTAGACCTGCAGCTCCACGAGGCGGCATACTTGTAGACCACACACACTCTCTCAGATACTCTTTTTCTCGCGCTGCTAAAAGCTCCTGTAAAGTATGAAGCGCATCATGACGGGTCTGGGCTGCCTGGATGCTTTGTAAAGCAGTAGCTACTCTCTCTGGGTGCTGGTCTGATGGGGCAATGGCCTGAAGAGCACACCGAGTGTCCCAGGCAACCTGGATGGGAAGCGCTAACCCAGCATTACACAGCATCACAAGAACAAGAATCAAAGTTCGCTCAGCCTCACCAGACATGATAAAGTCAAAACAAGTAAAGGCATCACCCAAGGTATCGACATGATTACCGTACTTTCCAGTTCCACAAATCAGGTCAACCAAAGCCCTTACTTGGTGAATGGGCAGCCTGTTAAATGATTCAACACTGTTCACAGCATTGTACATGGCATGCCCTTGGCGTGGGCAACAAAGTGCATCAAAAAACGTAGCCTGTGAAAGGTAGCTGGCTGGAATAGCAATGGCACAGTGATTGCATTTTGCACCAATGGCTAAGACCATTGTTATATTTGCCTCTATCATTGCAACTGTGTTACTTATTGATGGTAAAATTGGTTCTTCAGCTTTATAAGCAAGTGTCCCAAGGAATCTATAGAAGAAATATAGTGACTTAAGGGCATCACCTTTTGAGTACAGACAATCAAAAGAATCTAAATGGCGTCTTTTGTAGCTCATGTGTCTTCCTCTACGATCACGAGGGTTGATTGGTTGCATCCCCATTGGAGAGTATTTTGTACCTCCTTTGTTTTGCCATCTTATATAATCATTCTCTTCATGAATCACCCAGTCACTCATGACCTTAGATCCTTCTCCAATCAGTTGGTGGATTCCAAGACACATGCGATACAAGTCGGTGTCTGCTCTTTTATTCAAGGCGTCAGCCCTCTTCCGCTTCTCTTCAGTGAATGCCTTCATCTGCCTTTTTATCAATGGACGCTGAACCAGAAGGAGCAAGTCCGGCAATACTTTGGAAGAATCCCCTATGATTCTCTGGTGACAGTGCTCTGGAAAGAAAACCTCATATAGATCTTGGCACAGCTTAAATCTTGACCGCTCTCGCTGTTGAATATCAGCTGTGAGTTTCTCTGCAGACGGGAACTTTGAAACCCTGGACGCCTTCTCCATGATGTCATCAATTTCAATCGAATGTACAAGGCATTTGACGAGGTTCAACAGTGTATAACTTGTATATTGCTCGTGAAGTTTAACACATGTTCCACGTGGCTTTGTGCATGGCATCCCAATGATGTATTTCTGACACTGTGTGAACTTCTTCCGTTCTCCATGTAAGATACCCCGCATCCATTTCACCCAATCCAAGGCTCGTGGAATGAGGCTGTCCTTGGCAATGACCTCATGAGCTCTGACAGGGTCCACATCTCCTGTTTTTGGCAGCAGCTTCTTCACGAAAAGTGTCATGATTCTGGCTCCCTCACATTTTTGGATATGAAGCTGATCGTCCACCCCAGGTACAAGGCCAAAGAATTCCTGACAGCGCAGTCTCTGTCTCTCCTCTTCTGCTGTCTTGCATTCAAAAAGAGCACAAATAAGTTGAAGGAGATTCTGAAGAGGATTGAAGAAGTGATTCTTCAGTGCAAAAACTTTAGGTGGATCCAGCTCCAAAATTGAAGTAATGCACGCAGACTCCCCGGCTGTGTGTGACACCTTGTTGAAATAAAGTTTTGCCGCACGAACCTTTCCCACATCCTTTTTGAGTTGACCCAGCAGAAGTTGTGTCTCTGCTCTCCTGACAGACTCCACCTTACATCTAACGTACAGGTTGTCTGCCTTAGTCAGGAGGTTGATAGCATCTGTGTTCCTCTCATCACTTTCTGGCTCCAAAAGAAGCTTCTTAGCCTGGCCCAGTCGACAATCAGCCACAAACTCTGGATACTCTGAAGACTCCAGGATGGTACAGGCTTCCTCAAGCTTACCCTACAATGACAAGCACAATGTGGACACAAAATTAAAGACCATTCTGCAGCAAGGTGTACAACAGACATTAAAAACATCCTCACACAGCCACAAGATTGATTGTTAGGGAGCGTCTCAAAAGTTGGAACGGTAGGAACGTTCTTTTTGGAACGATAGAGTATGCCTGCGGGCGTACCTAGACCGTTCCGTTGGATCGTTCCAAATGCCAACGCGTAATATTTTCTCATGTAGGAACGTTCCTGTGGAACGTTCCGCGGGACCGGGCGACGTGTCCCAATTGTGAAAATGAGCCCGTGTAGGGTTGAAACATACACGCGACGCGATGATTGTACGTGCACGCATGGCATGAAGATGGCTGACCGTTTTGGAGGACTTGACGGTATAATGCATACTGTTATTATTATCGTTATTAGCTTGTTGAACATGTGGTTGGCATTTTATAGAATTTAAAATAAAACAGCAAACCTGCTCTCTGTTAGTTGATTAACACATAATAACAGTTTTATTTGGTGTGTGGATATATGACTCCAGTGCCATATGTTTCTAAAGTACACATAGCGTATTTGAGTATGCTTGAATGACACAATAAAATGTAACAACAATGCTATTCGATTACTATTATCGTTTGTTAACTTTCAACAGATCCCAGAGTTGTGCATTACATAGTGGATTGTACTCCCTTTTGATTTTGACTCATTATTTTGACATTAAATTTTCTCAACATAAATAAACAAACGAACCGAAAAATGATAACATTTTCTTTTAAATGATTTGAAACCTCATATTTGAGCCCCAGTCAATGTATGCATTCCGATTGAAACTCATCCGAAGTGGACAAGACCTCTACTTTCGTAATCAACCTCACCTGCTCTTTGAGCATCTTTGCAGCTTCCAATGGGCGGCCGGCTTCCTCCAGCATTGTCACAGCTTCCTGGTAACGACCTCTCTTGCGGAGGAAATCTACTCTCTGCTCAAATTGACCCAAGTGGTCCAGTGCATCCAGCATTTGATCAACATTTCCCTGCCTGTGGTGGTAGTCTGCCGACTTGTAGATCATTTCGTCTAAGGAGTGTGTCGCCCTAGAAATGTACAAGAACGTTTTACATCAAGCCTGTACTATAATCTATAATAGATAAAATACTGGCATTGGTACCCCACCTCCCCCCTCCCCCCTCACCCCAAAAACAATAATAATAGGGACACTACTCGGGTGGGATTCGAACCCAACACTTTAACAAACCACAAGTGTGCCTGGTAATTAGAATTTTAAAAAAAAAGTTATTTAGTCAGGATTGAAACTAGGAATGAAGTTGATAAGTCATAGATTTTCTTTTTACTATCTAATTTTGATGATCAATTTTAAGTGATCACTTTGTTTTGGTTTACCCTGGTGGCTTGATATTTCTCGGCTTGGTTGCTCCCATTTTCAAGTGCTCCTGCTTTAAGACTTTATAGCGATCAACAACATCCAGGGCCTTGGAATGCAAGCCCTTGCTGCACAGAAGGTCCAAGGCCTTGGCGTAGTCGCCCATCAGTTCTAGGCAACGGCAGGCATCGCTCACACGGTTCAGGCGCTTCTCGTAGACCTTGGCTGCATTGGAGAACTTTGAAAGGAGAAAAAAGACAAAGGTAAAGATGGTAGGCATTTTTTTCATGCTCTCAGAAATGACGCATTCTCCAAGGAATTTTGTATGCTTTGAGGAAGTTGACATGCTTTGAGGAAGTTGGCATGCTTTGAGAAAGTTGGCATGCCTTCAGGAAGTTGGCGTGCTTTGAGGAAGTTGGCATGCTTTGAGGAAGTTGGCATGCTTTGAGGAAGTTGGCATGCTTTGAGGAAGTTGGCATGCTTTGAGGAAGTTGGCATGCTTTAAGAAAGTTGGCATGCTTTGAGGAAGTTGGCGTGCTTTGAGGAAGTTGGCATGCTTTGAGGAAGTTGGCATGCTTTGAGAAAGTTGGCATGCTTTGAGGAAGTTGGCGTGCTTTGAGGAAGTTGGCATGCTTTGAGGAAGTTGGCATGCTTTGAGGAAGTTGGCATGCTTTGAGGAAGTTGGCATGCTTTGAGGAGGTTGGCATGCTTCAAGGAAGTTGCCATGTTCTTAGACAGATGCCTTGTGATGGCTGACTGGTACAAGTCCCAGTGCCATGATTTCAGGGTTAAACTGAGAAATAAATTAAATACAGAAACTTTTTTTTTTTTTTTTAATTACCAACGATTTTGATTAAAGTAACTTCACAGCTTCAATTTTGCACAAAGTTTATACCTTTTTTAGCTATTAATAAAATCATACCTCATGTCAGAGGTTCTGTGCTGGCATAGTACTAATTTAGAAAGTTAAAAAATTTAGAAAGTTGCAACTAAAGTACCTTTAATCACATAAAACAAATAGGGTTAATGAAAACGAACATGTTGTCAGACATACCTCTCCAAGCTTCTCTAAGAGCTTGGCAAGGAGTCCAAACTCCTTGGCATTGTACAGACAGTTGACTGCCATTTTACGCTTCTCACACTGCAGAAAGAGGGCGGCAGACACCAAGAACTCCTCTCGCATCTTGTGGGGGACTTCACGCAGGCGTTCGGCTTCGATGGCTTGGTGGTGTGCCCGGGCAAGAAACTCTTTCTTTTCTGCTCACAGACAGAAAGAGGGTGTCAACTACTGACCTTGGAAAATTTGTGACGTGTTGTGGCCGAGTGGTCAAGCACACCTGTTACATTTTTGTTTCTAGAATTACCCTCAATGACATGTTTTCCTCATTCCCATGCAGAAGTTAACCTTCCTATGATGACTTATGAGTGACAGGAAAACCGATCAAACTTTTACACTCAGTTTTCCTGAAACACAATTTTGCACATAAATTGCTTGCGCCCTTTCTCCGGTAGCTTTTCGGTTACATCCTTCTTCCTGTCTTACAGCTATTTGACAAAACACTTACCGTCATTAGCACGCTGGTAGCACTTGGCAGCAACTAGCCACAGCTTGTTCTTTAAGAAGTAATCTCCTCGCTTGATCCACTCCGCGTTCGTTGACTGCTCAACAAACATGGCGTCCAACTCTACAAAGGGTAATAATAATATTAATAGTAAAACAGCATTTAAATGGCGCACTATGGATCACAGATTCGTTGATGCGTTTTATCATTTTAAAAGGTTTTAATACAAAGACACACGGGAGACAGTAAATACCGCACCAGCTGTATACAATCATTGAAAATAGCAAACACTTTCACTGACTAGGAAAAACTCAAAACTTAAGTAAATGCAAGCCCCATTAAAAACACCACTAGTAACACATACATGGCAACGTTTTAAAAACACATGACACAATACACTTGATGACCAGGAAAAGTTACAAATCAAGAAATTCAACAAACATGACTCAAACTCCTCAGCAGATAAAATGCAAGACACTGAAACTAACATCAGCAATACACTAGAAACCAAGTAAATAAACACACCAGTAATGACTTAAAACACAAGACCAGCTGTATGCAATGTTTACAAATATAATGCAATTTCACTGACGAGGTACATCTGTACTTTAAAAAAAAAAGCAAAAGATACACACCAATAAATACAACACACACTACTTAAAACTAAGACAAATAAGTTTTTGGCTTGTAGAATTTAAGCATTAGACACATCATAGGACAATTATGAACTGTGACAAGGTATTTTAATACCTAAACATCCACTAACGAACTCCTTGGAAATAATTTCACCACAATCAGAAGAGTAAATTTGTTCTGTTTTTTTTTTGTTTTTTTTTTGGGGGGGGGTCAAACTAGCTGGCTGAAATACAAAGTGTACCTGTTGAGGTTTGTGGTAACACCATGCTTATGAATCTCATTTGAGTAGTGGTGGTTCTGAGAAAATCCAAAGTTTGACAACTTGATGTTTCGATCAGTATGCTCTGATGGTCTTCAGGAGAATGCCCAAACCACCCGTTCTTCTCAGAACCACCACTACTCAAAAGAGATTTACACTCAGTGCTTCCGCAAGCCTCACCTGATTGTACTCCCATGACCATGCAAAGTTAAACACTACTTAAAGTGTATTTGAATACAAAAAACACAAAGTCTATCTCGGCCAATATGTTTTGAAAACAATATACTATCAATGAGTTATGGATAGGTTTTTGGTAATCAATTGGTGGAGAGTAACTTTGACAAAGTTTTGTTCAAAGCTTTTTCCTTTTCAACTTTTCATTTTTCATTCCGCAACTTACCACTGACACCTGCTTTGTTCACAATCCCAGGCTGAATCACTTTGACCAATGACAGGCACCGAAAATACTCAAACATAGGTTTTCTTTTGACTTCGTCTTCGTCAAAGATCCACACATTAACCCTTGCCCTCGTAATGGCCGTGTATAAATACTTCAGCTCCGAGTTCAATACCTGTGAGAGAAGAATCGCAAATTCAAAAAACAGTTAATGATGAAGAATGTTTCGTTCTTGATGCTAAATTTGTCAGAAACAGGAGTTGGAAGCATTATGTTTGAAAGATGAACACAAAACCTAGAAATCTAGCAAAATTGTTCTTTATACCGACAATTTTAGGTAGATCTAAAAAGAATGAATATTTAGATACATGTAATATATTTTATTGTAACTATTTCTACTGTGGAGATTCATGTACAACAAAGAGCTTGCTTTTCCTTCAAGTTGTTTGTTCGTTCCTCAAAAAGTCCTCACATTTTCTAAATTCTAGTGCAGAACAACAACCTGAACACAAAGAGAAGCTTACACAATACAAACATAGTGTACAGAAATAGTATGGCAGATCTTGAACAAAACAAACTTACAATTTTGAATTTACAACTGGGCATTTAACTTCAACTGGGCCCAGTTTCATAAAGCTGTTTAGCAGAAAATAATGCTTAGCAAATTTCTTTGCTAAGCAAAAATTGAGTGGGGTACCAGTTGCAACAATGAAAACTTTATGACATTTTGGCTGGCAACCTGTTTCTCTCAAGATTGATGTTTTCTGTGCTTAGCAAAGTGTTGTGCTTACAGGCTCTATGAAATTGAGCCCAGGTATCAATCAGGGAGAAAACAATTTAGGATCTTGTTGAGCCACAGTAATTGATACATTTTATTAACATTGAAATGACAGCATTGAAGTACAAGTAAATGTGAACATTCTGATAAAAACATAAATAGAACAAAAAAAGCAGTTACATCATAAAAATAGTCAAATACAAATTAAAATATTCAAAAAGTGTCATCAACAAAGTAGTTATGTTTTAATGCCTTCTTACTTCCCTTGGCAACAGAAACATCTAACGGAACAAAAAAGCAGTTACATCATAAAATAGTCAAATACAAATTAAAATATTCAAAAAGTGTCATCAACAAAGTTGTTATGTTTTAATGCCTTCTTACTTTCCTTGGGAACAGAAACATCTAAAACAAGCAATGCAAACCAAAGTCTAAGAAATTGATTACGGAAAGGACAATTATCTGGAAATTCAATGAAGTTAGTCTTTACAAACCAATCTGGTAACATCTCGTCAAAAACAAAAGCAATCTAAAAGTAAAATAATGCATTGAAAATAATGCAATTATAGGATGTTAGAAATACACAGACTTTATGCTTATCTTGGTTGAATTTCAGAGGGTGGGGTCGAGAAAGGAATAATGCATAGGATGTAAAAAATACACAGACCTTATGCTCGTCTGAGTTGAACTTCAGAGGGCGGGGTCGAGATGATGAGCTAAGATTATCCAGATCAATGGTCCGCAAGGCCTCGGATGGCTCGTCTGTACGGTTCTGATGTTGCGCAATCAGTTCATTAAGGTACTCGGTGATCACTCGCCATTCTTTGTCAGCCTGGTCGAAGAGAATGGATCATAAAAAAGTCACCCTGGCTTTGTTTGCTTTAAGAAGCAAGATTCACCAGTTTTTTCAAAATTATTTTCACCTTGATAGGAGTTTACTTTACAAATCAATAGTCCGCCATATTTATACCAATATCAAGTGATAAACCACAAAGGAAACTGACTGACTGGGTAAATGTTTTAATTAATTTGGGGTTGGGAAAAAGAGAAACTGACCAGAGCAGGATTTGAACCTTTGACCTCCAGAATTTACCGAGTTTACTGTTCGTGAAATTTGATGAAATAGCAACTTGATTGTTCTCCCGCTATCTTCTTACCGGGGAATCTTTGAAGAAGTTGTAGAGCAGAACATCGTCAAACTCTAGTCCCTTAGCTTCAAAGATGGTCATGACTAACCCCACTTGTAGTTCAGCTGGTAACTTCTCAATTGCTTCTTCATTAGCAACCAAGATTACCTGAGGAAAGTAAAAATGCGAGAAACAAAATTATTCAGTGAAATGAGGTCATTCAAAACTTCAACCTAATCTTTAAAGCAATCAATAGTCATGTTAGATACGCCTGAAAAGAACCATTTTGGGATAATTCTGACTTGGACTGAACCAAATATCAGATGTGATTCCAACATTGTTGAGTACAGAAAAAATAGCAAAGTACCAGTTGCTAGCAATATAGCCTGTGACGTGTGACAACACAAAGTTACAAAAGAGCCACAGAGCCTGGACTTCCTGCAGGCACAAAGTGTACTCAGCCCAACGGAAGAAAACATAAAACCTTACATTTCTGTCTGATTCTTATCAACTTTTGATTTGAAGATAAGGGAAACATCTCAAAACTTTTCAGATGTTATTTGTACCTTTCTTGATTTATGAGTGGTTTATTTCCCATAACATGACAAATTGCACTACCTAGCCTGCTAAGAAAATGTCCTGGAATGTACAAGGTCACATGTTCTGCACTGTTTATACTCAGAAAGTATCATGTATGCTATGAATAGTTAGGGGCTTAGGTGCTCAGAAATTGAGTCTTGAAACAGCGAGGAGGATTTCTCATCTGACCTGGTGGGCACCAAATTCAATTTCTGATGTCTTCCTCTTGTTTCCGCACAGTAGCATAGCTAGATCGCTGAAGCTGCACGATTCCAGCAGAACTGGGGAGGGTCCGTTGAACAGCCCCTGGTCCCGCTCCAAACGATCAAAGGAGTTAGGGAAGAAGTGTGTCATGAGATCGACGATGCTGGAGGCCAGGTTCAGAATTCCTGAGGAGAAACAAAAGCAATGGTTAAGCAGCGTCTCAAATGTCGAAACGGTAGAAACGTTCTAATTTGATTGGATGAGTATTCCAGTGCGTGCTTATGGACTGTTCCATTAGATCACCCGAAAGATCGCTCACGTACTTTGGCACAATGATGCGGTCCAACGAAACAATCTGGCGATCCAATGGATTGCAGCGCGTGCCCACGGGAACGTTCTTTTTCGCCTAGAATGTGCCCGACTTTTTAAGATGCTCCCTAACCAGTCAGACAACGCATCAACTTCAAAACATCTGTGAAAATGCACAAAGCACTCCGACACAAAACTTCCACAACATTTTATCTGCTCACTCAACCCAACAGAAACGGCTTCCGCTGAGGCCATAATTTAAAAATCCAATGCACTTACAAAAGGGCAGGGGAACAGTACTTCCCAGTTGCTGGTCCCAGATGCTCAAGCTCTCTACCGAACCACATTCCCAACATCAACTCACTCCAGATTTTCAAGACTAACTTAAAAACACACCTGTTCTCCTTTTACCTCTTCTTTCTTTTTTGTCTTTTTGAGAAAATCTTTCAAACCATCTTGTAGCCTTTTAAAAAGGTGCTATATATAGGTCAAAATTGTTTATCACTGTGGCTGTATAAATGAACAGAATATTTACTGATGGCAGCCAAGGGTTGTATGGGTTGTATGGCTTCTGACTTGCACCCCGAACAAAGAAATTGACAACATAGGGCGAGATAGCTCAGTTAGTAGAGCGCCGGCACGTTAAACCGGAGGTCAGTAGTTAATTTTTCTTCATTCAACCCCAGAATATTGATTGAAGTATAAATGAGATTTGGTTTTAGATATTTTTGAACTGCTCTCAGATTTGAGAATAATGTGCAGCATTCTCACTGAACTGTGATCCACTGGTAACGACTGTGGACCAGTCAAAATTCACTCTAAGTGGCTAGGCTGGCTAGATACAGTGTTGAAAAGTATCCCAGTTTAATATGTGTGATATCACAGGTGCTCTTACCAGCATGTGACCGGTAGTTGTGAGTGAGCTGGTACACTCTCTTCGGGACAGACACTGCCGAGTGCTTCCCGAGAGCCTTGACCGATTTGCTGGCGTAGTGAAAGAGGGATTTCAGATCGTCAAATCGGAAGGAAACCCCACGCATGATGCTCTGAGCAGTGTCCCCTGTGGTAGAAGTTCAGCTCAAGTCAATACATCATTAACCATTATTGTCAAAAACATAGACAAGTAAAGAAAAAAAACTAATAAAGTTGAAGCAAAGATAAAAAGAGGCAGACAAAATATAAGAACACTGCAATAAGAAAGAACCTAATATGGGGGCACAGACCTTGTAGGCTTGCGTTGAAGTGCCCATGTACAAACAACATAAAACAGTCTTCAGACAGAAACATATGAACAAACAAACAAGAATGCTCGACATTATTAAAACCATCAAAAACCCATCGGACTAGTATGCATGTGCTTAATACACATGTGTGTATAAGTAAACACAAATACTTTGATATCCTCATAGCATTCGAAATACCTCTAGCCGCCGGGCTAGCTCGGTGGTCTAAATACAAATAGGAGGGAGCGGTCATATATATGTACCTGTCAGAAAAAGGGCATTGGGGTCATGTGAGCATCGAATGAACAATGATAACTCGGCTTGAGTGAAGTCCTGGGTCTCGTCGATAAAGATTTCATGGATAACCCAGTCCATGGTCTTGACGTCACGTAGACGGCTGTACAGATGAAACACCAGGTCACCTTCATCAAAGTAGCTCTTCTGGTTCTTCTCATGCTAAATGGAAACAATAAAATACCACCATTTTTGTTGTTGATACAATATACAACTAAAATGGACTAAGGATACAACTTTTCTTGTGCAGCATTCTCTGTTAATTAACAGTCGTCGGCTGGCCAAATGCTAGTTACAACACTTGAGGACCAGTCAAAATTCTCTCCAGATGGTCCGACTGGCTAGTTCAGTGTTGAAAAGCATTCCTTTCCAACATGAAGTATGTACAAATAAGAATGAAAAGCTGGTGGCCAGGTGAAATGACAAGTCAAATGTTTGGCTGGCAGAATTTCTGCCAAATTACGTTAAACAGCACTCCGCACTAATGATGTCATCACTTTGGCTCAAAGAACACAGCTGTCTGACAAACATTCCACCACTCATGCGAGCACTGCATTATCAACACGTCGGACTGCAGTAGTACTAGTCCAATCAGTAGACACGAGTAAACATTAAGCTTGGACATGTACGCGCGCAGACGTTAGTAAAATTTGACACGTTTTCTGGGACCTGGGTAATGAGATTCTACTTTGAGCATGAGTGCAGAGTGCTAATGCAACTTCTTTAGGCTTTTCATCTCACTCTAAAGTGAGGAAGTACACCAACCATTTAGAAAAAAAGGAAAATTCTGTGAAGAAAAGTAAATTTTTGAACTATTTCCTGACAAAATTAAATAAACATTAAAAAGACAATAAGGTCATCCAAAAGTACCTCGTATTTCTCGAAAAGCTGGTATATTTTTTCTCGGTCAGCGGTGAAGTTTGGCGCCCTCTTGCGACCAAGATCCATGTAGCTTTCCAGGGATAGATGACCTCGGTCAGTGTGAAGAGCTTCAACGGACCCTGCAGTAACAGAACAAAAATCTTCTTAAAGGTGTTGATTAGGAGGGGCTTAGCTTTGGGTCAGATGAGATAAAAAATAGAGTTGTGCAAATGCGGTATTTTTCGAAACGGCTAAACAGATCTTGTGACTTCCGTTTAACCGTTTAACCTAATTCTACCAATTCCAATTGGAACTATGAGCCCATCTATAAAAGGAGCAGATGTCAAAACCCTTTCGAGGATTAAAATATAGAACACTGTATCCCAGTCTTTACAGTCACAAAACAAGAAAACCACACTGGGGAGGCATACAAAGCAAAATGTATAGCAAATTGTAAGGGATTAAGATACTGTAGGAAACAATCCACCCAAAATAGGAATACCCATCATTCTCCCTGGATTGGGTCTGGGGCCAACATTTTAAAGAACAGAAAGGTCTCTTTTCTTTCAAGTAGGCTATTTCTGGTTAACCGATTAACCCTTTTGTTACCGAACTGTTTGGACATAAACAACCACTGGTGACAGCATTGTTTGACTAACTCAAGCAGGGCTCAAATTTGGGGAAACAATCCACAAGACTGCAGGGCTTGTAGCTCAAAATCTTTACTGGACCAGATTTTTTGTTACAAGACCGGAATCAAAATGAGAAGAACACTACCTACACAGTTTCACATTTGAGCTGTTTTTGGAACAAGCATTACCTTAAGAAAAGATTTATCTCATTTTCCTAATGGGTAATAACTTCATTACTCAACGGAAATGACAGATATTTGTATTTATCAGTTTAAATTAAAAATGCAGTGAGGTGTTATTATTGAAAAAACACAAGACCGCCGGACTTGTACGATCGTAAACTTACTGGCCCGATGCCAAAATCACTGGCCTCGGGCCTGTGGTCCAGTGCTAATTTCGAGCCCTGTCAAGCGTGAAGCACACATTCTTAGACATCAGAAAGCTTTCATTCAAAGGCCATTTTTTACAAACTCCATTATCTCCTTGAAGATATTGTTTTACAGCAAAATAAGTAATAAAAATGTTCTTCTTTATTGAATTCCCTTTCATATAATCTAAACCTCATTGAGATTGGTCAATAAATGTCAAAGTTCTTGGGCTTTCTTTCCTCAGTGCAATCTATAATCTCAAACACTTTTTTGTAAACAACCATATGGCGCTCCGTAGGTGTTTGGCACTTCGGAACTCAAATTTTAAGAGATTGCATAAAAGCAACCTCATTTTATTTTACCACCATTGGAAAGATCCGATCTCTCTCTTTCCAATGATCCGATCTCTCTCTTTCCAATGATGGTAAGCTTGGGTATGGAGGGTGAACATGGACAAAACTACAGCTTTATTACAAATAGCCTTTGTGCTCAGGCTTGAGTGCTTTCTTGTGTGCCAACAAGAAAGGAAAGAAAAGGGTTAATCTTCCCAACCGTACTGAAAGTGAGTTAAAGATACAGGCATGTACAGGTACCTGCAATCTAAACAAATTTCTATAAGGGTGGTTTTTTTTTTTCAGTTCGTGGTTAAAGAACACCCAAGCAATGTTGCCTGCTATCATCAGATGTTTAACATCTTCTAAATAAGACCTTTGCATGAAGCCGCAAGCTGGTTGACTTTACCGTAATTTTTGGATTATAAACCGCGGTTTATACGTTGATTTTGACATTTTTTGTACTCCTGCGGTTTATGCGCCGGGCGGCTTATACGCCGACATATAAATATTGAAGAGAAAAAACAGCATTTTTTTAAAGAGAGATCGTTTGTAAAATATTCTAAATAAAAACAATGTTCTTAAACGAAATAAAATCCTGCAAAACATGCCTGTGTGATGACAAAATCCTGTTGAAAATGCCTGTTGAAAATCCCACCTCATTTGTATTCCGTTATGCCTTTATAAAACGTTTATCAACCACCCTATTGTTAGAGTTCAGTCCCCCTCAGATCATGGAGGAAGAAAATGAACAATCAGCGAAACTCGAGTTAGACTAGACTGGTCCCCTGTCTATTTATCCCAGCGATCTCCATATGCCGACGTCAGACATTCAGGCATTCATAAGATCTTGACTAGACTTCTGACGGCTCGAGTAGATAGCGCCTGCTGCACATTGTACAACACATAGCCTGAACATCTGACGCCACACTTCGAGGCTCGGGGCCCAGTCTTAGTCTAATCAAACGTGAACAGATTTTGTCAACAGAGGGCGATGCGATGCAGGGCAAAGTTCAACTATTTCTCGGTGTGCGTTGTCGACCGATCGTTGATTCACGAAGATTTTGTTGCCAACGAAGTTCAAAACATGGTCAACACAACCGATCATCAAATCACGAATTCTTGAAAACGTGTGTTGATGGAAAAAGTATAATTCAGGACTGATAGTATGAGATAAAAAATCACCCACAACGCAGTTTTGCGAACTTCACTTCCGTGTTTTGAGGTTAGTTTTTGCGGTTTATACGCCGCGCGGTTTATACGCTGACACTAAATATTTTTTTCAATATTTTGGAGCATTGCGGTTTATACGCCGGGCGGTTTATAATTTCTGAAAATTACGGTACTCTTTCTCATAAAGTTTAATCATGGTTACGATTTGCATACAATTTCCAGCAAAATCTGTGACTACTAATTCTATTTAAGTGATTTTTTTTTTTAAGTAGACCTTTTCTCAACCTTACCCTTGATGAAAGAAGCGATTTCCATCCAAATCAGTGTTGGATGGTACGACAACTTCTTCTTGTTGATTTTGGGCCACAGCTCATAGGCAAACACCTCATAGGTGACCTCTCGTCTGGGATCGTACTTCGTCCTCCGATCTCCGCCTCCTTGATTGTCAAGACGACCACCCTGTGCAGCAGCTCCAATGTTGTGAATGTCACTATCATCTTCATCATCTGGTGTACCCTCTTTTGAAGGGTCGTCCTCCTGACCTCTTTCTACGTCATCCTCGTTGTCAATGTCTTCATCATCCACGAGAGGAATAAAGGTCAACGGCCCATCCTCTGCAAGAAAACAAAACCAGAATGACATCAGACATCAGGGCCCAATTACAAGGAGCTGCATATGGGCTGATTTTGTGCTTATTGCGCGAGTTTCCACTTCATAGAGCTGCTAAACCGTAAGCACAGGAAAAGGCATGCTAATCCTCCAGAACTTACTGTATGCAAATGAATGACGTAATGATGCAAATCCATGGTGAGCGCGCAAGCTGGCTGCCTAATTTTCTTGTGAAATATGCTTATGCTTTGTAAGCAAATTTGTATGCTATAGTTAGCACAAAAACCGTTAAGCTGCGCTATGAAATTGGCCCTTGATCTGAGAATTCTAGATTTGGCATTATGGCCCCAGGGAAAAAACAGCAGTTATGAGGAACACCAACTTTGACACTGAACACCAGGGCCCAATTTCTTAGAGCTGTTTTACCAGATTAAGGTTACCAGCCAAAATACCACGTCACACGTAAAGTCTGTGACTGGTATCCTGCTTAATTCTGCTAACAGCAGAAAGTTGCTAAGCATAATTCTCTGCTTTTAAGCAGCTCCATGAAACTGGGCCCTGAGATTGAGTCACATGCGTTAGCCTGCTCAGCCAAGACACCCATTAGTCATAGTGGTGTCATATTTTATAAATCTATTTTCATAAAATGTACATACAGCAGACGGAAACTTGTGTTGCCTACAAACGTAGATCTCAGAGACCTCTGATTAGATGTGGGACTTTTTTACCATATTCTCTCACCTTCTCCCCATCCTCTTATCTTCCTCTTCATTGACCCATCAGCAGCCCGTGGGAAGTATGGGCGTGGCAGTGACGCATCAAGAAGCAGCATAAACTGACGCGAACTCAAGAACAATGGGTACCGGGCCTGAGGAGCATCCTGGAACCGCTGAGGGATCGGAGTATCCTGAAGACGCTGGGGCTCCGCGGTACACTCACAAGCGTGGGTCATGTCGCAGAAGTTGCGCTGGACCTCGCTGCACAGCACGGCGTTCTTGGTGATGAAGATTTGATGGAGATGATCCATCACAGTCGGGACTGCCTCCTCATCATCCGTGTCAATGGCACAGGATGTCGATGTTGCGTCCTCAACCCAAGCACTCTTGGCATCGGCGCGTCCTCTGGTCTCATCACAACCATTGTCAGCTTTAGCATCTCCCTCAGCAGACAAACCCTCATCTAAAATGACAAAAATGTGTCAAGTATCTTTAGTTGTTATGATATGAGTCTCGAATACCTTCTACAGCTCTTATCTTCTGGATAAATAAGACAGGTGTGACAATTTCTACAGACTCAAGAATGTCTTACCAGCATCTTCTTGCGTTTTGTCTTGATGAACAAAAGCTATGTCCCTTGGCAGCCATGGCTCACCAATCTCAAATGCCTTCTGCCAATACTTGAAGAACTTTGTCCACATTCTGTACAAGCAACAGGTTGTCTTTCCTACAGCAAACAAAAGAAATCCAAACTTTGTAAGCGAGATAGCAAACGAACCCATAAACTAAGTTTTATTTTGCGATCATGTAATGACAGAGCTGTGCTTATTAGGAACAGCTGAATAAATGTTTATTGTTAAATAAGCAAAATAATAATGTTACTCTCAGAAAAACTGAGGAGTTTCATGTGAAAAATTTATGCCTTCTTTTCAAAAAAATAAATAAAAAACTAGAAACGAGTTTGTAATGAACAAACACTGGGGTTTCGGCTTTGTTGTCAATGTTGAATTAATGTAATAACTAATTTGACACCTGATGACATCACGATGATGAAAACACGTTTTTCGTACGAACGTTGTTATAAGCTACAAGACGGTACAAACATTATAACTCTTTTACATTATGGTTCAGACGATATAAAGTTTTAAATAATAAATAATTGTAAACAATAAACTACCGTGCCAATGCTAAAGTTATTAATAAGCTATACTGCACAGACCTTGAAATAAATTGTGGTGGGAGAATGCATTGAAATTGCGTGAGAACAAACCGCTACTAATATCTCCAAACGCTTCCGTATTTTAATAGTTCGAGGACTCTCCACAAACAAGAGGGCGCTATACAGGTTCGCCATTAACTGTAGAAGCGAAGTAGTGAACCAAAATGAAAGGTACAAAGGTCGAACGATGCCACGCGCGTGGACAATGGGCTCTGTGTGGGTATGGCCGTATGCGATGTACAGCGGGTGAATTACGTGCAATGTACACACACAAGACGATCGTGCTTTGTTGACGATACGTGTTTTTAAATCGTTAATATCGTCAACAGATGATTAAAAACCCTCGATCGAACTGCTGCTTGATCTAAGTTAGAGCACAGGCTTTCATTTGATGTATTGATTGTGTCTTTTAAGACTGTAGTTCCTGAGATCGAACGGTAACAAATTTCACGTGTAAATGCTATGAGACTTTTTCGGAAAGAAGTATAATAATAATAGTGAAATAAAATAAAAATCTCGACGAAAACAAAGGTGGTTTCGGCTGATGGCCGAAACCCCCAAAAATATATATATATATTTTTCTGAAACACAAGAAAGAGTCATTGATATTCAATTTGGTCTTTATTTTTGTTACCTGTTCCACTCCTGCCAAGCAGTAAGAGAGAGGAGGGTGGTTTCATCTGCAGGTTGATGATGGAATGCTCCAGTTCTGTTACACGGATCGGGAAATCCACCTTCACGTTACTGTCATTGAGCACAGCGTTGACAAGCGTGGAGGTTACCGAGTAGAACTTCATGATGTGGTACTCGTTCTCTCTGGAGCTGGCAGGAGGGAAAAAGGGTTGAGGGGGCTTCTTGGTGTCGTCCTGGAATGATCTTCCTTTCCGCTCTGGGGAACTTCCAGTGATCTCCCTGAACAAGGTTGGTAACCGTTGCGGAGTTGACCCACCTTGGAACAAAAAACAAAACAGTAATAAAATATCGACTCAAATATTGCATTGTATAATGCATTTATTATCCTGTTTAGAGTGATAGACTAATACTGTTATTAAAAACTTACCAGTTGTGACTTTGTTACTCATTCCAATCAGATTCTTACGAATGATACACTCTTCACCTCGCTCCACCGACTTGACAATGACCTCGATGGCATGTGACACCTTGTCATGGTCAAGGACAATGTCCCATATACGTATGATCTCCGAGTAGACTCTGCCCCCTGCTACTGCCATGCCTTCAGAGGAACTGTCTCCTGTTAGTTGTAAGGTAACATCATTGTCAAGTTAATCAACTGCAGCTTAATTTAACCAACGTAAAAAATGGAGCGACAAAACATTGGTGCTGCATGGGGGTTAAAACCAAAGTATGATCGTCTCTTTAAGACAAAATACAACAACAAATTAATTGTTGAAAAAGAAAACACTTCTCTGTTACTCTAGGAAAGGCAAAATTTTTGACAGTCTTGACTTTTTTCTCAGCTACTCCCAATTCAAAACCCAGGTACACCAAAACAAAGCCGACATTTCTCACCTGAGGCAAGTCTTTTATCGCACTCGTCACTACATCTCGGGGAGAAGGCTATAGCCAGCTCCCACAGGATACGACGCCCTCTGGTCAGCCTGGCCTCGTAAAGCTTCATGTTATGCTGCTTGGGTAGTCCCTCGAGTGGCTTACAGAGGCGCCCTCGCCAGTCGCCGTCACCCAACATCTGAATCTTTCTAATGAACGTCTCCTTCAAGCTGTGCAGGACTTGCTTATCACGTAAGAATTTCCAAACCTTTCGGAAGACGCAAGATTTTGTTTGAAGAATTTAAGACCAACTTTGTAATTACACCAAAAACTAACATGGCACGTTCCTCTTTCTTATTTAAAAACAATTTTTGAGTCTACTTTCATGTCTTCTTACTTTACATTTCTTTTAAATCCTATGGTCATGTTCCTATATACATGAGCTTCTTATTTCATGAATTTTCAGTTTTATTAAAACACTTTTCTTTTTAAGCTGATGTGATGAAATAACTTTGTCTTTACAATCACAATACCATTGAATCCACACATACCTTGGCGGTGCATTCCACCTCCCAGATGAGATCGTCAAAGATGCTGGCATTGATTATGATTCCTTCATCATCGTCCTCATCTTCATCTACGTTTTGGGGAAAACAAATTCTTTTAATGTGTCGGATTGAAGCTGGGTAAATTTTAACTCAATTTTGGCTTGATCATTTCACCCCCCAAAAATAAAACTACAGATACTAAATAACTATTTAAGCAAGTCTGGTTCCAAACCTTCATTGTCAAGAACCTCCCAAGACTCATCATCCACCTCATCTTCATCATCAATGATCCGATTGCCTAGCGGATGCTGCGCTCCGCTTCGTTGGGGAGATATCTCAGCCTTTGGCTTGCTCGTGATCACTTCCTCCAGGCCTGGCTGCTTAGGAACAAAGGCGGGCATCTGATCAAGCAAAGACTCCACCTGTTGCTTAAGCCGTTCCTTCCGAGGGACATGTTCAGTGGGCTGCTGCCAGGAGTGCTGTCCGTCCCGACTGTGGACTTTGATTCCATCATACTTGTTGACATTCTCACAAGAATCGTCAGATGAATCAGTACCACCTTAAAATTCACATCAATAAATAAATCATGAATTCTGTTCAGGATTGTGCAGGGCACTTTGGTGCCTTCTAAGTAAAACATACATCTACAAATTTATTCTTTTGAAGGGAAGAAAACATCTCTGTAACTCTTGAAAAGACAGAAGTGTTAGTAACAGCTTTAAAAGCTAAAGGCACAGCCATTTTGGTGTCCCTATAAAACATTCAATATTCAAACTGAGGCCGAGGGCAGCATAGTCTGCCTACTTAATACTGAATAAGAAACAGTGTCCATGGCTGTTATAGAATACAGGGTACTTGACAAGTATTGTAAAAGCATGACTCGATCCGTTTCTACACCTTGAGTGGCTGGGAAAGAAACAACAAAGGACAAATTTTATTTCATTGTCAACTAGGATGAGTAAATAAATCACTAACTTGTTTTGCCTGTTTTGGTCATCATGTCTCTTTTGTCATCTCTGTAGTACTTGGCAGCATCAGCGAGAAACATGTAGCGTCGGTCGGTGTTCTTGATCATATCGAGGGGTACCTTCCCTCCATGATTCCTCAGCCTTGGGTTCACCTTGTGCGAGCTGAGTAGCTTGACGACGTTGGTGGATTGGTTCTTGGTACCCTTCATGAGAGCCAGGTGAAACAGGGTGTTGCCGCCGCGGTCCCTGGCGTTCCTGTCCAGGTACGAGACGGATGTTTCATCGGACGAATACGTAGTCAGAAGTAATTCCAACATGGAAAACTTGCGGTCTACAAAAAAAAAAGTTAGAATGGCTACCTCAACACATTTGTTTGGCACAAAAATACTACTGTGGATCATCAGATTTTTCTAAAATAAATATGTTTAAATAATCTGTAAAACATTCGTCAGATTAAGTGCTCAACATTGCTCATTATTTTGGTAAAAACACTCTTCTCAACACGAATTCATCAAAGTTGTTTTAGGAACTTCTCTCATCTCAAACTCCAAGTCACAATCATCAACCTACAAACTTGTTTTTAAATGTCTCTAAGACAACCAAATCCTATGGCGCTGGTGCCTTTCCAGTATCCGCTCCCAAACTCTGGAACTCTTTCCCATTAAATATCCGAGCTACAGAATCTCCGGACATTTTCAAAAGCATGCTTAAAACACATTTGTTCGGCATTGCTTACGACCGACTCTATATATTTTGTTTATCCTCTTTGTTTATCCTCTTTTAAGTGTGCAAATCTCTTTATTGTGCTCTTAATTACATCAACTGTAAACTTTGATTATCTAAGTATCTTGTCATGTTTGCTTTTCTTAAATTTTCTTTTAAACCAGCGCCTCGGAATATGTTTGATCATAGATAGATGGCGCTTTACAAATTTTGCATTGCTATTATTTATTTTATTATCTTTGTGTATTTAAAGAATTCAAGAAAACTTAACCAGCAACGTCCCATTTAAAGGAAAAAGGGAAATTAATTTAAAAGTTTTAAGAGCACAGCTAGAAGGCAATATTGCAGAGTCAGTGCAAAAAACGTTGTATCTCAATTTTGCGAAAAATGTCGTATCTCACCAGAAAATGCTCCAAGCAAAAACGTTGTATCTCGGTGCGTACAAGCTTTGTGTGTACATCCGGGCTATTTTAAGCGAGGTGTAACGTTTTAGAATTTCAAACGTTTCTGTGCTGTCACGACGATATACAACGACAACAAATGTTGAAATTAACCCAACACAAAACAAGACAAACTCATCTCCTTACCATCTTGCAAAATTCCAATTTTCAGAGCAGCATGAAGAGGAGTGTCACCCGGATCAACGACCAACTGTGAGGGCGCTGCTCCGTATTTCAAGAGAAGGTTAACGAGGGCATAGCTTTTATTCTGCAGGCAGTAAACCAGTGGTGTCACATGGTCATCCAGAAGGCCGTTAGGTTTAGCGTTGTTCTGCAGAGCAAAATGGATTGAATCGTTGAAACTCTGCTCAGTAAACTTTTATTACAAAACAATTAGTTTTGAGATGAGGTCCCCTAAAACACTACAAGATGAAACCTTACAGAATATCTCAATTATCTATTTAAATAAAATCAGGTTGTTTTGTCGTAACTAATGCTTTGTCACCTTATTCAGGGTAAGATTTAAAAATAAAATTAGCTGTTGCAAACTGCTTACCAAAAGGACCTTAGAAATGAAATAATCAACATGTGCACATTAGTACATCATTGTCGACTTAAGGATAATTATTGCATTTAAGGGGATTGGAATGAATTGAGCTGAGTTTGTGGGCAAGCGCTACATACGCAGTGTGGACTTGAGAACAAAAGAGGTCCACATAATGTAGGGATCTGAAGCACTATGTGGACTTACACACGTCCACACAACGTTATTTGCAGTGTTGAGGAATAGGATTTTCCTTAAGTGTACAGAACAAAGGAATGTCCACACAACGACTGCAAAACAAGACTGTGTGTGTGTGAGTTTGTTTTCACATTCAAACCGGGGACCTATAACAAAAGAGGACAATAGGGTCCCCGGTTGGGTAACGGTGCCCAGTTGGAAATTGTGTACAAAACCAATGGGAGCTGTTGCCAAAAAGTTAGAGTCCAAACAAAAGAGGGACAAAAGGAGGTCCCCGATTGGAGGTGTTTACACACTTGTGTGTGTGAGTTTGTTTTCACATTCAAACCGGGGACCTATAACAAAAGACGACAATAGGGTCCCCGGTTGGGTAAAGGTCCCCAGTTAGAAATTGTGTACAAAACCAATGGGAGCTGTTGCCAAAAAGTTAGAGTCCAAACAAAAGAGGGACAATAGGAGGTCCCCGATTGGAGGTGTTTACACACTTGTGTGTGTGTGAGTTTGTTTTCACATTCAAACCGGGGACCTATAACAAAAGAGGACAATAGGGTCCCCGGTTGGGTAAAGGTCCCCAGTTGGAAATTGTGTACAAAACCAATGGGAGCTGTTGCCAAAAAGTTAAAGTCCAAACAAAAGAGGGACAATAGGAGGTCCCCGATTGGAGGTGTTTACACACTTGTGTGTGTGTGTGTTGAATCCAACTTTTTATTTCATATAAAACTTGATATGAATTGATTGTACCGATGGGGCAGTATCCCCAGCAGCTGTAAAATAATGTAAACAAATTATACAACACTTTGTCAAAGAGAACATCATTCATCAAGATCTATATGTCTTTCGCTACACAGCTGCCCTAAGGTGACTGGGACAATAAAGTTAATGGCGTGACATTTCGACCCTAGCAGAGTCTTTCTTGAAGGCTAAATGACAACTCAACACAACACACCTAAACAAGTACACTGGTGTAACAAAAGCAGTCAATGAAATAAAGATGATGAAGGGAGAACACCAAGAAATCTTTTGACCAATCACAGGCCTGACAGTTTACCTGTAACAAAGCTTCAACCATCGGCAGCCTCCCTGGTGCTTTCTCCAGGGTCTCCCACTTCAAAAGGAACGCTAGGATGGACACGCAAGACGCGTCACACCCAAACGCGACCCCCTGGTTATTCTGGTGTGCACTGCTACTCCCTCCGACAAGTAGCATAAACATACTCCACCATTTGTTTTCGCTCGCCAACTCCTTCACAGTCTCGTTCCAGAAGGTCGGCGGGGCAGCACACTTTGTTTCGGGACAAATTTCTGTAAACAATTTCAGGAAGATTCCTTTGTAATGAAGTTGTGTTTCAATAAAGATTAGGATACTATGCACTTTCAAATCTGATTTGAAAGGAAGGTCCAATGTTGGTTTTGTAATCATCTAATACCATGGATGCTTAAATACTCCCAACACCTTTCCTGACTGCCCCCTATGGGTCTGAAACATGGGCAGTTGAAAAGGCAGACAAAAACAGAATTAAAGCTTTTGAGATGTCGTGTTGGCGAAGGATGTTGAGGATTTCATAGAAAGTGCGGAAAACAAATGATTATGTCAGAAAATTGATTGGGGATGACACAACTATGTGCCAAAGGATTAACAAAACCAGACTACAGTATTTTGGCCAAGTCTCAAGAAGAGAAGGAGATAATCTGAAGAAGATTTTTGTTCAAGGAAATGCTGAAGGAGTCGTTCATGTGACAGACAGAAACTCCGCTAAACCGATGGAATAAAGGAGCTGCCAGGCATTGTCTCTGACCATAGCCTATCGGTCAGCTTTGGACAGGCAGAGGTTGGAACTCCATCATAAATAAGGGTCACAATGAGCCAGTCAATACTCTCAGGACTACGACGATGACCGACGGTGGCTCATCCTTCTAGAACACCTGCAGGTATTTTGCTTCATAATTCCCTTTCTAATCTTTACCTTGAACCCTTTCCAAGGAAAGCATAAGCACTTTCAGGCAGCGGTTAAGATCCCGATACATGAAGGAATGTTCATGGTGCAGGCTGATAAACTCCAAAAACAGGTCCACTGCCTCATCATGTTTGCCTTGTTCATGGAGTCTCAATCCTTTCTGGTAAGCATCAAGTCTAGACTCGGCCTCTATTCATAAAGGAAAAAAAAAATTGTTTTCATTTTTGTATTATCGGTAGGAAACTGCATCTGCTGAATACCATGAATACTGTGGAAACTCCTTATAGAATTGGAATATCCTGCAAAGGGCACAGACAAGGCTCCCGAGACCATCTGCCACTCAATTGTGTTTTCATTGTTGACCTGGGAAACTCAGAAATTCTTTAGAGAATTATTGTTTTCGTAGCCCCCGACGTCCAAATTGAATGTGTTTTTACAAAATTAAAAAAAAAGAAATGAAATCAGTTCAGAGTAAAAGATAACTAGACATATTGCATTTGTGCACAAATGCCGAGCTGTTTCGCCATAACTTTTTCAAATTACTCAATTGAATATGAAAGTTGTTTGTATTCAAAGCAGTAATGATGTATCAAGCCTGTTTTAAAAAGAATTTGGATTATACCACGTTTTGTTAGCAATTTATGACTTAAAGGGGCAAAAAACGAAAAAAATCATTAAAAATCATGTGATGACGTCATCACGACGTCATTTAAGAATTTACAAGAACTTGCCAATATCTAACGACCTACCAAGTTTCAACATGATCGCACTTATACTTCGGGAGATATACGACTTCAAAAAAGGCACCTTTAATGCCGCGTCACGTGACCCCCGATGACGTCATCAATCTGAAACTTCACACATATGATGGCTGCCTGACGGTCAACATGTGTGTAAGTTTTGAAGTGATTACACAAAAGTTCTCCACACACATCTTCAAAAAGTCCATTTTGAACAGTTTTCAACCTGCCGCTAGAGGGCGCTCTTGTGTATCGTGACGTCAGCGGTATTTTTTTTTTAATGCACACACTTGCCAGACAATAACATCGTTGAAAGCAACTTCATAACTATTTCCACTTTTGAATTACAAAGCACTTCCTGTTTAGACCGGAAGTATAGGTCATGTGAGGTCACGCACACTGAATAAAATGAACACCTAATTTATCCCCACCCAATCCCGAAACAGAAACCTACGGTCTCTTGTGGTTGATTTGATATAGATTTTCAAATATTAAAAAAAAGGAAACTTTAAGATGACGTCACATGACAGGTAATGACGTCATCATGACATAATTGTTTTAAAATCATCATTGCACCAATGCCTTTCATCACTGAAAGTTTCATTGCAATTGCTCCTAAGGAACTATGCAAAAAGCCGCTTAGAACGAATTTTGTCTGAAAAATACAAATTAAAAAAAAAAAATAAAAATAAAAAAAATAATAAAAAACTAGACATATTGCATTTGTGCACAAATGCCAAGCTGTTTCGCCACAACATTTTCAAAAAATCATGTGATGACGTCATCATGACGTCATTTCAAAATTCACAAGAACTTGTCATAATCTAACAACCTACCAAGTTTCAACATGATCGCACTTATACTTCGGGAGTTATACGACTTCAAAAAAGACACCTTTGACCCCCGCGTCACGTGACGTCATTGATCTGAATCTTCACACATATGATGGCTGTCTGACAATCAACATATGTGTAAATTTTGAAGTGATTACACAAAACATTTCCACACACATCTTCAAAAAGTCCATTTTGATCAGTTTTCAACCTGCCGCTAGAGGGCGCTCTTGTGTGTTGTGACGTCATTGGTATTTTTTTTAATTGCCCACCCTTGCCAGACAATAACATCGTTGAAAGCAACTTCATAACTATTTCCACTTTTGAATTACAAAGCACTTCCTGTTTCGACCGGAAGTAGAGGTCATGTGAGGTCACGCACACTGAATAAAATGAAGACCTAATTTATCCCCACCCAATCCCGCAAACAGAAACCTACGGTCTCTTGTGGTTGATTTGATATAGATTTTCAAATATTAAAAAAAAGGAAACATTAAGATGATGTCACGTGACAGGTGATGACGTCATCATGACATCATTGTTTTAGGATCATTATTGCACCAATACCTTTCATCACTGAAAGTTTCATTGCAATCGCTCATTGGGAACATTGCAAAATAACGCATACACATTTTTTTTGCCTGAAACATACAAATAAAAAAAATAATAAAAAAAACTTTAACGAAAACAAGAGCTGTTCCGCTGCGCTATGCTGCGAAACAGCTAACAAGTATCCAAAACCCCAGAATTGTTTGTTTAAAATTCTAAGGAAATATTTTAATTGTCGTAGAAAAGGAGATATGGTGACTGTTACAAAGTATCCCAGTAACCCCTATCACTACCAAATAATTATTTTAATCTGGTTGATTTTGATTATTGATTATCAGTTATCATATCACTATCATCCAGCGGAAAATTAAACAGTGTACTAAACCGTTTTGCCTTCAGCTCATGATAAAAAAATGCCTTGTTTTGTTTAGCCACTGAGGCAGTCAGGCCTCAGCAATCAGTCAATGCAACAGACTCAAGAAATCTCAATCTGCAATAAAGAGGATTGAAGAGGATTGAAGCTCCAAGGTCAAATTCAGTTTTGTAATGCACCTGTATTAAATTTTCAATTTTAAAAGCAGAAAGAACTTTAAACTCTCTATAGACCACAAAGTTGCGTAAAATAACATTGTATGTTTCGATACCCTGCCAGTGCAATTGTTGTCATCATCCAAAAAAATCCAATGGCGTCACACTTCAAGGGTTTGGGTCTGTACATTTTCTATGCGGGGAAAACTTAGTTCATCCCTGAACTTTCATGATATTCAATCAAAACAGTGTTGAATTTGACCTTTTGACTGGCGGCAAAATTCCTCTTTGGAATGCACAAGTCCTTTTGTTGATCGTATCCAATGACGTCATGTTTTAAATTTGGCTTTGAAAGAGTATCAAATAAAATGATATTTTACATCATTTTAGCGTGAGGTTAGACTTTTATAAGAACCCCATCTATCCAAAAAATAATTTGAAGATTTCTACGAAAGAACTAAACAACCACTCATCAGAATCAACTTATTAAAAAAGTAAATGTAATATCCGAGTCCTGCGAGAAAAACTGACTTGAACACTTCCTGCAGATTTACCTTTCTTTTTCTGCAACTCTTTCTTTTCCTTTCGATTGAGGTTTTCCTTTCTCTTCTTCTCCTCTCGCTTTTGGCGTATTTTCTGCTGACGTTCGCTTTCTTTTCTTTTCCTCTCAGCGTCTCGTTTCCGGTCGTCTTCTATCTTTTGTCGTCTCTCCTGCTCCTCTTTCTGTTGTTTCTGCTGCTCCTCAAAAAATTTCACCTGTCTGGCTTGCTCAACTTCCTGGGCTATTTGTTGTCTCTTTCTTCTTATTTCTTCTTCTTCTTGTCTTTTTTTATCTTCCTCCTCTTGTTGCTTTCTCACTGCTTCTTGTCTTCGTTTTTGGGCTTGTCTCTGGTCCGTTTCTGTCTCTGCCATTAGCTCTCGTTGCCAAGGTGGCTTCTAAAGATAAAAAATGAGAGGTACAATCTTTTGCCCCTTTAGCACTAATGCATTAGTTATTAAACAAACAGTCATTCACTCCTCAACGTGCCATGGAAATTCACAAGGTTTACGGCCGTACCTGGAAATCCTCAGATAACTTTCGCTGTAAATATTTTCTGCGGTTACAAGTTGAGTTTTTTTTGTAGAGGATGAAATTATCTGTTAAAAGGTTTTTGCTGCCTTACATGCGCTGGTGATAGGACTTCCTTTGAAGGTGGACGACATCATTTTTTTTTGGGGGGGGGGGGACCATGTGCTATTTTTAGACTATTGTCATCTTGAGATCGTGCCCTATCTTAGGCTGTTCGCTGCATTTTAATCGCATGTTTAGAACTCAAAATACGGCTTTTTTTTTTTTGCTTTACCAAATTGAAGCTTTGAGGTTGGAAACATACACATGACATCAGACAGAAGTAAACATTTGTTACGTAAAAAAATTGTGTCTCATATGCGTTGGTGAAAGGACTTCCAGTCTTTGAACTTTTGGAGGTGGCAAGCTTTACTTTTTCTTTTGGGGACCATGTGCTTTTTTAAGACTATTTTCATCTTGAGATCGTGCTCTATCTCCAGCTGTTTGCTGCATTTTAATCGCATAATTAAAACTTAATAGACAGTGCGATTCTCGCGCATGTCCGAATGAGAAAACACGCCAAACAAAGAAATTTTTTTCCTGAAATCAAATCTTTATTTTAAACTAAATCTAACGTCAAAATCTGAACAACAAAATTACTCATTAGAATTTTTATAAAATTAGTTTTAGCTTTTATAAATACAAAAATAATTGGATAATTATGATTAAAATAAAATTAAAACTCTGGGACAAGGATGCTTATTTGATCTTTTTAGAAACCCTTTCCGCGAATTCGGGATGGTCAAATTAGCGTAAAATTAATGCATGACGCAGTTTATAGAGGACGCCGACGCCTCAACAACCAAAGGTTGCAATTACAGCATCTAGCGATCGTGCATCCAAAACAAGTCTTTACATAAGTTTTGTGATCGGAGGTGAGCACAAAATTCTTAATGATATGCAGCCACCAGAAGTTGGGGTCAAGTTTAATTCTAAGGTTTTCTTGGTTATGTTGTTGAATTGATTTTACTTTCATATTTTTTATCACCGAGTTTTACATTCCGAACAACATCTATAATTTTCATGGTCATAAACTACGTTTTAAAAACTAAAATAATTGACGAAACAAGACCTTGCCCACGTAACACTCCAAATGGTTTGGCCACAATGATCCCGGAAGTTCGAATGCGCGCAAGACTTGCATAGTCTATACAACTTGTCAAACTCTGAGAACAGTTGCAGGCGGTTTGCAGAGTAATAGGCAAGGGCGCTGCTAAGAAAATGAACTTTACATTCAATCAGCGAAAAATTTTACATGCTTCGAGGAACATGTTTTTCCTCAAGCATTAATCAGAAAAACCTGAAACAACGTTTTTGCTATTAAGATTAACTTTTGAAACGGGTAAATAAACAAAAAAAGGCTCACCTGATCGCCAAATATTCTGCCATGATCAAAAAATGGTTGCTGAAAATAAAACGTTTTACACAAAATTATTTCTCAGGTCAAAGTGCATTATTATTTTGGGAGAAGTGTAAATTGGCCGTCATCTCACAACCTTCTTCAACCATGTTCAACCATCTTTAGCGTAGACCGTGTAAGTCGCGGACTCTTCAAACATTTTGAGGAAACTTGGGGTCTCACTGACATGTACATGGCGTGTCATTGCTTGAGCATTCTAGTGCAATGAAGTCATCAGGGTGTGGGTTCGAATCCCAGTCATGACATATAACTGCAAATGCATGGGTTAGAATGGGTGCCTGTGAGGGCAGACAAAGTTCATTTCATTGTTTTACCTTGGTGCGGAAAAAGATTTCTCAAATCTGGTAGTCAAGTTTTAGTGGAAAAAAGACAGTAAGTGCTTTGTCCGGGACTTTGTACACATTCACACTGGGCTGACTTTGATTGTAGCTAGGTGATTTGTATCAGGTTTTCAAGAGCTATTTTCTACACTTAACCGGTACTTCAGACAGACGTGTTTCGCTGGAGGATTGGTAGCGTTATGTAACTACTATTAAAAACTCACCTGTGGTTGATTGGATGCAAACATTTTCCTTGGATCAAAGAATGGCTGATCGGGTCTTGGTGGACGATTTGGGAACCTTGGACGAGGGTATGGAACCCTCTGGTGCTGGTGTTGAACCTTCAGATTATAAATTGTGCGTGTCAATTAAAGGGCGAGTAAAACTATAAATGTTCAACGATTTGCACACAACTTACATGGTATTAAAATGGTCATGGTTGGAAACTCCCTTCGAAATATTTGTGCTTGAAATGCAATAGTTTTTGAGAAATGGGTTAAACAATTAGTTTTGAACTTGCAAGTCCAAAACTCAATGTTTGAAAACAGTGAAAACATTTGAGGTTTTTTTTTCCCACTTTTTTTCTATGGACTCCAATGACCGATATTGAGCTCAAATTTTCACAGGTTTGTTGTTTCATGTATCTATGGTGGGTCAAATCAAGTGTGGATACTGGTCTTTAACAATTACCAATGTGACATGTGAGTGTATAGAAATAACCAATTACAGCAATATTTGGAAATATTAATTTTTTTTTTTTTTTACCCTACAACGATGTGTATTAGCACTGTATACTCAGTACTGTCCCGAGTTCTGTGAAAAAACCCACGACCTTTGCAATTCTAGAGCAGTGTCTTACCAACTAGACCACCGAGATTGCCCGGTAGCTAGAGGCAGTTCGAATCCTATATTTTAGCAGCGGGTACCGCAACGATTTAATAGATATTAACATATATTAACATTTATTAAATATTTGGAAAGTTTGACCTTTTTGCCCAATGTTTCTGCACATTCTTCAGCATTCAGGTGCTGATATAGATTTGTAATAGATCCAGTCATTGTTTAAATTCAGTTTTGTCAACTCATTGCACTTAACTACAAAAGTATATATTGTTAATGTAAATATTTAATTTCATTCAGAGAGCTGCAAGTAATCAAGAGATTTTGAACCAAATTCATACTGGATTGATTGACCTTTAAGTAGTTTCAGAATATAAATAAAAGTAAAGATATAACAAAAATAATAACACTAATAATACAATAGTAATAATAACAAATGAATAAGTATATAAATAAATTTAAAAATTAAATAATAAAATATATATAAATAGATCCATTTGCAAGAATGCACATAAGGCACTCACGGTAGCCAAGGGTATCTTGTATAGCTGATTGGCTCAGGTGTGACCAAGTTGCCATGGTCACTTCCTGGTGATTGGTTAAGGTACCCATCAGGAAATGCAATTCTTGCAGTTGATTTGTTAGTGTGTTTGTTTGGGTTTTTTTTTATAGTTTCTTTCCTCCCAGAGGGAGGGGGATGGTTGTTCAAATGAGATTTACAAAAGTTTCTCAAACAGTTTTGCTTCAGATTGAATTTGCTTACATTTCCTGCATTGTATGGGAAACGCGGCTGTCCCGCCTGTTGTTGCAGTGGTGGTGGACTAAACTGCTGTTGGTGCTGTGGTGGACTAAACTGCTGAGGCGGCGTTTGCTGGCCTGTCCAATTAGATCGCTCCCATTCCAAAACAGTGCCAAGCAGTAGGCCATGCACTTCATTTGTAGCCCTCCCGGCAAGTTCCAAAGGCTTCTGGCCATGTCTGTTCATTCTGGTCGGATCAACACGGTACTTCTTGAGGATGTTTACCATGACTTGAGTAAATTGAAATGGACATGGCGTTTTGGCGACCACATGAAACAGAGAATCTCCAAACCGATCTGTGGGGTTTCTCTCGGCGCTGGTTTTGTAGACACGTTGGAAGAGATACTCCAGAAGGTCAACCCAACCTGTGAGTACCAAATATCGTCATATCACTGAAAACAACGTTGTATCTCGATTGTGTAACCATTACGGGAAAGCTTCATTAAAGAAAAACATCTTTTTCATCTGACAACTAACACCTGTTATCTCCACGTAGTTCCTTTTCCAAACAAGTGGACTTAATTGGATCATGCACAAACCAGCAGGGCTGCCGATTGCCCCAGGCAGATGAACTGCTCATCCATTAAGTGTAATGGCCCAAGTAATTCAATGTAAACACACCCACTGATGAAAAGGATGCAGTTTCCAAGTTTTTGTGGCAAAATCTTTGATGGAGCTTTCTAGTAATGGTCTTATCTCACACAAAAATGCTCCGCTTTTTTTAGATTGCGCAACCTCATAGTGTTTTTTGTGTACTTCCAGGTTATTGTCAGCAAGATCTCACGCTTCAGACTCACATGTAGCATGAATGCTATTTTAGGAACTGCGATGTTTTTGCACTGACACGACAATATACACAAAGTGAGACAAGTTTATAATTTCAAATTAGGTGACAAGGACATACATGTACCATTTCTGTTTCCTATAAATTCTTTTGGCTATACGACTAAAAGTAAAGTACCATCTTGACTCACCAGTTTGCAAGGTGTTTTCTACAGCAAAGTGAAGAGGTGTGTCACCTTCTTTCTGGGAAAGGCCTTCGACCTTTGACCCATGTTTGATGAGCTCAAACAGAAGGTGCATACCCCAATTCTTGTGTTTACTCATCACGAATCTATGGGAAAGAAGTAGTCAACAAAATTACTCTTAGCTTGAATTTTAAACTTTCTGATTGCAAAAGGTGGACACTTCTTAAATGGACACGTTGCCTTGGATTGGGCGATTTAGGCTATGAAAAGCGTTTGTTATGAAATGAATTGAAATGAGTGAGGTTGGAAAGATGTTTTATAAGTATTATATATCGATCCACACAAATATTCCATGTGGTTTTCCTTATATTTCGTGAACTAACACTGTCCACCATTTTGTGAAGTCAAATTTTAGACTCCACAAAATGGCGGACCGAGTTAGTTCACAAAGTAAAAGGAAAGCCACACAATTTTGAGGCATATTTGTGTGGATCATTGTATTCTACTTTCAAAAAATCTTTCCAACCATATTCATTTCAATTCATTTCATAACGAAAGCTTTTCGCCGCCCAAATCGCCCAATCCAAGGCAACGTGTCCATTTAAAACCCCCAAAATGTGTGTTCTTTTTCAGGGTCATGGCAGAGCGGTTTAGCACATCGAATTGAAGTTCCGCAGGTTAAGCCACGGGGATGTGGGGTTTGAGTCTCGGTCACAACACTTGTGGGTCATTCTAAGCCCAATCACCTAAAATTCTGAAAAGTTTGGCAGGCACCATCCCGGATTTTTCGCCTTGGGAACTAGTTGCTCAACTTCCAATAATAATAATAATAATAATAATATATTGTATTTGTATAGCGCCTACTGCAGGCCAGCCTCTAAGCGCTTAACATTCAGTATTTCCTGCAAGGTATTTGGGGCTACGTTTTGAAGTATGAGACCTACTCCTTTACATAGCACCTTGTAATGGTTTACAAGGTGCTGTGGCGCAATATGCAGCCGATCAAACCAGGAACACCGGGGCGGACCCCTTCTCTTTTCGATAAGTGCACTGGGTTCTTTTTCGTGCATTACACAACACACGGGACCAACGGCTTTACGTCCCATCCGAAGGACGAAGCAATCATGGTTAAGTGTCTTGCTTAAGGACACAGGTGTCACGACCGCGGCTCGAACCCACACTCTGCTGATCAGAAACACCAGAGCTTGAGTCCAGTGATCTTATCCACTCGGCCACGACACGCCACAATACCTTGGTGGGAGCAAATATCAACTGTCCACCCTCACACCATGTTATATTTGTACATCTTAACTTCATTGAAATTAACAGTATCAATTAAGTACTGTATTGGATAACTTGCCTTGTCAATGGCTTCAACTCTACGGATGTTGTGTTGCAACCTGTAGCTACACCACCATGTCCAACTTCATAGCATTTCCCTGACTGTGTCCCACCCCGGAGAAACAACAAGCGGAGTTCCTAAAAGAACAGAAAACAACCAACCACAAATCAGGCACCAGTATTTGTGTTCCACATGGTTTTAAATGATGGAATAAAAGAGTCACGACTCAGTCTAAAGCGACCCTTTAAAGCAAGTAGGGTCGTGGTCGTGTGATGAAGGACCAAGCCCAAGACGACTATGACTCTGCAAGGTTTCAAACGGCCGTTTAAGTCAGCATTCTTTTATTCCCATTCATACATATCTTTCTGCTAAAAACATCCTTTTAAAATGTTGAAGTTTTATCCATGTCGATTGCTAAGTTGCGCTGAAGTTACAAGTAACAACCTACATGTACCAACTTAAATTTGGCCATGAAATTTGCCGTGAAATCATCTGATAGCGCCCTCTTTTGACTCAATTCCCTCATGCCATGTTTAAACACTCTTCACCATGTTTAAACCGTACATTTAAACATGGCCACGTGATTTCCTCTCGACCAATCAGAATGGATGAACCGTCCCAGGTATTTATACAAGAAAAATTAACTATGCCAATATATTGATTGCAAATGGCGTCATTCACCACCATCTTTGACGACAAAGGGAAAGTGGCAATGATAACCTTTCACATGTGCACGATTCACGGACGATGGCGCCAATTATGCAAGGGGTCTAATACCTTGTGGTGAACGCATACACAGTCAACCCTCCTACTATAAGACCATCCAATCATCCACTGAGATTTTGAATGGTACATTACAGGAAAGCTTTATTAAAAGCTTTATAAGCCCTACCCTTGGTTCAATGATGCAATCGTCAGTCCAACAGAATCAAACGAAACATGATGAAGGATTTACAAGAATTTGAGCTGGTTATAATTTCACTGGCGAGCATGTACTTACTGCACAGTTGTTTTTCTTGGCCAGCCTTTGGACAACTTGAGTCCACACTGATAGACTGGCGCTAAACGCCTTGAACAGATATTGACTTTTCGGCCAGTGATCTAGCAAATAGCAAACAAAAACATTAAAATTAATAATCAAACTAACCAGTGAAATGTTAATTTATATAGGGTTGTCTTTTCACAAAATTGTGGACAAACTTTTGATTATATGCTCCCGAAATGAGAAAGTTATGAGGATTACATAATGAAAGTCTGACGATCCATTGTTGGAAATCATTAATGAGACTCCACCAATGCCAAGGTCAGGCAGTTCTCTAAAATAGTGAAATGGCAGTAGAGAAACAGTAACTTTGATATCAATGTGACATTTTCTAAGTACTTGGAAATCCTAGGACTGATTTCACAAAGATAAGATTGATCTTAACTGTTAGTCAATCTTAATTGCTTAGCAAAGTGTGATGTCACAATACAAACTCAATCTTAAGATGAATCTTAGTGCTTTTTGAAATCGAGCCCCTGACAATATAGGCCTAAATGAAGTCGTAATAGCTCACATGCACAAGCGCCATTTTAACAATATACCGCAATGCATCTTGGGAAACCAAGTACAGTAAGAAAATGAATCTAGTTGCCAGGATGGACACCATATGCTGTAGTTTACATAGGTATGCCAGATTGTATAGTCGTCTAGTCGTGTACTGTATTTCTTTAAAATCAGTGTGTTATGATACTTGTAATTGCTGATTTTGCACGGACTCAGATATCACCCAGAATCCTTTGCGAGCCAATCATGCACATTGGTACAGGGGATATTGAAAGGATTTCCAGTTTGGGCAGAAAGTGCCTTGTTTACTTTTGGCATGTACATGTACATGTTTCTTTATTTAGGTTATAAATTCTTAGCAAGAGTGGGCCTCAATTTCACAAAGCGCTAAGATTCATTTTAAGATGAGTTTTCAGTGTCACCATAGTGGCTTGTGTAGTGGACACCTCACTTTGCTTAGAAAATTAAGATTGAGACAAAGTTGTTCAAAATCAATCTTTCTCTTTGTGAAAATAAGCCTAGCAAATGCTTTTAACTGGCATAACTGTGTATCAAAACAGATTAAAAAGTATCTCGGGACATTTGTGATCACAATTATTATTGATTAAAATATACTCCACCAATCCAGTAATTCTAAGCCAAACGTTACAATAATATAAACAGGCGACCAAAGCATATCCTGGGTCAATTTATTGGGGAGATGTTGAAAAAAAACCACAATGTAAACCAGATGTTCATGGTGTGCTAGGTTTACACAAAAGCTTAGAATTATGAAACGGCCTGATACAACCTTGAACATCCTGTGTATTCGACCTAACATCATCACCCAGGATAAATTGTAGATTGATTGCAAAATTTTGGGAGTCATGTTTCCTGTATGTTGCAGCATTGTACTGGACTAATTCAGGTGATGTCATCATCCACGAGAAATCCACAAGTTGGATTTCATCCATTGTGCAGTCAAAGCATTTTTTAAGCAATGCACATATAGTTAGACACTCTTCATAACTTGGCATGCAACTTGACACCCAAAATGGTAGACTGTGGGTAGACAGGCCTCATGTGACCATAGTGGTAGCCAGAGGGGTCTGGATATATTTTAGACACCCTGTTTTTAATGTGGGATTCCTGTTTTATCTGTCATTTACCATGTTAACATGTACTGTAAAGTGTAAGTGAACAGTTTGGACACCCAGTTTTATTTCCAGTGAATTTGGACACCATTTTACCAAATCCTGGCTAAAACCTAACATGTGACGAAAGAGCAAAGGGGATGGGGTTATGTTTCAAGATTGTTTCAAGATATTTGAGAAAGTTTACAAAGCCTCGTTCATACTTTGTACACATCAAATGCGAAACAAATTATGTAACACAAACAATGCGCTCTTTTCCAATGGTGACGCAAGGAAATTCGCTTTGCTTTGCAATTCGCTTTTAAAAGTAGGCCTATAAACTGGGTTTAATTCTTTCCGGCTCAATTCTCCTCAATAGAAGAAAAGACTATTTCTGACTACTCAAATTAAAGTTGATTTTATATATTGTTTCTAATATGTGAACAAGGTGTATTGTTTAACACAGGCTTTGCATTCATCCTTTTTGACTACCATTGTATGTCCGCCAAAACAGCTTGTGTGTCTAAAATACAAGATAAGAGTTGAGCATTATGCTAATGGCTAATGGGGCCTAACTCAATTACCCTCGCTTTTTACACATAAGGCCAAATAAAACAAAAAGTTTCTTGTGCTTTTTTTATTAACTTTTTAAGGAGGCATGCGTATGTCTTTTTTGTTTTTTAATTCAATATGGCAGATTTTTCCCCCCCAAGAAAATGCCTTCTGTGTGGGTTTCCCATTTGATGTTTTCCAATGTGAAATTTGTATCTTTATGAAATGAAACATTTAAATATAAAATAAAAATGCAGTAGTGAGAAAGGAAGGGGTTGGGGACGATATATTTGTAGGAAGACGCTCTTTCTCCTGAAGACGATCAGAGCATACTGATCGAAACGTTGAGTCGTTAACCACCCGTTCTTTTCAGAACCAACACTACTCAAAAGAAATTGTTCACATGGTGTTACCGCAAACCTCTCTTTAGACGATATATTTGTTCATTTTTACTTGGCCTACATTCACCCAGCTGTTGTTGAGAACAACTCACTCACCCCACAGCTTGACAGCTAGGACTGTGATTTCCAACGCAAACGAAACCCGATCTGAAAACGACCCCTGGTCACTGCCGATGATCTTGGTGTATCCATCGATCAGTGCCTCCATAGCTTCATCCTCACGCTTCAATTGTTTCATCACTGTAGCTACTCGAAAGTAACCCTATTGGAAAAGAACCGAAAAGTAGGTTTTAAACAAAATTATGGACCAGGCCTCCCCTACCCCTGACACCCATTATCACCGTCAGGGCTCGAAATTTATTTAGTTATTTTGTTTTTGTTTGGTTTTTTGGGGGGTTGGAATCCACAGGCATGCAGGGCTAGTGGCTCAACATTTTTACTAGACCGGCATTTATTTGACAAAACAAAATGAGTTGATCAAGAACAAAGAAGAGATCAGTCTCATACATTAGATATCTTGGGGGTGTATAAACATGTGATATAATGACCGTCTCTGTAAACTAGCGAATGAAGGGCCCCTAAACAAGCGTATTGTTGTGTAAAAGCTTGTGTGCCACTGTGTATGCTGTGCGGGGACATCTGCCGACTCCAACAGACTAGAAATCTCACACAGGGCGAGATTCGAGAACTATCGAATCAAACATATTTTTTTGTGCATTTAGGCCTATTATTTTGGGGGCAAGAGATTTCGATGCCGAGTGCAAGCACATCATTCTAATGATTTTTTCAATTCTTTAAATAGTTAAAATATATATTGTAATATACATTTTTTAAAAAACATAAATTGTAATAACATTTTAAAACATATATTGTAATATGCATTTTAAAACATATATTGTAATAACATTTTAAAACATATATTGTAATATACATTTTAAAACATATATTGTAATAACATTTTAAAACATATATTGTAGTATACATTTTAAAACATATATTGTAATATACATTTTAAAACATATATTGTAATATACATTTTAAAAAATATATTGTAACATACATTTTACCGTCATTTCATCAAGATCACAGCGGTTTATGATAATACACAGCAAAATACATGGCATAACAATGATACACTGTTGCAAAATATAAAAACAAACAAGCAATGATTGTGGGAATAGGTGTGACTTTAATGAGAATAACAGTGTGATGACTCGGTCCGCGTGGTAATGACTGGTGGTTGGTGACTGGCTGCTGTAAATGGAATTCACCTTCGGCTTCGGCTTTTTTTTTAGGTTTCCAGATATGCAGTCTTCATGAAAATAACTTCATTTCAGAGGGAAATTATTTCAAAGAAAAAATGGTTCTTCAATGAACGGTAAGCTTTGATACTAAAATTAATTGTTTTCATCGTTACTAATCCTGTATTTTGCCACTAGTCTTCAATCTTACCTTTGCAAAGCTAGGGTCAATTTTGATACAATGCATGGCATCTTCAAATGCATTGTGAAAATCTCCGAGGTTGGTGAGAGCCAAACAGCGATTGCTATGAAGTAAAACAATCTCATGCTTGCTCCAGAGATTTAAGCCGGTACTTTCACATTGACCACAAATGTTTAGAGCCTGGGTGTACAAAAACACAGCCTCGTTGGGCTTGACGCGGATAACATTGTTCCCAAGTTGTTTCAGATTTTCAACTTCATTGCGCATTTCACCTGTAAATATAAACATTTAAAGCTTTGCATGGTCATGGATAATAGAGAGTAGCTATTAATACTAGAAAACTTACGGGCTCGAACAACCATGCACAAAAGTCTCTCTTTGGAGCAGTGGTGTAACCATGAGGGGGGAGGGGGCTTGAAGAGAAACGTATCCCCCCTCCCCCCATTGTCAGTGATCCACAGGCATCCCCACGAAGAAATCTATAGAGTGACCTTAAAAAAAGAACATGGCCCCTACCCCTCCTCCACAGGAAAGCAATGCCTCCCTGTCCCGTCCCTCCCCCCCCCCCCCACTCCCCATTACAAAAACCTGGCTACGCCACTGCTTGGAATGAGTGTTGGCCCTGAAAAGAACAGCTTTAAGTTTAAGTCATGACATTTCGAGCAGTATACGCTGCTCATCATCAGAAAAATGATTTATCGAGTCATTAATGTTAGAAAACATTCAAAGGTGCCAGTTTTCAGGACACTGGATTATCTTACTTAAAACTCATCTTAGATTCTTACAACAATACATCCAGAGATGTAGGCCTATTCACTCAATAAACCTTTTTCGTCACAATTAGTAACTAGGGGACTGTACTCCCTTTTAAAAAATGTTGACATCTTCGGTCATAGATGTACTACCGAATAGCGACCCAGTGAACCACTGTCACTTGACCGTGAAATGGCGATTTGCTATGATTTGCTAGTAAGTAACCGAAAATGTAAATATTTCGAAAAAGGGAGTACAGTGCCCCAGTTACTGCGTCTACACCACAATAAATCTTGGTTAGTTGGTTGTTTTTGGAGTGCATGGAGCTATGATATAGCTGCATGGTTTGTGTGACTCCGAGTCTGACTGTCTAGTGCAATGGCTAGTGCGCTAGGCATGCTAGGCAAAATGTGTTCACACTTTATACTCCTGGAGACAATACTAGCGGAATGAACCGCATAGTTCTAGGAGTACACACTTTACAGCTAGTACAAAATACCTTTTAAAAACTGGTCCTAAAATAAAAAATGGCAGGTTGTGGGCAGGCAGGCCTTGAATAACAAGAAGACATGACATGTATGTATGATTGATGTACATGTACCCATCTTGTCATTAGTCTAAACTATTAATACTTAGTAAGTGTTTGCTATTTTTCTTTACCATGATTACTAACGATTGATGGGCTATATTGAACTGAGTGATAATTTAAAAAGTGGTGACTACTTCTTATTATGAGTTTGAAGCAATAAATTACAACAAACGTTTCCATATTGTCTGAAATGTATCCTTTCTTATATTATAATAATGGCCAGGGCAAAATTAATGACACTTTTAACTTTAACAATCGCCAAAGCTACGCACGTGAAAGTTGTGTCTGGCTAGTTCTAAGAAACTATAGGGGAGTATTGGCCAAAGTGAAGTAAAGTCTGGCCGCCCATGACACTGTTGTAGTCACTATATAGCTAGTGAGTGGTGTTTACCTGGATGCAGTGGCGGCGGCCATCCTGGTTGTTGGTGGTGCGGTTGGCGTGGCAAATCACCCGGTGCAGCCCTTCGTGTTGTACTCATTTTGTTTTGAGATTATTGATTCAACTCCTTCAGATAGAACGGTAAACCCTCGAGTCTTACGTTCAGCTTCAATTTATGTTGAGTTCTTATTATTTGCTGGCGTGTTTTGACTGTTGTTATTCTATGAATCACTCAACTTTTGCAATACGTGTATCTTCCTGTGTTGCGTTGAGTTTCTCTAAAGTGGGGAATTTCCCGGCTGCGGGACACCACTGCCGTGTGCCCACGTGCGCACGTCCTACGTGAAACTGCCAACTGGTACCCACACCAATCAATAAACTTGATCAGTCCGCTGAGTGTCACACAAAGAGCTGCCTGACAAGCTTGTGTATGAGAGCAGAAAGCTTTTCCACTTAAACTTTAGTCTTCCCCCAATACATGCAATAGTTGTATACATCTCAACAGTGGCCCATATCCTCTGTCATTCCAAGGTTCACTCCCATTTCTCTCTACACACATTCCTAGGCTATGACATCAAGGTCCCGGCCCAGTACTGACCATTTGGCATTACTCTTCTGCTGACCTCTGCGTCATCCAACCTTATTCTAGGAAATTATGTCACTGATGTCATGTATTTCTGTGTGACATCATTTCTAAATCAAGAGTTTCCCCACCACCAAAATCCTACAATATAAAACATCTCCCCAATTGCATGGGCCTCGACTACTCCTCTGTTCAATTGTATCGCTAGGACAACATCAGACCCAAACCAAGTGTTATTTCTTTAGGCGTCGACACCAGTAAACACTCCGCTCCGCAGTCGCTCATGTTCATGCTCATCCGTTAACCAGAGTACGGGGCCCAATTTCATAAAGCCTGTAAAAACACAAACTTGCTAAGCAGAGGAAAATATTGCTTTGCTAAAACAGGTTACCAGCCAACATTCCATTAAGTTTACATTGTTGCCACTGGTACCCCGCTCATTTCTTGCTAAGTATAGAAATTTGCTAAGCAGAATTTTCTGCTTAACAGCTTTATGAAATTGGGCCCAGTTCTAATCTAAAACTCTGTGTTACACTTGCATGACCGGCGGCCCCAATTGACAACATGCATCATAATTACATTCAATCCAAGTCGGTTTTTTTAAAATGGTGTACAGGGTGTATTGAAAAACGTGTATCAAAGTTTTTTAAAAATTTAATAGACTGTGCAAGTCTCGCGTGTATTCGAACTAGAAAAATGCCTCAAACGGAGAACATAAAACAAAAAAATCTAGAATCATTATTTGTTTTAAACAAAAATACTCATTACAATTCTTATAAAATTTGTTTTAGCTTTTAAAACAAATACACAAATAGTGTGTTACTTTTTATTGAAGCAAAAATAGACTCTGGGACAAGGATGCTTATTGGCTCCTAAAGAGGAAGAGAACAAAAGTCAAATTCAATTTTGAGATCATGATGTACTCATTTTCCAATTATATGGAGTCCTCTAGTGAGTTGGAAAAAATTACAAGTTTCTAACCTTACGTTTAAATGGTGTAAATTGCCATTGCATTGTGTACCCTTCCAGTGCAAATTTTGTAAACGTCTTAAACATATGATGACATCGTTGAGAAAAATGGCTTTACATGTTTTGTGTGGGGAGGTCTTCATAAAATATTTAATCAAAAAGGGTCTTGAATGTTGACCTTTTGTAAAGATCCATTAGTTGTGGAAATCCAATGACGTCATGTTTCAAATTTGCCCCTGAAGAAGTCGGTTATGAACCAGAACACCCCCGTACAAAAATGTAGAGACCCATTTTTCTCAGAATGATGGCATCAGCTGTTTTGGATGTTGACCAGTTTTGCACATTAAAAAAAAAAAAAAAAAAAACGTCCGTCGGATAAACATCTTAGACACTGCTTCTAGATCTTGTTTATTGCAAAAGATCCATTAAATATCTCCTATATAAAAACAAATAAATAAAAATAACAAATACTGAGGCATTAAGTTCATGAAAAAAATACACAATTCCAGCCTGCCTATTTTGGTTACACTACCATGTAGTGTCATAGAGGGCGCTCCATAGTCGAGCTGCCATTTAAAATTTGCTCTGTTCATCGTTTTAAAAATCTCGTCAAATCTCCGTTTGTTGTTGTCATCGATTAATTTTTTAACAGCCTATGTGTTTTACCGATTCATTTTAATGTGTGTAATAGCGCGTAATGGGAATATTTTTATAGTGCATTTTCTCGTTTTTAAAACTTGTATTATTAATATTTTATTGTTCAGCGCATTTGAACAAAATTGTATTGGAATTTGCGCTATATAAATGAATAAATTATAATTATTATTACTACGGAACGGTTTGGGTCTGGTTAGTAACGGAGAAACTGATGTGACGAAATCAAGAACCACTGATCACGTGTAGAAACTACGGTGTATTTATTATTAAAATGACGACGCGACGTGTATTAATCCAATAAGTGGATGCATTTTGTGTTAATTTATGCATTATTACACTCTTAATGCACGAGTCGGCAATTACTCCCAAACGACCATCGATGCGTAGGCCTAAAGCTTGTTTGGGCTCCAACTGCTCTCATAATCAGTGCTCCATGTTATGCATTGCACGAGTTTGAAACAACCGTTTTCCGGGCTGTTTTATACTATTTAGGCCGGGTCAGAAGTGGCGGCTGATTTTCATCTTTTTCTATTTTCCGAAGATATTTTCCCTTGAAAATTGTCGGTTAAAAAAAAACCAAAAACCCCAATAAAACCCCGGAAGGGTGTCCAATTTCTACATCAATCAATTGTATTATATTTTGGAAAGGAGCCTTAATGTATTCATAATTGCTTTTTGTTTTTACATGCCTGGATGGACGTGAAACAATGTCAGGATCCCATATACTACTTTATCGTTGGCGGGTTTTTTGTTCTGAATTGTGCAATACATAAAAGCTGACAACTTTCCTGTTTCTACAACAATAGCTTTTCCCAAACGACCATCGAGGCGTAGGCCTAAAGCTCGTTTATGCTCCAACTGCTCTCTAATCAGTGCTGGATGTTTATGCATTGCACGGGGTTGAAGCAACCGTTTCAACCGATCTATGTATCGAGGTTGTAGACTCGTTACGCTGTTTACTATTTAGGCCGTGTCAGAAGTGGCGGCTGCAGCTGTTGCTAAGGGTAGGGCAGCCTATGCTTCAACGCATGTTAAGATGGTGGTCTAGCAACAGCCAGCCGCTGCCGTAGCCGTAGCCGGCAAAATGTTCTGACCCTGTTCGGTCTGATGAGATTCAGCAGCCATTTTGTTGCTAGTGTACATAGGGAACACAACCCTAGCAATTACGCAAGTCAACAACAACTAGCCGCGTCTCGCATCAAGTGAATTCTTCGATAGTTCCATGGACTATCAATTTAATTTTCATCTTTTTCTATTCTACCCCGGAAGGGTGTCCAATTTCTACATCAATCAATTGTATTATATTTTGGAAAGGAGCCTTAATGTATTCATAATTGCTTTTTGTTTGTACATGCCTGGATGGACGTGAAACAATGTCAGGATCCCAGCAATTGGTTTTTACTTCACTATACTACTTTATCGTTGACGGGTTTTTTTCTGAATTGTGCAATACATAAAAGCTGACAACTTTCCTGTTTCTACAACAATAGCTTTTCTAGATTAAAAGCTAACATTTCGGGTTAACTCGACCAAAAAAATGTTGACTTAACTTCTTGACCGTTTCGTCCGCTTTAAATCTTCCTCAGAGGAACACGTTGCCTTTGATTGGGCGCTTTTGGGCTATAAAAACACTTGTTATGTAACGCATATGGTTGGAAAGATATGTTAAAGGTAGTGTGTGCGGGGATGTCTTGGTTCATTCCTGACTTTCGATACAATATTCAATCAAAATGCCTTGAATTTTGACCATTTACTGGCAAAAAAATTCCTCCTTGAAATGTAAAGATCCATTAGTTGTTGAAATCCACGATGTATTTATTATTAAAATGACCACGCGACGTGTATTAATCCGAAAAGTGAATGCATTTTGTGTTAATTTTTGCATAATTACACTTTTAATGCACGAGAAGGCAATTACTCCCAAACGACCATCGAGGCGTAGGCCTAAAGCTCGTTTATGCTCCAACTGCTCTATAATCAGTGCTGGATGTTTATGCATTGCACGGGGTTGAAGCAACCGTTTCAACCGATCTATGTATCGAGGTTGTAGACTCGTTACGCTGTTTACTATTTAGGCCGTGTCAGAAGTGGCGGCTGCAGCTGTTGCTAAGGGTAGGGCAGCCTATGCTTCAACGCATGTTAAGATGGTGGTCTAGCAACAGCCAGCCGCTGCCGTAGCCGTAGCCGGCAAAATGTTCTGACCCTGTTCGGTCTGATGAGATTCAGCAGCCATTTTGTTGCTAGTGTACATAGGGAACACAACCCTAGCAATTACGCAAGTCAACAACAACTAGCCGCGTCTCGCATCAAGTGAATTCTTCGATAGTTCCATGGACTATCAATTTAATTTTCATCTTTTTCTATTCTACCCCGGAAGGGTGTCCAATTTCTACATCAATCAATTGTATTATATTTTGGAAAGGAGCCTTAATGTATTCATAATTGCTTTTTGTTTGTACATGCCTGGATGGACGTGAAACAATGTCAGGATCCCAGCAATTGGTTTTTACTTCACTATACTACTTTATCGTTGACGGGTTTTTTTCTGAATTGTGCAATACATAAAAGCTGACAACTTTCCTGTTTCTACAACAATAGCTTTTCTAGATTAAAAGCTAACATTTCGGGTTAACTCGACCAAAAAAATGTTGACTTAACTTCTTGACCGTTTCGTCCGCTTTAAATCTTCCTCAGAGGAACACGTTGCCTTTGATTGGGCGCTTTTGGGCTATAAAAACACTTGTTATGTAACGCATATGGTTGGAAAGATATGTTAAAGGTAGTGTGTGCGGGGATGTCTTGGTTCATTCCTGACTTTCGATACAATATTCAATCAAAATGCCTTGAATTTTGACCATTTACTGGCAAAAAAATTCCTCCTTGAAATGTAAAGATCCATTAGTTGTTGAAATCCACGATGTATTTATTATTAAAATGACCACGCGACGTGTATTAATCCGAAAAGTGAATGCATTTTGTGTTAATTTTTGCATAATTACACTTTTAATGCACGAGAAGGCAATTACTCCCAAACGACCATCGAGGCGTAGGCCTAAAGCTCGTTTATGCTCCAACTGCTCTATAATCAGTGCTGGATGTTTATGCATTGCACGGGGTTGAAGCAACCGTTTCAACCGATCTATGTATCGAGGTTGTAGACTCGTTACGCTGTTTACTATTTAGGCCGTGTCAGAAGTGGCGGCTGCAGCTGTTGCTAAGGGTAGGGCAGCCTATGCTTCAACGCATGTTAAGATGGTGGTCTAGCAACAGCCAGCCGCTGCCGTAGCCGTAGCCGGCAAAATGTTCTGACCCTGTTCGGTCTGATGAGATTCAGCAGCCATTTTGTTGCTAGTGTACATAGGGAACACAACCCTAGCAATTACGCAAGTCAACAACAACTAGCCGCGTCTCGCATCAAGTGAATTCTTCGATAGTTCCATGGACTATCAATTTAATTTTCATCTTTTTCTATTCTACCCCGGAAGGGTGTCCAATTTCTACATCAATCAATTGTATTATATTTTGGAAAGGAGCCTTAATGTATTCATAATTGCTTTTTGTTTGTACATGCCTGGATGGACGTGAAACAATGTCAGGATCCCAGCAATTGGTTTTTACTTCACTATACTACTTTATCGTTGGCGGGTTTTTTTCTGAATTGTGCAATACATAAAAGCTGACAACTTTCCTGTTTCTACAACAATAGCTTTTCTAGATTAAAAGCTAACATTTCGGGTTAACTCGACCAAAAAAATGTTGACTTAACGTTTCGTCCACTTTAAATCTTCCTCAGAGGAACACGTTGCCTTTGATTGGGCGCTTTTGGGCTATAAAAACACTTGTTATGTAACGAATAATGGTTGGAAAGACATTGTAAAGGTAGAGTATAATGATTCACACAACTATTCCTCGAAAGTGTGTGTGTGAGCGTGTCTACCCGTTGAAACCGAGGACTTTAACAAAAGGGATCCCGGTGTTTGACAGAGCGAGGACGTCCTCGCCTCGCTTTCGTGTACAAAACCAATGGGGACGTCGCTAAAAAAAACCACACAAGTCCAAATCCCGTTGGATTTACAAACATGCGTGTGTTTTTGTATGCGTGTGTTGTGTTTTTTTTTCTTCTTTTTTTTACTTTGTGAACTAACATGGTCCGCCATTTTGTGGAGTCAAAAAGTTGGTTTTGCAGACTGTGTGCTAGTTCATAAAGTAAAAGGAAAACCACGCAATTTCGAGAGATATTTGTGTGAATCGTTATATTATACGCCAATCTTTCCAACATTTTTAATTTCATAACAAACGCGTTTTTAGTTCAAAGCGCCCAATCCAAGGCAAGGTGTCCCTTTAACGGCAGTTTTATAACAATCCTGTTGAATTATGCACTGACAAGCATTAAAAAGCTTTCTCCGTTTCAAGGTTCTCTACTGCCATCTCATGAATTTAAGATAAATTTAGGAAATTATTAATGACAGAAAGCAACACAAAGGGCCCAAACTATTATATTATGAAAGGCACTAAAACCAACAAGTTTAAAAAGCGGCTATTGTTTATTAACCAAGTTCATGCTATAAAGCTGAACTGTACGACTCTCGACTAAAGAAATAAATTGTTCCAGTCAACTACTACAAATAACGTGAAGCGGTATTTTTTACAACAAGACATGCAATCAATAGCCTCCCATCTCTTCTAAGTTGCTGAAAAAATTACAGTTTGAGAAAGGTATTAAATTAACAGAATCATTGTTCAAAAGATGGCTAATTATGTTTTGTGACAATTCTCGGTGACCCTTTTCAAAAACTATGATTAAATAACAGCTTCATTAAGTTTAGAAGTAGTAACTTACTTAGGAGAATACTTATTGTCACTTGGTGACAGCTAATTCAGTGATGACTGCTTTATATTCTGACACCCTTAAAATTAGTGTAAGGGTTGGGGTTTTAGGGCTTGGAGGGTTAGGGATAGGTTTTAGTTGGGGATAGGGCTAGGGCAAAGGTAAGGGTAAGAGTTAGAATAATGGTTAGGGTATTTTTGGTTAGGGTTAGAGCTAGGGTAAGGGTTAGGGTTAGGGCTAGGGTTAGGGTTAGTGTAAGGATTAGGTTATAGGGTAAGGGTTATGGTCAGAGCTATGGTAATGGTTAGGGTTAGGGCTAGAGTGAGAATTGGGGTAAGGTAAGGGTTAGGGTTATAGTGTTAGGGCTAGGGTAAGGGTTAGGATAAGGGTAAGGGTTAGGGTGAGGGCTAGGGTTAGCTAAAACTTGATCCCCATTTACAGACATTTGCAAGATATCAAAACAACAAAGGTTTACTTTTTCAAGAGTTACACCCCTATGTTTCGGCACCCCTTTGTTCCGCCGACAACTTTAGTGTATTGCCCTAATCCTAACCCGTACCCTAACCCTTATTTTAGCCCTAATCCTAACCCTTACAAACCCTTATCCTAACACACTGAACCCTTATCCCCAACCCTTACCCTAACCCCTACCATAACCCTTACCGTAACCTTTACCCTAACCCGTTTTTTATATCGCACAACTCACAGTCACAGTGCCGGCGGAAGGCCACTTCAAGTATTTTAATCATCTGATAGACTGAATAGGTTCTTTCAAGATGCCTTGAGCCAATTTAGTATAAATGATTGATGAACCCATTACGTTGTCATAACAACACTCTGGTAAAACCAACGATGTGAATGGGTTATTTAACAAGGATGGTTATGACAAGTGCTTGAGCAGCAGCACCGGCTGACAAGTGAATGTTACACCGAAAGCCGCATATCAGCGAAGTAGTAGCACGGGGGCCCTGTACCACCAATTATGTGTAATAACGCTTTCCTTAGTTTACCTTATTTAAAATGCACGGCCTCTACAAAAACGGACCAATCAGAACGCTTTTATGTGGCCCCATAGCTAGCGTGTGGTACGGGGGGGGGGATCGCGCACGGGGGTGGCTGCGCGCAAACGAAGCAACAGTGCTCAAAGAGGATAGCAAGTCATTGGTTCAGCAAAACAATGTGCTGTGAAACTGTAAATTCTAAAACGACAGTGAACCGGGAAAACTGACGAGAGTCACGGAAGCAGAATCACGCAACCAATCCACTGGGGCACTTATGGTTGCTTCATAATGCTTGTGTCTTTACAGTCTGTTTCAACTGAAAAAAGGAGACAGAAATTACTAACAATTCAAAGTGATTAAACTAAAAAAGGAGACAGGTTACTGATAAAACTTCAAACTATTTTCAACCATGCATGATGTGGCCTCGGTTGTGCGCTTGACAGTAAGCTTTTTCGTCATCTTACCAGTACTGCTGGTCGATGGAAAGCAGACGGCTTGGGGGCACCGGGACTTCAAAACAAGGTGTCACTCCGGAGCCAGTCTGAGGGGCCACACCCAGCAGATCTTGAGTAATATCAAGTCGAAATCTCGATGTCTGACCCGATGCTTCGCCCATCCTGAGTGTCAGTCCATTAATTACCTCTCTTTGATGAAGGAATGCCACCTTAACAACGACTCCTCAGTTGACTTGACTGAAGATGAGAAGTCCGTCTACTGTGGGAAAGATGACGGAGAGGTATGGGAGGTGAGTCTTTAAATGCTCTGTCGTACAAGCACAGACACGATTTGGCACATAAATTTCTCTTTTGGGGGGGGGGCAGCATTATTATTAGTGTAATTTGCAAAATGACTTGTTTTCACGAGGCGAAGTTGGGTGAAACGATATTTACTTTTCGAAACTCTTGCAGTAAATTACCAAGGCTAGTTGTTTACATATGATGTGTCGTCCTTTGCGTTATTATTGTCATTGAAAAACAAAATAGGTAAGGTTTCGAAGTGATAAGTCCCAATGGAACATTATGTGCCTGTCGTTAACGGCTACCAGTAATTTTATGGTGATTATTCTTTACTAAGGATGAACTCAATAGTTTTTGAAGGCTTACCCCTTGCATCAAATGCTTACTGATCAAGTGCTTTAAGTCAAACGTTTTGACACTACCATGATGATGAACGAAAATTACATTAAAGCTAAATAACTTTATCCTTTTTAACATTTTACCAGTCAGGGGAATTAATAATGATCTATATGGTTGCCATTGACTTGACAAACGCGTACTAAGGACTGATAAGTTTTATTTTGATGTGACGTTTTTGCTACAAGCACAAGCAAGTTGTTGAGAGTTTCCCACCGCATGTTACAGTGTATCGCTTTGGATGACTGGGCTGTCCAGTGGCTAAAAGGTAGCCACAGGACCAGCCACCGTTGTGCAGGGTTTCATCGTTTTTATAAGTTTCCTGATTTTATTTTTATTTTACTTATTAAATTGTTACTTTAAAATGTAGCCATTCCACCAAAACGTTTTTGGTGTGGCTACCGGTAATTTTTATGCCGATTTGTTTTCTTCATAAGCATGAACAAAATATTTGTAAAGGCTTTGATAGATCATTATTAATTTTCCCCCTTCACAGTTGACTTATTAATAAAGATGAAATTGTTTAGCTTGAGTGCAAACTTCTTCCACCATCATGACAATTTCAAAAACTTATGACTAAGCAATTAATCAGTGAGCATTTAATGTCAGGTAAAAGCGTTAGAAAACTATTGTGTTATTGGTTGGTTTTTAAGAGGTTGTTATCTTTTAGCAAAATGTATAGCCCGTCGAGGTGAATCCTTTTGTCTTTCAAGAAAGGTTAAGTAAGATTTTGATTTTAAAACAAAATACAAGCCGTTTGCATTGTTTCTAAAAAAGAAGGGGGAAAAACCCATAAATTTCAATGCAAAATCACAGGTAGAATCGTAGTAAATGCTTACTGAGACAGTAATTTATATACAAGAGCAATGTAGGCCTAGGCAGACCTTATAGAGTAACAACTTTAATATTGATTTTGTGTTTTGTTTCAGAGGACCGCCAAGACCAAACTAATCCCAGGTAAGAAAGTACGTTTTGGACTCTGTTTGAAAACATGTATTATACACACGCATATAAACATTATATTATTCATATAGCAAGAAGAAAACTCAATTGATTATTGATAAGCTCCAAACCAAAACACCACTGTTTATGGTAACAACAATAATAATAATAATAATGACTATAATAGTATCGACGCACTCATAATGCTGTTCCGAACTTCCAGTCGGAACAGGTATTGTTTCTCTCAAGGTTAGTATAAAATATATATATATATATATATATTTGTACATTATAAGCTGTTATATTGTTAAAATTATTTTCCCCCTCCCCCCAAAAAAAATAAATTAAAAATAAAAATAACAAATTGACTAAGCACATGACATTTCTGTCTAGAATTTCTGTAAAGATTGTTATCACAATGTATTTTTTACCTTACACCAATGTGTATTAAGCGTTGCATACTTTCCCGAGCTCTGTGTAGAAGAAAAAAATCTCCAGGCAAATCACTCGGGCGCAAAAAATATCCCCGATGAAAAATTAACAAATTGTTCTTTATTATCATTATTAGCTGTTATTATTGTAAATATTTTCCCCGAAAAAACACATATATTCTCATTACATGACATTTCTTTCCAGCTTATGTTAGTTTACCATTATAAGAAAGCTTATGCTTTGATTTAGTCTTCAAATTATTAGTAAGTTAAACACGTGGCAGTCATTTGAATATTTTATTGGTTAATATTGTTACACAATATCTCAAGAAGTGTAAATTAAGAATTTGGAAAATAACAATAGAAAACAAAATAGAAACAAATAAAAGCAGTCTAGGGATTGTCCAAAAGCGAAGAAATCACTATCTAAAAGAGCAATCCCGTGAAAAAGGGACATCATTTGAACACACTAACAAAATATATCAAAAACCACACGGATTGTACGCACCTTTGAATAATAGTACGAAAAACATTTAACATTACAGTAAGTAAACCGACATGTTAGACTGCGTGTTCAGTTTCTTTATTGCACTGTCTGTTCATTCACTGTTAACCTTGAGTGGGTTTTTGTGTGTGTATTCGGGGTGTTTTGTGTGTGAGTGTGGGGGCGTCGGGGGGGGGGGGTTGGTGGGAGGGGGTAACTAATTGTATGCATCCTTGAAGCTTAACAACAATGCAAATAATTTAACAATGGGCACTGTCGATCTTGCAAGGTAATTACATTTTCAGACTCAATTTTTACTTTTTAATAAACCTGTCCCACACTGTTAAACGATGACCTTAGGAAAGTTTATGTTAATAATGAATCCTAACTGAATCACCGAACTGTTTTTGTGAGTATGTAATTTGGTTGTCCGTACTAAAGAAATCGTCAACATAAAATAAAATAGTACACGCTTATTGTTTTCTTTAAACCTCTTATAAGCGTTGCAGTGAAAGTTTAACGAACTGGAAACTAACTAGTTTAACGTTTAGTCTTTTCTTGGCAGAGATAGGTTCGTTGCGTACACAGTTTATTAGTCCCTTCTACTAGGAAGAAATGTCGGCTCTTAAAATTGTAAGATTGTTTTGTACTCAGTGTTTTGGCCGGTTTGTTATATCGATCTTCCGATGACGCCTCAGAACCTACCGGGCGAAACGTCGAGTACCACCGGCTCTATAAACCCCTTGCATATGATGTCACAAGACCAAAGAGAGCCCTCACTGAGGTCAATGAAGACCCGTTATTTGCTGAGAATATTGTGCACGTTTCCATTTTTAATTTTTTTGGGACCTCATCGGTGGCGGCCAACAGCGCCCTCACTAGGGCCACTGACGACATGTCACTAGTTCTGGTGAATTACTGTATAATCTCCTCGCATCGGGATGTACATGCAGGTGACTGAGCAGAATGAATACATAAAGTGGGCCCCTGTTCGCTCGGCCCCAGCGGCCTATCCAGGACCGCTCGGTAATCAGCTTGCACAGATTCTTGTTCAGGAAGTACGTCATGCGTGCAGTGCTTGCAGTGTGAGTGTGATGCATGATGGGACTGAGCATTAACCAATGAGCGTGGTTGATACGTTTGCCCATCCCAGCGCCTTTGGTTTGAAGGCAAGGCGCTGGGGACGAGCGAAGGGCCCCTGGTGATGTGTCCCACGTCCATTGCTTGAAGTTTGTCCTTAATAGGTATATTGGCCAAGAGATGGCGAACCGAAAGAATTCCGTAAAACTGAACATATATCCTAGACTGTTTGACCAAATTACTTGATTTTCTTTTTCAAGGAAGTTTTATTCGAATTGTTTTGTTGATTTAGATATTAACGACTGTTTAGCAGCCTTGTGTCTGAACGGAGCAACTTGCAATGACGGAATGTACAGCTTCACATGTACGTGTGTTGCCGGCTACACTGGACATTCTTGTGAAACGGGTGCGTATACCAACTCAAACGGTTCATAAGAGTCGAGCCGAATTTTCAATCGTACATTTTTAATCGTCTATAAAAAATTATATATTATCTTTTTCCCCCTTCAGATATTAATGAATGTAGTCCCAACCCATGTATGAATGGAGCGACGTGTGCGGAAGGGTTAAACAGCTTTCAGTGTACGTGTGTTGATGGCTACACAGGAACCTCCTGTCAAATAAGTGCGTGGAATTTTTTTAATTTTAGAGTTTTATAATGGATAAAGTCAATATACTAGACTTGTACAAGGTCCTTTGCTCAAACCTGCATTTGCAACTGGTTTTAAAACGGCAGCTAACCAAGCACAGACAACCTGGTATACTGTGTATGTACATCGTACACCACGTGTGAAGGTTTTAATAACTGTGTGGGGTTGATGCGGTTTTGCAACCTCGTAGAATGAGGCTCAGTGTAAACCGCACTGTTGATTGGGGAGGAAAAAAACAACAAACAAACAACCTGCTGCGTCGTTTTGTTCAATACGCCTACATTGAGAAAATTAATGCAAGTAATAATTTGAAAAATATACAAAGTAGCGTCTTGACCCAGGTAGTGTGTTGACTCAAGTAGCGTACGGTTTTGACCCAACTAAAAAATCTTGACCCAAGTAACGTCTTAATCTGAGAATTGTTTTCAATTTTTATTTTTTTTTATGAGATATCGCCCACTTCACAAGGCCGGACGGCCACTTCAAGGTGAGGGCTACACTTAACTGATTTGGGCTGTCGACCCAGATCAACTCTCACCAGGGGCACGTTGCCACCTGCTCCTGGGGCTGAAACAGGGTTACCCCCTTCACAGTCCATAAGGATGTAGGCAAGGGTATCATCCACTGGGAGCCTGGTTGGCAGAGCAGAGTGCACTACTTTCCAAACTTTTTACGAAGCATTAAGTGCCTTGCTCAAGACTATCAAATACACTCAACAATAATACTAGTTTTCATTATTAGAGTATTCGCCATATCAAGACTTTACAAACTCAATGATCTGTGGTTTTTCTTCATGTTTTGCGTTCTTTGTCGTTCATGAATATAGATGTCAATGATTGCAGTCCAAATCCATGTATGAATGGTGGGACGTGTATTGATGGAGTCAACACCTTCACATGTGGGTGTTTAACTGACTACACAGGAGCTTACTGCCAAACAAGTGGGTATCCCTTTCATTTTCGGTAAACAAACGCAGGTGATTGACATCCAGAATCAATCCACCAATTTCATAAAAAAAATAATAAACAATGAAAATCACATAAAAAGGTTGAAACAAGGGCTTGTATAGACTTTACATGGAAATGGTGAACTACTAAAAACTCCCGGGTTTGAATTGATCCGGCTTCCAATCCGGGTCTAAGGGGGCCTGACCCATTTCCGGTTAACGCTGACCCGGAAGGTGGTTTAACAAAATTAATGAATAAATAAATAATTGACCATAATAATGGGAGAATTTAACTTGGAATCTGCGTCAGTTTGATCCATTTCTGGGTCATTTTGACACGGATTCTGGGTCGTACTAGCCCAGAAATGGGCCAGGCCCCACGTGACCTGGATCTGGGTTCTGACCCGGACGCTTTTAGACTGCAAAATCAGTTATATCTTGCCCTTGTTACCGTTAAACACTTTCTTCTTTTTAATAAAATCCAGAACCGCAGTTGCGACTGGTTGGCGGTTCAGGGCCCAACTCGGGTAGGGTGGAGGTGTATCACGGTGGCCAGTGGGGCACCGTATGTGACGATCGGTGGGACAAGAACGACGCCGACGTCGCCTGTCGTCAAATTGGTTATCCGTATGCGTATCAGTACTGGGGAAGCGCATACTACGGGCAGGGCACGGGGCCGATACACCTAGATGAAACAGGTTGTATCGGTAACGAACGAGCTCTGCATGATTGTCTGCATGCCAACTGGACTATTCATGACTGTTCACATACTGAAGATTCAAGCGTAGAATGTTACATTAACAGTAAGTATGCAATGCAATTCCTACAGTTTGTTCAAACGAGTACAATGCGTGGAATGATCGTAGAAATAAGCACTGAAAACACGAGGATTACCGAGATCCAACTGTCATCTGTGTGTTAGCCCGAACATCTGAGATCACTTCGAGGCTGGTGAATAACGCCAGATACCTGCCAGACCGGATGTTGACAAACGCACCTTTGACCTCCCATCCATTCACACGTCGCGATCGACTATTCGCTTAGTACGTCTCTGCACGTTTATCCAATAAAATCATTGTATCCAATGAAATCGCTGGGCCAGAGCCTGTCCTTGCGGATAAGGACAGGGAAACAGTCTATCTGTGTGTCTGCTCAGTTCGCACGCCCTCTACGTCAGCTGTGGTTATCAGTACCAATGCCCTGCCATGGCAAGATTATGTTTAGATCAACCAATGAGAAACCCGAAAGTTGCCATCCAGCTGAAAATGGCAGCGCCCATGAGTTGCCCTTAAAAATCATAGGTACCTACAAACACAGCAATATTCCTGTGTTCTTTTTCCATACATTGTGAACGAAAACTTCCTGGTGCGGTTTACCTTAGAATTGTCTGCGCTTACCTTGTCCAAGTGCATGATTCTATTTGGGACGTAAGCGCAGAATTCTACGGCAAGCAGTGCTATGGAATTGGGCGCTGGAATGTTATTCATGCTACTTGTAAAGAGTGTGGTGGTACACAATGATCTGCTTATATAGGATTACAACTAAATCATATCGCTCGTCATTGATAGCCCGATGGCACTATATACAACGCCCCAGCGTTTTGACTTTTTGGCGTGGCAACTTTCCGCGACTGACTTTACTCTGCCATGAGTTCAGACTGTTCACATAAGTCACGAGTTGACTTTATGTGTTACTTGTCCAGGACTACCGGTATGTTTGTACGTTGCAGAGGATATACATTTTGAAAATTTGACACTCCAGACAAACTCTTGGTGGCGCACTTTATTGTGAATCGGTATCCCTGCCAATATGCTGGATCATACCAGTGGTGTCCACTTATTTTATGACGTGGTAGCATTACTGTTTATGTATAATGCAAGCAGAGTGTTATGATAGTCCTTCGAACTTAAGTTGAACTTGATTGCAAAATGCTTAAACTCATTAATATTGTATTAGCGACCTCACCAAGTACATAAACGCACATAGGCCTACACGTCACAGCGATCATGTCTTTTAAACTCAATGTTTTACTGTTCTTACACATCAGAAGTGACAAACATCTGGCATTTTTATAATTGTAATATTTCTTTGTTTTTATTCATTTCACATTCTTTGCCTAGATATCGTGCGTCTGGTCGATGGTACCAGCCCAAATGAAGGGCGCGTGGAGGTGTTCTATAGTGGGCTGTGGGGCACAGTTTGCGACGATGGCTGGGGTTTGAATGACGGGCAAGTTGCCTGCAGACAACTCGGCTACCAGTCCGCTTCTGAGGTCTGGCAGGCTGCTCATTTCGGACAGGGAACGGGAAGTATACACCTCGATGATGTAGCATGTACTGGAGTAGAAACAAGCCTTTGGGATTGTACACATGATGCATGGGGAAGTCACAATTGTGGTCATTCTGAAGATGCAAGCGTAAAGTGTAATACCTATTAATTGTGATAATCAAAGTTGCTAACTGTTGTGTAATGCCATGTTAATAAAACTAGTGTACCCTTTTGTGTCAGAACCTCTGTTGTTCCGAAGAAAGGGTGATGGTCCATCACAGACCCCACCTTCACGCGTTGTAAATATTGCTCTCATTTTACTCTCAGTTACTTTATAGTTTGTATACTAATAGAGCTACATTCTTGTTATACTGTATCACATCCCACGTTGAAGGAGATGTGATGTGATGTTCAAAAATGAAATGGCAATGAAAAACTTTACTGACAAATGTATAATTATGCTTCTTCTTATTTATTTAATTTTATTTTTATTTTGTTGAATCATGGCATACGATGTCCTTGACGTCAAAACGCTTCTTGGGTTAAAACGCTACTTGGGTCAAGAAACTATTTGGATCAAGACGCTACTTGGGTCAAGAAGCCACTTTGGCCAAGAGGTTATTTGGGTCAATACGCTACTTGGGTCAAAACGCTACTTGGGTCTAGATACTGCTTGGGTCTACATACAACTTTGGTCTAGATCCTAATTGGGTCTAGATACTGCTTGGGTCTGGATACAGCTTGGGTCAAGACGCCACTTGGGTCAAGACGCTACTTGTTCAAGACCTCTTTTGGTTAAGACGCTTGATTGGTATTATAATGCTATTTGTATGACAGTGTTAGAGTTAATGACATAATAAAAATGACAAGTGCAGTCTATGTTTTGGTTGCAGTTGTTTTCATTTATTATGTGTCTGGTTTATAGTTTATTATTTGTTATAAGAACAAAGTGACGCAATCATGCAACCCTCTTCATTTGATACACTGTGTAACATCAAGTTGCGTTTTAGCGTTTATGCGAAACGAACAGAATATTTTTAGAATTTTGAAAATCGACGCGACAAAAACTAGCCGGGCACGTGTGTTAAAAACATGTTTTAACTTTATTGCATTTTGGCTGGTATTTCTCCAAACAAGACGACACTAAGGCTGAGCAGAAAAGAAGGCAGGCTTGTCAAATTGGTTGGGTTTCTCAAACGAGATAATTGACTATTTGCCGAGATTAATATCGGATGTTTAAAAAAAACGCCCACAAAAAAACGACACAAAGAGTACCGTTACCTCATACTTTATTACCATCAAAACTCTAAATCATCCCGATAGACTCCCAGTCAGCTTTTCTAAATTATACATTAAAGGAAACTTTCTTGGACTCTACCCACCTTCCATTAATAGCCAGAAGACAAAGTGTGTCTAGATTAGAAAATTTACCAAAACGAACGCTTGGCACGTAAAGTATTACTTTAATACAGCCAACAACTTGCAACAAAAGTCAGTGAATTTATTGAGCTCAGGATGAAAATCAACAACCAACGATACAGAATTTACAGTTCGCTCTCTACGGGCAAGACTCAGTGCCGATAATCTGGTCTGGTCTCTCCTATACTTGAAGTGAAGCTAGTCTATACGACAAGCGCCCACATGCAGGCTGGGATTGGCATAACTGCAGTCACAACCAAACGTCATAGCTTGGAATTATCAAGTAATTTTTTTCCCATTGATATTGTACAATTGTACTTAAATTGACACCATTGTGAAACCATTTGTTTTCTATCATAATTTAGTGAATAGTCCGGTAAAGGCAGACAGAATAGAGTTCATAATCTATATTTTATATGTGAGGTTCATGAAACTGTAACTCCAAAGTATCGCAATTGATTCTGAACACAAAGTTGTTAATATGAGTAGAGATATTTAAAGAAATAGTGGGACTGAGGTGTCAGACTGAGGCTCCGGGCTTGAGAATAACAATTTTGAAGGACAAACCAGGAAGAGATCATTTACATACACGCACTTCATATCTGTTTGTTCTCATGTTACAACTCGAATGAGTTTATAAAACTGCCTTCAAACCGACTTTAGTACAGTGTTTGAACGACCTCGTAGTCTACTGACAACTCGGTTATCTCATCATACGCTGCCAATTCCTCAGTGTGAGCAATCTACGATATTAAAGGAGATGGACTCTGGAAACGGTGCCTTAAACTAACCCGGTCGCCCAACTCACAAGGCCGGACGGCCACTTCAAGGTGAGGGCTACACTTAACTGATTTGGGCTGTCGACCTAGATCAACTGTCACCAATCTAGTCGTTGCCTTTTGGGGCTGGAACAGGGTTACCTATGGTGGCCCTGAAGGGACATCGCATATCGCAAACGTGTGCGCATACGTATGCGATGTAGCGAAATTTATCGCGAATATGTGCGCACACGTATGCAATGTCGTGAAACAATTCGCGAACATGTGCGCACACATATGCGATGTCGCGAAATTTATCGCGAATATGTGTATTTTATTGCATACCTTTGTCGCATACCATTCAATAAAATTCCTAATGAACTGGGGAGTTGTAGCAGCTAGTCTGGAATCGAGACGTATATATATAAATAGGGTCTGACTAATTTACCTTCGCGCGCGCACGCTGTTCCTCACGCTTTCCTTTTAGTGAATAACTATTATACTAACCATTGTACCGATGCTCATTTTAGTGAGAATAGTCCAACGATTGTTCACATGGACCTTTTGTGTTGTGATATGATGTTGTACCATCACCATGTGGCTGGCCGGCTAGACATTGCCACACTAAAATGTACCTGCCTGGTACCCAAGCTCCTGCCTTGAAGTATCTTTAGTATACAAAATGGGACCGGGCCACTTGCGTACTCCCTAGGTTACTAACAAATTGCCCGCAAAATGACATCACTCCAAAGGTATGCGACAGAGGTATGCAATAAAATTCACGACATTGCAAATGAATTCGCAAACGAGTGCGCACATATTCGCGAATTGTTTCACGACATTGCACACGTGTGCGCACATATTCGCGAATTGTTTCACGACATTGCACACGTGTGCGCACATATTCGCGAATTGTTTCACGACATTGCACACGTGTGCGCACATTTTCGCGAATTGTTTCACGACATTGCTTACGTGTGCGCACACATTCGCGATAAATTTCGCGACATCGCATACGTATGCGCACACGTTTGCGATATGCGATGTCCCTTCAGGGCCACCATATAGTTACCCCCTTAACAGTCAATCAGGATGCAGGCGAAGGTGTCATCCACTAGGAACCTGGTTGGTAGAGCAGAGTGCACTACCTTCCCAACTTTTTACGAAGCAATTATGGTTGAGTACCTTGCTCAAAGACACAAGTGTCGTTACTGGGATTCAAACCCACACTCTACTGCTGACAACACCAGAACTTGGGTCCGATGAACTAAACCGCTCGGCAACGACACGCCACTTAGCCTTTATCATTATCCTAACCCTTACTTCAACCCTTTTCGTAACCTTTACCCTAACCCTTATCCTAACCCCTGACCCTTACCCTTACCTTTACCCTAGCCCTATCTCTAGCCCTTACCCCTAACCCTTATCCCAACCCTTATCCTAACACTTACCCTATTCCTAACTCTAGCTCTTACCCTAACCCTTATCTTAATCCCTAACCCCTAACCCTTACCCTAGCCCTAGCCCTATCCCTAGCCCTTACCCCAAACCCTTATCCCAACCCTTATCGTAATCCTTACCCTAACCCTTATCCTAACCCCTAACCCTTACCCTAACCTTTATCCTAGCCGTATCCCTAGCCCTTACCCCTAACCCTTATCCCAACCCTTATCCTAAATCTTACCCTAGTCCTAACTCTAGCGCTTACCCTAACCTATTTCATAACCGTTAGCCTAAACCCTACCCTATCCCTAGCGAAAAAATCGCTGAGATCTTTCGAAAGATAGGGGATTCGGAATAAATAGCGGTCACCACTTCAAGTTTGTTTTAAAAAAAAATAAATCCGAAGTGTATTATTCATCTAATAGACGACAGATTAGGTTCATTCAAGATGCCTTGAGCCAGTTCAGTACAAATGCTTGATTAACTCATGACGTTGTTGTATAAACAACGCTCTGGTAAAATACATCAATGTGAATGGACTATTTAACAAGGATGGTTATGACAAGTCCTTGAGCAGCAGCACCGGCTGACAAGTGAATGTTACACTGAGACCAGTTCATATCAGCGATGTAGTAGCACGGGGGTGGCTGCGCACAAACGAAGCAACAGTGCTCAAAGAGGATAGCAAGTTATTGGTTCAGCAAAATAATGTGCTGTGAAACTGTAAATCCTAAAACGACAGTGAACCGGGAAAACTGACTAGAGTCACGGAAGCAGAATCACGCAACCAATCCACTGGGGCACTTAAGGCTGCTTCACATTGCTTGTATCTTTACAGTCTGTTTCAACTGAAAAAGGTGACAGGTTACCAGTAACACTTCAATTTTTTTCAACTGAAAAAGGAGGCAGAAATTACTAACAATTCAAAGTGATTAAACTGAAAAAGGAGACAGGTTACTGATAAAACTTCAAACTATTTTCAACCATGCATGATGTGGCCTCGGTTGTGCGCTTGACAGTAAGCTTATTCGTCATCTTACCAGTACTGCTGGTCGATGGAAAGCAGACGGCTTGGGGGCACCGGGACTTCAAAACAAGGTGTCACTCCGGAGCCAGTCTGAGGGGCCACACCCAGCAGATCTTGAATAATATCAAGTCGAAATCTCGATGTCTGACCCGATGCTTCGCTCATCCCGAGTGTCAGTCCATTAATTACCTCTCTTTGATGAAGGAATGCCACCTTAACAACGCCTCCTCAGTTGACTTGACTGAAGATGAGAAGTCCGTCTACTGTGGGAAAGATGACGGAGAGGTATGGGAGGTGAGTCTTTAAGAAACAGAATTGGGCACCAAGGTGGGAATAATTGACGCTCTCGTATGACATAACAATATGTCGATTAATATAGCATTTATTTTTTTAATTTACATTTCAATCGAGCAATTGATAAAAGAATGTTTATGAAGGAGCACAGATCCCGGACACAAAATTATTTGATCTTTTTTTAATTTTTTGAAAGCAGTTTGTGGGAATGAGCTTGCAGTGGAACATTTGTTTTAAATGTGGCGGAGGGGGGGGGGTAGTCAAAATACACTAATGTCGTGTGCCCCAATATCCTCCTCCTTTCATTGGCTAAGGAATTTTTAACAGCTTGTCAATTTTTAACAGCTTCGTAGAAAGTTAGGGTTAGGGAAAATATCTATATTTTGTACATCCTTATCAAGGGGAGGGGCTCCATTGTACATGCCTAGAGAGTTATGGCTGTAGACAGAGTTGTAGACAGAGCTTAAAGGATAATATTATTACAAATTGACTCAAAATGTACGGAGCTCAGAAAGTGGCATCCGACATGTTGAGATCCTGAGATAAACCACTGCATGATGATGACGTCATAAACGTAAGAAGACGGAACTCATGAATGATTGATCTCGGGACTTCGACATCTTAATGTCACGATGTCAACATTTTTGGGAGACGACATCTTACATTAAGATGTCATCCCGTGATAAACCATCGCAGGATGTTGTCACCAATGTCTGCGAGAACAATTTTTTTTTCAAAGGGGTGCTGTTTTTTTCAAAGACAATTGGCGGGAGCAGAGTGCAAATGGCTTTGGTCAGGGCCACTTAAGTTCCTAAATGCTCTGTCGTACAATCAGAGACACGATTTGGCACATCGGTCTCTCTCTCTCTCTCTCTCTCTTTCTCTCTCTTTTCTCCCCTTTTTTTTGGGGGGGGGCAGAATTATTATTCCTGTAAGCCTAAAATGATTAAACCAAAATGACTTGTTTTCACGAGGCGAAGTCGGGTGAAACGATATTAATTTTGTTCGAGACTCTTGCAGTAAATTACCAAGGCTAGTTGTTTACATGATTTATCGTCCTTTTCGTTAATAGGCTATTGTAATTGAATAACAGAATATGTCAGGTTCAGAAGTGATGAGTCCCAAGGGAACAATATGTTCCTCTCGTTAACGACTACCAGTAATTTTATGGTGATTATTTTTTCTAAGGATGAACACAATAGTTTTTGAAGGCTTATCCCTGGCATCAAATGCTCACTGATCAAGTGCTTTGTCATACGTTTTTTACATTACCATGACGATGAACGAAATTTTAATTAAAGCTAAATAATTTTATCCTTTTTAACATTTTACCAGTCAGGGGGAATTAATAACGATCTACACGATTGCCATTGACTTGACCAACGCGTACTAACGACCAATTAGTTTTATTTTGATGTCCCGTTTTTGCTACAAGCACAAGCATAAGCTGGTGAGAGTTTCCCACCGCATGTTACAGTGTATCGCTTTGGGCGACTGGGCCATCTAGTGGCTAAAAGGTCAGGCCCGCGAGAGTGGGGGTGCTGTGGGTGCTGCAGCACCCCCAACTTTTTGGATAGGGGTGCAGGAATATACTAAAGCACCCGGAGCTGGAATATACTAAAGCACCCAGAGGGACTCAAGCCCGGTCTCGAGTCCATTCTTTGTGGACTTGGACTCGGACCGAAGAGGACTCGGACTCGGTTGGGAGGACTCGGACTCGGACAACAGGACTCGACTTAAGCACTGAAAGCACCCCCTACTTTTAGTAAATATGTGTTTCATGAACGGAAATCTTGGAAAAAGTTAACAATGTGTATAATATACGTGTACCACGTTTTAGTTTTTTTTTATTACAAACAAAATCATATTCGGCACTATAGTGTGCTGGGATGGCCAACATTATCATAAATTGTATGCCCTGTGTGTGTGTGCCTGGTCAGCCGGCCGGCCGGCCCAGACTGTGTGTACATAATCTCCGTAAAAGACATGCGTACGATGCAGGCTTGAACGGGGGTGGCAGGGATTTTCGGTGTAATAGTCGTATTTTTCAAAAGAGGCGGTTTTCTCATGCCTTTGTTTAAAAAAGAACAATCAAACAAGTAAACAAAAAACTTAAACATACATTAAATCACAAATATTTAAAGAACTTACACAATTATAAACATTTAAATCACAAAATAAAAGTGGTATGCAAAAAAAAACCACCCAAAACACATGTTTTCAAAGTTGAGGCCTACATAAAATTAAAATAAATATAAGCCGAAAAAAGGATGTAAATAATTCAACAAATTCCCATTATAATAAGTAAAAAAATTAAGATGCATATTGTTTTGAAGTAACTTTAAAATAAACACATATTTCACAAACAAAAATGATAATACTGCGTACAGAAACTAGTTAAAAATATTAGTAAAAAGCTTAACACGTGCAATTACAATGTAGATTTTTAAAATGGGAAACACTATGAGCGAGGAACACACTACGCGCGCCATACAACACAGTTTCGAAAAACAAACAAGTCAGAATTAAGCGAACAACTCTGAAATAATCGGACAACTCAGAAATAAACGAAAAACTCAGAAGTAAACAAATATTTCAGAAATAAACCAACCTCGGAATTAAACAAACCAATAACACAATAGTTTTTGAACGCTTTTGAAGTTTTTGACATTTTCATGATGATATAAGAAGTTGACATTTAAGCTAAATAATTTCATCGTTATTATCATTTTACAACAAGTCAACTGAGAAGGGGGGAATTAATAATGATCTATAAAAGCCTTTACAAATACTTTGTTCATGCTCATAAAAAAAAATCGCAATAAAAATTACCGGTAGCCGTTAACGAGAGGCACTTATTATTTCCTTGGGACTTATCACTTCTGAGCCTGACATACTATATTTTTCAATGACAATATTAACAAAAGGGACGTTAACTGTACATAAACAACTAGCCCTGGAAATATTTTAAAAGTTGAACCACAATTCTAGTAATTTACTACACGAGTCTCGAAAACTAAAAATCTTTTCAGCAAACTCGAGCGATAGGAATGGGGTCAATACATACCCAGACCACGAAGATTTTTGAACCATAATGGAGTAAGCAATAGGTTGGCTGGGTACCCTGTGGTCACGTTCAAAAGACCGTGCAAGTCTGGCGACAATAAGGTCACCATTGAGCTTCCGGGCACCTTTGAGCCATCAGCTAATGGGAGATTAACGTGGGTACAATTTTAGGTGATTTTTATTTTTGATAAATCACTTGTTTCCACATCAAAATCATTTTGGTGTAATGGCTACATTTTAAACTAACAATTTAATAGGTAAAATTAAAATAAAATCAGGAAACTTATAAAAATGATGAAGCCCTGCTTAACATCCTATCGCTTTTGGCGGCTGGGCGGTCCAGTGGCTACCTTTTACAGGCCCGCGAGAACAAATTTTTGCAAAGGGGTGCTGAGTTTTTTTTAAAGACAACTGACGTGAGCAGAGCGAAAGCCATTTTACTTAATAAATTGTTAGTTCAAAATGTAGCCATTTCACCCCCAAAAAATGTGGGTGTGGCTACCGGCAATTTTTATCCCGATTTGTTCATAAGCATGAACAAAATATTTGTAAAGTCTTTGACGGATCATTATTAATTTCCCCCTTCACAGTTGACTTGTAAAATGTTAATAACGATGAAATTATTTAGCTTGAATGTAAACTTCTTTCATAGTATCACAATGCTGGCCGTCTGACCACACTATACTGCCGAATATGATTTTTTTTTAATAAACAAATTATCAAAAAACATGTTACTCGTATATTATATAAATTGTAAACTTGTTTCCAATATTTCCGTTCATGAAACACATTTACTACAAGTAGGGGTGCTTTCAGTGCTGTAGTCGAGATCTGTTGTCAGAGTCCGAGTCCTCCCAACCGAGTCCGAGTCCTCTTCGGTCCGAGTCCGAGTCCACAAAAAATGGACTCGAAACTGGGCTCGAGTCCCTCAGCACTGGGTGCTTAAGTATACTCCAGCACCCCCATCCAAAAGGTTGGGGGTGCTGCAGCACCCACAGCACCCGCCGCTCTCGCGGGCCCGTGTCATCTTAAGTAGCCTATATGTTGTCATCATTATCATGCAGTAAATTATCTTAGAATCTCAACTTGTAGGATGGAATTTTCAGAGACCGTCGCAACCTAGATGCAACAAGCAGCTTCGAAAAGAGAAAATAGATCATTCGAAAGACCTAAAAACGACCAGTTTGGTAGTAAATTACATAGAAAGTAAAGCCCCCATCCAAGATTACTTCATCGTCCATTGTCCGGTTATCTTTTAGTAAAATGTATATGCTCGTCGCGGTGGATCCTCTTGTTTTTCAAGGAAGGTTAAGTAGGATTGCGATTTTACCACAAAATACAACCCGTTTGCAATACTTCTAAAAAGAAGGGGAAAAAACCCATAAATTTCAATGCAAAATCACAGGTAGAATCGTAGTAAATGCTTACTGAGACAGGAATTTATATACAAGAGCAATGTAGGACTAGGCAGACGTTATTTAGAGTAACAACTTTAATTTTGATTTTGTGTTTTGTTTCAGAGGACCGCCAAGACCAAACTAATCCCAGGTAAGAAAGTACGTTTTGGACTCTGTTTTAAAAACATGTATTATACACAAGCATATAAACATTATTATTAATACAGCAAGAAGAAAACTCAATTGATTATTGATATTAACCAAAAGACCACTGTTTATAATAACAATAATAATAATAATAACTTATAATAATAATAGTATCGACGCGCTCATAATGCTGTTCGGACCTTCCAGTCGGAACAGGTATTGTTTCTCTCAAGGTTAATATTATACATATATATTTTTCATTATAAGCTGTTATTATTGTTAATGTTATTTCCCACCCCCCTCAAAAAAAACTAACAAACAAACAAACAAAACAAATTGACTCAGCACATGACATTTCTGTCTAGAATTTCTGTAAAGATTGTTATTATAATTTATTGTTTACCTTACATCAATGTGTGTTAAGCGTTGTATACTTTCCAGAGCTCTGTAAACAAGAAACAAAAATCTCCAGGCAAATCACTCGGGCGCAAAAATATTCCCGATGAAAAATTAACAAATTGTTCTTTATTATCATTGTTAGCTGTTATTATTGTAAATATTTTCCCCGAAAAAAAACCTATTCTCATTACATGACATTTCTTTCCAGCTTATGTTAGTTTACCCTTATAAGAAAGCTTATGCTTTGATTTAGTCTTGAAATTATCAGTTAGTTCAACTCGTGGCAGTCATTTGAATATTTTATTGGTTAATATTGTTACAATATCTCAAGAAGTGTAAATTAAGAATTTGGAAAATAACAATATAAAACAAAATAGAAACAAATACAAGCAGTCTAGGGAATGCCCAAAGCGAAGTAATCACTATCTAAAAGAGCAATCCCGTAAAAAGGGATATCATTTGAAAACAAAATTTATATCAAAAACACACGGATTATACGCACTTTGTAATAATAGTATGGAAAACATTTAACATTACAGTAAGTAAACCGACATGTTAGACTGCGCGTTCAGTTTCTTTATTGCACTGTCTGTTCATTCACTGTTAACCTTGAGTGGTTTTTTTATTTGGGGTGTTTTGTGTGTGAGTGTGGGGCGTCGGGGGGCGGCGGGGGGTTGGTGGGAGGGGGTAACTAATTGTATGCATCCTTGAAGCTTAACAACAATGCAAATAATTTAACAATGGGCACTGTCGATCTTGCAAGGTAATTACATTTTCAGACTCAATTTTTACTTTTTAATAAACCTGTTAAACACTGTTAAACGATGACCTTAGGAAAGTTTATGTTAATAATGAATCCTAACTGACTCACCGAACTGTTTTTGTGAGTATGTAATTTGGTTGTCCATACTAAAGACATCGTCAACATCAATAAAATAATAAACGCTTATTGTTTTCTTTAATTTTCTAATAACCGTTGCAGTAAAAAAAACTAACGAACTGGAAACTAATTGGTTTAACGTTTAGTCTTTTCTTGGCGGAGATAGGTTCGTTGCGTACACAGTGTATTAGTCCCGTCTACTAGGAAGACATTTCGGCTCTTAAAATTGTAAAGTGGTTTTGTATTCAGAGTTTTGGCCGGTTTGTTATATCGATCTTCCGATGACGCCTCAGAACCTACCGGGCGAAACGTCAAGTACCACCGGCTCTATAAACCCCTTGCATATGACGTCAGAAGACCAAAGAGAAGAGAGCCCTCAATGAGGTCAATGAAGACCCGTTATTTGCAGAGAATATTGTGCACGATTCCATTATTTTTTATTTTTTTTTGGACCTCATCGGTGGCGGCCAACAGCGCCCTCACTAGTGCCACTGACGACATGTCACTAGTTCTGGTGAATTACTGCATAATCTCCTCGCATCGGGATGTACATGCAGGTGACTGCGCAAAATGAATACATAAAGTGGGCTCCTGGTGACGTGTCCCATGTCCATTGCTTGAAGTTTTTCCTTAATTGGTATATTGGCCAAGAGATGGCGTACCGAAAGAATTCCGTAAAACTGAACATACATCCCAGACACGTTTATAAACATAAACGTTGTTTTAATACTGTTTGACCAAGTTACTTTTACTATTACTTTTTACTATTTTTTTTTCACGGGAGTTTTATTCGATTTGTTTCGTTGATTTAGATATCAACGACTGTTTAGCAGCCTCGTGTCTGAACGGAGCAACTTGCAATGACGGAATGTACAGCTTCACATGTACGTGTGTTGCCGGCTACACTGGACATTCTTGTGAAACGGGTGCGTATACCAACTCAAACGGTTCATGAGAGTCGAGCCGAATTTTCAATCGTTCATTTTTAATCGTCTATAAAAAATATATTCTCTTCTTCCCCCTTCAGATTTTAATGAATGTAGTCCCAACCCATGTATGAATGGAGCGACGTGTGCGGAAGGGTTAAACAGCTTTCAGTGTACGTGTGTTGATGGCTACACAGGAACCTCCTGTCAAATAAGTGCGTGGAATCTTTATAATTTTAGAGTTCTATAATGGATAAAGTCAATAACCTAGACTTGTACAAGGTCCTTTGCTCAAACCTGCATTTGCAACTGGTTTTAAAACGGCAGCTGACCAAGCACAGACAACCTGGTATACTGTGTATGTACATCGTACACCACGCGTGAAGGCTTTCATACTATGTGAGGTCGATGCAGTTTTGCAACCTCGTAGAATGAGGCTCAATATAAACCGCAGACCAACAGTTGATTGGGGAGGAAAAAACCAACAAACAACCAACCTGCTGCGTCTTTTTGTTCAATAGGCCTACTTTGAGAAAATTAATGCAAGTAATAATGTGAAAACATTCAAAGTGGCGTCTTGACCCAGGTAGATTCTTGACTGGAAACGCGACTTGACCCAAATTATCTCAATCCAAGTAGTGTGTTGACTCAAGTAGCGTTTTATTATTATTATTTTTAATGATATATCGCCCAACTCACAAGGCCGGACGGCCACTTCAAGGTGAGGGCTACACTTAACAGATATGGGCTGTCGACCCAGATCAACTATCACCAGGGGCACGTTGCCACCTGCTCCTGGGGCTGAAACAGGGTTACCCCCTCCCTTCACAGTCCGTAAGGATGTAGGCAAGGGTATCATCCACTGGGAACCTGGTTGGCAGAGCAGAGTGCACTACTCTCCCAACTTTTTACGAAACATTAGGCGCCTTGCTCAAGACTATCAAATACACTCAACAATCATTTACTAGTTTTCATTATTAGAGTATTAGCTATATCAACACTTTACAAACTCAATGATCTGTGGTTTTTCTTCATGTTTTGCGTTCTTTGTCTTTCCATGATTATAGATGTCAATGATTGCAGTCCAAATCCATGTATGAATGGTGGAACGTGTACTGATGGAGTGAACACCTTCACTTGTGAGTGTTTAACTGACTACACAGGAGCCTCCTGTCAAACAAGTTGGTATCCTTTTCATTTTCGGTAAACAAATGCAGGTGATTGATATCCAAAAACAATTCCACCAATTTAATGAAACATGTTAAAATTAGAATGAAAATCAAATAAAAGATTGAAACAAGGGCTTGTACAGATTTAACATGGTAATGGTGAAATACTAAAAATTCCCGGGTTTGAATTGATCCGGCTTCCAATCCGAGTCTCTGGGTGCCTGACCCATTTCCGGTTAACGCTGACCCGGAAAATGGTTTTGAAAAAAGAATAAATAAATAAATAATTGAATTAAATATAATGGGGGAATTGAATTCGGATTTTGCGTCAGTTTGATCCATTTCTGGGTCATTTTGACACGGATTCTGGGTCGTACAAACCCAGAAATGGGCCAGGCCCCACGTGACCTGGATCTGGGTTCTGACCCGGACGCTTTTAGACTGCAAAATCAGTTATATCTTGCCCTTGTTACCGTCAAACACTTTCTTCTTTTTGATAAGATTTTGTTCCAGTTCCGGTTGACCCGGAAGGAAAGGTAAACATGGGGTCACGGTAACCCAAGTTCAATCTTTAATGCTCAAAGTGTTTAATAACTGAAAACAATTCAAATGAGCTGTGTAGTTCTTGAGATATGGTCCCACTTCCGGTTGACCCAGAAGAAAAGTCAACATTGGGTCACGGTAACGCAAGGCTAATCTTCAATGCCCAAAGGGTCTATAACTGAAACAAATTGGCTATGTAATTCTTGAGATAAATTACTACTTCCGGTTGACCCGGAAGTAAAGGTCAACATGGGGTCAGGGTAACCTTAGGCTAAGGCCGTGTGCGAAACGGCGATTTCGGCTACAGCTAGAGCTAGATCAGCGCGTCTGCCAGTGTTGAAAAATAGGCAGACGCGCGCGATCTAGCCGTAGCTGTAGCCGAAGTCGCCGTACCGGACACGGCCTAATCTCCAATGCCCAAGAAGTCCATAAACTGAAAAAGGTTTGATAATCGGTTGTGTAGTTCTTGAGATATGGTCCCACTTCTGGTTGACCCCGAAGTAAAGGTCAACATTGATAGTCTGGGCAAGGTATGCATAAAGCCCGCCCAATACTTCCTGCGAACGCGAATGCGAAGCGAATATTGACGTCACAAATTCGCAACGAATAATTCGCAGCAGTTAAAATGTGCTCAATTCCCGCGAAACATTCGCTGCGAAAACGGCCCTGTGACGTCAAAATTCTATTCGCATTCGCAGGAGGAAGTATGAACCGGGCTTTAGACGAGGGATTTTCCAAGGTGACTCTCTGTCTCCGCTCCTGTTTGTTCTGGCACTGATGCCCCTGTCGATGATTCTGAGGAAGGTGAGTGCAGGTTATGTAATGAAGAAGGACGGATGTAAGATCATCTGCTTTTTATGGACGATTTAAAGTTGTTTGCAAAGAATGAGGCGGAGATCGATTCTTTGGTGCAGACCGTCAGGATTTTCAGCGATGACATCGGGATGCAGTTCGGTCTGGAGAAATGTGCTTCAATGACAATGAAGAGGGGAAAGAGGGTACATCCCGAACACATCACTCTGCTAGACGGTGCCCAGATGAGGGCTTTGGGTGAGGAAGAGAGTTATCGGTATCTTGGTGTACTTGAATCGGACCATGTCCTTCACGAAGAATCAAAGGTGAGGTTGAGGGCAGAGTATATCAGACGGGTAAAGAAATGTTTGAAGTCGAAACTGAACGGGGGAAACATAGTTAAGGCAATTAACACATGGGCCGTGTCTTTAATGAGGTACAGTGCGGGTATTGTCGAGTGGACTAAGGAAGATCTAGATGTCATGGACAGGAGAACAAGAAAACTGATGACCATGAATGGTATGCTTCATCCGCGGGCGAATGTGAGCAGACTTTATCTTCCGAGGTCAGAGGGCGGTAGGGGGTTGCTAAGTGTGGCAGACAGCGTCAACATCGAGCGCAGGACCTTACATTGTCATATTAGGAGGACTGAGGAGAGCTTGCTGAAAGTTGCGCAGAAGTACACGAAGGCGGGCGAAGTTGGGCCGAAGGAGAACAAGAGGGAAAGGAAAGAGGAAAGACATCAAGATTGGCGAAACAAACCACTTCATGGCCGGTTCTTGAGATGCACTGAAGAAATTGCCAGCAGCAAGTCCTGGAATTGGTTAAAGAGCGGAGAACTTAAGAAGGAAACCGAGGGCTTGATTACTTCGGCGCAAGACCAGTCTCTAAGGACAAATGTAATGAAGGCAAGGATAGAGAAAGCAAACGTCTCTCCTATGTGCAGAATGTGTAATAAGGCGGAGGAGACTGTATTTCATAATTGTCAGTGAATGTAGTATGATGGCCCAGACGGAGTACAAAGGAAGACATGACAAGTTGGCCAAAGTGATTCACTGGGATCTGTGTAAAAAGAATGGTGTCCAAGTGACTGCAAAATGGTACGAGCAATTTCCAGATAAAGTTGCAGAGACCGACCAGGTCAAGATCCTCTGGGACTTTAACATTCAGACTGATCATGTTATAGAACATAGGCGTCCGGATGTTGTAGTCTTAGATAAGACGAAGAAGATGTGTCATCTTATTGACACAGCTGTGCCGGGTGATATAAGGGTCGCTAAGAAGGAGACAGAAAAGATCCAAAAGTACCAAGACCTGGCCAGGGAACTTCGTAAGATTTGGCAGGTGAAGGTGAAAGTAGTCCCTGTGGTGGTTGGAGCACTTGGCACCATTCCGAAAGCACTGGGGAAACATCTAGAGGAAATAGGGACAAATGTGAGGGTAGATCTATTACAGAAGGCGGCGCTTTTGGGAACAGCGAGGATTCTGAGAAAGACCCTGTTGAGATCTAAGGCTACGGGACGTATAATAATAATAAATATATAAAAACAAATAATAATCCTGACGAAAACAACAGCTGTTCCGACTTCTACGTCGGAACAGCTAATAATAACAGATAAAAATCTTGACGAAAACAATAGCTGTTCCGACTCCTACGTCGGAACAGCTAATAAAAACAAATACAAATCTTGACGAAAACAATAGCTGTTCCGACTCCTACGTCGGAACAGCTAATAAAAACAAATACAAATCTTGACGAAAACAATAGCTGTTCCGACTCCTATCTCGGAACAGCTAATAATCCCAACAAAAACAAAACCTGTTCGGACCGCTAAGTCGGAACAGCTAATAATTATATTGCACTTTCTTTCATAGAAGAACTTTGCTTTGAGAACGGACAACCGAATGGTATAAAACAAATTGAAGATAACCATTTTGATGAATGACTTTTTGCATAGTTAATATAATAGCAACGGGCGGATTAATGAAAATGTGAATGCACTGAATGATTTGTTTTAATCGAAGTGATTGATATTCCTCTCCAGGTCTGTTATTTCCGCATGGTGCAGGAGACATATCAGTCGAAAATGGGCTGGACCATTCTTCGGCAGAGATTATAATTCCGGTCCATTTTCCCTTCTTTGGCCAAACTGTTACCTCTGCCTTTGTGAGTGTTCTTTTAGTGTCGTTTTTGAACATATATAAAGAGACATAAATGACTCCCATTTCCCCATATCAGAAGCGAATGGGTGAGGTTTTTATTTAAAGAAGTCTTGTGTGAAACAAATCGACAGTATAACACCTCGCATGGTCAAGGAAGTTTGTCAAACCTATATGATTCTCTCGAATTTAACTCTCATGTTGGTGTGAAATTTCTCACATTTTGCAAAGAGGTATTTCATGATTTTACCTTTTACAAATGTTTAAGTTTTTGAACAAAGGAATCGCTGGAGTCCACTTTTTTAACGACAAATGTTCGGACTCGGGCTGTAAAGGTCTCGGACTTAGACACAGACGCGGACGTGGTGGAATAGGTACCTAAAGTTGTGACTACCTTTGCTAATCGTTGTCCTGAATTTAAAGGTATATAATACCTCTGCAGTTTTTGCTTTTTAGATAATTATGTAAATATATATAAATTTCCCCCTTTTTATTCTCTATCAATACGGCAGGTGAGCACCAATGGCGTCATCTCCTTCGGTCAGGAATTTACCTCGTTTAAACCGAAATCCTTTCCGCTGGCTGGGAACAAATTTATCCTCGCAGTGTTCTGGAGTGATACTGACATACGTGAACACGGAAATGTGACGTACCGTCCATATCTTCGTAACCCTTCCAACGCGGGCATTTTCGGTCGGGCAGAGGCGGTAATCAGACAGGCGTTCGGAAACCAGTCTGATTTCACAGCATCGTGGATGTTTGTAGCTTCTTGGTACAAGGTGCCGTTTTTCGGATCGATGAACAACAACATTGTACGTATAATTTCGTTAATAGTAAAAAGAAACCTAAATACTGAAGAGGTATGTCAGGCGGGCATGACAATGCTTATGAAACTTACATAAAAAAAGGAAGTTCTTGCATTATGCACTCAAATATTTGTAGCAACAATTTTCCGGTAATCGATGCAGTCAGATTGAGCCAAGTGGGCGTGACTTATTGCTAGATGGGCGTCATACTTACTAACCGGATGCAAATTGTAGGACGGCAACAATGATTGTGAATGACCAGATGGGTGATGTTTTGAAGCATACTATAATAAAAACATTAATTTAAAAATTGGAATAAGAATAGTGATGACACTTGTCAATTTTTTTTTTTTTTTTTTAAGCTTCGCACAATAAAAAAAAACTGTTTTGGTTAGGCTTTAAATATTTATTTGACAATTTCTACTTAATACAAAATATACAAACACTAGTTCAACAAGAACAGTAACGTTTGTAACGTAGGTATTCAAGAATTGTGAGAGCTTTTGCTTCTGATTTGGTTTTACTGTGCCATTCAGTGAAATGACAAGTATTTAATAACACTTTAATCAACTATTTGTGTACACCTTTGTGAAGACCAACACCTACCAGGCTGTCATAATCACCGATAGCACGCTGTCATTTGCCATGTATAATTATGAAGAAATAGCATGGACGACAGGAACAAGTTCGGAGGGAGATCGCTACACTGGACTGGGAGGGGATCCTGCACAGGTAAGGACCAACCAAGCTGAGACAAATCAGTGGCATTTGGGGACGGACGAGGAGGTAACCAGACAACTCCAGCGACACAGTCAATACCATTTTAATTCAGATGCTTTAGGAATGCATCCCTGTTTTCTAGTCAGCCTGATGAAAGCGTACATTTTTTCCACCTCAGGATGTTAACACCACTATCTGTCTGGAACAAAACGTGAGTTATATTCCTAAGGTCAAATCTGGCCTTAGTCAACTTAGTTCCCCAGAGTGAGCTTACTCTTAAAAGGGAAGACTTAAACATGTTTAAAAAACGCTATCTCGAAATACTTATTGAATCCTAGGTTGGATATAATGCTGGTGGTGGGACAAACTACTACTCTATACCTGAATCAATGACGGATGCTATTGTCCACATTGACCAACGTTCCAACATCGGCAACAGAGGGCGCTGGCTCTTCCGCATAGACAGAAACCGTAAGCATCCCCCGTTATTATCACAACCAGTGCAATAATTCCATGATGGCTTCTATTCTTACCCGTGTTCCTTTCGTTTTTCCACGGAAGTTGAGGTTTGACTAAAACTAAAGTTTTAATTTACTAAATTTCTACCCCTTTTTTAAGTCATTGTCACCTCCAAATTAATAATAAGTATATAATAATAAATATAACTAGGCATTAGGTGCTTGTGAACAAACACAAAGCTGTTCCGTTTTGTTGTGCTTTGATTAAACCCAAGTTCAACTTCAATGCACAAAAGGTCTATAACTGAAAAGAAATTGAAAATCGGTTGTCTAGTCCTTGAGACATTGTTCCAGTTCCGGTTGACCCGGAAGTAAGGTTAACATAGTCACGGTAACCCAAGTTCAATATTTAATGCTCAAAGGGTTTAATAACTGAAAACAATTCGAATCGGCTGTTTAGTTCTTGAGATGTGGTCCCACTTCCGGTTGACCCGGAAGTAAAGGTTAACATGGGGTCACGGTAACCCAAGTTCAATCTCCAAAGCTCAAGGGGTTTATAACTGAAAAGAAATTGAAAATCGGTTGTGTAGTTCTTGAGATATGGTTCCATTTCCGGTTGACCCACAAGTAAAGGCCAACATAGGGTCACGGTAACCCAAGTTCAATCTTCAATGCTCAAAGGGTCACTATATGAAAAGAAATTAAATCGGCTGTGAAGTTCGTGAGATATTGTCCCACTTTTGGTTGACCCGGAATTTAAGGTCAACACGGGTCACGGTAACCCAAGGCTAATCTTCAATGCACAAAAGGTTTATAACTGAAATTGCTGTGTAGTTCTTGAGATAGAGTCCCACTTCCGGTTGACCCGGAAGTATAGGTCAACATGGGGTCAGGGTAACCAAAGTTCAATCTTTAATGCTCAAAGTATCTATAACTGTAAAGAAATTGAAAATCGGTTGTGTAGTTCTTGAGATGAGGTCCCACTTCCGGTTGACCCGGAAAAACGTCAGCATGAGGTCACGGTTACCAAAGGATAATCAATGCCAGAGGAGTCTAGAACTGAAAAAAAAATCGGTTGTGTGGTTCTTTAGATATGGTCCCACTTCCGGTTGACCCCGAAGTAAAGGTCAACATGGGGTCAAGGAAACCCAAGATCAATCTTCATTGCTCAAAGGGTTTTTAACTCAAAAGAATTTAAGTCGGCTGTGTAGTTCGTGAGAAATGGTCCCACTTCCGGTTGACCCGGAAGTAAAGGTCAACACGGGTCAAGGTAACCCAAGGCTAATTTTCAATGCACAAAAGGTTTATAACTGAAAAAATTTGAAAATCGGGTGCGTAGTTTTTGAGATTTGGTCCCACTTCCAGTTGACCCGGAAGTTCAGGTCAAAATGGGGTCATTGTAACAAAAAGCTAATAAACAATGCCAAGAAGTATACAATTGAACAAAAATGGAATATTGGGTGTGTACTTCCTGAGATATAGTCTAACTTCCTGTTAAACCAGAAGTTAAGGTCAAATTAGGGTCAAGATAACCCAGGGTTAATATTTAACACCCAATGAGTCTATAACTGAAAAAAGGTTGAAGATCAGGACTATGTTTCTTGAGATATGGTCCAACTTCAAGTTGACCCGAAAGTAAAGGTCATCATGGGGTCACGGTAATCCAAGTTTGATCTTCAATGCTTAAAGGGTCTATATCTGAAACAAATTGAAAATTGCTGTGTAGTTCTTGAGGTAAAGTCCCACTTCCGACTGACCCGGAAGTAAAGGTCAACATGACGTCAGGGTAACCCAAGCTTAATCTTTAATGCTCAAAGGATCTATATTGAAAATAAATTGAAAATCAGTTGTGTAGTTCGTGAGATATTGTCCCACTTCCGGTTAACCCGGAAGTAAAGGTCAACATGGGTCACGTTTTCCCAAGGCTAATCGGTAATGCCCAAGGAGTTTATAACTGAAAAAAGTTTGAAAATCGGTTGTGTAGTTTTTGAGATATGTCCCACTTCCGGTTGACCCCGAAGTAAAGGTCAACATGGGGTTACGATTGCCCGAGGCTAATCTTCAATGCCCAAGGAGTCTACAACTGAAAACAAGTTTGAAAATCCGTTGTGTAGTTCTTGAGATATGGTCCCACCTCCGGTTGACCCGGAAGTAAAGGTCAACATGGGGTCAAGGTTACCCAAGGCTAATATCCTTTGCCCAAAAAGTCTTTAACTGAAAAAGTTTGAAAATACGTTGTGTAGTTCTTGAGATATGGTCCCACTTCCGGTTGACCCCGAAGTAAAGGTCAAAATGGGGTCACGATTATCCAAGGCTAATTTCCAATGCCCAAGGAGTCTAGAACTGAAAAAAGTTTGAAAATCGGTTGTGTACTTCTTGAGATATGGTGCTGCAAAGATTAACTAATTAAATATTCAAATGAAGATCACGTGGTTAATTTATTAAGAATTTTATAAAATTTTACATTTAGAGTTAAGCTTATGTTCTAAGCTTAAATTCGATATAGATATAACTCTTCATCTTTACGCTTTAGAATATTAGGCTTAAAGAAAAAACGTGTACAAACGCTATGGGATTTTAGGCGGAAACAGAATAATATTTATTCTGCTTTCTCACGAAAACCCTAAACCTACGTAGGAATTACAAGTACATGTGTTGCTCGTGTACAAATCGAACGGGCTGTGCACAAAGCAATGGGTCCCCTACCGGTTAGGAATCGAATAACAAGGAAATCTCCAACGCCTTGCCGTGATTGCGCAATCAAAATGGCTAGCCATTGTGTCCGATATGTCACTTAATCGTTAATTTATCGTGGAAAAGATTGTACTTTGATTAGTTTTAATGACCAGGAACATCTCTTATTAAAAGCAATTAACTTTCCAAAACAGTTTATGTAATTTAGGACACTAACAATTAACTTGTTTTGAAAATATTATGTTTTTGACTGTCGAAACATTTACACTTACAGCGCCATGTGTTTGGTACACAGAACAAAAACGCGTAATAGACGACGTCATGGTGACGTCGTCTGGCATTTTAGGCCAGCAAACAGTTATACAGTGTCCAACAGTATCCAGGCCCCACGTGACCGTTGAACACTTTCTTCTTTTTAATAAAATCCAGAACCGCAGTTGCGACTGGTTGGCGGTTCAGGGCCCAACTCGGGTAGGGTGGAGGTGTATCACGGTGGCCAGTGGGGCACCGTATGTGACAATTGGTGGGACAAGAAGGACGCCGACGTCGCCTGTCGTCAAATTGGTTATCCGTATGCGTATCAGTATTGGGGAAGCGCATACTACGGGCAGGGCACGGGGCCGATACTCCTAGATGAAACATATTGTAATGGTAGCGAACGAGCTCTGCATGATTGCCCGCATGCCAACTGGACTATTAATGGCTGTTCACATACTGAAGATTCAAGCGTAGAGTGTTACATTAACAGTAAGTATGCATGCAATTCCTGCAGTTTGTTCAAACGAGTGCAATGATCATAGAACATAAATATGTACTGAAAACACGAGGATTGCCGAGATGCAACTTTCGTCTGTGTGTCTGCTCAGTTCACACGCCCTCTACGTCAGCTGTGGTCATCAGTATCAATGCCGTGCCATGGCAAGATTATGTTTAGATCAACCAATGAAAAAGCCAAAAGTTGCGATCCAGCTGAAAGTGACAGCGCCCATGAATTGCCTTTAAACCACATAGATAACTAGAAACACTTCATTCTTCGCGTGTTCTATTTTCTATATAATATGAACGAAAACTTCCTGGTGCTGTTTACCTCAGAATTTTCTGCGCTTACCTTGCCCAAGTGCATGATTTTATATGGGACATCAGCGCAGAATTCTACGGCAAGCAGTGCTATGGAATTAGACGCTGGAATGTTATTCATGCTACTTGTAAAGAGTGTGGTGGTACACAAGGTTCTGCTTATATGAGATTACAATTAAATCATTCTCGTCATTCTCGTCATCGCTCGTCATTGATGACCCGATGGCACTATGAACAACGCCCAAGCGTGAATCAGTATCCTTGCCAATACATTGGATCATACCAGTTTCCACTTATTTTATAATGATGTGGTAGCATTGCTTTTTTATGTACAATGCAAGCAGAGTGATATGATAGTCCTTCGAACTTTTAAGTTGAACTTGATTGCAAAATGCTTAAACTCTATAATATTGTATTAGCGACCTCACCAAGTACATAAACGCGCATATAGGCCTACACGTCACAGCGATCCTGTCTTTTAAACTCAATGTTTTACTGTTCTTACAAATCAGAAGTGACAAACATCTGGCGTTTTTATAATGGTATTATTTCTTCGTTTTTATTAATTTTACATTCTTTGCAAAGATATCGTGCGTCTGGTCAATGGTGCCAGCCCAAATGAGGGTCGCGTGGAGGTGTTTATTAGCGGGCAATGGGGCACAGTTTGCGACCATGGCTGGGATTTGAATGACGGGCATGCTGCCTGCAGACAACTCGGCTACCAGTCCGCTTCTGAGGTCTGGCAGGGTGCTCATTTCGGACAAGGAATGGGAAGTATACACCTCGATGATGTAGCATGTACTGGAGTGGAAACAAGCCTTTGGGATTGTGCAGATGATCCAATAAACATTCATCATTGTGGTCATGAGGAAGATGCTAGCGTAAGGTGTAATATCTATTAATTGCGATCGTTGAAGTTGCTAACTGTTGTGTTATGCCATGTCAATGAAACTATTATACCCTTTTGTGTCAGAACCTCTGTTGTTCCGAAGGAAGGGTGATGGTGATCACAGACCACACCTTAATAACGCGTTGTAAATATTGCTTTCATTTTACTCTCAATTACTTTATAAATTGTATACTAATAGAGCTACATTCTTGCTATATGCTGTATAATCACATCCCACGTTGAAAGAGATGTGATGTGATGTCCAGAAATGAAATGGCAATGAAAAAAATTTTCTGACAAATGTATAATTATGCTTCTTTTTAATCATTTGAATCGTGGCATACGATGTCCTTGGCGTCAAAACGCTGCTTGGGTTAAAACGCTACCTGGGTCAAGAAACTATTTGGATCAAGACGCTACTTGGGTCAAGAAGCCACTTTGGCTAAGAGGTTATTTGGGTCAAAACGCTACTTGGGTATACAGATACTACTTGGGTCTAGATACTGCTTGGGTCTAGTACTACTTGGGTCTAGATACTACTTGGGTCTGGATACAACTTGGGTCAAGACGCCACTTGGGTCAAGACGCTACTTGTTCAAGACCTCTTTTGGTTAAGACGCTTGATTGGTATTATAATGCTATTTGTATGACAGTGTTAGAGTTAATGACGTAATAAAAATGACAAGTGCAGTCTATGTTTTGGTTGCAGTTGTTTTCATTTATTATGTGTCTGGTTTATAGTTTATTATTTGTTATAAGAACAAAGTGACGCAATCATGCACCCCTCTTCATTTGATACACTGTGTAACATCAAGTTGCGTTTATGCGTTTATGCGAAACGAACAGAATATTTTTGGAATTTTGAAAATCGACGCACAAAAACTAGCCGGGCACGTGTGTTAAAAATATTGTTTTAACTTTATTGCATTTTGGCTGGTACCCTATTTCTCCAAACAAGACGGCACTAAGGCTGAGCAGAAAAGAAGACAGGCTTGTCAGATTGGTTGGGTTTCTCAAACGAGATAATTGACTATTTGCCGAAATTAATATTGGATATTAAAAAAAAAACGCCCACAAAAACGACACAAAGAGTACCGTTACCTCATACTTTATTACCATCAAAACTCTACATCATCCCGATAGACTCCCAGTCAGCTTTTCTAAATTAGACATTAATGGAAACTTTCTTGGACTCTACTCACCTTCCATTAATAGCCAGAAGACAAAGTGTGTCTAGATTAGAAAATTTACCAAAACGAACGCTTGGCACGACAAGTATTACTTTACAGTCAACAACTTGCAACAAAAGTCAGTGAATAAATTGATTTTATGATGAAAATCAACAACCAACGATGCAGAATTTACTGTTCGCTCTCTACGGGCAAGACCCTCACTTTTGACCATTTTCCGAGTCAACCTGAAAAACGACCGCTAAATGACTCTTGACGCTTCAATAGGTTTTCAGCAAACAGGGTATCAGACTTTGGGATATTGGAGTCTCGGCCAAGAATTCAGACGTGATATTTGCAAATCATGAAATGGGAAACTTACCATGTTTAGTTCTTTCGATGCTTTGACGAATATTGTTCCAACTCTCGACGTTTCCATCTGAGTCAGTTTCACCTCTCATAACATGCCTCACTTCATTTTATTATTCATGTCCGATTTACTGCTGCAAAATGCCATCACCACAACATTTCGTGATTTATCCGTGTTGTGTATAAATCCCTCCAAAACCTAACTATACATTTGTAGCTTTCCAGTCCGCAGCCCCAATCCGCCATTGTTCGATGAAACGCGGGGTATCGACAGTTTCAACGGGTCTTGACACGCCATCAGATGCAATGGGGAGTCGTCACACTGTCAAGACTTGCGATGTGAATATTTCTCGAAATAACACAGTCTGGTTATGACTTTTTCAGACACACCAAGACGGAAAGAAAACGAAGCAGGTGGAAGAATCGTGGAGAAAAAGTCTGTGCATGTTAAACAGAAAAAGCCTAATAAACAATGGTTTTGTTTCAAGGAATGTACAGTCCAGTACACTGTGTGATCCCAATGCATTGCACTCGGGTTGTCGAGTGGGTTCGAACCACTGTTCAGGTCCTTGCCATTGTGACGCTAAGTGCTTTGCCGCCCTTTGTGTCCCACATTTAGCGGCAGCTGTTATGCAATACCCTTTTATACAGAATCTGCGTCAAGTTTTTGAAAGAGCTTGGGCTTTAATAGCTGCATAACAAAGTCTTGTACAGATAACATCTTGCAAGTTCTTATCAGATGTGTAATTTGAAAGTGAACTCTTACCTCTGTCCTCTGAAATGTTTTAATATTAAACACAAAATGGAAAAGAGCCAGTTTGTTGTTTTGCATTAAAAAAATATTCCAAGCAAGTACCGCCATGACCCAAAGTATTTTTGACCGCGTGAGGGCGTGTGTGAACCAAATTTACGAGAAATGAAACAAGTAAATAAAAATGGATCTAGATTTTTCATTGTTATTATTACTATTATTTCTATTATCATTATTTGTTTGTTTATTTAATCATTGATTCAAGAAAGCGGCATACAAGCAGTAAAATTAATGGAAATCTGTAATTATTGTGTTGCAATGACTTTCGTCGTGGTAAGCGCCCTCATGCGGTCAAGTAATACGGTCAATTGCCAATTAAGCAAAGGACTCGGAAGGACTGGGGACAGTAGGCCCAGATAACAAGTGCTTATCACTGAGTGTCAGGAGTTGCAATCATGTCGTGGAGGTAGCTAGAAGTCCAAACAAGCGGGGCCCAATTTCATGGCTCTGCTTACCGTACGCAAAGAATCGGCACTTATGGAAGCAGGACATTCTTTGCTTACGTCAAGCGTATTTCACCGCGGGTAAGCAGAGAATTGTTGCTGCTGCGCGTGCGTACATCACGTTACTAGGCGAACTCCGCTCACACAGCTAGCGCAGAAATTCGGCGTTTGTACAGTAAGCGGAGAATGGTGGTCGCAAGCGCAGAATTCGGCGGTAAGCAGAGCCATAAAATGTGGCCCCGGTGTGGAGTGACATAGAAGAAGAGGACATGGGAGGGTTGAGGTCACATACTAGCGTAAATATAGTCTGCTTAATTATAATAAAGGATGTTGGTAAAGAGCTGACAAAATAGTCACACACAGTGTTCATGTTTTGTGCTATCAACCATATACATAAAGTTTAAAAACTGAAATTTTTGGCTTAGTCCGTTGTGTGAGTCGGGAGAAAATATTGAAAAAACCATGCACAATTTTCAGCATGTAAACACATTATCCTTACTTTTGGTTGCAACGACCGCAATCATCTGATGGGCCCACTTTCGTTGCTCTGCTTAACGCCGATTTCCGCGCTTACGGTCAATATTCTCCGATTGTAAATTGCAAGCGCCGAATTTCTGTGCTAGCTGTGTATGCAAAGAATGCCTAGTTACGTGGAGTACGCACGCGCACAAGCAAAAATCTCTGCTAACCCATGAAATATGCTTGACGTAAGCGCGGAATTCCCTGCTTCCGCCGTAAGCGCCGATTCTTTGCTTACGGTAAGCAGAGCCGTGCAATTGGGCCCTGTTGCGTTTATTTAGGTTTTCAGATACAGTTTTCTCGAATGCGACAAGTTCATTTCAGTGGAAACCATTTCACAGAAAAATGGCTAATAGTATAAACTTTATAATCAGTCAGCTTTCAGACTAAATAAAACAGTGGTGTGGGTTTTTTTATCCTTGCAAATCCTACAGACAATCATCTTTTTTTCTCAACAATGATTTACATAATCAAAGTTGTAGTTATTGTTGAAAGGGCAATAATTTTGTGTACGTTTTAGTAACAAGTTTTGACAAAATAGTTTTGTTCTGCTTGTCTGACTCAGGGTCGGAGCTAACCTAAAAATCATCATAATATGATGATTTTAGGTCAGCCATGCTATTATTTAGAACATTGCAAAATATAATTTAACGCTAATATTTTTCTTCTTCTTCTTTGTTCTTCTTTTTTTTTCTTTTACTTGATTTTAACACCAACTGATAGTGAATCCTTAACACAATAAATTAACTCTTTAAAAATGATTGACTAAGTTTTATTTTCGTCTTTAGAAATATAAATGCGTTATATACAAACAAAAGAGAATAGTATTGGTTAAAACGAGTTATTTACAGACATGTTCACACTTTTATGCGGTATAAAAACTAAAAAGTAACACCAAGCTGCTTTAAACAAATATTTTGGAAAAGCTCCAAGTTTCAACAGTTTGAAGCTGGATCTTCATAATCTAGGACCAACTTTGGTGATGAAGAAGTCCCCATTGCTCTGTCCATCTGAAATGATGATATACACAACATTATTATTAATTTTACAACATTTAAAGTTGTTTTGAGTGATTTGACTCCGTACGGAACATAATATTTCAGATATGCAAATGTTACTGCACCGTGTGAAACTACACACTCTGAACACTTCCGGGTCAGAGTTGACCAGGATTCCGGGTCACGTGGGGCCTGACCCATTTCTAGATTAGCTTGACAAGGAATCCGTGTTAAACTGACCCAGAAATGAGTCAGAATGCTGCAGAATCCGAGTTAGAACATCGCATTTTATTTAACCCTGGTTATTTAAACCAGTTTATGGGTCAGCCTGACCCAGAAATGAATCAGTCACCCTCAGTCCCGGATTCCGAGTCAGTTTTGACGCGCGAGTTTTTAGAGCGGAGCAGGGGAGCTGTTATGAAACGAGGAAAAGGAGAAATTGTTTTACTTACCGATGTTTCAAGGATGTTCAAGACCGAGGCTGATGCGGGCTCTTCCAGATTCAAAACCCGAGACGGTGCATCGATCCCACCGTTGTTATTTATTGACTCTTGACCTGAGAACTAGAAAAGACAAACAGAAAAATCACGCTGAAGACAGAGCGTTCACAGTTTCCGCTGCTAAGAAATTGGACAATAATATTCCCATACACTGGCTCAATATTGTACAACTTCAGAAACTACATTTTATGCGTTGTGTCTTTTCTCTCTTGTACAACTTGATTTTTCCCCCCTTGTATACAATTTGCTTGTTTCATGGTTTTAACTTTTCAATTCTTAACAGGATCATAATGTAACACAGCCTTTGAGCTGATGTATCCAATATGTTTTAACAAACAAATAAATCAATCAACCAATCAATCTATCAATCAAGCAATTAAATTAATTTACCTCTCTATCGTCCAATATTTCGTCCATTTTAAAGACATCATCTTGACTGAAAGAAAACAAAGTTAATATCTTTGATAAAAATTGTGACGTAAAAACATATTTACAAATTTAACGTTGGAATTAATATAGTATTCCAGCATTCAGCGCATCTGACGACTTGCCTGTAAGACTTGGTAAACTGTACATCAGTGTCATTTTGTTAAGGCCCTCTGTTACCCCGCCCCTTAAAGTTTCGATCCATCAATTTTTCCAATTTGTATTACCTTTGCGAGAGGCTGTGACGACGTCCCTTCCGCCTCTCCTTCGAGTTCATTCTCACGAGAAGTATCGCCATCATTCCAATACCAACCAGGAGAAGGACAGACAAACTGACAGACAGACCAACCACAAGACCGAGCTTGCTGACGTAACCCTCGCACCGTGCACCGGGAAACCAAGCCTCGTTGGTATCCTGACAATCACAGGCTGGTGCCTCGCCTTCGGCCTGGCTACACAGACCGTGGCTGTTGCAGTAGTCGACTGCCTGTTTGCATGGTGACCGGCACAGGATATTGTTGTTGACACACTGAGGGTCTAACGTTTGATTTTCACAGACTGCAAAACCTTCTTCGATATACGTGCATATATCTATGAGATCTGTTCAAAGAATGAAAAACTTGTTCATTATTTCAAAGAAGAGAAGAAAATTACCTCCAACCCTGGGGGAAAAACACAAGGTAGCTTAAACTGGTGTTGTAAAACTTTCACAATCTTGACATTGTTACTTCAAACCTACCCGTTGGAGGCTTGCACGAGGCACATTCCTCTACGTCCAAGCTGCCAATCGACCCACTCGTTACGGCCGGTCCTACCGTCTTCTCATACAACTGAGCTGCTGTCAGTGCTAGGTCCGATGTGGTCATAAGACTGATATCATACACGGCAATGTGGTCAATGATGACGCTTCCCTTCCTACGCAGAGAGAAGAAATCATGGTTGTGAGTACGGGTATACAGATGGCCCATTGTTTACGTGGGGGTGTTTTTTTTTTTTCAGGACTTCCGCCAGAAGGACCTGGGTACGGATAGTCAATAGGCGGTGTCTCATTAAGTTTTGGAACTGTGGATAATTTCTGAAAAAATTATTGTAATATGAAGTAATCTCCTCATAGTGCAGGCGTCATACATACATTGGCAGAAGTATCATTTTGCTGAAAGTACTCTTGGAATCCTGGTCATGACACTTGTATCCTTGAGCAAAACACTTTAACATAATGGCTTCCCATCACCCAAGTGTATAAATGGGACCCTAATAGAGCCGAGACAGTAATAATGTGCTGGATTAACCACTAATTTAAGCAGCTTTGGGTTGCATGCTTTCAGAGGAGTTGAGAAAGTTATAGAGGAATGGTCTAAAAGTATGTCCGATGAACAAGGATGACAATGTTGTAAAGCGCCTTGATCTAGCTACTGGGATATGTGCACTATTTTAAGAACCATTTTTAGAAATTAGGCGTACATAAGCGATGGACCAATCAACTCTTCCACAATAGACCTTATGCATTGACGTCATCCAGCCGCCTTCTTAGAAATAAAACAGTGACGAAACAATCGAGACGCGCAGATTTGTACGCACGGCGCACAGGATTGGCCAATGAGAAACCTCCGTTTGACCTCTAGGCGAGGGCGCCCTACTGAAATGACGTCATGTGCATAAGGTCTATACCAACTTAGATTGATGGGAATCATTTCAGATAATGCAGAAATGAAAACAGACAATGTAGTTTTAACATTCATTTAAAATATGAATTGCTAATTGCGATATCATCACATACACAACGGGAGCATTTCTGGGACGTTGAGACAGAAAACAAATTTAAGTCATAATTATGACTTGCATCTCAAAATTATGACGTAATGTCATAATTGTCTCATGCTAAAATCATATGTTATGTAAGTCTCACGCAAGTTCATAATTATGAGATACAAGTCATACTTAGGACTTGTACAAAGTCCTAATTATGAGGTATAATTCATAATTATGTACTTTTTTTCTCAATGTCCCTATAAAGCTTCCGTAGTCATCAGACACGAATCAGTGCGAATTATTTACCTTAACTTCAGAATCTCAACTCGCATAAATCCTTGAATCTCACCGTAGAATGGTGAAGCCTGTTTGATAAAACATTTTAATTGACAAAATTAAATAAACACTTTACATAAAAAAAGTAAAAACTCCCTTGTCCGAGTCTCGTAATGGGTTTAGAACATAACTATAGCGATTGGATGAAGAACGAACACTTTTTGTTTTAAATCCTTCTTTAAAAAGGAAAGAATTACCATACTTTGGTGTCACGAAAAGGATTTTAAGTAATAGACCACTGGGGAAACGGACTGGGTGAAATTTAAATGATTTGGGTTGGAAGAATTTTGAAATTTGTATCCGAAAGCCAACTTGTTGTAAAGATGGCAGTTGTAGAAAGCATTCTGCGAAGTTATTTCTTCTGAAGTACCCATTGGGTATAAATAAATAATGTTGCAATTTTGAATCTCAGAGGAGTGCCTGCAATCGATTCTGAAAATGTCCGTGGTGTCCGTTTGCACATTGCCCTCCATACGGTCAGAGATGCGGTTGGTACCGGGCACTTCTTCACTTCTGTACCGGGGACTCCTGTATGGCCAAATAAGCTGTAGTCTTCGTTTGCAGTTTTTGCCCGGCCACAAACCACTCTCAAGCTACGTTTGCACAAGCCACTCTCATCGATCTAGTTTACTATATATTTCTGTTATAAGATATTCTGACACGGTGGTAAAAACAACGTATAGGCGCGTATAGACTAAATAGAAAATAATGACATACAATCTTATGAATTGCAAAATCTTAATCTTACAATGTTTAGCCTCAAAGCTCATGATCTCAAATGGGGGGGGGGTGGGGGTAGTACGCCACCATGGTTTTGTGATTGTAAAATGAAACAGCGGCTGGTACACACTCACCTCATCAACGAACAAACTCTTTAGTTCCTCGCAGGGATCTGACTGCTCGGTTTCGTCTGGTCTACAGTCGGTCTCAGACTCCGGCACAGCTATCTCAACCTCCAATATTCTTTCTGCAACTTCTGAATCATATAAAAGTTAAACGTTCACTTGTTTTTGGTTCTTCATTGTTTCATTGTACTTATGAAGAACACAAAAAGCGTTGGGCAGTTAAGCATAATTCAGTGCTTAGACTGTACAGATAGCATTGGTTACTATGTGGCATGCAGTTTTTTGATTGAGCAACATAATTTCTGTCGAAAGAGGTTAATTCCTAAGTGAGGATAAACAATTAAAGTAAAAAGGCTACCTCCTTCTGGGACATCAAAAAGTGGAGGCTCGTCTGCCGGTAAAGAGGAATCCGTTGGCAAGAGCTCTGTTGTTACAGGTGTTGACGTTGCACTTGATGAGGTTGTGGAGACTGCAGTTGGGTCTTTTGTTGACCAGATTGAATATCCTGTGGCAGAACTTTTCGAAGATGAACCATAGTTTATTGATGAGCTCAGAGGTTGTGTTAATCTTTCAGTTGTTGGGCGCTCGGTTGTAAAGCTACCGGTTGAAGAAACTTCAGAGGTAGAACTTTCAGTTGCAGCGTTTTCGGATGTATAAACCTCAGGTGTGTAACTTTTAATTGTTGAGCTTTCGGTTGAAAAAACTTCAGTCGTAGAACTTTCAGTTGTAGAGCTGTCGTATGTAGAGACTTCTGGTGTAGAACTTTTAGTTTTTGAGCTGTCGGTTGAAAAAACTTCAGTGGTAGAGCGTTCCGTTGTAAAGCTTTCGGTTGAAGAAACTTCAGTCGTAGAACTTTCAGTTGTAGAGCTGTCGTATGTAGAGACTTCTGGTGTAGAACTTTTAGTTTTTGAGCTGTCGGTTGAAGAAAGTTCAGTGGTAGAGCGTTCCGTTGTAAAGCTTTTAGTTGAAGAATTTGCAGTCGTAGAGTCAGCAGTTGTAGGGCTTTCGGTTGTAAAAACTTCTGGTGAAGAACTTAATTCGGTTGTTAAGCTTTTGGTTGAAGAAACGTCAGATGTGGAGGGTTTAGTTGTTGAGCTTAAGGCTGAAAAAACCTCTGGTGTAGAGCTATCAGTTGTTGAGCTTAAAGTTGAGGAAACTTCAGTATTAGAGCTTTCGGATGAAGACTCTGGTGTAGAACTTTCAGTTGTGGAACTTTCGGTTGAAGAAACGTCAGATGTTGATGGTTCAGTTGTTGAGCTTACAGTTGAAGAAACTTCTGGTGTAGAGCGCTCAGTTGTTGAGCTTACAGTTGAAGAAACTTCAGTCGAAGAGCGTTCCGTTGTAACGCTTTCAGTTGAAGAAACTTCATTTGTAGAACTTTTGGATGTAGACAATTCTGGTGTAGAACTTTCAGTTGTGGAGCTTTCGGTTGAAGAAACATCAGTCGTAGAACTTTCATTTGTAGAGCTTTCGGATGTAAAAACTTCTGGTGTAGAGCTTTTAGTTGTTGAGCTTTCGGTTGGATAAACATCACTCGTAGAGCGTGCAGTTGTTGAAATTTTGGCGGAAGAAACTTCAGTCGAAGAGCGATCAGTTGTAGCGCTTTCGGTTGAATAAACTGCAGTCGAAGAGCTTTCAGTTGTAGAGCTTTCTGTTGAAGAAACTTCTGTTGTAGAACTTTCAGTTGTAGGGTCTTCAGTTGTTGAAACTACTGGTGTAGAACTTTCAGTTAAGGAGTTTTTAGTCAAAGAGCGATCAGTTGAAGCGCTTTCGGTTGAATAAACTACAGTCGAAGAGCTTTCAGTTGTTGAACTTTCGGTTGAAGAAACCTCAGTCGTAGAGCGTCCAGTTATTGAGCTTTTGGTTGAAGAAACTTCAGTCGTAGAGCGTTCAGTTGTTGAGTTTTCGATTGAAGAAACTTCAGTCGTAGAGTGATGAGTTGTTGAGTTTTCTGTTGTTGAAACTTCTGGTGTAGAACTTTCAGTTAAGGAGTTTTCAGTCGAAGAGTGATCAGTTGTAGAGCTTTCGGTTGGATAAACTGCAGTCGTAGAGCTTTCGGTTGAAGAAACTTCTGTTGTTGAACTTTCAGTTGTTGAACTTTTGGTTGAAGAAAACTCAGGGGTAGAGCGTGCAGTTGTTGAGCTTTTGGTTGAAAGAACTTCAGTTGTAGAACTTTCAGTTGAAGAGCTTTCGGATGTAGAAACTTCTGGTGTTGAACTTTCAGTTGTGGAGCTGTCGGTTGAAGAAACATCAGTCGTAGAGCTTACAGTTGTTAAGCCTTTGGTTGAAGAAACTTCAGTCGTAGAGTGATCAGTTGCAGAACTTTCAGTTGTGGAACTTTCGGTTAAAGAAACGTCAGATGTTGACAGTTCAGATGTCGAGCTTACACTTGAAGAAACTTCAGTCGTAGAGTGATCAGTTGTAGAACTTTCAGTTGTGGAACTTTCGGTTAAAGAAACGTCAGATGTTGACGGTTCAGATGTCGAGCTTACACTTGAAGAAACTTCAGTCGTAGAGCGTTCCGTTGTAACGCTTTCAGTTGAAGAAACTTCATTTGTAGAGCTTTTGGATGTAGACAATTCTGGTGCAGAACTTTCAGTTGTGGAGCTTTCGGTTGAAGAAACATCAGTCGTAGAGCTTTCAGTTGTAGAGCTTTCGGATGTAAAAACTTGTGGTGTAGAGCGTTTAGTTGTTGAGCTTTCGGTTGGGTAAACTTTACTTGTAGAGCGTGCGGTTGTTGAAATTTTGGCGGAAGAAACTTCAGTCATAGAGCGTTCAGTTGTTGAATTTTCGATTGAAGAAACTTCAGTCGTAGAGTAATCAGTTGTAGCGTCTTCAGTTGTTGAAACTACTGGTGTAGAACTTTCAGTTAAGGAGTTTTTAGTCGAAGAGCGATCAGTTGTAGCGCTTTCGGTTGAATAAACTGCAGTCGAAGAGCTTTCAGTTGTTGAACTTTCGGTTGAAGAAACCTCAGTCGTAGAGCGTCCAGTTATTGAGCTTTTGGTTGAAGAAACTTCAGTCGTAGAGCGTTCAGTTTTTGAGTTTTCGATTGAAGAAACTTCAGTCGTAAAGTGATCAGTTGTTAAGTTTTCTGTTGTTGAAACTTCTGGTGTAGAACTTTCAGTTAAGGAGTTTTCAGTCGAAGAGTGATCAGTTGTAGAGCTTTCGGTTGAATAAACTGCAGTCGTAGAGCTTAAAGTTGAAGAAACTTCTGTTGTTGAACTTTCAGTTGTTGAACTTTTGGTTGAAGAAAACTCAGGGGTAGAGCGTGCAGTTGTTGAGCTTTTGGTTGAAAGAACTTCAGTTGTAGAACTTTCAGTTGAAGAGCTTTCGGATGTAGAAACTTCTGGTGTAGAACTTTCAGTTGTGGAGCTTTCGGTTGAAGAAACGACAGTCGTAGAGCTTACAGTTGTTAAGCCTTTGGTTGAAGAAACTTCAGTTGTAGAGTGATCAGTTGTAGAACTTTCAGTTGTGGAACTTTCGGTTAAAGAAACGTCAGATGTTGACAGTTCAGATGTCGAGATTACACTTGAAGAAACTTCAGTCGTAGAGTGATCAGTTGTAGAACTTTCAGTTGTGGAACTTTCGGTTAAAGAAACGTCAGATGTTGACAGTTCAGATGTCGAGCTTACACTTGAAGAAACTTCAGTCGTAGAGTGATTAGTTGTGGAACTTTCAGTTGTGGAACTTTCGGTTAAAGAAACGTCAGATGTTGACGGTTCAGATGTCGAGCTTACACTTGAAGAAACTTCAGTCGTAGAGCGTTCCGTTGTAACGCTTTCAGTTGAAGAAACTTCATTTGTAGAGCTTTTGGATGTAGACAATTCTGGTGCAGAACTTTCAGTTGTGGAGCTTTCGGTTGAAGAAACATCAGTCGTAGAGCTTTCAGTTGTAGAGCTTTCGGATGTAAAAACTTGTGGTGTAGAGCGTTTAGTTGTTGAGCTTTCGGTTGGGTAAACTTTACTTGTAGAGCGTGCGGTTGTTGAAATTTTGGCGGAAGAAACTTCAGTCATAGAGCGTTCAGTTGTTGAATTTTCGATTGAAGAAACTTCAGTCGTAGAGTAATCAGTTGTAGCGTCTTCAGTTGTTGAAACTACTGGTGTAGAACTTTCAGTTAAGGAGTTTTTAGTCGAAGAGCGATCAGTTGTAGCGTTTTCGGTTGAATAAACTGCAGTCGAAGAGCTTTCAGTTGTTGAACTTTCGGTTGAAGAAACCTCAGTCGTAGAGCGTCCAGTTATTGAGCTTTTGGTTGAAGAAACTTCAGTCGTAGAGCGTTCAGTTTTTGAGTTTTCGATTGAAGAAACTTCAGTCGTAAAGTGATCAGTAGTTAAGTTTTCTGTTGTTGAAACTTCTGGTGTAGAACTTTCAGTTAAGGAGTTTTCAGTCGAAGAGTGATCAGTTGTAGAGCTTTCGGTTGAATAAACTGCAGTCGTAGAGCTTAAAGTTGAAGAAACTTCTGTTGTTGAACTTTCAGTTGTTGAACTTTTGGTTGAAGAAAACTCAGGGGTAGAGCGTGCAGTTGTTGAGCTTTTGGTTGAAAGAACTTCAGTTGTAGAACTTTCAGTTGAAGAGCTTTCGGATGTAGAAACTTCTGGTGTAGAACTTTCAGTTGTGGAGCTTTCGGTTGAAGAAACATCAGTCGTAGAGCTTACAGTTGTTAAGACTTTGGTTGAAGAAACTTCAGTTGTAGAGTGATCAGTTGTAGAACTTTCAGTTGTGGAACTTTCGGTTAAAGAAACGTCAGATGTTGACAGTTCAGATGTCGAGACTACACTTGAAGAAACTTCAGTCGTAGAGTGATCAGTTGTAGAACTTTCAGTTGTGGAACTTTCGGTTAAAGAAACGTCAGATGTTGACAATTCAGATGTCGAGCTTACACTTGAAGAAACTTCAGTCGTAGAGTGATCAGTTGTGGAACTTTTAGTTGTGGAACTTTCGGTTAAAGAAACGTCAGATGTTGACGGTTCAGATGTCGAGCTTACACTTGAAGAAACTTCAGTCGTAGAGCGTTCCGTTGTAACGCTTTCAGTTGAAGAAACTTCATTTGTAGAGCTTTTGGATGTAGACAATTCTGGTGCAGAACTTTCAGTTGTGGAGCTTTCGGTTGAAGAAACATCAGTCGTAGAGCTTTCAGTTGTAGAGCTTTCGGATGTAAAAACTTGTGGTGTAGAGCGTTTAGTTGTTGAGCTTTCGGTTGGGTAAACTTTACTTGTAGAGCGTGCGGTTGTTGAAATTTTGGCGGAAGAAACTTCAGTCGTAGAGCGTTCAGTTGTTGAATTTTCGATTGAAGAAACTTCAGTCGTAGAGTAATCAGTTGTAGGGTCTTCAGTTGTTGAAACTACTGGTGTAGAACTTTCAGTTAAGGAGTTTTTAGTCGAAGAGCGATCAGTTGTAGCGCTTTCGGTTGAATAAACTGCAGTCGAAGAGCTTTCAGTTGTTGAACTTTCGGTTGAAGAAACCTCAGTCGTAGAGCGTCCAGTTATTGAGCTTTTGGTTGAAGAAACTTCAGTCGTAGAGCGTTCAGTTTTTGAGTTTTCGATTGAAGAAACTTCAGTCGTAAAGTGATCAGTTGTTAAGTTTTCTGTTGTTGAAACTTCTGGTGTAGAACTTTCAGTTAAGGAGTTTTCAGTCGAAGAGTGATCAGTTGTAGAGCTTTCGGTTGAATAAACTGCAGTCGTAGAGCTTAAAGTTGAAGAAACTTCTGTTGTTGAACTTTCAGTTGTTGAACTTTTGGTTGAAGAAAACTCAGGGGTAGAGCGTGCAGTTGTTGAGCTTTTGGTTGAAAGAACTTCAGTTGTAGAACTTTCAGTTGAAGAGCTTTCGGATGTAGAAACTTCTGGTGTAGAACTTTCAGTTGTGGAGCTTTCGGTTGAAGAAACATCAGTCGTAGAGCTTACAGTTGTTAAGCCTTTGGTTGAAGAAACTTCAGTTGTAGAGTGATCAGTTGTAGAACTTTCAGTTGTGGAACTTTCGGTTAAAGAAACGTCAGATGTTGACAGTTCAGATGTTGAGATTACACTTGAAGAAACTTCAGTCGTAGAGTGATCAGTTGTAGAACTTTCAGTTGTGGAACTTTCGGTTAAAGAAACTTCAGATGTTGACAGTTCAGATGTCGAGCTTACACTTGAAGAAACTTCAGTCGTAGAGTGATCAGTTGTAGAACTTTCAGTTGTGGAACTTTCGGTTAAAGAAACGTCAGATGTTGACGGTTCAGATGTCGAGCTTACACTTGAAGAAACTTCAGTCGTAGAGCGTTCCGTTGTAACGCTTTCAGTTGAAGAAACTTCATTTGTAGAGCTTTTGGATGTAGACAATTCTGGTGTAGAACTTTCAGTTGTGGAGCTTTCGGTTGAAGAAACATCAGTCGTAGAGCTTTCAGTTGTACAGCTTTCGGATGTAAAAACTTGTGGTGTAGAGCGGTTAGTTGTTGAGCTTTCGGTTGGGTAAACTTCACTTGTAGAGCGTGCAGTTGTTGAATTTTCGATTGAAGAAACTTCAGTCGTAGAGTGATCAGTTGTAGGGTCTTCGGTTGTTGAAACTACTGGTGTAGAACTTTCAGTTAAGGAGTTTTCAGTCGAAGAGCGATCAGTTGTAGAGCTTTCGATTGAATAAACTGCAGTCGAAGAGCTTTCAGTTGTAGAGCTTTCGGTTGAAGAAACTTCTATTGTAGATCTCTCAGTTGTTGAACTTTCGGTTGAAGAAACCTCAGTCGTAGAGCGTGCACTTATTGAGCTTTTGGTTGAAGAAACTTCAGACGTAGAGCGTTCAGTTGTTGAGTTTTCGATTGAAGAAACTTCAGTCGTAAAGTGATCAGTTGTTGAGTTTTCTGTTGTTGAAACTACTGGTGTAGAACTTTCAGTTAAGGAGTTTTCAGTCGAAGAGGGATCAGTTGTAGAGCTTTCGGTTGAATAAACTGCAGTCGTAGAGCTTAAAGTTGAAGAAACTTTTGTTGTTGAACTTTCAGTTGTTGAACTTTTGGTTGAAGAAAACTTAGACGTAGAGCGTGCAGTTGTTGAGCTTTTGGTTGAAGAAACCTCAGTAGTAGAGTGATCAGTTGTAGAGCTTTCGATTGTTGAGCCTTTGGTTGAAGAAACTTCAGTCGTAGAGTGATCAGGTGTAGAACTTTCAGATGTGGAACTTTCGGGTAAAGAAACGTCAGATGTTGACGGTTCAGATGTCGAGCTTACACTTGAAGAAACTTCAGTTGTAGAGCGTTCCGTTTTAACGCTCTCAGTTGAAGATACTTCATTTGTAGAGCTTTCTGATGTAGACAATTCTGATGTAGAACTTTCAGTTGTGGAGCTTTCGGTTGAAGAAACATCAGTCGTAGAGCTTTCAGTTGTAGAGCTTTCTGATGTAAAAACTTCTAGTGTAGAGCTTTTAGTTGTTGAGCTATCGGTTGGATAAACTTCACTCGTAGAGCGTGCAGTTGTTGAAATTTTGGCTGAAGAAACTTCAGTCGTAGAGGGTTCAGTTGTTGAATTTTCGATTGAAGAAACTTCAGTTGTAGAGTGATCAGTTGTAGGGTTTTCTGTTGTTGAAACTACTGGTGTAGAACTTTCAGTTAAGGAGTTTTCAGTCGAAGAGTGATCAGTTGTAGAGCTTTCTGTTGAATAAACTGCAGTCGAAGAGCTTTCAGTTGTAGAGCTTTCGGTTGAAGAAACTTCTGTTGTAGAACTTGTTGAGCTTTCGATTGAAGGAACCTCAGTCGTAGAGTGATCAGTTGTTGAGTTTTCTGTAGTTGAAACTTCTGGTGTAGAACTTTCATCTAAAGAGTGTTCAGTCGAAGAGCGATCAGTTGTAGAGCTTTCGGTTGAATAAACTGCAGTCGTAGAGCTTAAAGTTGAAGAAACTTCTGTCGTTAAACTTTCAGTTGTTGAGCTTTTGGTTGAAGAAACTTCAGTTGTAGAACTTTCAGTTGAAGAGCTTTCGGATGTAGAAACTTCTGGTGTAAAATTTTCAGTTGTGGAACTTTCGGTTGAAGAAACGTCAGATGTTGATGGTTCAGTTGTAGAGCTTTTGGTTGAAGAAACATCAGTCGTAGAGCTTACAGTAGTTGAGCCTATGGTTAAAGAAACTTCAGTCGTAGAGTGATCATGTGTAGAGCTTTCAGTTGTGGAACTTTCGGTTAAAGAAACGTCAGATGTTGATGGTTCAGTTGTTGAGCTTACAGTTGAAGAAACTTCAGTTGTAGAACTTTCAGTTGAAGAGATTTCGGATGTTGAAACATCAGTCGTAGAGCTTTCAGTTGTTGAGCCTTTGGTTGAAGAAACTTTAGTCGTAGAGTGATCAGGTGTATAACTTTCAGTTGTGGAACTTTCGGTTGAAGACGCTTCAGATGGTGATGGTTCACTTGTCGAGCTTACATATGAAGAAACTTCAGTCGTAGAGCGTTCCGTTGTAAAGCTTTCAGTCGAAGAAACATTATTTGTAGAGCTTCCGGATGTAGAAAATTCTGGTGTAGAACTTTCAATGGTAGAAAAATCAGTTGTGCTTTCCGATGAATAAACTTCAGTGGTAGAGCGTTCAGTTGTGGAGCTGTCACTTGAAGAGACTTCATTTGTAAAGCGTTCAGTTGTAAATTTTACAGTTGAAGAAACTTCAGTCGTAGAGTTTAAAGAAACTTCAATCGTAGAGTTTAAAGAAACATCAGTCGTAGAGCGTTCCGTTGTAAAGCTTTCAGTTGAAGACTTTTTAGACGCAGTGCGTTCAGTTGTTGAGCTTTCGGTTGAAGAAACTTCAGTTGTAGAAATTTCAGTTGAAGTGCTTTTGGATGTAGAAACTTTTAGTGTAGAGCGTTCAGTTGTGGTGCTTCCGGTTGAAGAAACATCAGTCGTAGAGCTTTCAGTTGTTGAGCCTTTGGTTAAAGACAATTCAGTCGTAGAGTGATCAGATGTAGGGTTTTTGTTTGTTAAGTTTTCTGGTGTAGAACTTTCAGCTAAAGAGTTTTCAGTCGAAGCGCTCTTTGTTGTGGAGATTTCGTCTGAAGAAACATCAGTTGAAAAGCTTTCAGTTTCTGAGCTTTCAGTTGTAGAGCTTTCGGATGTAGAAACTTTCGACGTAGAACTTTCAGTAATAGGTGAGTTTTCTGTTGAAGAATCTTCAGTAGTAGAACGACCATTTTTAATGGTTGCAGTGGAGGAAACTTCGGTCGTAAAGTGTCCCGTTGTAAAGCTTTCAGTAGAAGAGCGATCGGTTGTAGCGCTTTCAGTATAAGAATCTTTAGCCGTAGAACTTTCTGTTTCAGAAACTTCAGTTGTAAAGCTTTCAGTTGTTGGGCTTTCGGTTGAAGAAAGTTCGGTCGAAGAGCTTTTAGTTGTGGAGCTATCGGATGTAGAAGTTTCTGGGGTAGATGTTTCAGTTGTAGAGCTTTCGGTTGAAGAAACTTCTAGTGTTAAGCAAATAATTGTTGTTGTTGAGACGACAGCTCCCGTCGAAGAATCGGCTGTTGAGGAGTCTCTAAGGAAACCGTCCGTTGTTGATGCGTCAAAAGAGGTGTATCCTATCGGTGAATTATCCTCAGATGTAGAGATTCCAGTGGTCCCATTCTGTAACGCAAATAGGGGGGTTTGGGTTTATTTTCCCGGTTTAAAAGTTGTAAGGGCGGGACAGCGAACCCCGTTTCCTACTCAATGTCAAGTGTCTCTTCAACAGTGGTCAAATTCTTCAATCGGTTGACTGTGTATATCATGAGTTTGGCCTCTGAATTTCAAAGTTTCAGTCTTGGAGTTAGTGCTTGTTTTCACTTTATCTTTTTTTTCGAAGGGCGTCCGTGCGTTATAAACACTTTCGAAAAACAAACTACACTCTTTCATGAGGTATAATGCTAAACTGAACCGCTAGAGGGCGCAATCTCTTCAGGTTACAGATAGAATTGAGAAGAGCTCCTATAAGGTTTAATACAACTGTGAAAAGCAAAGGATGATATTTCCATACGTTTTGCATCTTCAAAACACGAAATGACGATTTATGAATTCCAAACAATTATCCTTAGATTACAAATGAATTACTTTTGTTCATATCAACTAAAGAATTGATAGCATTGATGTCGCCTTATTAACCCGTAAGTAGTATGGAAGGCGTATATGACCCTGTTTTTAGAAGGAGGGTCATGACCCTCACTCGTGAGAGTCATGAGGGTCTCCAATCCAGCCTAGACACTGACCGGGTAAATCGATAGATATGTAAGGGAAGTGTGCTGATTTTTTTGTTTGTTATTTATTTATATGAAAAAAAAGATGCTTTGAATAACATTTACATTTTATTTTTGTTTCATCATTTGTTTCCACACCAAAAACATTTTGGTGGAATGGCTACATTTTAAACTAACAATTTAAAAAGTAAAATTTAAATAAAATCAGGAAACCCTGCTCAACATCATATCGCTTTGGGCGGCTGGGCTGTCAAGTGGCTACCTTTTAGCCACTGGACAGCCCAGTCGCCCAAAGCGATACACTGTAACATGCGGTGGGAAACTCTCACCAGCTTATGCTTGTAGAAAAGAAAACGTGCCATTAAAATAAAACTAAAAGGTCATTGGTACGCGTTGGTCAAGTCAATGGCAATCATATTTATCATTATTAATTTCCCCCTTCACAGTTGACCGGTAAAATGGTAATAAGGATGAATTTATTTAGCTTTAATGTAATTTTCGTTCATCGTCATGGTAATGTAAAAAACGTATGACTAAGCAATTAATCAGTGAGCATTTGTTACCAGGGATAAGCCTTCAAAAACTGTTTTGTTCATCCAAATTACCGGTAGCCGTTAACGAGAGGCACATATTGTTCCCTTGGGACTTCTGAACCTGACAAATTATGTTATTCAATGCCAATATTAACGAAAGGGACGATATGATTGTACGTAAACTTGCAAATTTGAACCACGATTTTAGTAATTTACAGCAAAAGCCTCGAAAACTAAATATCTTTTCACCCAACTTCGCCTCGCGAAAATAAGTCATTTGGGGTAATCATTTAGCACATTACACTTATAATAATCCTGCCCCCCCAAAAAAAAAAATAATAATAATAATAATAAATAAATAAATAAATAAATAAATAAATAAATAAATAAATAAATAAATAAATAAATAAATAAATAAATAAATAAATAAATAAATAAATAAATAAATAAATAAATAAAAAAATTAAAAAATTAAAAAATAAATAAATACAAATAAAAAAATACAGATAGATTTATGTGCCAAATCGTGTCTCTGATTGTACGACAGAGCATTTAGGAACTTAAGAGGGGCCCGAACTCTACGCCGTAACGGCTTTGCGCTCTGCTCACGCCAATTGTCTTTGAAAAAACCAGCACCCCTTTGCAAAAATTTGTTTTCGCGGGCCTGGGTAAAGGGCATGGTTTACGTGGGACCCGCAATGACATCTTGGTCTCTTGTACATGAAGTGACGGCAACTGGCATTGGTTACAGACGAACTACAGATGAACTGTTTTTAAGGTAAATTTGGAAGCAAATTCAATGCAACACCAGACATGATCAGGTATAGTATCTGACTTGCTTGTGTACCTAGTCTATCTAAAGAAGACACGTGTAAACAATTTATCTCGAGGATTCTTGATTACCCTACACCGCTCAAAAACTAACTTAATTGGCATTACTATTAAGCATAGACACATTTGCTGCCGTATCGGTGCAACGTAGAAGTCATCGCTATAATTTTTCAACATCAAATTAATAAATATGAATCGTTTAATAACGAGTGTTAGCTTATTGAAAGATACAAAGACACTTCTTGTTTGCGTGTGTGTGTGTATTTAATTCGGTTGTAAATGAGAAAGAATTAGCAGTTGCAAATTGCTTACCAACCAGCAGAAGGATCTACGGTATAAATTCAAATAATAATAATAACAATAACAATACTAATTCGTTTGTACTCACATTTTTGGGGATCGTGTTCGAAATGTTGAGATCACTGATGCAATTATTAAGTTTCCATTCGCTTGATGTGTAGAACAAGGCAACGTTGTTTTTGTTTGTTTGTTTGTTTGTTTGTTTGTTTGGGGTGTTTGTTTGTTTGTTGGGGTGTTTGTGTGTTTGTTTGTTTGTTTGTTTGTTTGTTGGGGTGTTGGGGTGTTTGTTTGTTTGTTTGTTTGTTTTTGTTGGTTTGTGGGGGTGTTTTTTGTTTGTTTTTTGTTGGTTTGTGGGGGTGTTTGTTTGTTTGTTTGTTGGGGTGTTTTGTTGTTTGTTTGGTTGTTTTGGGTTTTTTTATGAAAAAAGCAAACCACACGTTGGTCTTTGGTTGCAAAGTTAGATTGATTTGACACGTGATTGTATGTGGTAAATTAGTATAGCATTATTATTCAGATGACCATTTCCCATGACAAAAATAAGTTACATACAGTTAGGGCAGTATTACTATAATTTCTTTAAGAAATGTAAACCTTAAGAGATAAAGGGGTCGGGGATTAAGTAAAACCATACATGACGGTTTGCGGCGGCATTCCTACCGAACATTTCCAGAAATCTAGGATGGGCTACATTTAATGCACAGCAATGTATTATTATTATTATGTTATCAGTGCAAAAAGACACGACATCAATAAAATGGCTTGGAGTTCTGTCTTTTATGACATAACGTTTTGCATACTGTTCGTGTTGACGCATCCGCTCGGCCACCGATAGCATGTTCGAACACGATCACAACGTAGCATACGACAATAAAACTATGGGACTCGTACATTCTTGACCAAGGGGGTGTTACTAACAGCCGTTGTTTGAATCGAGAAATGTGCATTGTATTTCATTTTTCTTCTAATCATTGTTAACTGACACACTTTAAAAACAACAACAACAAACAAACAAACAAACTTAATGTAATTCTTATTCAAAGCATCTTTTTTCATAAAATAACAAACAAAACAATCAGCACACTTCCCTTACATATCTATCGATTTACCCGGTCACTGTCTAGGCTGGATTGGTGACACTCATGACCCTCACGAGTGAGGGTCATGACCCTCACGACTGAGGGTCATGACCCTCCTTCTAAAAACGGGGTCATGTACGCCTTCCATACTACTCCCGTACCCTTCAAAATTCTTCCATATCCTCTTTGCCGAAATAAATTAGGGCCTCAGCTCAAATAACACTTTTCGTATTATTTCAACTGGGTCAGGCCATCCAATCTTGTAAGTCCAAACAGGCTGGTGTGGAGCGAAATAGGAGAGGAGGATAATGGAGGATTGAGGTCACATATATAAGCAAGAAATACCCAGAAATTAAGGGTTCACAGTCTGCTCAAATGAGGCCCTCTTGTGGTCGTCGTGTGCGGAATTATTTTAAGTAAACAATTTTGTTTTGGCTTACTGGAACTATTTCAGGCGTTGCAGTAGACTCTTCCTCAACCAAACTGTCCTTGAAAATCGACGACGGCATTATCACGTTGTCTTCTAAAAAATAATCAACAACAAATTTCTTAATAATTGCAGTAGTGGTTTAATCTAATCTGGTAGCTCGATTTCTTATCAACGAAATTCATTATGTGTCCTCAACATTGGGTCAATGCTAGAAATTCGTGGTCTTATAAAATTGATAATTAACACGTAATGTGGTGCCTGCTCAGGCAATTAAGGTCGGTGTTTCCGCATCTCCACCGGCTACGAGTGTGCGTAGAGAGGGGGGGGGGCTGTTTTAGTGTTTTTCAATAGATGTATGATGTACAAATCTGGCCGACCTTTTTATGACCGGCACTATTTCTCATCAACAATTAGTTTCGATGGGAAATTGGAACATAGGCTGAACTTTGGACCACTATTACCGTGACACGCCCTCCTCGTGACAGATCAATCATATTATGTGGTCTGAACTAGGGCCTACATTCTGTCTTTAAAATAAACACGAGATACCAACAAATTAGATTTTATGTAATTGCAACATGCATTCACCAGACGTGTGTAGTTGACCACCATGTTCTAGGTCGTGTGGTTTAATGGGAAAAAATTTTAATGGCAAACTTGACTGAATCCTTCTTCGCTTGCCTTCCTTTTGATCTTCCTCGTGACTTTTTAATTTAAAAAAATTGTATGTGAAATTTGAAGAGAGATGAAACAATAAAAAATAATCACAGGTATAATGATTCTCCCGGCCATTTTCAACAAAAAGTTATTCATTTTAACCCCTGGTTCGATACAATATTTCGTTTGAAATAGAATGCTCCGCTGCATGAGCATTCAAACGGGTTTTTTAAAATAGGGTGTAATTGAAGTTCACCAGTTCAGCATTCACTGGTCAAATAAGATCATTCAACTTCGTCAAAGCAAGCAGCAAGAGGTTGATCAAACATTCATTTCTATCTATGAGCAAACATTCTTCAAATATTTGCTTTGCATTCAAAATCGTTTCTATGTTATGTGCTTTCTGATTTGTAGTTGCCTATAATTAGGCAAATTCTGAGGAGAATTCATTTCTACACTTGCGGTATATCCAAGTAGGGCTCAAGAGATTTTGAAGGAAAAGATGGCTGCCCGTGGTCAGTTCAGAAGAGTGAATAATTGACCGGAAAAACCTCCACAGTAAACTACACTGGTTCAACGTGTAGTTTTAAAATCCGAACATCAGTTACGCCCATTATTTCCGCCTTTTCCCTTACGGTGTTTCAACGTTCAAAAGGAATTATTTTCGCCTTGTCCACTACTTCAAACCTGCAATGAATTCAATAGTTAATTTTTACCATGCAGATTACGGAAGGGGAGGCCCCGTAACGGACACGCAATCCATGGTTTCGGTTTTATCTCGTCGGAAACCACAAGTATTCCATGAGGTGATAAACCAACCAAACAGAGTGGGAGATAACCCGAATTTTGTTGAATTAACACTATCAGGAAATGAATTTAATGAGATCAACCTGGGCGTTGACTACCGAGGTCATGAGTCCTATGAATTCTTTGCTGTGTACCTTTGGGTTTATGGCGAAATAAATTCTAAAAATGTCCGATCGTGGGGCCTGACCCTCTTTCAGGGTCAGTATGACCAGGAATCTGGGTCAAAATGACACGGGAATGGGTCAAACTGAGATATACATATATAATAAATCATATTAATTGTCTGCTGTAATAGGCCTATGACCCGAATCAGCGTCCCGTGGGGGCGGGACTCATGGGTCAGTGTGACCCGGAATCTGTGTCAAAATGACCCACTAATTCTAAGGTAGTCAGCATGGTTGATCTAAACTGCTTCGATCAGCCTCCCCATCTCAATTATTCACTCTTCTGAACTGAAAACGAACGGCCGCTCTTTTCGTTTCCTTGTAGTTAACACCAGCTATAAGCGTAGAAATGAATTCTCCTCGGATCTAATGTGCCTTTGTATTATGGGCAACTACGAATCAGAAAGTACCAATATAGAAAAACAAATTTGAATGCAAAAATATTAAGAATTTTTGTTTCTTTGCACAATTGGTGAAATTGAATAGTTGATCAGCCTCTTGCTCCTGGCTTTTTCAAAATCTCTGTGACCTAGTGAATTTGAATGATCTTATTCATTTGATCAGTGAAGCTGTTGAAATTGAATTACACTTTTTACTATTGGAAACTGATGCAATGGAGCATTCATTTTCAAACGAAATTGATTGAGAAGGGTGTTGAAAAAAATGATTTTTTTTTGTTAAAATTGGCCTGGAAAGAAAGTTTTTATTAATGATTAGTACGGAAGCGTTAAAAGGACATCACAATTATGACTTAAATCCATTTACAAGTCATAGTTATGACTTATATACTGATGAGTTTGAGATGGTTCTCATATATTATAAATATAAATTAAGTGGCACATGTCATAATTATGACTATATGCATAAGAGATGTATTAGTCTGACGATTGTTAAGTATGCATCCAAACTTTTTAATTGCCAAGCATTGATGTTCGATGTTTATTAAAAAAGAAAATTGTGCAGCTCCCATTTCATGTTGGATGTAATTTGTTAAATGTAACTTTTTAATAATTTTAGATATGGATTATTATGAATTAAAATGGGTTTTGATGTTTCATGTGATGTATTTGGGGTGTTCCTGTCACATTCAGCCGTTTGGTTGCAGATGTGCTTTGTAATCAACCTGTAATGAATGAAAACTAAAGTGTTTACTAAAATGTTTACTGCAATGTGATCCGAAACGAGAAGCAAACTAATAATGTATGCAAGACCCTGGTCAATCTTCCATCCGTTAATCCAACATGGATCGTCCCGTCAGGGTGTTCGAGAGTCAAACCAACTGCCTGGTTTCATAAAATGCACCCGTACTATGCTAAGATGAAGAACAAGAAGCTGTTCTACTAGCGGTTTCTGTGGAGCTCTTTTGAGTGCAAATGCTGAAATGATTATCAATAAAAAAAACCTAATGGTTGCGTGGATTTCCTTGCAATTCAATGGGTCCAACAATACAACATTGGACAATACTGTGGAACCATAATACAGCAAATATATGGCCAAAAAGACCTACCAATATATGTATATATATATATTTGTTTCTCGTCTTTTTTTATTAAAGGGATCTGGGACTTTTGAGATAGCAGAATTGACCTACAGCGGTTGAAGAACAGGGAGTCATTTGTAAGAAATGTAAATAAAGGAAAGCGACAAAACTGCCGAAGCTGACTAAGTTGCTCATACAAGTTAACTTAAATGATTGTGGTATTATTGCTTAATGTCATTGTTACTCACCAATATGTAGTTTAACTTCGTCCAGCTGTGTGGATTCAAAAGAACCCAACATCACCGAAACAATCAACAGTAAAGCAATAGTTCTCAAACTTCCAGCCATTTTTGACACAAATAAACGAGACCCGGACTTGTCTCATCCTCGCCACAATTTGTATTGCATGCTTCATTCAGCTTTTTTATTATCAGTGATCTATTTCAACAAGTACAGCATTCTTATCTTTATGTGTTTTAAAACTATTCCGATAACCATATTACACATTGTGCTCTATTTAGGATCGAAAAGGAAGAAGCTATCTTTCTAAGGTATGCGTTAAACAAACAAAAGAGGAACGACGTGCAAACAAATCAAAGTGGGGATAATTTCAATTCGGGAGTGATTTTATCAAACTAAGCTTCAACAATCCAGCCAAGTTTAGGACCAGATTGAGAACGGCACCGTGCGAAGATTTTTTAAAAAATAATAACTTCGCAAAAGAGATTTTAAAAAGTTCTTAGCGAAGTGTTGCATAAGTATAATAAATATGGTCGATGCTTAACATTAAAGTTTCGCTGGTAAAACAATTCTACGCCAAACATTGGCCTGCGAGTAATTCGCTTTGCTTTCGAGAAAATCTTGTTCGAGTCCGGTTCCGAATCCGATGGCACCTAAATTGTCTCACAGTTAACAAGTATTAACATTTACAGAGACATACTGACATGATTGTATACCCGTATTGAAAAGTGGGTCAATTATTTTGGAGAGAGAAAAAAGGCCCGTCAAACTTAGACTGGTCCCCTGTCCGCAAGGATAACGACAGGCACTGGTCTTACAGGCTCAATGACTTCGTTGGATAAACTTGCTGTGACGTAGGCTTTCAATTTCTGTGTTATGGTTGGTTCTGCTCCGAGATGACGTAGTTAGTTACCTACAGTTCTGCTGCTGGTGTACATAATGTTGGTAGTATGTTGTTTTATTCACAATGTAATGTGTTAACGCTACATACGAAGTGTGAACCTGAGAACAAAAGAGGTCCACATAATAGAGACTTGAAACACCATGTGGACATGCACGTGTCCACACAGTTTAAAGACGTTTCCTTACGTGTACAGAACAAAGGAACGTCCACAGAGTGACTTCAACACAGGGCTGGGTGTGCACACGTGTGTGTAAGAGGCAAACAACGCGAATCTCCGTCCGTGTGAATTGGGATGCGAGGTTAAAGGTACATCGAACAAGCGGGCGTAGGCCCGTCGTATCTGGCCTTCATTCGCGAGCCTCGAAGTGTGACGTCAGATGTACAGGCTACGTCACACACTGACCAATTATGAGATCAATGAGAAACTTTTGAGAAGATAGCGGGCGTCCCACTCACTGGTCTATTGTTTTTCGTCGCTGAGAACAATGGATGGGGACCGGTGGATGCGACGTCCGCTCTCGTCTCAAAAGTCTCCGATTTTGTTTGAAATTTACATGGAACCTATACGCATCACTTCAGAGTAAGTTTATTCCGTTACGTTTGAGAGACAAAATACATGAAAAGTCAGCGATTCGTGACACTTTCAGACAAAAGTGAAGTCCTCACGTCTTTCTCATCATTTGCTTTTTATTTTCAACTGCTCTTCATTGACTGCTGATTTATAGGCAAAATTGTAATTAAAAAAAAATACTATTCATGTTTACGCAAAGTTACTTACAAATGTTACAGGGTCTGTGTATACGTTTGGTAATCACTCTTAAAATTAATGACAATAAAAACGTACTTGGTTAGAAGTACAGCGGCTTTCGGTAGTATAAAGCATTTTTAGAATCATTTCACTTCAAAGTAATGTGTTATGGAAAAAGATATCAGTTTTTATCCACCAAAACTTGAATCTGAGAAACGTTTCTGTCAGTAACGTTTGTCAGACTGGGTATTCCAATTAAGTTGTTCTTTCTCCCTATGCGGACATAACCGCTCCGGATTTTTGGCGATATCTCAAAAACGCTACCACCTTTTGAAATGAAACTTTCACAGGTTAGTCTTATGGTATATATCTACATTTATATAGGATTAAAAGAATGGAACGGTTCCAAAAACCAAAGAAATACGCTCCCTTTAATAAATAGAAGATAATACATAAGCTAGAAATAATTTTACTGCGTGGATAAAAAACATTATATTGCGCAGCTTACACGTAATATGCAAAAATACTAATCATTCGAATGAATTGCTTTTTACTTTATATACCACTATGAAAATATAATTTTGACAGGAGCACATTCTTTTGTAAAAAAAAAGAAAAGAAAAAAAAGTTATATTTTTCAGTGAAACTTTAAATCGAGCATGGTGGGAACAGATAACTTGTGGTAACACCCTGGTGCTATTGCTAATAGCGGTGTTACTTCAAGTGTATATGTTTCTTATTAAAATATTACTCACAAAGCCTGTCTATAAGCGTCTACTTGAGCATGAAACGTCATTGAGTTATTTTGGGGGGTTTTCTGTTTAAATATTAACTTTTAAAAATGTACAAAATAAGCTATATGTTTTTACACTGTAACCTTTTCACATCCAAGAAGATTCAAAATTAATTGTAAATATCAACATCTTAAAAAGCCACAGGTGGATAAACCTTAAAGCTTGTAGTTCATAAATTATCATAACAATTATTGTTACTACCATTATTATTGTGAATATTTATTTATTTATTTATTTATTTATCTATTTATTTATGTATTTACTTATCTATTTATTTATTACAGGTTTTTTTTTTTTATCACTATTATTATTGTGATACTGGCCGCTCATCTTAAGATGAATCTTAGTGCTTTGTGAGACAGAGCACTGGACCTCACATAGCTGCCAAATAATACGCAAAAATACCACTATGCTCTATGTACGCTACATGAAAGTACTTAACAAATTGTAAAGAATTGTATAAAATAAACATTGCAGTAAGGTCACAATAACTTATAACACACGGGTATGTTACCAAAAGCTCAGTACAACTGGGCCCCGTGGATGTAATAGGGTTGTTAAAATCTAAGCTACGTGGGATCCTCATGTGCTTATGTGATAGGGACAGGTCGCGCTGGACAATTTTTACAGCCCCTTGAGGGCAATTAACTGCACTGCATGCAAAGGAAAAAACAAAAAATATTTTTGAACACAAAATATATTTTTCTAAAATTGTCTGTTCATATCCGTATCGGTTCTGAAAATAGAAGTATTTCATCTTTGTCTGGAATTGGTTGCCTTTATATTGCATTTGGTGCTCAATAATGTGGTGTACACCCCACCCCCGCCCCTTTTGAGGGTTTTAGGGGGTACTTCTGTACAAAAGGAAAAGAGTTTGTTTAAAGTACGGGAACATTTGGGGTGGGGGGGTTACCCTTTGCAACATACCGGGTGTGGTATAGAAATATTACCTCGTGTGACATCGTCTTAACATTGCAAATTTCTTGGAAATTATGGTAGATCAATTATTCTCCCATGCCATCAACCATTAATCAATGTTTTGTGCTGCACTAAAGTTCACTGAATGCAAAGACTAAACCACAAACCGACCACTCTTTGAGACAGACAAAGGTCGGCTGACAATCGCTGGCACGCTCATCCAACTCCGAAACCAATATCCATGCTGATTCAAATCAGAAATAAATATTCTCCTGAAATTAGAAAAAATTATATGTTTGTGAGTTAGAGTTCAAGTATACATTATTTTAATCTGTCGTTGCATTATGATTGTATAAGTACAAAAGCCGCAAACTCGTGATAACAACTAAAAATTACTGTAAAATAATGTATTAGCTGAACTGTTGAAATCTAGGTTTTGATAATTTGTAAGATAAATAAAAAAGAGTTATCTACGTTTTATTTCACTTAACATTCCCCCCCCCCCCACCTTAGTTATTTTTAGTTTTACTCATTATTCTGTATAAGATATATAAATGTGTGTTTGTTTGTTTGTGTGTTTTGTTTTATTTATTCTTCTATTGATTGATTTATTTAATTTTGGGGTTGTTTTGGGGGTTTTCGATTTTTGTTCCCCTTCTTTTTCCCCCCTTTTCTTTTCCTTTTTAGGGGGGTGTGCTTTTCTTTATAAACCAGAACTTTTGTGAATGTTTTTTACTCTCGACTACATCGCAATCCCTTAGACATTACAGGCCAAAATCTTCATAGCTGAATATAGCAGAATAACTTTTCTAATCGCAAAAAAATAATTATGCTTAGCAGATAAAAGTTACCAGCCCGAATACAAAGTGTAACTATCGTTCTTGCGGCTGGTAACCTGCTACAAATTTGCTTAGCGGGTCATAATCTCACCATTGCCTTGCTTTTGGGCGTCGGAGGGCTGTCCTCTTTAACAATAACAGCCGCGGCATCTAACCCACCGGGGCTTGCATGAAAGTCTTCCATACAGAGCTGCACAACGGGGACATCCTGGTTATAACTAGTTATCTGATGATGTATAAACAAAATGCCAGATTACCATTAATATTTCTCATCTACATCATCATGCCGGCGCGATCGTGAGGTAAATTTTATTGAGAAACTGACGGGGAGTTCCCGCTTAGATATGCGCAGAAGTTTAACCTTTGCACCGTGAAGTTAATGTCAAACTCTCCTCTCATAATTGTAAGTCGGGTTTACAACAATATCAGTCAAGTATTTTAATATAAAGAGTTATTGCACTCATTTGTTTTTAGTTACATTCCTATAACTAGGCCTACCTTTGTCCTTTTTTTTTTTTAATACAAAATCCTTACAATTGTTATTTAACATTTTATTATTTCATTAAATTCTTCCCATCAGTGAGTTGTTTACTTTGGGATTATTTATTCGCAGTGTACCTTTAATCGGCGTATCCCGTAACCTATTAACCCATTAATCATTTTGTGTTTACGGTTTGCAATTTCGTTTTGTGGTTTGTCTCTTGTTTTTCAACTGATATGGAGTCAATATGGTCACATTGAAGAAGCTGAAATAGCCTTCATTCGATCGTGAATGATAATATTAATACCTGGTTCTTATATATAGCACACATGTCCTAGTCGCTAGATAAAAAGCGCTTTACAACATTTCTATCCGTGTTCATTGATCACACTTGGACCATTCCTCTAACTTTCTCAACTCCCTGGGGAGCATACAACCCCAAGATGTTACAGCTACTCAACGAACATTGTGTGACAACCGTCCGCACGTTGCAGTATTTTGAGGAGCTGGGGCGGGTTTTAACGGGATATTGGACAAACATCCCGGGCCTGTCATTGCCTCTATAACCAGTGCATCCTCTCTTTAATTTGATATGGAGCTGAAACATGGACACGTTCATCAAAAACGATGTAACATTCTCAACACAATATGGACAGAAGTACATTCAAGATCACGTACAAAGGACAGGAAAAAATGGATAAGGGAAAAGACCAAAGTTCAGGACATCTTAGAAACAGTAAAACAAAACAAAGGAGAAAATGGGGATGGGCAGGACACATAAGCCGCAGAACAGATAACCATTGGAACTCAGCAATCAATCATTGGAACAAACGGAACAGAGGGCACCAGGGAAAATTACAGAGAGACGAGCTGCAACAAAACTGGCGGGCAGACAGTTGGTATCAAGAAGCCCAGCATTTTGAGACATTATGCTCAGGCCTAAAAATCAAAATCATTGGCTTTGACGGAGAGAGGGGGGACTTACCCTTAGTTGACGGCGTCTACTTTCATCGTTGAGATCAACATATTCATTTTCTCCCTCTTCTTTTTTACCGAATGTGTTTATTGGACCGTCATGACCTCCTGTGAAAGCCTGAGATGATTGGAGGAAAAGAACCACCTTAAAATCAAAATCACCTAAAATCAATTATTTTTTCGAAATCCTCGTACTAAAAGTTCCAAGTTATTACAGTGTTGCTCATATTTTAATTTGTGATGTTTGTATTGAAAGCTTATTTCCCTTCCAATCCCCTAAGCTTATAATAAAACACATCATCAAATCGACAAGTGAAAGGTATGATTGTAATGTTACAGGAAAACTGTATCACATGGTGCACGCTGTTAGCATACCGTGACATGGTTTGATGGACCGCTCCGTGCAGGAACCAAACCATCTTCAATTGTATTGCAGTTCAGCATGTAGACTTCCCCGTCGATTTCGTCCCCAGAGAGGAAACTTTGTCCTCTGTCCCTCGGGGTTAAGTTACTGCGATGGATAAAACAATGACAAACAAAGGTTGATTTCAATGATTAACTTAAACCATAACAAGCATTACTGTGAAAAGACACTTTTTCATACAATATTTCCTCTCAATCATTTCATTCATTCATCATTCACAGTTTAATGTTATTTTACAACAATTTCCAAGGCAACTATGGGCTGAATTAGGGGCAAATAATAATAATAATAATAATAAAGACATTTGTAAAGCGCCTAATGCATAAGCCTCTAAGCGCATAAAGAGAACAATAAAATATACAAAGAGTGAAAGAAACAATTACAAATAAGCAGATTACAAATAAGCAGCTTCAAACAAATGTGTTTTTAACAGAGACTTAAAACAGTGTAAAGAACTAGCCTGGCGAATATGCACAGGAAGACCATTCCAAAGAAATGGTGCGGCGTAAGAAAATGATCTGTGGCCATAAAAAATAGAAGAAGCTCTTGTAGATGAAAGCAATGACTGTTGAGATGAACGTAAAGTCCGAGTAGGGGAATAATGGTGAACAAGTTCAGATAAATAAGCAGGAGATTGATTTGAGCTTTGAAAGTTAACAAAAGAATTTTATAAATTGTACGAAACTTAACTGGGAGCCAATGCAATTTCATTAGTACTGGTGTAATATGGTGAGAACGAGGCAAGCAAGAAACGAGGCGAGCGGCAATGTTTTGTACACGTTGAATTTTAGCAAGATCTTTATCAGGGAGTCCATACAGAAGAGAATTGCCGGAATCAAGTCTAGTTGTGACGAAAGCGTGAACAAGACGAAGAGTAGTAGCTTCATCCAGGTAGCGGCGAATCTGTGCTATTTTTCTGATAGCCATGAGAGCTGCTTTGCAAACATTATCAACATGTCTACTCATGCACAATGAAGAATCCATAATTACACCGAGGTTGCGGGCAAATTCAGATGGTTTAATAACAGCCTGGGCAATATGTAAGTTTGGCGGAGAAACCTTTTTTGTGAAACGAGATCTTAAAAATAAGATCTCAGTTTTGGAGTCATTCAGAGCGAGTTTGTTAGACAGAGCCCAAGATTTGACATCTTGAATGCATGATTCAACTTTACCAATGGCAGAAGTGCGATCAGCAGGGGGGGGGGGGGGTTTCAAGTCAAACAGAAAATAACAACAGCAATGATTGAATAATCACAAAATCTAAGCTTCAAAAGAGTTCACAGACAGTTCACAGAAACTTAAAACTAAAGCGTTGAGGATAAAAGTACCTGAGAAAAGAGTGACTGAACAAATAGTTAAATAAATACTAGTAATACAAGAAGGTCAAATTTGTTGCCAACAGGGGTGAAACTCGTGTCTATGTTTATTCGGACATTTGGTGCTCGATTATGGGGCATGGTGGTATCCCCATCGTGTCTTCGTTGTGTTCTGGGAATCTCAGGAATTCTTTAGAAGATTTCAGGGGTGGGGTATAGTTCTGTACAAGTGGAAAAGAGTGTGTTAAAGTATGGGTACATGGGGGTACCCTCTGCCCCCCCCCCCGTATCGGGCGTTGTATATTTTATTGAGGCTGGTAAAGAATAGTCTGGCACCGTGATACACTGCAAAACGGGGCTTTTAAAATTGACACAATGGGTGTTGTCACTTAAAGATACAAACAAAAAGAATCAAAATTTACACCATATGCCATAACAATAACATTGGTATTATTTTAACACCATATTGTTTAATTTGATGCTCTTTTCGGTGTATATATATATGTGACCAAAGACCAAGATGACAGTTTTAAGACCTCAATTTACATGACATGAGGAAATAAATGTTTTTGGTTTTGTTTTGGTTTTTTTTCTTTTTTCGTGCTAGGAGTCAGATTAATGGTTCGATTACCACGTCACTCGTTGAGTCGTTGCTCATAACATTAATTGATTGAATGCACATTATTTTATATGAAATACAACGTATTTTAGTGAGTATTTTTGCGAGACATTAGGCCTTTCATCCTACCTGTTTTGACATCTTCTGCAGCATAGATACAACACAATGGCAACCACGATGATCAGAAAACCAGCACCGAAACAAGCCCCCACGATGACCCAGATTTTATCGACGTACACCTCACATCTAAGGCCGCTGTACCACCTCTCTGTTGTGTCCACGCACTGACAGACTGGTTCCGCATTGCTTGCCTGGCTGCAGACTCCACGTTCATTGCAGTAGTCTGGTGTGCCTTTACATGGCGATCTGCATATGACGTAACCATTGACGCACTGTGGCTGGAGGAAGTTGTCAGCGCAGGTTGCTAGACCTTGGCTTATTAACGAGCAGAAGTTGGATATATCTGCCATTTAAAAACACAGAGGTAACAATAAAATATTCATGTATACAGCATGATAACGTATAGTACATTGCTATTTGTTTGACCTTTTGAAGTAGTCAAACTAACAGGTAAACAACGTAAATTACATATTCACACAGAAAACATTTATTCGAAGACTAGGTTTAGAAACAGTAATTAAACGCTACCCGCCGGTTACAATACAATAACTTCGTGAATATTTATCAATAGTAAGTCAGTGGCCTGGTTGTTATAAAGTCAACAGTAAACAAATGAGCGTCTGGCAGAAGGATTGCATTTACGACAACTTAATCCCCAATAAACTTTACACGGTGACCGCATTTTACTTTCTAATGGGAAACACAAACCTGAACAGGATATTTTAACATAATATCGTCGATCTTATTAGGGTACTAACCTTTTGATAGAAATGGAAAGCAAACGTAAAACATGCATTATACGTTACTTTGGATTTGATTGACATTTTAAATTTCATACAAAATGTCTTGGGTACACGACAACAAAATAATTCATACATTGGCTGAGTTTGTCTGGACACGGCCAGCCTCGTTCCCAGGGATGATCGATCTCGCCGCGCCATTTTTCCCCAGCAAGGCATGCTGGGGGAAAATGTCCATGGTAGCGAGGCTGGGACACGGCAACCGACCATGGATAGGAGGAACATGACGTTGCATTGGGTGCACGATATGTGGCATGGTGTACCCCCCCCCCTTCCTATTGTGACTTCATTGTGTTCTGGGAATCTCAGGAATTCCTTAGAGGATTTTCGGGGGGGTGGATTTCTGTAAAAGAGGAAGTATATGAGACCACTTGGGGCACACACTCTGACACAATATATCGGGCATGGTGTATAACGTTATCTTGTCGAATGGAAGGTAAAAACCTATGGTATAATACAGACTACCTAAGGTTAATGGGAAATGTATGAATCAAGACTTGTCAATTTTGGTGCTGTGGGAACCAACACATGGAAAGAGAAGCAAAGGAAGGCCAAACAAAACATACAGAAACCAGCTATGTGACGACTCCAACCGGATCTGTGAGGTCAAGGGCAACTGCATGCTGGACAAGTACATTTGGAAAGCCGTCACATATATACATTGGAATCCATTGGAATGATTGAATGAATGAAGGCTGATACTTTATTTAAAAGAAACAAATCGACGTGTTGTTTACAAATGGGCGTTGGCACGCATCGACATTGCATGGACCTTGAACAAACAGCACGACTGCAAAAATAATGTTAAACTTGCATTCATCTGTCAGGGTGACGCATGAAACATTTTACATTTTCCGATATTTAACTTCTGGCTTCTTTAATTCTATTACAGATTAAACAAGTTTTTACAAATATTGTGTGAACCTGCTTGCACATGTGCGATAGAATAATAATCAAAAATAAAGTTACAATTCTTAAGAGATGAAGCCTTGAAATAAACCAATTCGTTATTGTCAGTATCGCTCTAAGCCTTTTTGAGGTATGAGTGGACACACTATTAGGAATGTAAAGTGTGGGTTGGGTGTAGAACTTCACAGACAAATTTACCCATAACCAAATAGTGACGTAGTGTTCACCATACCTCAAAATGGCTTAAATCTCTTCAAAAAGAGATAAACTTTACACAGATACCCTCAAAGGGAAGGTATGCGTTTGGTAATCCCTCTAAAAATTAATTGCAATAAAATCTTACTTGGTTCAGCAGCTTTTGATAAAGCATTTTGAGAATCATTTTACTTCGAAGTAATTTGGTCATGGAAAAGGATATCAGTTTTTATCCCACAAAAAAATAATAATAAATAAATAAATAAATAAATAAATAAATAAATAAATAAATAACTGGCTTGTCATTTGCGATCATCAAAGCAAAACTGTTCCTATTTGTGAAACTAATGTGAAGTCTAATTATATGAACTGCATTATGCGTAAATTTGTTTCTCCCTAGGTACAAGTAAAATGGACAAATATTTTTCACCTAGGACAAGATTTACTTTGGTCTTCAGTTTGGATGAGTAATTGGGAAAATGGGTTGTTGGATCCGGATGACAAACAGTTTATGTATAAACTTAGACATAGAATTCTACCCACTAAAGACGTGTTGCTGAAAATTGGTGTTGTTAAAGAACTAACATGCCCGCTTTGTAACGTTGAAAATGAAACTTACGAACATATCTTTATTTATTGTACTCACACATTGGATGCTTGGATCTTTGTGGAAAGACTGCTTAGAAAATATACTGGTAACAAACATTATTACTTAAACGACTCTAACAGAATTCTTGGATATGATTTGGAACCAGTTCAGGCTATTGTCGTAGCTAAACTGCTCAGGCTGATCTGGAATATACGATGCAAAAAGGTGTTCAACAGTTATTCCAGACCAGCAGAAATTGACATCATCATTCAGTTAAAAAGATCCTTGAAATACTTTCTGCGTATGGAAAAGACCAGATTGAGACCAGACTCTTTCGAAACTATTTACACTAGAAATAATGCGTTGTGTTTCACCATTAATGATGATGTCAAGTTTGATTACTAATTGCATTTTTCACTAAAGGCCGTCACCATGTTTTTTTTTTTTTTTTCCTGAAGTAATTTCAACCCATTGTTTTTCCCGAACACCGTGATTATGTCACGCTAAAATGTATATATAAATATATATGTTATTTTATATTTTGTGTGTATGTTATCAATTTGTTTTTGTATTACCTCCCGTAGCTCATTGTATCTGTTATATGATAGCAGTATTTATTGGAGCGCTTATAAGTGTGTTTTATTTGATGTATGTTGATGCTGATGTTGTTGTTGAATAAACGGAGTCAAGAGAAAAAAAATACATACATACATACATACATACATACATACATACATATACATACATACATACATACATACATACATACATACACTGATCAATTTATTGCTATCTATGTGAGGACTTTCCTTTGTCCCTCTAACTTAACACTCTCCATAGACTTAGCGCTTGAAAAAATGTGAGGACACAAAAATACAAAGGATTCCAATGTGAGGACAGCATTGTCCCTTTTGTATTCCTCTGTTCTACTGTCCCCACTCTTATGGTATTACCATTACATACATACATACATACATACATACATACATACATACATACATACATGTATCAATTTATTGCTATCTATGTGAGGACTTTCCTTTGTCCCTCTAACTTAACACTCTCCATAGACTTAGCGCATGAAAAAATGTGAGGACACAAAAATACAAAGGATTCCAATGTGAGGACAGCATTGTCCCTTTTGTATTCCTTTGTTCTACTGTCCCCACTCTTATGGTATTACCATTACATACATACATACATACATACATACATACATACATGTATCAATTTATTGCTATCTATGTGAGGACTTTCCTTTGTCCCTCTAACTTAACACTCTCCATAGACTTAGCGCATGAAAAAATGTGAGGACACAAAAATACAAAGGATTCCAATGTGAGGACAGCATTGTCCCTTTTGTATTCCTTTGTTCTACTGTCCCCACTCTTATGGTATTACCATTACATACATACATACATACATACATACATACATACATACATACATACATACACTGATCAATTTATTGCTATCTATGTGAGGACTTTCCTTTGTCCCTCTAACTTAACACTCTCCATAGACTTAGCGCTTGAAAAAATGTGAGGACACAAAAATACAAAGGATTCCAATGTGAGGACAGCATTGTCCCTTTTGTATTCCTTTGTTCTACTGTCCCCACTCTTATGGTATTACCATTACATACATACATACATACATACATACATACATACATACATACATACATACATACATACATACATACATACATACATACATACATACATACATACATACATACATACATACATACATACATACATACATACATACATACATACATACATACATACATACATACATACATACATACATACATACATACATACATACATACATACATACATACATACATACATACATACATACATACATACATACATACATACATACATACATACATACATACATACATACATACATACATACATACATACATACATACATACATACATACATACATACATACATACATACATACATACATACATACATACATACATACATACATACATACATACATACATACATACATACATACATACATACATACATACATACATACATACATACATACATACATACATACATACATACATACATACATACATACATACATACATACATACATACATACATACATACATACATACATACATACATACATACATACATACATACATACATACATACATACATACATACATACATACATACATACATACATACATACATACATACATACATACATACATACATACATACATACATACATACATACATACATACATACATACATACATACATACATACATACATACATACATACATACATACATACATACATACATACATACATACATACATACATACATACATACATACATACATACATACATACATACATACATACATACATACATACATACATACATACATACATACATACATACATACATACATACATACATACATACATACATACATACATACATACATACATACATACATACATACATACATACATACATACATACATACATACATACATACATACATACATACATACATACATACATACATACATACATACATACATACATACATACATACATACATACATACATACATACATACATACATACATACATACATACATACATACATACATACATACATACATACATACATACATACATACATACATACATACATACATACATACATACATACATACATACATACATACATACATACATACATACATACATACATACATACATACATACATACATACATACATACATACATACATACATACATACATACATACATACATACATACATACATACATACATACATACATACATACATACATACATACATACATACATACATACATACATACATACATACATACATACATACATACATACATACATACATACATACATACATACATACATACATACATACATACATACATACATACATACATACATACATACATACATACATACATACATACATACATACATACATACATACATACATACATACATACATACATACATACATACATACATACATACATACATACATACATAAATAAATAAATAAATAAATAAATAAATAAATAAATAAATAAATAAATAAATAAATAAATAAATAAATAAATAAATAAATAAATAAATAAATAAAAACATTAATAAAAATTGAATCTGAGAAATGTTACTCAGAAACGTTTCTCAGATTGTGTATTCCAATTACGGATCTTTCTTCCTGTGTGAACATAACCACTCCGGATTTTCGTCGATAACTCAAAAAGCGCTACCACCTTTTGAAATGAAATTCTCACAGGTTAGTTTTATTGTATATCCACATTTACATAGGATCAAAACAATCGAACGGTTCCAAAAACCAAGGTATACATTCCCTTTAAGATTTAACGGATACCTTACGTTCTTTTAAACAAGCAAAAAAAAACCTGTCTTACCTTCTGGACGATTGCAGTTTGTGCATTCCACCACCGTTAAGTTGCCAAGCTTTCCGTCAGTAACCGCTTGGCCCACTGTGCGGTTAAACACCAGCTCTCCCGTCAGGCTTTGGTCTTCCGGTGTCATGGCGGTAAAGTTGTACACGGCGTTGTGCCTGATAATAACACTGCCTTTGCTGTTGACAAGAAGAGAGAGAGAGAAAAACAGACAATGCTGTTGGTCATTATTCGTTATAATCCTTCGTAAACGGCTGATGTGGGGTTTTGGGGTGGGGCCGTCTTCTTCTTTTTTCTTCTTTTTTTCTTTGTTTCCTTTTTTTCATCTCTATAAAGATCAATTGAATTGAATTGAATTAAATCGAATTGAACTGAATTTAATTTAATTTAATTTTAATTTAATTGAGTTGAAGTGAATTGAATTGAATCGAATCGAATCGAATCGAATTTAATTTAATTTAATCGGTTTAATTAGAAAAATTCAATAGTGGTCAAGGACTTTTATGATATGAAAACCAGATTATAAAAAAAGAGAATACAATGCAATGTGAAATATCAACTTTTGCAGACACTGCTAAAAACAATGCAACCCTCATGTTCCATGTTTAATGTATGTATACAAGTCTTGTGAATGCGGGCTCATTTTTAATGTGCTGCTATTCAATGAAATAGAGTTATACTTGAGGATTTTTTTTTTTAGATTATTAAGATTAATATTTAACCTGTTTAAAAATGTCAACATGACTTAACAAATATCGCTCAAACAGCCATCGAAATGGACTGTCATCGTTATTCAACACTAGAGAGCGATGGACAGAACCTGAGTAGGGTCTGTAATGTATTAGCTTTTTTGAAATACTGTGGATTCTCTGGGAGTGTTGTTTGGTGTGGGTGTATACAAACAAATTACCCCCAACCTAAAAGTGTCCACCATATTTCAAAATGGCTTATTGGACCTATGTCCGGGTCAAGATGACCTGGAGGCCGAGTCAAACACACGCACACACACTACTCAGACCCAGGTCTCGGGTCATGTTGACCCCTAAGCGGGTCACACTGAACGTGAAATGAGTACGGCCGGCCCATACGGCCATGCTTTATCTTCAGATTTAGATGTGAGAGAACCTCAAATAGGGTTAACTCGTGCAATCAGGAAGGGACTGAAACACAATCCGCGTACGGTCTGGACTCTGAGGTGGGATTTGAACCTGGGTCCACAGAGGTGAATGGCAGGGAAAGACACCACTGATCAAGCCCGATCTCCTTTAATGCACACAAACACACGGGCTCAGCACGGCTTTACCTACCGGTAACCTTGTTACAAAATTGACTGGTTTGATATTTTGGAAAATTTTGATATTATTTTTGCTTAACCGTTTGTATACCTTCCCTTTAACGGCCGTCAGTTATGCATCGAGTGTAAAGTGCCTTGAACGTTGACGTACGTATTTTGTATTACCATAACCGAAACAGTAATATGGGGACAATCAAATGCACTAAACCACAATTGAATTATACTCCACTAGTCTTTGGAATGAAAAAAAAAAAAAAAAAAAACATTTGTTTTTTCCTCACCTCAGTCGAAGTACATCAACTCGTAAGAATCCGTCGATGAGGCTGTATAAAGCCTTAACCTAAAGGAGAAAGAATTTATAGATTTGTGTTTACTTGTTTGTGATTGGGGTGTTTGTTTGTTTGTTTGTTTGTGTCTTTACTTCCATTCATATTATTCATGCACTGATTAGTGAATCTAAACTAAACAATACATGTTAACAAAAGATGAAACACAAATAACAGTATATGAATTGGGGTGTCATACTGAGACGGACTGGCCTTCTTTGGTAGAAGCACCCAGAACTGCTGGCAGCAACTACATAAACATGTAGATAATATTTTCAACATGGAAAAAGTACATAGGCCCTAATAGTCCAGTGGAAGCAAATTAAGAGCACAATCAAATAATTAGTAATATTCATACCACTAGTGATATTAAAATAGCTCAGTTATGATACCCGTATTTGTCTCATCATGTAAAACGACGCATATTGTTATCTCAACCATCAGACAACATTTATCAGCATTCCTACATGGACAATTTAGATAATATTTGTTATTGATTTTGATGTATACGGAATAAAGTCGTCGTGTAAGGAAGAACGGCGTATGGCTCTACGTGCTTCTATGGCTTCTTCCTGGCAAAATACTTTTTTTCCAGTAACAAAAGGTCGTAAGCAATGAAGTGGCTAGACACAACAATTATGACATTACTGTTAAAATTTTGTTACTAAAATTACCCCCTAAGACAGGTTTTCTAATTCCAAAAATGCAGAAATTATCCTTCCTATAATGACTTATAAATGCAATACATTTTCACGCTCAAGTTTTCTTGAGACACAGCTCTCTACGGTTAAAGTTTTCGTTACGTCATTCTTCCGGACACTCAACGAAGAGCTCAAAACAGCTTTAAAAACATTCGATCTGCTATCACCAATTACAAATTAAAGGAAAATCAATATGCTGAGCCTGGAAATAGCTATAAGTTCAGTCTGCATATTTAAATGTTTAAATTGATCTGGAATGGGGGGATGGGGTATCCAGCTATCGGCCTTTTCGTAAAGGACATGTCGACAGCGTTCCTTTAACTGGGCACCAATTTCGCTCGCTCTATCAATCTATTGGGGAGCCTTCGTAAAAAATCAATTTAAAGCTCTTTTTTTCAGTTTCCCTCATTGGTTGTCATTTTTTGATCGAGTAACAGCAGGATTAATGTGGAAATTAAAAGAACAGCAATGGATAGAGAGGACAGGAATCTGCAGGAGGACGGCCTACCTCCATGCACTCGATGAACACAGTCTAAATGCAAAGTAATGACCTACAAAATATTACAATAGCGAAGCGTTATGATCAAAACATCAGTTCCGCAAGACAGGAGGATTATTTGACTTGAACAATTTAGGACGTGGCTTTGGTAAAAAATGTATTTATTCATTAAAGCCTATTTATTATACTCGGTAGCCCATTCAATCACGGTTGCTTGTCAAGGGGCTGTGTTGAATAAACACAACTGGCATTTTATTTTACAATACACAAAAGTATTAACTGAAGTCGTATGATAAAACGAATTTGAAAGCAAACTACATCAGTTTGCAGAAAAAACACGACTTAATCTGAACAAAGCAAAACTAAGTATAAGCCAGACGGATAAAACGGAACTATATCAGCCAAAATAATCGACAAGAATTGGAAATTAAACAAAAGGATGTATGTTAGTGTGAAATAGATGTGATTTAATTATACACACACAACAAGTTAAAATAATCAGAACAATCAGAAATATGTATACAAATATATATCATTTGTTTAAAATTATGACAATAATGTAGCTTCTCAAATGGGATAAAACTGAATAGTTAACACTCCGGGTGTCAGAACTCTGACCCCGGATTCTGGGTCAACGGGGGGCCTAACCCATGTCTCGGTCAGGCTGGAGGGAAACTGAAAAAAAAGGAGGATTTGAACTCGGATTTTGCGTCAGTTTGACCCATTTCTAGGCCATTTTGTTACAGATTCCGAGTCAAACTTACCCGGAAATGGGTCAAGCCCCACGTGACCTGAAATCCGGCTCAGTTCTGACCAGCGAGCTGTTTAGTAGAGTGTAAAAGCAGATGTACTAAACGCAAGGATAAAGACAACATGGAAATAATATTCCAAATATCTTCTATTTTAAAACTTTGCACAACACTTACTTGAATATTGACGTTTCTAGAGTTCCAAGTACTTGCATTTTTTTGCAACTACAACTTTATTTCAGAGACTCTGTTGTTTAATCAGTTTAAAGATAAAGATTTAAAACACGCAAAAGTTTCACTTACTTCAGTCATAAAGTTTTTGATCAAGTCTTCACAGTGCTTTGAAGATGAGTCTGACTCCGGTCGACAGGACGTCGACATTTCGGAAATTGCTACCTCTACACGGATTGTCTTCTCTGGGTCATCTGCTCAGAATATTTGAAAAATCACTAATAAGGTGATTATAACCTACTTATGTGTGTGCACAACACTGGTAAGATTTAATATAGGACCGCAGATTTGTACAAAACTCACACGGTATCAAGATAGTCATAGTGAAGTTCACTTAAAGTTGTCTTTAATTGAAATGTTATAGGCCTAGTTTTTGAGAAATGTGTACAACATTTGGTTTTGGTCTCGCGAGTCCAAAACCAAGTGTTAAAACACAATTACGGGGTTTTCCCACTAATTTCTTGCCACCCCGATTAACGTTTGAGCTTCAACTTTGACAGGTTTCATGTATATGTTGGGTCACACAATGTCTTTGATAAATACTATAATAATATTGTCCGCGTGCTTAAAACGGAGGTGAATATGCGGGGGTGGGGCGGGTTAAAGCGGAAAATGTTTTAGCATTCATGGAAGTAAGTTATGTTCCATGTTCCAATCCCCTTTTTAGTGAAGTCCCCACCTTGAGCGGCCATTGTTTTTTTTTCGGACGGGCAACCCTCATAAAATTAAAAAGGAAGAAAGTCGCTTACTTTTAAAAATTGGCGGTTGGTCACCGGGCACGTTAGGTGTGTCCGTTGGCCCAGACGTGGTGGCTTCTTGAGAAGGTGGAGATGATATCCTGGTGGTTTGCTCTGGTGTAAAATCTGTGGTCATTTCAGTTCTCACCGGAGTGAAGAGCGTTCCAGTGACCACCTGTTCGCTTGTGGAGGTTTCAAATGCTGGAGTTGTAAAGTTACTAGAGGGTGTATTTAAGGTGGAGTTGTCAGGCTGTACTGTTGTGACGTTGTTAAAGGTTTGTGTTGGTGTTACAGAGCTACTAATGGGTGTATTTGTGGTGTTTGATATGAGGGTAGAACTGTCAGGTTGTTCTGTTGTGTGGTTTTCGTAGGTTTCTGTTGGTGTTACGAATGTACTAAGTGGTGTGTTTGTGGTGTTCGATGTGAAGGTAGAGTGTTCAGGTTGTTCTGATGTGAAGTTAACAAATGTTTCTGTTGGTGTTACAGAGCTACTTAATGGTGTATCTGTAGTGTTCGATATGAGGGTAGAACTGTCAGGTTGTTCTGTTGTGAGGTTTTCATAGGTTTCTGTTGGTGTTACAAATGTACTAAGTGGTGTGTTTGTGGTGTTCGATGTGAAGGTGGAGTGTTCAGGTTGTTCTGTTGTGACGTTAACAAATGTTTCTGTTGGTGTTACAGGGCTACTTACTGGTGTATCTGTAGTGTTCGATATGAGGGTAGAACTGTCAGGTTGTTCTGTTGTGAGGTTTTCATAGGTTTCTGTTGGTGTTACGAATGTACTAAGGGGTGTGTTTGTGGTGTTCGATGTGAAGGTAGAATGTTCAGGTTGTTCTGTTGTGACGTTAACAAACGTTTCTGTTGGTGTTACAGAGTTAATATAAGGTGTATTTGTGGTGCTTGATATAAAGGTGGACGTTTCAGGTTGTTCAGTTGTGGAGCTTTCAACTGTTTCCGTAGAAATAATAGTCGAGCTGCCAAGTTGTGGTTCCGTGGCGGTCTCAATCGGCTGTGTTGGAGTCGTAAACCAGACTGGCGTTGTAATGACGTCAGAGGAATCGCTCACCTGTGCTGTTGTAGAGTCCTGGAAAGTTGTTTTATTTGTGACGTCTGTGGTCAAGATCTCCGTTGGCGTACTGGATGAGTTGAACGACGGTGTTACTGTTGGCAAGGTACTGAGGGGTTCCGTCGAGCTGCCGGACTGCTCTCCCGTTGGGTCCAATACTGTTTCTGTTGTTATGGGCGGTGTAGCATTTTCCGTAACTGGAAACAGCAAACACAAAAAGGATGGCGAATAAACCTTCTTCTCGTTCTGTTTACCGTTATAATATTCTTATTATATATTTCTGGCAATGAAACCAAGGACGCCTCATAGGGCCTAGGTTAACGTAATCCATGTAGCTCGGGGGCTTGAGGAAACCTGTACACAAGGGTGCTACGTGCTTTGTGAACCAGAAACACCGGGGTTACCCTCTACTCTTCCATGGTATTACATGCACTACCAATCCTTATGCCATGCCTGATATGGAGCATATGGTACCCCCCCAAAAAAAAAAAAAAAAAAAAAAACAGTTTCCAGACTTTAACTCACTATTTTCCTCTAGTACAGAAGTACCCCCCCCCCCCCTTAAATCCTCTAAAGAACTTTGTGGAGATTCCACGCACATAACGAATACACAAAAAAGGGGTACGTGTGCCAGGCCACGTATCGAGTGCCAAATGACGATCCTAGGAAGGGACCTAACAGCCTGTAATGTCCTAATCCGAAGGACAAGCAAACTTGGTACAGTATCTTGTTCAATGACACAAATGCAACGAGCGGGACTCGAACCCACATTCTGCTGATCAGAGACACCGGGGCTCGAGTCCGGTGTTCTTTAAGTGCATTTTACGTATGTTCCTACAGCACACAGACGCCCCCCCCCCATCCTACTCCCCACAAACAACTCCCCCATCACCCACTAAGAGAAGAAAATAGGGAGAAAACACCAACATGTCAAACTACTTTTCTTCAAAAGAAGACAGAGAAAATGAGCGAAATGTAGCTTCATTTTCGAAACAATTTTTTCCTAGTTACAGTTCCCCCCCCCCCCAACACTACTACCACCGCCCTAAATGTTTGCCCTAGATCACCCTTGAACACAAAGCTCAGTGTTTATTACTGGAATCAAACCTATTTTCGGGGGCTTCAGAATTTGATAGCACTATTTGGTAAATGCACACTTGAGCTCCCGTTTGTCCACCTGGTCCCGAACTGCATTGTATAGTAACTGCCTCAATTCAATTCACCGCCCCATGGAGTAAATAGACGCTTCATTTAAAATAGTCTCTCACCAGGACGCGATAAGCCTCATTTTGACCTTTGAGCTTCCGATATACCAGACTCAAATTTGGAAGAAACTGTGGAGATCATGATCAAAGTTCGGGCGTTTCTATGTCATTTCGTCACATACTAACCACACTATGACCACCGAGTTATTCGAAAGATCTGAAGAACCCACCCTCAGCCAACAATGCCGTTGGGGTTTTGTTTTCTATTAATGATTTATTGATTACGATTTGGCAGGATGTGTAGTTAAAACAAGAGCGCTTGACAATTTCTGGTGTCGACGCGATTGGCGATGACACATAAAGCATGTTCTTAAAGTTAGTCATAAACGGCTTTTGCAATTTTGGTTGCCTCTCCTACGTACGGCTTGTCGTTGGCACGGTGATGGAAAAAACACTTAGGAACGCCAAACAAAGCCAACTCATGCCAAATTGTGTCTTTTCTACGTTTGAAATGCTGTCAATGCGACACACATCATTTGAACGTCATAAAATGAAAATAACATTTTGAATATATTATTGCAAATATTGCCAATGGTTTTCATTGATACAAAACGATTAGTTTGCACATAATATTTCAGATGAGTTAGTGATTACAATCGATGCTAAAATCTGCTCATTATATTGCCATCAAGTGGTATGAAATATATTGGCAGTATGTATTAATGCGATCATTATGTTTGAAGTGTCTGGGTAGGAGCGGGAAGTGGTTACACGAACAAGCGAGTAGAGCACTGAAGTAGAACCTTCTCTAGGGGAACCAGGAAGCAATTCGACTAATTTGTAAAACAAAAACTAGAGCTCAACAAAATAATCGTTTTCAAAACGTTCCTATACGGATTTACCATTGGCTTATTAAGCTATGTTATCTTGTACGGTTTGGGGCCCGACTGCAAAATGTTCCTGACGTCAATTTAGAATTTCATAGATTATCAGAGTAAATTCGTTCCCAAATGGTTTAGGGAACACCATAAACACACCTGCATAAATGTAGCTATAAAGGGTAAATGCATGCAACTTGCATTCAGGAAGTCACTGTTGTCTATTATCAGTGGTTTTAATGTATAATAACGGTAGTTTCTGTTACAACAGACAAGAGAAATTATATAGCAAATGACACTGTACAGGAGGGCGTGTCTTGTGATCGCGTTTCAACCAGCAAAATTAACAAACGATCTCGGATTCTAAACAATGCATAGAATTGAGTCCATGTAGCCAGTTTGATTTTCGCATAAACAGCCTACAAGGAGACAATGTACTGAAAACGAGCCGAACCCTCATTTTTGTTTATATTATTACGAATCGACATCGCAAAGTCCAGTAAGTGTTTGATATTGTATTGTGTGCAAAGAATGGCATGGTTTTGATACAAGCGCAAAAAAAAAAAAAAAAAAAAAAAAAGATCGGTTCGGGGTATATATATACTTTTTAGACCCCACTTCCTTTTTTATAAACCTAAAAGAAAGAGGTCCATTCTCATGAATACAATAACGACTTGAAAATACCAAACAATTCGTCTTTGAAATAATTTAGTAACCGTGAGAATGGAGTAAATCTATATCGTGAATTGAAAGCTTTTAAAGCTGAAGGTTTGAAAACAAGATTTCGAGTTTATAGGTAGGCCTACATACAGCTTCATGGTTTTGTTCCGCACGAAATCAATGTATACACTAAAATAACTTCCGGGTCAGAGTTCACCCGAATTCCGAGTCCCATGAGGGCTGATCCGGATGATGGTTATAAAATAGGATCTTACCTTGGATTCTGCACTAATTTGAACCATTTCTGTGCCATTTTGACCCAGGTTCCGGGTCAAACTGACCGAGAAATGGGTCAGACCCCACTGGACTCAGAATTCGGATCAATTCTGATCAGGGGTGTTGTGGGGGTTTTTTTCTTCAGAGTTTGAAACAGCTCAATGTGAACTACAGTTAATACAATGGCTTTTTATACTAGTGAATTTAAAACTGCAATATTAAATACATTTTTGAAAGATTCCAATTTGATGGTTTAAGTTCCGGTTTAGGTTTCTTTCAAATGGGACTTAAAACGGCCTGCCCCGCATCGTAGCTAAAGGCTATAAATAATATAATGGCTGTATTCCGTCAAGCAAAGGTAAACACGCTAAGTGCTTCGATAAATACAGGAAGGCCTAAGCTTAATGTCAGATTTGACGGGTTTCAAATTAATGACACGTGCCAATTAACTTTAGAGGATTGAAAGCTTATATTTGTTGGCGAAAAATGATTAGCACACATTATTCAACATTCAACATAAGTCTGTATAAAAATATTCATTGCAAGCTTAGGAATTGTAGCCCCCCCCCCCCCCCCCAATCAAACAAAAGGTGGCATTTAGTACATACAGGCATAACAAATAATAATGTAATAAGATTTGAATGTGAGGTCGAAACTGGTGATCATAATTTCCAAATATAAATGCAATTCATCGTCGAGTCAGATCGAAGAATAAGATCCATGGGCTTAACAGTCATAATGAATCTTCAAAAACACATGGAACGAGACTGAGGGTCAACTTGCGTGCAGGGAAATGGGTCATGCTGACCCCTAGAAATAGAACCGGGTCACTTCTGACTCTGAAAGGTATTATAGGGAATACAAGTAGGCCGTGTCTACGTTAGCGGCTCGTGGCTGCGGCTGTTGCTAGGGATGTTGGCTAAGGGCGGCTATGCAATATGTTAACGTGGCCACACCTATGCCCGATTATGTAGCATGGCAGAGGGTGTCGCTCCCCGAATGTTCTCATACGTTAACACACTCTTTTCCTCTTGTAAGGAAATACCCCACCCCCTCTCTAAAGAATTCCTGAGATTCCCAGCATACAATGAAGACACAATAGAAGGTTGGACACCATGCCACATATCAAGCACCAACGCGTTGCAATGGGTCACACAGGTCACACACCCGGCAACTGAACACGGCCCAGGCCCAGGCCCAGGCACAGTGCTGAATGTTTCAACAATTACTTCAAAAATGTGTCAATGTTCTTGTGGCACAGTCACAGTTCCCAGGCACAGTGCTGAATGTTTCAACAATTACTTCAAAAATGTGTCAATGTTCTTGCGAAGCCTCTTCGTTCATTCCAAACGAAGAGAGCATCTTTTTTAAACCTGGGATTGTCCAGTTCCTCGAACAATCACAGACTCATCGTGACTGCACAACAAATACCGTTAAACTACTAAATTTCAACAAAATTTGCACCGTGAATGTTTTGAAAAGGAAAGAAATCTTACCCGTACCATTAGCCAGTAAGGTGTTCAACTTGCACACCATCAATATAACCACAGCTTTATGCACCATCCAACGAGCCTGAAAATGTCGCGCCATTGTTTCGTTAATTTAAATTTTGTCTGTTCCTTAATATAAAACAAAACCGCCTTGTCCGTTTCAAACGATTTATTCCAGGGAAGACGTCTTCCTGTGTGAGTGACTTCCACCAAATTTACGATGGCCAAGTCCAGCAATAAAAATAAAAAAACACACTTTTATGTCGGGAGTGTCACCGTTGTTCAGCAGTTTGTCGATTTTACGGCTGCTCTCGCTTCACACGCAAATGTCAAAGTGGGTAATTTAGTTACGACGCTGCGAGACCAATCATGCCTGACGTCATGCCGCAGTGTTTGCGCTGGTTCGACGATGTGGGGGAAAACCCAGATTAATAATTAATTGGATGAATAGCTAATAGTTAAGGGGTTATACGCCATTGGGTTTAAAATGGAGACTATATTCCGACACACCTATTTTTCGGCAATCGTATGTTCCGAAAACCGAGTGATTTACGCGGTAGGGTTAGGGTTAGGAAAATACACTCGGGCGTCGGAACAAAGGATTGTAAACCTTAAAATGACCACCAGTGTGTGGGGAAAAGGAAAACTAATGGTAGCTTACCTACAAGCTAGACATTTTTGTGAGGGCGTGGGTGTGGGAGGGAGGGGGTGGGGCAAGGGTTCGGAGCGGGGCAGGGGCAACCACTCCCACCATGCTTGCTGGTTAGGCCACGGACTAGGGGAAGACGCACGTTTCGCGACTGCCTACTTTCTTGAAGTGAAAAAAAGGGAAATGGGAATAAATATCCTCCATTGTGGAGGAATTTTAACGACCAAAAAAACAACTTCCTGCTTGAAACCTAACACCAACCAAAATAGAAAAATATATTTAACTAAAATTAAAAATCTAAAATTGAAATTTAACCCTCACCATACTCCGTCCCGTGTCATTTTAAAACCCTTTCCTTTCTGAAGAAAACATATGTTTTCCAGACACAATGGATATACTTAAGTATTCATTCTAAATACTTTATTTTTTATTGCAAAACCACAAGTACTGTTAGACTACGTTTTGTTAACAAACAACAGCTCAGATTCTCTTGCATATAGAAAAAAAACCAACAGATTTTAGTACAAATAAGTTAGCATTACATTCATTATCTGAAAACTATTTACAAATATTTACACATATATGAACCTGTTGATTAAAAAGCAAAGTTCATGTGGGTGGTCTAGTTTAAATCTCATAGCATCTTCTTAAATCACCGGGATTTATACACCAAGGAACAAATTGTAACAAACCAGAATATTACATAAAATGTGAATTTCTTTAGAATACTCATTAGAAAACTCAATTATCACGGTGGGAACTATTTGTTCTGTTAAAAATATTTCACTAGATGCAACATTTCTCCAAAGTCTGACCCCTGACCTGTTTCCTTGCAAAAACAGATACCCTAATTTGAATGAATACGCATTGATTGATAATTAAGGTCTGTCCATTAGTTAAAGAAGATGATGTGGAGCCCCTCTGATGAATATGCAAAGTGGGGGTGGTTTTTCTATCATGCAGACGGTTTTATAAGGTCTAGACTAATGAATATGCATTGCTGGGTTGTCTGTCTATCAAGTACTGTGAATGTTGTTGTGCCTTAGACTAATGAATACACATTGATGGGTGTGGCCAATCCATCAAGCACTGAATGCTGTAGAACTCTAGAGTAATGAATATGCATTGTGGGTGTGGTCTGTCTATCAAGTACTGTGAATGATGTGCTCTAGACTAATGAATACACATTGATGGGTGTGGCCAATCCATCAATGCATGAATGTTGTCGAACCCTAGACTATTGAATACACATTGTGGGTGTGGCCAATCTATCAAGGCATGAATGTTGTTGAGCTCTAGACTAATGAATATGCATTGTGGGTGTGGCCAATCTATCAAGGCATGAATGTTGTTGTGCCTTAGACTAATGAATATGCATTGTGGTTGTGGCCAATCCATCAAGCACTGAATGTTGTCGAACTTTAGTCTAATGAATATGCATTGTGGGTGTGGTCCGTCCATCCAGCACTTTGAATGTTGTCGAGCTCTTGACTAATGAATACACATTGATGGGTGTGGCCAATCCATCACGCCCAGTGGTTGTTGAGCCCTTGTCTAATGAACACACATTGATGTGATTCGTCCATCAAGCATTGTGAATGTTGTTGAGCTCCATGTCTTGTGTTTCATCCCAAAGGGGCTCCTCTGCATCATGAAGATGGTCTTGAAAACAAAAGAAAAACAATTGCAACAATGAAACCAAGCATCTCTGAAATTAATGTCTCGGTCACACCCGTTATATATTTTTGTGGGGGCACAGTATGGACGCTGGCCCTCTAATTTAAAATCCACACAGGGACTTTTAAAATATAAAATGATCTCCTGGACTTGAATTGATTTTTAATCCTCCAATCAATAGCACACAATACACATAGCAACACGAGGCTGGCTACATACATACAAGCTGACAATACCCGATTCAACTAAACCTCCCAATAAAATTACAATATTTCTGTGATAAAAAGATAGTCTAAAACAATACTCACTGAGAGCTCTATTAGACATTATCGCTCCCAAGTAAACAATATTCAGAGCATGGCCAGAGCCAATGCTCCCTACAAAATAGGGAGGGAGGGAAACCCACAGAAAGTAAATGTGCTCTCTCTTGCTCAAAGCTAAAACAAAAAGGAGAGCAAGTCCCGAGGTCGCGGACACAAAAATTAACTTTTTATTGTAAATATGATAATTACAAAGTTGGATCTGAGGCCACACTTGGGTACCCCACACACTTAACCATAATTGCTTCGTCCTTACAGACGGGAAGTAAAGCTGTCGGTCCTGTGTTATGTAATGCATGTAAAAGAACTCAGTGACACCTTGTCGCCGAGAGAAGGGGTTTGCCCGGTGTTTCCGGCGGTGGCTGTTGAATGTACCAAAGCACCCTGTAAACTCTAACAAGGTGTTACATAAACGGGTCTCAATATTAAAAAACTTAAAACATCTGTCTGGAAATAAATAATGGTAAGTGCTTTGAGGTGACCACAGATAAAGCGCTATATCAAAACTAGTTATTCTTATTATTGCTCAACGGAGTAGTATGTAATAGATGAATACTTATAGCTGCAATGGGCAGAATATTTCCAGGAGTTGATAGATTGTGGATGCTCCATTCAACGAGGCAAAGCGGAATGGAAGTACGGAGAGGTGTATGGGTTTTACCTGAGGTGTAGTCTGTAGTCGGTGTGAGTGAGATAACAAACCATCCTAAACAGGCGGCAATGGCTCGAATTAGGTTGACAATCATCCAGATATTGAGTTGCGTAGTGGCCTCCACACTGTCCCTGTTAGATGAGTCAAGAACAATCGATATTTCAACACAAAATCTAACTTCTGAGTAAGTGTTTATCATTGTCATTTTCAACACTGGTGTTTATCATACATTAGTGTAGGTTACAACAAAATCAAAGTTCCTGATGCATAAATTACATTTATTTTGTTTCCACAATTTCAGCTAAGCATTCATACCTCAATGCTCCAGGCCCACACCAAGATCTTAATACCCGCCCATCAAGCTAATCCCTACCACCAGGATCCTACACTAATCCCATCACCAGGATACTAGGCTTAGGGTACGTTCAGACGAGGAGTTAAACTAACCCTTAATCCGAGCACCGCGGGTGTCCAAAAGATAAAAATGACTTATTCCAAATTGGGCTTGCGTTCACACGAGTAAGTTAGTCCTGTCCGCACGGGTTAAACTGACCCACACGTTGATTATCAGATCATGCATAGCTGACCCCGACCGACCACTCTTCCGGTCCAACGCATTGCGCGTGCGTGGCATCTTTGTTGAGATCTCTCGTCCCTGTCAGTTGTTCCCTCGCTGATTTTCTTTTTCTTGCTGCGTGGCCATCTCAGAAAGATCAAGTTGAACAATATGAACTATAAAAATATCGAATGAACTATAAAACCATGAGTGAGTAGGGGAACTTAAGCGAAGATGAGACAAACGTTCGTTGAAAAAAATGTCAACGAGAGTAACCTGCGTGTGTATACATGTACATGTCTAAGCTGGGCATTACTTGTGGTCGTCTACGCACGTTGTTGTTAAGATGGCGTAACCTTCTGTGGAGAGGTCACATGGAATAAAATAGACCGGATGTAGCAGGTCAGTTGCGTTCCAACGATGGTTTATTGGGCCTCGCAGCGGGGGGGTTGGTCGTAAAACCTGGGCTAAGTTACGCTAATCCAAAATTTTTTTAGGTTTAGTTTAGCCCAGTTCTCTGGGTCAAATTGACCCTCGCGGACCGGATTTTTGCGTTCCAACAGAGTTTTTTTTTAGCACTTTTGGATTAAGGGCTAGTTTAACTCCTCGTCTGAACATACCCTTATCCCTACCACCAGGATCCTACACTAATCCCATCACCAGGATATTAGGCTTTTCCCCACCACCAGGATACTAGACTAATCCATCACCAGGATCCTGCACTAGACTACTTAAGCCCCATTCCCAAGTTAGAATCTGCCAATCTCCTGATATGCAGTCTGTTTGAGCTTTATGGAGTAAACCTCCATTTTTCTCAGAACCACGCATACCCAGACAGAAAATGTTCCCAAACACGGTGTCACAACAAACCTACATGTCCATGACCCTTCACAATGCAACCCCTCAAATAATTTCTGATTAATTTAGAACCAATTCTCAACCTAAACTTATATGAGAAATTTCAACTTTTTCCTTTGAAACATGCTCAGAGTTGGTGCCCTTATTTCAGAATCACCCAGGCAAACCCCCCATTAAGGAGTCTGGGCTCAATTCCACATAGCACTCAGATTCATCCGAGGAGGAGTTGTCAATATTACCAAAGTAACTCGTATTATGACATCACACTTTGCTTAGTAATTAAGAACGATTCGCACTTAAGATCAATCTTAGCTCATTGTGAAATCAGCCCCTGGATGTTTTACAAGCATTTTAGGCAACTCATGATACCTGAAGCTTTTAAGTCTGAAAAATTCTGGGAGGATATTCAAGAGCTCCAACATGCCCCTGAACGGTTCCCAAACTGTCACAATACAAGGAATGGTTTCTTGACTCTTACCATAAGGATCCACTCTCTGGACACAATGTACCACTGGCAAGAAAAAAAGAAAAAGAAATTAAATCATTTCAAAGTAGGTGACATATTTGTTGTAATGTCAACCATGAAAAAGCACACAAAAGACGACATGAAGAGAAGATGGAAAAGGACAGATATTATGGATTAGACTGGCAAGAGACCAAGACAAGTCAACATTTCCAAAAGGAGGACTTTGTTCCACAGATGGATGACCTGTTACGATGATGATGTAATGCACTTTAAACCTTATTGTTTCAGTCATGTTCCTGCATGCAATATCCATAACATCAAATAAAAGGTACCAGGCCATTTTGCCCTTCTTGCCTTGGTTTGGTTCACATTGACTTTAGATGGAGGGAAAGAAGATGGCTGCACAAATTCACAAGTCAAATGTACAAAGGTTACATCTTATTATACAACTCTATTTGCTCTAAAAATTAGGGTCATAGATTGTTTTTTGTCATGGTAATGCTGATTTGTAGGCAAAAATATCAAGAAAGATACAATAAAAGTCAGATGTGAAAGTTTCAGCTGATTACAATGTCTACTTGCTGAGAAAACCTAAAAAACTGTCTCGGTATTTTCACAGGAACGTCAAATCTATCCACACTGAGCGAGGTGACAGTGGGTACCAACTAAGGCTTAGTACCAGCCACATCTCTGGCCGCAGCATTCGCAAACAGACACCAACCCTCAGAAATCTGACAACTGATTCATGCATAAATCACTGCTCAGTCGTCAGACTCAAAGGTTTGGGGGTGAAAAAATTATCCAACCCATATTTATTTGAAGGGAATCTTTTCTCAAAATAGTTTATCTATTAACACAACTGCAGTGCTTATCACCAAGTAAGTTTTTATGGTTTTTATGGTAGATACTAAATTATAGTTACCAGTATGGTGAAGTTGTCTTGAAGAACAGACTTATTCTGTCATCAATGGCTGCAATGCTTACTGATAAGATTAGCGAAATTAAGTAAACTGGGGAAGAGAAAAAAAACAAAGAAAAATACAAGATATATCAGCGATCGGTCAATACGAAAGCCTTCTGACAACAGGGCCCAAAAAGTAGCTAAGCACAACAAAAATATGCTTGCCAGAAAAAGGTTACCAGCCAAAACACTGTGTCCTATGTACAATCTGTGACTGGTATCCTGATTACTTTTTGCTTAGCAGAACATTTTTAAGCAATATTTTCTGCTAAAGCAACTGTATGAAAATGAGCCCAGCAAAGAAGAGGAAACTCTTGTGGTTCAGTCACATCACCAGAGCCAATGAAACACTGGCAAATGTTATCCTCCAAGGGTCTGTGGAGGGTGCACGAAAGCAAGGACGCCAAAGGCAAATCTGGGTTGATGACATCAAGGACTGGGCGGGGAGAAAGATCGAGGAACTCATCAGTGTGGCTGAAAACCGAGAAGAGTGGAGCCAAATCGTTAAGAGTGCCGGGTCGCCCCAACAGCAGCATGGCTATGGGACATGATAATCATGATGATAGTGACCAGTTCTACGACAATTTAAAAAGTCGAACACCAAAAACGGAATTAACTCGGACTTAATGGTCTGATGCAGAAGGGCTGGTTGTACTGCAGTAGAACCCTGCATAGGCCATCATCACACAGGTCAAACAGTGCGAATGTGCACATACCACGCAACTCTTTCAGCCAATGACAGAACTTCCTTTAACTTCAGTGAGGGCGCTGTTTGAGTTTGTCATTTCATATGCATCAAGTCTATTCAACCACAATTAATGTAAATATCATTGATCATGGAAAATGATGATAAATTCAACAACAACAATCAACAACGAAATACAATGGAGAAGAAAGAAAAACTTGCCCGATTGCAGGCGAGAAAATGAGATCGTACAAATAAAAACACACTTACTTAAAATGGGCATTGTTTGAGACTATGACTTCATATGCAACGGGTCTATTCAAACCCATTGACGCAAACATTAATGATCTCGGAAAACAAGGGTTATAAATTCAACAACAAAAATCACTAAATCACTAGTGAAATACAATGGAGAGTAAAGAAAATGGGTTTGATGGCAGGCAAGACAATGAGATTGTACAAATCAAAACACACTTACTTAAAATGGAAATTGCACCAGATTGAAATGTTATTAGTCCACGAAAGAACTGCTTGTCCGGACGACCAATGTCGAACCTTTAAAGACAAATAAAAACAAAACAAGAAAAGCCAAAACTCGATCAAAAGTTTGCCAAATATCATTATGTAATATTCCATTAGAGAAACTGACTGGGTAATTTTTTATTCGACTTTGGGGTGAACAAAAACACTTGACTAAAACGGAATATGAACCTGCGACCTCTGGATTAACGTGCCGTCGCTCTACCAACTGAGCCATGCAGCCATCTAGCCCTAATGTTGGCAGTCTCCCTATTTGTGCCAGTCACAACCCATTCAAACTAATCATCCTCACCTTAACGAAGTTTACCAACCCCCCGTGGACCCACAGATGTACCCTACTCCAAAACACCATCCCCACTTACCTATCGAATACAGACACAGTGGATACAGTCAGGAGAAAGTAGTATATGGCTGACGCTGGCTGTGCAAGGCGACTGTAATGCTCCAAGAATTGTGTCCTGCCAGATTTTGTAGACGTCGGGACCTGTCTCTGCAGCATGTACACCATGACACACTGCCAGACAGCGAAGCCGGAGAGGAGCCCGTGGCAGAACAGGGCAAAGGTCAAAGATGCTCGGTGGGTTGCCTGGAACAAGACATATCGATATCAAAGCCATTAATGTCTGTAAAAATACAAACTGTTGTAAAACTACAAACAGAATCTTTGATTGCTGCTAATAGACTCACTTTATCACAAGCTTACCTCTTATTGTTATTGTTAACTATTTGTTTGTCATCATACACATTAAAATACAAAATGAGAAACACAAAATACAAGATACACTAACTGATGACAGGAAATGAAAAAGTGAATGAAATCACTGTTACCCTCAGGCATTTAGCTCCTGATAAATTCAAGGTAATACAATTAATTAAAAAAATTTAAATAGAAATACAAGATTTAAAAAAAAAATAACTTTAAACCATTCATTTGTACATTGAACCTTGGAAGTCATCAGGCAATGGAACCTCAGTATGAGACAGAAGAAATGTTATGACGTCATGACGACATCAGGTGTTACATAAACATTAAATCAAACTTTAATATTTGAAAAAAATCATAACTCCTGAACCACAAATTTGATTTTAATAATGTACACATCATCCGAAAAACATCATCATAATCAAACTGAACATTACACAAATATGACCCAAATTTGACATTGGTCTTCTGGTTCAAACTGATAGTTAAAGTGGAAAATCTTGAATCTTGAATCATGAGACATGAACCATGAGGTCAAGCAGATTAAAACTGATTTCAAGGGTCAACAACCGAACACCTCGTTTGTGTGATGTCTCAAAAACTGAATTTCTAGGGTTTTTAAATCTTTGCCTGAATGTCTTACCAGAGCAACCTGTGTAGTTGTAGTCTGTGTATCAGTCTGAACCTGTTGGTTGTTCAGATCTCTCTCTCTCTGTCTTGCTAGTCTCCCTCTATCTTCACTCTTAAAGCCACCTGAAATCAACACAAAACAGAACAGAAGTGACTTGAGATGGAGACTAGTCCATGTGATGGTACAATTTGAGATGCTGCTGCAGTGCTTGTCACGTGACAGAAATGTTTCATTAAAAACCAAAAAAATATTCATTGTTTAGAAATATATTACAGTGGCAGAACCTAGGTAGATGGGGGAGAGGGGGGGGGGGGTGAACAGGGAAGGCTCGAGCCCCCTTCCCCACCCCCATCCAATAACATCAACACCAAAAAACACAATATGATTTGTTTGGTTCTTGCAATCAAAACACCTTTTGTGCATAACCTGTAAAGTAACAGTGTATTAAAGTGTGATTCGCATCGTTATTCGGTAACAGAGAAAGACATTACAAAACCAGAGAACATCAATTACAAAAGAGTGAATTCAGAAACCCAAGCATGGAAATGAAGCAAGGCGGAGTATTCATGTCCTCTACTTCTTGTAAATAGTTTGTCTTTGTGAAGTATAGAGCCCCAACATTCCCCACCCCCCCCCCCCACCTTCCCCAGCTACAAAATGGAAATGTCTTGTTGTCCCACTGGTTACCAGCATGAACACAATAAAGTGTACCACTTTGCATCTGTCACATTAGCACTTTTTCAAATGGCTGTAATTTTCATACAAGTACCTGAAACCACTCAAAAAGTGTTTTTTTAAATCAACCTCAAATTTCAATTATAGTGGACGGAAAAAGTTACCAGCCTTTCCATCCATTTTGTTATTGAAATTTGTAGAGTGACTAGAAAATTAATAACACGAATCAACTCAAAGTATTGTCAGTGTTGCGACACTTCTGGATGATTTCAGGTACAGAAAACAAAAGTTCTACAGCCATTGGAAAAACTGCAAACATGACGGTAGATAAGTGCTACACAAGGGTTCTCCTTTAACAGTGATCTGCTTGCAAAATGCCAGTTACAACACCAGAGGACCAGTCAAAATTACATCCAAGTGGTCCGGCTAGTTCAGAGTTGAAAAGCATCCCTAGTTTACATGAAACATGGACTGGGGCACACACTGGTCGACTCGTGAAATGACGAAATTAACTGGTAGTTGTCCCGCTGGCCGGTGATCAACAAATTTAAGGGCAAACCAATACACTTTATTCTGTTTCCCGTCTACCACAAACCTTGACAATCAATCTACTCACTTTTTCTCTGCATGAATAGTCGAGATACGGGTTGGCTCGGAAGGATGGTGGTGTGGGAAGGTTGTTGCTGCTGTTGTTCCTCCGTTGTTTGTTTATCCGCAGCAACAACATCTTCAGCAGCTATCATGAAGTCCAACGACATGGCTGGAATAATAAAGAAAATCAAGGTATTATTTGTGTTTTTACTTTGTAAGCACTGTTTACTCAGTACTTGGACTGCATTTAACTTCAACTGTTAATTTAAAGCAAAAATGTTTGGATATTTAACTTTAGTAATAGTTTTTAGTGTTAGCAAAAAGTGCTGGTTGTGGAAATGTGTATTTTACGAAGGAAAACTGTCAGAATAAACAACATACCTTCACCATCCGCATGGTAGTTTTCATCCACTGAGGTGGGAGGTCTGCAAACAGAAAATAAAAACTGTCAAAATAATCCGAACTGCAAAGAGGACTCCATGAAATACTATAATATGAAGTATTGAGATGTATGATGTTAATAATTAATATGTATGCCATTAAATAAAATAATACAAACTTGATTAAATTGAATCTGAAAGCTCACTATTTATAACGTTTATAACAGTGTGAATCCACCAGAGAAATCATTCAGTCTGAAATACCGTCAAAGATGAGGAAATGGTATTTCAAGACCCCCCCCCCCCTCCCTCAACAGAAACAAAATACACAAATTGAAAAGCTTGTTAAAATTTCAGTTAAAACAGACCATGGAAATTGATGATGTTTTCACAAGCTGTAAACTTATTAGTTTATTTATTTATTTATTTATTTATTCAGAAGGGTAGCCTTATTAGTATTACAACTACTATCCCTACGGGTCCTGTGTACAAACAGTTAACTAGTAAAATAGTAAAATACAGAGCAATAAGAAAATCCATGAATCAAAAACAGAAACCTGAGTTTAGAGCGAAACAAAAATCGAAAAAATTACAAAAATGTAAAACATATCACAAAAGCACAATGCATGATATCAACATATGAACAAAACAAATACAACTACACATGCACAAAGATTATACCTTCGCCCTACAGTGAAGCAAAACAGAGGCGAATTATTACATAAAAGCTTAGGTAACTGTAAGACAAGCTAGAATAAACAGAAGACGGTAATCGTCAAAATGGCAAGAATCAACTAACCAATACACACATTAAAATGGGGACTAAAGTTTGTAAAGCCTATAGCCAAACTAGAAGACCTACAAAAACCATCCAACAAAAATCAATGTTGTCTTACCCTTAAAAACAAATTTCTAGCAAACATGAAAAGAACATTAATGTTTTAATTACGGAGGCACTAGCATCTTACCGCGCCTTTCTCTTTTTCTTGGCTTTGTTTGGAGGAGGGGGTCTTCCATGAGATTTAGATGTACCTGCATCATTCTCATCATCAGCGCTGTCATCTTAAGACGGACATAAAAAACGATGCAGACAGACATTATAAATAATTTATTTATTTATTAATTTTACACATTTGTATAGTTTATATATTTATTTTGTTACACATCCAACAGCACTATTAGCGCCACTAACTGGCTGAAAGGGAAATGAGAAGAAATGACACCTACTACATTAAATCCATTTAAAAGCATTCCTTGTACCTGCATAGTGTTTGGATTGAGGTCGACGTATCTTCTTCTTCATTGTGGTTGTGGGCGTCCCACTATCTCTCAGCACCTCATCACTGACAGAGCGAGGGAGTCGAGACTGTCTGTTTTCTTGACAGAAAAAAACACAAAATCATCCAATGAGTGGATTCCAAACATGAATACGATACAGAGAAAGCTGTTGACGTTGACATTCTATGGGGACTCAATTATGATATCTTTGTGTTTACAAAACCAGAGGATCTTCAACAAGCGACTAGCGCTGTGACCACTAGGCCTAGGTAGAGAAGATGATGAAAAAATTTGTTGACCCAAACTATAGCAGTTATCGCATTGGATTTTTGGGGATAAACTAACTGGGTTAATGGTAAGTCCAGTGAAAACAGTCCAAGAAAATTTCACTCAGGTAAATTTTACTCAGGTAACTTAACCGGCCACCTTCTTCCCCGGTAAACTAACCTGGTCAAACTAAACCGAGCTAAAAAGTCCATTGCGGACGCATCGTCCCGGTAAAACCAACCAGTAAGTTACCACATCCCGTTTGCTGCACGGCCATTATCACATGACACACGGAAGTGAACTACGACATGCATGCACTGGTGATGTTCACACTCAAAATGTAGTCACAGCGATATACAGAACTCAGACAATATGTCCCTTAACTTTGCTTGTATTGTTATTCATACTTTTATTTGCTGTGCTTCTCTTCAACCATTGTTAAAAAGCTAGGTCATGTATTTTGTAACATTCGGTTAAAGGTCACTGGCGTAGCGCCCTCTTGTATTAATATTTAGTTAGTTGGTTTGTTTCACCATCATCTCAGTTAGTTTACCCATGTCAAATAATCCAAGTGCAGACATTGGTAAGATTTACCCGTTGGAATGTTACACCCGGTTCAGACAGGCGCTTCATAAATTTTGGTTTCAGACAGGCGAACTTAACATAAAATTTACATTAGGTTAGGCTCATGAAGAGATCAACCTTGTTCCAGAGTCATTCTGAACGACTGCAACCATTGATCTTTCGACTTTCAGCATGTCCGGTCGCTCCTAACTGTTTCAGACGTCACACTTTTCAAGTACTTCAATAATTTGGTCTGGCGCGACTCTAGAGCGCCTGGCTGAACCGGGTGTTGCCTATGGTTACGATTAATTATAAATACAATGTGAACGAGGCTTAAGATATTGAGTTTAATTTCATTTTCAAGGATACCTTTTTTCCTTCTTGATGAGCTGGGGGACATCTTAAGGTGATTGATGGCTGGTGTACTGGCCGACATATTTCCATCTACTGCATCTGAGGTCAAGAATATACGTTCCAGTGGTACTAAGTCATCTATTCGCTACTCAAGAAACAAACTCAAGACACAATACACAGACTTTTTCCTCAGCCTTCAGCAAAGATACACTTGATATACTTGCAATACCTTTAACCATTTTGTTTAACACATGTCCAGATTTACTACACCTTATTTATAAATTCTTAACAGCGATGGACTTCATGCAAAGAACATAATAAGTACTTCTGGAACATTTTGTGGTCAAAAATTGCTTAATGTATGATGGAAGTAACAACATTCTTGATAATGAATTAAATGAGAATTGGTTCTTATATAGCAGACATATCGTAGTATGCTAGATCAAGGTGCTTTACAATGTCATTATCCCTGTTCATTAGGCATACTTTTAGACCATTCCTCCAACTTTCTGTCTGCCCTATCAGGTTCCCATTTGCACCTGGGTTAAGAGAGGCAAATATGGTCAAGTGCCTTGCTCAAGGAAACGAGTGTCATGACCGGGAATCGAACCCATACTCCGATGATTCAACCATCAGAACTACAGTCCGATGCAGTAGACTGCTCAACCACGACTACCATGAATATATGAGGGACAGCAAAACTTGTCACACGAGGCAAATTTTACAGGCAACTTGGAGGCAACGAAATGACGTGCATGCTGCAGGACCACTTTTGTGGCACTTTAGTAATTTTTCAAACAATGTCTTACAATCCCCAAGAAAATGATGTCAACATTCAAATGCGACTGCTTTTTCTCCTTGGAGATGCCTGGATCTGGTTGCCTATAAATTACCTCGTGTGACATGACCCTAAGGTATTGAAATGGAAATAAACAAATTGTGAAAAAAAAATAATAACTCCAATTGTTTCTAGAATAAGAGTTGGAAAGCTCTGATCTTACCATCAGCACCACTCTCAAAGTCGTACCCATGCGTAATTTTCTTCTTTCGTTTAGGTCTTTTGACAGGACTTGTTCCATTCTGTACGAGATTTTCTCTGCTTCCCATAGCTGGAGATTCCACTTTGTTCTCCGAATTGGACGGCAGTGGCTTGCTGGACGCTGATTGCTGCGAATCGCTAACATCTAAAAAGCAAAAAGATCAAGAAAGTGCTTCTTATAAGAATTGCTAACTACTTTCATCGACATGTCCACTCTGAGTTTTGCATTCTGCACACACAAAATTAATAATAAATCTCACAGGGTCATTCTGCAGGGTGTCTTATAAAATAATTTCTGAGTGAAAATTGCTTTGCTCCTGCGGAATGAAACTCACAGCCCAAATTTCTGGAATTCTATTTGTTCTATTCGTTTTACCTTCAACTGGTTTCTTCTTTTTCTTCTTTGGTCGCTGAGATCGGCTTGCAGACAGATCTGTTGTGAAGTGATGAATAAAAAACATACACCTATCACCAATACTTTAAGGGTGGTACTATGAAGTCAATGAAGAATAACAAGAAAGCTTCATAAAAGTAAGCAGGAAAATAATGAATCCTCTTTTTTTTCTCTTTATTTTTTTTGTTTTGTTTTTTTCTGAAGTGTCATGATTGGGACATTAAATCCTAACGGATAAGGCAGTTTGGCTAGCATGTGGCCTCAATCCTCCCATATCCTCTTCTCCTATGTCACTCCACAACAAACTGTTTGGACTTGGGTAATATTGGAATCCCTGACCCTGTGATAAGCACTTGTTATCTGGGCCTACTGGCCCCAGTCCTTCTGAATCCGTCACTTTGGCAATTGGATAAAAAGAAGGATTTTGGACTGTACAGGTGAGACACTGTGTCTTCGTCCATGTTATTCCTTTGGTATGTAGGTTGTAGAATAGTTCTTTTGTTCAGCCTGTGAATCAAGACGTCAACCAGCTAAGAGTTTGACATGTAATGTTTCATGATTCCACTGTTTTAAATGACAGTCAAACTCTAACTCCTCATATTAGTAAGATATTTGTGATGAGCTACCTCCTCCCCAAACAATGCGTGCAGAGTTATGACCGGTTGCAATTATCAGTGGATATACTTCGCTCAGCCCCACCGGTCTCATCCAAGACTGCTGGGATGGGTGGATGAGATTCTACAAATTTTTTTTCAGGATTTAGTGATGCATGATAGGAATAGTTGCCCAGCTGGTAGACGCAATGCGCACAATCACAACACATACACACATGCTAATGTAAATCGTAGTTAGCCCTCTTCTTTTCAAACCAAAGTTGCAAGAAGAATAAAACTTTTCTGGTAAATTACTACTTTTGCAATCGAGCCCTATCGCTAGTACAGTGCAAAGAATAACTTTTTCTGATTAATTTACACCATAGTCAAAAAGCTACATTGTTATTCATTATAGGTTGAATCTTTATTGAACAGGAAGGTGTAACTGGGGTTATTAGGTATGGGGAAATGGTTCAATGACCATGTGTATGAATCAGCCCATCCCAGCACGGTTCAGGGGCTGGGACCGAACAAAACGATGTACCTGCATCACTGGCACGAAGAGGTGGCAGACTCCTCCTCTTGACTGATGCATCCTGGCGAACAAAAGTAAACAAATAAAAAGATGGAAATTATGCAAAAATCTTACTCATTACGACCAAACAGAATGCCTCATTTATCTAAATAAAGTTAGGCTTTTGTTTTTATGGTCATAAATAGTGAACAATGGCAGTAAGAATATATGCATTCAATAACCTATGATTAATGAAGGTTTAGCCTTTCGACTTTTCGCAAGGCCTTTGAATAATTTACGATTGAAACTTTATAAATATTCCCCCCAAAAATCTGCAATAATCAAATTGGCCTCAACAAGTAGGCCTCATGAGTCATGGCTTTGCCACTCACGCACGCATAGTGTGGTCTCCTCTTCCAGCTGTCCAGGCGCTTTGTGTGGCTTCACAGCTTTGTTTTAGCCACAAAGGCCTTGACAAAAGGCTAATGTAGGTAAGGATTTAATTTTCAATCTCACATGTGACCACAGTGACAGTCGACAGACAATGATCAGTTGTGAAAGACAATGGAAATTTTTCCAAAACAATAAACCTGGATCTTTCCTACGCTCTTTCTTGGGGACGTGAAAAATGTCAGTAAATACCCAACCGACAACACAGGAACGTTTCAATGACATCACAGACACTATACTTTATATTTATAGTGATATTATTAAGTGTTGTGACTATACCATGGATGAATGAAACGTCAACTTTCGAGAACATTATTATTTGAGTATTTTGACAGACAGACACTAAACTAAGACAGACAGAGAAGAGAAGAGAACGGTAGAGAACGCGCGTTTATTGAAAAATAAATGCTACCACAGTACCATTTACAGTTTACAATAAACTTGGGAACGTTATTGCTATCTATATAAGACGTATCATTAGTACACAATGTTAACACAAACAAAGAAGTAATATCACAATAATTGACAGTTATGACAGTCACTGTTTTAGGACGCAACTCTTTCTTTACATTACTCACCACGGTAGTCGCCATTTTGAATTCTTTTTGTCGAATGTTGTAGGGCGCCCTCTCGCTTACTTTAAACACCAAAGTAAACATAATGGACTCCACTGCACTAACCAGGGGTGCGTTCCACTTGCGCAAACAGATCGCAACCGTTTGCGCGAACCGTTTGTGATCGTTTGCGACCGAGTGGAACGATTTGTTGCGCACTTCAATAATGGCGGCGCACTGTAATGGAGATGGAGACACCGGAGTGTCTTTTTTGTAGCGTTGGCTTTTAGTACCTCTTTTATACATCACGACATCAACTTATTAAGTTGTTATTTCAACTCCACTAAAAAAAAAAAAAAATGTTTTCGTTACAAGAAAAAAACCATCGTCTGCTAACCTTTCGGTTATCTACATGCTGTCCGCCATTTTTAAAACCACCCACCAACACCTCATAGATACGTTCGCCTACGGTTGCTAATGTTCGCCAACGTTGGCAGCGCACAACTCGTTCCACTCGAAATTGTTGGCAAACGTGCGCAAACGTTGGCAACGTTTGCGCAAGTGGAACGCACCCCTGGTTAGTGCAGCGGCTGCGGTAGCCTATGCACTCACTCTCAGACTTAGAAAAATATGTCTCTTGGGATGTATTCTTTCAAGTTGATGACTAACGTTACCAAAACCCACGAAGCTTGAAGAGAGATTATACACATCTCCGCCCCTCCCCCCTCCCATTTAGGGAAATTTGCTAATGTGTGCAAATGTCGAGGAATCATGCCGATGAAAATGCCCGAAGATGCGTCCTTATAACCTCAACCTCACTTGTTGCAGTGACTACTACCTTTTTTTTATTGGGTCAAATTTTGACAACCGGACCTGTGGGATCGACGCACCGCCTCGTGCCTTGGATCAGCAAGAACCTGCTTCAGCATTGTATTAAATATTACATTTTTTTCCACTACTGTTCAAAAATAAGTTAGTCATCGCACTGAACAAAATATACAGATATACATCACACTGTATTCAGTTTACGCTAGTACATGGAACATATTTTACTAATAAAACGAACGATAAACGACAACTACAATATGTACAAATTTAACAAGCAACGAAATTTATAGACACACAGCAGACAGCTGGCCCTCCGATACGGCACCTTGCCCGTAGTGATGCCCCTCCCCATCTTGGTGCTCGATGTGACATGGTGAACCCCACTCACCCCCCCCCCCACCCTTCCCCCACCCCGATTGTGTCTCCATGTGTATCCATGTTCCCATACTAAAACACAATATGTTCCTCTTGTGCAGAAGTACTATCCTAACACTCCCTAAAGATTCCCAGAACGCAATGAAGACGCAACAGGAGGGTTGGGGTACACCGTGCCACATAGGCCTATACCGACAATAATTTCACTGGCTTGAATTGCAGGTACTTCAACCGTAAAGTCATTTTTTGGAAATCCTTCACTCGCGTTTGTCTTTTGCCTTATAATGTAAGATGCACCCAGGGTTTAATGTCCTATATTAAAAGAGGAAATGTGACTCACTTGCAATACTGGCAAGTAAGGATGTAGAGTTGCAGATTGATGGTAATGCTTGATTATGAATTATACAGCATTGGTAGTGCTTACAAAATAGTAGCAGACAGTGTTAATGTTTTGTGTGATCAACCACACTTTTACATGATATACAAACCTGTGGAAATTTAAGCTTAATTCCGTTGTGTGAGTCTGGAGAAAATAGTGAAAAACCATGCACAATTTTCAGCATGTAAACACATTGTCCTTAATTCATTTCATTTAGGTTGTAACAACCAAAAATTGCGGTGTTTTGGGGTGTTTTTTTTTAGGTTTTCAGATGGCTACGGCTGGATTACTGCGTCGTCTTGCGTAAGACGTCCTTAGCAACATCTCTAGCAACAGTCGCAGCCGTAGCTGTAGCCACCAATTCAGGTAGGCCTACGGCCTACTACAACAGGCCTGGAACCATGTTGCCGGCAGCTGACCATCTGATGTCACACTTCGAGGCTCGTGAATAACGCCAGATACCAGCCTTGAAGCACCATGGTGGGATCCTGCCAGATCTACCTTTGACCTCGCATCCCATTCACACATATACACATATTACACTTGATTACATACACACATTATGCACACGCAGCAGCACAGGATCGCAAGTATAGTTTACTGCTGGTGTATGAAGGTGACAAACTACGTCACTTCGGAGCAGACAAATTTTAACGCAGAAATTTAAAGGTTACATCAGTGTAAGTTCATCCACTGATATCATTGGGTCCAAGACCAATGCCTGTCTTTATCCTTGCGGATAAAGACAGGGGACCAGTCTATGAACCATGATGCTGTGACTAATAACTGCACACAATGTAACCCTGGGGGAACTTCCATGACATTTATAGTGAGCATTTGAAGGTGGACGAACTAACCCAATGCAATCAACTTTTGCCATGTGTATCTATCTGGTATCGCGGAGGACAACTCAATACTGACACAGTTTTGAAGCTAATCATAGGAGGGGCACTATAAAAAAAATTAGCATAACTGTAAATTGCAATTCTGCAAAATAGTCAAATTGTTTTAATTCAACTCACTAACTCCTCAAATTATTATTTACAACATCCACTCTTCCAGGACAATAAATGTATTGCAATAAATATATTTCAAATTGCACTATGCACTAGTTCTCTAATAGCTTCCAGTCTTTTAAACGGTTAACAATTTGCTGGCACTCCGCCCGCAAATCCAATATAAAACATATACTTTAAAGTGATACTGGGCTTCAACCTACAATATCCACTTATAAACAACGAATCGGTTTTGCGCTCATGGAAGCTAACAACAATATCCACTCCTTCAAATCCAAAAGTGATACTGCGCTCCTTGAGCTGTCAACAATAACAACTTTTCCCTAAAATTCACAAGTGACACTACCTTTCGTCCTACAATATACACTTGAACCCTAAAATAGTCCTTAAATAAACCTACACTGGAAAGTATTAGCTAGTTTTATATTTGCAACTATCCAATTGTCGATTGTCGTTACTGCTACTGGGGAGATGCTCCCCGAGTCTTAAGATTGGCTCCTCGAACGGCTAACTATAGCTCCTCTCGTCTTACTGATCATAAATGATCTCTACAGCTCTCCGTGTGTTAAATTTGCTCCCCGGGCAATAATCTAGCTCCACAGTTCCTCAAATAATAACTTAAAATAGCTCCACAGCCCCTCAAGTATTTGGCTCCCTAAGTCAAAATCTGACTCCCCAGCTCAACTAATTTAGCTCTACAATTGCTTAGGTGTTTGGCTCCCCACGTAAAAATCTAGCTCCGCAGCCCCACCAAATAAGCTCCGCAATTCCTTAAGTGACATCTCCCAAATTAAAACAAGATGGGGAAAATCCACACAAAGCAGTGATAAATTTATCCTTAAGAATACAAATTCCAAGAAGAATTTCCTAAAATGTTGTTAACACACCTCAATATCTCACTGCGTTCTTTACAATCTCAGAAATCTGTCTCAATGGATAGTATGGAGGTCAGCAACTCTCTTTAATTACTCTGCCAAAATCTAAACGCAGCCAGTCAGTCAGAGTGAGTGAGTACTGAAATCCCACAAATTTGCTCTGTTTATACTAGTTGAACTGCGCCCCTTTACGCATAAAAAGTTCTCACTCAAAGAATTTAGACCACGCCCCGAAATTTAACATTGGCTAAATTAATCTCCAAGTCTCCATTAATCTCCAAGTCGAAAACCAGCTCAAAATCACGTTTTTTGTATACTAGTTTACATTGAATATGAGTGAACTAAATTACTCCTTAACATTTAATCTCTCTATTTGTAAGAATAACCATCAATCAAAGAAAGCTATTACTTAAAATTTGTACCAGGGTAAAGTTTAATCCTAAAACTATTTTCATTGATAGAAGTTGTGTGACGTCATCTAATTAGTATGCACGACTCAGTCAATCCTTGAACCAGACGATAAGTGCATCATTTTTCTACTTAATTTCTGTACTCTAAAAGTCTCACTCTAATGTGCATCAAAAGTATTAAAGTCTAGACATTGTAAAATAATTACATTTTACCATCGCAAATAAAGGTATGTTTGTGGCTAACATACTAGATAAAATCTATGAACATCCGACCAATCATAGTGAACAACGGAAGACGCCAACTTGGATTAATTAATAGACTGTGTTTAACATGACATGCGCACATGGGGGATTGTGTTTGGTCACAACAACAAGCACATGTGTACAATTTAAACACCGTAAAGAAGTGAAAATTACAATTAAATCCCTGGAAAGACATGCTGTTATTAGTTAATCATCTAAAGAAGAACATTTTAAAGGTAAGATTTACGAAAAATGGAAATTAAATAGTGGCATTTTCGTCACATAACTATCCTAACAACTTTATGTGCAAAGTCAATGGCTTCAAGTTGAAATTAACATATTTTTTTAAGGGTATGTATACGTTTGGTCATGACTCTGAAAATTATATAGGCAATAAAAACTTACTTGGTAAGGAGCACAGCAGCTTTGGATAACGCAGTTTTAGAAACATTTCACTTCGAAGTACTGCGGTTATGGACAAATATATTACTTTTTATCCCCCAAAATTTGAATCTAAGAAATGGTACTATCAGATTCGTTTCTCAGACTTTGTATTCCTATTATGGATCGTTCTTCCTGAGCGGACAATTCTTATTCGCTCCGGATTTTCGGCGATATCTCAAAAACGCGACCTTTTGAAATGAAAGTTTCACAGGTTAGTTTGATTGTATATATCTACGTTTATTTAGGATTAGAACAATCAAACGGTTGCAAAAACCAAAAGTATACTTTGCCTTTAATGACAATATCGCCATAATATCAGAACCGGCTTGGCTCTTCTACCGGTCTGTTTCATTAAACAGACCCTTTTTTCGTTTACAATCTTTGACTGTCATTGTTTTGCCGCAACTACGAGTATCACAAAACTGGCTCAACTTAACTTTTTTTAACAACTGATGGGGTTTCTTTTTGGCTACTTTTGCATTCAATTTCGTGTTCGTGCACACGTGGTGTCGTTCTTCTCATTCAAGATTGTTTCAGACATTCATATACATTCAAGATTCCATTTTCACCATTCTTCAGTTGAATTTCTTCTGTCTGCTTGCAGTGGATAAAATTGAATGATTGACCAGCCTCTTGCCGCTGACCTAATACATTTTGAATGATCTTATTTGACCATGTGAATGCTAAATCAATTGAGTTACTCCTTTTGGCTTATGCAACGGAGCACATATTTCAAAAGAAAGTTGAAGGAGCCGGATGTTATATTGAATACATTTTTGTTAAAATTGGCAGGGAAAACAATAAAACATTATTTTATTTTTTGTTCGTCAAGAGTATTGTGAACTCTTTTTTTTTTTAGTGAAGGCTACCCGCACTTTTGTAAACAAAAATGTGGACAAAACTCGCAGCGTGCAGTTGCAAATTGACATCAACAGAGGCTATCCAAATGTTCTGCAGAACAGTTCATCTGGCTATGGTGAAAGGAAAACTGTATTTTCTATAGAAGAAACAGTAATAAAAATGGGCCAAAGTTGTGATGTCTAGAAAAAAAACATGTACTGCAACATGGTTATATAGGACGGACCTGAAAATCTACTGGTAAATTAACAGCCAAACTGGCACCGTGAACAACAATACTCGAGCTACAGTAACAAACCTCATTATCTATTCGAATATTCACGTTCCCCGGCGATTGGAAACTTTTCTTGAAATGCTGGTAGTCTGAGAATATAGGTCCCGTGCATATGGTGTATCGAGCAATACATTGTGTGTGTGGGGGGGGGGGGGGGGGGTGGTTGAAAACTCACGTGCTCGGGACGGTTTACAGGAATGATGAATTCGAGAGAATATACGGGCAGTTTAAACCAAGTACAAATGAGATTCACTCTGGTTTGCGCCGGGTATTTCGTGATGTGTTTGCGATTGAATTAGGGGCTATAACTTTTGATCGCGCAAACACTAAAGTATAGTCTTGGTTTACAGTTTACGGTTATTGCACTATAAACCTTGGTAGCTAAATTTGGGGTTTGTTTTATTTGTTTTGATATCATTGTTATTAAGTGATAATAATGCAGTGGAACTCAGATACTTGGTCAGCAACCACTACGGCAGAGACCACCGGGTCTCAACTCTTCTCTACCCGAGGTTCTGTGATGAGCAGCGTGTACGCTAAGAGTGGAGACACCATCTCCTCGCCAACGACTCATCAACCCATCCCGATAGCGTGCCGTTACCCGTACTACAACAACCTTGATCCCGGGACTTCGTCCTCCCTGGCTGGAATCTCCCCGTACGGTGACGATTTCTCAGCGTGGAATAGCTTCGACTTCGGCACGGCCAACCCACATCAGAGATACCACAACCCGTTCACTTCTCCCGCTGCACCAACACCTATCAACCCAGCCGCCGCGGCGGCGGCAGCGGCAGCTATCGCCGGCTCGAGTCACCAGAACCCAAGAGACAACTTCACGGCAGTCTCGACCCCAAGTTCTGTGTATTCATCTGGAGGACATCGGAGCAGTAGTTACCCATTCTCCGTACCAGGTAAATACAAACCAATTAAAATTAATATTTTTAGCAATTCAATCAATCAACCAAGTCGAGGCCATACCGCATCTGAAGCCTGCTCAGTGATCTTGGTCTAGATGACCCGGTCCAGCATGCAAGAACGCAGCTCCTCAGCGATGGTCATGAAGGAGAGAGCTTCTCCTTAGTGAGGCTGCGCCCAACGCGCGCTCCCAGAGAATGGTTTGGCAAACTGCACTGTCCAGCTGCTCCAAGCTGCAAACAATTCACCTTTGTCATAACAAGGTAAACGATGGAACCAATAGATCTATTTCAATTTGTAATGTTTTAAACAAAAATTGTGCATTTTTAACATAGTTTTTCATCGTGAAACGTGGTGCAAGAACTACCCATCTTAAGGGTTCAAATCCCTTATCTTCATGAAAACTTTTACTAATAGATATTATTCAAAACTTTTAAAAGCATAACCGCATAAACCATCACAAGTTTTAACTTTATTGTCTCTGTATTGCAAGGTCGATATGAGGGCGAAGAAAAGCATCTCTGTATACTTTTTGTTCTTTCAAAGATTGCACCTGATAGTGTTTCCACAAATAGCACTGTCACTAACCAGGTGTAAAGCGACATAAGACTATCCAGAGACGCTGGTGGCACATTATTTGTATTTTAAAAAAATGGTAGACGGCTCAACACAAGTATTTTCAAAAACATGGAGAGCACACATCCGGACTAAAACCACGATGAACAACAGCAGCAGCAACAACAACACCAACAACAAAAAAACAGCAGCACGAGCAGGAACAACAACAGGAACCGTAGCAGCAGCACCAATAAACACAGCCAAACACAACATCAAACAATGTTAATACAATTTTAAACAACATCAATCGATATCTAAATAGTATCACAGGATGATAATAAACATAAAAGCGGATGACTAAGATGACAATAAAAGAGACTCAATGTTATTATCGCAGTTTATGTTCATTTCAAACAACAGTGCTGTGAGTATTATCAGTATTAACATTACGATTTTAACGACATCTTTGAGTAGAACTAATACTTGATCAGTTTAATAATAATAATATATTGTATTTGTATAGCGCCTACTGCAGGCCAGCCTCTAAGCGCTTAACATTCAGTATTTCCTGCAAGGTATTTGGGGCTACGTTTTGAAGTATGAGACCTACTCCTTTACATAGCACCTTGTAATGGTTTACAAGGTGCTGTGGCGCAATATGCAGCCGATCAAACCAGGAACACCGGGGCGGACCCCTTCTCTTTTCGATAAGTGCACTGGGTTCTTTTTCGTGCGTTACACAACACACGGGACCAACGGCTTTACGTCCCATCCGAAGGACGAAGCAATCATGGTTAAGTGTCTTGCTTAAGGACACAGGTGTCACGACCGGGGCTCGAACCCACACTCTGCTGATCAGAAACACCAGAGCTTGAGTCCAGTGATCTTATCCACTCGGCCACGACACGCCACTTTGACAGTGTTAACTCTATTTAATAGGAGGGAATTCCCGAGCATAAACGGTCTTTTAACGACAGATAAAATTACGCACATTTAAATTTTTGGGCAGACCAAGAGTTTGATCAAAATATATGGAAAGGGGGCACCTCAAATAGGAGCTGTACAACTAATCCTACCGAATTGTGACTGACATGTGATTGTGAAGAAAAAAAAATCTCTAGGCCTATATATATATATTTGTTTTTATCGCATTTTATTTGGCATCGCTTTCAGTAAAACTTGACCTACTAAATATAACACTCTTTAAGAAAAAACAACATGTTTTCCTATTCACAGAATCTAGAATGAAGTTTGGATAAACCGCTTGACTCGTTTGAGAGCTGTGGGTTTGTTTTTTTATGTTACTTTGTTGTTCTGTTGAAACGTTCAGCGAGCGAATTGGGAAACATACGGGTAGGGTAACTGTGTAGATCGTCAACCCCGCGGGTGGCTGAGAATAACAGCGGCGATTGCAGTGAGCTAGCCGTATGGCCGCTGCTGCTGGTAGGCCCGTGATGGCTGGGCGTTTGTATAGAGAATGGGACTGGATGGTCATTATTGCATGATAAAACACACCTGTGGACAGAGGCGAAGCTTACAAGTGGGTAGGGCGGGGGGAGGGGCAAATGCCCTTAAATGTACTTTCATTGCACCTCCCAATCTGCCCCCACCAAGAATTTCCACTGCACGTGTTTCCCCCGACGGCAGATTTTTTTTTTTAACGCCAAACCATGTCCACCTTAAGTCATTGGATGGACGTCTAGTGTTTATTGAAACGTTGATGATCAATCCTGTTTCCACAAATTTCTAATTAGAATTACTTTAATTACCCCCAAAAAACCTCGGATTTGGGGGTGGATAGACACTGTTCAGATTTCACCCATCATGCAAGGCCAGTCAAAAAACGGACCTTGTCCCCGATCAAACATAGCTCGGACAAGGTTGAACAGTAGGCCTATACACATATTATGAATAATAAGTAAACGATACCACACACGGTACCATGCTAAAAATAATCAATAAAAATTTTACTCCCTCAATCACCTTTAATCACTTTGACATAAAAACGGTGTGTTTGCCTTCCCAATACTCATTATATTTTATGTCAGAGGTATTATCTTACACACTTCAGGTTTTTGTTTACCATTCAATTTAACTTTATATCATACTAAATTAAGAATAACTTGAGTTTATGTCAATTGAGTGGTAGGGGGGTAATCAACTAATTCATGACCAAATTGAGTGACGTAACGCAATCAAATTAATACGACAGATAGTAATTGTGTACACCTTGAAAGTCAGTGGAAAAGATCGACAAAAGAGCCGAAGAATCTGGACTTTTCGGTGTGGCAGGAGACCCTGAGATGTCCCCCCCCCCCCCCCGAGGTTCCGTCCCCGTGGCAGGTTGTGTAATGCTTACCTAAACACATTTGTTTTAAGTTCAATCTCGACCGGCAGCTGTAAACATCATCATGAGCCCGTTACGAAAGCAATTAGACAAAGAAAGACAGAATCATCTACAGCGTGACATGCTAATTATATAATGAAATTTAACTTGTTTCCAATTCTCGGATAATATTTGATTTTTCCTAATTAGTCGCTATCAGTATGTTTGAGCGTGAAACCAGGCTTTCTGCTTCTTCTCACCCATACACTATCTTGCTGAGTAGAACAAAGGGTCATTCCAACAGTTTAATTCCACGTACTGCATCTTTGAACTTTGACCGTCCCTGGTGCATGTTTCCCTCCATCCTATAATTTCGTCTGTTTTAAGAGGAATATCAATTCCTACTTTCATCTACCCTGAGTTATTTTTTTATCTCAAATGTTTTCTTCTTGTAGTTCCTTCCAAGGAGTTGCTTTTAGTCTTGTTTGAGGCGAACTTGCATAACAAAAACTTTAAAGTCAGAGCTTGTTAAGACTGAACCAACCTGGGTTATGTACGCCAAAACAGGCGTGGCTGACCCCACAGCGGTTGGGGTTTGCAAAATAGTGGACGATCCAACTACAGTTGAATTATTAGTTTTTGAAATGGATTTAATTAAAGGTTGAAATAACTACAACGCATTATCTGTAAACAGAACTACACTAGAATTGGGGTATTTCTTCTGTTTAAGGCACGCTGAAATTATTGTCATACTTTAAATATGGCCAAATTTGTTCCAACTTGTACTTTATTTTATTTCTTTTCGGTTTGTGCATATACAGAACGGCTAGAAAAAGTCTCAACTGATTAAATATTCGGCTACAGTTCGTATTCTTGTTTGCGTATGCATTAAAATTACTCTGCGGAACAATGAAGCTAAAATATACGGGTATATACCATACGTTCAGAACTTGCCACAGCAAGGTTGTTTAGTCACGGACTTTTGCGGAATCACAATATGGTAGACAATGCAGCTGTACAACTTTATTATTGCAGTGAGACCAGAGAAGAAGAAAACCAACAAATTGACAAACCGAACTTATTGTTTCATTATAGTCTATAGGGTATCGTTCTCGTTACGATTTTAGATCCACATAAAATTGTTCTAAACATTCGTAAAAGAGCTGGGTTCATCTGCTTTAATTTGTGAATGCATGACAAAGCCTAAAGCATTATCTTTTGCGCAAAACCGTTTGTCACTTAGAATGCGAAGGAGAAAAGAAACAAAAATCTACGCTTACCTTTAAAGTGGAACATTTAATTTCTTATCAACAATCTATGTTTTTGTCAAAATAAGAATAGGTTTTACCACACCGTCGCGCGCGTGTGCAGTACAATATGCATGTTTTTAAAGGCCCCACCGAAGTTTCCCAAGACCGTTTGAACATTCGTTCATGGTGCAGTTTATTAAATGCATTGTGTTTTTCGACTCCGTCATTGTCAATATATAATTGAAAAAAAAATAATTGTAATTTAATTGTAGGTAAATGTTCAGTTAATAGATGCGGGAGGAAAACCCCAATGGTGAAACCCCATGCAACCAGTAGGGACTGAAAAACCAAATCCACATTCAAGGCCCCGGTCTGGTGGGATTCGAACCAGGGTCCACAGAGGTGAAAGGCAGGGAAAGAAACCACAGAGCCAACCTGATCCCCAAACATTGATTAGGACTGGGCTATACCCGGTCCCAAATTAAACTGAACCAGTTGTGTGTGGGGTTTTTACATTGTCCTTCACATAATGCAGTCTATAGGCAATTTGTGGAAAGGTGATAACTAGTTTGAGGGGAACCACCGCTCGCAAGAATGATTTTCGTTTTTCGTGAACAACAAAATAAGGAGGCAAGACACAAACAAGCTTATCTTGCCGCATGACTGCTGCTAACAAGGACAACTTCAAAATATGTACACAACTTTAATGTCCGAAATGTTTGGTCTTTTATCTTCATGTTATTGAGTGTTCAGTTTTATGATATCATGAAATAGTACAGCTCAGTTGGTAGAGCGCTTGAACATTAGTCCGCAGGTCGTTGGTTCAAAACCTGCTCTGGTCAATATTTCTTTGTTCTGCCCCCAAATTATTTCAAACGTACCCAGTCAGTTTCCCCTGTGGTTTATTAATTGATATCATAAAGAGAATACATGTTATAAGGAAGGGGGAATGAAAGTCGACTGGTCGATCGTCATCAGGGAAGTTTTTCAGAAATGTGGAGGATGCCTCCATTGTTATTAGTAAGATATAAAAGTCGCAAGCAGCGGCAGCCAGCAACATTATAACGATTGTGCAAACCGAGACTAATGACATTTGGCAAACGTGAGTTCAATGGATAAAGGAGACAACAAAGATAAGCTTGATTTATTCATTTACATTTGGGGTAACCTCTGCACGCTCTCAATTAGGTCTTTTCATACAAATGCCACAATGTACAAAATAGGTCTTTATTCACTGGAGCTAGTTTTAATAGTTCAGCTTCAGCAGATAAGCCTATAACACACTCGGGTTTTTTTAAAGAGAGTTATTTAAGCGGAATTGGACAGCTGGGTATCCAGTCCGATCCTGACGCGCATAATACTTGCTGTTTTGGCTGGTACCTGTTCATGCACTGGATTTTTTTTTTTAAATGGCGACAAAATATCCCGAACGGAGTAATCAGCAATTTCTTTTGTCCATTATAGGTTCGTCTACTCCGTCTTCTGTATGGGTATCAGCGGTAACCTCGACCCCAAGGAGGGCGAAACGAAGACCGTACTCCAAGTTGCAGATCATTGAATTGGAGAAGAAGTTTCAGGATAATATGTACTTGACACGAGACCGGAGATCGAGGTTGGCGGAGGTTTTAAACTTATCAGAGAGACAGGTAAGTGAATTATTATATCTTTTAAATTTATCAATTTATTAGTTACGTTACGTCCTTCATACTTGTCTATGGCCTTTGTATTTGTCTGTCCTCTCGTCTATTTGTCTGTCAATCGAAAAGCTATTCTCTGCAAAATGCGAACTGTGATGACGATGTTTTTGTAGCCCGGTGATAATTTGTACGCCGATCGGTTGTACATCCACGTGTAGCTCGTCCCAGATGGGGAAAAGGCGTTACACAAAACATCGTTTATTACACAAAACAAGCGTGTCTTTCTATTTTTTTCAGTGATTGCATGTTTGTCTCAAATTATGTCGACGAACAGACCCCTTATACAATATATCATGACGTCACAAGTTCAAACAGCGTCCTCACTGAGGCCAAGGGAAGACTTATCATTGGCCGAGAGTTCGTGGCGCACCGTGCGTACACACACGCACGTTTCCACCGTTTGACCTCAGCGCGCAATGGCGGACTGAAAACCAGTAGTTTCTGAAAACCAGTAGTAGTGGTATCACTTGGCGATTTATTACATCAAATAAACCTGCATTTCCACATTTACCCTTCCTCACCAACCATCCTCTTCCCCCCATCCTCATATAGGTCAAGATTTGGTACCAGAACAGAAGGATGAAAATGAAGAAGATGACAGAGCGGGAAAAGCAAGAGAAGGAACAGATCGAGAGGGAAAAAATGGTTTTGGGCAGCAAGTATTTTCCTAATCATCATCACTGACACTACACTCATCAATCTCTTGAGAAAGAACATACTAACGTGTGGACGTTTTAAAAACTTTCATTTGCATTTTTATAACTCTTCAAAGGAATCCACCTGCCATTATTGTATAAAACATTTCTTACGGGTACACGGCTCAACTCGGTATGGCTTGACGACTCATTATTTATTTGTATATAAGCTTTTTCAGGAACAAGTCTTCTTTTTTTCTTATTCTTTCGTTTTTGTAAATTGACATAGTTCTACTGCTGCTGATCACAGCAGAATGGTAGCAACCAAGATTACTATATACATTTTAATGAATTATTAATAGTAGGCCTAAAGGTAAAACCATGAGTTTGTCACACAAAAAAGAAAAGCACACAATGACTGTGCTCGAATGAAGCGACTTCGGCTACGGCTAGGGCGTATGGCTGAAATGACAATGTTAAAGAATAGGACTTCTCGGCGTTCCGGCCTTAGCCACAGCCGAAGACGTCCACTACGGCTGCGGCTTGATCGTCATGTGAACATGTGTTGAAGCAAAGGAGGCCCCTGGCAACATCCTTAGTAACATCTGCAGCCATACGCTACGGCTGCGGCTTGATTGTCATGAGAACATGTGTTGGAGCATAGGAGGCCCGTGGCAACATCCTTAGTAACAGCCGTAGCCACCAGTTCGGACACGGCAACACTTGGAGCTCATTCCTGCTGTAAAAGACCACTCAAACTAAAAATACCAGTTTCTTTAAAACAATATTTTACCGTTTTAATTTCCTGTGAAAGGGAAGGAAAAAGACCCCACAACTCTAGGACGGACTTTGCCAACACAACAGTCCCTGACAAAGTTGGGTTTCATAAAAAAGAAATGATTGTTAATCATCTTACCTCATGGACATTTGGGTGTGGATTATCTTTTCTGTGTCAAGAAAAATTCCACTTGATTAGAGGTCATGTGACTCGAAACTTCCTATGCATCGTAAAACGTGTATTCATTTGTTTATTTATTAGACGAGGACCCAATTTTGTTCTCCTAACATTATTTTGTTACAATTTTAAGGGCCAGAGAAGCTAAATTTAAAATACACTGTACGTGTTAAAAGAAAGAGAAAAAAAACATCACTTGACCACCAGGGGCTAATTTCATAGCGCTGCTTAATGGCCGCCGATTTTGTGCTTACTGCGCGAGTCTCCCATTTCATAGCACTGCTAAGCACACAAGGCATGCAAACCTTCCAGTGCTTACTGTATGAAAATAAATGCCGTAATAATGCAAACTCACAGTTAAGCTGGCCGCCTAATTTTCTTGCTAACCTGTGAAATACGCTTATTCTTAAGCAAGTTTTTAAGCTATAGTTAGCACGAAAATGTGCTTACTGTTTAGCACCGCTATGAAATTTACACTGCCATCATACAACCATTATCTCCCATTCAGATAACCATGCCCAAACCGAGGCTAGACCCAAGGAAGAAATCAATAGTCTGGCCCTTCTCTGTAAACATGCCATCGTGCTGTGGTTGATGTGGTGCAAGACAGGGGAACACGACCAAGATAGCAGCACGACAAAATTGCAATGGGCTTTTGAATTACTTTTCAATGGTATCCTACCTCATGATAGAGGCGCTGTTCAATAAACCAATTACGCAACTATAGACAAAAGTATTTTCTGTACCTCATTAAATTTCAAGTCGAACAAATTAAACAAAAGCAGTGACAATTTTGTACATAGCCCTGTAAAAAGAAAATTGTCAACAAGAGGAAAGTTTGCAATTTTAAAATGTACACTGAAGTACACAATGTATATCAATCAGAGTTTGGCTAATTCAATTGTACTAACAAAGATTATTGAAGAGGGTTCAAATTTACATAAGAACTGGGTCCAATTTCATGGCTTTGCTTACCAAGGAATTCTGCGCTTACCGATGTAAAGCACATAAATCTACGGATGTAAGCGCAGAGTTCCGCAGTAAACAGGGCAATGATATTGGGCCCGATTGTGAAAGATTGCTCAACACAAAACAAAAATTCATTAATAAATGATGATTGCATTGATAGCGAAGGAAAAGTGCAATATTACGTCTTTCTCGTGTCAGAATCGTTAATACTTAAGTATTTGTTGGGAAAACGTTTGTTGAGCAAACAAACGTGTTCCCAACAAATACTTAATCATTAACAATTAAGTATTTGTTGAGAAAACGTTTGTTGAACAAACAATTGATAGCTCAAACCTGAAAGGCAGGGTATATCTTTGGTAATTACTCCAAAAAATTAATCGCCATAAAAACATACTTGGTAAGAAGCACTGCAGCTGTTGATAATATATAACATTTTGAGAAAAAAATTCAATCTGAGCTGTATTCCAATTACAGATTATTCCTCCTGCGTGGACATAACCGCTCCAGATTTTTCGGCAATACCTAAAAAAACGCTACTATCTTTTGAAATGAATTTTTCACAGGATAGTTTTATAGTATATGTCTACATTTATATAGGATTAAAACAATCCAACGGTTTTTAAAAACCAAAGGTATACTTTGCCTTTAACATGTAACTTTGTTCAGCCACATAAATGCAAGAAAATACCACCCCAAGTGAAACAAAATACATTGAAAAAAAGGATTATGTTAATTTTAATGTTTATGTTTGTTTTAAAACTACCGGTTATTCTTTCAACTGTAAATATGGATGCATATTATTTGTGACTGTTTTCACTGTGTTTTATTATTGGGAGTACTACTACTGGTTGATTTAATTTGTGCTGTTTTTCTAAGATCTACCTTAGGCTATTTTATTGAATGTACCTTTTCTAATAATGGAAATAACTGATGCAAATAACTGCAATAATAAATGAATATCCACAATTGTTTTGATGGATATCCAAAATATTTTGTTTGCAAAACAAACAGACTATTTTCTTGTGGAAAATTGCCATTTGTTTTTATTATATTCATTTTTTTAAGCATGCTATAACATTGGGGGGGAACCTGTCTGGTTTAAACTGATAAGAAGAACAATAGACTTGATATAACAAAACAACAGACAGATAGACCAACAAACATACGGACAGATATACAACAGGGACTATCAAGGTGTTTCATAAGCAACAAATGAAGTAATAAATGAAATTTCCGCTTCACACAAGTAGACAACCAAAAAACAAATTCACAAAGATTATTCACAAATTATTACATTTTATTTATAAATTCACTTCTTTGTGAAAATCCAAGGATAAGTAAAAACAATCACAGATAAAAAAAAGGAAAACGAAAGAAAAATCGTTGATTTCAAAGAACTACAAAAAAGTGAAAATTCTGAACCTTAGTGTATAGATTAAAGAACAAACAAAATGATGAAAGGTTTTTGAACATACTTTAACTATTTAAATTCCCAGGTATGCCTAGTTTCAATTTGTTCATTAATGTTCTATGTTGGGACCCTCCAAAGTTGTCTACATTTTCCAGGTCGTACAGGAGCTACTGCATTTTGAGCATCCCCTTCCTATCCCAAAAAGTACTTCAAACTGATTAAAATTATTTTCAATAAATATCAATATTTTTTTTATTTTTTTTAAGTTGTGTGTGGTCTCCGACTCCCATCCCCCCGTCATACTCTTTGTGTGCATGAAAATGTTGACCAAGTTTGGACGGCCCCTTAGCCTTTACGTAAATCATTTAATTGTCTTTGTTTGTAATTTATTTTGAATTGTACAAGCCTTTGTTTACATCCAACGCCTTGAGGCGGAGTCGATCTGCAACCGTTTGCACTTCATAAATCCCTTATTATTGTTATCATTATTATCATTATTATACCCTTCTTAACAAGTTTGCAGCAGATTTCAACCATTTCTATCACTATTCCAGAGCAACCTTCTATTTGTAGGGACAACATGGATCAACATGTTTCACGTTAAAAGTAACAAACTACTGAATGGAAGAGGCTTACCTAACCCTTTAGAGACCACAGCAGCCGAAAAAAAAGACTTGTACCAAAATGCCCAGAGCAGCCCTAAACGGCTGCAAGATCTGACCTACTTCAACCCAAAAAGTTCAAGTAAAGCAGGGCCCGAATTTGACACTGGACCGCCGGCCCGAGGCCAGTGATTTTAGCCCCAGGCCAGTAAACTCATGACCAAACTAGTCCAGCAGCCTTGTGTTCTTCAATTGAATAATAACACCTCACAGTGAAATATCTTTAACTAAAAAGAAATTATGTTCAAATGTTGACTTTGAGTCTGCCAGGGTAAATGCAATTCCGTTGAGCATCAACATATACTAATCCATAAGACAAAATGAGATCAATCTTCTCCGAGTGCTTGTTCAAATAAAAGCAATTTACACGTTAAACTGTTTAGAAAGCTCTTTCTTGTGAAAATTGTGGTCCAGTAAACATTTTGAGCTACAAGCCCTGCAGTCTTATAAAATGTTACCCCAAATTCGAGCCCTGTAAAGTTCATGTCTCGTATCAACACTTTCCTTCCAGTGTTTTACATAAAAGCATGCTATGTACGTTTCTAAACCAAAACCCAAATTCTGATTCATTTATTTTTTGTGACATTTTACAAGAAAGGGTTAAAAAAGCAAAACAATTTTAGCCATGTCTCGGCATATTGTAATGGTTATACAGTAATGAATGTTTGCTTATAGGTTAACTCTAATGTCAAAAATCCACTAAGTTGATATGTACTATGTAGTCCCACCTTCAAAAGCTTGTTGTTGCTGCTGCTGCTGCTGCTGCTGCTGCTGTTGCTGTTGCTGTTGCTGTTGCTGTTGCTGTTGCTGTTGTAGTTGATGTTGATGCTGCATAAACAACTGCTGCCGCTGTGCAAAATCATCTTGAATTTCTTGAGACTGCTCCGATTGTCGCTTTGGACCCTGCACAAAGATATGAAGGAAAAGGTATGAGAAGTACACCACTGTATTATTTAGAAGACAAATTGAGAAAATTTTATATAAACTAACAAAGCGGCTTGAGTAAAGACTAATTAGCTCCAAACCTTTTCATTATATAAGTATATGCACACTTAAAGAGTAGTCTTACCTCAGGTGGTTCTTCTATACGTATAGGGTTAGCTGTTCTCTTTGGTTGCACTCTCTTCCCCGCCAGCTGCTGTTGCTCCGGAGAGTAATACGTCACTCCCCCGAATGTTTGGGACGGAGGTTGACCAGGTCCACCAGTCGGCAGTGGTGCCCCACTGCCCCCTGGGGGTAGAGGCTGGACTCCCTGGGGTAGCGACTGAACGGGTGGTGTCGGCTGGTTTATAATCGGCTGGACTTGTATGGGAAGGGGTTGGGCAGGTTGGGGTAAGGGGCGTGGTTGAATGGAGTGGGGTTGTGAGCGAGACGGCATGTTCTGAAAATAGAAATGGAAAATGATACAAACTTTGTACAACCAATTCACAGTTAAACAAAATACATGTTTTTAATTTCATTTCATCCAGTATTATTAATATTTCAATTTCATAAATTTTTCCAAGTTATTTAATTTTCTAAAGTTACTATTTTGAGAAATATCACAACAAATGAAATATTGAATTAATTATTTATGCATTTATATTTTTCCGAGGGGGGGGGGGTGGTTTATCTAAAATACTTGTTAAGAGATGACAAAAGCAGCGTATACTCACTTGTATGCTCACTGGTACAGTGCCCTGAGGGAATGGCTGTATGGGTACCGGGCTGTTAAGCTGGTACTGCTGTCCAGGAGGACCTCCGTAGTTGACGACAAAATGAGAAGGTGGCGGGGGGAACGCCCCCTGTTGATGAGGAGGCTGCGGCCTGAGGGGATGGATAATTGATGGGTTCGCCATGTGCGTAGGTGAAGGATGCTGCATACCTGCATTGAGGAAAATCAATTAAACCGCGGAGTAATTGAAAAGTAATACAAACAGTAGCAATGTCTATGAGAGTTTTAAATTCTATAATATCATAATGATTTTAATATTATTAGTAACCAAAGTATGACTTTTTTTTAACTTCTGGGAATATCAAGCTAATCTTTTAATAATAGATGCAGAGAATCTTTCACATAGAACTTTTATAAAACCGGGCGATCTTGCCTACAGCAGCAGCACCAAATTCATCTAAATATCACACTTTACAGTAAACTCATAACCCTTACGTTGAAGCTCAGATACGGTTGGTATGGGCTTCTGCCTCCGTGTCATGGCCGAGTGGTTTACTGCATCGGACTCAAGTTCTTATGGCTGAATCATCAGAGTGTGGGTTCGATTCCCGGTCATGACACTTGTGTCCCTGAGCAAGGCCATTAACCATAATTGCTTCTCTTAAGCAAGGTGTATAAATGGGAACCTGAGAGTGCTTAGACAGTATTGTGTTTGATTAACTCCTTAATTATTTTAGCAGCTTGGGGGCTGTTTGCTCCCCAAGAAGTTGAGAAAGTTTGAGGAAAGGTCCAAGTACGCCTGATGAACAGAGATACCAATTATGGGAAGAGCCTTGATCTAGCTAGTAGGACGTGTGCACTATACAAGGACCAAGTATTGTATAAGAGTCAAAACTCCCTAGGAGTTGGGCGTTTGATAATTCAGTACCAAATCCATTAAAAAATATTTCAACTAAGGGCGGGATTTAGGTAGGATTCGTGCTTCCATGTTTTACAAACTAGACTTGCAAATTAAAGAGAACTTACGTGGGTGAATAGGCACATCTCCTTGCAAAATAATCCCCTGCTGCATTACAGCCCCTGGTAAGACACCAGGAAGACCCTGTGATGATGGCTGAACAACCACGCCCATCCCGGGGGGAGTGGCCCCTCCACGCACGGGTGGGGCCGTGTTCCCTTGGGTGTGTTGCGGGGAGCTTGTCGCTGGTGGTGTGTTGCCTTGCCTCTGGTATCCCGGTGGGGGCCCCTTCGGACCGGTTTGGTAGAACTGCGGAGTTTTTACGACAGCTTGGGGCTGGGTGACCGGTGTGGCATCGGCTGCCGGACGCTGCCGCTGGGAGGAGTATCGCTTTGGCTTGGGAGGCTGAGACAGAGTAAAAAAGGCAAAACATTGATCTTATGCAGACAAAGTACAAAATTAACCTAAACTTTCGGGGCTATATCAAAAGAGGCATTGTACAGCCAACCAGTTCCAGGCATTCTCACAAACTAAATAACGGAGACTGTAAGGTCTTACCTCTCTTTTATCACTATAAAGTCTATCTCCACCGTCCTGAGGTGATTCCACTTGCCCTAAAAAGTGAAAGTTACAAACATTGATAAAATCAGCATTCCATATTGTCGTATTTTCTTTTGAGTATTAATCAGGACTCAAATTTGGGAAAAACACAAGACCCCCGAACTTGTCAGGTCCTGAGTTTACCGGCCTGATGCTAATATCACTGGCCTCGGGCCTGCGGTCCAGTGTTAATTTTAAGCCATGGTAATAACTGCAAGGAGAATATTTACCAGCTGATTCTGGAGTTGGAAGCAGTCCTTGAGACTTGGTGCGTTGCCCTTCATTTTGACGTGAACCATCTTGTTTGTCTTCATCTATGTTCATCTTACTCATCTGGGTTGATACGTCCCCCGACCATTCCTCCTCTTGATTCTCCGGTTCTTGTTTCACACGCTGACGACGGTCCCGTTGATACGACCTAGTCTCTCTTTGAGGTTTACCAGGTTCCTGTTGCACCGAAGCACCAGGGTGTGACCCTCCATCAGACCACCCTGTTGTGGCCTCATTGGGGTCCGATTTGTTCTGGCGTGTGACCACCCCAGCCCAGCTACCTCCTCCGTTCCCGGTCTGTTCTTGCTGGGCCGGTTGGCGACGGTCCCGCTGGTAGGATCTGGGCTGTCTTGATTCCTGTTTGCGCGGATCAGCGCCTAGTGGGGGGAAATCCTCCATGATCGGTTGCCGCTGACCTCTTTCTTTGTCTCTACCACGCTGGTTCATCCCATCCTTGTTATAATCTTGCTGACGATCCCTACGGTTTGAGTTACTGTTAATCCATTCAGTTTTGTGTGGTATAGCTGCATTTTCATCAGTATTCTGACCACTACGGTCAATGTTATCTTGTCCTTGACCTCTGCCTCTACCACGACCTCTTCCACGACCTCGTGACCTCCCTGACCAGGGCTGGTTATTGCGCGTGTAACTTGGGCTTTTATCTTCACCATGGTTCGTTTCTGGGTTATCGTTATGGCTAACAGACTCCTCTGTTGTTGTTTGTCGCCTATTTTCATACACTGGTTGCTGCCTACTTCTGGTGTTTCTTTCATACCGAGGGGGGCTGGGCCTCTCAGACTGGTCATAATCGTTGTCTCTCCCATCACGTCTCTCAAAGCGGTCTGGCTTGTTGTACCTCTGACGGCCCCTGTCTCCACGTGGGCCTCTATCGTCTCCACGCGGGCCTCTATCGTCTCCACGCAGGCCTCTATCTTCTCCACGCGGGCCTCTATCTTCTCCCCGTGGGCCTCTGTCTCCTCCCCGCTGCCCCCTGTCACCTCCACGACGGCCTCTTGAAGGTTTCCTGAATGAACAAACAAAACATAATTAGCTCAGACATTCATAAATGAAAGACAAGATGACCTCATAATCCCAGTGTGGAAAGTACTTATTTTCCTGTTAATAAAGTCTATTTTCATGTTGCTGCAGGAAATTGCAAAACGACCCACCTGCGCTGATTTGAGAATCCAGATGTTGGTAACTCGTTAGAGCTGCGTACATCATAGCCATACACATTGACCATTTCTGTCCGTGACTTAGGTGCTTGATCCAACTGATCGTACTTATCATGGAGCCATCTGTTGTCATCCTTCCACAACTGTTTCTTCTCCTTGGGTCTTGTGAAAGGAAAATAAACCATTGGAAAGTAAGCAATTTTTGATGACCTTTCGAAACTTTAGAACAAATTTATACATACTAGTCCCGAACACCATCTTTGTTAGTTGTTACAAAATATTTACAGCTACAAAATAAACAATATTCATTTTTAGGCCTTGCGCTTAAGCTTTCAGTAATAAAGGTAGCCCACCAGGCCAGTAACCTGTGCATTCCACTTGCCCCCAGGAAGTTTTAGTGTCCCAGATTTTAAACATATATTTTCATAAATCTATCTTTCTGATGTATTAATGGTTGCGATCACAACAAGTTTATTTAACTGTCAAATGAAGTTACATGCACACACTCAAAAATAATTTAACACATTTTCAAAATGTATCATTTACATCTGAAAAGGAAGAAGTATGATCATTTTAAACAAGTAGGTTGCACAGTTTTTCAGTAGCAAACAGGGCAAGTTAAGAAATGGTGTTTACGAGCCAGTAGCATTTTTAAACTAGAAAATGTACGCCGGGCTAGTGTTAAGGGTGAGCCCTGATTTATGGTCTGGTTACTTACTTCTGTTCCTCCTCATCATCCTTGGTTTCCATGGACCTGACATCATGCATGTAGAACGGGCCACGCCTTGGAATGTAGGCAGGATTCTTCAGGTCCTGATCCGCATCCAGGTTCTTCTTGCTCTCTTCATTTTCTAAATCCTTCTCGGGGGACAAAACAAAGAGAAACAGTCAAAATTTTTGAAAACAATAACAACTTGATTTTTTTTTATTTATTTTTTTTTTTTTTATATCACTGTAAATTATTCAAAATGTTGTGATGAAAAAATGATTTATTTGGATGGTGCAGAATGAAGTTATTCTACTTTGGGATGGGACCAGGGATGTTTGTTATCAAATGCTGGGGAACTAAGGGAGTATCTCAACACTCCGAACAGTAGGACTATTCTGGTCGGATCGGATACGTATTCCAGTGCATGCACACGGGCCGTTCCATTGGATCGTCGGAACATTCCATTGGAACATTCGTACTTCGGCACAATGATGCGGTCTAGCGGAACAGTCTGGCGATCCAATGGATTGCGGGCATGATCTTATGGGAATAATCTCTGTGCCTAAAATGTGCCAAATTTTGAGACGATTCCTAAACTGAATCTAAGATAAAAGGCAGTCTTAGCAAAAAGAGGGAGTAAGGGGTTGAGTTAACAGTGTTTCTGCTAAAAGAGATCGGGACCCAATTTCAAAGAGCTGCTTAAGCAGAATATATTGTTAAAAAATGTTCTGCTAAGCAAAAAATGAGCATGATACCAATCACAACAAAGAGGTATTTTTTCGGCACAAAACCTGAGAACGGCTTCAGGCATGAAGCAACGGCTTCAGGCATGAAGCCTTTCTCAGGCATCCGAAAGCACACAATTCTATGCAACAAGGGTTGTTTTCCCCACACCAAGTGAGCCTGAGGATACTGGTCTTTGACAGTTACCAAAAGTACACCCTGCCTTTAAGAAATGATTGCGTTTTTTTTGTCAACTCAGCACATCTTGTTTTACCTCCTCCTTCCCATTATCTCCGTCGTCATCTTCTTCACCGTCCTCCTCTGCTTCACCGTCCTCCTCTGCATCATCCTGGCTATCCTCACTGTCTCCTCCCACTTCTTCAACCTCACCATCTCCATCCTGGACGTTGGCAGCGCCATCTTGAACCGCATCCTGATGTCCAGTGTCATCAGGCTTTGGTTGGGAGAAATTGCAAGATAATAAAATTAACAAGCATTTATAAAGCGCAAAAACAGGAGGTCATTATGCGGTGAACAAAATGACTTGCATTAACTAGAGATAAAAAAAGCAAAACGCCAGTTAGACATCCAAAGGCAAGCTTTTTGATTCTGTATTAAGGCTTGATAATCACGGAGGCCATAAAAAAATAAGGCAATTACCTCCAATGCCCCTGCTTACTTCCTTGGTGCCCCTGGAAATGGTCTATTTTGAAATTTACATTTCACTCAAGCAACGAGAAACCCTGCCTCAAACAAAGAATCAAGCCTGAACTATAATAATAATAATAATTTTAATATTTGTGTTGTGCCCCTTACATATAAATACTCAAAAGTGAAGAACACGTTTTAAAATGCACAGAATGGAAAAAAAGGTAAAGAAACAAGACTGGTCACCAGGCCAGTGCCCAAACCACAGTATGGAGACACGTCTGTCCCGCCAACAGAGAACTTTAAGTAATAGTTACTTATTGCATAAGCCTAACCCTGCTGGCATCGGTAATGTTTTGATCCTTTTGGGAGACGGACACCTCTAACGCTACCCAAGTAAAACATCTAACCAACTGGCAAGGCGACCATAGAAGAAAAACAAACACAAGACAAACAACACAAACAAAAGAACAATCACATTAAAAAAGCTACAGTGCTGCATTAAAAAGATTGGTTTTGATCTCACATTTAAAAGAGGCGAGTTTGAATCAAATTTGAAGTCAACGGACAGAGTGAACAAAATTGCTAAATATATCAATACATTATGCATACCATCTACATGTACCAACATTTTCATTTTGTATTGTAAGGAAAATTACAAACAAATTGGTATACAAATAATGAATGTTTATGAGTGCAATGGTGCGAATATTTTCATGAGTTGAAAGATGGAATGTTCTATTCAACGAGGCGGAGCCGAGTTGAATGGAACATTCCATCTTTCAACGAATGCAAATATTCGCACTGTTGCACGAATGAAAAACATTCATTATTTGTTTTATATAACATCCAAGTAGATCAGTAACACTGCTGCATTACCAAAGACACGCGCACGCAGTGATGTTTTACGCACCGTGCAATAGTACTTTTCGGATGGAACGAAAAATGCACGGTGAATGGAACGAAAAATGCACGGTGAGTGATGTAGCGTGAAATAGTACTTTTATTTGCAATCACGTGACGGACAATCCTTTAATCAAATGGCAAGGATCTGCTTGGGTGTTATATAATATATATTATTATTATTCCGTCAGTCAACAGTTTGAAAGAAAACCCGAACTGACTTTCATGTCAGGAAAAAGCTTTTGCTCTAGATGTAAAAATGGAACTCGTGAACAAAATGAGACAAGATTAAGACAACAGTTTACCTCTTTCTGATTTTCCTCAGCACTCTCATAATCATCAGTGTCTTCATCTTCCCTGTCCAAAATGGTATCACTTTCCTGAGGAACGAAGTATTCATCAAAATGTACATTTTTACTATCTTGCCCTTAAAAAATTGCATTATTTTGAAATTGTGCTGTTTTTTTGCTCATTCTGGTGCCTCCTTACACAGGTACACCACTGAATTACCCTAAATGGAAAAGTTACTATTGATAGAGAGAATGACTGATTCTATTTCATTTGAAAAAAAAAACCTAAATGAGCCATTATTGTTCCTCAAGTCAACTAAATCCGATTGATAATCTGGAATTAAGGAAACAAGTCCAAACTTCCTATCAAGGAAACTGAGCTCAAAATGCTGTCAAAATCATCGACACACATTTGCATACATGTACATGGATTGATAACGTACATGACGTAGGCTGGAATCCTAGATAAATCTAGCCATTTAAACTATATAAAAAGACAAGTTCAGAATGCTGAATCAAATCACCACTTTATATCACACATATATGACCCATGACTAAAAATAGTACATTTATTAAGCAAAATTGCCCTACCAAAAAAAAATTCTTTTGTAAAGTTGATGTTTCTGTATAAACAAAAGTGGTGGACCCAGTAACTAGGGCGCTGCACGTTTTTTCTGTTTGTTCAAAATTTTGACAAGAATGTTTCACGATACTCCGTTTGCGCTGCAACGAATGCGCACGTCCATTCGTGAGCAAGGTAACTTCTGCAGGGGGAGGGTTGTGAAACCATCGCTGATTTACCTCCAGAATGCATCAGAGGCACACCAGACATGTGATGTGACCACATGATCTACACACAGCGACGCCATGTTAAATGGAAGCACAAATCAGTACGGCAGACTTAACAATAACATTATTTCTCCGACGTGGATAAAAAATCATCAATTTGGAGCACAAAAAATGATTGTGAGTACAATTAAAAGCCTGATGTTGCATCCGTAACATATTGAGAATCCAGCAGTAGACGATTTTCAATCTATTTTGTTGGTTTATTTTTGGGTTTTTTTCATTTTGGGGCATTTTTGTGGCAAATTGAATTTGAAGATTGCATTGGGAGTTTCAGAAATAATCCGAGGCGCTAAGTACGACCGCAAATGTCAAAATTTCGAGGGGAAAAAACAGAGTACAGCTCCCCATCTCATCTATCCAGTTACTGCAAAGTCACAGTGGTACGTGTCGTTTGAAAGTTTAACTTTAATAATTAAATTAGGTCCGGTCTTGACCGCTAGAGGGCGCTGCGCGTGCCGTGCCGCTTTTTTGTTTATAGGAAATTGTGGAAAGGTCGAGTTGGTCGTTCGGTAACAATACTCAATGAACGATGTGACATGCCCAAGGATATTGGATTTCATTCGATGTTACGCGGTTCATTCATGAAAAATAACCGGATCTACATTCAAGATGGAGTTTTGCTGGAAAGTTTCAATCGCAATTTACAGACGTTTGACGAAAATTTCCAAGATTATTGGGGAGAAAAAGGACCGGTATGTGCAGCTATTTAACTTTCAACTGTGTTTAGCTCAGTTTTGGAACATATACATAAAAGTCATAAGGAATTTAATGCATAAATGACAGTTAATAATAATAGTTTTTTCTTTATCAAATAAAACTTTTTCCAAAGCTGTTGGTCATCGTGGTTTGTCGCGATCGGCTTTCAAAGACGGCGACCTGCGCCGGGAATTTGCTACATTTTATGGGTTGGAGGGCAGCGCTACGCGTTCCGCTGATTGGCCAACAATGCGCAGTCAGTAGTCGGCCTTACTGAAGGTCACTGGATAAAATGTTGACCTTTGACCTGGCGTTATTTGGGCTTGGGTGACCCGATCCCAACAAATGAGGTGTTAAATTGAATGTCTTAATGAGACCTATCTAAGCCTGTGACGGTTACACGGTTACACGGTTAACCGACCGATTACTCGGTTACACGTTTACGTTTTTTCGGTTCGGGTAACCGTAAAACCAGTTCCAAAAATGGTGCTTTGTTGAAATTAGTAAATCCGTAAATGTTTTAGACCGCAAGTTGCGATCTTCTATTCTCCTGTCAGTTCTTATTTTTATTTTTTTTCGTCGAGCGTGATCGTAAACATGTCAGATCTTCGACTTCGAGGTGCGCCGCGAATAATAGTCTTCGTCTTCATGTTTTGTCTACGAAAGAAACCACAGAGGGGACCCTGGTAAGTGGCAGACAATAGAGGCAAGATAAGTCTTAAGAAAATCTTGGACAGGTTTGGCCCATTGAGAGTGCGTGCGTTCAATAGCAGGTTCACCTTCAAAGGAAACTAGCGGACACTGAACTTTCTTTGAGTAGATAAATGACAGCCGAAGCACCGAAGCGTCCAACTTTCTTAGCTAGATAAAGGCGGCTTTCACAAAGGTAGCGGATTTAGAAATATTATACTTAACATAACAGGTTAAAACGGTGGGAGAGTGCACGCTGGCTGCTTCTTGACCTATCACTGCTCATGTATTGTAACCACTCTTATCCAATCAACACTGTCGAGTAATCTGGTTCGGTGTCGGTCACCTGTCAGGTCATGTGTTGCGTCACGTCAGCTTTCTTGTTGCGGTTGCGCCAAGCCTGTGCAGTATGCCAGTGCGGCGGCTTAAAAATGCACTTTATTGATAGAGAAACACGGACACTTGAACGACAAAGATTGTTTATTTCACTGGATACAATTTCACATACAAGTAAGTTTCCATTATGTGATTCATCCCCGACGAAAATCCGTTCGATGGCAGTGAACATCGTGCTCGGTCGTCTCATAGAGAATGGTCGTCTGAACCAATTTTTTTGAACTCCATTTTTTTCTGAAACGGTCGGTTACACGTGTAACCGACCGTTTCGGAAACAGTTACACGGTTACAAAAAAACCCGTTTACGCACAGGCTTAGACCTATCCAACTAAGCCAAAAGCAACCTCATCATTCAATCAAATGTTAACTAAAATTTTTTAAAATTACCTAATTAAATAATCCTTTTCTAATTTTTAACCTATCCATTTTAGAGACACAAACTATAAATACTAAGCGGCAAGAGATATTCCATCTAGTACTAGACTATAAAAGAAGTTGATATCCACACAACAAACTGACACAAAATTGGCATCGTGCATGATGATCACAGATCAGATTCGGGTCACGCACACACGTTGAGCTTGAAACTGACCGGATACTGGGCAAAAGTATCACCAACAATTTCAAGAATGTCCTTTTTCATAAAGTACGTACACGATATTTCATTAAGTTTATACTAAGATGACTTACATGTCCTGAGTGGGATTCTCCACCAGAGATACTGCCCTCTTCTCCCTCACTACCGACCGTTTCACTGTCGTCTCGACGCCGTCTTCGTACACGACTATCCGCCATTTTGTTTCTGGAGAGGTGTGCGCGCGGTTAGCAAAAACAGCGCCCTCACTTTTACCACATGATTGACTAGTCTTGTCTCGAAAAGTAGGTTATAATTTTAACAAACATTCCATAACTTCACAACCTTATGTATTCACAAGTTTTAATGATCTTACTCTGATTAAAAGTTGATTTAAAGAATTTCTTTCATAATCTATCACCACCCTCCCCCACTTGGAATCTACCCCACCCATTTATGCATTTCCCCAGTAATTCACTGCCGACCCCGGCCCCCCCTCCCCAAATTCAGGGGAGTGGGAGTGGGTGACAGGCACTATGTCACCACTTCCAAACAAGCCTTAACAATACAACTCTGATTTAGGTTATTAAAAGATGATGTACAGCATTTCCTTCGCAATCCATTTCCTTCACAATCCAGCAGCTCCCCTCCACCATCCCGATTGCCCCACCCACTACTAGGCACTCCTCATAAGTTGGCAACCCCCACTGAACCGACAAACAATTAAATTTGACCCACTAATTGCTGTATTCAATAATGAATATTAATAAAACAAGATTAGAACACAGTTTCTTTGTCCACAAAGATGACGGCAATTCAGGTTGAAATGTTTTTTATTTGTACAATTCATAGCTGTTTATACGCATAATGAATGCCAATCTCACCTGACAGCCTTTACCCTTTAACGTGTGACCTTGTCAGATTTTAGTGGTAAATTTAAAGTGTTTGTGTTTTTTATTCACTTGCAAAGCCCTGAGCGGCTTGAGAATTTATGATATCCGAGACAGGACCATTCCACATATCTAAGATGGGGGGGTCAGTTCCCAGAGTTTTTTTTATTTTTTTTTATGGCCTGTGTAACTTGTTCCTGGCATACAATTGTACACAAAATGTGCTATACCAATGCACACAAACACAGATGACCCAGATCTAACCCACTGATAAGTGGAACAATCTGTTCAGCTGTCTATTGTTTATTACAGGGATGACTGGATTTGACCATTGAGGTAGGATTACACAGTCAGGCTAATACAATTCGATTGTAAATTGTATTGATAAAATACTGTTTGAGAGTGAGAAAAATGTAACACAAACATGCAATGTGAAACTCTTTGTTTTTTATTATTTTTATTTTCAACCCAAAATTCTTTATTATTTGTCTATATCTAATTAAACCAAATTAATTAAAAATTAATTAAAAACAAACAAAATCAAGCTTAAGTAATCATAGACAACAACTGGGCTTGTAAAGAAGTCACTAGGATGTCAAAAAATGAATGGGAGATGAAAATATAACAATAAGAGGGGGCGACACTAATTTCTGGTAACGTCGTACAGTTAGCAAGTTTCTAGGAACCTGTAATAGTTAAAGGGGTTTACACAATGACTTTATCTGTATTGAAACATAAAGCAGAAACCATTCTATGGACGTCGTCATGACCTTTTACATTTTTATAGAGGCGTGTGTATAAAATATACACACGCCTTTTTAAAAATGACACCCTCAGGAGTAAAACAAAACCTGGCGTCTCCCACATCAGGGTCCAATAGACCGTGCAAGTCTCGCGTGTATTCGAACATTTTTGGGACCACTGTGGTCCCACGTACATTGCGTTAACGCGTTCAAGAAACAAACTCACGCGCTTTAACGGATCCCAATGTTCAAATACGCGCGAGACTTGCACAGTCTATTTCATGGCTCTGCTCTACCACAGAATTCTGTGCTTTGTGATCACAATTCTTCACTTTAGAGGGCAAGCGCCAAATTTCTGCGCTAGCTTTGTAAGTGAAGAACCAGGAGTTTGCACACACACAAGCAAACATTCCCTGCTAACCTGTGAAATACACTTCTTGAGCTTAGCGGGGAATTCCCTAACTTCCGTTAGCACCAATTCTTTGGTTATGGTAAGCAGAGCCATGAAATTGGGCCCACATCAGTCGATCTTCCTTAAAAATGAACTCATTTTCTCAGCAGAAAGCATTGGGAGAACAGCAAGATCTCGTAGTGTTTTGGGTTGAGAGACAGTTTTTGCTGAGCAGGATTTTCCTGTGCATGAAACATCTCCACAAAATTGGACCAAGCATACAGTACTAAAAAGTCATTCCTTGAAAAATGAAATCAATCTGACAAATTGTCCGGATGGGTGTCAGGAACTTGTGTTGCAATAGGTCCAGATGAGTAGTTTAGAGTATTCAGCCGTGTGGCTAGAGTGTTCAGTTATGGGGCAGCATTGTCAATTTGCCATTGTTTTCATCGTGGCTATAGTAGGCACTGTGAGAGCTTCACAGTCTCCGGAACCAGGTCCTCCGATGGAAAATTCACCCTTTGAGTAGTCTGAGATTTTCTGAGTAGTACCTCCTTGGTCGGACTTGACGGTTCTTCTGATTATTTTAAGGACAGGTTTCTTGGCTGGTCTTTTCTTGGTCTCAGGTGTGGTTCCGTGTTTGTTGTCTGGGGCAGGGACTGTTGAGCTGTCTTCTTGAGTCCCATCAGCAGTGGTCTCGGAGCTTGGGGTAGTTTGGTTGGCACTTAGTCCATGTTCCAAAGTGATCATACTTGTGTACGAGAGGCACAGCCCTAGTGGGTTCATCTTCTGCCATACAGCCTGGAATTATACAAATTAATGAAAAATAAGTTTGGTGTAACACATTTTGTAGTTTATAGAAATATCACTACATTGTATCAACCCCTCCTCCTTTCCATAACATTTGCAAGTAACACCCGGTTAAGAGAGGCGCTCAAGAGTCACGCCAGACCAAATAGATTAGGAGCGACTCTAGGTCGACCCAAATAAATTTTGGTTTCAGACAGGCGAACTTAACATAATATTACATTAGGTTAAGTTCATGACAAGATCAATGTTAGAACCCAAGTCGACCCAAGTCGATCTTTCGACTTCCAGTGCGTACAGACGTCAAACTTTTCATGTACTAAATTAAATAATTTGGTTTGGCGCGACTCTAGAGCGCCTGTCAGAACCAGGTGTAAGTGTCATAGCCGAGCGGTTAAGAGCACCAGACTCAAGCTCTGGTGGTTCTGATCAGCAGAGTGTGGGTTCGAGTCCAGGTTACGGCAGTTGTGTCCTTGAGCAAGATACTTTACCATAATTGCTTTGCCCTTTGAATGGGACATAAAGCCGTAGGTCCAGTGTACTAGGATTGGTAGTGCACGTAAAAGAACCCAGAACACTTGTCCTAGGAGAGTAGGGGTTTCTGGTTCACTTAGCAAGCACCTCTGTTTACAGGTTTCCTCAGACTTGCGAGCTATAGTGATTAATTTCACTTAAGACTTTTTACCAAAAATATGTAACAATAATTTACAATAAAACAACTTTCTGTAAACTCTTTTATATTCATAGCGAGAATTACGAAAAACAAACCAACAAAATACATACACTATATAAAATGACTTCACGAGGGGCTCCAAGGTCAAAGGAAGTTTGATCATGCACTCATTTTCCAATAAATAGAGTCCTCATAAAAGAGGGTGGGGGAGGAATTACAAGTCTCTAATCTCATGTTAAAATGGTGTAAAATGTCATATATTTTATACTCTGTCAGAGTGAAATTTGAAACATGACGTCTTAAAACATCAACAACAAATGGGTCTGTACATTCCAAAGAGGACCAGTCAACTCAAAAGGTAAAATTCAACGCCGAGTGAATATCAGAAAGATTCAGGAACGAACTAACATTCCTCCGTGCAAAAGTGTACAAACCAACATTTAAAATATGACGTCATCAAACGTTTTAGGATTTCAATCAAAGTCGCACTTGAAGTGTATAAAACGTAACGGCATTTTACACCATTTCAACGTGAGGCTAGAGACTTATCAAGTAATAATCCACAAGGGAAACTGATCGGGTAAATTTTAAATAATTTGGGTTTGAACAAAGAAAAACTGACTGGAGCGGGACTTGAACCAATGACCTTTGGATAAATGCAACGGCGCTCTACCAACTGGCTATCCAGATCCAGCCCTATGTTAGCAGTCTCCCTATTAGTCAATATTCTTGTTCAGGGGTGCCAGGTTAGAGAATTCCCCCACCCCCCCCCCCCCCCATTTTCATAAGGATTCTATCTATGAGAAAATGAGCGTATCACAAAAACTGAATTTGACCTTAGAGCCCCTCTTGAAAATGATTTAAGGACAACATTCACCTTTCCATTGCAACCATTCCTACGAAGCACCAGACTAATAATGCGCTGCACTTTCGTCAACTCTCTGATCCGCCCTTGGACAAGAACGGCAAAAACAATTCCGATCTTCGGTATGGTCTCCTTAGTCATCCTGTCCGAACTCAGCTGGGATTTCTCTGGTTTGAAGAGCATAGCCATGCATAGCTTCAACAGCTCTGGAGAGACCGTATCCATTTCTCGGATGACGCTGTTCCAGTCGAAGTTCATATTATCTTCGTAACCTTTCGGTTTCAGGCAGCTTAAACTCCCATGTTTCCGATTTGAGATGCGACTCAAAGCATTACTCACATCCGACATCAAGCAAGCCATGATTCTTGCTCGGAGCTTGGGCATTTTCATGACCGCTTCCGCGATCTTGCTCAGTTGACCTTCAGCTGCTTTAATTAAGAGGATATTTTGATTTTCTGGACTGATCAGTTCTTGGGACTTTCGGCGGAAAAGATCAACTGACAGCAACTTTAACCACTCATCAGCATGCTTTCTCAGAATTTCTTCTGCAGTTCTTGCTTTGTTGTATGTATGATCACCGACCGGTGTTGAGTCCCAGTTATCGTCTTGATGCTGCTGAGTTTTAGCCTTTTTGGGAGGAGGTGGGCTGCCTGCAAGGGGATCCGACACACCCTCAGTAGAAGTTAAACCTGTGATAACAGTCTCATAGACTTGAGGGGAGACACTTGGGTTAACTTGCAGTTCCAGTGGGTTAGGCGGAGACCCAAGATCCATAGAAGTGGAACATTGAAGAGGGGTCCCATCAACAAGAGAACCATTGCCAGCTACTTGTGCATCACCCTGGCACGGTTTAGGAGCTATAGGTCTAAGCACAGACAGTGGCAAACCAATTGTCGTTTGAGCTAAAGGTTTCGTAACACTGTCAGCTTGAGGTAAATGTATTACTGGTGACTGAGACTGTATCTGTTGCAGTGACTGTAAGCAAAATACTGTCGCCAGGTCTAGGCTGTCCGTCTCGTCCTTCACAGGGTTATTGACCCTGAGAAGTGGACAGTCTCTCGACAAAAATCCCCCTTTATTGTCGCTGCTTTTCCTATGACACAAGTCATGGAATCTCGTTGCATGCTTATGTATGATAAGCACACGCCTTACACACTTCATACACATTACACCGGATACAGTTATTTCACCATACTTCTGGACGAGGCCGGCAAGATTCTTGGCCCTGCCAATTTCACCGTTAATCTGCATTCCCCTGATATTTCTCTCTCTGCAAACGGCGCACTCTTTACCATGTGGTGGTTTGTGTGTCTCCATCTTAAGAACGGTGACTGGAAGCAGAACCTGTAAATAAAATTGTACACTTGTTAAACAGCCCAAAATACCTCTATTTACAACAAAGGTACATGTATTCGAACAAGTTTGGGTAGTAGCCCATCTTGTGGGGGCTGTTATGGCTCTCTTTTAACATCGGTCTTATCTATGCCTTTGTAAATTGCTAATGTGAGCTAGTTCAGGTGGGTGACGTGACTGGAGTTGACTAGACATAACCGTAGTCTGTTGCCTGGTTTGACAAACTAAACTTGTCCAACTGGATCAACCTAGCATGAAGCACTGTTTCTTTAGTCAAATTTGCGATAATACCACTGTTTCAAGATGGCACAGAGGTAGGCTGGAACAAGTTTATCTTGACCTAATTCTACTAGTAGTCCATTGATTAGATGCGTTTGAGTTTTTAAACATGATTTAAATAACAAAATGATGAACAGCACCAGAACTTGTATCTGCTGCTGATTAGAACGAATGATACAAATTAAATTGCAAAACATAGCAAAAACTGAACTGTATGTCTTCTTTCAAAATCAAAGGTGGGGGAAAAGGAGGTTTTTTTCAGGTAAACGCATTATATACCACAAGCCTATTTTAAACCCATAGAAAATAGAAATGAATAGGACAAGTTGCTGCATCTGGCTACCACTTTCAAAGGGATGTATTGGAATTGTTTAATGGATGTAGGGTTTTATTTCCCTTTTTTGATATTCCTCTTGAGGAATTGGAACTAAAACGCAAATCTTTTACAATTAAACAGGAAAATTCAAGCGCACATTTCATATTGCGCAGATGCAACTCTTGTGCACTGATACCCAAAGAAACTTAAATGGAGTACAGCGAGCAGCGTTGTCAAGACCACCATCATAAACCTGATTTTCTTTCTTTCTTTTTTTCTTTCTTTTTTCTCATGATTTTGACACAAGTAATATACTACTACAGCATAGGTGCTTCTCTGTTCACATTCTGTCAACAAAGGTAAGGATATAATTTGACCTAAATTAAAGGAGATGTAACCGGATGCGGAATTTTAGCCATAAGAATTAGAATATTACCCCAAACAAAGTACCCAATTCAGGTTAAGTACTTCAAGCTCAAGTTCAGATTGAAGAGATTGGCCGGGTAGTGTAATTTACTGTTTTGTTATTATTCGACTTTAGAGCTCCAACAACATTTGGTCATGATATTGATACTGTCTGTACAATCAATACAATACAATGACGATAGGGAAAGATAAGAATCGAAGCAAGAAGTACGTTACGTAGTGTAGGTGAAGTGAACATCAGACCATAGATTAATATCACTAGACAAACATATTAATACAATCATTAGCAAACTTACCCGCTACTCTACTGACAATGTTGTTATAGTGCAGAATTTTGTGTTGGTTATCCTCAGTGACACGATGAGCTTGAAATCAAAAAATAAAAGACACACAAATCATAAACTTCAAAAGCCAACAATATTTTTTTGTGGACTGTCGGCCATGATAAGACACACTTGATTTAAACGCTAAGGAAGTGTTGAGCGCGCGTTCTGACTTTTTGCTCAATCTCGATATTCTAGCGCAGATCAGTCAACCTCGTCCCCATGGTTTACTTTATTTCCAACCCAGCCTCGCTACCATGGGCAGCGCGCCGTATCAATACCTCTCGTCACTAACCCCTGGTAGGGATGTACTGAGAAATAACGCTGATTGGCTCCCAAGGGTGACTACTTTGCGTGCACGCTTGTTAAAAACTTTCGAGCGCATCATGGCGCTTAGTACGCGCGTGTGAAAATGCAAGTATTTTGACGCGATTCTATTTCAAATGAATCATGTTTTTACACGGTCACCCATAACTGCATACAGTTAGACATATCGAAAATCAAAGAAGAATGACAGAGGACCAGTTGCTTTTTGACTTGAAGCCTCTTTTACGGGTTACCGTACTTGAGCGCGCGCGTAGAACGGATCGGCCCAGGCCTAATTAAAATGTGCTAGATTCTAGCACATTTTAATGAACCAATTCCAGGGCAAGGCATGCTGGGAAAAAATGGCGCGGCGAGATCGATCACCCCTGGGAACGAGGATGTTTCCAACCATGTTTGTAAATAGTAAACCCTGGGATGGAAACTCCGTCTCCGGCTTGGGCTCCGTTATGAATTGTTGGTGCAGTGTGTATTTGTATCACATGGAGCCGGCGCGGCACGGAGCCCCGACACGGAGCCGGAGCCCAAGCCGAGGTTTGAGAAAGGCCCCATATCTCTCGCGTAGTGTATTCACGACTTTGCTCAAAATCCCGGGATTGTGCAGGTTAATCTATGAAAATGAGCAAAACCTGTCAAGGGTCATTAGTCTTGATTTCAAGGACGTTTTGCAACATTGTGTTTTACTATACTCAAACTACAGAGGGGGCTATGTAAAACCGTTGGTATGCGCCACACTAAGTAAACTTCCTGGAGCAACCAATTGCTAAAATATTCAAAAATACCACAAAAATACTTGAAAGTCTCACAGTCTCTTGAAAACCATTAAAATATGTTTTTTGATAGCTAAACTTCAGATTTCATTCGAATTTTTGACAAGTCATCCGTTTGCATTTTTTGCTAAGTACCCCAGAAAGCAACACCGCAAAATGTGCTTTTTCCCAAACCGACTTGTGCTGCCAGTTTTCATGATGCATCCCTCCACTTCCCAAGCCAATTAGGACCAACTTTAGAGCCTAAATAAATCAACTCTCCTCAAAAGTTGAAACACAGAACCACTGGGTTTTTATTACTTTTCAGAATTACTCAAACTATCCATTGCATTTTGTTTTTTCTTTTCTTTTTTCGATTTCATTGTCAGGGTGTTTTTTTTGGGGGGGGGTCAAGGTCAGATGGGTATGGCCTCAAACAGAATCCCCCATGCCACACAAAATTTTGTGTTTCTATTGCACAAAGGAGTGGTTTGACACAAACATATTTCTTATTCAATGTCGAGCTGGTGAGTGAATAAACTAAGAGCGCCCTCTTCTGTTTGCCACAATTGCTGAGGGAAGTAGACATGAAAGACACGTGGTGAAAAAGGAGGTTTCATAAACATGGTGCATATTTTGAGTTAGACATGTGTATGTATGTCCAAAGTTTTGCTGCTTGCTTGGTTGTTGTTTGCAGTGTTTTATCCCCTAACGCCAACACTCTGTTATTGAATATTATTGTATTCGTTGTTCCTTCCATCCTGCTTGATTCTTATAATTATTCTTCATAATATACATATTATTTATATAAAATATTATCCATGCTATTGCTCATTTATTTGATTCTATTTTATTTATTTTATTTATTTACTACTATTATTGTTATTATTACTGTTATTATGTTTTCGTTATTATTATTTTTATGTTAGTTACTTATTTACTTTATTTGTATTTTTATTTTTAACTATTTTTATTATTATTATTTATTTATTTATTTATTGTTAATATTATTTTTGGGGGTGGGGGAGCGGGTGTTCGTTAGTTTTATTTTGGATTGTAACACGCATGGCCTATATGGAAACCAGTTTTATAACAGATTTGGCTCACCTTGTGTAACTAAATGAAATTAAGAAATAAATACATATCATTACAATGGTTGCCTTTGGACATTCGACAATAAAATTAACAAGCACTTTCCACTTAAAAATTTTTATTTTTCAGTTCTACATCCATAGCAATCGTAAAACATACGAACAATTAAGTTTTTTGTCGGTGAGATTTGTTGCAATTTTTCATTTTAGTTTACCTTTGGTTGTATTTAGTTTTTATATGTATAAAAATTATTGTAAAAGTCATATTCGGAAAACCGTATCCTTTGTTATTCGACCATGTTTATTGGGGTGACTTTTGGTGCGGATGGCTGCGGTGCTTAGAGACTAACTGTAGGTCAACTAGAAGCTTATGACATGGTTCGGGTTTTGCTACTGATTCGGTTAAGGCCTGCTAGCTTGAATGATTACTTTTTAGCCAGCCGATTGGGATTCCCGATAAACCTCCCTTCAATCGAATCCAACAAAATCTAAATATGATTGGCAAAGTAGCGTGAAGTGGTGCTGACTCGTCAGGCTAAAACGTCATTAAGACCCTGTTGTTTCCTTCATAATCAAGGTCTTAGGGGATCAAAGGGGGCCGGTCGATGAGCCGATGGAGATCAAAGGCACCGCTACGCTTGGGCGGTCTTTTTGGCTGCTTTGCGGTGCTTTGGATCAGGCCGCGTCATGGTGCCCTGCGGGCTTGTCGGTTCGCTTTACCGGATACGTACGGTACACAACTCGGGGTGGAGATGTTTGCGCAACGGGGACTAAAGAACGTCCCGCAGCAAACGAGGTCTTACGATGTTATGTGTTTTTTCGGGTTTCCGCGGAATAGGGGGGAAAAGGTTTGCTGTGGGTTTGTTTATGCGTGGTTTATGAGTGTGAACCTAATCACAGATTGTTATTTATTCGGAGAAGGCAAAAAGTTATAATTGAATTCGAGTTTTTTACCCCATTTCAGAATTGTTGTTTATTAGAGTAGAAAGAAAATGCAATGGAGGAGTTTTGATTTTGTCAAAAATATTTTAGACATCAAACTGGATACAATGATCATCCAATCGGACGTGCATGAGAAAAGTAAGACTATACGACGTCAATTGACTGGGACATTTACTAACCGCCGTCGAAGTCGTAGACAATTCGCAATGGTTTGAAAAAGAGATCAGTCATTCATTTAAACCATTTAAGCTATCGCAAACAATATCTTTACACTAATGGCGCCCCTGAACAAAGATATTGACATTAGGGAGACCGTCAACATTCGGGCTAGATGGCTCAGTTGGTAGAACACCGGAATAATATTTCAAACTAAAGTTGTTATGTTTACTTTCTTTACAAGTAAAATACGAATTTCTATATGTAGGTTTATTTTAAGCTAATTTCTTTTTATTCTATTTTATTTATTTATTTTTTTTTGGGGGGGGGACAGATTCAACCACGTAGAAGATATTATCAAGGTTTTTGTTGTTGTTTGTATTGGGGTATATGTTTGTTTTTCGGTCTGTTTTGTTGTTTTGGGGTGTTTGTTTGTTCGTTTGTTCGTTTGTTTGTTTGTTTGTTTGTTTGCTTGCTTGCTTTGGAGGTTTAGTGGTAACAAGCTAAACACGTAGGCGGTAAACCATTATCTAGAAAGCCCTATTATTTCATTGGTTTGGGGGAAATTCCTATCATCTAGTTTTCAATATGTCACCCTACAACAATCCTAACCTATGTAATCTTTCACCAAATTAAGTAGTTATGCTTAAGTGAGAAAAAAGACGGGTTATTGCTCTCTTTTTGTGTTTTATTGTCAATGAATTTGTGAACGCTAATGACAAGCTTTTTTTGCTGCAATCAGCGGTGATTTATAGGGTCTGGAACTTTGACTTTATTTTAGACGGGAATATTTCTCTGGATTGTTGTTTTGGTATCATCTTTGTAATCGGTAAAATTTCAGATTCCGTAGTTTGGCTTTGCCAATCTTAAGTTGTAACTTGCCTTTAACGCAGCCTTTCTGTAGATACACCAAAATTACACCGGGTTCACAGAGACTATACGTTTCACTGCAAAAACTGAGAAGTTAAGTTTTATCACATTAAGTTGCAAAAAACAAAATCAAAATTTACAACAAAGGATGTTAAATAACAATAATTTCTGTCAACACAATAACATTGGTGCAGTTTAACACCCTGTGGTATCATAATTTTGATTTGGGTACCTATACGTGGCAATACCCAAGGTGTCTGTTTTAGCACCCCAGTTGTTTGCAGTAGAGCATCTCGGTAGACATTAAAACTACACAGGGCTTACAGAGAGTCGGTATACATTAACCCTCGGTTGAGACCAAATATTACACCAGGCTTAAAGTGATTCCTTATGCATTCACATTCGGCAGACATCAACATTACACCAGGTTTACACTTAACAGGCAGTCTTTTTACATCACCAGTCCCAAGCAACGAATATAACTCGTCTCGGCCTGGTGGCCCCCTTCTTCTAAGCAAACATTTTACAGATTTTACTGTTCTAACCATTGAATTATGCTCTTTTCTGTGCGTTTGCAACTGAAAGTGTAGGCCTTTTCCACGGTTCGTTTACCATAACCGGCTTCTCAAAGACTACCGCCTTAATAACGTGCGTTCTGGGCATGGTTTAAAAGACCAAACCTCCAAAGTCTGAAGTCTTCTTTTTAAGGTTTTTTTAACACACGCATCACACACGTGTAATTCCTCGAACGCAATTGCGAATGTCGCCTTCACATTCAATGTCGGTAGAAGGGGGAAAAAACATGTTTAATCGGGCACACGATTCAGATGGGATTTTAGCGTAAGAACAGGGGGAAAAAAACCATAGAAAATCGAAGTTACGGAGTCAACCTGACTTTACTTCTATCATTCTACACTTAAGTCCATGCACGGCCGTGCAACGGATGTGGGGCGAGCTGTAAAGACTTGCGGTAGAGCCGATATCTTCAGACGGAAAGCGGCTGGCTTTGATCCGTAAACGCAATTACGCGGCCAGCGTACAGTTAAGGATAATTACCACGGGTCCTGCCCTGCAATTACCGCGACCCAGAATTAAGCCTGCCTTTAGACGTTTCTTTTGCAACGTCACAGCCCAAGTTTTTGCCAACGCAGGTTGGAAAACTATGGAACCCATAAATGCAAAACAAAAACAGATAACTACAGTTTGTAACAATGTTACACAAATATTCAAAATAAGTGTTGAATTTATTGGAAACAAAGCAACCGATCATGGGAGGTATTTTATTTAATTAGAAGTTTACCGAAAATGTTGAATTTGGTTAAAACATCTGTTATCACTATGGAATGTTTTACTAACATTCGGCGGTCCATGCCAACCAGCGCTGTTTGTTTATCAACAATGGAAAGGTCTATACTTTGGCACTGCCTGCAATAGTTGGATGTCATCCGCTTCGATGTTTTAAAAGGGTGGTCCATTTGGGTTTTCTTTTTATATTTTAGCCCAAGTGGCGTACCACGATCTGATCGTTTTATCTAGAGATTGGGGGCGTGCCCGTCTTTGAATGCGTAACAACAACCAGTCTGTGTAAACGTGTAACAAGATGGCTAACAGCTGATGTAATGTGAGGGCGCCCTTGACGTCACTCCCGGCCCAAGTTTGCTCTTTTTTTTAATCGGTTGGGTTTGGCGATCAACCTCTATTGTTTCATGGTATAGACCATCTTGTATTCAAGTATGCTGTTGTTTGTTCTGCATTGCAGTGAATCATGCTACGCTAGATTTTGTGTGGAATAGAAATAAGGCAGAAGAGCACTATACAATAAATGAAGTCTCTGAGCCGAACTTTACTGAAGCCCCATACTCTATATTATCTTGATTGTGAACCGTAGAAAGTGTGGCAAGGTTGAGAGGGTTATTTGCTTAACCAAAATGTAAATTAACATCTACCTAAATGTGGTAACCCACTAACCCAGCTGCCAATCAGCGGCTTAAGAAGTACTATCGACCCTGCTACACACGTCATCATTGCCATGACAAAAGATGTACATGCACCCTACTTACTAAGTAATTATTTAATTACAGTTCCGAAAATTGGAGTCGGCGATACAAAGACGACTATGCACGCACAGTGGACGTTCTTTTTAATGCTTTATTAATTGAAACAATTAATAGGCTCTTCTCTCTTCACCTGTGCATACTTTGATTGTAGCCGCTTGTAAATTAGCTTACATCGAGCGTGGACAAGCTTGGAAGTTAAAAAGTGACATGTACAATAGCTGATGTAAGCCTTTAAACACAAATTACCTTTGCCTCAATATTTCCTGGCTTTTTATGGCTCGGATTGGCTTCCACGCTTTATGCAAGGTTTTTGTTTTTAGGTCCCAGCGCGGTGTCATTGTGAAGGTAGCTATTTCTACCTTTGTGGTGACATGGAGGTAAAGTTTATACGGCATGATCTCGGTGGGTGATACCATTGGGCCTTCTCATTTTGTGTAATCTTAAGCAATCACTGGGCTGACGTGTCCATACAATAATTTGCACCTAATTACACACAGCACACGTCAATCAACCTACCGAACCCACCTCGTGCCCCACAAACAACCTCCGAAACTTAACAGCCATTCGCTGAAAAGTCTTCTCTGACAGTTGACGAATGGCTGGCCGCTGTAGAGCCAGGGTTGTTGTAACAGGAGCGTTGATTGGGCAGCACGTTTACACCTTATTGATTCGCCTGTCAAGCGCGCCCCCGCCCTAAACTCCGCTGATTGACACCCTGTCGGGGCAGGTGGCAACTGATCCACGGGAGGAGCAACCCTACAATTGTTGACTTAGCCTCTGCCTCTGATGTTCGCCGTGCTATGGCTCAACATGCTTAGGGGGGATTCACGGCAAAGAAATCGCTTTTGTCCGCAGCAGGAGTTGATGAAATGCAACCCGTTGGATCCCCAAATCGTGGAAGCTCCCAGCCCCTGGATAAGTGAACCTATACTAGTTTAGCGGCCCGCGTATTCGTTCCTTCTCTTGGATTAGCAAGCTTTGGATCCGGACAAAAGGGTGTGAATTGATGACTTGGCTTTTAACAAATGAAACGTTAACAAGGAAATGATGGAAGGGGGAAGGAACCGTCAAATCTGCAGGGGTCGATACAAGGGGGTGAAAAGGTTCTTGGAGCAACGGGGGTGAGACTAGTTTTAATTGTGAGACTAGTTTTAATTGGTCTGTAGGTGTGTGGGTAAGGGACCATAAGGCTGACCAAGTCTACATATTACATGGGACTCTGGACAGTACATTCCATGCAGTCTTTATCAAAGGTTTATGATAAAAACAATATACAAAAACATTAGTGTTAATTTAAATTAATTAAAATTCTCTTAACTCCAGCCTTCATTTGCATTTTGAAAATAGTAAAGTGAGGGTCTGTAACTGTATACGTCACTTGTTATCAAAAGGACTGTTGAGCCCATACAAAATACATCCCGTTACACAGACAGTATTCAAACAACACTAAAAAAAGTTATAATTCGAAACCGACCGGGGGGGTCAGATCCCAACATGTAGGCATATCATTGACCAGGGGAAAAGGTCAACCTCTGGGATCTTGTTAAGATCAAGTTTAAAAGTGGTTTTTGGCAAAGATTTTAACAAAGGCCTAATCTAAACATTTTAAAATGATTCTAAATATAGTTCTTTTAGTTTACTGTTTCGAAAAGGTCAGGTAGATTCTGGGTAAGTACATATAACGATGTAAATGTGCATAATATGTTTCCTGTCTGTCAGAAAACACATTTTTCCTCTTTTTTTTTCAATGCAGGGTCAAATTGGAATGGGGTTAAATCATTTCGTTCACCTGTCCGTTTAATTTGGTTTTAGTGTTCCTCGCTTGAATTTGTAGGTCCATGTGAAGCACGTCACAAAAGGTGAAGAAGAACCACTATAAGATTGATCTTAACCATAGGCCTTATGTCGGCTGCTCAGACCTACAAGTTTCGTTAGTTGTAATTGTAAAAGGTAATTGATTATGCGAATACGGGTTTAATTATATGCGAATACGGGTTTTATTATTTTGTTAAATCAGAATCAACAAAAATGAATGTTTTACAAAGAAAATTAATGTTTCTTTTTGCCAAATAAAATGCTTTGAAGACCACTTTTGATTTATAAACTCCATTTACTAGGAGCTCTAAAATACGCAAAAGCAATTTTATAAAACCAATTTAAATGGCACTAATGACCTTATAGTTCTGAGCAGACGATGTACATGTAACTGATCCTAAAGTGGTTTGATTTGCACATCCCCCCTCCTATAAGGCTCGGAGTTCCTTGAAACAAAGGCTCTTTCCGATCGCAGGCTTCGAACCGAACGTCTCTTTCAGGAGCAGTGATTCACTTTTGTCGGGCAGTGAATCGTCCCTTATCACATTAAACTCACAAAATGAACACGGTCCGTGCGTATGGCTTATTTTCTCAAAGCAACGTTCTAAAATACAAGCGACTGCATTATTTTGTGGGTGGAAGAGTCCTCGACTGGTTAAACCAAATTAAAGCATATACAGCACGCGTCCTCTGAGCTATATGTTACCCCAGCCTGATATTATTCTGGTTGTCCTATCTGATATAACAACGGCTGCATTAACACACATGGAATATTATTATTATTAATAAGCCGAAATAACTCGTCAACTCCCCCGGACTGGGGAAGCGGTGGGCCCAGGAAGGAATTGATCCGTGCGGGCGCTAGTTCTGCAATCGCCGAGCCGAAATTAATTTCCGAAGTCGGTATGCACACAATCGGGTAATTGCCACCGGCAATTAGAAATGCACCGGCCCCCATCAGCGGCAAAAAGCTTACGGTCTCCCGCGACTGGGAATGTGGAGGGGGGTTTAAATTCTGGCTGGTTTATAATTGCACGGAGAAAGTAAAATATATGATTTTTTTTTCTGGGAGAAGCATTTTGGGGAAAAAAATTCGGGACACCTTGAATTTTCATAATGGTGATTGGCATATTGATTTTGAAATCAAAGTATGGATTTTGGCAGTGTCTTTATTTTTATGGCAGCTGCTCAGCGCACCTTAAGTTTGAAATTTCTTTTGATGCATACAAAAAACAAAAACCACAGGCCTATGTGCATAAATGTAATGTGGCACAGGGTGGGATTTGTTCCATATCAGGCCAGTATCGGAGGTGAATTAAACGAACTGTACTTCACATCAGAGGTGCTAGACCGGACTTGCTTAGGTCAAATCCCCCCCCCCCCCCTCCCCCAATCATTGCACCCAGCCCCGAAGACAACATTAAACCTCTAGCATTGGTATTAATTTTCTCACAACGTTTTTTTGTTTCAATATTCTTGATTTCTCTCGTTACATTCGAGTATAAGAAAAAGGGACCGCATCAGCCCCCGGAACCACCCCCCCCGAACCAATTCATGATGTCAAAAAATTGCCCACATGACTGATCAATCTTAGCATTGCTCGGGTAGCTGAGCGTCCATAGTTAGTCATCATAGCATGAAGGTTTTTTTAAAAAAAATGGTCATAGCGTTGGGCATAGAGAACGGATGGGTGTGCGTATTCGTGGCGTGTCCCAACAGTACAAGCACAGTGAAGGGTAACCCCCACCGGTCTAACTATGGGTGCATTTTACACCTTGTTCAGGGCAGTGACGCCCATTGTCAGCCGTAATGACCTCCTTGACGAAAGGGGACAATGCAAGGCTGGACAGGCGGCCTACGCAAAGGACCCTAAGTAGACACATTAAGATGGGAGTCTTTCACGGGCGGCGACCGTCTGTGTTTGGGTACTTGATGGAGTTACTAGCTATAAATGAGTCCGTAAATGACAAGTATTCTTTGGGGTTTAATCTAAGACTTAATTATCAGGCAGTAGAAAACTTATCTATGAGTAGAGGGGGCGGAGCACTGGGTGACCTTGTTTAGTTCTGTTGGTTTTAGAAGAATTGCAAAGAATCATTAAAAAACACACGCAAGTTAAAAGTCTATATTCCCTGTTCACTTTACCCGTTTTATCTTAAGTAAGATTGGAATTGATATTTGGAGCTGTGTTTCCCCCCCCCCTAAAATGTATGTAAAATCTGACCACTTTAATGGCAAGGAAAACGACGGACAGCTACTCCACGTGTCGAGAGCTTCAAATGTTTTCTCAGAGCACAAAGGTTATAGAAGTTGAGTTGATTGGTTTCCATTTTGAATAAGCCCAGTGCCTGTTATAAAGTTTCCTATAGCTATATATATCAATCATTGAAGGTATAATTTATGAAACGATTGGTTTTGTATTCCCAGAGAATGTTAGCTCTCAACCACAAAGAAACTGGTCTTATCCCGTTGGCGTGCAGACCATTTCATTTCCATTTGTATTAATATGTTCATATACTTGTATTTATTAGTTTTTTTATTTACAATTTTTTTTTTTTATTTGTTCGTTCAATATTTAAGTTGTAATTATTAGTTTATTTATTTATCTATTTTTAAATGCATTTATTGGTAGGGACAACAGGGCAAAGTCATAATTGGGGTATTTAATGTTTGGAAATATTTATTTGTGTATTTCGTTTGATTGACCTCGATTGGGAGCTACAGATCTGAGTGGGGGGCTCCTGCCTCACCCCTCTGATAACACCACTGGTGACATGTGAGCCGAGTTGTCACCACGGAGGGGGGGGGGGGCACCTCGATGCGCCCTCAACGAGCAACTGACATTAGACCCTAGCCATCTTTTTGTAGCTCCCGAGTCGAAACTCATAATTCGTAAAGAAAAGTAATGAATCTTTTACAGGTTTGTGCACAAGGCTGTGTCTATACTTACTGGTAAAACCTCTAATTTTACCAGACAATGTAAAACCCGAGGTAACAGAGCAGTTACGTGAAGCCTTTTGGGCCTAAGCAAACGAGTCGCACGACCTCTCTTCCACGTCATTCCTTTGCGGCTCCTTGGGCACAAAGTCTGGTTTTAATTTGATCTATAATTAGTTCTCTGCCTAATTGAAGAAGAATGAGGTACTACCCTCCAATGCCAATTAAAGAACGACATAACCTAAATTAAATAGATAGAAATGCCCTGCTTCACTAGAAGAGATAAAGAGAGTTGCGCATTCCTAGTTTTAATTAATTGGATACAGCAAACTATGATACATGGTTAAACCTACGATATAATTATTCAACTGAACTCACTTGTTAAATAGGACCTAGGAAAAAAAGAGCTTATGACCTATGCGTTTCGACCCTTTCAGTCTGTTGTTGTCACTTAGCCTTGAAAAATCTGCTCGTAGGGAAGAAATGCAGGTCGCAATTAACTATTTTTTGCATTTATACGATTACCTTTTGGTTGATAAGCAGTTTGCAACAGTATTATGTTTGCTCATTTGTTATACTTTTTTTTCTTGTAATTATTAGTGTAATTCACTAACCTAGCGGTGTAACGGCGAAACACATCAATTGAGCACGCCAGAACTGATGTAAATAGCTGAACTTCTTGTGTTTTAAAAGCCTATAAATATTGATACAAGTTTTAAACGAAATGCTCTTTATGACGTACATCATTTGTGTGGATTTTGCTTCTTCTTAAAAAGATCAATTAAATGCAATGTTTATGATTAGAACTAGGTTTTAAAAAAATGTAAATGAAAACTGCTCGTCAATCTGCCGCAACAAACGATCGCAATTACACATAGAACTAAAAAAAAAAAAAAACTTAAATACTCCTTTAAGGTTCGACGGTGTGTTTTATTTTAAGTTAACCATATGAATGGTAAAATGATTATACAGTCAAAATCCGATTGTTAACCTTGTTCGAATCATGGAAGATCATTCTTCGTGGTGTTAATAGTTTGCATCGACCAATATGGGCTCAAACGGCTTGGGTTCGAGGAGAGTGCTTTACGTGTAATGGTTGTCTGACCGTAGTTGAGTCCATCAGACCATGATCAGACAGTGAGTGACCGTAGGCCCAACGGGGGTCCAATCGAGTGGCACGAAGTTCCCGCCTTCCTCTTGTTCACCCTCTTGTCCGCAGTTCTTTATACCAAGATGACTGCGATGATCCCATCAACGATATGGGAAAGAACACCTTGCATTGTTTGGTTAAGACCAGTTTACTCATCCTCCCTCCCAGTCACTCCTTCTATTCATCGCCGTAATTAAAGAAGCCATTCCTGATGAGACTGTCGGCAAAAGTCCTGTGTGGCGATCTTTGAGTTTTTCACAAGGCGGTGTCTTTTTGAGTCAGCAGACCTTAATCCTGTCAGTACGTTCAAGTAGCTAATTGACAGCCCGGTAGTAATTAGCACACCCTTACTAAATTGGGTTGACCGTGGATTAATAACAAAGTCAGTGGCGAGATTATGGCATGGGGTAAAGATGACATGTGCTGAAGGAGATGGACCAATGGCAAGCTTTACTTCGGTGGTCCTTGGTGAACCTTATGGTTGGACTAGTGTAGTTGGACCGGTCTGGGTTAATCTATAGGGCAAGGACCAGACCATGGACGATGCAAGTTTCGTCAAATATTTCACAAATGCTCGTAAAAAGATGTAAATCAGGGAACTACAGCATTTCCTTTTCGAGGGATCAACAGAAACATCACCATCTCACTGTCTGCAAAATAAAACTCTATAATTTGGGCAGGGGTTCTAAAACTACTTAACCGTTGTCCACTTTGGTTTGTTTATTTGTTGGCTTCACATAGCTTCTAAACCGGTTTGATCTGACTCAAACCGGTACTGAACTAAAAACCTAGTGCGATAGTTTCAGTCAGATGGGAATGATGTCGTCAGGGCTTTACCAAACTCACAAATAACTCAAACTCAAAACAAGCCAAAAAGCGAGTCTAAGAAATTACTGAGGCCTAGATGATTCCCTGACACATGTTCCACGCCTGCTTGGAGATGGTGAAGGCATGCCGCAACCAGACCAAATCGCAACACTTGTCAAAGAATGGCGAAGTTGGAGGAAACTTGTAGTCGCCTGCTCTGCAGCCGAAAGAGGATTATGTTGATTTCCAAGAGTACCGGGCTAGAGTATAAAGATTTTTTGTTTAAGGGGGTAGAGGGGTTGATTTGCTCAAATTGTCCACAGATAAAAAGACAAGTCTAAAATTTTAATAAAAAATATTTTTAAAAACATTTTTATTTCGCTGTCCAATTAGGTTTTTTTCTAGCTGTGCCCAAATTCTCTCCACTGTTTTACCCGAATTTGGGAGGGCAGTTGCAGCTGCACCTGTGTCGTACGCCTATGCTTGTGGGGGAAAATAAGATTCAGTCTCAGGTTCACTTTAGAAAGGTCGTTTCCAGTGCCAGTCCTAAAATATTGCCGTCTGAAATTTCATTTGTGAAAGTTGAGGAATCGTGCTAATAGGCTCATACACGCTCCTTGGAACAAGCACAAAATCTGTGACCGTCATATTTTGGTTAAAAACGCCATAGACAAAGGAAATATATGTTATTGTCAGACCTTTAATTCTAAGTTCTTTTTCTTAATTGAAACTAGATCAGTCTACAAAATAAACAACATCGGCTGAGCAGGATTAGGCATATACTGTACTTTAATGGGTGTAAAACACGATGCCATAAAGTAATTTCAGCCTTTCAAAAGAAACGGAAGAAAGAATTCCATTTTGCATTCCGCTTTTGGAGAAAAACATGAAATAATTTCAAGCTCGAATGAGTCATTTTAAGACAATTTCTACTGCGCGGTTTTTGTAGTAAAGTAGTACGGGGGTAGAACTTGTACTGTCACAGTGGCTTTTATCGAAGTCCATTCATAGCGCGAGCAGCGGACCCAATTCAACCCGTCGGACAATGAGGGGTGATAATGTATACGGGTTCCATAGCTGTCAATTACTCCGTGGACCTTTCACGGGCGGGTACCACAGAGGGCACCGCCGTGCAACAGACAGGGGGTTTTCAGTCTGAACGTGTACCCTTTGAGGACGCCGACAGCCTGGCCCCCAATTGTCACTTGATAACTAGGCTTGTTATACGGGACAATAGACTTGGGTTCCTGCGCAAGCCACTGAGCCAGAACTCTTTGTTGGTACACACACCCCCAGAGCCCCCGGGACGACGGGTCCCAAGCTGGGCATGGAGACTATGGTGGATGATGGACCTCTGAATTTCAGGACCTATTGGGTACGAACTTCAAGCTTTGTCAAGATAGCTATTGAGTTGAGAGCGCAGTCAGGATGTGTTGCATGTTGCAAAATAATAAATTAAATTTCACCAGTTGTTCCTCGGATGCGTCTTCGTTGTCTGCGAAGGAAAGACCACGCAAAAAAGAAGGACAATTTTGCTTTAAATATAAGTCGTAATGTATAACTCTATCTACCATAGATGTGCATGATTTCGAGCAAAATTCTACAAAAAAGTACTCAACAGTCACGATTTTGTTTCTCAATGTTGGCATTCAGTCTGCACAAAACAAGTTCAGTCTAAAATTTTCGCCATGCAAAACTGCAGGACGAAATCGCTCGCTGCATAGAGTAAATGACATGTACATACTGTGTGCATATATATGTTAATAATATATGGGCCAATGTTCACAATAATATTATTAAAATCACATTCATAGTTATTTCAGCGTGGAGGTCGACACCCTAGCGGGTCTGCGCGACTCAAAAGCGGGTCCAGACGAGGGCTCGACGGGGGTTTGCTGCCCGCCAACAAACCAAATCCCAGGATTAACCACTGTGATGTGATGGCCTTGGTGCGATCACACCGATAAGCCGATCGAATTTACCGAAAAGCAAATTTCCTGCCTCAAAAGGAAGACGAAACAAATTGGTTTTGAGAAAAATCAGTTCAAACAGTTCAGACTTCTGCGTTGACCGACTGGGGTTCAAAGCCTCTTATATCAAGCCGTCCAAAAGGAAAATAAACGCAGATCAGGTTTTTTATTATCTGCGATCCAAATTCTCGTTTAGATAAAAAAAAAATTAATGATAAGCGAGATTGTAAGGTTACAACTTATGAATGTGTGTCAGTGGGTGAAATAGGTGTTGGGTATCACTGGGAATTAGTGAGTGATCGAGACCCCAGAAGCCCGGTCAGTGACCTCTGATGCGGCCATTTTACATGAGGATGAGTTCGCCGTTATGTATAACAAGACATAACAGAATCGACCAGTTGAACGTTGAGACTCTTAATTAGCCAGACAGTGAGCTAATTTATAATCATTATTATGTGGGGTCGTGAGTACACAAGACGCCGTCCCATTAGAATTATGCACCCTCTTATGACAGCAACTTACATCTAATTATTGCTTACTCCGTCGTCACAAGCATATCATTATGGGCTGGCAGTCGGACTGAATACTCCGGACCAATCATAACCCTCCAATGTCGGCACCATTTCCTTTGATTTCTAGCAATCCAATTATTTGTTTACACAAAAGTGGTGCGGACCTATTACTTGGTTAACTTCACCGCCTTTTGTCCCGCCCATCCCGTCCCTACTCATAATCAACATTATTTTTCGTGTCAACAAACACCCAGCAGGATCGTTGTCAGAGGCTAATGGGTCTGGTTTCCTTTCAGGGCGGCCGCTGCGCCAGCTGATTGGCTGTCGGTAGATATCAAAGGGTGGCGAGTTGACGGCTGATTGGCCGGCGGTGGATGAAAGAAACACTCAACGATCGTATGTGCCTGTGCGCTCATTCACACGCGCTGTACAAATACGACGAGCGCAGTGTGCCGTGGGTTATATTCGTACAGTCGACACTGGTGTATGCAGACGATAAAATTATTGCTGGCTAGTGTATTACGATTGCTACTGAACTTATTTTGCCATAATATTCAACATTATTCTGTCTTGTCTTGGAAACCTTCAGTGATTCAGCATGCCTGAAGTGGAGTGTTCTTCGCAATTCTTGCAGGTTGGTGTTTTAAAAAACAAATTTTAGATTGAGGGATTTTAATAAAAACGTGTGTGTGTTGATATTACTTACTTGTACAAATCATAATTATATGGCTGTTTTTATAGTTCTGCTTAACTCTTATATGTCTTTATTAGTTCCATTTAAGGGATTAATTTAAATTTCAAAACCTCGAACAAGCAGGTTGTAAATATGGACGATGTTGCTATTTGTAGGCAGTACTGTTTTTTGGTTTATCCCAATAATCTAGCGGCCATGTTGAACAAAATTGTCTATAAAAAGGGATCGGCAAGTTGTCACAACCCTCTATGGAAAAATGCATTTTTGTCTGTCTGGCAGACTGCTAGTGCTAGTGTTTTTATTGTCGATGCATTTTTCATTGGACTCGTCATTTAAACTTATTCTTTTATATTTTTGTCTTTCTCCAGTTACCGGAAAAGTGTCCAGGCGATTTCAACAAGCCCAGCCCACTGGCTCTTCTTGCTGCAACTTGTAACAAGATCGGCGGGCCCGACCCGGGCGTTTCTAAGCCCGCTGTGCCGGCCCAGCAGACGGCTCCCAGACCGCTGCTTCAGGCCGAACGAGTCCCTGGCTACTACCACCAAACACACCACTCGCCGAACGCGGTCCTCGGCTCTTCAGTCATCTCATCACCCCGTCACGGTGTCAACCCGGCACAACCAGCGAGGTGTGAACTACCCCCTACCCCACCAGCCGAGCCGTTTCCGGGCTGCATGCCCACTGTTCTACCGCACTACCCGGCAGGTGCAACGACAGTCTGTCCCCACTCAGTTGCTGCAGCTGCAGCCTACTTCAATGCTTTTCACCCGCCAGCTTCTACGTGCCACATGGCTTTGCCACAGTTTTCTGCTGGACTTACTACAAGTCATTGCCACGGACTAGTGGAACAGTTACCGTATCTCCCAACCCCTGGGATGCTTTCACCGCCACATGCTCTTCATGTCCCGCTCTCTGTTCAACCAGCCACCGAGGAGATTCCATGGTGGAGCGTATCCAGCCCAAGCCACCCAGTGCCCTCATCGCCTCTGACACCCCCATCCCCCGGACTATGCAACTATGCCGGCCCTATTTTTCACCAGCACTCATCTAGCGGCTATTCTCCTTACCAATACACCGGACTCTTTGAACACAAGTCATCCCTTGCAAAGCTCACAGCAAGACGGTGCCGAAGATGCCGTTGCCCTAACTGTCAGAACGCCAGTAACTCTGGCGAGCGTACCAAGAGAAAGGAACACATCTGTCACATCCCTGGGTGTGGGAAGGTGTACGGCAAGACATCCCATCTGAAGGCACATCTCCGGTGGCATTCGGGGGAGCGACCATTCGTCTGCAACTGGCTTTTCTGCGGGAAAAGTTTCACACGCTCAGACGAGCTGCAACGGCATCTCCGGACTCACACCGGGGAGAAACGCTTCATCTGCCCGGACTGTGGGAAGCGATTCATGCGAAGTGATCACCTTGCCAAACATCTTAAGACCCATTCCTTGAAGAAGGCCGAGAACTCTAAACTTATTGATGAAGAGGAGGATGAAGAGCTTCAAGATGAGATATTGGATGTAACTTCATGAACTTAAAAACAATCACAAAGAAGGCTGAATTTCTTAACAATCTAAAAGATGCAAGCAATGTTGTGGAATAAGTTTTATATTATTTGAAACAACTCACTCTTTTTATTATTATTTAACTTTTTTGCCAAATCATATTTCATTGCCAAAACTGATGATCATGGATGTTATCTGCTAAAAAGTAATCAGTCTATTGATTTTGTTTACAAAACAATTGCTACATCGTCAAGTTCTGTAAACAAACTAATTTATGTGCAGGTCAGATAATAAGTACTGTGTACAAAAACAAGCAGCACTTGTTAATTTCATTTCTTCCAATGGTGGAGAAGATAACAAATTGTGTGACTTTGTCACCGACAGTTTTTTCAATTGAGTTAAAGTTTTCAATGCAATGAAATAGTTCTTATGTTTATATTGTCAATTTTCCTGTGGAATATTTTGAATAAATTAAATTATTATAGCGTAAATGTGATCAAATGCTTGGTTGTAAGATTTTATTTTTGGTTTTGAAATTTATACACATGCAGCACTTTTAATATTTAGGAATGGGCTTTTACTTTCCGGAATTCACTTGGCATTTTATTATTCAAGACATTCTGAAATTTGTATGGTTCCTTATTGGTTTAAGGACAATGCGACACTTTCTCATACATTTAGTGCATTTTCGAATTTAGGAATGGGCTACGAGCTGATTTGCCAACTTCACTGACGTTTCGTTGTAGGAAATATTGATCCACTTTGTAGGCCGGGCAACCATTTTTGAAATGTACAGGGGAGGTTGTTGTTTCGTGGATTGCCGAGTTCACTAGAATTTAATTATTGTTCAAAAAACACTCCTCCATCCACAAATACCTTTATTTCTAGAAGTGGTCCAGCATTCTACTTATGAAAAAAAAAAACAACGAACAATTATTTCAAAGGTCTGCTATGAATTTACATGACGTACAGTGTACATGTGCAATAGATATGCTCTTTCCACTTTTGGATGAGATATTCATGGAGGATTAGGCTCCTCTTTAAAATGGATCACAATATAGTGGAGCTACCAGCATGATATATAAATGTCTTATACGGTATGGAAATGGATGTGGTGAAATCAACCACCAAATGAAATGAAATGCTTGTAATTGAATGATCATGACTAACTAATGCATTACGATTCGCCAAACCTTCTACCGATCCGCATTGAAGTACTGCCGTGACTTTTGATCTCGAGACTCATTTCATATCCTATTCAACGAGTATTTCTTTAGGGTATGTTTTTGGTTTTTTTTTTTTAATGTTCTGTGAATCGGATGATAGGCAAAATGGTCTTTCAGTGATAGGCATATTGCATTATTCTATCAATTGAGCATTCGTGGGAATCAATTAAGCAAGAATTCTCCCGGTATCACCACCAGAATTTCCGATTTCAAAAGTCGTTTCAAAACCGAGTTTTTAGAGTGGCATTTTTAATCAGGGTCATGTTCAATTAATTATTTCATTCTCCAATGACAAAAAAGGGATTTTTAGAAAACTATTCTCCGACCAGCTGGTAAACTTTGCATGAAACAAAGACGCTACAAAAAGTCGGGAAACTTATTCGGAATCGGCTAGTTTCGTGATCAGTTGGATCAGTTTCCCGGTTTGAAGTAAATGTACATTATAAGTCTACAGTATTGTTGGAATTCATCCATGCTTATTACATGCTGACAAAGAACAAAGAAAACAACGCAATAACGTACGCTTTATAAAGCAGAACCTTTTTTAGTTCTCTTAATAACGAGGGTTGATGAGCGAATATAACACAGACGTATGCGATTTTCTTTTCGCACAAAAGTACCGCACAGTGTAATTACGACTCGTGGGTGAAAGTGAAGCATTGTTATGAAGAGATCCAATTATCAAAAAATTCAAAGTAACTCCTCACCACCCCAGAAGAAAATCACTTCTCAAAAAAGAAGAAGATAATCTTGAATTTGCTGGATGCATTTCTTCTCCTATACGTGCACTCTCCGGTCGGCACTTTCTTGTGATAACACATCTAGATATGCATCTGCCCCTATAGATACGGTAATGTTCGCCCCGTAAGGTGTGGAGTGATCACGCTCAAACTGCCGCGAGATCTCGCGATAAAACACCGATCGATCGGCGGCCGCAGTTGGGGACGGTGCTACCATGCGAGGGCTCATGTCTGGGTTTATGTCTGTGGTTTCCCACCGTGGTCGCTTTCTTATTGGCGTGATTGTTCCCGCACACAATCATCTTCCTCACTACCCCCCTCCCTTCCCCCACTGCTCAGTTTATTACGGAACCGTTTTAACCCCAAGGTGGGGGGATGGGACCTTTCACTTCCGAAGTTTGTCCCGCGGACCGCACACTCCTCGGGCACTATCCATTTTTGTTTAAAGGACATTCGATTTGTTTCAATAGAACAAACGGCTTTGAGGAACGGTTTTCAATTAAAGCTAATCCAATGAGGTATAAAAGAGATTACCATTTCAATAAGACTATTAATGTCATACATCGTATAATATCTATATACATGTATCACTCAGTAATGCAATTATTTATATACTGTCACCTCTTTACCAAGTCCCTTTTGTGTAGTAAAATCGGTAGTGAAAAAAAAGAGAAATGGTAAACTTGATTTGGTTGCAGCAAAGCATGAGATGACACGAATCGTGGTGACAGCTACTATTATCATCAGTTAGTGTCTGAAACTCCGCGGGCATCATCAGGGACCAGTGTCCCGGTCCCCAGTAACCCCGATGCCTCGTAACAGTTCTCCCGTGGACTTTCGTTGTCGAATGCTTTCAAACCCAGTTCATCATAAACTCTCAGCTATTCCCGCAGTATCAAAACAGATTCGAACGTATCTGTGTCCTCCATTTTTTAAAGTGTGGTTATGGTTGTGTTATCATTAGTTCTCATACTTGTCAATAGAGGGCAGTATTAGCTCCCATTGCCAACTGTCGTGCCCGCCCTGCAACGTGATCTTTTGTCTTGGAGGTGCCTCTCTTCTATTACTAAGAAAACACAAACCACCCTTTTTTTAAATGTCCCCTTTTCTTTACTAGATGTTGGATCTTTGGTAAGCTGAGTTCTTGTTTTGAACATTCTTCACGGTAACATCGTTGTTTTATTTATTTATTCTGTACATTGATCATTGAGCTCGTGAACATGAGTCATGCGCCTATTCGATTCATATAAACCAAGATAAATGTTTTTTGTCATACAGTTTACTGTAACAAGTTTACTTCTGACACAGAAATATCAGGACAACAAATTATTTAAAAATTTGTTTTAGGTTTTTAGGTCTCAAGTGGGTGGCGGTAAATTTTGTTTATGTTCTTTTAAATCGATTGAGCTTCCCTATTCAAGAATATTTCTGCAATAAGTTCTTTAAAAAGAAAAGAACTTTCTCGCAAATCCTTGTTGCACACAAAATAATTTTCTAAAAGGTCGCCTTCAGCTCGTATGAAGTAATGTGTGTTAATGTTACTAACGTGATAATATTATTTGTGTTGCCCATCAAGCCGCTAAACTCATATTTTCCCGAGTCCTTTGAACAAATTACTCGGTGGGATTTGAACTCACAGCCTTAGCCATTTTCAAAGGACTCGAAAAGTACTGAATTTAAAGATAAAGGGTATATCTTTGGTAATTCCTCCAAGAATTAATGACCCTAAAAACTTATTTGATGAAGAGCACCGGAGAGCTGTTGATAGTATAAAACATTGTTAGACGCGACTTTCTTTGAAGTAATGTCGTTTTTAGAGAAAGATGTGTCAGCCAAAAATTTGAATCTAAGAAAGGCTTCAGGCATGAAGCTTTTCTAAAAACTCATAAATCTATGTAACAGTGTTTGCTTTTTTGTTCATGATTATTTTCTCGCAACTTCAATGACCAATTTGAGCCAAAATGTTCACAGGTTTGTTATTTGATGCATATGTTGGGATACACCAAGTGAGGATACTGGTCTTTGACAATTACCAAAAAGTATACCCTGCCTCCAACACGCATGGGTATATGGGCTACATGAGTAAAAATACAAATCCACCCCGATGCAAAGTTAACATCCATTAAAGCGCAATGATGGTTTATGGTTTATTTTTAAACATGCAAACAAATGCGTTCCGACGACCGAATTGCATTTAAAATTAAAAATTAAAAAACATTACAAGTACATCACTGTCTTTTATTCTTGACAGACCAAATTGACCCATAACGAGAAACGAATCGCAATTAAGGGACTAATGATGTACACGGACTCTGCCACGATGACGGGCTTGTACCATGGTGACGGTATGTACAGGCACGATGTAGCTCATTGACTTCTGCTTTACAGAGGACGTATGCGTTTGGTAGTCACTCTTAAAATCAATGGCAATAAAAACTTACTGGCTAGAAGCCTAGCAGCTTTCGATAGTATAAAGCATTTTGAGAAACATTTCACTTCGAAGTAATGTGGTTATGGAAACAGATATAAGTTTTTATCCCCCAAACTTGAATCTGAGAAGCGTTATTGTCAGAAACGTTTCTCAGGTTGTGTATTAGGGATTATTCTTCCTGCGTGGACATTTTTGCTCCGGATTTTCGGCGATATCTCAAAAACGCGGCCGCCTTTTTAAATGAACTTTGCACAGGTTTGTTTTATTGATATATATCTACATTTGTATAGGATTAAAACAATCGAACGGTTCCAAAACCCAAAGTTATACGTTGCCTTTAAATGTACGATACGGTACCGTACATTAGCGATGATTATGAACATTTTTATAAACGGTTACCGGTATATTTTGTGTTAATGCTCGGTAGGCCTACTATTAATGATTTACAGTTTACCATCAAGTGTAAGAAAATATTGTCCGAAATACATTATATTATGATAAGCCGAACAATAATGATAAAATAAGCACAAAGTATGTACCATAAACAAAATCAACCGGTGAAAGAACAAGTTAAGAAAACTCAAACAGTTTTTCAATATTTCTACCATTTTCACATGAAGCTTGGTTAGCATGATGTCTTGTTGAAATGGGACGACATGGGTGAAATTATTCCTCCGATAACAATCTTAGTTATGAATCATAAACCTTTAATAAATTGCAGACATTTATTCAAACTAAAATAATTGTTTTCTTCTCATAAGTTGTTAAATAATTTAATACATAGTTAAGATCATATTTTTCTTATTCAAAGCTCAGTAAAAAGAGAAGCAGTTGGACCAAATCTGTTCAAAAGCGTTCAATATAATCGGTGTAGAGATAAACACGATAGAAACACGTGATGACAACGACACAGATTTCCACCCCGGCATCCGAGGGTGTTCGTGCCGCCAGCCGCTGGTATTGACACGGGACAGTTAGGGTGTTCTGGGGCCGGGCCAATCGCGCCATATTTCTCTCCCCCACCCCCTATTTGTTTTTCTTCTCTCCCTCTCACTCTCGACCGGGACTCCCCCCATCGGGTGCTCAGGTGTTGGGTCGGTGTCAGCCTCGCGTGTGACCGCTCTGTGGACGCTCACACGACAGGACTGAAGAGTGGCCGTGCCGACTTCTTCTCTTAAAACCTTGCTCTTGTCTGGACACGCGGCTCGTGATTGCGCACTGCCCGAGCAGATGTTCGCAATTATTCTTTGCTTTCATATTTGATTATCCCCACGGTTCACACTTATTTCAAACGCAGAAGCGCGTACTGAAAAAGGAAGAGCACGATGACCACCCCCCCCCCCCCAGCTTCATCGATGCACTGTCATTTAAACAAAACCTGCAAAATCAGTGCTTTGTGTTGGGAAACTCAAAGAAATTGAACAGGGATCGTAGCATTTCTAAAACATATGGTTAATGTATTCAATTAAAAAAAACACCCAATATATACAGCAGAGGCTGTCAAGGGAAGGGCAACAAATAAAACAACTGTCATCGAAAAAGATGCGCCCTCCCAGACCACGCTTATTAAAACAAAAAATATAAAATTGAAAGTCGAACACCCTGAAAAACTAAAATGTTAGTTAAAGATAAACCATTAATTGCAAGTAAAAGATTATCATAAAATATACATAAACCAAGTGTACTTAAAATCCTTAGAAAACCAAAACAAAAGTTGGAACATTAAACGGACAAACTTTTAATAACTTGAACATTTTGCTCAATGGTGCAACCATCTCTGTTGTTCTCATGTTTTTGTGGTCTTTTGTCTGTTTGGGCTATCACCGTTCTGTATTTCAGAAGCATAATTTTCCCTTTCTTCAAGATGTTGAATTAAAAATGATTATGAATTAAAATTCATACAACGTAGGGTAGAAGACAATTTCCAAAAGCCCCTCACCCAGTTTTGTGCTTGACCGTTAGTCGGCGTCCACTCTGACGCATTTAAACACGCTGTGTTTTATTAGCCACTTACGTTTTTATCTCACTGTGCCCCATTTCCATCCCGTTCATTGTTTGTTTTCCAATCATAAACTTGCCCTATTTCTTGCTTTTTGTTTGTGCTAAAACTAATGGCTTAAAAGTTTTACCTTTAAAAAAAAATAATATGTGGACTTGTATGATAGGATTTATTATGATTTTTACTTCAGACGGACCTTGTTGTATTAAAACTCGCATTTTCAAAACATGGTCGGCCGACCATCACTTCAAAAAATACAATTTCACTTTACTTTAAAATGAAACAACACCTGGATTTCTCTGGATACTTTGGGATGTAATTTCAGTCCGTTTTGTTCAAGTCTGCAAATAATGCAAACAACGTTCAAACGAGGTCCTTCACTTAAAACGGTTTGAACTTCACCTAAACTGGCCGGTGTTGATTTGTGTCAAACTCACCTTTCGTGCAACAATTCGCATTAAGATTTTATCTCACAGTTAATCAAATATGAACAATTAATAAAGAAATGGTTTGGCATTTGTATGAATTCAACCAAAGGTTTATTCCCACTATTTTTCTATCTTTTTCTCGTCACAAAATTGCTGAGATGTTTTCCGAGACTAGCTGTGTTTTCAATCGAAAACACCCACATTCTCCATGTTATGTTTCCTTTTAAAATCAAAGACAAGTTTTCTTAGCCCGAAAAATAGAATTTATACCAGCTGGATACAACACTAGTATTGAATGGAGTTTCAAAACAAGTTTGGCATTTGCGTTCAAAAATCATTTCCGTGGAAACGAGTTTGCTTGTTTTCTCTAAATTAAACTCACCAAAATAATCTAATTCATCTTAAACTGATATGGTACATTGTATACAAGAGGAAGAATTACAATAATTTGCTCTAAAAGTTCATTGACAGGACTAAGAATTTATCATTTATTATGCCTATACGATTACAGATTTTCATAACGACAGAGATAACGCCCAATGTCGACGTTGGTCCCAAACGCCTTGTGTTTCGACCACTCATTGAAACCGTAGCGTTCCACTTCTCCCATTGTTGCCGGTTTAACCGTTTTTTAATCAGCGTATTTGGTGAATATGTAATATCGAGTTTGTTCTTCTCTTCCGTCTTTCGTCAAGAACTCTATTTTGTCTTGTCCCACATCCCGAGTTATACATTACTAGTTCTTCCTGGACGCAGGCCATTGGAATGGCTGCCATTATCAACCAGTTCTTTAGAGAATGGAATGGAACCACCACCACACGCGCCGCACAATATTGACTATCCGGCTAACAATCTGGTTATCCCGGCGCCCCAGGAGGAAAAAAAAATGCCGCAATAAAAATTAAAAACTACCGTCTTGCAAAAAAAAAAAAAATCCAATATAATAAGCTGACAATCGGCGACATCAGAGTGAATTCTATCGCGCTGTCGTTTTTATTTTATTTTATTTCATTTTCGGGGCTATTTTCTTCCCCGTTCGCTTCATCCATCACAGGGGCTTTTGTGGGGCGGAAAGCGGTTATGTTTCGCCATGGCAATTCTCTGCCAATGCGGCAATGGACATGCCGGGTAGTTATTGTTCGGAGTCCATCACGCTCTGACACGATACAAAGAGAGGCAGGCAAAATCAGCGGAGAGCAGTGCAGATCAAAGGGTCGCCGCTTCACTGCCAAACCACGGGTTAAGGACTAACATCACGGCGTTGAATCATCGTGTGCCAAATCACACAACACAAACCCACGGGGGGATAAGAAAACCTAGACGCTGCAGTGCTTTTTTCTTCTTCTTTTACACGGTACAAAATTAAGACTCCGCGAGAGGGGGATTCTGCATTCTCTAGTCGAAGAAGGAGGCGGAAAACGTGTTCCTTACCCAGTTGAGACGGCATTGTTGTAATTGATTCATATGATATTCCATCACGATTTACCATTTACACATTTTCTAATTATGAAGGAGCAATGCATGACAGAGATCCGTTGACTTGTCAAGAGCGCCCCCTTTGAGATTGAATTAATATTTATGTTGTGCGCGTGCCGCACAGAAGAAGTTCAAACATTCTTGAATTTATTTGTTTGTTCACTCTTCAACTAATATTTGTATAATGTAAATCATTAACACGGTAATGTCAGTTATGGTTTCCACGTAATTGTGTACAAAAATAACAAATAAGCGGGTTTTTCTTTCAACTGACATTATTAATGATTCAAATGTTAAACTCGAGCATGTCTTGAATCTGCCTTAGCAAACTCTTTCAGTGATGAGGACAAGTGGCTTGACACAAAGAATCGCAGGCGGAGTCTCCGGGCTTAAGGTTGAGCTTCACAAGGCGGCCGGCAGTCAACAATCAAATCGGCGGCCGGGGAAGACAAGTATAAGCGCCTCGGAAAGAGGCGGCGCGGACGGGGCGAAGTGAGGTAGTCAAAGCGAGCGCAGCGCCGCGTAAATTTCCCACTTTTGACGGGCGGCGATGCGGAAAGTTAGGTAATCCGGGCCTAGCTCTCTACCTCAAAACGCAAAATAGAAAAGGGAAGGAGAAAAAAATTGTCGGCGGGCGTTTGTCATTTTTGAAAGCAGATTATGGAATATTGGTTTTGAGTACGTTGTCAAGTCGAGCCAACGGGAAAAGGAACAAAATCTGAAGGGTATTTCCCTCAAGGATAGAGACGCTAGAACTCGATGGATTAATGCAAAGCAGTCGTTTTAAAACACCGAGGCTGGTGACGTGTAGAGTTGTCTAGTGACTCTTGTCATTATCTTACATTGATTATTTAATCATTTTATTGACTAAGTCAGTGAAGACGAGATTGGTTTTGTGAGGAAATTGGTGCTTAATTAATAAAAGCAATTAGCATCTCCATGAAGGCTTTGCATTTCTGTGAGTCGGACCATTGTGTCCATTTTCGAGCTTCTTAGAGCTTCTTTTTAGACGTATGGTAGGTCACTCACCCAAGACATTGGTATGAAACCATTTTGTTTTGTTCCAATCAAAGCAGTTGGACCAAACCGAGGCTTGATTATTGAAATAATCAAACGAAATTGAGGAGGAACAAAAATATGAAATGTTAGATTTTACTTAAGCGTCCCTCACCCCCCCCCCCCCCCCCCAGCCAAAGGCAGATTTGTTTTTCTTCAGCCCCCCTCATTTGACGGGCTCGACTTGACTCTAAACCAATATGCCACAATCTGCTTTTTAAAAAATGGGGATTTCGCAATTTTACTTCCCGCCATTGATCGGGCCCGTTACCAATGAGTTGAAATTAACGGACATGACGACTGTTTCATGATCTCGGAGTGTCCGGATGTAGTTCAGGGACGCTTTGTGGTCCTGCGATGTGATGTTCAGATCGGAGTAGATCTTCGCCAAGCCCCGATTGTGCGAAGTCTCAACTCGCGCACGCGCATCGGCCTGGGCTTTCGAGCCAATCAGAGACGCGAATGATGTTGCATTCTGGGTGATTTCCTCGGCGGAATTTTCAACCATAGTGACCTTAAAAATAAAAAACAAAAACATAGCTTTGTTTTTATTAGGCCTACAATTATTTGCCATAGATGTATGGAGGCCTCAATCGGACATGGCCAAAACTGTTCCTTCTTTTTTTTTACCTCCACGTTGTTATGCCATCTTATCTAAAAGTTAAATGTATTCTTGAGGGGTTTTTTTTCTCTAACTTTTTTTGCGAGAGTTTAGAGTTTATTACCAACAAAAAGTGTATACTAACTTTTGATAGCTACTGTTACACTTACAGATTCCTCTGTAGTCTTCCGCACAAGCGAAGCTTGTTGTAAGTAGGTCTCTCGGACGCCATCCTCAAGCAGTGTGAGCGCATGGAGATTGCGACTAAGCACAATGTCAGGAATGTCCACAAAGCGGAGCTGGAAGTAGCGGACATCCACGTAGAATCCTTTGTCTTCCTTTGTGCAACCCTCAGGCTTTTTGCAGTTGGGTTCACATCCTGAAACAGAAAACAATTAGGTTAATGTTTCGTGATTCATACTATAGAGCAAACTAACAGGCCTCCCTTGTCACGATTTCACACTCAAAGCTCTATAAAATCAACTCCGTGTGAAAGGTCTCTATAACACAGAAACTGCCGGGTCAGAATTGACCGGGTCACGTGGGGCCTGGCCCATTTCTGGGTCAGTATGAATATGGAATCTGAGTCAACATGAACCACAAATGGGTCGAACTGACGCAGAATTGGGGTCAAAATAATCCCATTTTGTTCACCAGCTTCCTGGTCAGCCTGACTTAGAAAAAGTCAACACTCCTTGGACCTAGAACCCGGGTCAATTCTGACCCGGGATTGACCTAGGAGTTTCTCGAGTGCAGTTCGTGTGGAACCTATAGACCACGTGACCTGTGACATCACAAGTTTATAAAAGTCTCACGAGAGCCTGAGGAAAGAAACACAAAAATCTCATATTTTACGGAGATTGCTTTTGTAATCTTATCAACTTTTGATATGAAGATGGGTGTCACATAACTCTTGAATGTGGAAATTATGAAACAAAGTGTGCAATTTCCCATATGCCAATGAAGTATCTTGCCTGCCAGAAAGGCCCCGGAACGTACACGGTCACTCTTTTTGTAAACATAGATTATACGCCGGTCAACAACTTTGGTTGGCGTTTACTTTTTGCGACAAAGGTTCAGAGTCTTGTCAGACGGAGGCGAATTACACTCCCTTGTCTTGAACGTTGCCCATCCTCAAGATGTCATCCTCTATTAAACTTAGATTACGAAATTTTATTGGGACGCAATTAATTCTTAAAAGCAGATTAAAACTGATAACAAACCGAGTGAAATTAGTACATGTTAAAATGAGTATACTTTACAGAGCAGAGTGTGGTTTTACATGTTTGTTATTTTTATCTTTTTTAATGTGGCAGCCTCACTTTCAAATCAACCACAAATTAAGTTTTTTTATATTTTTTGTATGACCACCACCAACCAACCTTCAGGCAGGTTGGCACATCCAATCTTGCAGCATGTCCCACCCAGCCGATTCCTGACGGCCCGGAACAGTGCCTCTTCGACCAGGGCCCGCTTCTCCCCGAACTCCCTGGTTGTGAAGTCGGACGTCGCGCCCTTGAGGGCGTCAACGGCACTATTGCGCACGGTTTCTTCGTAATTGAGGTCGTATGTGTTGTGTAGGTACTTCAGGTCCTCTGGCCGGAGGAAATATTGCATTGTACAGTCAAGGTCCACCTGTAAGTAGCAGGACGTAAAACAAAACATTAACTACTTTGCGTTTCGAAGAGATGACATTGACGATGCAAAAACTGGGGTGTTAAAATTGACACAAGGGTGATGTCAAATGTACATTACCCCCCCCCCCCAAAAAAAAAAAAAAAAAAAATACATAAATACATAAAATCAAAATTAACACCATGTGGTGTTAAAATGACACCAATGTAACTGTGTCGGCAGAAATTAGTGTTACCTTAAGTGTCAATTTCAACACCCCAGATTTGCAGTGTAGTTTCTGTCCCATCATCACGAGTTTTAATTTCAGATAAGACATTTTCAATGTTATCATTTTCACTGTGTAACCATCCAGTATATTTGGTGCTCGATATGGGGGCATGTGGTAAACCCCCACCCCCCCCCCGTCCCACTTGTGTCTTCTTCGTGTGCTTTGAATATCAGGATTTCTATAGAGAATTTCGGGGGGGGGGTTACTTCTGTACAAGAGGAAAACAGTGTGTTAAAGTATGGGAACATTAGGGGGGATACCCTCTGCCCCATCGAGCACGGTATAGACTCCAGCAGTGCCCAAGAAACTAAACTTTTTACTGATCCCCCTGGAAAGAGAAGGGCATAAATAAAAAGATATAGATACCCAATAACACAAAGTACGATTCTGTATATACAAACTATAGACACTCTTTCTGAAGTTGTCCTATTTTTTTATTGAATTCGATCCTATGCTCTTGAAAGGCAAGGGAAAACTACACCAATATAGAACTCGAGAGAACTATTAAATTGTGATGCTCCTTAAGGTTTGTTATCTCGAAAACTTATAAGAATTATAGCCGGAAAAGAAAAACACTCCTTACTTAACGCATTCCCCAAATAAGCTATAAGTATTGATGAGTGACGGTGGCCTAGAGAGAACATACACGTCGGTGTGACATTTTTGCCTTCTTCTGAAGTTTATAAATGTTGCTTTCGGGACACTGTACGTAAAATCTTTACCTCGAGTCGGTCTCTAGTGAACACGGATACTCTATCGAGTTCGACAATATGAGCATCGGCCTTGAAGACTTTGAACTCGTAATCTATCCCAATGAAGTGGAACCCAGCGTGGAAAACACGGCCCGTAAAGACTTCACTGGTTGTCCTTCGCCTGACGAATCCAATCTGCCAAACAAGGAAAAAGCAATGAAGAAAACATAAACTCTTTCATTTTTAATGGAATTTGTTGTGTATGTTTAATATTGTGATGCTCAGTTCCGGAGGTTGCAGGTTCCAATCCCACTCCAGTAAATTTGTATGTGTCCAACCCAAAATTATTTTAAATTTTTACTCAAGTCATTAGTTTCCCTAACAGTTTATTGCTTGATAAGAAAATGTTGCTCAACCTTTGCTATAACGATAGAGGCACTGCTATTTCTTCAATGCTTGAATTCATGTCATTACATTTACAATACACAAAGTATAACTGTTCTTTAAACATTGTAGTGTTTTGCCTGCCAAGAAATGCCATGGCGTTCACAAAGTAATTGGTATAATTGTGTGTATACGGTACCTCATAGAACTCCAGTCCGTGATAGGACACAGCAACGAGTAACGTAATGAGTGAGACCACAACAAGAGCAACGGTCACGATGCAGCACACGATCGCCCCAGTTCCCTCTCCCATGGTGTCCAAGGTTGTCTTGAATCTCTAAAATAATTAATGGATACAAAGTAAGACCAATGACAAATCTCAGTCAGTTTTAATGAAATCAGAAAACAACCTATGTTTTATGTGTCTGTTGCTGTTGTTGTTGCTGTTGTTGATGTTGTTATTGTTGCTGCTGCTGAAATCAGAAAATAACCTATGTTTTGTGTCTGTTGCTATTATTGTTGCTGTTGTTGCTGTTGTTGTTGTTGTTGTTGTTGTTGTTGTTGCTGCTGCTGCTGCTGCTGTTGTTTTTGTTGTTGTTGTTGTTGTTGTTGTTGTTGTTGTTGTTGTTGTTGTTGTTGTTGTTGTTGTTGTTGTTGTTGTTGTTGTTGTTGTTGTTGTTGTTGTTGTTGTTGTTGTTGTTGTTGTTGTTGTTGTTGTTGTTGTTGTTGTTGCTGCTGCTGTACATTTGTTCTAGAACATTATGAGGAACTGAAAACGAGTCCAAAAATATCAAGTTTAAAGGCTAGTAAAGTACTTGTTAGGCGGGATGTACATAATTATCAATTCCTGTGGTTGAGTGAAACTTACTCAAATCTATTTAATTTGAAAATGTCGCCACACAAGCTCATCTCTTTTGTTTAGATATTGGTGTTATATGCAATGGATATTGTTCTAATAACATTAGTACTATTTGTATTAGGGCTGTTAGTTGTGTATAACAGGCATGTATTTCCGTAAAGACTTAAAACACGGATAAAAGGTCATCATTCTCACTACCATCTGCAGACAAATACATTGAACATACAGCAAGCTGTAATAAACTGTTAACAATCTGTAATAAACTTATTGGTATGACCGTGGAGGAAGGAATCATGAATACGGCGGGTACCAGGTCTTAAGTTTTCACTCACCTACGTCTGAGAATTTCTGCAAAACGAACAGCAGAACAAGCTTCCCTGAACTTCCTTACAGAAGCGTAAATCAACCTCAAATTCTCCTTTATTAGTTTCCAGCAGTGCAATGTAATGAACAAGTGTAATTACAAACCAATGCAATGTTTTATTTACGGATATATCCGTGTACGTGTGGAAAGACACATAATGCCTACAACTGTACAACAACGAAAGGAAACCCGGTGAAGAAACTTGTCGGTCTGACCTCAACCTTCCTCACTTCCTTTGTGAGCTCAGATTAAATGTAGCTTTCCGCCTGGGTAAATGAAACCGAAATACCATATATATTATAATCATTTATAAAAACTCAGTTAGTGCCCAGTGGAATGAAACGCTTGCACGTAGAGGTTTTCCAAACTCAGTTAACTCAGTTAAATCAGTTAAATCAGTTAACTTCGAAGTAATGTGATTATGGAAAAAGATATCAGGTTTTATACCCCAAAATTTGAATCTGAGAAACGTTACTGTCAGATACGTCTCTCAGATTGTGTATTCCAATTATGGACTATTCTTCCGGCGTGGACATAACTGCTCCGGATTGTTGGTGATATCTCAAAAACGCCACCACCTTTTGAAATTAAATTTGCACAGGTTAGTTTTATTGTATATAGGCCTATCTACATTTATATGGGATTAAAACAGTCGAGCTGTTCCAAAAAACAATGATACGTTCCCTTTAAACCATACTGTTACAATAGACGGACATTAAACTACAGTGATAGTATTAAAGGTGGACAGTCATTGCGCAAATATCCACCAATGATCATTGCGCATGAACTGAGCCTTGTCACTAGACAAGGTTTTTTTTCATTCCCAGTTCCCATGGGGACCTCACGGCTGCCCTGTATCGGTACGGTACCCATTTACTTCTGGGTGAAGAGAAGTAATTGTGGTAAAGTCTTTTGCTCAAGGGCCTAAGCGTCACGACCGGGATTCGATCCCACGCCCGATGACTTTTCCACTAGATCTCGAGTCCAATGTACTATACCGCTGTAATAGGTCGACAAGACGAAGTTGAATTCAATACCGGTACTTGAAATTGTTCCTCCCATTGCGTACGACACGTCTGCAAGTTGTATGCCAAATTTTGGTATATTGGGCGAGAAAGGCTAAACTAAACTTACCCATTATAGCTGGAAAGATGGGCAAGTTTGACATTGCAATTTGCTCGTGGGATATCGCACGCTACTTGGACCCGAAGGGCGTGTCGGGCAGTGACAATAATTTCTACCATGCCCAATACGGGACAGAGGGTATTCCCAATTCCCCAATGATCCCATACTTTGACAGACCATTTCCCTCTTGTACAGAAGTACCCCCCTAAAATCCTGAGATTCCAAGCACATAATGAAGACACAATAGGGGGTACACCATGCCCCACATCAGATGAAATAATTACACTGACAGATTGGCAAGGTTGATTTTGCCGCGCTGACCAACGATTCCTTTCAGACCACACAAACACCAAGCCTCACGACAATTTTACAATTCAACCATTGTCCCCGAAATTAGTGGTTATCGGTTTAGTTCGAACCAGGCCAACTATAACACGCAGTGGACAAAAAAAATGACAATTAAAAGAGTTTGAAAATGGCCTGGAAATAGGGGGTCCGTGCAATTGACCGAGTATATATATGCGCCACGTGCACTGTTGAACAATCGCCGTGTTTTTCTATCCATTCGGTGAAATGGGTTACAGCGTGAAATTCCATTAAGGGGCGGCAAAATGCTACTGCGGTTTTTTCTTTCTTCTTCTTCTTCTCCATGTACGATAGAACAAATCCGAAAAGATTCACCCGAATTAAGAAACTGGACAAGTCATTCAGAGCTTGTTTGTGTAACAAATAAAGTGAATTCGATGCAATATTCAGAGTAAGACTCGTCTTTATTGGTTGTTTTTGGTTTAGGTTTTTAGGTCGTGCCATTCCATTCACAATATACCATCGTATGTTCGCAATTCAACCACGAGATAGTGCTCTCCTGAAGGGCGGGGCTCCATACAATTTTTAAGAGTGGGTGGTAGAATTTTTCCAAAAAGGGCACACAAACGTACTTTATTAAAAATTTTATTATAACAAAAAAAAGACTTTGACCGCGATGGGAAACTATCCGACCGGCAGGAGTTTCGTCACGCGAGCGGCGGGCTCCAAAGTGGAAATCCCACGGTCGAAAATTCCCGAGATGAGAGCGCTGTTTGCACTAGTAACACTACGGAACCGACGGCGGTAGATCCAAACCAGCTATGCATTATTTACATTACCTCATAAACGACAATGTAATTTGTGTGTTTGTCACATGCAAATTTGATTGTGTGAATGAGGTGTGAGGAATTCGACAATGAAAATTGCATGTGCGCTCCGGGTTTCTGTGCTTTTAAGACCCAAACTGAAACATGAATGAGTTCGGTTTTGACAATTTGAGACCTATTTTATAGAAATTGAAAACCACGTCTCAAAAAGACTTTTATTTTGTACATTTTAGAAAGAAATTTATTCTAAACGAATGCTGCCAAATGGGATTATGCCTATATGAGGTAAGCCTAAAAAAAAATATTTTAAAACAAGGAACAACTATAGCCCAACAGAAATATTCAACAAACGCCTGTTTACTGCAGTGCAAGCTTTTTGTCTGAAACGAAAGCAGCTTTCACTGTTTTTTGTCAGAAAAGTGTTGTTGATTTTTGAGAAAGCAACCATTACACAAACAAATATGTTTTTCCCCATTATTTTGCTCATAAATATTGTTTACGTTATGCACGACATACTTAGACAAGCGTTTCGCAAGCATCTTTTTGTCCAGCACCAGCTGGGCCCAATAGAGCTGCTTAAGATTGCGTACTAATTTGCTGCAATAAGCAAAAGTGAGCAGGATGCCAGTCACAAACTGTAGACTTGACACCGAATTTTTGGCTGGAAACCTTAGTCGGGTACGCATTATTTTAAGCTAGAAAAAACTACACATAGTAAACTTGCGGGTACAACCGTGTGTAAAATCTCTTTTGAGAGGGGTGTTGGCTTTGAAAAGAGCTGGTGTGGTCTCGACGTTTCGAACAGTTCTCTGCTCGTCGTCAGGAGAATGCTGGACTACTGGACTACTAGTGGTGATGCAGCATATGTAAGCTTGAGTGATGCACATTTTGGCGGGAAGTGTCAAAGTTGTTGTTGTGCTCGGCTACTTTTTGTGCTTAGAGCAGCTCAATAAAATTTAACCCAGACTGTTGTTTGATCTGTATAAACAAACGCATACTACTATGATGTGAATTGTTTTTTAAATTATTATTTAAACTTAGAACGGAATTCGCAGGGATTAATTTTAAAGCCATTACCAAAACAAACCTGAAAAGAATTTCCTTTGAAACTGTACAGTTTTGAAGAAAATTTACCCCATTAATAAATTCAGTCTTATTTCTATTGGTAAATTTGGTGAAGTAAGTCACTAAACGTGCATCTACCCCAATATGTCAGTTTTCTACTTCTATATTTGGTGGATTAAAAGCACATCGTGCAGAAAGTCTATGAAAAACCACCCCAAAACAAACAGACACACCAACAGACACCCAAACAAACAAACACCCCAAATATACGACAACCAAATTTTGTGAAATAAGCCAGTAAACGTGCCTTCTCGAAAACTGGTGAGTTGGGATGACTCTCTTCCTAAAACCAGATTCCTTCTTCTTCTTTTTTATGGCATTTTACTAAACAATGCAGTACGTGCCCACCGTATCCAAATAGAAGGTTAGACGGTAGAGTTATTTCGTAGTGAAGGATTAATCGCAAAACATTTAAGTGCTCGCGATGGGCCAATTCGTTTTGACTCGATACAAAAACGATTGTTCTCGGTCTCGTCCATGTTAACTCAGTTTTTGCCGCTCGAAGTGGAATCGCCGCGTGCGACCGGTGGCGGTACTTAATATATGGCCCAATTCCATCAATAATAACAATATGTTCAGGATGTACTTATCATTTGGCCTTCATACTTGCGAAAATAAACCACTGCCAATGTCGAAGGCAATTTCGAGGGCAAGGCCGCTGACGAATTTTACCGGGGAATTTTAGCTCGTAATTCGAGACGGACTTAATGGCATACTTGATTGTTTCTCCTTAAAAAAAAAATTATCTACTACTTCCCTATAATTAAAAACAAGAGTGTTTAAGAAATTATCATCCATTCTTTATTCCAGATTTCATCTGAAAATGTAGTCTCGTTGATGGCGGCTTAACGAGTTTAGTTAGGTGTAATACCAAGGTGACGAGAATTGAAGCACTGTGGTCCAGATTGATGGCAGAAGTGAGTACCGACTTGCAAGTCCACTACCTTTGTAAACAAAAAATCGTGAAATGATAGTCTATCAATTATCTAAAGTTAGAAGGCCTTACAGGTTTAGATATAGCTACACACAGAGGGGGGGTGGCTAAATAGCAATGCCTTCATCAAGTGGCCTTCAACGTCCATCCCATGTTCCTGTCCTCATATTTCAGATGGGAAGGAACAAGTAAACAGGTCACCAACCCGTGTTAAAGAGAGACATCATACAAAATAACCAATTAAAAATGTCCTAGGGGGGTGCATGATTGCTTTTGCATATACATTGTTCAGGTAAAATCTGAGTGGAATTTACGAAAATGGAAGAATCAAGCGAAATTCTTTTGGGGTGGTTGTTATACTTATAATAAATGAGTTACGTAATTCGCTTTTTTTCCCCGGAATGAATGCACTTCAACACAATATCTTAAAAATGATTGAAAGCAATCGAGAAAAAAACATCTACAATTTAGCTTTCGTTTTTATAAACTTGATAGTTCCAATATTGTGCAAAAACTCAATTTCGTCTGAAGTTTTACAAAACGTTCATCTACCGTGTGCAAAAAAAACTGTCCCCGAACCACTTCAACAAATTTGATTTAATTTTCTAAAATCGAAAATTTCTGTGAGACTTCTCTGCGAGTGCATGTAGTTACTAGATTTCCAATAAAACCAGACAACTACCTCCAGTTTTGGCGCCATTTTAATTTCAAGAGTCAAGACACTGTGCAAGTCTCGCGCGGATTCGAACATGATCCGGGACCAAGTTGATTCCAACCATAATGTTTCTTCAAATAATTTCATTGAACGTAGTTTATGGCTATGACAATCAAATTATATTGTCGGGAAAGTAATACTTAGCCATGAAGTATATGAAAGTAAAATCAATTTAACAATCAAGAAAGAAAATCGAAAAACAAGACATGACCTCTGTTTCTGGTAACTTGTAAACAATTAAGAATGTTGCCCAAGTGACGTTTGTGTTATCATTACAGTTAAACCTATGTAATGGTCACACAAATTTGGGCTTGATATTACCACCACCGAAAACACAAAAGTTGCTCTGGGTATTTTTATTTTCAAGAATTTTGAATAGGGCCTAGGCCTAAATACAAAAAGATTCGATTTCGTGGAGAAAAAAAGTCTTCGTTACGCGAGACTTGCACAGTCTACCCTGGTGCCATCTTGTTTTTCTTCCATTCGAACCAAATGTAACCAAACCGAGTCTAAAAAGGGGAAAATACTCTGATCCCATTTTTATAAATTGCAAATTAAAACTGTCAGCGGCATAACGTATACAGGGAAGCTGACCCAAGAACGCAGCAGTGGTAAAAGTCGCTGGTGCTGTTAAAGTAATATCAAGTGGACGCAAAATAGGCTTCTTACAATGAAGTCTTTGTGCGTGCATTTCTGTCTTATTGTTCCATAGGAAACTCGCTAATCTTATCCATGGAGCGCATTAGACCAGAACAAATTGACATTTAATTAGAAAAGTCTCAAAGCGACCACAATTTTTCTCTTTTCTTCATTCATATTGTGATTTAATTAAAAGCAGACAATGTGAAGGCTTAAATTATGCAAAATTTAAATCTCCATAAATTACAAAATGGTAACTTTCGATATCACATGGGCGAAATAATGGTATTAAGACTTTGAGGTCATTACTGCTAAGCTCAAAAGCTGTCTTGCTATTCAGTTACCATTTAAATTACCCCGGATTATTGTTTGCGACCGCTCATTTCAGCTATTATTAGAAAAAGTATTTGTTATTAAGCAATATTAGTTACATTTGTCATATTGACCCCTTGCACTCACCGCGCAGTAACATTTTCCAACTCCCAAAATGGCGCAACCTAGGGCATTTTCCAAACCCCGGTTTTGGCTCCGGCTGTGGCTTGGACTCCCCCGTCACTTTTGGAAGCAGTGTGCAGTTTGCACGGTGTTTCCAACATCAAGAGCCGGAGCCCGGAGCATAAAGCGATGTTTCGAAAAAATCCCTTGTTTATCGTTGGGTTATGCATTGTGTCTATACAAAATGTGACGTCCAGAGTTTGATTTCATCAAGAGCCAAGATTGTTCTTTAAAATATGTATCAATCTTAATTGATTCGCAAAGTTTGACGTCACGATACAAATCACTATGGCAAATGAGACAACCCATCTTGTGATGAATCTTATTGTTTTATGAAACCGAGCCTAGGAATGCTCAACATTAAACATTGCCTAGCATGAAAAGTCTTGCGTGAATGGGTTACCAGCTCTAAAAAATATATATATATGTACGTTAAATTAATACTGCACCTGACTGACCCCTGCTAATTTTTAGCAAGAGCAAATACAACATTTTATGCAACGATTTCGGCTGAATAGCCTTATGAAAGTGGGCTTAGAGCTCTTGACATTTTCGGCTGAATAGCCTTATGAAAGTGGGCTTAGAGCTCTTGACATTGCACTTTGGTAATTAGGACTACGTTTTTATGTACAAAATTTTTCTTTTTTAAATTCGTCTGAATACTAATCATCAAGTATTGCCATTGTGAAAAGCTTATTAGAAGTCTGCTGCACCCAATCCCGTATGGCTGCGCAGATAGGAAATGTTGACAAAACAAATTTCTACAAAGGAAACTAAAGATGTGTATTGAGAGAGTTGTGGCATGGGTGGGCCAGTTTTCTGTGGTCACGTGGTTGCTGGACGCCATTTTTGGTCCAAATGCAGTGGGATGTGCAGTTTGGTCTGGCACACTGTATGCACCCATGCGTTGTTGTGGTTTTTGTTTTGTGTTGGTTTTTTTGTGTGTTTTTTACCGAAATTGACTTGTAATCGCTAGTTGTAGCAACTCTATTAAAACACAGCTCCTGGATGGAACCGTTCGTAAACAGTTCACGTGACAGGATTTTTGTTTTGCTTTACACCTTTTTCTGGTGAGCAAATTGGTCAAGCGCTTAAAACGTTTGTGATTTGAACAGCACGATAAAACGGCCCCCTTTGTACAACTTGCTACTGATGCGTGTAGCAACTACTTTGTTTTCCTCACATCAGCCCCAAATTCGACCATTGTCAAAACTTGTGGGTCAAAATTTCTGGGTCAACGGCTGACCCGGAAAATGGTTAACTTTCCACCGGAAGGTGGAATTTTAACACGGACTCTGCGTCAGTGTGACCCATTTCTGGGTCATTTTGACACAGATCCCGGGTCACACTGACTCAAAATTGGGTCAGGCCCTTTGGGACCAAGTGTAAGCAAAAGTTAGGAGGAAACCAGCCTGTTACAGGTAATGTAAAGTACACAATACTAAGACTAGTACCCTGTCTCTGATAACCAATCTTTTACCGTGCTTAGTTTGATTTATTTTAATGTAGCCAGTGGCATTGGACTTAAAGGCTTCCGAGTCACAGTTATTTAGTTAACTTTTTTATATCCAGGCATGTGCCGTTGGCTTATTGTCATTGCTGTTCTGTTATTCCTGTATTTTGTATTGTTCTTTTGTTATGCCGAATAAATAATAATAAAAATAATAATAATAATAATAATAATAATAATAATAATAACTAGGCCCTTTTTGATTTCGATAATTGAATTTGATTTCTATAACTGTTTTTTTAAGACTACAAATTAAGTCAACTTATGTAATATGTACTGATCTTCATCTTCACACTTGCTAAGAAAATTCATTTAATAAGAAATAAGATCTATATTTAAATACAATAAATACATCTTATAAATATTTTCTTCAACAGAAACAAATAAAGCAACTTCATCAAACTGCATAAAATTTGTATTCAAATTATCTGAAATTTGTAGACTGCAATATTGAAGACACACTTTTAGCAACTGAACTAAAAAATATAATATTTGGTATTTATATATACACGCAGTGCACAAAACACTGATACAAAATTAACTATAAAACTATTATTTTGTTTTAGGGATGCAAGAAAATAAATGACTTGTCCCCAATACAGCGAATTTTAAAACAAGGAAAAAGTATATTTTGTTAAATAAAGTATCGAAGAGTATAGTTTTGAAAAAAAGTCAGCTTAAAAAACTGGAGTCACACTATGGGTTCACGACAAATTTGTAATACTGTGACGTCACTCATTGGCTATCAAAGCCCTCAAAGGTAAGCATATCAGTATGTCAATGTGTGACAACGAAGCAGTAAACAAACTATGAACAACTACATGTAACGTGCAGTTTTATTAATAGAACCACTTGCATATGACGTCACACTCTCAAACAGCGCCCTCGCTGAGGTAAAAGGAGGCAGCTCATTAGACGATAGTAAAAGATGGCGCGTAAAATGTGCACGTGACCTCAGCCTACACGCAGCCTTGCGCAAAGGAGTCTATTTCAGCTTTATGCACAATGCCCTTGATTCAAAAGTGATTTCCACAAATATTTCAAAATATAAAGCAATTAAGTGAATTATCAAAAGTGACTTGTACCGTTCCGTAGGCCGAACCCACCCCGTGCTCAAGTTTACTGAGGACAGGCAGCAAGTCACGGGGCCCAATTTCATAGAGCTGCAACTTCAGCACTAAAGAAATAGCTGACCACCAAGAAATTATGCTTGCAAGAATAAGGTTACCAGCCAAACTACCGTGTCATATGTACAATTAGTGACTGGTATCCTGCTCATTTCTGCTCAGCAAAAATTGTTAAGCATTATTTTCTTGTTTCAGCAGCTCCATGAAATTGGGCCCAGATGCTGAAGCCCACAAAATTTGAAAGGAAACTCGGGTTTAGAAATCTCTTTGCCAACTCGGCATCTACCTTTCTCGGAATAAATCTAAATCACAAAAATATATAATTTAGCAACAAAATGTCAACCTCTTATTGAGCATTAATAAAGAAACATTAAACTGTGTTTAGATGTTTCTTTCTTCTTCTTCTGCTGAAGCGCACCAATGAAAATATCACGTGACATTAGCCATGAATTTATTACGAAGAATTTATTATAAATAATTTTCATGAAGAATTTCTTTGCAAGATTTACAAGAGGGAATGTGGTCCCAACATGTAACAAGTTAATCATGCCATTTACCATGCTTACTAATTATCAAGCAGCGTCATCAATTGGGCTCAATTATGCAAGTCTTCAAGAATCGGGTGTCTCAAACTTTGTAAGCTTAGCCCCTAGTCTCGATAAATATGAACAATTTCTTGACTTTCAAATTGTGAAATAATACATGTCTCCTTTTGAAGGAGACATAGTTTAGACACTTGAGGATCATATTGCTTGAGTCAAAGGCGGTTTAAAAGATAAAAACAAGTTGTTGCAGAAACTCTTACTGCCTTAGATCACCCATAGTCCATTAAAACTATTAAACTACATATTTCTGATGACAGGTTGTCTCAGTGGATGAAGCATGGTCATTACTATGAGGTATCCAGTAGCAAGGTTACACTGAATGGTTTGAAATAGATTCTAGACTTAAGAACTGCTGCTGGGAATACCAATGTTAGCTGAGACCTGGAATCTGATGTTCAGAAACTTGTAGCTCAATGTTTGGTTTTTTTTGTAGATAGGACAGGTTCTCTGAGGCATAGTGGACAAGTGGCTGAAGGGAAGGTTGCTGGTTTCAATCCTCAAAGGTCCTGGGTTCGAATCCCTAAAGGTTGTGGGTTTGAATTCTCAAAGCTTGTGGGTTCGAATCCAATAGGCTGTAGGTTTGAATTCCATCGATTGCGGGTTTTAAATCCGCAAAGGCTGTTAGCTCGAATCGCTATAGGTTGCTGGTTCATATCCTCAAAGCCTGTAGGTTCGAATCCTCAAAGCCTGTGGGTTCGAATCCTCAAAGGTTGGGGTTCGAATCCATAGAGGTTGCTGGTTAATAACCCCAAAGATTGTGGGTTTGAATCCTCAAAGGTTGTGGGTTCGAATCCAATAAGCTATAGGTTCGAATCCCAACGATTGCTGTTTTAAATCCGCAAAGGCTGTTAGCTCAAATCCCTATAGGTTACTGGTTCATATCCTCAAAGCCTGTGGGTTTGAATCCCAAAGGTCACTGTTTCAAATCCCGACAGGTTAAGGGTTAAAAAAGTAGACAATTCGAAGCTCCTTTCCCGTTTGAATGACTTCAAGACATGAGGATAGCTCTCTGGGTCGACTTACGGAGGAGTACATTGACATCAAACGTGCCATCGTTAGACACTAGGATTTCCTTACGCTTGCTCTGTCCCGTTGAAGTCCTGAGGTCAAAAAACAAACAAACAAACAAACAAACAGTATGACAATATTTCCAGGCGTGAGAGTCATTGCTGACAAGAAAGTCTAAAACTGGGATCCAGATCTTAGGAGAAGAGCGAAGAGCTCGACTTATTTAATTTTGTGAAAAAAAAATAAATAAAAAATTACCGGGCAGACTTTAAAAGGTCTGCATTCAGATAAAAATCTAAAAATTCTCTTCACTGTTTCAGATGAAAACATTTTTCTGAAGGATTGGTGCTGGTATGAACTTTAAGATCAGTGAGCTGGCGGTTCGGGGGGGGGGGCAGGACAGTTACCAATCCTATAGGTTGTCGTTAAGGACAAACACTCGTTTCCGTTTGACTTGTTGCAGGCTATGTCACGACATAGTGCCATAGTGCATTGACTCAAACACTCTCATCCCCCTGCAGGCAACAACCAAATCTCTGATCAGCCGACCATGTTATGATTCCACGGCAAATCAGAAATCGACGGTTTCTTTGTTATGTGATATCTTTTTGTCTTAACGAGGTGCCTGGGGGGAGAGGGGGGGGGGGGGTGTAGTATTCGCTCCAGAGAACAGATAGTTGATTTTCCAGTCACTCTCTGACTCTCTGTCTTTTTTGTAAGACGAATTCTGATTATCAACACAGATGACTGGTTAAGATGATGTAATAACGTGTCAACATACTCCATTCTTCATGGCAGGAAATACAAAAATTAACGAATTTGAAAAAAGTGACCTGCGAAATTCTGTATCACAGAAGTCTTGTACTTAACAGTACAATATTTCTGCAGTGGATCATTTTGAGCAGATATAATTGATATGATTATGTCACCAAGGAAATATTGATGATTTTGACAGGAAAAGGTTCCCTGTTTTGTGTCGAAAAGGACTTTTTTGGGGGGGTATGAAATCAATGTTTAGCCAGTTCAAGTGGTACAGATTTATCTATTTATGAGTGGCCCATTCAGCACAGCTGATCATTTTTGGGCCTCGCATTACAATTACATAAAAATACATCGGATCACAAAGACTTTGGCAGAAAGAGCACAGAAAATAACACACCAAAAACCCAATGAATTAATAATTACCCAGTCTTAATGGACACTGGACAGACTAGAACAGATGGGCGTAATTGTAAGAAGTAAAAAATATTAGTCTACAAATACAAATCTTGGCCCGAGTGTTCACCCTCGTCATTGTGCGCTGCCGGAATAATGTGGCGCGTCACGGTCAAGCGGTCAAGCGCACTGGACTCAAGCTCTGGTGTTTCCGATCAGCAGAGTGTGGGCTTGAGTCACAGTCTGGACACTTGAGTCATTAGGCAAGACACTTCACCATTATTGCTTCGTCCTTTGGACTGAATGTAAAGCCGTAGGCCCAGTGTCTTGTGTGATGCACAGAGAAGAACCCGGTTACACTTATCGTTAAGAGAAAGGGTTTCTAAATCAAAAGATGGCAGTTTGAATTCTTGTGTTTTGTCTTTTGGGAATATGAGAATAGTTTGTGACACCATCAGCTAAAATTACAATGAGTTGACATGGCTTAGGGTAAAAACTGACCCTTTAAAAAAAAACTAAGTTAGAAGGAAATCACCACAGATACTTAAATCATCTCTGTTTTTTTATAATATGGTGTACTTTCAAAATAAAAACAATTATATATAAAAAATAATTAAAAAGTAGAGAAGCTCATCCCTTGTTTTTTCTATGTGCTTTCTGCCTCTCCCTTTTTTTCATCTCTTTCCACCTGACTGCTTCTGTTGCACCAATGTACTTGTTTATACGTGTTTTGTGTTGTAATTTTAGCCTTCGAGAAAGACTCTGCTAGGGTCAAAACATTAGGCCATTAACTATTCTTTGCATTTATATCAAAGATCCTTTTGGTTGGTAAGCAGTTTGAAATCTATTTCTATTTTCTCAAGCTCTAATATAAAGACGTCTTTGAAAAAGTTAAGAAATATTTACAATTTGTTTTTCGGCTCCTTGTCACTGCTTTTGTCGTCATCCTCTGCAAAAGACACACTTCTATTCCTCGTGGAATCTTGGTTTTTTTCCGAGGAATTCTTGGGGTCACTGACTGTATTATTGCAGGTGTTACCATTGATAAGGCCTGGCTGTGCACTGTCAATCAGTTGTGTTTTCTCCTGCCGTTGTTGTTGCTGTTTCTGCTGCAGTAGCGCGGTGTCTGCCTGGTTCTCCGGCTGGTGTGTGTTAGTCAGTTGCTGTTGGGATGGGTTTGGCAGCTGCTGCGCTGGTTGATGCTGCGCTGGGTTCGTCAGTTGCTGCGCTGGTTGCTGCTGTGCTGGTTGCTGCTGTGCTGGTTGCTGCTGTGCTGGTTGCTGCTGTGCTTGGTTTGGCAGCTGCTTTGCTGGTTGCTGCTGCATTGGTTGCTGCTTCGCTGGTTGCTCCTGTGCTGGGTTTGGCAGCTGCTGTGCTGGGTTCGCCAGCTGCTGTGCTGGGTTCGCCAGCTGCTGCGCTGGTTGCTGCTGTGCTGGGTTTGGCAGCTGCTGCGCTGGTTGCTGCTGTGGGTTATACCGAGGGTGCTCACTCAGCTGTTTCTCTTTAGCATGTAGGAGCGGGTGCATGTTAATAGGAGGTTTCTGGGGTGGTTGTCTGTGCTGGGAAGGATATGCGTGTTGCTGGGTACCGGGTTGCTCCTGCTGCTGCAGCTGCTGCTGCTGTACTGACCTTTCATCTTCATTATCGCTGTGGTCCTCTGTGGCCATATTCTGCTGACCAAACATTCTGTGTACGCTGCCAGTGCTTAGGGGATCTCCACCAGCGTCCGGTTGGGGTGATTGAAACGTCACCCTGCTTGTTTGATTTGCATTCATATCAACATGGCTCGATCCTCCATCCCTTGGCAATTGCTGCCAAAGAAAAAAAGTAAAATGTTGGACAAGTCTTCAAAGAAATCTTCTTTAAGGAAACTATTGTTTTGTTAAAATTAAGTGTTTCTTCATATTTTTATGGATCCCAGTTTTTATCCCTGAAAAGCATTCAGTCTTTGCAAAGCTAACTTTAAAAAAAACGGGTAAGTGTGAAGAGTTATGAAAAGCATGTGATAACATTTTTGCTTGTGGAACCGAGGACCAACAAAAATGGAGAACATGTTTAGTTCGATTTTGTGCCCTTACAAGACTGACATTGTGGGGTGATTTTTAGCTAGAACCTGTAGTTGTGTGTTGTTTTTTTTACATTGTGGAGCTAACAGTAAACCCATCATAAACAGTATACATCACGTGTCGTACTGAAACTTTCTGCTAAGCAGAATTATTCTGCTCTAAGCAATTTTGACTGCCAGCTCTGTGAAACTAGCCCAAGGGCATTAAAAAAAAAAAAAAAAAAAAATGCCCAAGCAAAACCCATCAAGTGTTGCGGATCATTTTCTGTGATTACCGCTGAAGTGGAATGTAACCTCATCTCTTAATCAGTTAGCACCTTCTCGTACCTGTCTGCATTGTTGATTAGATGCTTCATTTGGCAGACCATCTACCGCGCTCTCGTCGGTGTCGTGGTATCCGAAACCGTGGAGAAAGCCCCGTGCAGTGGAGTCGCTGTAAATGAACATTTAAAAAAAAAAGTAAAAGTAAGTCCAAATACTAATTCATAATGTTAAAGGGCTGTGTCGTCACAATCAAAGCAGGCCTGTGGCTGTACATGGAATTATGAACTCTCACCAATCCCTCCCTCCGTATCATATCTATTTCACAGCCCTTTTTAAGACGTGCATTTTCAATGCGTATAAACAACAGTTCAGAAGGAAAAATGCAAGTAGCTTTCAGATAATCCTAAAAATAATTTATTTATTTTAAAAAAAAATCTTCAATTCAATTTAACATGTATTTCTATATTGGTGACAAATAAAGAAAAATAAACAAATTTTGAAAAATTATTCAAATCAAAGACAATCAAAAACTGATTGAAAACAAAAACCTAAAACAAAACTATAAGATGAAATGGATTATGAGCAAACCAATATGTGGGCATTTTCACAAGCCAAAAGGAGGCTTGTATTGAAATGCCCACAGACAAAATACAAACCGACACAATTTACAGCAAAAACAAAAGCAACAAACGAATAAAGATGAATAACTTCAAGAGGAATACATTGAATACAAATAATCATAATGATCAGAATAATAACAACAATATATTAAAGGTAATAATAATATCAATGACAAGAAGGAGTTAGGCAGAATGAAACATGAATACCACATGACACAAGGCAGAAATGCATGAAAGAAAGAAAGGAAGCTAAGTTGAATATTGGCAACAGTGTTCTGAAAGTGGCCTTGAACCAGCCCACACACAGCTGAGATTTTAAGGCCTTGTAACGACCATTTCAAAGCCGTGGCGCCCAAAATCTAAGTGATCTGAAAGTGATCTTAACAGAGCGAGTGCTATACCCATCGTCAACTATATTTTTAAAGGCAGAATACACTTTGGTACTTCTCAAAGCAGTATCCTCATTTCGTTCATCCTGACATGTGCATAAAATAACAAACCTGTGACAATTTGGGCTCATTGGTCATTGATGTTGCAAGAAAATAATGAAAAAAAAAACATCCTTGTTGCATAGAATTGCGTGCTTTCAGATGCCAGAGAAAGGCTTCATGCCTGAAGCCTTTCTCAGATTCAAAATCTTTGGGTGACAAATTTCCTCTTTCTTTAAAACTACATTACTTCAAAGGGTGTGGTTTCTAACAATATTTAATAACAACAGCTCTCCAGTGCTCTTTACCAAGTAAGTTTTTATGATCATTAATTTTGGAGAAATTACCAAAGGTATACCCTGCCTTTAAAGGAAGTAAAGTATCGGGAGATTGGGAACCTGTGAAAACTAAAAATCAAACCCCTACTCTTTAAAGAGATGTGACCAGGGTATTTATACGGAACCTCTGACTTAATTTTCCCATCCAGCAGGCAATGTAATTGTGCTAAAGTGTCTTATTAAAGAGCAGAAAGATCATGACTAGTCAAGGCCATAATTTGGACGGCAGAACTTTTGAAACGTGGCTGAAAAGATTGATTTGCCCCGAAGCTCAAGGGCGCCTTTATCAGAGTCGAATGGAAGGAGCAGAAAGGACCTACCCTTCATGATTTTCAATGTTGCGAGATGACCTTCTGCCCGTTGATTCTTGCGTGACCTCGGCACTTGGTGTCTCACAATCCTCACCAGACGCTATTCTGTTGTAGTAATCGCTGTCATTGGATGAACTGATTTCCTTCAACTCTCTGTCAAGTATTCAAAAAGTGGACACACACACAAACATCAAGAACTATTTCTCTGTCTCAATATTATTCCTTGCTTGTTCGTTTTACTTTTTAAGCTTAATTTCTGGATAATTGATTTGATAGACAGGCTGATGGGTCAAAGTTCACAGGCAGTTTTTGAAAATGTGTTTCCTCTTCAAGAGACTGGTTGTAACTCAGCCCGAACATCTGACATCACACAATAGAGTTGCGCAAATAATGCCAGATACCGACCTTTTGAATCTAGGAGGTTTCCTACCAGATGTACCTTTGACCTCGCATGCCATTATTACTGCGTGTGTACACACTACACTAAGTTTGTAGTAGTGTCACTATCAGTCTGGTGATAATGGGCCATTGCATGTCTATGTCTATTCAATGAAATCATTGAGTTTGTAAGACCAGTGCCTGTCTTTATCCATACAGATAAAGACGTTTTGTAACTCTCCTTTAAAACTCGCCCTTTTTGACCACTAGAGGGCCGACTCACCCAGACTGTGTACTGCTCCGTCGATACACCTTATGAGATAGTTTCCCATCTCCAAAGCCGTCATAGTACGACTCATCCTCCGGTGAGTAGGGCGTCTTGATATCATGTGACCTTTGTATGTGTTTAAGACGTCTTTCTGACAGCTCCGTTTGGCCACTCCGCACAGCTGTCTGAAGCTTAATATCACCCAGGGGTATAGGAGTGTTGGTCCTCTCAGCTAGCTGATAGAATCCTGCCCCGTAGTTATCCATCTACAAAGAGAGTTAAACAGGATAATTCAAGATTGATTTGGGAAGAGTAACTTTATTTCCGTTTGCTAAATAATAATAATAATAACAAAGCGCACAAATCCACCAACAAGGGGCTCAGGGCGCTGATTTATATATTCATTTCTCGTTTTTCCCGGAGAAACATTTCAGTGAAACACTGTTTTTCAAAGGTGCCCAGCAAGTGCAAACATTCATTCATATAAAAATAGAAAATTATACGAGACAATACATGTACAAAGATATTACAGAGAATTTAACAAATTAACCAACAGTGAGGTAAGGTTGATTAAATCAATACTTACTGTAAAGAAGACAGAAAAAAACTGTTGACGGAATGCTTTTTAACAAGCACACAGTCCAACCAACCAGTGAACAAATGTGTCAAAGTCGGTGGTCGTGTTTAGCAATAAAAACCCGGATACATTAGTCAGGGATTATGTGCACATTCACGTACATGTACATTCACGTACATGTACATTCTTGTTTCCGTTGCAGCCAGCGGAAATAAGCATAAAGGAAGTTTGAGGGTCATGAAATTCTATGTTCATGACATTGAAAATATTTCAGATGGAAATATTTCTCTAGAGGATTGGTATGGGTGTGGACTTTACCATCAGTGAGCTTTCAGATTGAAACTAAGTAGGATTTGAAACTTTTTAATACTCTTTTTTAATTCAAGGCTAATTTAGCCACTCTTGGTAAGGGGCTACAAGAGAAAAAAATATTAATGATGAAAATAACTCAGGGGAGCAGGTGGTAGGAATTGCTATTCCTCTTAAAACCGCCTAGATTGTAGGATGGAGGGAAACATGCACCAGGCAAGGAGTTCCAAAGAAATGCAGTATGTGGAATAAAGCTGTTGGAATGGCTCTTTGTTCTACATCTCAGCAAAGCAAGAGTGTATGGGTGAGAAGAAATTGAAAGTCTGGTTTTATGCTCAAACATTCTGATAGGAGGAACCAGGTCAGACACACTGGTGGCACTTTTACCATGAAAATATCTGTAGAAAAGACAGAAGCTGGCTACAGATCTACGGTGGGAAAGAGATTGTAACGTTGATCCCAACCCTTCACCAACAAGATTAACAATACACTTCTGCACGCAATCTAATAAAGATAAATGACAGGCAGAAGCTCCGGCCCAAATGTGACAACAGTCCTCCATTAGGGGACATATTGTTGTTTTTTTACAGGTAGAGAGTAGCATCAGGAGGTGGGAATAGTATCAAGTGAGGTTCGCGGAGACACCATGTTCATAAAATATCTTAATGAGTTGTGGTTGTTCTGAGAATCTCTGTAAGTTATAATACCAGGGGTGAGGGCCATTGCTGACAAAATGGTCTGAAACTGGGATGAAAATATGACGAGGTATGTTTAAATATTGACATTTCAACCTTTAGATAACCCCTAAAGTTTTAGGAACTTCTGGTAGAAGTGTCCTCAGCACTAGACAAGTAGAGCATAAGTAGTTTATGTCTGAAGAAAATAAGTGTTTTTGTTCACCAAGCAGACGTTACAAAAGTCTGAATTTTCCTCCTTCTCAAACTAGGCTCTTCTCAAACCTTGTAGATACTTAATTGTGATAATAAAACACCAGAAAAAAAACTCAGGTAAAGTTACCTGTTTTTTCTAGTGTTCTATGATCGCATTTGTTTACAAGTTTCCTTAAACAAAAACAAAAGGTTTGCTTTGCAGACATTTTTAGATCCAAGTTTACTTATTGTACCAACAAATTAAGCTTGACTCCAGTCAGAATTTAGAGCCAATATATGTCCTTTCAATGAAAGCATTCCTAAGTGTTACAATGCAACAAACAATTTTGTAATGTCAATATTTGGTAAATTGTTTTTCCTCAAAGTGAGCCGCCTTTTCAAAAAAAATTAAATTGGATGCTTACTTGAAGAAAGAAGTATATCATCCAGGTCTCTTGTTGCGAGATGAAACCCTGGAGCTTCCTGTAGAGAGAGCGTTTCTTCCACATTTGAAGCCATCGCTGGATAAGAAGCGCTGCCCTCCATTGCCGCTGCTCATTGGTCCGTTTGAATTCTCGCCTCGCGAGGAAACCTCTTACCGCTGAAAGAAATGAACAGGATGAATATTACTATTTTAATTCATGTGCATCGATCTTGCCGTATACACACACAGATGACAGTAAGTACTAATTTAGAGGGGAGGGAGTCTTTAGTTGTACCCTCTGTAGAACCTTAAAAATATTGACAACTTTGGACGACCCCCCGAAGATTAGGGGCTGTGTCGTCATGGCCTGTGGCTGTACACGGAATTACGAACTGTCACCCAGTTACTGCACCCAAGCACCCTCCATTTCAAATCTAAGAAGAGAGCATGCAAGTGCAAGAACTGGGGGGGGGTATAATTCCATGTACAGCCACAGGCCTGCTTTGATCATGACGACACAACCCCTTTGAACAATTATTTCAGTGTATCTTTGTCAGTTTATACCCAGCCAGCACTCCACTAGAACATTTCATTAGCAAGTTGTAACAATTCAAAATATAATAACTTAATTATACAAATTTGGTACCACCCAAAATCAAACTTCTCCCTCACGAATATTACCCACAAAATAACCTTGAAATAGAGTAATACAAATGGAAAAATCCTGATCTATATACGCAACTCTAATGACACCTAATATTGCACAATGATTACCAATGGAGAAATTTCACAAATTATGTCTACACATTATACAAAAGTTTGTGTTTAAGAAAGAATGACATAGAGTGTAGTAGAAGTGCTTACAACACTGAGGAAACTAAACCCCTTGCACTGGGTTCCATCACTGAGTCCAATAGAAATGCAATACGCGCAAGGCACAACTCTCAGCCAATGATAGGTCTTTCTCTGACCTCATTGAGGGCGCTGTTTGAGCTTGTGATGCCATATGTTCTTAACAAACATAATTATTATGTTCGTTACTTCTGTTAAGAAGTCCAGTTTCTTGTTTTATGAAGGCATCTCTATACAAGACTTGGTCTTTTGAATATGCCTCCATATTTACCTCTGCTCCATTGTGCCTCATATAGTTTTGTAATTTAGTAGTTCTTTATAAATCTTTGTTCAATTGCCCTTCTCTATAACTACTTGTATGTATATTTTTCAATATGGAAATGAATGTGGAGTTGAGTTGGAACATTGGAATATGCAAGGGGGCTATAAAGGTGTAAATGCAAAAAGTGATAATGGTTTGACATTTCTACCCCAGCAGAAAGAGTGAAACAAAACGAGCTGAAGAGTGAGGGGTGATAAAAAAAAAATATGAAGAGATGCATTTAGGATGTGAGAGATGTTATATTTTCTTCCGTTATTAAAGCTGTGCAGGTATTGTGCCTGCAGAAAAGCGTTTAGGATCTTTTGAACAGGTTTCCTGAGTCACGTCGCCTGTACACTTTGAATGAAACCTTGACCCAGTTTCCACAGGCAGTCATTCTCCTTAAAAAAACCTTTTGATTGTTGTGCGCTAAAACAGTTTTGTTTGAAAGCTTCATGAATAAAAAATAAATCCTTGAGAATATCTTTCAAAGCCTGCCACAAAACCACAGCAACAGGGCAACGTCTAAAAAAAACCACCACAGTCCCCAATTTATCTTTGACGATTAGCGAGGCGAAAAACTGCACTCATGTATTCAAAATAGTCATTAATCAAACACAAACTGGCCAACGATTTGGACCGAGATTAAAGATCTACCAGACAAGCCTTATACACTGTGTAGATCTTTAATTGTGTCAATCTTGCCAGCTAGTACTGCGGTAGAACCAACCCTTAATGAGGCATCGGTGGGGCATGAAATCGGAACGCTCTCGTTGGTAAATCTACCGTGTTTAGCTCTATACAGAGTGATTAATGTACTTCCTGTTAATCAAATATCAATTTGGAACGACTCCTTGTCCTTTCTTTGGCTTCTCCTTTCTGGCTACTGCCAATGGAAAATCAATTTACATGACTTCCTAACAGTTATACTCTGGCGAAAATACAGGATGCCCACAAATAGGATTGTATTGTAAGATGTGAGTTGGGGATGAAGACTGTTTTTTTTTTTATTTTTTTTTTTAAACTCTCTAGTTTTGTATTAACAAAAGCTTGATACACCCTGCTGTCTGCTTGGTTTAGTTGTCGACGTTTAAAACCTTACACTGTGCTGTGTAATGAAATCACCTTTATTTATGCTCACTGCTCCAAAACGATGTAATGCTTGCGTGACAATGGGGCTGTGGTTACGCAAATTGCAAACCTTTCATTTTGCTGCTGTTCTTTTTTCTTTTTTTTTTATCTCCCCCTGTATATGTCTGTAAATCTTTTATCTTGTTTAAAAAAATCGCATCCTATAATAATGTTGGAGGAAGGCTTAAGAATCTCACTGCCTGTTTTGTGCCGGTTTTTACGCCCTTTGGTTTTGAATTAAATATCAATTTATGGCCAATTTTTCACACATCACTTCTGTTGAAAGGGGAGAACTTGCCGGAGCGTGGCTGGCGCATCACATCGGATCGCCCTCTGGCTTGGGGGTTACACAGGCGGAAAAACTTTCCCGTTGAACTCGGAAAGTTAACTGTCCTTCCTGAGCACCAGACAGTGGAATCTTTTAATTGGATTTTTTTTTCTTTTTCGGCTTTCTCGAAAAAAAAATGCAGAATACGATCGAGCAAACAATTGTGATTGGACTTCAAACGGTCACCGCCAAGTTGGGCTCATGGAGTTATGGTTGAATGAATGGAGAAGGCTTTGGGCTGAAGACAGGAATGTGTATCATCAGTTTGTCTTTTTTTTCTTCTTCTAATTCCATTGGCAACCTCCAATTCACAGTGCTACAGTGTCATTTTGGTGGGTTTTTTTGTAACACAAGTGCTAAGATTAAAGGGAATTACAGCTGGTAATTGAAAGGAATCTGTATCAAATCATCCACTTGGCATTTAGAGATCATCAGTGTAACAACTCCCCCTTTAAAACCTGTTGATGGGTTTTTTGGTGGGGGGGGGGTTTCTGTATCAATGATCTGAGCATAATGAATGCGTCAGGCTTAGGATGCTCTCTCTATGTATCATTGTTAAATGCAAAAAACTGTTTTCACTATTGGGTTAGGAACATACACCCATTCCAATCTGGTAGCTTTAAATGATAGTTTAGTTTCTTTTAAATAGGAAGTTATAAACCACAAGGGAAACTGACTGAGCAAACTTTTAAAATAATTTGGGGTTGAACAAAGAAAAATTGACTAGAGCGAAATTTGAACCAACAACCTCTGGTTTAACGTGCCGGCGCTCTACCAACTGACAGACTGAGCTATCCAGCCCTATGTTGGCGGTCTCCCTTTAAGTCAATATCTTTGTTCGGGGGTGCCAGTCAGAAGCCATACAACCATTAGCTGCTGTGTAGCCACAGATCGCACCCAAGTTCACGATACAACCTGGGAAGAGACGGCCAGTAGATCACCTTAAGGGGATGCAACTTTTTTAATTCAAATATCGAGTTATAAACCACAAGTGGAACTGACTGGGAAATTTTTCAACAATAATTTTGGGTTAAACAAAGAAAAATTCAACCCCAAGTTCTTTTAAATAGGTATTTTAAAAAAATTCAACATAGGGTCTTCAGAGCTACTTAAATCATCTCAACTCTTTAGGAGTATGCAGCACCGGCAGCCAAAATATGGGCGCATAGGTGGCTTAATCACTCACATCAATAACCTCTACCCTCGCAGATACCCATTTACTCCTGGGTGAAGAGAAGCAATTATAGTTTGCCCCAGGATACAAGTGTCATGAGTGGGATTTGAACCTATACTTCAATGACTCATGAACTTGAGTCCGATGTGCCGGACCATTCTAGACACATTGCTGAAGACACAAATCATAGAGGGACGGCTCTATTCATCTTTTTTTATTTAAAAATTATTATTTTTTATTATTTGTTTTTGCGGGAGGAGTACTTTTAATAAAAAAATTTCAAAACACATTCACTTTGGAAAAGTATATTAATAAGTTGTTTAGAAGAGGATATCAGCTATGGGTGATATGGTTGGCTTGTGCGTAAAGTGCTCGCCTCTCACAACTGTGGCCCTGGTTCAATTCCCGGCCATGTGTGAGTAGAGTTGTGCGTTGGTTCTCTCCTACTGCCACAAAGTGGGTTTTTTTCCTCCGGGCCTTACCGTTTTCCTACCGCCAGAAAAAACATCTAACAATTTTGATCTCAGGCTGTGCTCCACTTTCATAATAAGGTTCAATGAGGCTGGCAGCAAAAGGCGCCCAGGCAAGCCTGCAGCTCAAACACGGAGTAGCCATGTCCTTGCCCTTCACAATTCAGCTTTTCAGCTCCAAGTATGGATGATTAGCCTCCCAAATTATTATTATTATTATCATTAATATTACTATTATTAGGGAGAGTATGCTCTTGGTTTTCATCATACCATGTGACTGCAGAGCACCCGGCTAATTGTGAATATAAAACTACAATTCCATGTCTTGTCCCCAAACTCACTGTTTTTGTTAAACAGCTTAGCCTTGTGGGGGGGATGTTACGCATACATTAAGCCACCATTGTTAAGCGTTGAGCAGCTCTGTCAATGGGCCTTTGCTTTACCCACTGGCTCAGGCTGTGCCCGACGGAATAAACCAACTTCCGCTTTATGGCAATTGGCTGCGGATACGCTGACGATGAATAGGCCTTTTCAACAATCCGACCAAAGCCACTCCCGAAGGTGGATTTGGAAATGTGTTCATTTCGGCATGGAGGTCCAAAAAGTTGGACGAGGCATAGAGGGGAGCCGTACATGAAGTCAGGTTTCAGAATGGTTCTAGGGCTAGGGCTAGATCACTTTGATTTATTATTGCTTCTTGAAGGCAGAGTATAGCTTTTGTTTTTGGAATCGTTCGATCGTTTTAAACCTGTATAAATGTTGATATATACAATAAAACTAACCTATGAAAATTTCATTTCAAAAGGTGGTAGAGTTTTTTTGAGATATTGCCCAAAATCTGACGCGGTTTTGTCCGCATAGGAAGAATAATCCGCCGTTGGAATACACAATCTGAAACGTTTCTCAGATTGAAATGTTTTAGATTCCCTCTCTCTAAAACCACATTCCTCAGAAGGGAATCAGTTCTCAAAGTGTTATAAATTATCAACAGCTGCAGTGCTTCTCACCAAGTAAGTTTTTAGGGTCATTAATTTTTGGAGTAATTACCAAAGGTAGACCCTCCTTTTAAACCACAGACATTCAGCCTAAGTATACTCGTATTGATTCAAGGCAACAAAGCCATGACCAAATTAAGCCACAGCCTAATCAAGCCATTGCTTTAATCCCAATGGTGTTTCAAACTTAATCTGTGCATGGCATAATCAACCCCCCTCACTCCCATAGATTCAACCATTTCATTCTCACTAGTCGCCAGTTGTTTACACAACATATTCCCTGTGATGTGTGCAAAGAGGTCTTCAAGGCTTCGATGCTAGTACAACAAATTGAAGGCTAAGGATCGAAGGAGTTAACTCAATAGTTGACATTAAAGTTGAATACATAATAATTTACATAAACATTGGTAGGTTATAAAGGAATACATAAACATGCTTTGATACAAAAAGGTAGCACAGTACAATGGTGTGTGACATGCATTACACAACTTTACAAGCAATCAATACAAAACCATTATGCCACAGTCAAATGATAATCAACATGCAAAAAAAACAAAAAAACGTCTACATCCAGCGAATACCGACAAGAACCATCTATTATGTTACCAAACAATAACACCACAATATCGGTCAAACCTGCTTGGATCTTGACCGCACTCTGCTCTTCGGAAAGTACCGTCTTCTCGTGGTATCTATTGTCTTCCAAATCGCCTTGTGAGTGGGCATCCAAGTGCACATTATTCCCCATTGAATCGTGTATAGAGGACCCAGCACTGCCCCCTGGGAAACCCTGTGTCTGACTGGGCATCTCTGAGTGTCCCTTATCCATTCCATCAGCAGCGGCCAATAAGACCTCTGAGGAATTTCTGTTGGGTCGCTCCTCACCGGCTGTTGGACAATTCACCTCAGGATGCTCACCGATTTCACGGCGTGGGGAAGACGATGCAACGGCACTCTTGGCCGGTTCCTCTGGGACATCGGAAGAAGCTTCGCCTCTTGTCTCGTTGTCTCCTGAGGAGGTTGCCCTTGTGTCGGTCTTCAAGGTCACAGCATCCATGTCTCCAGTGGATGTCTCCAGTGGATTTCTAAGTGCATCTGATGATGTCGTCAACAAATCTTCATCAATTTAGGAAAGTACAGTACGGCTGAAACTTGACAAATCGGCTTTACTTTTACAATATAAAGCCCCCTAACCCATTTTCCTTCACTGACAGCATTTATCATAACTTCTGTACCCGACAAATTCATTAGAATTATTTCTCTCAACTGAATTTGATTATTTTTACACCGCTGCATTTATCAGAATAGTTGCGCTGAATAACAACTAATGTTCATAAGACTCTAACTAATAGCTCTCTCTACCTGCAACAATGGCTGTTTTTCGAGTAACACTGAAACAAATAAACTTTAATGTATGCGGCCTTTACCTTGATGTCTGTCAACAAGCTTGCAATCATCTGCTGGTCATACCAGATATCCAGGTAAACAGACCATACAAGTCTTGCGCGTATTCAGATATTGGGGTCATTAAAGTATGTGATTTTGTTTCAGTCACGAGTTTAAAGCACATTGATAACATTGGTATTAAGTGTCGAAGACAAGGGACCAATTTCATAGATCTGTTTTAAGCTGAAAATAGTGCTTATAAAATTTCCTGCTGAGCAAGAAAAGCAGGGAGACCGTCACAAATGATACATGTGTTTTGTATCTTGGCTGATAACCTTCTACTGCTTAGCAAATTTTTTTGAGCTTAGCTATTTTTTGTGCTTAAGCTGCTCTATGAAATTTGTCCCAGCATCTACACTTTATGTAACTCAACATGAAAGAACAAACCTGTGAAAGTTTAAGCTTAATCGGTCTTCAGATTCACAACAAAAGAGTGGGGAAAAAAACATTTATGTTTTCACTGTTTTCAAACATCGGATTTGGGACTCGCGAAACTAGAACTAATTATTCAACTCATTTCTCAAAAACTCTAGCATTTCAGGCAAAAAATATTTCAAGGGTAGTTTTTTACCATGACCATCTTTACACCATGTAAGCTATGTGCAAATATGTGAACAATTACATTTTCAATCTTGCCAATGTTGTGCACACCCTGTACAGCAATGTACATTTGAACCCAAGGTCCAAACAAATATTGGAATAGATGCCAGACTTGCACAGTCATTTACACAAAAAAACTAAGAGTTATGGACGCAAAATATTTGTACAGTGCTTTTCTGTGGTACAAGAAAGTGAGAAAATTAGCTTTTGTTTTACATGCCTGTTGTATCTTTAAAATACCCAGAGAATCATTTTAATAAACAGTAGTCTCAAAATGCTGTGTCGTTATTCACTTCAAAGAATATTATTTTGCATTTACCCTCACATCATTGTGTGATGAGAACTGTATACCCAGTGCTTTTTGAGACCTAGACAATATCCAACAATCCGATATTATATCAAATTGTTTGGGGTACTCGCACACTCGGTGGCCTAGTGGTTAAGATATCTATTCCATAATGCATGTGGTTGTGGGTTCGAATCCCACCCAGTGTTCTCCTTTACCAGTGGACCGCTGGCCAAATGCTAGTCAAAACAACTGAGGACCAGTCGAAATGTTCTCAAAGTGGTTTGGATGGCTTGTTCAGTTTTGAAATACATTCCTTTTTAATATGAAATATGGACAAGTAAATCAGCTGGTGAACTTGTGAAATGACAAGCTGACTGGTCCTGCTGACCGGTCACTGAAAAAGTTACAGGTGTTCACTGGTACCCAAGTAGCCTGTGGTTCCCTCCAACCCCTTGACTAAGGGAAAGCACCTAGTATACACAGTAGCTATCACACATCAGTGTAAGGTAAAACCAAACCATTCAGATCTAGGCCAATTAGACTTCAGAATGGTTCGTCGTTGGTATTAAGAAAGAGGAATTCTAACGAACAAACCTGTGAAAATGTCAACGAAGAGGTGCTTAAGTTTTCAAGAAAAACAAAAAACACAACAGTTACGTCTTTAAATTGTCTTGTAGGGAAATTCAAATAGGGCTTGATTCAAGCATAGCTCTCTTAAACACGACCCCCCCCCCAATTTATTATTTTTTTAATTAGCTAGTAATTAGTAGCAGTATCGAAATTACACCAAATATGAGTTAAAGTGCTATGTCTGATTTTCAACTCATTTAACCTTAAATTTAAGTATAAATTTTACATAGCTACTTTTATAGATTTAAGAAAGTTATAAGCTCTCATTTACGATCTTGCAAAAACAAATCCACCAATGATAAGTGGTAGTTAATTAAAAACTAATAATTAATTATTTTCGAGAGCCTAACACTATCTCATATCCATCAACCATGTACAATTTTGCATGTAGTTTGTGCATTGTCCGTCGGCCAATTCTTGCAAATTTTCCAGGGGAAAGAAATAAACACTCAGTACGCTAACCCCTGGGTGAGATTGCTTAAACCTGGGATTTTACCAGGGAAGACAATTTTAGTGTGAAAAGAGTCAACAAAATTTTCCTGGGAATTTCCCAGGAAGTGTGTCACATGTGCAAGAGTTGCTGAATAAATCAAAAAGATAATTGTAGTCAATTTATCTGCATCATCAAGAATCTTTTGCCCCAACCTTTATCATCCAAGTACTGCGCTGTATGACTCAAGAGCATCAAATAAAAAATGCACAAATACATCAGATCTTCCCGCCATACATAAATCCGATGCATTTTTAGGGTCGGGACAAATCCTTGGATGATATTCACTTCATTTCAGTCGCTCTGCATCTTATCCTTTAATTTGCCAGGATGCCATGAAATATTTACAAAGATTGCGTAAAACAAAAATCAATATCGTTCTTGTGTGTGTGTGTTCACCAGATTGGGAATTTATTTTAAGGCCATGGTCAGTGCACGGTGTTGATTCAATGAAACGACGTCTAAAACAATTTATGTCCATCTGGATACAAGTGACCTGTCAGAGTTTCCGACAAGCTGAGTCTTTACATTTCCTGGAAAATCATAAATTTACATCGGTATTTTCTGCGACGCTGAAGTGCAAACCAGCGGCTTTTTACATAAAGAGATGTTAAAGATGTGATACAGTTTCAGTAATTACTTTTTTTCTTTCCTTTTTTTCGTTTCTTTATAACAAAAAAACATACCACAAGGCAAACTGACTGAGAAAACTGTAAATAATTTTGGGTTGAACAAATAAATGCTGAGTCACAGCAGGATTTTAACCTGCAACTTCCAGACTAACATGTTATTGTAAGATTTTTGTTTTGTTTGTCAGCTGGCATTTCAATACAAGACTCCTTTTGGCTTCTGAAAATGCTTCCATATTGGTTTGCTCCTAATCCATTTCATTTTTCAATCAGTTATTGATAATCTTTGATTTAAATGCTGGTTTTGTATTTGTTTACTTTTCTTTCATTTGCATCAATTTGGAAATAAATGTCAAATTGAATTATCTTTTTTTATTACAAAAAATAATAATAATTAGTAAAAAAATCAGTCAACAAATTTTATTTTGAAAGCTTGATTGTTTAAAGTTTGAGCTGGCTGCCGATAGCTTTTAGAAATATTATTTGTACGAAATGTTTTTATCTTTGAGAAATTTGAGATTAAATTCAATTTTATGATTCTTGTTTGCAAGGCAAGAGTAATTGCAAGTTACAAGGAAGAATAAGGTACAACAACCCTATTTTCTAAAACGTCTCCATCTGTGTCCTGTGGAAGCCATTGAAATGACTATTTGAAACACAGACATCTGACGCGTCACAGGGGGTCGGGGGAGGGTGGTCTGAGGGGAAGGGGCAGTCTAATTCTTGTATGACTTGCTAGTCTTAAGTGTACTCAAGTACATTTTGGAACCTTTGGTTACTGTGAACACTGCTTTAAGGAGCGAAAGACAAAAAAGGCACTTCAACGAGGCCCAAAGTTTAAATCGCATGAAACTTGCATACAGGTCTCATTTGTTTGCATGTATATTTTTGTCAAAAATTGCTTTAGATATTTAATTTCATTGTTTTATGTTATGTGTAGGGCATAGAGGCTTCTGCATTATGCGCTACATAAATGTCTTGTATTATTATTTTTGTTGTTATTATTATAATTAAGTGTAATAGTAGATTCTGAAAGAGTTATAAATTTTTTATTGTAATTGGACTTTTTTCCAGTTTAGACTTTGTGTTAAAATATACTGTTGAACAGTTATTGAAAATTGATGATTGATGATCATTTTTTGGGGGCTTATTAGCTTAGAACTTAAGGATTTATATTTTGCATGGCTCTTTCAACCATCCAGGGTTTAATTCCATCACGGCTTTGCTCACTTTAAGCGAAAATTCAGCGCTAACAGGGTTTACCGTAGCAGAAAAATACAAGCTTAGCATAAACCACTTCAGAGGTGAGCAAGAAATGTTGGCTCATTCAGTCATCCAGGGTCTAATTGCATCATCGCTCTGCTGACTTTAAGCGAAAACTCAGCACTTGTGGTCGCAGCAAAATAACAAGCTTAGCATAATCGTACTTCAAAGGCTATTGCAAGCAAAAAATGTTAACTCATTCAACTGTCCAGGGTCTAATTTCATCATCGCTCTGCTGACTGTAAGCGAAAATTCAGCACTTACAGTGCTTACCGTTAGCAGAAAAATACAAGCTTAAAATAATCAGACTTCAGAGGTACAGACGCAAGAAATGTTGGCTCATTCAACCAGCCAGGGCCTTAGTTATTCCATTGTTACTCTGGTGATTGTAAGCAAAAATTCAGCACTTACGATAGCAAAAAATATTGAAGCTTAGCATAATCATGCTTTAGAGGTAAGCAATGAATGTTGTGGGTGCACTTTATGCTTCTAAGCATTCTTTGCTTACAAAGCAAGTGCAGAAAAATCCAAGCTTAGCATAAGCGTATTTAAGAGGTTAGCGAGAAAGTGTTGCTTATGCACCTGCTTACTTAGTGTTACTAAATTGTTTTGCTGACACAGATTGTGTATACATTTTTTGTCAACCCAGCATGGAATCCTGCCAAAAGCAGAGCCATGACATTGGGCACATCTCTTTGACTAAAGACTAAAATATGCTTTAATTACATAAATGATGGCGTCCTCATAACAAAAGGTGCATGCATCCTCGATTAGACCCCTACAATTGATTAGACAAAAGACTGCTGTTCAAATATTTACGTGATCGTTCTAAATGATGACACCTATTATAGCCAGTGAATAATGAATGCACAGACCATGCACAGACCCAACCCAAGGATGTCTTGAAATAAATTTACATCAACACATCCACCGACCTTAACTATGTTGTGGCAATTATGCACTAAAAATTATGCATAATTTAATTCATGGTAAACGCATGTAATGATTGTATTGTACGTTTTTGTTTAGTTTTTGTCTTTTTGGTGGGGGTAAAATCTTCATTTATAAGATCCAGTTGTCTGTTAACCCATTTAAAAATTTATAATTTCAATTAAATAATTTTAAATATGAATTGTTTTACATTTGTATATACCTGTTGTGTATTTTTGCAATAAAATTTATGTTTCATGAACGTATGAATGAAACATCTCTTGTTGAACGTCATTTTAGTGGACTGTAATGTTTACTTAAAGTCTGTCTGTTTATTATCGTGTCAAGAAGCAAAATCCTCAGTCAACTAAGCAAAACTTGTCAAGTGAGGGCGGCATTTGATGAAAACTAGCAAACACTGTCGTCTGACCATGGTATCATTTCTACCCATATCTAAACCAGTAATCATTGGATAAAGAGAAGCTCCAAGGTTAAATTCAGTTTTATGCTGCACTCATTTTCCAATAGATAGAGTCCACATGAAAGTGGGGGGAAAAATTACAAGTCCAACCTCCATTAAATTTTTATACGATACTCTTTCAGGGCAAACTTTGAAACATGACATCATTGGACAAAAAGTCAAAAAGTCATCATCAAAATTCAGAAATGAACTAAAATCGATCGTCTAAAAATATTGACAAAATTTGCACTAGAAGGGGGTGTCAAACACGGTAGCATTTTAAACTGTTTTTAATGTGAGAAAAGAGACTTGTGTTTTGTTCCCACTTTCATGAGGATTTTATGTATTGGAAAATGAGTGCATCACAAAAGTGAATTTGACCTTGAAGCTGCTCTTTAAGACGACAATTGTACACAAATTTCCTATAAACAGGCATGATATTTTACCCTTCAAACAATAGGATCCTTTTCTTTGAGTACTGTTGACAAGGGTGACAAACTTATGGTATATGCTTTTTAAGGCAGCAATATAACAATCTTACTGATTTTCTGAGGCAAAAAATCAGAAATCGATCAGATTATAAAATGCAGACTATCATATCTGTGTAAGTCTATACAATGACCACTGTCCTAATAGACCTTTACCATGAAATATGTAAATTGCACATCGCGCATGCGCACAAACGCTACTGGTTGGCAAAATAAGGGGAACACCGCGCCTTTTTGTATGGGGCTGATGGCGGCGTAATGGACGCATGTTTGTGCGTCTGACTGGTGCACAACTCTATGGCATTTGCCAACCAATAGTGTCTGTGCACATGCGTGAATGCAATCAGCATGAATTTTATGGGAACGGATAGTTACAATCAAGTTACATGTACTCATATCTGAAAAAAAAGTGAATACACCTGGTGATTTTGCCAAATCAACTTTGAGGAGCTGGTACCAGTACACATGCCTTCACACCAGCTCCACTGCCCAAAGTGTAAGAAACTTACAGCATGCTGTTCAAATATTGATTAATTGCACATTATAGAAAAATACTTCTCTTTACAAGAATATGTGCAAATGTTTAATAGTTTTACAACATGACACATCTTAGATTCTGAGGGGTCGATTTCACAAAGAGCTAAAGATTGATCATAAGCAGAGTTAAGCAGAACTGTTAAGCAGAGTGTGATGTCACATTACAAATCACTATGGTGATACTTATTGACAACTCATCTTAAGATGAATCTTAGTGCCTTGTGAAATCCAACCCTGAAGATACATGACAAACAAAATTATTGAGAAGCATATATTGTTCCCTGACTTCTTCATACACTATAGTAAGGATTAAAATGAGCAGAGTAAACTAAAGACAGAAATCATTCTTAGTCATGCAAACCAAGACCAAAATTCATATAGCCTATAAATAAGCACAAAACTATTGCTTAGCAGAAACAGGTTACCAGCCCAAATGCAATGTAGTTTACATCATTGCGACCCGTGCCCTGCTAATTTTAGCTCAGAGGAGAAAGTTGCTAAGCAATATTTTCTGCTCACTAGCTTGATGAACTTTGACCCTGATGTCAATATGTATCAATACACACCATCCTTACATTGATGTCAACTCTTAATAAACTAATTTGTAAAAAAAACCATGAAGATTAAAGTCACCATAAGCATAACATGAAATGTATTTTTTTATAATTTTACTGTCCGAGTTTCTAGAAAATGTTTGGATCATGTATATGCTTTGAGGGAAACAGAGGGCAAGTAGGGATTTGGGGAATGCCTATTTGCCTCTTTGAGTCATTATTCATGGAATTTACTAGAAAGGCCAGTGGCTGTAAATTTAAATATAGGTTAATTAAGAGACGATCTACAGTGTCAAATTTAGAAACCGAGGGTCCATTCTGGTCTAAAAGACACCCAGAGACGTTGGACTATACCTCATTCTGGCTTCATTTTACCACAATTAAAGGAGGCGCAAAAACACTTGTTTTCTAAACCCCCTGTTGCTTGTGGGAGAGTGAACGAAATATCAATGTAAAGATGGTTTATTCAGGACTGGGATTCAGAGGGATTAAGCCACTTATCTCTTGCATTCACACCTCCTCATGCAGGAACAACCATTAACAAAAAAACATTTCAAAAAAATTGTCTCCTCAAATGAAATCATAGGCTACCTTGGTTGGATTCAAACCTGGGCCCAATTTCATAGAGATGCTTCAGCACAACAAATAGCCAAGCACAACATTATGCTTACCGCAATAAGTTTACCAGCCAAACTACCATGTCACATATATCATTTCTGACTGGTACCCTGCGTATTTCTGTTAAGCAATATTTTCTGCTTAAGCAGCTCTATGAAATGTGGGCCCAGCTTTTGATTGGGGTTCAAATCCATCTCTACGGACACTTACCTGCCTGTGATCGCACAACATTCTTCATGTACTTCCTCTCCTCTCCAAGTTTCTGCCTCGTCTTGCCGCCTCGGTACCAAGACTGGATGGTAACTGCTGACTTCTCCTGCCTCTCTGCAAGCTCCTTCAGTTGCCTCTTGTGTCTTAAGTGCCTCCTTAGACCTTGAGAGGAGGGGAAGAAGAGACAAACTCAAAAAAACTCATCTAATCTGCCTGGGTATTTGTAATGGGGGAAAAAAAATCACCTTTAATACCTGTTAGGTGTTTTATGAAAAGAAGTTGTTTTACCTGTCTGGGCTTTTAATAATTCTCAAGAGTTTTTACTGAAACTTTTGTTCAGGGCCTTTACCGAATTGGCGGCTACAGCTATGGCTATGGCTATTGCTAAGGGTGTTGCTAGGGACATCCTATACTTCGTGATGACACGGCAATCCAGCTGTAGCTGTAGCCAAAGCCACCAATTCAGACATGGCCTTATGTGTCTGTGTTTTAACTGAAAAAATGTTGCTCATTTAACCTTCGAGAAAGACTCTGCTAAGGTCGAAACGGCTCAGGCCACTAACTATTTTTTGAAAACCAAATATAAATTCCTTGCATTTTCACTATTACTACAGTATTGTGGTTTCTTGTACGAATTGACAATGAAGATCAATTCCTTGGCTTAGTCATCTGTAGACAGGCCTTAGCGATACACATCGTTCTGAATACTCTCATACATAACATGCATTGCCTCCCCTATCCCCCCCCCCCCCTGCACCTCTTCTCATTCTCTAGCTCTCCTGATTTATATAATGCCTGACATATTTACCTCTCTGGAGCAAAATGGCCGCCGTTAACCTTCTCAGCTTAACCTCATCGTATTTCCTCCTTGCAAACCAGCCTCGCACACCTGTATATTTGGGAGAACAAATTCTATCAGATTTTTCACAAAACTTTGTATGATTCTCAAACTATAAATTAGCAAAAATTTACATTTTCATGAAGAAGCTGACAACATTTTGCCGCACTGGTTTTTGCATTCGCATCTATTGCACACATGGCGGTTATAGAAAGTGTACAATCTTTGACTATTTCTGTTACACTTACAACCCGTTCAGACATCTCCACAAACTTCCCATCACCATCTAAAACTTCAAAGATATTGCTCAAACCCGAATTGATAAAAAACCACTCACATTTTTGAACGACAATAGCACCATTTTGCCTCTGTGCCAGCATCTTCTTGTACCTGACCCTGGCCAGCCAGCCCTTGATGATGGCCTGAACGAGGTTCGCCAACTGGTGATGTTTCTCAAGGAGACGATCCAACGACTCGATGTGATAATACTTCAAGAATACCTGCACAGGATAACAAGAAAGATGCCGTTCCAATAGACTATGAATGTCTTGCACATAATCAGATTATCAGAAATTTTTTTTAAAATTGAGATAGGTTATAAGCCATTTTGTGAGTTAGATTTGAATAATGTCTTTGGCACAATGACTTGCAAAGTCACAAGTAACCGCTTAAATTTTAATTTGAAAAAAAATGTATCTTTTGGAAACTGAATTCCTCAGACTATAAAAACAGTTGCTGTGACAAATGGTTCGAGGTAAGCTTTTGTATAGCAACCTCCAGATGAGCAAACATTAGTACCATTGTGCCCAACACATTCATTCAGAATTGTTTAAGTGTTACATACAAGGTGTGGGCCTGAGAACAAAAGGTATACACAGTGTAGGGACTTGAAACACTATGTGGACTTACACATGTCCACAACATGTTATTCACAGTGTATTATTTTCCTTAAATGCACAGGAATGTCCACAGAGTGTATCCAACACAGAGCTGTTTGTGATGAGTGTGTACACAACAGCTTGCCCCGAATTATAGTCAGAGGACTTCAAATTCCAGCAGTAACTTGTGACTTAGAAAGTCATTGTACCAGACATTATCAAACCTAACTCCTAAATTACTTAAGTTATTGATCCCTGATTGGTCATACCTTGGTCTTGCCTAGCAGCCAGTCAGTGAGGTCACAGGATTTGAGTATGACCTCACATGTACTTGAGGTAAACTCCACCTCATTGGTCATCGGGAAGGCTACCTGTTTGTACCTGGAGATGATATCATGGAGTACAAAGAAAAAAAATATTTTGAATATAACAAGATTGCAAACTGCTGAAACGAAATTCTGATTATTGATCAGAACTAAAGTTCTGGTGGGTGAGTCACCAGAGTTTGGGTTCGAATCCCGGTTGTGACAGTTGTGTTCTTGGGCAAGACACTTCACTGCAATTGCTTCTCATCACCCCAAGTTGTTCCTGTAAGGGTAGAGATTGTTGGTGTAAATGATTAGCAGCCTGTGCACCCACTTGGTCCCGGTGCTGCATGTTCCTAAGGAGTTGAGATGGTTTCAGGAATGCTTTGGGGCATGATAAACAGGGATACAAATGTGCATAATAAATACATCATTGATATTTAAGGAAACTTATGAGAACTAAAAAAATAACAAATTCTTAAAGAAGGGATTTGAATCATACATCCTTACTTTCAAAACTAGGAACAAAAAAGTCTTATGAACTACTAATAAAAAAAATCAAAGCTTGTTGTAAAAGAGTAAGCTAAGATGTTATATTATTTTTAGTGTTATAGGACACCAAATCTGAAATTGTAACATTTATCTTTGATTTACTTAATAGGATTTTCAATGACAAAATTAAGGTTGCAATATTTTGGAAGGATTATTTTTTAACAAACCTCTTGGCAAACTCCGGGAAGGGTATTCGATGCGAGTAACCCTGCCTCCGTATGCGAGTAGTCTCCAGGACGCCGGTGTAATTCAGCTGCGTCAGTACTTTCTCCTCGTCAAACTGGCCCGGTACCCTGTCGTTGTTGGGTTTGATACACCGCACAAAGTGGGGCTGGCTGGATATCATCTTGAACAAGAGCTCTCGAAGGGAGTACTGTAACAGCGATCAAGATACAAGATGTGATGGCTAATTAGGTACTGTAAGGACCTTACACATTGACGTCATCACACCACCATCTTAGAGGTAACACAATGATGAAACGATGGAAACGCATTTCTTTGTAAGTGCGGCAAAGTCAAGATAACCCACTTACACAAGCTTTTGAAGTTAAATAATTCAAAACTATATATATATATATATTATCAAATGTATACAGAACTTGTTACCGTAATAATACATACCCTAAAATAGGATGCCACAGTCTGCCTGTTCTTTGCCATGTTCCCGCTTGTAGCCTAAATTGGAAGTTGGGTAAAAACAATTATCATTATATTTTGTTATGGTTTGTGGGGATCAAGATCTACTATACAAATGATACCCGGGGTATAACTACTGGCGGAGAAAACGGCTTATACTTTCTGATTTTGCGTGCAATTACTTTTATTTGTCGGTGACAATCATATCTAAAACGTGAAGAGGAACAAACGACTTGTTTACTATAGGTTGAGTCCAATTACAACATTGAGCTACCAATCGTCAAAAAGTACAATTATTAGTGTTCCTTTCTTCAGCAAACAGACTAAATTTATATTCTTGGGATTTTTTGTAAATTTTGACCATAGCTTTTAGGTATGGTAATTAATTGATGAAAACAAATTCAAAATCTAAGATGAAATGACAATTTTTTCTGATCAAAATAATGAAAACAATTTTTGTTTTATCAGTTAGTATGGGGTAGTTAGTATCGCAAAAATAAAAACAATAATTCAATAATAGTTTAACAGAATGTATGGGGAACAAATGTGCCATGAGTGAAGATTTAAAACAAAGAAAGCAAGAGAAATAATTTACAAAATGAAAAAATGACGATGAGGAACAAAACACAAGTTTGAGTTGCTTAAATGATAAAAAACCAGTCAGTCGGCCATCGACGCCATTTTGTTTTATATGGAAACTAGTTATAAAGCAAAAAATAATGCACTTTAAAGCTGCATAGAAACTTACAAAATAAAGTAAAAGAAAAATTCATGGCAAAAGACCATCTTGCTTTCAAACTGAAATTTAAGCACATTTAATGGATTGCAATAAATAACCAAAGGCGCTTTTTGTAAACTACAATAACAGTCGCCCCCCCCCTCCATCTTTCCCTTCCCCAGAACGAAACAGCCGTGTCAAAGTTGAACGGCTTTTGCTACGGCTTAGGCTTTTGGCTGAAGTGACAAGGTTCAAGGGCAGGGTATACTCTTGACAAGTACTCTGCAAGTTAATGGCCATAAAAACTTACTTGGCAAGGAACACCGGAGAGCTGTTGATAATATAACACATTGTGAGAAACGTCTCCCTTTGAAGTAATGTAGTTTTAGAGAAAGAAGTGATTTTCACCCACAAATTTTTGAATCTGAAAAAAGCTTAAGGCATGAAGCCTTTCCCAGCCATCAGAAAGCACACAATTCTATGCAAATGCATTCATTATTCTCTTTCAACTTCCATGACCAATTGAGCCCAAATTTTTTATAGGTTCGTTATTTTATGCATTTGGTATAAGATACACCAAGTGAGGATACTGGTCTTTGACAACTACCAAAAGTATACCCTGCCTTTAAGCAAATTGTCAAAAAGCAGACAGGATCTACCCACAGCCGCAGCCTGAGCCATAGCCATAGCTGTAGCCGTAGCCATCAACTCAAACACGGGCAGTTTCACATTTCAAAGGCTGACAGTGCATTAGTGCATACCGTGCTAGAGTTATAGGATGGCATGGCATCTTTTACCTTGGGTGTTGAATCGTCATTATGCTACAAAAGCAGAACAGAATGCAAAGAGGTCAACAAGTTTAGCGGGACAAGACGGAATCATGAAGGCAAGCAAGAAACAAGATTGAGAGGACTTATCACCCTAGAAATAACTGCATGAACAGTTGCAAAAGATGGAGGCAAACAAATTAAAGGGACGCGTTGCATTCGGACTTGGCACTTTGGGCTATAAAAAGCGTTTGTTATGAAATGAATATGGTTGGAAAGATGTTTTATAAGTAAAACATAATGATTCAAACAAATGTGCCTCAAAACTGTCATTGAGTGGGTTTCCTTTTACTTCTTGAACTAACACGGTCCGCCATTTTGTGGATTCAACAATTTTGTTCAACAAAATGGCGGGCCGTGGTAGTTCATGAAGTTCAAGGAAAACCACGCAATTTCGATGTATATTAGTGTGGATCTCTATATTCTACTTTGAAAACATCTTTCCAACCATATTAATTTCATAACAAACACTTTTTATAGCCAAAAGCGCCCAATCGGAATGCAACGTGTCCCTTTAACGGTTGCGAAAAATGTCGGCAAACAGATTAAAGTCATCAGCAGATGCCCCGAAACAAGAATATTTCACAATTCACACATGCTTCATAGCAAGCAAAATGTTTGAGGAGTTAAAATTCAAACAGAATTTGGAAGAGTGACCAACCGAGGATCAACACATGTTGGCATTTTGGATATCAGGTACTTGATATTTTTGGCCACAACTTACAGACAGATCTTAAGTGGAAAGCTTAAGGTCTCCTTGAAGACATGCTGAGTTTCTATGATCGTAAGGAATGATCTGTAATCAAAATTGTGCCTTGATCTGAAAATTTTTGACCCACACCAAAAACAGGCACTTCAGGGAGACAGCCAAGTGGCATCAACTGTGAAGACAACTGAAACATCAGCTGTGATATCAATGTAATGTGATGTCTTAGGCACTCTATATTGAGAAATACTTGCCATAAAGGCATTTATTATGTGTTATTCCAAAGGCCTTATTCTCATCTCGGGTTCTAGTGGCTGAGTCATCTAGGTGTGGGTTCGAATCCTGGTCTTGCAACACAAGATAAATAGGCAACGAGAACCAGAAATCAGAAATCAGAAAACATGAAACCTTTTCTGACTTTTCTGTCAATTATGAATCATTTAAAAAACAGAGTTTCTAAAGATGATTTCTCAAAAATGTATAAATGGTTTGACTGAAAGCACCTTTTCATGAAATCAACACTGTGTTATCCTTTTTAGAATTAAAAGAAAGTCTTCAGAACAAGTTACGAATTGAAGCTTTTAAGTGAGAGGGCGCCCTCTATTCATATAAATCTGTCCTACCTCAGTGCCATGTCCTGCAAAAGTAAAATCCTACAAGGAAAAAGGCATCATGTCAAAATGTGTTAGTTGTCAACAAAAACAGCTTGGAACCTTCCCTCAAACACAGATATAATTTTCAACACACAATTTTGTAAAATGCTGGGTATGACAGGAATATCCAAAACAAACATTTTAGGTTATGATTATTAGTCATTAATTGATTTGTAAATTTAAAATATGGACTTCATTCTCTTCCACCTCCCCCCCCCCCAAGAAGAAAAGCTAATGGGGGAAAAAAATATTCCTTTTTTGTCAAAATAGTTTTCTTTTTACAATCCCCCATCAGTCTTCTGGTTTCCGAGACACCCAACTTACCTCTTTGAATATTTGTGCGTATGTCTTAGCACGACAGAGCTGTTTCTCTTTCATATGGAGAGCCTTGCGTTGTACGGGACCCATCGTACTTGCCAAGTTACCTGCAAAATCAATCCAATCAATTTAACTGAGAGGTTGTTCAGACACAGTACCAAAGTCAGTTGAACTCTTGGTTAAACCCGATCGAGTTCAACTCTGTAAGTTAGAACGGTTCTAAAGTTAGCCCGAATCAGGTTAACCCCGAAAAAGTAAGACCGTCGAGCTGGAGGGTTTATCTTTAGATCGCTTCGGGTTTATCTTTTAACGCCGCAGAATAAAAATTACCACATCCAGTTTATGACATGGTCTGGAAATTTCCTGTTCGGAGAATCTTCCTGGTAGTGATCTTCATGAATCTTAAGAAATTCTTAAACAGATTAATCAGCGTGTTGTAGCTAACCGATCTGGTGCATCAATTCCCAGTCATGACACAATGTATTCTTGAGTAAGGCACTTAACCATAATTGCTTCTCTTTACCCGGATGTATAAATGGGAACCTGAGAGGGCTGAGACAGTATTGTTTGGGTCTGTTGGATTTACCCCTCAGCGCTAATATAAGCAGCTTGGGGTTGTTTGCTCCCCAGGGAGTTTTGAGAAAGTTTGAGAAATAGTTTAAGCATGCCCGATGAACAGGGATAACTATGTAGATTTGTTATTAGAGAACTAGGTCTTGCTTTTTATTCTACTGCAGTAGAACTTTGGAAAATCGGGAGACTACTTCGGGAGACTACTTAGTTCTGAAAAGAACTGTCCAGCTTATTAGCTACTACCTGGGCGTAGGGTAGGAAATCGGCCGGGACTACTACTTAAGCTTAATAGTGGATTGGAATATACATTGATACCTCACAAGGCAAAGCCTTAAAAAGTATATAGGGATAATAATGTTGTAATGTGCCTTGATAGCTACTAGGATATGTGCACTATATAAGAAACAAGTAATAATAATAACAATCTCTCAGAATAATTGGTGTTAGAACCAGCTTCACAACTAAGTCTTCACCAAAAAAATGTCTTGAAACACCTTGGAGGTGAACAAAATCTTCTCTGAGTGTTTAAGAAAGGAATGATGAGGAAGGTCATACCCGTCTTGTTGAGATGTTGCTCAAAGAGGAGTCTCGTCAGGGGCATCTTAGAGGAGCGGAGGAGGTAGACGATGTCCATGACCAGAGTGTCTCTATTCTTAGCCAGAAAACCGTCTGCGCAATACATCACCTGATTGTAACAACATCGACCATCAAAAACAAAACAAAACTTTAAGATTAATTTTTTGCCATTGATTACTTTTTCAAAGTATTTACAATCGTAGACAAATGTACCTATTCAGTATCCCAAATACAACCCTCATTTGTGTTAACAGAATAGAGTTTAAAGCTACTTTTGAATTTTGTAAGACAGTATTATATTGCTTTGGAGCCTTTTGAGGGGCACATCACGGGGGCAGGGTGGAGGGGGTCACATGACATGTAGCCTTATGGAAAGTAATAAACCAGCCTGATAAACCACTTGGACAGACTATTTCTCAGTTCCCATGTGTGTTTTGGCATTTGGCCAGCAGACATTTTTCGAGGGAGAAAGAAAGCTGCCGATCCATTAAGGAGTGCCTACCAAAGTAACTTTCTAACTGCAGCACTCTTGTGGAAAAAGACACACTATGCATCTTTAGCCATTGATAAATAGCCCAGGGCCAATTTCACAAAGAACTAAGAATGACAATTAACGATGTATCAATCTTAATTGCTTAGCAAAGTGTGATGTCACAATACAAATCACTATGGCAATACTGACAACTCGTCTTAAGATGAATCTTTAGCGCTTTGTGAAATCGAATCCCGTGGCAAAAAAACAAAAACATTGTGCAACAAATTAACCGCAAATGGGATTTTGAAAACTGAATCTCAACTTCTCCAAGCTTTGTCACAGACTTTGGAGCGTGTAATTGGCCTTGATTGGTCAGCCCATCAAGGGGATTAGCTAATCCATTTGGAATGTTGCTAATCATACTGATAGCTTCCTCACCTTGCCAGCATAGTGTTGTATCCCGAAATCTAATCCCCCGGCATGAGGGGAACGGCAGTAGTACGCTCCGTTGATATTCTGGTTGAATTTCTCTTTATTTCATGAAACAAGAAGCAAGACAAAATATTCAGAATGTTTGATTTTATTTGATGTTTATTAATAATGGCTTCTGACTTGCACCCGCGAACAAAGATATCAACAAAGTAGGGAGGCCGCCGACATTAGTGCTATGGCTCAGTTGGGAGAGCGCCGGCACGTTAATCCGGAGGTCACAGGTTCAATTCCCGCTCCAGTCAATTTGTCTTTGTTGAACCCAAAATTAGTTATTTATTTGTTTAACAAAACAGCACAGAGACAGTTACTCACCAACGAGGGTTTGGTCGGAAGCCTGCGGGAACCAGCTTTCCTCGTCGAGCAGATGAAGCATTCCCAGGGGTCTTTGCAGGAAGAGATCCAGCAACGGCTGGTTGTCTTGGTAACTGATCACAGCAGCGTCAATACCTTCAGTACTGTATTCCTCCTACGGAAAGTTAAACAGTTGACTTCTGTTGTATAATGAGTTGTCAATGAACTTGGGCCTCATGGTACAGAATCGCTAAGCAGAGAAAATACTGCTAAGCAGGAAAGTAGCAGGGAACCAGTTACACACAACATGCAATGAATTGATTGTTTTTGGCTGGTAATTTCCTGCTTAGCTTGGTTTGGTATTACTCTGTGCTGAGGAGCTCTCAGAACTTGGGACCCTTTCTCTAACAAAAAGACAGTAAAGTTTTAGTTTATTTTTTTATCACTTAAAATGTGCTGATTCTATTTTGGCAAACCGAAACCGACTTTTAGGGGACCATTTTCTCAAACATTCACTATTTAAAAAGGGAATATTTCTCAAGACAGTTGGTCATGTTATTAAGTTTTCAACAAATCTACTATGTATTAGACTATATAACTAATGACTTCACTTCATTTTTGCAATTTTACTTCATTTAAAAAAATAGTAATTATTTGATCATCAAGAGTCACAAACTCATTTCTTGAAAAAAATCTCACAATGCTGAAAAAGATTTCTCATGAAACAATTCATGCTGTATCAAAGATAAAAAACAAATGTACATGCTGATTTGGAGTTTGTAAGATTTGCTTGACAATATTTGTCAAAGTATTGAGACAAGAATCCCATGCAATTTTGTGAATAAGATCAAACGAAATGATTGCCGGGCAAATAAAAACTGCCCCCTTCCCATGATTACGAAAATATTATCACAATGCAAGAAACATATCTGTTAATTAATTAATCAACTTCTAAGTGTTAAACATGTAGTACTCCTCTCTTAGATGTGCTGAAGACAGATCAAAATCGGACAAACCTTTCATCTATTGGTATGAATGCCACAGTGCTACTGATGTAAGGGAGTTGGGGATGTCTAGAAACTGTACTTGTCAGTGAAAAAAAATACCGGACATTTTTTTATGTACGTGACTTTTTTAGTGAGTGAAAAACATTACTGAAAATAACTCAGTTGAGATGTTCAACAGCTCATTCATGAAATGTCATGTCATTAATATTAATTATGCACAAACACGAGTGGAATGAGGAAATACATAGCACTTCTGCATCCAACCCAACAAGGTCGACGGCCGAGTTTGATATGGGACACCAGACCCGCTATCTTTTTCTGTATTCCGTGAGTGCATGTTTATTATTGAATTTATCTTCCAGCAAACTTGACGCAGATTCAGAACAGTGCCATACGCAGGGTGTGGTATGGACCGTGCAATATTGTTTAACATTACTGTTGCTGCCGTGGATTTGACCAATCAGAATCCAGGATTCAAGTATGCTTGAAGATAGTAATCAAAATGTAATGAACGTACTGAAGTATTTGATTATAAAACACATTAATAATGAAATAATTAGTGAGAAAATTATGACAGATCAAAGGAACATGTGAAAACGAGTTCCCAAGCCAAAATGGCAACAGGGTTAGGATTTTATTTTTTTTGCGGGAAAAATCCAATGTGATTAGGCTTTTGAAGAATCATTGACTCCTTTTAAGTAATTATCCCTGTGGGTGCCTTCTGACCACTCCTCATGGTCAATCATCATTGACCTCCACTAGAGGGCCACAGACCAGATGGCCAGAAGGTCACTTAGCCTTTCTGCTTTACTTGCAATCTTCTTGACATTGCTTTGAAAGCATTTTTGGTACAAGGAGCTCATACTAATTCTAATATCAGCAGCACTAACACCAACAAATTTTCTCATAGTGTGTTTTAATGATGGTTCTTCATCAAAGTAACCAAACTGCTTGACAACATAACTTAATATTTCATTAGTCTGAGTTTTTAAAAACAATTATGAGATATTGCCCATTTCACAAGGACGGACGGCCACTTCAAGGTGAGAGGTACACTTAACTGATTTGGGCTAAACCGCTCAGCCACGACAGGCCCCCCCAAAAAAATAATTTTAAAAATAAAAAATTTCAAAGAGACTTTGACATGTCACAGTGCTACGAGATCATCACCTGTTCCATTGCAAATATATGCTGGTTGAAATAGAACTGTATCTGCTCATTGGCGATGTTTATACAGAGCTGCTCAAAGGAGTTGATGGAGAAGTTCTCAAAACCGAAGATGTCGAGGATGGAGATTGATCTCTGACCGTCCTCCCTGGGTGAGAAGGGTTAGAAGAGGATGAAGGGGGGTGGGGTGGGGGTGAGAAACCCCCAACATGCCATGCCACCATTGGTTAGTTTATGAATTGTTACATGGAAATGGGATTTGCCTTATTCGCGGTTGATATGAAAGTGAGGATGTTATGTTTCAATCAAACTGTGTCTGCCACGATCGCCCTTTTTGGGAGTTTATTTTTCTAAATTTATTTGACTCCACATCCAGCCAATAACAGGATGAGTAGGAATCTGAGAAGAATTTCAGTTGTAGATGTGGGAGGAAAACACCCATCACTGCCCATGGGGAAAGCCCGCACAATCAGGTAGGAACTGAAAACCCAAACCACATGCACAAGGCTCTGGGTCTGAAGTGGGGTTCGAACCAGAGTCCACACAGGTGAAAGGTAGGGAAAGAAACCACTGAGCCGACCTGATCCTTTGGGAGTCAAATTGCACGCCAAAATGTTGGTATGCGTGTAGACGTAGCGCCACCTAAAATACGCACTACACAATATTTAACACATGGGGACATGGACTCCCAAAATGGAGCAACCAAGATTAATGTGATGATGACGTCTGGTGAATTGTGTCAATAGCTGACGAGCTCAATAGGAGCAAAAATCCTGACAGCCAAACACCATCATTTCATTCTCGACATCAAGAATAAAGAACTAGACTCCGTTCTTTCTTTCAATTCCTCAAAAATCATTGACAACTGAGAAACGAGGGTTCACCTGCAAGCAGACAACAGTCTGGTTACCTTGATGAGCAATGCATGCAGACAAAAACCTTTGTATACAGGAGGTCAGACCTAGGATGGCAGCAAACTCACGAATAAGGCGAATGGTTTGTTAGATAAAAACAATTAGAGAGAAATCATTTTCCAAATATTCACAACTAAACTGTAAGGACAAGACTCTCTACATTTTGTTCTCTCAGTCCAATGCATCAGTGCATTTCCTTCATGCACATTCAGCATATTTCATAATCTCACAGCATGTTTTCTCTCTCTCACAATAATTGTATGATTGGAAGGCCATCAATAGGGCCACGTCTGAATCAAGTGACTTTGGCTAGGGCTAAGGTTATTTTGCTGCAGCAACATGGTTGAAGAAAAGGACTTTTCAGTAATCTAGCCGAAGCCACTGTAGAAGACATCGATTCTGCCATAGCCTTAGCCGTATCCGAACTGCTGGCTATGGCTGTGAATGTTGCTAAGGGTGTTGCTAAGGATGTACTATACTTTAATGCACGATGATGCAGAAATCTGACTGTAGCCATAGCTGTAGCCACCAACTCAGACATAGCCTTCTAAAATGATTGCTTCCCAAATGGTTTACCTGAAAAAAATGAATTTCAGTTTCGCATCAAAAGTCATTTTGAGAAGTGCTTGAATTTATGCTCTTGATCAATTCACTCCTATTCCATCAATCAATTGGTTTCCAGGCAACCACTGGTCCCATGCTCATTATGCTTTTGAGCAGAAAAATGTGCTCAACAAATGTATTTGCTAAGCAAAAACAAGTGAAGTACCAGTCAAAAGAAATGTACATTAAAACACATTTTGGCAGGGTTTTTTTCCGGCTAAGCAAGAGTTATCTGTGCTAAGCAAAGTTATGTACTTAACAGCTTTATTGGGCCCAGGATGAAAAGTGTTGTTTTTTTTCTACAGAGAAACAAATGGAAAAAACTGATGGCTGATGGAAAAACTGAATGTCACAATAAATCAGTATGAGGAACATGTTATTTGTGAATGAATCTACAGTGTGTAGGTAACATCATTTAGTTTGTTCACCATGGACAAAAATTAATCCCAAATTAGTTGTTAAATTTTGGTGGTAAATCAACTCATCTATTAACTAAGATTCAAAAGTAAACCATAGACAGGTTAGTTGGCATGAATGATGGTAGAGGGAAGGTGGAGGTTAAGGTCACCATTTAGTTAGTTTAGTTTTATTTTCAACTTTTCCTTTGTTGAATTTGACCTCAGTTTTTGGTTGTGTGGCCTCGCCCTGGGTCAGGGTGTGACCCATGGGTGTGACATCAGGATATGACCTCTATGTATGTCCTCTAGGTATGACCTCTGGGTATGACCTATAGGTATGAACATTGGGCATGACTCACCCTGCTTGTTCTGTGGGTTTGAGCAGGGTGTTGATTTTGTTGACGATCCAGTTGAAGAGTCTCCCGTAGAGAGCTTTGGACAAGGCATCCCTGATGTCCTCGGCCTGGTACTTGGTGTTCTGCCTGACAATGGTCTCACCGCAGGCGACTACACTGCTTGACGTGATGGCTTCAGATAGGTCATCCTGTTCAATGCCTAACAGTTCACTACCTGAAGACACCAATTAGTATAATTCTGCTTAGTGATGGATTAAGACGTCCCAGTGTCTAATTGATGTAACAATTGCAACAGAGATAAAGAAGACCATTTCTTGGTCTTACACTGATTTGAGAAAGTGCTTATACCACTGTATACTCAGTGTTCTCCCAGTCCTGTAATTATTTTTTTTTTACATCAATGCGGTACCCACTGTTATTATACAATTTGACCTGGCCTCTCATCACAAGGCACACTCACTGGTCTAGCCGTCAATACATCAGCAGCTGATTTCACAAAACTTTACGCAACTACGTAAGCAAACTTGCGCAATATTGATTGCGTAACATCCAAGTGGACTTAGGCAGTTGTGCCAAGTTTGTAAAATTGGCTTCTGGGCCCAATATCAAGGTTCTGATTACCGTGGAATTATGGGCTTACGACCCCTAGAACTGCATGTTTACAGAACACCATAAGCAGATAATTTGGCGGTAAGCAGATCCATAAAGTTAGACCCTGATCTGAAAGTGGGAGTCGTGGGTTGGAACTTCAATGAGTTAGCCAGGTTTGTTTTCCCCCACAGGACTACAGATCACTAGAGTAATACTAACAACTCATCTTAAGATGAATCTTACTTCTTTGTAAAATCAGCCCCCGGGCTATTTTTCTTAAGATGGCGTAAGATTATCTTCAATGAGATTATCTTTCAGACAAAGTGTAAAGATGCTTACTCTTTTGTACTTCAGCGGTGTTTGTGATGACACTCTTGTCGACGCTGTGAGATTGCTCTGCCTCCTCAAAGGTGACCTCCCCGAGATGGACGATGCCGGCCAAGATGCTGTAAACCGATCCAATCTCCTAAAAAACAGCAAAACAAAAACTCTCGCTTGAAATTTGTATACATTTTGTAAGATACTAATTGTTTCTTCCCTATTTGTTTATCAAAAAACACCATATTGATGAACAAATAAAACTAATTCAATCCAAGATGTAACTTAAGTTTACAAATTTGACTTGATTAAAATTTCTGCCAGGGCAGCGTTGTACAAACATTAGCACAATTCTACACAAGGCGTGACGTTACAAGTCGCATTTCTTCCCAAGATGACCACACCTGTGATGCCCCAACTTAAATATCTGCAAAAAGATGTGTCCCTGTACTGCCATGTCAGTGTAAAAAAACAATATGAAGAGAAACTGAACACAAAATTGTTCCAGCCAAATGCATGTCATCATCATCATCATCATCATCATCATCATCATCAAGTCGGCCACAGCCAGTCTCCGATACAACTGCCCCATTCCATCCGGAAGAGTGGCCAACTCTTGTAAAAAACAAAATGGATTAATAAAAAAAAACGAAGAAACGACAACCCTGACGTTTATGAGTTGACTCAAACAATGCCAAGCATGGCAGCAGTAGTCGCGTGTGACGTCAGTGAAAGGGGTCAGTCAGTTCTATGATCTTACCACATCAGTGAATCCAATGGTTTGAAGACAGTTATGGATGTCCTCAAATCTTCGTCTGAGCTCAGGGAGCGCTTCTGAACCAGTGGCAGTAGGGTCCCCTAAATGGAGGTACCTGTCATCAAATAGGAGAACATCTTATGATTTTACTTGGCGTGATGCCTCCGAGCAGTCAAGCGCACTGGATTCAACTCAAGCTCTAGTGTTTCTGATCTAGTCTTTCTGATCAATGTGTTTGTCAATTTTGAATCCCTTTCTCAACTGACAACACGTTTTGAAAATATTGCCATCCTATACTAGACAATTTCATTTCATTTTATTTCAAGAACTTTATTTCCGCTCCACTAAAAGTGAAAAGAAAAATCATCATAACGGTCATAAAGAACAATATGAGGATAATCGGAAATGAGGGCATGGCCAGAAAAGCCCGAGGTTGTGGTTGGTATGCCCGGACAAAGAAAACTAAACTGGATTAACGTTAACAAAAAAGTGTGAGTAGGTTCGGTATTTAACTAAAACAGACTAACAATATTATAGATAGCAAGATAGATAGTTTAGATAAACTGTATAATTTCACACTGGCAAAGTTAAAAAATTACCTTGATTTAGACAGTACAGACAAAAATAGTTTATATTTGGGGTTGAACAAAGAAAAATAGACTAGAGCAGGACTTGAACCTGCGACCTCCGACCGGATTAACATGCTGGCGCTCTACCAGCTGAGTTTATCTACATGTACCACTATGTTGGTGTTCGCCCTATTTTGTCAATATCTTCGGGGCTGCCAGTCAGAAGCCATTCAACCTGTAACTGCCGTATAGCCAGCCATCACACCCAAGTTTACAATACAACCTGGGAAGCGGCAGCAGAGGGATCACCTTAAGGGTATGCAACTTTTTATTTTCAATAGGATAATTACAAACAATTAAAATATAGAACAATAAGACAAGCTGACTTGTTCTAATTTAATGCATCCTTCTTTTGTGATGTGTTTAATTTTTCGTCTAACCTTGTAAACAAAATTATTTTGTTTTACACGCAGTTTTCTGTTTTTGATTCATGGCTTTTTTTTATTGATCTGTATTTTACTATTTTACTTGTTGCTGTTTGTACACAGGACCCGTAGGGGATAGTAGTTTGTAATACTGATAAGGCTACCCTGTCTAAATAAATAAATCAATCAATCAATCAATAAATAAATAAACAAGTAAACGAGAGAACATATCTACCGATATCTCTTGTCCAGCTGTAGGTGGTAACTGATGCTCTTGTTGCTTTCAGCTAATCCAGCCAGGATGTAATAGAAGATGTGGAAGTTCCGCTCTCCTCTAAAATATCATCAAACAAAAAAAGAAAAAGGCATTATTGCTTTCAAAAGTACAAGGTTGCAAGCGGCTCAACCCAGAGTTACTGACTTGTTTAGTTTTACTTGATAAGTTTTACATTCTTCCCTAAAATAATATCTCATCAAAATAATATCGCATCACTCTCCCATGAATATGAATCCATGGCATTTTTGTCAAATCTGTAAATCCTACTTGATAAAGCAAGATCTTCCAATGCTAAACAAATAACTGTTCTTATTAGTTGCTCAGCAAAGAGAAAGCAAAATAAGCATGGGACCAGTCACAGGCACCAAATATCATATGGAATTTTGACAGGCAGCCCACTTTTATTGCTCAGCCAGATTGTTTTCTGTACTCAGCAAAATTGTGTTTTTCCACAGCTTCATGACAGCATACTCTAGTTTACACTAATCTTACAGGTGCAGTTTGTGGGGTCCTTCAAAAGTGGGGTACAACTTGAAAAAAAGAAGGCCTTAGAGGGAAGCTTTGTTCCATTGATTAAAGGATCTCACACAAGGGTCAGTGCCGCACCCCAACTTAACTTACTTTGCCTGCTGGATGACCCGTGACTTCTCCAGCAGGTATTGCGAGATCTCGGCTCCCATGACCTGCCCCTTAGGCGTGTATTTTAATTCCAGGAACTTGCCGAAACGACTGGAGTTGTCGTTGATGACCGTTTGAGCATTGCCGAATGCCTCCAGTAGAGGGTTGACCTGTAAGACACGCTGCTCTAGGGACCTGTTGATTGCCTGCCGGGTCAAGAAGAGGTCAAGGGTTACAGAATTATTCTTATAATTTCTATAGATTATAAGGTCAAATCACTTCACAAAGCCGAATGTCCACAAAGATTAAGTCTGAAGTTGGGTAAATTCCAATTTCGATATTTGTGACGGAGAAACACCACTTCGATAAAGAATTTCAATTTTGGCTTCAAAATTAAGATTGTTCTCTCTCAGTTAATAATGTGGGAGAAGATCGACATGCTGAAATGGGATACTAGCTTGGCCAGCGCTGAGTCGAGCTCCGTTCTTGCATGCTGGACCGGGTCATACGGACCAAGATCACTGAGCAGGCTCGAGATGTCGCAACTTCAGCCGTCTCCTCAGCTGAAGCTACAGTCTAGTAACATGGAAATTTGTCCAATTTTGTATTAGTATTGGACAATAGATGAACATGGTGACAAAAGAGGATCTGGAAAGATGCATTAGAGGTCACTGTACTTTTTCATTTGACACAAAAGACTCATAAGTACAGTGCATGCGAGCAAAGCAAGCTGGTGTGGTCATGCAATGCGAAGTGCTGGTATATCAGCTGCAGTCATCGCAGGTTTTCCTAAGCATTTTAAGGACAGGACTAGGGGCGACCTAGAGCCAGTTGGGTGAACAATTTGACTTAGTGGAGTGGTCTTTCAGTCGCTGAACTAAAAAACACTAGCTGCACAGAATTGAAATTGAAAAACTCTCAGCATAGCCAATTCGCAAAAATGGGCGCCTACGGACCGGACAACGGCTGTTGATGTTGTGATGATGTGATGAACAGCTGGAATAAACTAAGAAATTCTCAACAGTGTTTAGGCCAAAAGCATAGAGATAGCTATGAAGTGAAGAAGATGGAAAAATGACTTATACTTTGGTCGGTAGCTTTTTGAAAATTTGTTATGCAAGTTCAACTTAAACAAGGCTAAAGTCACCCTTTGATAAGGGGCTACACTGAACATACAAGACTTAGTAACTCAGGAAAGCTGAAGATGATATTCCTCTTAAAACAGACTCCACAGGATGGAGTGAAACATGCACCAGGCGGGGAGTTCCAAAGAGATACAGATGGTGGGAAAAAGCTGTTAGATTGACACTTTATTCTAAATCTTGGCATAGCTTGAGGGTACCGGTGAGAACAAGCAGAAAGCCTGGTTCCACTCTCAACCACTCCGATAGGAGGAAAATTATACAGGGAAATTTCTGTAGACTGACAGAGGATGGCTACTACCTGATGCCGGACATCATGCAAACTGATAACGCTACATACCTTTCCAAGCTTCGTCAGCTGCTGAACCAGAAGGTTGGCACTCTCAGTCTTGCCAGCACCACTCTCTCCGCTTACTATTAAACACTGTCAAGTACAAAGTTGGACATTTGTGAAAAAAACATAATTATGGCCGTCTGAAATACAATAAAAATCAACCAAATGACTGGGTTTTGGGGGGTTTTTTTTTATCGCCACAACACAGAAAAACTGTTTTGCAGTATCTGTCTTGAAAAGGGCTTCATATTGTGAGTCACCCACACCAAGCCACTCAAAATGCTGAACAATGGAAACAAACGATTAACATATAGTCACTGAGCAAGATCCAAGCGCAGCACTTGCTCGGTAGTCACCGTGATGGTGACCCACACATGTACCTGTATGCATCTTACCTGATTATGGTTGTGAAACAGAAGAGCTTGGTATGTACTGTCCGCCATGCCAAAGATATGAGGTGGGTTGGCTTGCTTGGATGCATGCCTGTACAGCTCAGAAAACTGATCAAGAAAAAGAAGAGAAAACTCGCAAAATTATTTACAATTTGGGTTTTGAACAAAGAAAAATTGACTGGAGCGGGACTTGAACCATTGACCTCCGGATTAACGTACCGGCGCTCTACCAACTGAGCTATCCAGCCCTATGTTGGTGGTCTCCCTATTAGTCAATATCTTTGTTCGAGGTGCCAGTCAGAAGCCATGCAACCGTTAACTGCCGTGTAGCCAAGGATCACACCCAAGTTTACGATACAACCTGGGAAGCGGCAGCCACGGGATCACCTTAAGGGGATGCGACTTTTTTAATCATAATATCAAGTAATAAAAATTATTTAAAAAATTATAAAATTATTTATAATTACAAGACTTGGGCCTGGACGCCACGGAGGCCATGAACTCTGTAGCCTCTCATCTTGGACAATGTGGCCCTTTATCTTGGCCTCCGTTGCCCTGGACTTGGTCTTGGTGCCCCTTAAAAATGTTCCAATAGACTTAAGATATTCCAGTGCCAAGTGCCCTTTGCAAAATGAAATTGGCCTTGCCCTCTCAAAGATGAAAATTCAGGCCTACAGATAGTAAGACCCATCTCTGCCATTTCTTGAAATATTGAAACTAATAAGAAAAAAAATTCAAGGTGTTGGGATCACTTAAACGTTTTATACTTCAACAACAGTTTTAAAATTATTTTAATAACAAGTAATAAACCACAAGGGTAACTGACTGGGTAAATTTTAAACAACTTTGGGTTGATCAAAGAAAATTGACAAGAGCCGGACTTTCTGAGACCGCTGGTTTAACGTGCCATCATTGTACCAACTGTGCTATCTAGCCCTAATTTTGGGGGTCTCTCTATTTTGTCAATAATATTTTTAAAACATACACTTTGATCATAGATGGCCAGCTGTGTGTATGGATTCACAGCGATCAGGATGTCTCCAATGAAGGTGTAGATCTGGCCCTTCATGAATCTACTGTACAGATGCTGCACGATGAAGTCCTGAAAAAAACAAAAACCAAGATGAAAACAATCTTAAAACATCAAACCTCAGTCTTCTCCAAGTTCTCTCTCTCTTTCATGCACAATGATTTAATCACCATTTCTCAAAATCAGAAACTGGGACAAAGTTTTGTTAAAAGGCCTCTTCCAAACCTAGACTAGCAGAACTGCCAACATTTGCATCTTGCAATTACGGAGACTTTGCACAACAATCAGGGATATATGTAGAATTATATTCAGCATAATACGGGAAAAGTTTCCAAAACCAAAGAGATTTTCAAATTTATTCATCAGATTATTGAATGATTGGTTGATTCTCAGGGAACTTCCTGCAGAATCAGGGAGAGTTTGCAGCTCTTACTTGGGCTCCGTCATCAATATTGGAGTAGTGTGCCTTTGCATAATGCTTCAAAATCAAACAATGCCCTGAGCCATTGGAAAGGTACAAATCCTTTACTTTGTATAAATATATTACCTGCGTAAGATTTTCCAGCTGAGCCAAGTCATTCACCATGTCTGGTGTTTTCCTACTCGATTTGTGAAGGCCGCGTGTTCGGACAGGGTTTAGTTTGCCATGCCTGTGAAAGAAAATTATTAAAATGCATTGAACAAATTTGTGGTACTCTCATTGCCTAATTAGCTTGAACTGGTTTTGGTAACACCACAATTACCAAATGAGTTGGCAAAATGCAGATTTCTTTTCTGGAATAAATTCGCAACCGAATTTGACAAACCTTAGGGACAACATTGACATGGTACGGAAAAACAGTCAGAGGAGGTTTTTATTTTTCACCAGACAAGAACTGAACTGCAACTTCCTCAGAAAAAAAGTTCCTCAAAATCTCTCCGTAAACTTACTGATGATATAATTTAAGGTGTTCAGGTGGGAGGGGGAACTAGGCTGGTGAATTATGACTGAGCTTACATACTTTGTTTTATGAATGGGTCCTTCTAGAGGGCAAAAACCCAGAAAGGTTTGTGAAGGAGTTTGTAGAATAATGTTTCATTGATTACATAGTATGATTTGTCAAATTTTCCAAGCCATTGTTGGTGCATTTGGTGTACATAGATAGTTCCTGATAGACGTCATCTTTACGGGCAACTTAGGTTTTGGGTTTGGGCTCCATCAAGAGTTCTATCTTTCCTATGCAGTCAAGTGCTTCACCGACCAGCCATGCAAGGAATTTGATAAAACTCCTGCATGCTGCAGGCGGTGTTTACGCAGGCGGTGTTTACGCAGGCGGTGTTTACGCAAAACACAAAACTGTACATTCACAAAATTATTGATTTGCCTGTAAAGATGGCCGCCTTGACACTGTATGGTGTCAAGTAGGAGCTATCCATAGCAAACAGTGCCACAGTGGTATATGTACAAAGATGCAAAAAGACTAAGTTACTTTGTTGTGACTTCGGGTACATGTGAAGGGCCGTCTATCTCCGTGTACATTCCAATGAGGCTGGTGAGTTGAGATCTCACTATTGAGACGTCCGTGGGTACCTTGGCAAGGAACCGATGGGCGAGAAGCTCAACGGTGTCTGCTCGCTGCTCGCTGTCTTTGACGAGACACCTGGAGAAGAAAACACCCGCCAATAAAGATCGTTTGGATAGACACAAATGTATTGAGACCTTACGCACATAGCGTCATTTACGTAGAACGCCCTCAGGTAGAATTAGAAAAAAAGGTTGCTTATTGGTCCATCCATGCTACAGCTACGACTAAGACTGTTTTTAAGAATGTTGCTGACAATGACAGTGACAATGAGTGACAATGACAGTGACAATGACAGTGACAATGACAATGACAATGCTAATGACAATGACTATGACAATGTCAATGAATTTTATTTCCCTATACAGCCTCCACTGAGGCAAAAGAGAACTTGTAAAAAACACAACTTTTACAGAATATGCCAAAGTTACAGAAACAATAAATACCGACAGACTATACAGTCTGCTACGGACAGACCTTACTTCAATGCACAATGGCGTGTAAATCTAGCCAGAGCCAGAGCCGTAGCCGTAGCCGTAGCCGTAGCCGTAGCCGTAGCCGTAGCCGTAGCCGTAGCCGTAGCCGTAGCCGTAGCCGTAACCGCCAATTTGTGGACATGGTCTTACCTTGCAACAAAGTCGTTATACTCTTCTGACCATTCAGAGGGGTGTTGTATTGTCGGTGGCTTGTTCCTGAAAATGCAAGTTCATACAATCCTTCATTTAGAAATGGAATTTCACATACAAAACCTGTGGGCAAACAAAAACTGGTGTCCACGCAATAACAGTGCGTGCCGTGAATGAAGGAACTAATGCTATTAAGTGGTTGCAATTGTACCTTACTGCTAGAACCAACAACCTCCAGATTAACATACCGGTGCTCTACCAACTGAGCTATCCAGCCCATTAGTCAATATTTTTTGTTCTCACCCCCAAACTAAGATATTGACTAATAGGGAGACCGCCAACATAGGGATGGATACCTCAGTTGGTAGAGCGCTGGTACAGTAATCTGGAGGTCGTTGGTTCAAGTCCCGCTCCAGTCAATTTATCTTTGTCCAAACCCAAATTATTAAAAAATTACTCAATCAGTTTCTCTTGTAGTTTTTAGATTTGGTAAGAAAATTTTCAACGTACCTTGGTATTTTCATTAGGGCTCTCATTGGATGAAGATTTTTCAGCGGTGGTTCACCATCAGCCAACTCTATTGCAGTGATGCCGAGGGACCAAATGTCACTCCTGTAATCATGGGAAAAAACAAAACAACAATGAAGTGAACGTCTTATTTCTTAGTGTAGCTAAAGCAGAAAAAAAAGTATTTGTTAAACAACACTCAACAGTTAGGCTCCTTCTGATGTTGAAGCACTGTGCAATACGCACACTGCAACGAGAAAAACCTAGGTTTGGAAAAGGCCCCTAGTACAAGTTGTTGGGAGAATTCTGTAACCTTTAAACTGGAGCACACCAAAAAAGAGGTGCCATTTTGGAAGTTACTAAATTGCAGTGTTATGTAACAACGTGGACGCACTGGAAGCGATTGCTTTCACTCCTAAAACTGACAAACAGGGATTGATCTGCGCACTTGCATGAGGTCTGTGTAGAGATCAAGTGTATTTGGGCATAACATTATGGTTATTCACCATATGGGTGATACCGTTGTGACATGCATTACATATTGTGCACAAAAACAATCTGCTTTTCTGAGTGGTTTGAAGAGGCGCTCCGAGGTCAAACTCAATAGATGTTAAATTTGCATCGGAGCTAAAGAATATTATTTAGTTTAACCAATACACTGATGTGTGTAAAGCATTTTATACTCAGTAGACTCAAAAACAGTCCACAGCCATATTACTCGGATGGGATTCAAACCCACAACCTTTGCCATTCTAGAGCAGATGTCTTACCACTATACCACTGAGATTGCCTGGTAGCAAGAGGCAGTTCGAATCCTATCTTTTAGGTCAAATTCAATCATGCAATGCGCTCATTTTCCAATAGATAAGAGCCTCACTAAAGCGGGGGGAAAAAATTACAATTCTCCAGCCTCACGTTAAAATGGTGTAAAAAGCCTTTTTTTTAAATACTCCTTCAGAGTGAAATTTGAAACATAACGTCATCGGACATAAAACACAAATGGGTTTGTACATTTCAAAGAGTAATTGCACCAGTCAAAAGGTCAACCTCAATGCCATTTTGATCGAATATCATCAAAATTCACTTTAACTGGTCGCAATGTTTGAATTCACACGAGACTTGCACTATTCTAGCCTTTGAGAAAGACTCTGCTAGGGTCGAAACGTCAGGCCACTAACTATTTTTTTGCATTTATACCATAGGTCCTTTTGGTTGGTAAGCAGTTTGCTAATTCTATGTTTCACTATTCTATGAAATCAAAGTTTTGAATTTTGAACCTCTTCGGGTGGATTGAAATCGCTTCAAAGGAAAGCATTCTCTAGGTTTGGACTATTTACTTGATTCCGTAGTAGCATTCAAGTTGCTGGCCACAAGCAATCACCTCTGGTGCCATCCAGTATGGGGTACCAACCGATGTGTTGCGCTTACTACGTCCCTTTAATACTGCAGACACTCCTGGGAAAAACAAACAGTTTACAAGAAACATGACACATATTCACAAAATGCTTTCTTTTTTTTAATTACTCTTAAAAACTGAAGTTGTTATATAAATATTGGATGCAAGTGACTGTATTGTGACAGAATATAATCACAAGGTGAGATCTGGACTATTCCATTTCAAGAGGCGAAGCCGAGTGAAATGGAAAAGGCAAATTTCACAGAGTGATTAAATTCTAGACGACAATGCATGAACGAAGTGCATTCAATATTTGTTTTACATAACAAACACACACATTAATTTAAATGGTTTTCGCAGTATACACAAAGAAGACATGGAAAGTTGGCAACCACACACTCTGAAAATTATTTTAGAACAACTCCGACACAGTGTCGACGACTCCTATGTCAACACCAACCTTGTCCAGCACCATCTTTTTTCGCTGGGAAAAGAGGGCGGAAATGGTTATTTTGGAATCAACACGACAAAACTTCGCGGCGAAGTGTTCAAAGCATCCCAGATTTATCAATATAGGACTCTTAAAATCAATTCCCGAGTGTCACATGTCGCGGCAGTAAATATATGGCAACATAAAGTTTGACACGTGATGCGCGTTCCACGAATCAAATCACATCAAATCAAATCAAAACAAATCAAGTATCTATGTGTGTGACATAAAATATTTTAAAAATTTAATTTAAAGTTATAAGTACTTGTTAATATGGAGTTTTCAAATGCATGGTGACCAAGCACTTCCAGTTATAAACATAAACAAAACATAGTCAGTTGATTAAGTGGGTTCAGAATTTCAATAATTGCAGAAAAATCAATGATCTGCAGTAGTTACTTTCAGAATCCATCTACCATGGGGAGTTTCCCATAGACATTACGTCAACCTTGTATAATCCAAAGTGCTCTAATGTATTTATGCTGTCCAAATGCTCATAATGCGTTAACTATGAGCTTTGCTGACAGACACGAGTCAATACTAATCCAACTCAGATCCTAGGAGCTGATTGAAATCAAATGATAGACTCTACCGCTCTATCCGCTTCCTATTGTTTAGTTGTTGCTCTGATATCAAGTTGAGGAAGCTAATGGACTTCCATGACATGGAGGAAGAGTCGTTTTATAGCAGAGGACAACAGTTCTGTGTGGAGGTCGGCGCTCTAACAACTGAGCTATAATCTAAGCCTATGTTGGCAGTCTCCCTATTCTGTTAATATCTTTGTTTGGGGGTGCCAGTCAGAAGCCATATAACCATTAGCTGCCATGTAGCCAGGGATCACACCTAAGTTTATGATACAACCTGGGAAGTGGCAGCAGAGGGATCACAGAGTAATAAACCACAAGAGAAACTGACTGGGTAAATTTTCTTTGTTACAACCCAATATTGTTTAGTTGTCAGTTCCCTTACGGTTTTTCACTTGATACAAGTTATCTTCGTAGAAATGATACTTGCATAGTCAATGAGTATATTTACCAAAGTCAATCAGCTTAATACGTGCATCTGAGGTCATTAGAACATTATGACCTTTGACATCTCGATGCATGACATGATGACTGTGCAGATGATGGAGAGCCTGTTGAGGACATGAAATACATGAGGTCAAGGGTTCAGGTGATGTTTTAATTACACGCGTTAAGAATCAGGTGATGTTCATAACAGGTGTTCTGCTCGTCAAAATCCCACAATACGCTTGTACAGTATAAAATATTCACAGTAGTTAAAATACTCAGATAAATAAATTAAAGGTTTAAAATCGTTGCAGTACCCGCTGCTGTGGATTCGAACGGCCTCTAGCCATTGGGCTAGCTTGGTGGTCTAGTGGTAAGACATCTGCTCTAGCAATACAAAGGTTGTGGGTTCGAATCCCACCCAAGTGATTTGCCTGTGGTTTTTTTTTTCCCCACAGAACTCGGGAAAGTACTGAGTATACAGTGCTTAATACACTTTATATAGGGCCTAAATTAAAGGTAACAGAATTGGTAAGGATAAAATACATCATTGTTTAATTTTAGTCTGAAAGCTTACTGATTATGAAGTTCATATTAGAATAATTTTTTTCTGTGAAGTATTTCCCTCTGAAATGAAGTCATATTCGAGAAAACTGTATCTGAAAACCTAAAAAATGCAACAGCTGATTTCAGTTGTTACTTCCAAAATAACACACATTTATAAAAAAATATCAATAAAAAAAACAGACATATTTGACTCTTGTGTAAATATAGAAACATTTCTATTGAGTACAAGAGCTGCTCTAGCTACATGTCCATATGGTATAGGCTTTCCCGGCTATTTAATACATCGGTTTTGTTAATTTTACAAAAAAGGAAAGAAAGGAAAGAAAGGAAAAATGAAGAGGAAAAAAATTAGTCAGATTGGAATAGGAAGAACATCATGCCCCCCAAAAAACAGTCACAAAAATATTAATCACAGTTAATTATAATAATAATATTATTATAAATAGCAATAGTAATTTTCACAAAGTGAACACATTCTTTCCACGTACCGGTCATCAATGTTGGTTTTTGCTTATGTCCCTTAATACAATGACCTTAACAATGTATGAATCAGTCTACGTACTAATGTACATGTAACTAACGAATTAGCAGAATGCACACACTCACACACATGCACCAGCTTCCCTGTGGAAGGAAGTGGCACCTATCACCATAGCAACGTCAATGGAGTCGCGACTGGGAAGGGGGGGTAGAGAAACAACAGCAGGTGTCTAGTCGCTAATTTGCCGACATGAATACGGCCGATAGTGGCGGATTTCAAAGCCATCAAGGAAACGGCTAGAAAGAGGCGCCAACACGCGACCATGAAAAGAGATATATGATAGGGATCACTACAAGGAGGAGGGATTTGGACATGTGTAATTAGATTGAGTAGGAAAGCCAACCTCAAGAACGTAAATCTACACAGAATTGTGGCTGTCTAGGAATACTTGTCATATTAAATCGAGTCAAATAATTTGAAAGGAGATGTAGTTGCCCCTTTGTGTGTGCAAAGTGAAAGCAATATCATCAAAACCAACTGATTCAGGCAACTTTTATTACTAGTCAGACGTTGACACTATGGTGTCATTGTCCGACTCATATAAAACCGATTAGTACAAGAAAATTGCCCGAACGGAAACGGAAAAGTTCGGAAAGTTCTGGTTTATTTGTTTATCTCTTTATTCTTTAACCTGCAAATATTTTTTTCTCGTAGCTTCACAAGAGAATTCTCTAAATATATCATTGAACAATTTGTTTAAATCTACATGTAGTTTATTTTCACTTATAAAATGTCCTGGGCTCGATTTCACAAACAGTTAAGATTGATCTTAACTCCAAATCACTCCTGATTGCTACGCAAAGTGTGATGTCACAATACAAATCACTATGGTGATACTGACAACTCATCTTAAGATGAATCTTAGTGCTTTGTGAAAATCGACCCCTGTTGTGGTAGAGCAGTCTAGTGCAAAGACCTCAAGTTCTGAGTCATCAGGGTGTGGGTTCGAATCCCGGTCATGACACTTGTGTCCTTGCGCACTTGTGTCCTCAGTGCATCACAACACTTGGTAGCGCAGGCTGTATACACTCCCCAGGGAGCTGAGATGGTTATTCCGGAATGAACTAAATGGTCATGTGACCTCGGTAATTGTAAGCGTCTCTGCGTGACAGATTGGAGTGGTGTACAAGAGCCACTATTATTTCTAATATAACTTGTAATATTATAATTGGGTTTTTTTTTTTACAAATGTGTAGTTTGGTAGTTAAAGAGTCAATGACTTAACACTGCATCAATAATGAGCATGAGTCAAAATGTACAATTTCAGTGGTGGCTGCTATGTGTGTGTGATTTCATATTCACTACCTTATGGAGACCGAGAACAAAACAGAAAAGGGAACACAAAGGGTCTCCATAGAGGAATTCTAAAGAATGGGTTGCTCCACAAGGATATTTGCGTACAAAGTCTACAGGAGGTTCTTAACTACAGGGACAAAGGAAAGAACAAAAGATGTCTCCACAGGGGTGCAACAAATAGAATGGGTGCACAAAATAAACCCTGTAAGTCTTGAATGTTGTCCAACATTTGGGGGAAACCTTGGCTCTTCCCACGTACATTGCTTTCATGTGTGATGGTAAAAAACTTACAAACATTCAGTGGATCCCCAATTTGGATTACGAGTGAGTTTTGTATGGTCTATAGAGCTGCATGCAACACCAACTGCACGATCAATTGAAACACTGTAATGTATTTCGGCGACTAGAAGACAGTTGGAAAGGATGGGATAGCTTGCCTGTTCACAATATCATATCAGCAATTTGGCAGGGCTCATAACTTACCCTGTACCGTAGCCCAAAGGATGTTAGGCCAGTAAATTCATGACTAAGCAAGTCCGTTTGTCTTGTTTTTTTTAATTGAATAATACTTTGGTTTGCTAAGAAATGCATCCTTTTATCATTTCAACTTGATGTCTAAGACTGTGCAAGTCTTGTGCATTTTCCAATGGTTGGACCCGTTAAAGTAGGAGAGTTTGTTTCCTTCACGAGCTAAAGCAATGTGCGTGGGACTAAAGTGGTCCCAAAAATGTTTGAGGCCTTGCACGGTCTATTTGCAGTCAGACTCATATGATATACATGCACTTACCCGTACAACAAGTAAAATTAATCTTCTCTTAGTGCTTCTTCAAATCGAAACAGTTTTTGTGTTAAAATGTCCAAAACATTTTTCTCCTTGTGATTCTAAGCTTGTAAAAAACTTCTGGTCCAGTAAAAATGTTTAGCTACAAGCCCTGCGGTCTTGTTGCTTTCCCCACCCCCCCCCCAAATTCGAGCCCTACCATTGGGCTAACAACCAATTATTTATACCCAGCTCTTGGGCTAACCATTTATACCCAGCTCTTGGGCTAACCATTTATACCCATCTCTTGGGCTAACCATTTATACCCAGCTCTTGGGCTAACCATTTATACCCAGCTCTTGGGCTAACCATTTATACCCAGCTCTTGGGCTAACCATTTATACCCAGCTCTTGGGCTAACCATTTATACCCATCTCTTGGGCTAACCATTTATACCCAGCTCTTGGGCTAACCATTTATACCCAGCTCTTGGGCTAACCATTTATACCCATCTCTTGGGCTAACCATTTATACCCATCTCTTGGGCTAACCATTTATACCCAGCTCTTGGGCTAACCATTTATACCCATCTCTTGGGCTAACCATTTATACCCATCTCTTGGGCTAACCATTTATACCCAGCTCTTGGGCTAACCATTTATACCCAGCTCTTGGGCTAACCATTTATACCCAGCTCTTGGGCTAACCATTTATACCCAGCTCTTGGGCTAACCATTTATACCCATCTCTTGGGCTAACCATTTATACCCAGCTCTTGGGCTAACCATTTATACCCAGCTCTTGGGCTAACCATTTATACCCAGCTCTTGGGCTAACCATTTATACCCAGCTCTTGGGCTAACCATTTATACCCATCTCTTGGGCTAACCATTTATACCCATCTCTTGGGCTAACCATTTATACCCAGCTCTTGGGCTAACCATTTATACCCAGCTCTTGGGCTAACCATTTATACCCATCTCTTGGGCTTACCATTTATACCCAGCTCTTGGGCTAACCATTTATACCCAGCTCTTGGGCTAACCATTTATACCCAGCTCTTGGGCTAACCATTTATACCCTGACACGGAGAAGAGGTCTTCAAATCACCCAATCGATGTCAGACATTCCTCCAATTGGGATAATTTCAGTTTCAACGACCCTGTAATTATCACTCACCTGTAATGTTTCCCTGAGTATATAAGCAATGAAAGTCTCGTCTGGTTTCTCTTGTCCTTCAAGCATTCCACGAATGAGATCCGTCACAGCACCAGCCTCGCATAGCTGTTTAAAGTGTCAACCAATGAAAGAAGTTGTTTCATCATTTCAATGTCGATCTCGGTGTTATTCAATCGGTTGTCACTTTTTGTAGCATTGTCTGGTTCAATAGTCTGACTAACAACAACTTAAAGTAGCTTCGTAGATCCACCAAGGCTGCCAGCAGGGGTTATCGGTATAAGCGTTCAAGAAATGGACTGTATTTCTGATCAAGCTTTATTAGGAAAACTTAACCCACCCATTACATTCCCAGATTGTTTTTTAGTAGGGAAGGCATTTGCGGACTAACCGCCATAAGTTTTCTTTTTTACCCAGTGCAATTCGAATGTGTAACATAAATCACAGGAGAGAGTTTTTAACTTAGAAAGGGGAGGTGGACTTGTGTATACAGTCTATATTTTTTTACATTGCTAATGTCTGTTTTAGGTTTTTAATGTGTCCTCTTTCTTGATGTTATTCTGTAATAGTTTTATACTCTTTTGTATTGTAAATTTTTAGAGTGTTGTGTCACAATGTGGTTTTATGTATTTTAAAAAATATATATATATTTGTTTTAATTTCTATTTATACTTTTCACACCAGGAAAAGGAATTTCATGTACTTTTTAACATGACTAATAAATAAACTATTGAACTATTGAACTATTGAACTATTGGGGTCAAATTTAAAACTCCAACCAGAAACTGTCTTCAGGGTCACAATGTCTTCTTCTTTTTTCTTCTTTTTTTATATCTTCATTTTATCATCGTGCATTGAAGTATACATGTAGTACGTCCTCATGCAATCGCCTCAAATCACACAGAGTCATTGGTATGTCTGGCTATACCGGTGGTCAATACGTACCTCGATCACCAGCCAAATCTGATTGTGCTTGGTGCCCGGCATGACCTTGTAATAAGCTCCAAAGAACTGCGGCAAATTGTGATGATCGCAACAATTTTTCAGGATCTGGTACTCGGACTCTATTTCCTCCTCCATTTCTGTGACAGCATCCATAACTTTGGGGAGCAAAAAACAAACAAACAAACAAACAAACAACCCATTAAAACTAAGGTACAAGTATCAGTTTATTTGTGTTTTAAAATTTTCACAAATAATCTACGTAAGATGACACTTTTTAAAGGTGCATCATTCCAATCCCATACATGGAGCTTGATTAAAAAACACCATAGAATCAATCCATTAACACAGACCCGCCTGCATAATCACAGACAACAAACACTGCTCCTACCTTAAGCCTAGATGTAACACGTACTGACATGCAACACAATAAACATTCATCATTTACTGCCTTGCAAATTAACATTTAACCAGACAAACTGTATACCCTTGGAAAGAGTACACAATTTTCTTTAATATAATTTATATTTTGCCACGTTTCCCCATCTCAGTTCACTAGTAATGAGAGTATAAAGAAAAACACAAACTTCTTGTTCTGCATCTACAGATTTTCCAGTAGTAAGGTGCTAACAGCGTTTGTGATGTGTTCTACGGGAAATCCAACAGATAGGCAGGATAGGGGTTAAATACAGATTGTGGAAGGAAAGCAGGATTTACAAATGGTGTTCAGAATATCAATCACTTTTGAAAACCCGCTTCAACTCACAGACAAACCTCTCATTGTTAAACAGAAGCAGGGCTCACCCTTAACACTAGCCCTGTACATTGTCTAGTAAAAACTGCTACGGGCTAGTAAAAGCCACTCCTTAACTTGCCCTGTGCAACGTACTTGTTCAAAATACTAATATATCTTCCTTTTCCGATATGAATAATCCATTTTTAAAATGTGTTCATTCATTTTTGAATGTGTAAATTTGTAAACTTAATTTGACCATTAAACTGGTTGTGAACGCTACCACTAATACATCAGAAAGATAAATTTATGACAATACATGTTTAAAAGCTGGGCAACTAAAATTTCCTGGGGGCAAGTAAAACGCGGTTCACCAGCCACTACTTTTTAAAAAAGCTGAACTGCAAGGCCTGATAAAGTGATCAATTTATACAAAAAGAATCCAAAAATAAAAGTCCAAACGTTTCTTTCCTACTCACGTTTGGCAGCAGCATACTCTCCCGTCTCCAGGTTGCGTACTTTGAAGACACCCCCGTACGTACCCTCCCCGATGGCCTCAAGGAGCTCCCAGTGTTCCGTGGGGCTCGGAAGGGTCTCATAAAACTCCTGAAGCCTGGCTGCCATCGAGCTAGTCGCAGAGTCCTGCACACCGACAGAAAGAGGAGAATATTATGAAAGACACTTTCAAATGCAATCAATAATGTTTTGTTTTTGTATTGCATGTACAGTGTGTCTCGTGTTCACAGCAAAGTGACGTCTGTCGATGATGACAGGCCAGTTCTGAAGTTCTACCATGCAGGACAAGGCTCTTCCTATGTCACCCTTTACCACTTCGTCAATAAAACTGAGTGCCCCATATTAGCGCAGTGTACCATTAGCAAAGCAAAGGGTACATTATGCGCGCTACCTTGGCGGCGGTTCCTAGATTGTGCCCACAAACAATGCAAATATCATTGTGAACACGGACACAAACCTTCATCATCATTTATGAAAATACTCTTGCTTCGTTCTTACACATGTTTTTTTCTGTATAAATCGTTGGCACAAAAATTTCCCTTACTGGTGAACAACTTGATGAAATTGGGCCGTAGTACATACATGTACCATGATGATCAGACAAGCTCAATGGTGAGATGGCCACCATGAAAGAGACAACACTAGCTGGTTGTGGTTTCGTTAATTATGCTAAGACTGGAGTGGTTTGTCAACATCGCTTGATGAACAGGTTACATTTAACGATATATTGATTCCGTAGAAAAACATCTTAATGAGACTGGCCCTCACCTGTCCATCTTGGGGCCCTATTGACCGTATTTTCGACCGCGTAAGGGTGCTTTCAACGCTGAACTTCCCTGCATCACAATTACAGTTTGATCTTTTTTGGCTGGCTGTCTGTTGTTTTCTTGAATATCAATGGCCAAATAAAAATAAAAAATAACAACAACAAAGAAAAACGGGTTTTTTGGGTACTTGTTTTGCATCATGTAAATTCAGTTCACAAACGCCCTCACGCTGTCAAAAATACTGCGAATTTACAGAGCTGGGAATGCTTTGCTTACTAATTTCAGAAATAGCACAATTGGCATATTCTCATGTGGTGCTTAAAAGTGCTTCAAATGAAATCATTTATCAAACAATTTGTGCTTGATACGGCTTCATAAACTATAACCTGGGTAATCATTAACCATTGCTAAAACCCACAGAGTATCACACCATTAGTTTAATTATCATATGACAAGCCTTCAGTCAGACCAGTGTATGAGAAATGAAAATAAATGTCAGCAGGAAATTTGGTTTGACAATTCCTTTTAAGAGGCACAATATTACCTGGGAAACAGTTCGACACATAATATTGGTTGATGATAAACAGCTTTTTCTGAGCAGATTTGTTATGCTAATATTGATGCTTAATTTAACTAAATATGTACATGTAATTAGGCACAGAGCACAGAATTTGCAATTCTTTTTCCTTTTTCTTTTTTTATGGGTTAAATTAGCAAAATTCAAAATTCAGCCAAGTTACATTCTACTAGCACTATAGACTAAGTCACCAAGTTTAAAATGAGTGACCTTGTATATGTAAGTAAATTATCCAGGGTAATTCCTGGCAGGCAAGTGCAGTTTGTGACCACAGGATAAATATTTACATTTTGCATCAACCATTGTCAATTTACCACTATTAAAATGAATATTTAGTCAATGTAATGACTGCACAAGTTCTTCATATCAATAGTTAATTTAAAAAATCATATACTACAATCCTAAATATTTTTACGCCTTAATTCCTCTATTGTGCCTTTAGAAATCCCACGCTCCATTGGCTCTTGTAAACATGTCATATGTCACAGGTGGTCTGTGCATCATTAATGTACTGCACACAATTTAAGATCCACTTGGCATTTTTATACACATGCTGTCAACATGAATGTCTACCGAGAGGCCTTTTACATGACTACAAAGTGTTTCATTGTTTGCTTTCATTTTTATGACAGTGAGCATTAATTAATTTACTTCCCTGAAACCCTGAATGTCACAGTTTCAAATGACACATAAGATAGTTATTTAATATAGAATGAGCTCACTTAATGCATGCCTAGTCTTGGTTCCAAGACGCTCTGCAGTTGTGTAGTCACTTGTGTAGTCACAAGTGTAGTCTTGAAAAGACCTCACCGCTATCACCCCACGAACCACTTGCCACCAGAGGATGCAGTGATTTAAGAGAGCGTTTCAAACACTGTACTCAACACTGTACATTGTACTCAACACTGTACATTGTACTCAACACTGTACCCAACACTGTACATTGTACTCAACACTGTACCCAACAATGTACTCAACACTATCCACTGTACTAACACTGTACACTGTACTCAACACTGTACTCAACACTGTACACTGTACTCAACACTGTACTCAACACTGTACTCAACACTGTACTCAACACTGTACACTGTACTCAACACTGTACAATGTACTCAACACTGTACTCAACACTGTACACTGTACTCAACACTGTACCCAACAATGTACTCAACACTGTCCACTGTACTAACACTGTACACTACTCAACACTGTACACTGTACTCAACACTGTACTCAACACTGTACACTGTACTCAACACTGCACTCAACACTGTACTCAACACTGTCCACTGTACTAACACTGTACATTGTACTTAACACTGTACCCAACAATGTACTCAACACTGTACACTGCACTCAACACTGTACTCAACACTGTCCACTGTACTAACACTGTACATTGTACTTAACACTGTACCCAACAATGTACTCAACACTGTACACTGTACTCAACACTGTACTCAACACTGCACTCAACACTGTACTCAACACTGTCCACTGTACTAACACTGTACATTGTACTTAACACTGTACCCAACAATGTACTCAACACTGTACACTGTACTCAACACTGTACACTGTACTCAACATTGTACACTGTACTCAACACTGCACACTGTACTAACACTGTACTCAACACTGTACTCAACACTGTACACGACAGTGAGAAATATTGTTATCCTCAAAGAATTTCCAATCTCTTGTTTATTTCCTTACAAATCAAACCCTAACGCCTCATGCTTCCACCTCAACAATCTTCAATTATCAATCCTGATGCGGCCGTGCTCAAACATATGTCTTGATAATCACAGATCATTTCAACTTTATAGTCAGAGTAACAACAAGCTCTTGTAGTATGATTGGACATTAACATAATGTACAGGCCAGAACAGGTGCGCAAACATACTAGCGCCGTGTCACACTATGAGGCAATTTACAAGCAAACAATTCCAGGAAGACGCCGAAAAGAAAAAGACATTCACGCTTGAAGTTTCACAAAATATTCTTGGGAATTATAAAAATAGGCCTACTGTAAAGCAAAATAAATTACTTCTTCGCTACACGTACTCCATTTTTAAAGGCAAGCTTCGGTCGTTTGCCATAAAGATGCCTGTAAACAGGCCTGATACTTCACGGGGGCAACTGAGGCAATTGCCTCCATGTCCCTTTGATCATTGCCTTGGTGCCCCCTTGAAATGTTCCAATGGAAATTAAAAAATTTTCATAGAGGTGCCCTTTACTAGGGAAAAACTGCCTTGCCCATAAGGCCATGCCAGACAGGGCAATATTTTCAGGCAACTTGGAGGCAACAAACTACAAAGCATGCACATAAGGAACACTTCGGCAGCACAAGGGGCACTATTTGAACTGTAACTTACTATCCCCAATATAATGGACGAAAACTGAAACATGAGTGAGTTTTCTTGGTGGAGATTTCCTGGAACTGGTTGCCTGCAAACTGCCTGGTGTGACATGGCTTTTACACAAAGTATCGGGTTGCGCACACATAGCCCCAGGTGACAAGGTCCTAAGGCCGAAGTGTTGCATTTGTCACTTGCATGTTGTAATTTCCACTGACTTTTGTCCCTCTTTTTTTTTCCTGTCTTTTCATTTACTTATTTATTTATTTAATTTGTCTTCACATCCTGCTGAGCAGAGTAATTAGATTTTGCTATCAATGGAATTAAAATCTCAAGCAATTATAAAACATGTGCATTTCCCAAACCACAAAAAGACTAAATCTATTGTCACTGCAGACAAAGCTCAAAAGCCGTTGAAATTTGATTCAAAGTTATTTTCAATACATTCAAATCCTGATGCGTGACTGCTAGGAAAACAACTGTATTTATTTTGTTTCTTTTCAAATTGAGAGACGTCAGCGATGATTGAATTTCTTTCAGGATGAAATCCTGAATTTTGAATTCCGGCTCCAGTTGCAGTTGTGTCCTTGAGTTTCTAAAGCAATACAACTTGCAATGTTTCCAAAATTCTTGTTCGCTAAGTAGATGTGCTTAGCATCTTTACAGGGAACACTAAGGGATCGAAACAGGCCCGTGGCCAGTGATTTCAGTGATGGGCCAGTAAACTGAGGACTGAATAAGCCTGGTGGTCTTGTGTCTTTAAATTTAACAGTATCAAGTTATAAACCACAAGGGAAACTGACTGGTTAAATTTTAAATAATTTTGGGTTGAACAAAGAAAAGTTTACTACAGCGGAACAAAATAGCAAGACCGCCAACATAGGGCTAGATAGCTCAGTTGGTAGAGCGCCGGCACGTTAAACTGAAGGTCGTTGGTTCAATTTTGCTAACGTCAATTTTTCTTTGTTCAACCCAACTTTAAATTGAATAGTAATAACTCATTGTGTAATATCTTTGTGAAAAGAATGTTGACTATGATTCTGATAGATATCTATCAATATCTGTTTGAGTGTCAAAGTACTCTCACCCATAAAACAAATGAGATAGATCTTCTCTTAGTGCTTGCGCAACTCATTTTGATTCTGGTCTTGTGAAATAAATTCTGGTCCAGTAAAGGTTTTAAGACTACAAGCCCTATGGTCTTGTGGATTTTGCCCTTAAATTCGAGCCTTGAACAAGTCACCCTACATGTACATGTATATATCACCATAGAGCAAGGACCCTGCTCTATGATATCACAAAGCGTTTTTAACCGGTAATCCAAAACAGAGGATGTGCCTTTGGCTTGATCATCATGTAAACATTCGTTGTAGCAGCAGCCGCAGACGTAACAACAGCCGCCAACTCAGACTTGGCCTAACTGTCCCCCGCACCAATCATTTTTGGGGTCAATGGTTCTCCTCCCATACTGCCTTGGAACTGGAACAATTTCCTCCTTGAACTACTCTCAAAACATTCCTCGTCTTCACACGGCGTGAAGATGAGGATATATGGCGTGTCGTGCCAAGCGGTTAAGAGCACCGGACTCAAGCTCCAGTATTTCTGAATCAGCAGAGTGTGCACTCATGTCCCGGTCTTGACACTTGTGTCCTTTAAAGAATAATACTCAACCATTATTGCTGCGTCCTTCGGATGGGATGTAAAGCTGTTGGTCCAGTGTGTTGTGTAATGCACGTAAAAGAACCCAGTGACACTTATTGCCAAGAGAAAGGGTTTGCCCTGGTGTGTTTGGTAGTGGCTGCTGAATGCGTTGCAGCACCTTGTCAACCCATATAAGGTGCTAAATAAAATGGTCTCATTATTCAAGAAATTCAAGAATGTAAAATTTTTCTTTTTGTTCAATCACCTTGAATACCTTATTGTTAGATATGTGTGCTATAAACATGCAAGACTATATTATTAATATTGTCGTCAATCAAACTGAACTTTCAACACTGATGTGTTTTTCCATCGTTTGTGTAAAGATGCAAGATCTGATGTTTGCCAATTCGACCCCCAAATTCTGATTACAATTTTAAATAGCTTTTTCAATAGATTCAAGAAAAATTCAATTAGCTTTCATTTCAGGTCTTGCACGAAAAACTCTGCCAAAGATAAGTGGTAGTTAATTGAAACATAAATGAGTTACTGTCGTTAGCCATATGTTCAAACAACCTTGAATGTTAAATGTATTTCGTGCCTTGTACATGTGGCATTATATGGAAACAACTCTGTATGTTTTTCATTTTGAAACACCATCATCTGTCAAAATTTGTTCACAAAAATCAAAATTTGAATCAAACAAAAATCGGGCCATGCAATTTTACTCTTTTTTTTTATAACTAATCTTTTTCTTTGAATTTATGCGCCATTACTTAGCACAATTTTTGGCAGGTACCAGCACTTTACTACATGTAAATGCTCATCATTATTATTATTAATACCAAATCATTTTTATTTTTAACGCTCAGCATGTCTCTAGCACCTACCACGTCTGACCACGCAGAGAAGCGCCTCACCGACGTACACAGTGTACAATAATGGGAGCTCAGTTTAATGGAGACAAACCCCGCCCTAACAACAGGAGGTCGGCTTCTTTGCCGATGGACCTCTTGTCATCTCTTATTTCCCCCTTCCATTGTATCCATCGAATTACGGCTAGTCTATCTCGGACCTGCGTCTAAAAATACACAAACTTCCCCCCAACTGATAACACCATTGTGAAGGAGCATCAGTTGTCAATGGTCTTTCTTCAATTCGCTGGCTGCTGTACAAATTGATCTCATAAATTTTTACTAATATCGCAACTTTCCACAGAGGCACACTCCATTAATGGAGGCCTGGAATTACAGAATGTACACGTAGACCACGTCCGTCATGGAGGCCACGGAGGCCATGGCCTCTGTCCCCCTGGTCTTGGACTAGATGCCCCTTCAAAAGGTTCACATAGACTTCAAAGTTTTTTTTTGTTCAGTGTGTCCACAAATAAAAGTTCGTAACTTCCTCCACTAAAGGAAAATGCCTTGATTATATAAATTAATACAATAATAATACATAAATTAATTTGACTACCGTACATTTCTCTAATTTTGGGATTGAACAAAGAAAAATTGACTAGAGCAAGGCTTGTGACGTCCGGATTAACGTGCCATCAATTTATCTCGTGAGGTTTGCGGAGAAACCGTGTACAAAAAACTCTCTCTATGTGTTGTTGTGATTGTAAGAAGAACCGGAGGTTTAACATGTCTTTCTTCACCTGAAGACGATCAGAGCATACTGATCGAAACGTTGGGTTGTCAAACAACCGGTTCTTCTCAGAACCACAACTCATAAAGAGAGTTTATGTCTCCGCAAACCTCACCAGATTGTATTTCCACCGTGCAAAGTTTCAAACTCTACTTTACCATAAATTTGAAAACAAATCAGAAATAAGGACAACGCAACTTAAGAACTCTGATTAGCATATTGTCTTCACCAACAATAAGAAGAGAACACAGTGTGTAAGTCATGCCTTTGGCATTACTCAAGCTTTCTTCTTCATTTCAATTCTTTTTCTGTATTGGGGGGGAGGTGCTCGGTTTTTTGGGGGGGAGGCAGAGGACAAATGGCAATCATTATTTATTTGAACTTTATGCAAGTGGCTGCTTCCATTTATTTAATTACAAAATACTCTTTGTCAAATTGAACTGACTTGTACACTATTTTTATAAAGGTACCTCAGTCACCATGATGATAGAGAAGCCCATGTACGTAATACTGCAGTATGCTGTTTAAGTAAAAAACTGCTGAGAACAAGCAATTTCAGTAAAAAACTGTTACAACTTGCCTGACAGTCTACTCTACCGCTGTCTACCAGTGTGAAACCTTCACTATATAACCATGGAGGATAAAACCAACAGCTGAACATGTTTGATGATTATTTGATTTCATTTGTTCTGCAGTTTTGAATTTTCAGAGAAAATTAACTTTTCAGAGGAAACTAACAATTCTGCCAATCACCAAAAGCTAGTGAAAGCATTGTATAATTGTGCTCTGTATGAGCAAGTCAATGTTTTTTTTCCAACTAAGGAACTGAGGCTGGAATCACACATAGGACCTTCACATTCTGGAGTTGGAACCTCAACCACTAATTGGCCACTAATTTTTTGTGTAAACTACACCTACATGTATAGTGATGTTGCTTGTACAGTATATGTATAGTTTTGTGAAGGGCAAATATTGATTAATGAGCTAAGACAACGGAAGCTTCTAAAATGATGTCCGCCCCCACTTCGAGGTTTATGAATTCGTAAGTTGAAAGGATTTCACTTTGCTGTTTTCAACACAAATCTTGAATGAAACCATAGTTTTTTGTTTAGTTGTTTTACAGTCATCACTTATCATGTGTATAAATTACAAGGGAACAGCCTTCACTCTGGGTCCTCTGCCTCTTGTCTGCCTTGGGGCCGATTTGATTTAGAGTTAAAAGTTATATTAATAGTGTTTTAATCATAAATGCTAAGCAAAATGTGATGTCATAATACAAATCACGATGGCAATAATTAGTAGCTTTGTGAAATCGAACCCCGGTCTTTAACATTGGTGAGAGTCACTGCTGACAAAAAGGTCTGAAACTAGGATCCAAATTTTAGAAAGCATGTTGAAATGATGAAATTTCCTCTACAGTAACCCCCAAGAGTTGTAGACTTCAAGGAATTTCTGTGAACGGTATCCTCAGCACTAAAGAAGTAGATCTAAGAGCAGAATTTCTTTATTCTGAAGAAAATAACTGCTATTCTTTTCACCAGACAGACAAACACTATACAAAAATCTGATTTCAGATAAAAGTCAAAATTTCTCATCCCCGCATGAATTAACTACAGGTCTGATACTTCACGAAGGCGATAGAGGCAATTGCCTACAAGCCTCTAGTCAGTGACTTGGTGCCCTTTTGAAGTGCCCCAATGTAGAAATTTAAACTTCCCTAATAGAAAAAAGAGGTGCCCTTCACCACAGAAAACTTCCTTGCCCAGGGCTTACTCTTAACACTAGCCCCACATACATTGCCTAGTAAAAAATGCTACAGGCTAGTACATGTACGTAGTAAACACCACTTTTCAACTTGCCCTGTGGGCAACTAAGAACTGTGCAACCTTCTTGCTTGAAATGCTCATCCTTTTCGGATGTGAATAAATAAATGTTTTAAATGTATTAATGTATTTTTCGAGTGTGCGAATGTAACTTCATTTGAGCATTAAACTGGTTCTGATCGCTAATATCAATACATCAGAAAGGTGACACTTATGACAAATCATGTTTAAAAGCTGGGCTACTAAATCTTCCTGGGGGCAAGTAGAACGCACAGTTTACTAAACCCGGTGGGCTGCTTTTACAAAAAGCTTGAGTGCAAGGCCTGCCTGCCCATTCTAGGAACAACGCAATCAGGCCTGAGAAGTATAGTTATTGTGGTAAAAGTTGTGACTTTGCATGGTGGGAACACACCAACGCAGATATTACTAACAAAACAGCGTCTTTGTTTACATTTCTTTACAATCGCGTGTCACAGAAGTTTTTATTTCGTAGTTTATTGATTTGGTTCAAGGTGAAGGTCGAACCTGAATGCTCTGACTGTACCTTCGTTTAGGTGTGTCATATAAATGCACAATCTTGTCAACATGTCTAACCAGGGTTCCAAGGTACAATACATGAAGTACATAATCTCTTGTCTTCGTACAAGTTAATTATGTGGGGGTTTCCTTCTGGCCATTGATTTATTCCAATCAGTGGAACACTGCACAAATCAGCTTAGTTTCATTGTAAACTGTTTTCAACCACAGACTTGTTTCCACCAATCAGCTTGGTTCCATTGTTATTGTTTAAGTTCAAAGACTGGTTCCCACAAATCGAAAAATGGTTCCATTGTTGTTTTCATTCACAGACTGGTTTCAACCAACCAACTCAGATTCGTTGTTGTTTTCATTCACAGACTGGTTTCCACCAATCAACTTGTTTCCATTGTTGTTGTTTTCATTCAAAGGTTGGTTCTGTTGGACTGTATGAAGCCAAACAAAACCCAAATGACTTCAGTATGCATTGGTAATGGATGCATATCTTTTGTATAAAAAATCAAAAGTACGCCTTTATTTTTGTCCCTTTTTTTTTTTTTTTTTTTTTTTTTTTTTTTACAATTTGGTCTGTCATAAAGATATTGCAATTTTATATTACTTTTGATAATTCTTACAATTGCATGCATCCACCATTTTACTCAGTGTAATATTATCTTTGTGACAGCAGGTTTCTACCCTGGTATTTTTTCAAAACTATGGTGCATTCTGGACCCAATTTGTATTTATAACAAATTGCCACATGGGTATTTTTTTTCCCCCAATATTTCCGTACAAATGGATTTAAGGGAGGGTATACCTCAACAAATTAATGACCACAAAAACCACTGCAGCTGTTGTTAATGTACAACATTTTGAGAGACAAATCCCTTCAAAGGAATGTGGTTTTAGAGGAAGGGATTCAAAAACATTTCAATCTGAGAAGATTGTGTGTTCCAACTACAGATTATTCTTCCTGTGCGGGTATACTTTGCTTTTAAAAAGAAGATGTTATTTCATTAAAAAAAATATAGTCTTACTCTTTGTTTGACTTGTTTCTTTGTTTGACTTGTTTCCTTGTTTTCGATGTGCACAAGACTTGCACAGTCCATTGATCTACAAATTTACATACTTAATATTCATCACATTCAGTCACCTCACAACACAGCGACAACTCATGACATTCAAGTCTAATCTCAGTTTAGATAACCCAGATGATCAATTATAAACACTAATGGATCCTGGTGGTGACGGGTGGCATTGGGAGGGAAGCCTCGCAAATAAAAACATTCTGCCATGCAATTAAAAAAAAAAATAGACAATAGGCCCTGCTCACTTCATGAAAAATGAAGCTTCTAAACAGTGACAAAGACGGAACGTTGCAGCTGGTTGAAGAGTCTATTGGCCTATTTCAGAGTTTTTCCCGGAAAAATGTCTGAACTGTGACAGATAGCTTTGAGTTGACCGATTTGAATTAACAATGAGGGACTTTTAGAAGAAAACAAATGGAAGAGTTGATGATGATACAGTATTTTCAATTTTAAAAGAGCTTTATTCAATGACAATCAATTTTGAAAAAAACAAGTTGTTTATTGTTTTTAATATTAATTGTTGGTGTGAATGGATGGGGGGGCACTTAAAAAAAGGGGGCTCCCTCTATCCACATTTTGTGTTTAACATCCTTTTGTTTTTATTCCGACCGATAATGGGCTTCAAGAACTGGCAGGTCCCCAACCCTTCCCCCATTTTGCTCAGTCACATTGCCTCCCCCGACCCCTCCCCCCCCCACGAGATAAAAAAGTACACAAATGAATGGTTCTAGACATTATGTAGCCACCCCAAATGATGTCTCCCCCAGCCTACCCCCACTTGCCTTGACCAAATGAAAATGAAAATGGTTACGCCACTCCTACTCTGACAAGTAGTTTGCATTTGAAACACTCTAGAGGGCTGGTAGTAGTACACTGTATGCTGTTCACAAGCACTGTGAGGGTGAAGCTGCCCTCCAAATATCTGCCCTCCTGCCCTCCAAACGGCCCTTCCATGGCAAAACAGCCCAACTCGAAAATTTGGTTTTTACATCAGATCATTTCTGGGTAAAATGAGGACGCTTTTCCCATTTCAAAGTTTTAAAGGCATACTATGTATGCTTTCTGAATATAACATGTCCTATCTCAGCCTCTTTTTACACTATTACCATGATTACCCATTCTTATGGCAAAACAGCTTGCTGTACTTGCTTTTCTCAAAATGTCAATTTTTGAGTAAGGCTGTTTAGCCATGGAAGGGTCGACCAGTGACTGCATTTTTTCACAGTTGCTCTGGCAGAGCAGTCCCTACAGGAACTAGACAATCTGGGCCCAATTTCATAGAGCTGCTTAAGCACAAAAAGTAGCTAAGCACAACAAAATTATGCTTACCAAAAAGAAGGTTACCAGCCAAACTACCATGTCACATGTACAATTTGTGACCGGTATCCTGCTCATTTCTGCTTAGCAGACAATTGTTAAGCAATACTTTCTGCTAAAGCAGCTCTATGAAATTTGGACCCTGGCCACACTATTGCTATCTGACACCAATTGTATTATTGAATCATAGTTTAATCTGAGACACACGCATATAAATACAAGCACTTCGTATAAAGAATGAAACTAAAAAATCAATTTCTTCTTTCTTTATTTTTTGTTTCCAGATAATTAATGATCCTTTAGTACTTTGTTATGTTTGTCAAAAGTCAATTTTGTTTCCTCACAAAATAACTTTCAATTTGGTTGCTTTCTTTATTCGTACAGCACCACAGGAAAGTGAGATTCAATAAAACGGAACAATAGTCAGCAGTGCACACTGTCTGACTGTCATGTATACTATCATATACATGTATATACTGTCATATAAAACATGATTAAAGTACTATGACAAAAATGCACATTGCTCACAACTGGTTCCCTGCTATTTTTTGGCTCAGAAAGTAATTTCCCAAGCAATGTTTTCCAATGTCAACAGCTTCATTACATTGGGCCCTGGATTTTCAATAAAAGTTGAGTGAATATGAACTCACCACTGATATCTTACGATCTATCATAGTCTGGACAAGGAAGTCCCTCAGTGTTTTCAGCTCTTGACAAACATGAACGACAATGATTCAAGGCATCCTGGTGATCATCGCAACAGAGCTGCACACAAACAAGATCATAAAAATGAATAATTTATGTACGGTTGGTGACAGGAATTATTTGTGAAAGTCATTCCGAAATGACTTTTCGTAACTTGATGCTGCAATATGTTGTAAATTCAATGAATCTCATAAAATTTTACCAACTTCTAAATAACTTGGTTTTAAAGGCCGGTTCCTGATTTCTGTGGTAAAATTGAGTCAGCATAACCATGGATTTACAGGCCTGGAATTTCATCTTTGAGAGGGCAAGGCCATTTTTCATTTTGCAAATAGACCACTTGCAAAATGTTAAAGTCTATGGGAAACTTTTGAAGGGACACCAAGGCCAAGACCAGGGCAATGGAAGCTGGCCTCCTGGTATTCCTTTAATTCCAGCCGTCGATTTCACCAAACTCTTCCTAACCTAGGATTAATCTTAGGACTTGGGACGAGTCCCAGCCTTGCACTGTAACATGTAAACCTTAAGATTAATCCTAAGTTACTAGGACTAGTTACTCGTCCTAACTCGAGATATGATTAATCCTAGCGTGAAATCGGCTGCAGGCCTGGATTTACATTTTAAACGTGCTGGGTCCATTTTCATGGTCCTCTGCTCATTGTAAATGATAAATTTCAGCATATTTCACAAAAAACTTTTACTACATTTTATACAATGTATGTACCTGATGTACAAAATGTATTAATCATTCTACATCTAGTCCAGAAATTTTGTGCCACAAAGCACAGATTTTTGTTCTAAGAGAAGGTGTTTGCACCGCTCGGTGTTTCTGTCCTCGTGGTAGGCAATATCATGTGCACAACCGACCTAGCCCACCTTGTTGGGCTATTATGGCTCTCTTTTCATTGGTCCTTATCACACTCCACAGTCACCAATAAGGATAGATGTTAAAAGAAAGCCATAAAACAGCCTAAAAAGGTGGGCCGTAACTAATGACTGACCCTGCCTGTGTGACCCCGGAGAAGAGGTGTTGGTGCAGTTACCCATCAAGAGAAGTTGAAAACTTGCAGTTCAAAAATTAGTAACAGTATAGTGATTCACATTGCGTTGGAATGTGACCAATAATTTTCCCACTGAGTGGCGGCCACTTCACTGGGTGAATCAGATGAAACAACTAAAATACCAAGTTCAGTTAGGGTTAGAAAATTGGCCAAAAAAAAGTGTCTCTTCTGTCACTTTATCTGCCTTAATTATTCTATATCCTTTTCTGTTAAGAAAGGACAACAAAATTGATGCGGAGACAATTGAGTGTCAAAAGCATGACCAATTTAAGCCATTTCTGGGTCTATTGTGGTCTTCATAATGCCACTTGAAGGCCATTTAGTTTTGAGTGCGCAAGAGTTCTGGTTTTATTGCTGAAAAATCTGGAGCAGTTATGTCCACACTGGAGGAATATTCCATAATTGAAATACACTCAATCTGAAAACGTTTCAGGCAAACAAACAAAATCTGAATTCGTCAATCTCTAAAACCACATTCCTTGGAATGGAAGGGAATCTTTTTTCAAATGGTATACATTTATCAAAAGCTGCACAGTGCTTCTTTCTTACCAAGTAAATTTTATTTTGGTCATTAATTTTTGGAGTAATTATCAAAGCCAAAGGTAAAGCCTCCCTTTTAAAACCAATTTGTAAACCTTTTGAAAAAGGCAGTCGCCAGTTGGATATGGTAAATTTTCTAGGAAATGTTCCACCCGCTTGACAGAAGTATTCTGTAGTTAGTATGACCATAGAGCAAGGTGTGACCCGGTCCCAATAATAGGCCTAAAGATGTGTTTAAGTTAACTCAATGAATGCTGTGATTCAGAACGCCACGACTCACCGAGGACGGCAAGCAGCAAAGAAGTCTGCTGGCCAGTTGTGGAAACTTTTATAACTTAGACTAGAGCAAGGAATGGAGTACCAGGACTTATTTTTAAAAAATCATTCGCGATCCGAACCATTCATTTTGACCCGCCCACAAAAAAATCCCAATCGCAATGAAAAAATACGAATACCTTTTCAATCAAGTTGAAACGTCGGGATCCTGTTCCCCCCGAAGTTTGCAAAAATATTGTAGACTCTCTGCAAAGTGTAAAATCACGTCAAATCACGACAGAAGCAAGGTGTAAAGACAGTACACATGTGTCCGTGTCGTCGTCCTTTGCAATACAGGGCGGTAAATATGCTGTCAAGAATCGTGGGAAAACTTTGATGTTTTCATTGCATTGCGGGTCGATTGAATCGCTGTTTGCTAAAAACATAACAGCGACCTCAAGTGGATCATGGCTACTAAAAGCGATCAACAAAATTCGCCGATAGAGGGCCCTGTTTTAATTTTTGCGGGCTGCCCCCAGCCTCGCTACCATGGGCAGCGCGCCGTATCGATACCTCTCGTCACTAACCCCTGGTAGGGATGAACTGAGAAACAACCCTGATTGGCTCCCACGGGTGACTACTTTGCACGCACGCTTGTTAAAAACTTTCGAGCGCATGTATGGCGCTTGTAGGACGCTTAGTACGCGCGTGTGAAAATGCAAGTATATTGACGCGATTCCATTTCAAATGAATCATGTTTTTACACGGTCACCCTGAACTGCATACAGTTAGACATATCACAAAATCAAAGAAGAATGACAGAGGACCAGTTGCTCATTGACTTGATGCCTCTTTTGCGCGTTACCATACTTGAGCGCGCGCATAGAATGGATCGGCTCAGGCCTAATTAAAATGTGCTAGATTCTAGCACATTTTAATGAACCAATTCCAGGGGTTATGATCGAGCAAGGCATGTTGGGAAAAAAATGGCGCGGCGAGATCGATCACCCCTGGGAACGAGGATGGGCTGCCCCCCTTGGCTGGCAAGTTGTGGATTTTGAAATAACTCCTAAGACCCGTGTAATTATTTATACACATAACTTATATAAACATTATTTGTATATAACCATTATTTATAAATAAAAATTATCTACAAACATCCCTTATTTATAAATAATGGTTATTTGTAATAACAATTATTTAATTGAAAGTTTACAGAAAATGTTGAATTTATTGGTTCAAACATCAGCTGTTTATAACATGATTAAATGTTTTGCTAACATTGCGCCATCTATGCCAACCAGCACGTTTTTATTTATCAACAATATATTTTTTTTTTATGTGAATACTTGTTATACATAAATAGTGCCTAAGGGTTTATATAAATAATGCTTATAATGTAAATGAATATTATTTATAAATACTGGTTTAAATAAGCCTAAATAATGATTATTTAAATAAAATACCCCTATGATTGGTTGCTTTGTTTCCAAAAAATTCAACGCTATTTTTGAATAATATTTTGTACAATATTGTTAAAAACTGTGTCTATTTCTTTTTTGTTTTGAATTTATTCCATAGTTGCCCACTCGCGGTTGGCACCAACTTGGGCTGTGAAGTTGCAATAGAAAGGTCTATAACCATTATTTATCTATAATCATTAATTAAATAGTATATTCATGAAGTGGATGCTTTTTCTGTGCACTTTTTTGCCTGGCATCTTTTTTTTTCGGGGGGGGGCAGATTTTTGACACTTCATTTTTATTGAAAAACATTTGCGTCGCGTTTTATCCGTCGCATTTATTTTATGGGATAGGAGGATGCGTATTTTTATTTTTTTTTACCAACGCATTGCACCTAGCTTTGGCGTTGCATTTTTTGGGGCGTTGACTTTTGTATTTACATATAATCATAACTATCATTATCTTTATTTACATTCAATCATTATTTAGGTATTTCAAGTATTTATATATAATCATTATTTTGTATATAACCTTTATTTTTATATCATCATTTACATATATGATTATTATTTATATCTACTCATTATTGTATAAATAACATTATGTAGGTACAATTATTATACGTATAATCATTACTTGATGTTCAGTTTTCCCTGTGACCCCCCCCCCCCCCCCGACTGAACAAGTTTGTGATTCTTTCTTACTTAAAAAACCGCTCTTGTACTAATCAGACTAAAATTACCCTCTTTACTATTTTCACTAGTTTTACCCACAGCAGACGTCTACATCAGCACGACATCAAAACATAAACACTCTATTGTCCTCCAACAACATAAACCCATTGAGGTACAGACCCATGGGGTGCATAACAAATACAACCCTTGTCCAGACAGCAAGTTTGGCTCAGGACGTAGAAAAGAAATACCTGCGGTTGTTACAAAAGGGTCAGATTACAATGTTCTTGTTGACAGTAACGGCAGCGCATAGCAGGTTTAGTTGCGTTTATGGGTTCAGCTTGCGTAGTAGTTGACTCATTCCATAATAATGTCTTTGTTATGCCTTTTTTGGTGCGGTGAATGAATTCCACTGTATACCAGTGACAAATGCGTTGAAACCAATGTACCCGCTGTACAAGTTTGCCCATGTAAACTTGTTTGCACACAGTGAACATGTTCTTATGTTGTTGTCAGTGTTGCGTGACATGTCCTTTGTCCTGTCAAAACTTCAAGCCTGTGTTGCGTCACCATTACTGAAAACGTCTTGTTCTCACACTCGTATCCAGTTGGACTGTTTTTAACGGAGAAAGTTGTAAATTTCATGTACTGAAGTTAAACTATTATAGCAGTATAAAAGTCGTCATTATGGCAAACCAGGTCACCTGCGTGACACAACACGACCGGCGTGTTATGGAAGGTCACGACACATTCATGACGAATCTAGTAAACTCTGACAATTCGTGGAACACAGAAGATGTAACGAATGTTGTTAGTGTAAACAACTCGGACTTGGGAGGAGGACAGCAAACGCAACATGATGGCATTTCCTCAGACGTTCGTAGACTTGACGACTGTGATGTGTCTACTAATAAGGACCGTGATTTGAGCTGCTCGAACCACGGATTGCTGACCAAGGAACAAGGAGCGAGAAGTACCCGGAGATGCAGGTACCGTTTGGGGATGATGGACAAAAATATAGAAAAGATTAGTAGTGATGTTGTTCTTTACTGAAGACGATCAGAACATATTGATCGAAACGTCGAGTTGTTGTAGTCTGTGTACTATACCTCGCATACCCACCGCATGCTTTAATTTATGTGGAAACTATGACACAAAATGTAAAATGTCCCATGCATCTGACCAGGGCATACCTAGAATGCGCCAGGTCACTATTTTTTGTAACGGTTACTTGGGATACGCCATTTTCCTTCTGTTTTTATAATCAAAATGACAGCTGAGCTACTTGTTCACAGTTCACTTGTCCGAAACCCCAACATAAATAAACACGCTGTGCCATGGTTATGTATTCTGTATAGGCCTATGCTATGTGTGTGATAATGCTCTGTATGTTTTCCAAGCAATGTCACGTGATCCCCTAAACAGTTTTATCAATCAATCAACGCTCACTCCGTACTAGACACCTGACGAAATTGCCCCCCCCCCCAAAAAAAAAAAAAAAAAAAAAAAAAAAAACGTTAGGCAAGCCAAACTCGTATCGATGCAAATCTTTTACAAACTATTCACATCAGAGGTAATCTAAAACCACCGAAATTGCATGTTCAAATTGCGCTGACTTGAAATTATGTTCAAGCTGTGATTTTTCACCCTTAGGGCTTGTTGGGAAGCAGGTATGTCTCACAGCGCTAGCCATGGTTTTTCCGTACGTCCTTGTGTTGCTATTCGTGGCATATTGATGAAACCAAAGACATATAATCCAACCTCTGGGGAACAAAACATTATAATAGTTTGAGCTGCAAAACATCGTTTAAAAATGAATTTTATATTCTTTTAAAATTCATTGATGGTAGCCAGGGTACACTAGGGACAAACATGAGCTGTCAAAGGCATGTAAATTTCAGTTACTTCATGAATAATTTCACTGTTGTGAAGAAAACATCTAGGCCTACGCAAGTCAACGCTCGAATTTCTTTCAGTGTTTTTAGGTGTACGTGCAATACGTGCACAAACACCTCTTGTTATATTAATTTTTTGGGGAGGTAAACAAAATTAATTTGCTATATTTTTATAAGATAACTTGATGTAAAAGCAAATACATTGTCTGTGTGGAAACAGGGAAAATAGCTTTTAAAACATCACATTTTCACATTAAAACTCTGGAAATGTTCCAATCCCCAAAGACCACATTTCAAATGGGGGGGGGGGGACCCGGGGCGGACCTCCAGGGGGTACATGTGCCCCCTCCCCTTAATATTTACGCTACTGGATGCCAATTGTTAACTTGTGTGTTTATTTCAGAAAATAATTTACCCAAACGGGTTTAGGCCTACCTTGTGGTTTATATAACTTGATATTTATTTTGACAATTTTAAAAGAAGATGCACCCCCTTAGGGTGATCCCCTGGCCGCCGCTTCCCAGGTTGTATCGTAAACTTGGGTGTGATCCCTGGCTACACGGCAATTAGCGGTTGTGTGGCTTCTGACTGGCACTCCCGAACAAAGATAATTGACAACATAGGAAGACCGCCAACATAGGAAGAAAAACTAAACATGAGAACGTTACAATTTCAGCATCAATCTTACTGAAGACGAAACAATAATACACAATGGGAAACTTGGAACGGAGAATTTGCCAGACACGTTTGAGAGCTGAGTCTGTTTGATCCGCCAATCCCTAAGGGATTGTACTTTTTATAAATCGCCTGAATATAGCTTTACCCGGAACGCGAAACAGATACCGGCATCTTACACCAAACGAATTGCAAAGGAGATTACAATTTTCTTGATGTCTTCGGGCGTTTTAATTGAATTGATCTCCCAATGGAGCTGTGTATAAATGTATTGGCACCGGTGGCCATGATGGCAAAATGGCAGATAATGGTTGTGATATGATGAGAAGAATAGTTTGTTTCCTATAGTAACAATGGTATAAAGACGAACTAAACCGCAGGTTGTTACAGATTCTAGATAGAGGAGAATTATATTCAGTGACGAGATCGACCGTACATAGAACAACAATCACCATGACTATTTATTCTGTGTAAGAACAGCCGCACATGCACAACATCTGTCAGAAATCACTTGTCAATCATTCCAGGTACATGTAAAATGGTGCTATTTTCGCACCTCCCTTCTTAGCTTTTGCAATATTTATTGCTTTTGCAATAAGCAATACGACTCGGTCTGCACCCCCACCTTCCCCTAGTAGTGCGGTGTGGAGACACTAGCAAAAATCAGCAAAAGAACGGCAATAAATCAATAGTTCAAAAAAAAAAATTAGATGTCAGTTTTATTTTATTTCTCTATTTTTAATAAGACATGATTACAAATCCATATTATTGAGTTTGTTGTTTTGTGTTGTCTTTGTCAGGCGCTATAACGCTTTAATAGGAGACCGTCCAAACCACAGAAGATCCATACACGACATGACGAAACCTCTTAAATCTTGGCTATGCAATCATAAAGACAACCCCTATCCAACGAAGAACGATAAACTGACCTTGTCGACATCTTCAGAGATGACCTTAATACAGGTAAGCGCCTAAACAAATTCGCGCTTCATTTAATCAATAGCTTTAAGTTTTGCGGGACTCAAATCCAAGGATATGTGAATCCATATCCGAGAAAGCGACTTGGAACTATTTTTAAATAATGTGCTTTTTCTCCCTGTCTGATGTGAACTTCATTATTATTATACATCGCTCGGCCCCACAGCCGGTTGTTGTGTCAGCCTATTACGGGGAGTTACGCATTTTGAAGGACTTCAATACGGAGCTTATGGGCTGGAATTATAGATCGGAACTTGTTTAGCCGGAACCATCAAGGCAGTTTTGATCAGGACCCGTTGAGGCGAAATGTTTTGTTGCTTTCATTATTTTGGGATGAGCTCACCATCTGAGATTTACGTAGATCAAAGAATGCCGGTCAATGTTGCGTTAACAACATGTATGTTGAACTACCCAGTTATAGTCTGTAAAAATCTGGGTGTTGTTTTTTTTTTTCTTTTTTTTTTCCAAGAATTTCTTTTAAGGCTTGAATTTCAGGTGTTAAAAGGTTTTGAGTATTGATAATTAGGATCGTAGGATCTGAAACTTTTGCATGGTGGAAGTGCAATCATTTCTGAGACTAGAACCGGTGGTTTGATAACTCGACGTTTCGATCAGTATGCTCTGATCATCTTCAGGAAAAATGAAAGAAGAACTTTCGCATGAAGACGATCAGAGCATACTGATCGAAACGTCGAGTCGTCAAACCCGTGGTTCTTCTCAGAACCAACACCTTTCATAACAGAGATGTAAGGATCACCGCAAACCTCACTTGGTTGTTAATTTTTTATGCAACCTCAGTCTGTTTGCGTACAGCTTAAAAGCAGCAGCCCTGTTGCCGTCCAAAAGGTCACCGTGCGGACATTGGGGTATGCATCTTTCTAAAATGGTTGTTTTTCAAATTGTAGGTTACCCTTCAGGTGTGTTACCCTTGTATAGATAAAACAAACATGCCCGGATTACCCCGGAGCAAACGCGGTAGTAGATAGGTTGAGGCCAGATGCTTATAACTTGTATACCAATTCAATTTTCGAACGATCAAAATTGAAAAATGGACAGTGACAGGCCTGCGTGCGTGATTTGGGATTTCCAGCCTGCTGTGTTTTGTTGTTTTCGTCTGAGCTTGTGCGGAGTGTGGCGATGACGTAGCTTCCTGACGTCAGAATGCTGACAAGCACTCCCAAACACAAACACAAGGGATGCACTGGGGGATGTACTTTCTGAAGTATTGTCATACTCCCATGTGCATGTAAAACAATGAGTCGTAACACGCAGTTGACGCTATTGTAAAAGTACAGTGTGTAAATTCTTGTTTATAATTGGCGCGCCTGTTGCGCTGAGATTGGCGCGCCTTTTCGCGAACCGCAGTTTTTCAAAGCAAACAGTCAAGTTCTCGAAAGATGGCTATTTTAAATATGGACAGAACTTAATACAAAGATCCCTTATGTTGCCATCCCATCAAATTGGGGACTTTTGGGACGCTAGGTGGCAGCAGACTTACCATTGTACTCGGTAATGGCGCATGCTCAGAACTACGACACAATGGAAATTGACCTGGTAAGTCTGCTGCCACCTAGCTCCCCAAAGTCTCCCATTGTATAATGTATTTAACTTCAGGTGTCCAACTGGTTTGCCAACGCCAGGCGCCGACTGAAGAACACCGTCGGGCAATCGGGTCGTACTTGGAAGAACAAAATCAAACTTTACAATAAGCAAGCCCGGGAAAATGCAGCTAAGCTCAGCGTTGCAAGCTCAGGGTCAGGGGCTACTGAAGCTGATTTCACAACTGATGGTGGTAAGTATTAAAGGGAACGTATACCTTTGGTTTTGGGAACCGTTCGAGTGTTTTAATCCTATATAAATGTAAATATATACAATAAAACCAACCTGTGAAAATTTCATTTCACAAGATGGTAGGTTTTTTTTAGATATCGCCGAAAATCCGGAGTGGTTATTTCCACGCAGGAAGAATAGTCCGTAATTGGAATACAATATCTGAGAAACTTATCTGACAGTAACGTTTCTCAGATTCAAATTTTGGGGCATAAAAACTGATAGCTTTTTCCATAACCACATTACTTCGAAATGAAATGATTCTCAAAATGCTTTATATTATCGAAAGCAGCTGTACTTCTAACCAAGTAAGTTTTTATTGCCATTAATTTTAAGAGCGATTACCAAACGTATACCTTCCCTTTAAATGTACAAGGATTTCTAATATTGAGGCGGCTTGTCAAACCTTGTACAATGCTGCTTGAAGTATTGGCCGATTTAATTGAGCCACCATTCAAGCAGCAGTGTACAAGGCTACCAAATCTCATTAAAAATTCTTAAAGAATCAGACTGATGTAATAAAAATGCGCAAGTTAGAGATGTACAATTTTGTGCACTTGTACATTTTCATAGTGATAGCAGTGGCATAAGGGGGGGGGTAGGAATATGGGGCACGTGCCCCATTGATGTCCGGGCCACAATTTGAAATATTGACTTTTGAGATTGAAACATTCCAGTGTATATGTTACATTAATTTTATGAGCTTTAATGTGATAATTTAAATGTTTTTAAAACTATAACATGCTTAAATTTACAAGCAGACAATGCATTTGCTCTTGCCTTCACGTCAGATTATCGCATAAAAAGTAAGATGGCATAACAAGAGCACTGAAAAGAGGCTTGTTAAAGAGAAATACAAGCGGCTTTAATTGGCCAGAAGTGCTCCCCCCCGAAAAAATGGTGCATCCCCCTGCACCCCCCCCCCCAAAAAAAATGTTTCCCTATAATGTCGGCGCTGAGTGATAGTTGCTTTCTTTGAGGTATAAACACATTTATCTTTCAATCTTAGGTGACCGAGTATGGTTACGTTAGTGCTGGCCATTTTGCACTTTACTATGTAGCTTTTTATTTAACCATGGGTTCAATAATACCTTTGTTGTTACAGAAATGCCTGCTGTGAGTGAGTGTCCTCTCAACACACAGCCATCGAGCTCACCTAACGACAACCAATCACAGTCGTCCGCTACGCCCTCTTCGGTGATGAGAGCAAATCCCCAGTGTTGTCTCCGATCTTCAGGATCATCCCAGATCGAGGTGTTCACGACCGAAACAGCGCATCTGCATAAATTCAAGCAAAATATTCTACACAGGTACCTTCACGACTCGGTCCAGCACCAACATTTCCAATATGGCGCTCTGCAGTCAGGATCAAGGACGCCCTCAACGGTCCGTATGTTTAACAACAGGGACTCAATGGGTTCGACAGGTGATTTAGAGGACATATCGAGTACTTCACCGAACAGTACAGGGAGTGACGGAAATCAGTCAATATTTCAAGATGGGCGTTCAAGTTATGGTACGCACTATTGCGGTGAACACATTCTATTTTCAATTGGGCAAATATAAACCAAAATTAATCATACAGCGAATGAATAATTTGCCTTTATCCATTGTCTGGAGGATCGAGATGCATTTTTTTTCGAATCTTAAATACGATAAAGATATCTTTTATAATTCATTGCGTTTTATAATTAATTGTGTTTTGTCTTTCATATTGATTTATGTTGATATTTTGCTCCAGATATGGACTTTCAGAGTACTTTCAGAGCGATGCCACAAACGTGAGTTTTACGGAGAAATCTGGTTCGTTGATTTTGTTCTCAAGAGTTGACAGTTCAAACTCGGTCGTGAGATCGACTAGAAAGAAAAACAGTCACTTCAAGCTGCTTCCTGACGAAGTATTGTGGGAAAACTGACGCAGTGTTGTGAAAACATTGCAAGGAAAATTTCCACGTCCTACACAAGTGGTTTCCGCTAATTAGACCACGCAAGTCTCGTGCGTCGGGAACCTTGTCTCCCCACATTGCTTCAACGTGTGAAGGAAACCAAATCACGCACTTTAACGTACCCCAATGTTCGAACACTTACGAGACTTGCACGGTATACAATCCCGCCGAATCAGCGACTCGTTGACTTACGGCTCTGGCCGTTGGCTGCAACGACAGCGTTGAAAAATTGGGCTTTTCGATCTGGCCATAGCCACACTGCCAACGCCGTTAATTCGGACACAGTCTGAGGCCGTATCCGAATTTGCGGCTATGGCTATGGCTACGGCTTGATTGCCACGCCATCACGCGCTGAAGTATAGGGTTCAGCCTTAGTTTACTCTAAAGATAATCTATAATTGCTTCCACCCTAGGCAGTTGAAACATTATCAGGGACATCAATATTACCACTTTCACTTAAAACTTCTTTCTTATTAATTATTTCAGAACGGAAGGCAACGATACCTACAGGAAGGAGCTAGTCGCCGCCTTGGTACTCACAAATATGGCCCGGGCAAAACGTCACTTACTACCACTAGGAATGATGACGTAGTTGGTTTGTGTGCCCGGAGACACAACGTCATCTTATTACGTTCAAACGTCATCTTCTGGTGTCTGACAGACCATTAATACTTTGTCTGAACTGTATCGTCCCACATAATATAATTTCAGACCCAAACAATGTCGTTCAAAGTGGTCCATGCTGGAAGAAAAGGTGTTTCAGGGCAGTAATTTACAGCTCTTGGTGCGCATCTGGCCGCACTTTATAACCTTAAAAAAGGAGACTTGAAATTATCAACAATCAGACACGAAATAAGTTAAGTTTACCAACTATCAACATCATTGTTTATTTGAAATGTGTATAAATAGTTTCTGAATCTTCGACTCGTCTGTTGCACATTGTATATACATACATTGTATACACTACATAGAAAAATAAACAACTTTCGAACATTGTTTGCATACATTTTACATGTCTGCGTTCCGTTTACTGACTATACGTCAAAAAATATATACAAACGCAAGGCTTCTTGTGACAATACCAACCATTCTTTAGAGTATACATCACAGGTGAACAAAGATATCCGTTAACTTCGAGGAATGGATAGGAAAATGTATTTAAATCATAATTAATATTTCTTTTATGCATTGCACCAAGACAAAGTATACACCAGGATTGGTTTAAAAAAAGGTATGATCCAATAGTCAGAAAGCTCACCAATTATAAATTTCATGTCAGTACCAATACTGCAGAGAAATAAACAATTCGTTTGAAAAGGTGTCGTCCAAGTCGAGAAAATGTCACTTGACAACTTACTAAATCCCAGCTGCTTGTTTCAATTGCTGCTATCGAAACAAGCCCGATGTAAACGTTCACAAAATTCTTTACAAGTTACCATATTTTCCTTGTTGTACACTAAAACACGACCGAATTTGATAACAAAAACAATTTAAAAAAAACATGGTTAGGTTGGTGTGTTTATTGCCTGTAAAGGATGGGAATGAATTTTAAATCTTCCAGAACGCAATGGTGTGCTTTCCATTTCACAACATTACTTGACGCATGCCCAAATGGGAGACTTTGAAACGCTAGGTGGCAGCAGACTTACCAGGTAAATTTCTATTGTTTGCATAGTTCTGAGTATGCGCACAATTCTGACAACATGAATTTACCTCATCAATCTGCCGCCATCTGGTGTCTCCAAAAGTCTCCCATTGGCACAGTTCACGAAATTTGCATTAATTGCATCTTAGGCCTACTTAATAAATTGTTGCTCTCTTTAATAATAAAATATATATATAATTACTTTACATCAAACGAATCACAAATCATTCAACGTTGTTACTGTGATTACGTAATCTTTGTTTTCATAGTGCCAAACAAAAATAAGAAATAATACATTAGAATACTGTACTGGAGGTAATGGGGTCGAGCGCCCTCCACTGTCGCTACCTGTGTGCTGAAAGCTTAGTTTTCAGTCGTTTGATTGGTAGAACACGCGTCACACTATATTTTAAATATATCTACTGCAGCAACGCATGACAATCCACAATTTAATATAGGAGTCCTATATTGATAAATATAGGAGTCCTATATTGATAAATAGGACTTCATTATGACGCTTCGCAGCGTCGTTTCCAAAATAATCGTTCCCCGCCCGTTTGTCCAAACGAGGCAAGATCGTGTCACGGTTTATTGTGAAAAATTTGTTCAAATGACAAGGATCTATGTGTGAGCTATAATTTCATAAAACAAAATATTGGATGATAGAAGTGCATTGTAACAGAATAATCACGAGGCGAAATCTGGACTGTTCTATTTCACTCATGAAATGGAACAGTCCAGATTATTCTGCGACAATGTACTCCTTTGCATCCAATTAAAAATTGTTTAATTGGGGAGAAACAAGGGGGGAATTGCCATTAGGCAAGTCAATTAGGTTCTATTCTTATTTCCCAAGTCCTGCTGCTTGCCTGGATTTGATTAGCTAATGGTAACAGTGAAAGGCGTTAGTTCTGACACATTAGTTTGAATCTCTCTAGCTGCATTCATTCTAGCGATCGTAATAAAAACCTCATCTGATGATTCCTGATTAAAGGAAGTGAAGACCAAATAGACTTGAAACAGTGACCCAGAAGAAGATTCTGCTGACATTTTAATGCATAATTAGTGTTGCAAATTAGGCCGTGCTTTTATCAAACCCCGAAACCGACACTAACGTTGCCTCTTAATTATCTCAGATTGCGGTCCACGCACAAAAAGGGTGTTAAGTACGGAGGCTCCGTGTGTGGCATCACGTGGCACGAGAGTCGACCAGTGATCCAGAAATGGTCGAAGGAGTCCGCCATCTTTCCGTGTCTGTCCTCTGAGGGCGCACTTTATTTGAAGTCTTACAACAGCAGCATCGGCGGAGCAATCTCAGCGTTTTTTCCTTGATTTTACGGCGGACGTTTCTGCGGAATATTCCGTACATGAGCGGGTTGATAACGCACGTGCTCAGATAGAGGCGGACGGCAATGTAGTCCATGGTTTCAGAGTGCCACACGTCGAGCTGATTCGAGAACCAACGGATCTGTAGTCGGAAACAAAATGGCGGGAGAAACTAAGTTTATCGAACTAATTGTTAACCAAGTCCCTTGTGATGTGGCTTATTTGCTTACACTCTGACGCAATGGTCGTTGCTCAATATTAAACAACGCTTTCCGCCTTCCGAGCTAGAGTATTTGAAGAACATATTTTGCACCATGAATACTTATTTTGTTCTTAATTGTAATTTAACTGTGATAATTTGCCATCGTACTTTTGGGTGGTGTTCTATAGAGAATAGCATTTCGTCACGGTTTTCTTTATTCCAATCGTCCATCTTTATTTTCTGCTGAGTATTCCGAGTAACGTCTTATACGACGATTCCCAGTCTGCTCTGTGAGTTCATTGCACTGCAAAGCGAATTCAGGTGTAATAAATTAAGGCACTAAACTTGGCACCAGGGCTGTCAACCGTAATAAAGGCACGCGGACTTCCTTTCCCCCGGCATCGAATCATCTATATAGGGTTGAAGCTGAACTCTGACAGTGTTCATAAATTGTAGGGGGCACTTAACTTTAATATCCATTCCAGTTTTAAATGGATTTAGCGACGTGCAACTCGTGCAGTTTGCCGCTTACTGATGGCGCAGCATTTGTCGCCTTTCCGCTCTTAAAAACAGTTGTGACAGTTGTGTATGCTGCATTCGTATTGTATACAATTTGTTGGGAACCCGGGGTAGCTTTCTAATTTAAACGGGCCGTCAATAAATCGAGATTGACCCGATAGTGGAACTAATTTCATTCGACGCACGGGGACAAGTTTGCCTGGTACTTTGCAATGTTAAAGCATTTAATGTTAAGAAGGAATGACGCCTGTTGTAGTGCACAATGATTAGTAAGTTTATTTATTTATATTTATATATTTTAAAAATTAATATTGGTTTATTCATTCAATAATTTATTTATAATAATATTATTATTATTATTATGTACATGTATTGCTTTTGTTTACATTGTCTCTGCTTCTCTGCGCCCTGAACATCTCTTTAGATTGATTTGGCGCATTGCAAATGCATATTATTACAAAAGGACGAGGCGAATTCGGCGTTTAGTAGGAAGTTTCGCGTACGAACCGTTGTATTCTCATTTTTATTTTATTTTGTGGGTACTAACAACGTTCACTTATTTTGCCAAGCAAATGAAGTGTACAAGCGATTGGATCAAACTGCACTTTCTGACAGATCGTGATCATTCATGCGGAAAATCATTTAATTTAATCTGTTAGATCCAATACGGGAATGACATTTTCAAAACTACAATTTAGTCTTTGTGATTTGAATAAAGCAATTTGTTATGATCAATTCTGACCACGTAGTGCCGGATAAAAAGTAACAGAGAGATGAAGCGAGAAAGCCTCTGTAAAGTCGGGGCGGGGGTGGTGCGTGGGGGTCTTTTGATGAAGTCTCACGTAGGCCTACTGGATTTTGTTTTTAACTACAATATAGTAGCTACAAATTTAAGTTCACATCAGTTACTTCTTCAACAAATGTGAAGTTCCATTTTGAAATTTTTGTTCTTCTCCCTATGAGGCATGATCAAAATCTGATTGGGAACTTTCAGTTGAAATATTTTCATCACTTTTTTAAAAGTGTCCCCGACGGTCCATTTAAAGGGGCTGTGTCTATGATCAAATCAGCAAGAACACGTGAACCTCTCCAAGATATAGAATATAATACCTAGATCGGCCGCGCGTGCGCGCGCTCCAATGCCTGTGTGTAAAAGATTTGGTTCGCCATGGACGCAGTAAAGTGTCACGTGCTTGAGGCGACGCGCAGATATTGACAATGCCAATTTCATGTTATAGAACTTATGCGGCCAAAGCGGCCGTTCATTGGCCAAACCTGTGCGCCGCGCGTACAAAACTGCGCGTTGCCTCAAGCACGTGACTAATGTCAGCCCCCCCCCCCAGGCTGAACCAGCGTATTGTACGCGCGGCCGATCTAGGTTTTATATTCTATATCTATGCTCCAATGCCCTCTGCACAACTCTGCCGCGTACGCCAAGCATACGCGCACGCATGTCGGACTTTTGGTTGCACAATCAGGGCTGTGATTGGTCAATACGCAATGGGGCGGAGCTTAATGGATCGGTCTATAGACCGTGCAAGTCTCGCGCGTATTCGAACATTTTTGGGACCACTGTGGTCCCACGTACATTGCTTTAACGCGTTAAAGAAACAAACTCACGCGCTTTAACGGATCCCAATGTTCGAATACGCGCGAGACTTGCACAGTCTATTATCAACATTGATCTCCATTAATATTAATGGTGATCAATGATTATCAACCTCGAGCAACTGGCCCATCCTCGTTCCCAGAGGTGATCGATCTCGCTGCGCCATTTTTTCCCAGCATGCCTTGCTCGATCATAACCCCTGGAATTGGTTCATTAAAATGTGCTAGAATCTAGCACATTTTAATCAGGCCTGGGCCGATCCGTTCTACGCGCGCTCAAGTACGGTAACCCGTAAAAGAGGCATCAAGTCAAAAAGCAACTGGTCCTCTGTCATTCTTCTTTGATTTTCGATATGGGGGTGTAACTGTATGCAGTTAAGGGTGACCGTGTAAACAAATTATTCATTTGAAATGGAATCGCGTCAAAATACTTGCATTTTCACACGCGCGTACTAAGCGTCCATACATGCGCTCGAAAGTTTTTAACAAGCGTGCACGCAAAGTAGTCGCCATTGGGAGCCAATCAGCGCTGTTTCTCACTACATCCCTACCAGGGGTTAGTGACGAGAGGTATCGATACGGCGCGCTGCCCATTGGTAGCGAGGCTGAGTTGCTCCATGACTTGATGCGTCCTTTGACAGCGCGTTCTGCAAAGTCTCTAACACAGAATGGATCAACCACAGGACTAATTAAAATATTTTGAAGTCACACTTCCAGGGGTTACAATCGAGCAAGGGATTCTGGGAAAGAAAACAAAATGGCGCGTCGAGATCGTACACCACTGGGAACGAGGTTGGGTCCATTATGAACTCTCACCCAGTTACTGCGCGGCGCGCGCGCGCTCTACGTGGATGGTGGGGGGAGGGAGGACGTGCAGTACATGGTTGAGAGTTCATAATTCAATGTACAGCCACAGGCCTGCTTTGATCATGACGAGACAGCCCCTTTAAAAATATAATGCAATTCAAGCTTATTTTGATAATTACAAATAACATTGTTAAAGGAGTAAGTTAGTATAGTGACGTGCTTACCTCGTATGGTAATATGCTTACAACAAAGACCACGGCAATTGCCACCATCAGACGTGAGAAATCAGCAGGTGCACCTCGTATCATATCCACTTGTTTCATATACTCTTCTCTGTTCCTCGGACATGCAAGTTCCAAGTGGGCTTTCAGTCTTTGCATACATCGAATGACCACCACGTTGCACGATATCAGAATGACAGTCATCACAATACCCTCCAGTAGCGTGAAATACTCGTACGCGTTTTCCACGGCCGAGTTGAGATAGAGGTACGTGGTTTGATTGAGACCGCTGAGGTTGGAGTCGGGAGAGTTTACTTTAAAGCAATCCCGGTGGTTTGACGAACTCTCCGGGCATGCTCCCCAAGTCCGCGTGGTCACACCGGCAATGAAGAATCCCGAGAGCGAGACGGAGTAGAAAATGATGCCGAGGATTACGACTCCAATACGGCGGGGCGTGACGGAGTTGTCGTAGAAGAACGGTTTCTTGATGCTCAGATAGCGTTCGATCCCCATCACGACGACGATGCATTTCGATAGCCTGCTGCAGGCAACCACTGCCGAGGCAGCAAACAGGTACACCGGGATATCCCCGGTCCACTTCCCGGCTACGAAACTCACCACCCACGCCGTCTCCCCGAAGATGAGAAACAGTAACTCTGTCGCACAAAGAGCCAAGACTAAAAATCGAGGCACGCTCTCTCCACCTTTTGGCTTCGAACGTTTTGCACCTCTTAAAATAAGGCAAATGATGATGAGGTTCAAAATGCAACCCATAAAGTATAAGATCAATTCCAACGTCTCGTCCAAGACTGGGAAACATGGTTTGGCGTCAACTGTCACCAGTGGACGGCCTGGTGGGTAAAGAGGGAGTGAAAAACACGGTGCGTCCACCCCCACAGACGAAACATTCCACCAATACATTGTTTGCGAACATCATCTGCTACATGTGTTCCCCGTCAAATCCCATCCAGAGTGGATGCAAATGTGAGAGTAAAGATCCGAGGAGATGTTGCCTGGACTATGGTCAGTACAACGAATGCACGTACGACGATGGAGTAATTCTCCTTGGAACGACAAACTCATCCCATCCTGAGACCAGTGATACACGCAATGTACTAGACTTGCGCAGTCCGTCAGCGTCTTCCAATTAGGGTTATTTTTTTTATATTACAGAGGAACGTCTGTATGAACGCACAAAACAATGTGGTGTGCATTATTATATTCTTCGCGTGGAGACCGTGTAAGGCTTTGGCTCATCCGTGTTAAAATCAGCACCAAGTTTGCAGGCTGGCAGTAGGCCTACGCCACGCCCATTGCTGTAATTATGAAGGGGAGCTTCTGCTGAATACTGAGTCACCCAAACTGCGCATTGAAACCATTATGCTGTCTTTTTACAACATTGTGAAAAAGCAGTGACTGTGGCTGTAGCTAGGGGGTGCTTTAAGCCTTTATGAGTCAACGAATGTTAGCAAGCCAAAACCGCAGCTGCAGCCACAGCTAATGCTGACACACCTCTAGCCAATAAGCCTGTTTAAAACCATGCGGATTTCAGCACTCTAACGACTTGCAAAACATCACGACACGAGTGCATGCAGTGAACAGCGCCCAGATAAGACTTTATTTATAACGAAGAGCACTTTAAAGTCAGACATTTTTATTAACCGGTTTATTTCAGTAAGACATCCGGGCAAAATTTGCACTTTAAATTGCCTACTTTTGCCACCTGCTTAACACGCCTGCTGGGAAAAAGTTAGATTTAATCATAATGGTTAAAAAAAAAAAAAATTCCACGAATTGGGAATACAAAAACAGTTAGTGGCCTGATGTTTCAACCCTAGCACTAGCACAGACTTTCTCGAATGCTATTATGTGTATATGGCAATAAAACACACGTAAAAAGGTATACTGGTGTAACAGCAGAAACACACACAGAAAAGGCTGGGTATGATCAATGGCGAGGGAGACAAAGGGGGTAGCGGGAAGGGGCTGGTTTGACCACAAGAGACTGGAAACACACAAAAGACGGTTCGAGGGAGAAAGAGTTAAGAAATTAATTAGTGAATGAGACAGCAGACGTAATAGGAGGATGTTTGTGGAAAATGGAAAACAGGGAGAGGCAAAGACAAACAAGTTGTTAGCCATTTCCTTCTTGGATGTTCAGACCATGGGATTGATTGCTCTAGAGGTGGTTTTTATCCACAGTCTCGCCCTACTAAGACGAACAGTCTCTCTGTGGTTTCGTAGTGCCTCAATGCCCTGTAAAACCAGGTCAGAACCGTGGAGTGATTAGGAAGATTGAAGTCCTACGGGTGCATGCAGCTCTTGATGTTGACTGTAGATCTGTGGCCATAGAAACGCCTCTTGGGTGTAGTTCTCGTTTCACATGTGGACATCTTTTAGTTGCTTGCATGGAGTGCATTTCTTAAAAGCGACAGCTTCATAGAAGAAGCCGGCGATAACTTAAAGGAGATATCACGTCGCTTCTCCCCCACCCTTTTCTCTCTCTCCCCCCAAATTGTGCTTCAAATTACCCTATATGCCTTAAATTACCATCCTAAAGTTACATTCATAACAGGTAATTATAGAATAACAACATACAGAATCCAGTAGCAGAGCACTTCAATTTGTCTGGCCATGCCCTTTACAACCTCAAGGTGGCCATTGTTCAGCAGAGAGCATTCAGAGACAGAGTTTGAAAGGGAAGCTGCTAAACAAAAGAACTTGAACTGTATTGCTCAAGGACTTCTTACATGAATTCCTGTCCCACCACCAGGCATAGATACTCTATATTAAGACACTGATCTCTAACTGTATAATAGAGATCAGTGAGTATAGAGCAAGTTCGGGTGGGCGACTAGAGTGACTAGACTTACCAGAAACCATAGAGCACAGGGAGGTTGACTAGATCGACCACGCACTGGAGCATGGTCGATCTAGTCCATTCGAGAGCTACGTCACACACTGTCACACTGTTTCTGGTTAGTCTAGTCACTCTAGTCACCTACATGCCATACTCCACCCTTTGTTATTTGTCCCCTTCATTGCATCTGATGAAGTAGTTGTTGCTACGAAAGCTCATGCAGGTTTTGTTTATGTACTTAGTCTTTACGAGCTACCACTATCTTCTTTGTTTAACCTAAAGATAAATGTGATGACAAATTCAATGATTGAACAAAGAAATAATTTCACTTGTTCATTTCGTGCCCGAAATCATTTCGAGCACAAGAAATTATTTCAAGTGCATGAAATATTTTGTTTTCGATGGCGCGATATAATTTCAAACTCAATAAATACATGATTTCGAGCTCTTGAAATGTTTTCGACATTATTTCTAGTGCATGAAATGATTCGAAAGCACGACCCCCCCCAAAAAAAAGCTCAAATTATTTCCGTGGTAATTTTTTTTTCACATGTCCCTTTAAGGGGGATCCATACTTAAATTAAGGTTTAAAATATTGCAGAGACTTGTAAATGCTCGCTTAATGTGTTCATTATTATACAGCAAGTCTTATTTCAAAGGTTAGAATGCGATGCATTGATTTGTTAGTGGGAAAGTGGGTCGATGTTTTTCAGACCGTGTCCGACTTGACGGCTTCGGGCATCAGGCAGTGGCTATGGCTGGATCGCTGAAAATGCCTATTCTCCAACACTGCCGCTGCAGCCACAGCCGTAGCCGAAGCCGCCGGACTCGGACGCGGCACTTGCTTCGAAAGGGCCATTTTAACATCCATAGACGGTGTCAGTATGACGTGGCAAGCCGTTTAACAAGTCCTCAGGACAACGTTAAATACGCCATCGACAAGACGAGGAAAAATGGCCAGCATAACTCATCAGACACTTGACCTTTTGGCGACAACGAAAATGTGAACCTCATTCTGCGCCGCGATACTTAATTTGCGATGAAAATCACGAATCGTGGTAATACGAAGTATTCCTGACAGAGAGAAGCTGGCGGGTAGATTCGTGGTAACCATGGAGATACATGGAGATATCTGTCAGCGGGATCGGCTATTACTGTTGATGTCCAGTCGCACTCTTCTGCCGCGAAATAATGGACACTAACCAGCCACAAGATTCCTCACAGCGGGTACTGGATCGCTATGAAAGTCACAATTTAACAACCTAAACGACTCTCTGCACTACACTCAGCTTGCAGTGGTTCAGTGAAATTTACATCTGCATTTTGAATCGCCAAATTTCAATGAGAGCTGCTTACTAAGAACAAAACTCAACGTTAAGCACAAACCTTTTTTTTTGCTGACAAGAACAGAAAAAGTAACCGGCCAATATACCGTGTCATAGATACTGTGCGTTGATGCTTCCTCGACTGTTTTTTCCCCCAATAAAGCAAAAGCAAAAGCCCGCACGTGATTGTTACGCTTTTAACGAAGATTCCTGAAAGTGAGCCAATATGTCGGATACTACCCCCTAGGGCGGGCTAGATGGGTAAATAATGTGTGAACTATTTCCCTTCACGTCGATCAGTCACATTCTTACACACCTAAAGCACTTGAACTTGTTCAACTTGTAACGCGGTGAGGAATTCTTAGCAGAATTCACGCTAACCTACGTGGACCAGTTGCGTCGTGATACTGAGCTAACATCTGCAGCTGAGATCGGGGCAGCCGAGGGGGATCGTGATGTGTGGCGTGCTTTTGTTCCAGTCCGACGATAGTCGACTTGATTGATTGATTAGCAGTATAGTCAAGTCTTTTCAGCCGGGTATCAAGTACTGCCGAGTAATAAGGGTGTCCGAGTAGTACTCGAATAGTACTCGAGTACTAAGGGTGTCCAAGTAGTACTCGAGTAGTACTCAAGTACTAAGGGTGTCCGAGTAGTACTCGAATAGTACTCAAGTACTAAGGGTGTCCGAGTAGTACTCGAATAGTACTCGAGTACTAAGGGTGTCCGAGTAGTACTCGAATAGTACTCGAGTACTAAGGGTGTCCGAGTAGTACTCGAGTAGTACTCGAGTACTAAGGATGTCTGAGTAGTACTCAAGTACTGAGGATGGCAGAGTAGTACTCGGATACTAAGTATGGCCGAGTAGTACTTGGGTACTAATAATGGCTTAGTAGTACCCGGGTACTAAGGATGTCCGAGTAGTACTCGAGTCCCAACAGACCTCAGCCAGAAGGTTGTGTGAATATTTTGAACCAGTATTCGCAAACGATGATGGTGCCCCTTTGGCTAATAATGTACATTGCTTTCATAAATGAAGCAAACAAGATATCAAAGGACCCCAAATAGAGGGAATAATCCTAGCACAAAACAGACAGTTTTTTTTATTTATCTTGGTTGATTCGACGGTGAATATAAAGTCGAAAAAACAGAAGACAAATATATGTTTACTGCAGTTAGACAAACACTAGAGTTTTTAGTTTTTACGAAGGTCAATCAGATTTGCCATGTCAATCAATCAATTTAGAGCCCGAGTCTGATGCAGAGAGACACAGGCCAAGATGACAACCACGATCAGGTTGTTGACTGCAACAAAACAACCTGAACGTCAATCCCACAAAACAGTGTATCTCTTATTTTGAAGGACAGTAATTTCAGTCAGTGCAGAACTGTCACGTAAACACGGGTCGTAGACGTGACATTGGAAATTCAACCTGACGGAACACGGCGTTTTGAGTATCAAATTAAATAGACTTAAAAATTGTATGCAGCGTATTTGAATATCAAGAAATGGCAAACTACGTTTTTAATTATTTTGTTTATACTACTGTGAATACAATGCCAGAGCGCTGTAGCGTAGCACTATCAATACGTTTTCAAACATAGGTTGCTGTTAAATAAATACAATGACAGAATACAAACTATAAAGTTTGACGGCTCCCACGTGCATTGCTTGTGAATGTATGTAGAACAATTTAGAAAATAAAGACAAAACAACAAAAAGGGTTTCCATAACGGAGAACAGTGTCTTTTACCGAGATAGAGAGAGAGAGAGGGGGGGGGGGGGGGGGAGAGAGAGAGAGAGAGACAGAGGGAGAGAGCTGTCCTACCACCACCTAACACCTCTGGGAATAAAACATGAAGCCAGTGAATATCTTTCTAAAGTAATTGTGTAGGGGGGGGGGGACTACCAGACCAAATAGAGGCCCAGTAAACAAAAGAAAATCAGCAAAAAGACAAACATTTCACTCTGAGTTTCAAATGATCATACAGTCTTCAGCTTGTTTATTTGTCATAAAACTTATCAGTTCCATATACAGTGATAGGTATTTTAGTATGAATTCAATCGTTTTTACTATTGATATAATTTTCTTTACTTGTAAATTTACTCGTACATTTACAATTTGAATTCTCAGACAGCACTCATAAAAAATGAGCCAATTATTATTAATAAATTGTTATAATTACTATTGTTATGATGACATTTTAAAGACACACTTTGTTAATTTAGTAACGAGGATATAATTATTCATAAATATCTAGTTGGGTGCCCTGACGTTACATGCAGTCGGGTAATTTGTTTTTACTAAAAGCCCGTGCCCGAATTGAGTGATTTGGCTACGGCTGTGGCTGATGAGGAATGGCAATTGAGAGTCAAAGCCGGAGCCAACGCCAACAATCCAGATATGATGACCCAATTTCATAAGCCATTTTATAAAGTTTTGCTAAGCAATTCTAAGCAGGAAACCAGTGAAAGCCGGTACCTGTGGTGTGGTATTTTGGCTGGCAACATTCTGGTCAGCAAAATTTGCTTGAATGTGCTTAGCTTCTATTTTTGCAGCTCAGTGACATTTGACCTTGCATAAAACTGTTAAACGAAAAGAAGAAAAAAATGCTAGGCGATTATTGCTTTCCAAAAATCGGCTACCCTCCAAAATATCATTTGAATCCTTACTTCTCGCGACTGGTTTCTTGCTTTTATACTGCCAAGCAAATTAACATTATCTGCTAAACAGCTTTGTGAAGTTGGGCCTTCAGCCTGTTTATCTCTGAAATAACGTTATAAATTTAATGCGCGTGTACAAATTCAGGTTAACGAATCCTAACCAAGTCATCGCACGTAACACTGTATCTTGTATTATAGCTTTGAAGAAAAAACCACGCACAGTTGCTTCTAGTTTCGGATTGTTCTTACTTCTAGGTACTTTTTCAGGATTGTTTCAGCCGAAACATCTTGGCACTTAACACTGTCAACTATAGTCCTCTATCAACCATGGAATTGGGAATCTGGAATTGTGTTTGTGCACGAGACGATAAAAAAATAGAAATAGACAAATCCATAAAATGGCCGCCGCAACTCTGCATTTGTAAAAACGCACGCACTCGACTAAATTGAGGGAATAATTTGAACCAAAAAAAACCCCCTTTTATCCACATGATAAAACAGTCAAAACAGAGTCGTTGTTTCTATAGTTTCAGGTCATGCATTATGAGCATTTAAAAAATATACTATACATATACACTACACTGCAGTAACTTGGGTGTTAAAATTGACACCGTGGGTGTTGTCACGTATAGATACCCAAGAGAGAAGTTAACATCACAGGGAGTTAACATAACACCAATCTTTGGCAGAAGTTAGTGTAATTTTATCACCCTATATAATGTAAAATTTGAATCTTTTTTGGGGTATCTATATGTGACAACACCCAGCTTTTGCAGTGTATTCTTTTTATGAAAAACCATTAGTTATTCAATTTGGCTGTTATGTGCACCCGGAACTGCTAAGTTGTTAACATCGACACTTCCTTAAAAAGCAAAAGTTAATTTTGTTAGGTATATTGTAAAAAAAGAAAAAGAAAACAAACAAAAACAACAACAAAACACACATTGTGCACCGCTTAAATTGTGTGTTGTATTTAGTTTAAAAACAAATGCCATCAGGAACCATAGAAATATTTTGTGCATTTTTTACGATCAAGTAAAACTGCGGTCTAGAACAGTTTAAACATGGAAAATGCAATATTAATAACTTTAATGATAAATAAATAAATACATAAAAATATGAAGAACAACAACATTAATAAATAAAAAGAGTAACGAGTACGGAGTTAATCAGATTTGTAAGCTTTGAAAGAAACAACTGCACTTCCGGCTGAATAAATTGTTCACAACAATCAAACGATAAAAAAAAGGCAAACAAAAAAGAACACTAAAAACAAAAGCATCACAATATATAGGAAACAAACATAATTAATAAGTACCGCAGCTTGTCAAACAAGGGGCTGAAACTGGGATCCAAATCTTAGGAGGTACATTGAAATGGTGGCATTTCTACCTTTGGATAACCCCTGCAGTTATAGATAGAAGCTTTTGGGAACAGTATCCTCAGTGCAAGAGAAGCAGAAACAAGAGCATGACTTAATTACAGGATTTTTTTTTTTTATTTACCAGGCAAACTTTAACAAGTCTGAATCCCATGGTAAACCTCAACTACATGAATTCTTGGCATTGTTAATTTCCGGTGTTGAGCATGAAAAGTATGCCTAATTAGGAAGCATCGGCGTCCCTGGGGTACGAGGTAACTCGGGGTTGTGGGAGGAAAGAATTCCCAAAGAGCGGATGCCAAGTACATTCGAGCAGAAAATGAACAATCAAGAGAAATTATGCGGGGTTTTAGGGGATTTCGGACAATCCTCCGGCTTCCTATTGTCTTTATCTGTATAGAGTACTCGATCGGTATGCAAGATAAATTGCAAGGGATCTGCGGGCAGCTCAATGAATAGTAAAATTATTCCCTAACGAAGCGACTGACATTTACGCGACATTTTAAGAGTCGGGGGACCGTCGGTAGTTCATCGTGACTGACAAGAAAGAGATTGTGTTTGGAGGAGAACCTTAGGTGACATCAGATTCGAGTATAACCTTTATCGAGAAGACGAGCAGAGTATGTTCGAAACGTCGAGATGAAAACGGCGGTTTTTTCAGAGGCAACACTCCTCACTAAGATACTTTTTTTTCAAATCGGGTTGCACCCACACATGTACTTCAGTAATAGTTGGAGGTATAATACAGGATTGGTAGAGCTGACAAAATAGTCGCAGACAGTGGTCATGTTTTGTTTGATCGACTATATAGGTCTATACATGAAATAATAAACATGTGAAATTGTTGGCTTAATCTGGTGTGTGAGTCAGGAGAAAATAGCGAAAAACTACACACAATTTCAAGCGAACACATTGTCCTTAGTTATTGTTGTAACAACCAAAATCAGCTGTTGCATTTTTAAAGAAAGAATGGTTCTAGTATGAACTTCATAATTAGTAAGCTTTCAGACAAAAATGTATTGTTTTTTCCCCTCACCAATCCTGTACAACACATTTGATTCCCGTAAGACTCGACGTTTCGAGACAGTATGCTCTGCTGTCCTGAAGACAAACAGAGCACATCATCGAAACGTCGAGGCCCATCTCAACACTGGTTCCTCTTTCAAAAAGAGATTATCGCACGGTTGTATCACACAAACTAGTTTAGTCCCCATTTTTAACACCATAGGAAAGTATCAAATCATGTGACTGTTGAACACTTGCTCAATCAAACACAGTCACAGACAAAGTGTTCACTGTGGCCAATTAGAAAAATATTGCTGAACAAATTTCTGCTAAGTAAACATAAGCAGGAAACCAGCCACAAATGGTACACGTAACATGGTATTTTGGCTGGTAACCTTATTCTGGTAAGCAAAACTGTATTGTGCTTAAGCAGCTCTACGAAAATTGTGCTCACAGGTTGTAAACGGGTTCCTGTATTTGTTTTAATACTTTTTCCCCAGCACATTGTTTGTTTGTTTACTGCCATAAAGAATAGCTTTATGCAATCAAGCCATGTCGATTATAAAACAATAAGTACAATTTCAAAACATCCCACCATCTTTCTTTGTTCGTTTTGTAAGGCACTTCACTCCCGTAAAAGTGGGAGAAGCAGAACCTATGGCGGCTCAATACACATTTACGCAAAGTCGAAATTTACGAACGCGCTGGAATGGTTGATTTTCTCAAACTTCATAAACATTTGCCGTCACTGTTGTTGCCAACCGTATGTGTTGACAATAACTCAAAAGCTCATCGTCTAACTACATGTTACAAAGAACTTCTAGGGGAAACAAATAAATTAAACACAATTTCTGTTTGGGTAATTGTGGCATGGGACTGGAGAAACTTCTTGAAACGTTACGTGTCCTGATTACGAAAACAGTTCTGGATAATCCTGCAACATCCATAATGCATAAAGAACGGCAACATCCATAATGCATAAAGAACGGCAACATGTAACAAACAAACTTACTTTAGTAAGGTACGGAAAGAGAAGCATTATGTTATAAAGACTTTCCAAGTAACCAGGGAAAACAACCGTAATCATGACCATGAAAAAATGGATAGCTTATAAGCTGTAGGAAACCTACGGAGCTCTGGAAGTGCCTTCCGACATGTTTTTTCTTATAAAATCAGATGACGACTGCCTAAAGTAAGATGTCGACTTCCCGAGATAATTCATCGTGCGAGGATAACATCCTGAAGGACAACATTCTACTTTTGCAGGATGTCTTCATTCCGAGATAAAATATATCTGGAATGCGACATTCTAGTTTCAAGATGTCGTCATCCTGAGGTTGTCATCTTACGCTCTTGAGGTCTTCATCCTGCAGTAAGTTATCTCAGAATCTCAACAAGCTCATGGCACATCCAGAGCTCCGTAGAAACCACACTTCAAGTTACAGCGAATTAACTGAAATCTGTTTGGCAGTGAAGCGAACCAAAAATCCTGTGCGTACATGGGGGGCCCCTCCCACAAAAATGGCCTAAAGAACGCAAAGCCCAGGGAAGGGATGGACTCCGAAAGATGGCTATTTGAAATCAATGTTGACAAACAGAGCCAGAATCCATTATCCATTAACAGAAGACCCAAGCAGAATTGCTGTTAAAATGGGCATTACAGAGTAGTTTCTGCTACATGACCTTTTCTCTGCGCCTAACACAAACAGCCAACTGCTGAGTGACATCAGAAAAAGACAGTTAAATTCTCACGAGCACAAACGAGAGTTGGCCCATTGAAAGTGCGTAACTTTGTTTCTCTAGATTCCAAAACTAATGTTTAAATACGCGCATACGGAGACAGAACGATGTTATTTTTTTGGTATTTATTAAGAATATGTGTTGGTAACAACAATGTTCTTGTTCCAATTCGACATTTTTAAGTTGTTGGATCTCAACTCAGGGCCCTGTCGGGGTTCTCCCTGTGGTCCGCTGGTCAATAGCAAGTTAAAACACCCAAGGACCAGTCCAAATTATATCAAAGTGGTCCGGATAACTAGATCAGAGTTAAAAAGCACCCCTACTTTAATTGAAATATGGACCGGTCAATTAACTGGCGGACAAGTGACATGACAAATTAACTGGTCCGGCTGGCCAGTCATTAACACATTTAGGGGCAACACCTGCCTATACTTCAAAGATGTTACAGATGCTACGTCCAATTTTCGGCCGATTTAAAAATCGTGTTTTTATATATTTTTAATAGACTTGAGAAAGTTATAAGCTTTTATTTAAGGAAATTGCACGAAAACTCTGCCAGTGATTAGTGGTAGTAAGTAAAAAACTAAAAATAGAGTTAGTGTAAGATTTCTGACATTATCTCACGTTTATCAGCCATGTACAAACAATTTTGCATGTTACATGTATTTTGTGCATTGTCCGTGGCACATGCGAAAGTGTGTGTATGTTTGTCAAATTCAATCAGCATCATCTGTCGAAACTCGTTCAGAGGAAAGAATATCGTTTAAAAAGTTCTTTCAGAAAACAACAGGCAATGCAACAAAGCAATTTCTTAGCACTGAAACATCTTGCTTAGCAGAAATAGTAACCAGCTAAAATACCACATAATGTAATTTGGTTGTGACTGGTTCCCTGCAAGTTTTTGCTCAGCAGAAAAAAAAATCGCTAAGCACCATCTTCTGCAAAACAGCTTACTGAAATAGGGCCCAGATCTCAATACAGACTAAGGCTGCATTAAAATCAACTGACTTCGGCTATGGCTGTAGCGACAACATTGAAGGATAGGCCTTTGCTGCAATCCGTTTGTAGCCATAGCCAATGCTGTCAATTCGGCCATAGCCTTCAAATCCAGTGTAGAGTAGTCTTTTGAATGCACACATTTCATTTATCAATTCTGGTTGAGAAGCCAAGGATTCTCAGAAAAGCAAACTGAATCACTATACTAGCCAAGAGCCCAATGGAGAGAAGACAAGGAAGTTTCAGTTTATAGTTGTGAGAGGAAAACCGCAAGAGAATTATTCCAGGGAAAACCCATGCAATCAGGTAAGGACTGAAAACCCAATCCACCTAGCGCCCCCCCCCCCCCCCGGCAGGATTCGAGCCTGTGTCCTACAGGTGAAAGGTGAGGAAAAATACTAATACGCCCACCAGATCCCATTGTCAAAATGGGGAACTAAACAAATTTCCCCACAGAATTTCCATCTTTTTGTTCCCCTCCCCCTCCTCCTGCCCAGCCAGGGAGAAAACCTTGAACCAAACATGCTGCCTGACTATTAATCACCTTTTATTACAAACAGATACGAATACAGTTTTGCATTTATTCTTCACACACAGCGTTTGCATTGGAATAAAAGTTTACAGCTTCTGGTTTATTTTGCACAACTTTATAAAGTGACGTCTTAACAAATAAATATATTGCATGCATTTCTGAGTATAACTACATAAGAAATCAGATGTACAATTCGGTCTGCACAACTAGGGTGTATTGCAGTCGCTTCCCCCCCCCCCCCACCCCGATGTAAACATTCTTGAAGACTGGTATAAGAGCCGTTACAACGGTAATGTTATTTATTACACAGTAACACTGTTGGCACCTCTGTCAGAGTACCCAGCAGTATCTGAACACACCTGTGGCAGCGTTCTCCCTTAAAACCTGGCAACGAGGCACCTGTTTGGTCCTAACATTGCTACAGTTTCCTGTCACAGATGTTTGGCCGGCGTAATTGATAGGTTAAGAGGGTTTGTTATGCCTTTTCTCAATGATTTCTTTAGCTAATTGTGTTGCTTACATGTCAAGGAATACCTTCAAGCCCATTGAACCGGTAAACCATAGAGCAAGGATCAGACACAACAACCATGCCTTGTCACCAAGCGGTGACTCACTCACACCATGCCCACACAGAGATAGGATTTTGTGCATGCAATGGGAAATATTTTTTTCCACCACCCCTCCTGACCAAATTGACGACCCCTGTTGATTGACACCCCTTCTAAAACGTGTGTAATGGTACACTGTAGGATATCATGGAGTATCACGGGGTTGGGATCTACCATTTTGTAATGGTTATGTTTTTCTTTATATGTGCCACAGCTCTGTGATAACGTGCCTCATTGCAAGGTTTTAAGCAGCGCTCGGCTGGCCAAACGCCAGAATATACAACAATATGAGAACCAGTCCAAAGCAGTCCGGCTGGCTTGTTTCAGCGTTGAAAGCATCCCTATTTAATATCAAATATGGACCGGTGAAAACGCTGAGGGACCAGTGAAAATGACAAGACAACTGGTCCCAACTGGTTATAGTCGCTAAAAACAGTTTAAGGCAAACCCTGTGTGGACCGTAGCGGAAGGACTGTTGCGGCTTGCTCAGTGTTGCATGGATTCCAATTCGCCAGATTAAAAATAAACACAAACAATCCAGGGGACCTAGAGGCCTTGGCCGTCGTTTCCCTGTTTTTTTTTGTGGTGGCCTTGATAAGATTTTCCAACGGAAATGCACTTACGGTACTATTGTATCTTTTAATTGATGTTAAATTTTCATCTGGGATAAAGAATATTATTTGGTTTTACCATAGAGCGGTTTTAAGCACTGTATACTCAGCACTTTCCACAGCAACTTTCCACAACAATTTGATTTCAGAACATATTCGTTATATTTTCATCTCCAATCGTCATTTTATGGGGTGTTAAGGAATAGATGAACTGTCAATATACTTAGTGATGTCAATTCTTTTTTTTTAAATTGAGACAAATCTTAGCCTCATTAAGTTGTATGCCATTGTTTGCATAAAAAACTATTATTAATAATAAATTGATTAATTTTATATCATTACTCATTATTTGTAATCAATAATTGGAAAAAAGAAGCAAAAAACAGTCTAATTGTAGTATTGGTTATTTTTTAAAATCACCTTCATTTGCAGTGACCAAAAAAAGGGGCTTTATTTCATTCATGAAAAAACAAGAAAACTGGATCTTCATTGTACAGTGTATCTATTGGATGCCCTTAAAGCAGAATGTAATTTACAGTTTTGTCTTCCACTGGATTCTGGATAAAATTTGAACTGCAAATAAAGTTGCTAAGCATACATACTTTTGCTTAGCATATCTGCCACTCTGCTGGGCAACTTAAAACAGTGCTCATGTTATCCAGCCAACATGGTGTGTGCTAGCTTACATTGACTGTGACTGGCTTCCTTGCTGACTATTGCGTGAAGTATAAATGTCGCAGCGATAGCTTGGAATGAGAAGCGGTCCAATTTCACGGAGCTGCTAAAAGAGTACAAACTTGCTTAGCTAGTAAAAAATTATGCTCAGCATAAACAGGTCACGAACCAAAATGCCACTGAAGTGTACTGTCAGGCGCTGGTTCTCTGCCAATATATGCTGAGCAGGCAAAACTTGTCAAGCAATATTTTATGCGGGTCTGAACAAAGATATTGAGATAGGGAGACTGCCAGCATTAAGGCTAGAGAGCTCAGTTGGTAGAGCATCGGCACGTTAATCCAGTGGTTGCGGGTTCAAATCCTGCTTCAGTCAATTTTTCTTTGTTCAACCCAAAATCAATATTTTACGGTCAGCAGCTCTATGAAAGTGGACCTAAAACAAAGGATCGGTTTTCTTCAGAAAAAAGGTCAAGCATTATAAACAGTGTTATATAAACATTTGCCACACCTTTGATTCTTTGTCTTCATCGTCACTCTCTGACTTCCTATTGTCTCCATGCGTTGAGACAGAGCCAGCTGCCTTGGTACCAGCAGATCCGGTTCTGGCCAGTTTAATCTGGCTACTTCCAGCTGACTTTTGTTTATCCCCCTGAATATCCGTGGACACCTGTCCTGCAACTTGGGATTCTGCTAATGATTTGTCATCGTTGTTTGCGCCAGCGGCTGCTGATGAAGCGTTACTGCTCCCATCGCCACTTCCACAAAAGGCTGCAGCACACTGCAGCGCCTTCCCAGAAGACGCAGGTGCGGAATGGTTTTTCATGTCCTGCCGTTCCCAAACTGGTTTGTCGACTGAGGCTACCTGGCTAGATTTATCCTCCTCACGACTCCCACAGCTTGATTTGTTTTCTGTTTCCAGTTTTGAACCTAGAAGTACCCAAGGTGACTCTCTTGCGGCTACTTTGGGAACAGCCTTCGGGTGAGCGCTCTGCCTTGTTGTCGATTCACTCTCAAGATCCTCCAGCTGGATTTTGTTTCCATCACTTTTTTCCTCGGACTTTGGGTCACATTCTAGAGATTCTAAATCCAGCCCACCGGAATCAGGGAATTCAAGCTTAACATTCTTTGAGGTTTCCTTGTTATTTCCCTCAGGGAGAAAAGTTTCCTCGTCTGACAAGAGTTCCGTCGCGGTCAGTTTGGTTTTTGTTTGTCCTGGTTCATATTTTATATGGACTGCGTTACCAGATTGCAAATTGTCAGATTTCTTGGCGAGAGAACCTTTCATACTAGAAGCACCCACTTTCCCAGTATCTGACCGTTCTTCAAAAGAGGCCCCAGCAGCGCACTCTGGGTCTGAACCATCAGCAGGGGAGACTTCAACTTTTGGAGTTCCGAAGTCGGTTTTAATGAATAGCGAGTTACTTGCGGCTCGTTCTCGCTTCAATTCTTCTTCTGGTGTAGCCTTCCTGGACATGTACAGTTCGATATTCAAACTGGACTTTCCGGTACTTGTGGTGTTGCTGGCTACTTTGGGTGACGCGCTTCTCACAGAAAGCTTGGATGTCTCATCCAAAACCTTTTTTGTTTTAGACTTAGCGAGCAGGGGGCCTTCCAGCCATACTGGTTTAGATGCGCCAGCCGCTGTCGGCTTACCGTATGACTTTTTGGCACCTAGGCCTCCCTTCACGCCGAGGGATTTATCCACAAGAGATGCGGAGCTAGATGAATTGACGGAAGTCTTGGAAGTCGAGAGCTGTGATTTCTCTTTGCTAACATGCTCCGCTGATAAAGCTCTCTGAGACTCCAGGTGAGTGAGAAGACTCTTAATAGCTGGGGCATACGGGTCGCTTGAGGCTCTGACAGCCCTAACGGCATCTCCACTATCCAAGGATATTGCACTCCCTTCCTTCCTAGAAGTACCCTGTATATCATGTGGAATCTTCCCAACGTTAGTTGAGAAAAGGGGGTTCCTGTTGGGCTGAGACCCAGAGTTCCTCTTGGCACTCGACATGGAAGTTTTGTACGGATACTGTAACAAAAGCGTCTTTGGCAGGGTTCTCTTCTTCTCGTCGATTCTCCTCTCCCATGGAGTTTTCACCGCCTCCTCTTCCCCGGCCTGGACATCCTCATCTGGAGAAAGCGTCTCCCGCTTGATACGCTCAAACTCAGACTCCAGTTCTTGCGAGAGGTCCAGCAATCCTCCCACCGGTAAGTCACCACCTGATGTGGATGGCTTGCTAGAGGAACCTGTCTTGGTGCTTCGAGAGTAACCCTTGGCGTCCCTGGCAGAGATGAGCTTCTTGCGTCGGGACTTACTGGAGGCACTCTTAGAGGGGTCAATCTTCATCCTTCTGGACTGTGTGCTACTTGGGCTAGCCTCAGTGTCTATAAAGCAAACAGAAAAACCATTCTCGAATTAGTGAATCTATGAATTGCTCGACTCAAATCTATACTTAAAATGACGGAGAACAATGCACGGAGCTTTTTTTTTCTCAAAAACATCTGTTTGATTTTTCATTCTACTAATTTTACAATAGTTTTTACAGGGAGGGTTTAATTACACGACGAATCGGTATCAAAAGATCTATTGGTCACTTTTTGGCCAGCTCATGTTTAAATTTGAATGTTGGCTGCGATAGAAAACACATCCATCAGCATTCTATTGAAAATGATAGCATAGCTTGTTTTGTTCTTCTTCATCACATAATTTCTGCCCCAAATTTAGTCAAAAATCTGACGGTTCTTCGCATTCCTAACAATTGGCATTTGAGGTACAATAGACCTTTTTCTCAAATCAGATGACATAACCTTCTGGTACGGTGCACAATAATAATTAAGATACATTTTTATCAGTCCTCTTTTAGACCACCTTTATGTAAGCATGCTAAACCGGAGGTTGTTAAACAAACCGTTTCCATTTACAGCGAAGTGGATTTCGTAATCCAAAGATAAAGTGTTTTTAAGCCCCATTTATTCTCATCAGTATAAATCATGGTCGCAGGGGAAAACAGAAGCGAACTGTCACGGTAATGTACGCCGTAACGACTCTCTGTCAACGTGATTCCATCTGCGTCGGACTCGGCGATAAGGATGTAAATCATCCTTTAAGACCAGCGTTCGCCCTAAACAGTGGTACGCTGGCCAAATGCCAGTTAAACCACCCGAGGACCAGTTAAAAATTCACTCCAAAGTGGTCCGACTGGCTAGTTTAGTTTTACAAGTTTCCCTGTTTCATTTGAAATATGGACTGGTGATGGGCAAGTGAAATGCCAAGCTAACTGGACCGGCTGGCCAGTCACTACCTAGAGACCCTTCTTCTGGATGTTACGGGGAGTCGTTTACGTTATCGTCAAAAACTCATAGATTATTGTTTAAGCATCGGCGGTGTCGGGCATTCTTTTTAATTTAGTTAGTGTTGAGATGACAATAATTTATCATTTTGTTGAAGTTTGTGATGTGGAAAGCATCAAATTTTAGCCATTAGAATGTAGCGATGCCAGTGTAATATCACTGTGGTAATCTCTGTTATTATTATGATGATATATTTCTGGTAATGAAACCAAAGATGGGTCATAAGTGAGCTTAATCACTGAAGCTCGCACGCCTGAGGAAACGCATAAACATGGGTAGTTGCTATGTGAACAGAAACACCAGGGTTAACCCCTACTATTCCATGATAAGTGTTCTTTTACGTGCACTATGGGACCTTAAACACCGGGGTTAACCCCTACTATTCCATGATAAGTGTTCTTTTACGTGCACTATGGGACCTTATGGCTTAGTGTCCCATCTGAAGGACAGAGTAATTACGGTAAAGTATCTTCCACGAGGACACAAGTACCACCACAATCAGGACTCGAACCCAAACTCTGCTGATCAGAAACACCAGAGCTTGAGTCCTCTTACTCTTACCCACTCAGACACGACACGCCACAAAACCTCTTCCTACGTCCACAAACTATTAAACGTTAGACTAGAGAAGGTTTGGTACCTGTAAAGGGGGCACTGTCATCGTGATCACAGTGAGTCTGTGGCCAGACATTAAATTCTGAACTCTCACCCAGTTACTGCAAACTCACGCGCGCTAATAATGGACAGCGCCTTTTAAAGCTTATTGTTTGTGATGTGACAGGGCAACTGTAATCATTCCTCAAAATGTCAACTAAAGGCAGATAAGATCCTGCGATCAGCACAATGTTATTTCTCTTTAATATAAACACAAATGCAGCCGAAGACGGTCTAGCGCTCCAGCGGAATAAATAAACAAGATTGCCTGCGTTTCAAAAAGAGGTATGATGATGTACGGCATTGGTTTTTTTTTTCGAGGAGACATTTATCTTTTGGGGTAGCTACACGTATGTTCATTTAGGATTGGAAATTACTTTAGTATTTCCCAATAATAAACAATGTGTTACTAATAGTAGGCATTTATTGGGTGCTTTTAAAATATTTTATCAAAGAGACTTACACTATTACTACCCTTGTTCATTTGGCCTTAAGCATTCCTGAAACCATCTGGACTCCTTTGGAGTATGCAGCACCGGCAGCTAAATGGGCGCACAGGTTTTCAATCAATCGCGACAGCAATTTCTACCCTTACAGGTACCCATTTGCTCCTGGGTATGAGAAGCAATTAGAGTGCTCAAAAACACAAGTGTCACGATGGGGATTCGAACCCGCACTCAGATGACTCAGCCATCACAACTGAGTTCGACGCTCTGTACCGCTCGGCCATGAAGCGCTATTATCTCTCTTAGGACACAAAGTGCCACGACCGAAACTCGAACCCACACTCTGCTGATCAGAAACACTAGAGCTTGAGACCAGTTCTCTTAACCACTCAGCCATGACATGTCACAAAACCTCTTCCAGCATCCACAAATAATTAAACGTTACACTAGAGAAGGTTCGTTACATATACAGGGGCACTGTCTTCATGATCACAGTGAGTCTGTGGCCAGACATTAAATTCTGAACTCTCGCCCAGTTAGGGCACACGTACAATGTACGCGCGCGATACTAATGACACGCCCTTTAAAGCTTTTGTTGGTTAACGTGCGTAGGTGTAGTAGTAACACTGTACCACTGGGCCACGACACGCTTTTATCGCTCTTTAGTAAATGAAACTACTAGGAGTTCACAATCTACGGTAAGTTTAAGGAATTGGGGCAAACAGCTGGACGCCGCAATAATAAAAAAAACCACTTTATCCTTGATTACCATCTTAGAACAAAACAAATGTTATCAAAGAAATAACAAATACTGGATGAATTCAGATGGGGATAATTCCAATTGCTAAACAATTTAAACATGAATTAAAGATGCTTCTTGCCAAGGTTTGACTGCTCTCTTAGCATTGAGGAATAATTCATTGATTTCTTTTGATCGGTGACAGAGTAAAAGAGAGCGGGGGTGTTGTTTTGTATTTCAGAAGGATACAAGACATACAATCCATGAAGAGAAGACAATAGGTGGTTAGAAATAAATTAGGATTTCATACAAGGCTTAGTGAAAAGGTCAAGAATCTTAACGAAGTATGTTTACAACTGTTTCTAACATCCGGAAAACAGAAAGGAGCAAAGGGTTTCACCTGCTACTTTCTTTAATTATTGATTGATTCTGATTAAGGTATGGATGAACATGGTAAACATTTCTTAATGATTTATACTACCTTCAAGGGAAGACTTTGGTGGTAGTTTGAAGAAAATATAAACTTAAAACAGTTTTGACTGAAATGCTGCCATCCTCCACAAACTTCTTACTGATCCAAAGAAGAAATTTGTAGTTTAGAACCTTTGAATTTCCCAAAAATTTTCACTCATGATTTTTTTGTTTATGTTCCTTTTAAAAAAAGGATGTTTTAAAGGGTGTTATATTGAGCTTACAGCGGCGTAGCCAGGACTTTTTCGAGGGGGGGGGGGCACTTCTGCTTTTAAGTGGAGGGGGCCAGGGAGAATGTGTTGGTCAGTGGTGGGGATCATGTTTTTATTTTGATAGGGGGCACTGCAGGTGCCACCATCCTCGTATGTTCTTGGCATTTTGTGGCCACGGTAACGCGATCGTTCACTACATTAGATTATACAAATTTGGCTTTGAACAAAGAAAAAATGACTGGAGCAGGACTTGAACCAACGACCTCCGGATGAACGTACGGGCGCTCTACCAACTGAGCTATCCAGCCCTATGTTGGTGGAACGGCGGTCTCCCTATTAGTCAATATCTTTGGTCGGGGATGCTGATTATACAAACACCTATTTTCCTTTCCCCCCCCCCCCCTTCTCTTTTTTTGTGAGCACAATCATAATTTTTTTGGGGGGAGGGGGCACCTGGGGGGCACCTGGGGGGCCTGGAAGTTAGTGGTGGAACATGTGCCCTATTCACTGTTTTTAAAAGACTCTGATTACTGATTGAGCATAAACTTTCACAGGCTGGTTATTTCATGTACATGTTGGGTCACATAAAGTGTGGATACTGGTCTTTGATAAAGTGTGGATACTGGTCTTTGATAAAGTGTGGATACTGGTCTTTGATAAAAACGCTGTCCAGCAGCCGATTTCACAAAACGCTAGGATTAATCCTCAAGTTAGGACGAGTAACTAGTCCTAACTTAGGATTAATCTTAAAGTTTACATGTTACAGTGCAAGGCTGGGACTCGTCTTAAGTCCTAAGATTAATCCTAAGTTAGGAAGAGTTTGGTGAAATCGAGGGCAGATACTTTAAAGGTAGGATCTGACTTGGTATTGAAAATATATTTTTTTTGAATGTGTAATTTTTATCAGAAGGTTTACTTGCTACAAAGATGGTAGTGGCAGTAAGCATCCTGCAAAAGATTTTGTCTGAAATGCCTCAATTGATTTAGAAATCAATATAAAGTATGTCAAATAATTTGAACCTCCAAAGAATCGTGATGAAACTATACTGTGAAGATTTGTTGTTGTTGCTGTTTTCTCGACAAGTAGACACTGTATTCAACTGAAACTTTCACAGGTGACTTTTATTGTATCTTTCTTGACAATTTTGCTTATAAATCAGCATAAGTTGACAAAAGCCAAACAATAATCCTACCTTTAAATGAATGTTCTCAAACAACAACTCGGGAAAAAAAACCACAAATTGGTACGATCGCTTTTCAGCCCCTTTCATTAATCATCAACAAAAGTACAGACAGAGCATCAGAAGATTGAATATTGTCGAATATTATTTTGCATTCAACCACGAACATTAACCAAGCAGAAATCGATGCCGGTCAACCTATTTGCTCTTTTAGCAAAGGTAGTACCCCCCATGGATTATCAAAACACCTGCCAGTCTGTGGATAATAATGGCATGGATACTGAACAAAAAAAACATACAGGAATCAAACAGAAACTTATCCAACTGAAAGACATTTTGGTTTCAGGCTGCTGTTTTTAAATTGTGTTTTAGTTTCATTTATTTTGACCTTTTTTTTAATAAACACATTTTTTTAATCATTCATAGAACCTTGAAACTCATCCATGTTAATACTAAATTCAAACTCAAATATGTAATTCGATGTTGATCTTAAATACATTTATATTATTAGTCTGTCGTGGCCAAGCGCAACTAACTCTAGCCTTTCCTCAAGGCCTTCAAAGCTAAAAAAACAGCTGTGAAGCCGTAAAGTGACTGGAGCCGGAGACCACATGCACTAGTGGCGAAGCCATGAGGTCCTTTTCCAACTTGTCAGGAATTATTTGATTTTCACTACCCTCCCAGGCAGATTTCATCAAAAAGAAATGTTTACAGGTAAACAAAAGAGCACATGAGCAGTGAAAAATGTCTTCACAATTTTATGTGGATGAAGCCATACTTGTAGTTTATAACTTGAAGCCATATAAGTTGATTTTTTTTAACCCACGAGTGCAACTCAGGGTTCTCCCCATTTTTTTTCTTCTCCAAAACTGTGGGGCAATCTGGACCCAAATTGTTTGATGTTTTGCCAAAGCGCGCTAAATTGAAACAACGCTTTTGGAATGTTTTCTACTTGGTGTTTATCTTGGTTTTTAAAAGCTTTTGTGCAATTTGGGGTCTTACTTGTGGTTTTTCTCTAGATTTTTTTCAACAACAAAAATAATCATCATATTTTGTTTCTTCTTGTTTGCATATCGGCTGAAATTTGCGCATATAGGCCCGATACTCTAGCTTGTGCATGGGGAGAACCATGTGATTGCAGAGCCATTGCATGAATGCTGGCAGTGCAAGGTTTCGTACTGGAAAAACCGTAGTCTTTTAAACTTTTTATTTTAATTAAGTGTCTTTTTCAACGATTTACACAATTTCCGTGACAGAACAGCTTTACAAAAAAGTCTATACTTATTGAATATCTGAAACTAAACAGAAAGTGAATACTGAAATTCTGTCAAAAAAAAAAAAAAAACCTTGCTTATGTAACACATTTTATATCAGACAGTGCATTTCTCGTGTAGTTGGTGGTAGTTGCACACTAGAACTACCGTAATGTCAGCACCATTTCTGGATTAAATGTCTTTTTAGTTGCAAATAACCATGTTCAGTGTTCTACACATCGTTATGTTATGCTGACATGTCAGGAAAATTCTGTAAATCGTTGAGGAAAGACACCTAGTTCAAATAACAAGCTAAAAAGACAGCAGTTTTCCATGTTGTTGTGCACAAAACGTTGCGCTGCTTGCGTTCCAGCACTTGCGCATTCAGGTTGCTCTACACTTGTTAAAAAAAACAAAACAACAACGACAACAAGAACAAATCTCAGCACTAATAGCTCAGTCTTGAAGTACATCTTGAATCTTGAAGAGCTGGAAGATGACTCGAGTGGCAGATTAGAAAAGGGGGACAGTTCAAATCATTAATAGTCTACGCCCTAAGCAAACGCATTCATGGCTAGCTGATTTAAAGTATTGGCTTGCCGAGTGTCGCGCTGTTCGGGAGACCGTCGAGCGGCTGTCATGCTGACGGACTTGTAAGTGTTTGTGTTCTGTGTTCTGCACATCAAGCGCTGTTCTTCTCACTGTTTGTCTCACTGTTTGCTCTCCTTTAAGTAAGAGGGACCCTCTTGAGTATTTTTCACCATCTTCACCAAATTACTCGATGGTTGTTTAATAGATCATGGACTTTGAGATGTTCAATCAAACTCCGGCTCACATTCCTCAGCAATCGGAAAGCTGTAGCTGTTCTTGATTATTATTAAACAGCTACTTTTGAGCGAAAAAACTTTTAACGGGAATGCTATTTAAACTTGTTCAGAATGTGTTTATCATTTAGTTGTAATTCCAATATCTTAACACTTCTGAATTTTCCGCAATTATCGATAAAAACGATAAGGCCCAAACATTAAGGTTTTAAAAAAATAGCTATACTTCTGCCGTTGGCATTGTGCGTCACAATGACAATTACTTTGACATCATCTGTGAGATGTTGCTTTGTTATTGCAACAAAGCGGCTATACAAAACGGAGCTCTTCGACGCTTTTCTCACACAAATATTTGTGAAATACACCGGAAAAGGGTATTTAAAATGATTGTTTTGTTACAATTAAAATCTGTTTACTCTAATGTGAACTCAATTTTCCTTATTGATTGAAAATTTTTTTTAATGAATTCCACCAAAGATCACTTGTTGCCATTTTCATTTCAGTGGGTCTTTAAAATAATATTTTCAGATTTTTATTTTATTTTTTAAGCTTTAGATTTTAGTTTATGACTCGTCTTGGAATATCTTAAGGACTTTTATTGGGGGACATCTCAAAATAGTTAATCTGATTTTGTTCTTCATTTCTTCATTTTAATCCCTAACCTTAACCCAAAAAAAAGCCTTTATCTGTCATGTTCCCTGTGTAAATAATGATAACGGCTACTTCTTGGAAAAAGGGACCCGACTATTCTGTTCAGACCTGACAAGAAATTTAGCGAGCGGTGACCAAGGGAGCAGAACTCCACAAGAAGCAGAGTCACAAAAATAGGACCCGGAGTCAAAAACATACATGTACGCAGGTAACCATTCACAATGTTAGTCGGTAAACAATCTCCAAACACTTACTTCAGAGCTGTTTGTTTTTCTAAAGCCCAACCCAGGGATGAGATTTTACGATTGTGAAAGTTCCTGGAAAAAAGTTCCGCCTTATTCTACATGCCGATCCAGACGCTACAATTCTGGAGGTTTAAAGACTCTGTGCACCCACCAGAAATACAAAACTACTGGTTTGGGACACAATATGGACTAGTTCCTTCTTCTTCCTTTGGTGACCGCTTTACTTCTTCAGGAAAAAAAGTAAAGGCTCAAGGAGACTTTGAGAAAATCCTGAAATCTGGAAAAATCCTGGAAAAAAAAAATCACATGCCTGCCAATCAGAGGCTGGTTACACAAGCAAGTATTTTGACGTTAAGTAACGTCTCTCTGTTACGCAGTCTCCAGTCAAGGTTGCCAATTAGTACCAGAATTGTTTTACCCCGGGATCATAAATCTCAAATATTTATTTGTTTACGTCATAACAACTAAAGTCTAATTAAAAAGCAGTTTTGAGACAAAGATTAAAATTATTCAAAGACGTTCTCAAAAGTATGTTTTTTAATGGTTACTCGAGTCCTTCTCAGCAAGACACGAGGCCCAAATTTCTCATTACCAGAAACATGTTTGGCTATTCCTTTTTCTTCATTTTGAAGTGCCTCAGTATTCATTGTGATGCAGGGCTGTGAGGAAAACCCAACAAGACCGCAGGGCTTTGTAGCTCAAAATATTTACTGGACCAGAATTTTGTGTACAAGTCCAGAATTGAAATGAAAAGAAAATGCCTACACAGTTTAACAATTGAACTGTTTGAATTTGAAAAAAAAGCACTAAGAGAAGATTTATCTCATTTGTATATTATGGGCCGAGTGTTCTTCAATAATCAACAGAATTAGATTTACCAGACTGAACACAGACACAAGATTTTTTGGACTTATCCAGTCATGAGTTTACTGGCCCGATGCTAAAATCACTGGCCTCTCGCCTGGGGTTTAGTGTAACAAAAATTCGAGCTCTGTGATGTCGTTAGAAAAAAATCCGCAAAACAACAAAATCTATTCGCCTCAACGAGAAGGGTTGTATAAGTTGCGTCTGGTTATGAAAACCAAATTTGAAAAAAAAATTTAAGGCTAATTACGATATGAACTCGAAGGTGGCATTTCTTAGAGGTTACCTCACAGAGAGAAACAAAACAATTATGACCAAACCAGCATATTTTCACCGTCTTATGAAAGGCTGTACCCCCACACCACCCCACTGATCTTGCACCCCCAACTGTGGTTAATTATTTTATTGTGCCTCCTGCTGATCTGACACTCAACGTGAATTCAAGGTTATGCCATTCACAAAAAAGTGTTAATAATATCATTCCTAATTTTTCTGGCGGGGACGATTTGCCTCTTCTGAATTCATGCCAATTAAATATTCACCACATATAAAGTCAGTTTCATACTTCCGCGCGAACTTCAAAAGCAAAGTCGATTTCCCACTACTACAACGAGAAAGCAGCATGTATATTCATTTGTTTGTGCAACATAAGTTGGCTTGCAGGCATGAAGTCTGACCTAGGGTTTGGTCTGCAATCTTTGAGGGTATTTTCCAAAAGCAAAGTAACTTTGTCATGGTAGTTGAGGGTGGTGGGGGAGGGGGGAGGGGGGATGGGAGTAGGGGGTGGGATGAGGGTTACTCACTGAAGGACTACCAGCATCACTTAATGTCTTCATTTCAGTGATTGAACCAATAATGAGCACAAATGACAACCTGAGGAAGGATAATATCACCATTACAACGACTTTGCCTCACATTAGCTCCTGGCTCCAACTGTGCAGCTGTTGGGCCACACCGACCATTTCCCGTTTTTTTTTTTTTTGCTCCTTGTGTAAGTTTACCAACTCTGCGTTGCTACTGGCAACCTTGTTGAACAAATGGAACAACGGCTGTGCAATTCTATCATTATATTTTGTTGGAGTTTAGGGTGGTTTTTTTTTTCATTATGTAAGTTGTAACCTCCCTGATGAACAATTCTTAAGAAGGTAGATGAGGCCGTCTGAGGCAAGACTTTACTCCAAATTTGGTAAATTTGTTTTATCTATACACTAACTTGAGAAAAATGTCTGTTTGTCACAGAAAACTCCGAATGTGCCTGCACAGATATGGCTGAAAATTTATGTACAGCATTTAAAAACGTGTTTTTGACCGGTGACTATTCTAAAGGGATACAGTTTTTTTCCTTTTAATTCTTCTTCAAAATACTGACTTTTGTGTGTGCACAAATTCATTGAAAGAAGATGTGTTGCAACCAAAACATTGACGTGCGGCATGAAAACCTGGTTACCAACCTGGCTGCCCGTGAACCTTGACCAACTGAGGCCGCTTTTCATCCTGGCAGCCACATGCGTACACGTCATTTTCATACAATAGCTTGCCTAAGAAGAGACTCAAGGCCCAACATACATGTAGACTGATCACTCAAAGATTAGTGCATTAATTTTCCAATAACATCATACACAAGTTTATGGTTTTTGAAGCATCAATGGAGCACCAATGGTGAGGTACCAGTGTATACTCAGCTTGTGGTAACACCATGTGTACATATATATACTTCGCTGTGCAGATTTGTTCTTTAGAACTTGTCTTAATATTGATTCTACTGCCGCGGAGTAGATTTCGGAATTCAGGAGACTACGTAGTTCCTGAAAAGAACTGTCCTGCTTATTAACTTCTCCCTGGGGGAGGTAGGAAATCGGCTGAGTAGAATGAGGGGGGACTTCTCGTTATAAACTTCACTGCCGCGGAGTGAGCTCTTAATTGGTCTCATCGTTTCGCCTAGCCTGCTCTAGTCATCGCCAGGAGAAGTAGTTAGGTTTTGTTGCCATTAGAGAGGTTTCGCAAGCGTACGGATACAGATACGGATACAGATACGATAACGGTATCCGTTCACGTTGGATGCGCGTCAGATTTTGTTTCGCAATCATAGGGTTATGTCTAGGTCAAAGTATACACACACACGTTGGCATAGGTTTTGCAAGCAAAACAAATCCTAAAACATTTTTGCTGTTGATGTTCTTGTTGCATTGGAGAATTTGATTGAATAGTATTTTTGTTGAACTGTCCGTTTTCGAACCACCACGTTAAACGCGTGTAAAGAAAGTTTCCAGCAAGCACGGCAAAATAGAGACGACTGTTTATACTGCTGAACACATTTCTATCTATGTCATGAATGACACCTTTAAAAGCAATACAGGGGTAAATGTTTTTAGTCTAGGTCAAAAATACAACTAATGCAAAGGGAGTAGGTCTCATACTTCAAACGTACAGCCCAAAAATACCTTGCAGGAATATACTTAATATTGAAGCGCTTTTTTGCGTCACTGAGTGACAGATATGAGCGTTATATAAGTTGCATTATTATTATTATCATAATAACAATTTGAAGAGCTCTGTTCTCGCCAGCCTGTAGTGTGACCAAACTTAAGTCCTTTCATGTTTCTGCAACGCATCATAGGCCAAATGATTGCCGAATGCATTCAGTGATTATGGACTGCATCAACCGAGTTAATAACACTTTGTTTGGTAATCACATAATGACTGTTTGATAACAATTTGATCCTAATTTGCTGGGCTGACTGCCATGTACTTTTGTAACCGGCACTAAATTAAGTATCTTAACTCACTTAGGATTTCTCAATATAGCCTGATCAATTTTCATTTCAACAATCAAACCCATTGTATACTATTACAGGTATATTCTTTTATATATAAACAAACCTGAAACAAGTAATTTCCTAGTCTTCATCATGCACGATTTACCCATTTCATGCATCAGTGATTTTAATCACTACTTTGATGCACTTCTTGATGATTGTTTCAAGCCTCTAGCATACACTGCTAAAGACTCTGTCATCCACGATTTAAAATTTACAACTATTAAATGAATGAAAACATATATATTACATATTAAATTCTTTCTTGCGTTAGTTTCAAACACTGGCGTTTCGAAAATCTTAATGCAACCCCACTTTACAATAACATGGAACACATTTGTTAAAGTCAACAATGCTTATCTCCAAAATCAAATCAACATAAATTTCCTCTGTCCATAATTGTTAGTTGAGCTGATGTGCCCTCCATACCCCCCCTCCCGTTTTACCCAGATACTTATAAAAACTGGAAAATCTCATCTCTGCGAGATTTGTGTTTCCCATCCCTCTAAAGAATCAGTGACGCACGCACTTCATATTATTCATACTCTAAACGTTACATTCAATCAATACACAATTTTCCAGAGAACACCAAAAATTGTGTTGAATCGAAAAAATTGCACTCAGATCGTAACATCAGTTATATACTCCTATGACTCAAATTAATTCTTTCCGCCATCTGCGCGTTTCTAAATGTTATTGGTAAAGCAGTATTTCACTTATTGTCTGGGGGCAATCATTCCTGTTGCTCAATCGCCACCAGATACTAATAGCCATGTCACGAGTACCGGTACATGAAGATGTACATCTAGGAACCAGATGTCCAAAGTTTATATATACACTTGACCGATAACACAGATTTTATGACAACTTTAAATTCGAAACGGGCTCAACCAAACCTGGAGACTCCAGGTTCGTCTTGAACCTTTTTTTTAGTGACTGGCCAGCAGGACCAGTTAGCTTGTCATTTCACTAGTCTGTCAGCTTTTTCACTGGTCCCTATTTCAAATGAAATAGGGCTGCTTTTCAACACTTTTTTTTAGTGACTGGCCAGCAGGACCAGTTAGCTTGTCATTTCACTGGTCTGTCAGCTTTTTCCCTGGTCCCTATTTCAAATGAAATCGGGTTGCTTTTCAACACTGAAGTAGCCAGCCGCACCACTTGGAGTGAATTGTGACTGGTCCTCAGGTGTATTTAACTGGCATTTGGCCAGCGGACCACTGTTATGGAGAGAATGCTGGGTTTTGTAACTTACATTTAAAAAAAAGGCATGTGGAAATGATATCTGCTCTTGAAATTTCAAGACAAGATAAATTGGTGGAAACCTACCTCCACTGGATTCCAATTCTTGAAGTGACAAATGGATGGCCTTGCGAAAGTCGTCATCGTACGTATTCAAAGCGTCACCCTCACCTACGTATTGATAACAAAAAAGAATTAATAAAATATTGATCTGAAGTGGGAATACAATAGAAATCCACTGTCATTGCTACTTATTTCATTCATTATTAATCAGTCATGATAAATGGGCCTTGGTAGAAAAAAAAGAAGAATTTTATTGAGCACAAGGGCTGACATGAGCACATGGTATGAGGTTTAAAGGCTGGGGCATATATTGGTAAATACGACAACAAATAATGGCCATAAAAACTTACTTGGTATGGGGCCGTTCAGAAAAGTCAATGTTAAAAAATTTCGACCCACCCACCCACCCCAAATTTTGATTTTTAAATATTGAATGGCTTCATAATATAATCTATACACTGAAGAACAAAGTAATGCCTCAAATGAACCAGATATTTCAGACCAAAGGTCTCCAACATCAGTAGTTTTCAATGGGTGTTTTTTTGTTCAGGCATAAACACACAACTTTGTAGTTTAATCAGGAATTGAATTGACAATCTTGGTCAGCTGGGTACTTTTTTTTCTTCTTTTTCGTTTTTTTATTTTATTTTTTATAAATACTGAATTTTGATTTTCATTTATTTCTTGTGACCCACCCACCCACAATTTCGAGAAAAAACAAATCTAAATTGTTTAACACTGACTATTCTGAAAGACCCCTAAGAAGCACTGCAGCTGTTGATAGTAAAACATTATTTTGAGAAAGGATTCCTTTTGAAATAACTATGGTTTGGATAATTCCCCCCCCCAAAAAAAAAAACAAACACCAACCCATTTGATTCTGAGAAGCGATTCATCCATGAATTGTTTCTCAGATTTCTGAACAAAAAACAACAACATTCGAATACTCTTTTACATTTGAATTGTAAACAGAGTGCAACACCAATCAAAGCATTTAGCAAGTCTTCCTTCATGCTTCCTCAGGGTGTTTGACTGATTTGCATTTCTAACACAAAAGCAAAGGAATACGATGAACCATGCGCCAAATCTGGTTTAATTTCCCAGCATTTCAGATGGAATTTCTCAGGGGGACTGCCTTCATAAAATGCAAGCCTCGCAAAAAGTCATGAATTCATTATTTGTCATTTTCTGGGGGAGGTACATATACCCTGAACCCTGTTTTCGAAAACCTGGAAACCCCCAAGGGGGGGGGGGGGTGGGTTATGGCATCGAACAATTTAGCCAGTAACACATATTACACACTATGCAATTAGAGATGGCTGTTGATTGGAGTGTTCATCTCAATCTCTCCCCCTACCCCCACATCGATAATTGTCAGGAGGCGTGTTGGATTCAGAGATTTAGTGTCTCAACCTGGGTTAATTACCTCAGAATTCACATCGGACCATGTCTAGCATCAATCAATTCTTCTCATTGATATATTCCAGCTCTGTTAAAAGTGTGGCAACAAAATGAGTCTTTCCTGTTTGTACAAACGTCGTACCTGATTGGGGGGGGGTGGTTACCTAAAGACACGAAGTGTAAACTCCAGGCAAATCTACGCAAACAGACTCTATGGTTTGTTCTGACGTTATTAAAACATGCAGTTCGCATAAAAAGATATGGCCAGGTTGTAGAAGGCGAAGCCCGGAATTTAATTCAATCAGACTTAGAGGCAAAGTATACCTTTGTTTTTTTGCAATCGTTCGATTTGTATTAAACCTATATAAATGCCTTCTACAATAAAAACTAACCTGTGACAAATCTTATTCCATGAAAGTGGTGGGGTTTTTGAGATATGGCCGAAAATCTGGAGCAGTTATGTCAAAGCAGGAAGAATAATCCGCAGTCCGAGAAATGTTTCATGCATGAAATGTTTCTCAGATCAAAATTTTCTTTCTCAAAAACCACATTTCTCAGAAGGGAATAATTTTCTCCAAAACTTAAATACGTTAACATCAACAGCTGCAAGCGCTTCTCACCAAGTAAGTTTTGACGGTCATTAATGTTTGCAGTAATTACTAAACGTATACCCTGCCCTCAACAACAAAAACTGTCCGAAACAAAAACATGCAGTTCCCACAAAGGCAAGCATATACAGCATAAACAGAACAGGGTTTAGACAAAAATAGAAACACCCACAATTGTAAATTGCACACATGGGACTGAGTTAAGTCTATCAGACACTAGAGGGAGGAGTATTTTACGCAAGTTGAAAAACGGTGGACTTTTATTAGTCAATGTCCCCTTGTTCACAGAGTAGTGACCTTGTGCACTCCATGGCACCTCCTGGCAGGCAAGATACCACACTGATCACAAAGAGAAGTTTCACATTTTTCTATCATCACCACATAAAATCAAAGTTAACAGTTTTGGTATGCTCCCCTTTTATTTCCTTGCATCAAAAGTTGATCGAACAGGTTTGCTGTAGTCTCCGTAAAATATCCAGTAAATAACCACAAGGGAAACTGACTGGGTCATTTTTTCATAATTGTGTGCTGAAGAAAGACAAATTGACAAGAGCAGGACTTGAACCTGTGACCTCCGGATTAATGTGGTGGAGGTTGCAGGTTCAAATCCCGCTCTAGTCAAATTTTCTTTGATTAAGCTACAATTAATTTTACATTGTGGTTAATAACTTGATGTTTGAAATAAAAAGTAACACCCCCTTAAGGTGATCCCTCTGCTGCTGCTTCCCAGGTTGCATCCTAAACTTGGGTGTGATCCCTGGCTATACGGCAGTTACAGGTAGTGCATTGCTCCTGACTGGCACCCCCAAAACAAAGATATTGTCAAAATAGGGACACCATCAACACTAGAGTTAGATAGCTCAATCCGGATGTCACAATTCAAGTCAATTTTTCGTTCAACCCACACTTGCCTCCAAACAATGCACGACTTTATGTTTCCACGCCATCGAGCTATGTACAATTTGTGCCCGCAGGAAGACCAGGCCCTATGGCCCTTTTCCTAACATGTGATGTCACAGGTCACATGGTCTGTTTTACAAGATTAGACTCACCAGATTGATTCGGATGACCCCGTTTGCTTTGCTCTCCTACATGCAGCTTCAAAGCCTTACTGCTAGTCACCTGAGTAGAAGATCCACTACTTGGCCTGTAGCAAAAAATAAAAGCACAATTATTTTCATTATAATAGTATAATTAAAACTAAGGATGAGGAGGCTTATTTTCTAGAAACCCCATTTGCCAATCACGCCCTAATTTGTGTGACCATCACATAGGTTTAATGATAACATGAACGTCGGTTGGGCAAAATTCTTAATTGTAAACAAGTAACTCTCGGGTCTTCTATGTTTTTTGAAAACCTAGTAGGAGCACTTTTGCCGATAAACTAAAAAAATGCTCCCTTTATTTAGTACCCTTTACCACATGACATGTATATCTGCCAAATTTTTCTAACTGGCTCATGGTGGATGTTTTTTTTTTCTCACCCAGAACATTTTTGGAGCGCCCTATACTTGTTGCAGTCAGTCGGACGGCTGACGTGAATATCCACCCAGAAGTTACACTGTACATTGTAAAGCGTGCACAAGCATAAACCTACCATACTACACTTCATTTTACCCGTACAAAGAGGGACAGAAGATACTGGCAAACATGCTCATAATCTCCCTTTCTCCGGGGGTTATTGTACAATCCCTTATTCCAGATCTTTGTCCTTTTATTATACAAATGTGGCATACAAGAATAGACAGTCTGCCGTCATATTTGACCACTGTATTCGGCTCAATTAAAGTCTGAGTGTTCAAAGATTCCAGCATACCATGGCAGATTTTTGGTCATGGCTTACAGCTGAGGTTTGCAATTCCTGGTGAAGGCATACTCATATTTTCTCACCAGAGAACAACAAATCCTGGTGCTTATTATGAGAAGCTTTGTTGTTTTTCCTTTGTCAAACCAGGGTTTCATTGTGATAACAATACTTTCAAAAGAATTATTACTCCGAAAACTTCAAAATGTTTTTTTTTTTATTTAAATGGCAGAGGCACGGAAAATGTTCGGGAATACCGACCGAAAGTGGTTAACAATGCTCTATGCCATAAGATCGCTAGATAAACTAGCTGCTTAGCAGCTAGCTGCCAATAATTGCTAGAAGCTGGCTGCCAAAAGCTGATTAGCAGCTAGCTGCCAATAGCTGCTTAGCAGCTAGCTGCCAATAGCTGCTTAGAAGCAAGCTGACGATACTTGCTTAGAAGCTATCTGTCAATAGTTGCTGAGAAGCTAGCTGCCATTAGCAGCTTAGCAGCAAGCTGCAAATAGTTGCTTAGCAGCTAGCTGCCAATAGCTGCTTAGAAGCTAGCTGCCAATAGTTGCTTAGCAGCTAGCTGCAAATAGCTGCTTAGAAGCAAGCTGACGATACTTGCTTAGAAGCTATCTGCCAATAGTTGCTGAGAAGCTAGCTGCCATTAGCAGCTTAGCAGCAAGCTGCAAATAGTTGCTTAGCAGCTAGCTGCCAATAGCTGCTTAGAAGCTAGCTGCCAATAGTTGCTGAGAAGCTAGCAGCCAATAGTAGCAAGCTGCAAAATAGGTGCTTAGAAGCTTGCTGTCAAAACCAGCTTTTGGCAGCTAGCTGCGCAGTTAGCTGCCAAGAGCTGCTTAGCAGCTAGCTGCCAAAAGCTGCTTAGCAGCTAGCTGCCAATAGCAGCTAGCTGCCAATAACTGGTCAGAAGCAAGCTCGAACGCGGCCATAGATCACCTTCAACCAGGCGGTTTCCAGTCAGACTGAGACATTTCTCATTCAAAGCATGATGAAAGGCTCCAGTATACACAAATTGAACCGACTACTCACATAATCAATAACACTGAATAAAACACAAAGCATTCTGCCCAAAGGCCAGATGGTCCTATCTCGTAATTAACAGTGATTCCTTTTTATTTCTTTGTCAGTAAGTCGTCAGCTTCCAGGCAAAGCAGGACTGAAATAATGAGTCTAGAGTCAACTCAAGACAATATAAACAATCTGTGTGTTTCGTTCGTACCGGTAATTATGTTTGACGTTAAAAGAATAACAGTATCTGCAAATTGCAATAAACACAGACCATAAGAAGCTTGGAAGTTTGCGCAGTTCAAAACACAAGGAGCCGTATTTCACTGAAGCTTATCAGTTTATCAGGGTAGTGAGGGTACCAGCCAAAAAATACAATGAATGAGATACACAGGTTGTGACTGGTCTCCTGCAAATTCGTCGCAAAGGTAAGTAAATGTCAAGTAATAAATCCGTGGGAAACTGACAGGGTAAATTTTCAAACTAATTTGGGGTTGAACGAAGAAAAGTTGAGAGCGCTGTTTATGCAGACCTCATTAGGTGAGTCTAGAGGGAAGTTTTGTACAAAGCCAGTGTTGGAGAAAGTTTAATATGATCCGGTAAGTTGTTCCACAATGAAGGGACAGCAGAAAGAAACGATCTTTCACCCCATGATGTTTTGGTCAGGAGTTTCCTTAAAAGATGTTTGTTATTCGATCTCATAGACTCGCGGTAGGAAAGATAGGGTTGGAGTCCGTCTGAGAGATATGGTGGTAAAGTGCCTTTTGATGAGCGATAGACGTACACGAGGATCTTGAAGACGATCCGGTCCTTAATGGGCAGCCAACGTAGATCTTTCAGGATGGGTGTGATCAACTCTAATGATGGACGCTAATTCTAGCCTCAATATTATTACAGGTTTCCTCAGGCTTCTAAGAAACTGTAAAGTGACTAAGTTAGCCAATGAGGCTTCTTGATTTCACAACAACAGATCTTATAATACTAATAATAAATCTAGCCTCAGAAAAAGACACTGCAGGTGTCCAACCGTGTGAGGCCACTAACCATTTTTGCAGTAAATAATTTGAATACAACAAATAACAATATGACGGTTAATCGCTGACTTTGTTGATGACCAATTACAGATATTTAGCTAAAACAGGTAACAATCTGATGTTCAGCTGAACACCACCCAAAGCCTTCAAATCTAAATATAACCACAAACCCTCAGGTTCAAAACAAGTCCACCTGCATAAAAAAAACACATTTCTTTGGGACCTTCATTACAGAAAAGAATTGGCAGTTTCAATTTTTTGTACAGTTCAGCGAATGCTACCATGCACAGCTGGCCGATAGATTTTCATGGCTTCTTCTTTTTTTTTCCGGAGAACAGAGCGGAAATGAAATCCTGATTAGTGGCAGGGATCCGACTCCGCATGATGGCATTTTCAACTCAAAACAACCAATTATCTTTGGGCGACACTGAATGCAAAAAATAAGACTCATGCTTGCCTTCATTGCTGGGTACTGAATTCTTGTCGATTAAGCCAACAAACAATCAATCATGTTGTCAGGAACAACAAACAGATTTCAGTGAAGGTAATGATCCTTGAAAAATAGACGAGAATCTGTTAAAAAAAACCTAGACTTGTATGAAAATATACTACGGCAAACTATCCCCAGAAGTTGACCGAACCTGACGTTTTGGAAACCCGGTCGAGATCAAGAACTGATGGCAGCTGCTACTGTTATGGCTGTTGCTAAGGATGTTGCCATGGGCCTCCTATGCTACAACACATGTTCCCATGACGATCAAGCCCTAGCCACATTTGAAGCTGCAGCTGCTTCTTCAGACATGTCCTTTAGTTTCCGAGAGATAATAATTGCATCAGGGATAAAGAATCTTATTCTGGTTTTTACCTACACCCAAGTTAGATTCTGTGTTTTCTTCATGTCGGATGCCAAGAATACACGCAAAATTTTTCTGGGTTAGAAATTATGGTTGCATTTATAAACACCCGGAACCAATTTCGCCCTCTTTTGTCAGTTGACTGGATGACCTATGTACATACCTGCGGATAATTCATTGTGTAGAGCATAGTACACAGGCATGCACCTACAGTGCTATGCTTAGTTTCCCCCCGTACAAAGAGAGACAATGCTACTGGAATTCATGCACAAATTCACCCTTTTTCCGGGGGTTATTGTATAAATCCACGATTCTTGACCTTAGTCCTTTTGTTATACAAATAAGGAATGCAAGAATGAACAGGGTGGCACTACTGTTTATCATTGTATTCGGCTCAATGGGAGGTAAGTCCGCATGGTCCAAGATTCCAGCATACCATGGCCGATTATCAGTTATATGCGATTCCCGGTGAACGCATACTTTTATATTCCTAAAGACAACCAACAAATCCTGGTGCTTTTTATGAGTGACTTTCTTGTCTTTCCATTATCAAGTCAGGGTTCTATTGTCACAACGACATTCCAAAGAAAAATTCATTACTCCAAAAAGCGCCGCAAATTGTGAAGTAGTTAAAAGAACCACAGGGTGAAACTCTCAAAGGGTTTTGCATTGGTTTGTAGAGTTAGGCAACGACAGTCACCTGCGAAAGTTGCCTGTGGAAGTGTCTACTTGAAGAAGAAGAAAAAACAGAAAAAAACTGTCACGATATCGTCATCAAGAAAATCTAACCCATCTACGTTAAATGAGGTGACTGTCACAGCAAGTACCACTCACAAATCCATCATTACAAATGGAAATTTTCCCACATATATGGATTTCTAATAAAAGGGGGCACTTCAGACGAAATGATTTGGCAGGATGTTTACAACCATTACTGTCTTTACAAAAAGTAGGCTTTTCGGATAAAAAATTGACACAATTTCTTTTCGGGTCATTACCAAATTATAACCCGACCTTCAACACACCTTATACAAAAAACAGACTCTTTTACCGAAAAAGACAAGACCTTCTTTACAAACCAAATGTGACTTTTGTCCCCACTTTTGTTTTGAATTCATCTTGTGCTTATTTATTTATGCTGTGAAGAATGTAAGGTGCCAGCATCTTCAGCCCTTCCTTTCTAATACAATCAATTCTCAATCACATTACCCTCGGCAACAAGATGTCCGAAAAGAGTGTGCCCCGGGGGCAGTACAACAAAAACACAAGGTCAGGTTTCTCGTCAGAAAGCGGAATGAAAAGGCACTTTACAAAATTAAATTTTTTCATTGATCAAAGCGATTGGGACAAATCCATTCGGATGCAGCCTTCCGACAGTGCCTACAGCAATAGAATTGACCTCAATAGATGAAGTAGACTTGCCACAACAGACAACTGGAACAAAAAACACCGTGTTCAATCTCAAGCGAATTTTCCTGTGAACACAACAACTGGCTGATCTTCGCTGGGTGCTCGTTTCCTTAATAAAGATCATTTGTTTAAAGCAAAATACGCTGTTGTCGTGAACTCTACTACGACGCCTGGGAATTCTATTAAAGATTTATTCTTCCCAATTTAGTGAATTGGAAGTACAAGCAGAGTTGACAAATTACATTGAGCTACAGAAATCCCTGATTGGAGTCAACAATGTCGATGTGAAATGGTTCGCAAGGCACACTAGGAATGACTATTGCTTGTAGTTTCAGAATTCCTCTTCTGTTAAACATTCACAAAAGTTCATTGTGTTTTATATTGAACTTCTCCAAGTCCCTGTGGATCTGCAACTAATTTACAGGTTTCAAAATTGGTGGCAACTTTCAACAGAGCTGACCAACTATGTGGAACCACCCACTCAACTACATGGATTGTGTATGGTGGCACAACTGTGTATATATGGGGGTTTTTTTAAACAGTGTACATATGCATGGTGATGAGATTGATTGGTCTGATAGTAGAAGGGTTGACTGTGTAGAGTATCATTTCAATCACACCATGATACCAAAATACAGGCTGGTACAGTTTACCTATCAACCAAAACCCCAGTGGATGATATTAAATGGTCGTACATTAGGAGGGTTGACTATGGTGCTGTGAAGATTCACCACATTATGTTGCAGGCTGGCATGTAATTCAAAAATACAGTCTATCCACTCTTTTCAAAAGAGAGAGGGAATCACATGGCCGTGTTTTAGCATGCGATACAAACACAGTGAGGAGTGATTAAATATGGCCCTGAGGAAATCGAGTCAAAAGAGGGCGCTATCACACAAATTGCTCAGAGCGTGCAAAATTTCATGGCCCAATTTAAGTTGACAGTAAGCAAATTTGGCTCGCGTACATGTAAGTTCGAAAGCTTGCGCGCGATAGTTTGAAACTTTCACAAGGCGCTATTTAGCACTCAACATGGATGGATGAGCTTAGGCTAAACTGTCAGATTTGATCTCAACTTTTTAAAAGGTTCTTGGATGTTTCTGACGGAAAGGTATTTATGAATGGAAATAAAGATGTGTTTAGGTGTGAGGCCTGGTTCTTGAAAATTTTACAGAGACAAAAGTTGAGGTAAAAATTGACCAGACCAGGATCATTTTCACCGTGCTAAATAAAGCTTGACCATGGTGTGGCCATCTTTGTGAGGTCCCCTGTGTGAGACAATGACATGAAAGCTCTTATTCTTGTTTCAAACCAAGGAACCGGACTAATTGGTCTACGTGATTCTCTTTGGTTATGTTGGTCGGAACGGAAGAATGGCAGGAAGGTTGTATCAAGGATCATATGCATTTGTTTTCTTTATGTGTCCAAGATGAATTTCAAGCAGCAAGGATGCTCCAATTCCACTTCTTTTGTGACATCTTCTCTGCTTGACATTTCGCGTAGTGAAACATTTCTCCCTGAGAAATTCATGAAGATCCATTCAGACAATTTCAGTATCTAATCCTTAGCTTTTTAAAAGATGCATTGTTATAATTATTGTAAAAAATTGGTTGGCTGATTTTTTTTAGAAAAAAAACCTCCAACTTAAAATAGTGTGAAGTTGGTGCTACAAATAACAACTGTCAATGAATATCATTGTTGCATACATAATATTTCAAACTGTTTTTCAACAAACCAACGATATGTTGTCATTTTCTAACCTTGCCAAACAAGAGAAACGAGCATAAAATGCATTCAGAGACTTGATGTACATGTATTTATTTATTGGTAATTTAAGTATGTATGTATGTATGTACATGTATGTATGTGTGTAATGTATGTATGTATGTCAGGGCTTGAATTTGGGGAAAAAATCCGCAAGACTGCAGGGCTTGTAGCTCAAAACTTTTACTGGACCAGAAAATTTGTTACAAGACAGGAATCAAAATGAGAAGAACACTATCTACACAGTTTCACATTTGAGCTGTTTTTGGAAACTTAAGAAAATATTTATATCTTTTTTCTTAAAGGTAATACTCAATAGAATTGAAAGATATTTGTATTTATCAGTTTAAATTAAAAATGCAGCGAGGTGTTCAAAAACACAAGACCAGCGGACTTGTACGGTTGTAAGTTTACTGGCTCGATGCTAAAATCACCGGCCTCTGGCCTGTGGTCCAGTGTTAAATTCGAGCCCTGTATGTATGTATGCATTTGTTTATTTATTTATCAATTTACTTTTTCTCATTTTAATTCTTAACATTTATGTGTCATTAATATTCAATTTTAAAGACTCTGTTATTGTTGTTTTCCCTTTTCCTGTAATTGGCAGTTCGTCCGCTGTTGGTATGGACAATCAATAAAATAAATAAATACAATTTGCAAGTATTATTGCCTGCCGTCTTCTCAAATAATAATCCTAGTAATAAACGCTTATACTGCACCGGTACCTGTCTGGAAAAGCCCCAGGCCCAGTGACAAGACACGTACATGAGCGGAACGATGTAGTGTTTATGTAGCACTCATTAAAGGTAGAATTTCAAATTGATGCTGATTTATAGGCCACATTATCAAGAAAGATACACTAAAAGTCCCACGGGAACGTTTCAGCTGAATACATTGTCTATTTGCTGAGTAAAACAGCCCAAAAAAAAACCTTCACTGTACTTTCACACAAATGTCAAATCCATCCAATAAAGTGAAGTGACAGCGGAAACCAACCGCATCTCTGGAGCTGGCGATCGCGAAACGGACACCGACCCTCAGAAATCTGAGAAACGATTCACGCATGAATCGTTTTTCAGATTCAATTGTTTTTGGAGGGGTGAACAATTATCCAAACCAGTTGACTTCGAAGGGAATCCTTTCTCAAGATATTTCATACCATCAACAGCTGCAGTACTTCTCACCAAGTATGTTTTTGTGGTTATTAATTTTTGGAGTGCTTACCAATCTGGGACCATTCCTTTAAATAAGACTTGAGGGGAGGGTTTGATCGAAGCCAGCGATGGAGAGAGTTTAATCAAGTCGCAGTAAATTGTTTCATAATGAAGAAACTGCGGCAAACAAGCTCTCAAACCCATGATGTATTAAAAACTGGCCAGTCCTTACAAGCTCTTCATTCATTTAATCTCATCCACAGATTCACCGCTGAAGTAGTTCCGATAGACATGTCGGTAAAGCTAATTGTAAAAAGGACAGTGTGCATTATTTATTTTTCATGTTTGACTTCAGGGAACTTTAACAGCTACTTCAGCAAAAAACAATTTTCACAAGAATGCTATTTAATGTTGTAAAAAAGTGTTGTTCATAATTTAATTGATATTTCTAAAACACTTCTAAAATTTTGTTAATTACCGATCAAAAAATCAGGCCCCAACCTTTAGGTTTTCTAATCAGGGCTTGAATTTGGGGTAACATTTCACCAGACTGCGGGGCTTGTAGTTAAAAATGTTTACAAGACCAGAATCTTCTTGAGACCGAGCTTTCTACACAGTTTCACATGTAAATTGGTTTTTATTTGAACAAGCACTTAGAAGAAGTTTGATCTCATTTTGTCTTATGGATTAGTATATTTTGATACTCAACGGAATTGTAGTTACCCTGGCAGACTCAAAGTCAACATTTGAACATAATTTCTTTCTGTTAAAGATAAGTCACAGTGAGGTGTTGTTATTCAATTGAAGAACACAAGGCTGCTGGACTTGTCGGGTTCATGAGATTACTGGCCTGGGGCTAGAATCACTGGCCTCACTGGCCTCGAGCCCTGCTGCTGTTGGAGGCATGAATCAAAATGACAATACTTTGACGCCATCTGTGGGATGTTGCTTTGTTACTGCAACAAAGCAGCTACACTAAATACTAAACACACATGAGGACCTTACAGCTTTTTGCCAATCTTTCTGAAAAACACTGAGTAGAAGGGTATTTAAAATGATTGTTTTGTTACAATTAAAATATGTTTACTCTCATGTAATCTAAATTTCCTTATTGACAGAACACATTTTAAATGAATTCCAGCAAAGATCACTTGCTGCCATTTTTCGTTCAAGCTGGTTTTTCAACAAGTTACTTAAAAGAAAAAAGAAAAAAAAAGATATTTAAAAACAAAACTGACACCATTCCTCGAACTCTTTTTAACATTTTTCTCTTATCACTTTAATTTCCATTTCAACATAAAAAACATCAGCCTCCAAGCAGCTCACCGACAACAAAATTACGACGAGACTTAAAATATCCCAAGGTAAAATATTTCCAGTAGACCCAGATATGCTTGAAGATAACTTAGTTATATATTTTTTTATACATTCAAACTGAACTGCATCTCATAAAATTTCACAGATTTGCTAAACCTGACCTACAAATACATGCAGCGGGTCAGCTTGAAACATTTTAAAAATTCCAAGGGGCAGGGTAATTCAATGATGTACATTGGTCTATGAAATGTTTTTTGCAAATTATTCTTTTATTCAAATTAGGTTGATTTGGAAAATTTGTATTGATTGCATCCCTTCAATTTGGAGGAGTGGGTGAAAAACTACAATACAAGCTCCAGCCACAAAAATAAAAAAAATAGCAGGGCGGACATTTTCTATGACTGAGGTGGATGTTGCGATCAAATCATGTTTTTGCTTTACATTTTGCATTTCATGTATCTCCTCTGTTGTTCTGGATTTAAAATTGTGGAATTTTCTAGCTTACTTGTCTCGATCATTGAACTCTTCTCCAGACTAGAAGCATCTTTCATATCTCAGAAATTCCCAGGGTACAAAAACTCAAAGTTAACCGTGTCGAAGTCAATGTAAAATGGACATTCTAAACCCCTGTAATCTGAGGTTGGAGCGCCAAAATTGTCTGTATTGATATTTGGGGAGGGGGGGGGGGAGAGAGCAATCACTACTTTCGTCTCGGTGTCTTCCTGGCGATTTAGATTGATATGTTACCATGGTTATTTTTCAATCATAAACTACCCGCGGCTTCGAGACATGAGCCATACCCTCTGAATGGTGGGCACGCAACATGGATTAAGGGCACACCTCGATCGGTTATTAATAAATAGCTTGGTGGGTTTATGCACTCTGATTTGTCACAGACTGGTCATGTAGGGGAGGGGGTGTATTGACATGTGATAAAAAGACCGACTCTGCAAACACCAACCGAAGATTTTCCATATATGGTATTGTTAATTTTCGTAGCTCATAGTCTGGTTCTTGAAATCATGCATAAATAGTTAATTATGTGTAAGAGATTAGGTGCCTTGCAAAATTTGAACTGCCTACAGAATGGCCCTTGAATATGAATAGAACAATTCTAAAAAAATATTGGCAAATGAAAAATCAAAAAATCTGAAAATTCTACTTTTTGGGGGTCAAAGGTAATTTGTAGGAATACCAGGGGTCGATTTCACAAAGAGATAAGACTAGTCTTATCTGAAGTTAGGACCAGTAACTGGTCTTAACTTAGGACTAGTCCTATCTCCTAGCATTGCCTAGGACTAGTCCTAAGTTAGGAAGGGTTTTGTGAAATCGACCCTAGTTGTGATATAATAATTTGCAAACATTAACAGTTCTTTATTGCGTGATAATGACCTTGGTTGGTGGCTGGCCGCTGGTAATAAGCCTTGCCTTCAGCTCAGTCCATTATTAGCAATTTCATATCCACAATAATCGAAATGGAATCAAAAGAAAAGAGCATATACTTTTCGAAAAAAGAAGGAAAAAAAAGGAGAGTAAAATCCACAAATAAATTGTATTCTTCGAAAATGATTGTTTCTTTTTGCCAAACATTTCCTATGGAGACCACTCTTGATCAATCAATCAACTCCGCTTACCAGGAGCTCCAAAACATGCAAAAGCAATTTTATGAAATCCTTCTAAACTGCGCTTAACAACTTAACAGTCCAGAGCCCATGATTTGTCAGTGATTTGGCTATTGCTACAATTTTACTGAAGAAATCTACAAAATGTCTTTGCTCTTCCTTCTAGAGAAAAACGTTCCCAAGATGACTAGGAAGTTAAAGATCTTGGAGGCAGTGGTCAAAACCTGTCTTGCAACATTCTTACCTGTAAGACATGTTTCCTGACGCATTTTTCAGAATGAGAATTTTATTGCGATGTTTTTTTTTACACTGCTTCAAGCATGGACCTTTTTGAAATCTCCAGACAATTATTGTTCAGACAACGGAACTGAATTTGCTCCACCCCCTTTATAGAAGCGGGCAAACAATTGCAATTTGTCATAAAAAAAGGCAAGAGGCATGACAAGACTTTTTCAATGGCACAGCTAAGAAAATCAAGAACAAGGAAAATAGCCGATCAGTAGAAATACTGCTGACTTTAAAAAGGTTGCAGTCACGAAGAAATGATTAATTGACTCTAATTCCCCAACCCAGCCCACCATCGCAGTCATTAATAGTAACAACAGTAATAATAACATTGTTGAAACGCTTTTTACAAAGGTTTCAAAGCGCTGTAAAACAAAAAACGACAAAGAATAAACAGAAATTGTAGTAACTTAGAATTCAAGCTTTGGGAGGATTCAAGAGAGGATGTCTGGCAGATGTTAAGAGGGAGATTGTTCCTTAATGCCGGTGAGCTGACTGTGAACGCGTATCGGCAAAACCTTGCATAAGCACACGGTGCAGGGGACAAGCACAAATGGGAAGCAGAAGATGATCGTAGAATACGAGAGCTGTGGGCTATTTAAGAAATAAGGTTCTCAAGATAAGTAGGAGCTTGAGCATGTCTGACTTTAAGAACAGAGGCGGAGGACTTTGAATTGGATTTGTTTGTTAATGGGAAACCAGTGAAGGGATTGGCGTACCGGTGTGATGTGCTCTCGGAATGTTGCCCGGACAATTAAGCGTGCTGCCGACGTTTGAATATCAAAGCAGGGGGAACTCATCTGTGAGGATTGAATGACCATGTGACAATCCAACGACATCCAAGCTAGAAGCTGCACTGTCATTTTATTGACCAATTTTTCTCATTTTTTAATGTTATTCTGGCACAGGGATCAGCTCAGCGTAACAGTAAAAAAACCAAAATTGTATGTATTGTCGCCAGGACTCTGGAAGTTGTTGACTGTGTTCAACCAGCACCGCATTGTAAATTTACCCCACGCCGAGCATTTAGGCTAACCTAATTACGAACAACATCAGAGAGAAGATCAATTTATTTTTATCCCTGCGAGTTCCATATATGGCATATTATTTGATTACTTGGTACGGCTTCTTGAAACCAAAATATCTGATCCAAAAAAAGCACAAACAAAAATCTGAATAACCACCTATTTCAACTTGCATTCTCTCGTTCTTTTTAATTTTCAGTTTTAAAGAAAAATGCATCGAGATTTTGTCCAGTCATGTTTTGTGCTATTAAGATTTCATAGTTGTTATTATTGTTATTATCATTAAGTTCTGAATCTCATACCGTCACTGTATCTATGCCAAAGACCAGTACAGGAAGACAATTCTCAGCGAGTGGTCAACCACACTGGACTCTTGTGTTTCTGATCAGCACAGTGTGGCCGAGTGGTCAACCACACTGGACTCTGGTGTTTCTGATCAGCACAGTGTGGCCGAGTGGTCAACCACACTGGACTCTGGTGTTTCTGATCAGCACAGTGTGGCCGAGTGGTCAACCACACTGGACTCTGGTGTTTCTGATCAGCACAGTGTGGCCGAGTGGTCAACCACACTGGACTCTGGTGTTTCTGATCAGCACAGTGTGGCCGAGTGGTCAACCACACTGGACTCTGGTGTTTCTGATCAGCACAGTGTGGCCGAGTGGTCAACCACACCGGACTCTGGTGTTTCTGATCAGCACAGTGTGGCCGAGTGGTCAACCACACTGGACTCTGGTGTTTCTGATCAGCACAGTGTGGCCGAGTGGTCAACCACACCGGACTCTGGTGTTTCTGATCAGCACAGTGTGGCCGAGTGGTCAACCACACTGGACTCTGGTGTTTCTGATCAGCACAGTGTGGCCGAGTGGTCAACCACACCGGACTCTGGTGTTTCTGATCAGCACAGTGTGGCCGAGTGGTCAATCACACCGGACTCTGGTGTTTCTGATCAGCACAGTGTGGCCGAGTGGTCAACCACACCGGACTCTGGTGTTTCTGATCAGGAGCACAGTGTGGTTTCTAGTCTTGGTCTTGACACCTATACCCTTAAAAGCCAGGGTATACCTTTGGTAATTACTCCAAAAAATAATTACCATCCAAACTGACTTCGTAAAGAGCACTGGAGAGCTGTTGATATTATAAAACATTGTCCGAAATGACCCCCTTTGAAGTAATGTAGTTTTAGAGAAAGAGGTAATTTTTCACCCCAAAAATTTGAATCTAAGAAAGGCTTCAGGCATGAAGCCTTTCTCGGGCATCTGAAAGCACACAATTCTATGCAAAGAGGGTGTTTTTTCTTATAATATTTTCTTGCAACTTCGATGACCAATTGAGCCTAAATTTTCACAGGTTTGTTATTTTATGCATATGCTGGGATACACCAAGTGAGGATACTGGTCTTTGACAATTACCAAAAGTATAGGCTACCCTGCCTTCAGGCAAAATGTGAAGAGATATCTTAACCTCTCTTTAAAGTTACTATATTAAAATTACTAAGTAGCCCTCGCCGACTGTGGCCTTCTGGCTCTTTGTTGAGTGATTTTACGCATAAAAAAACTTTGTTTACAAAAACCCTGTCTTTGTTTAGTCTTTCATTGTCAAGGGCATTTTCTTTTTTAATGATTTTGTATCTTCAATGTTACTTGATTTAAAAAAAAAAACCAATAAAATAAACATATGAAATGGATGAAGTTGTCAGCGTTTGTCACTTCCTACACAATGTTTAGATGCTGCCGCATTTCAAAGGTATGGTCATAGATTGTGAGTACTAAAAAAAATGGATGGATTCTCGTGAAAATATTGTGAGATCTTTTTTTGCTGTTTTCTCAGTAAGTAGACACTGTATTCAGTTGAAACTTTCACATGTGACTTTTATTGTATCTTTCTTCTTAAAATTGCCTTACAAATCAGCATTTTGTTGACAAAAAAACAATCCGTGACCCTACCTTCAAATGAGTGTATTGTATGGTTTTGCTTTCCAAGGAAAGTGTTACATAACTAATCCCATGATGGAACGCACCTGAAAGCATAAGTGTCAGTGCATGCTTTAGACCAAATAAACTTTAATGCAAAAAGAGTGACCTTGTATATTCCAGGGTCTTTCTGGCAGGCAAGATACCGCACTGACGTAAGGGGCATTGTTAAATTTTGTGTCCCAGTTTTCAGCATAAAGTTAAGAATTATCAAAGGAGCAGCAGAATAAATTTTGAGATGTGCACCCCAACCTCCAACTTCATATCAAAAGTTGATAAAAACAGACACTGCAATCTCCATAAAATATAAGATTTTTTGTTTTCTTCCTCTGGGCTGTGTACAAATTGTGCCTGCTGGAAGTCCAGGCTCTATGGCTCATTTGAAAACTTGTGATGTCACAGGTCACATGGTCTATACATGTGGAGTAATTTGAGACACATCAAGAATTTGGCGCAAATCCAAACCATCTGGTGCAAATTGGCAAGGACTAACCCATGGCTTTCGTGTTGGTCATAAAATGGTTTCGACCATTACTGTTAATGAAGGAAAACCATAAAGGAGGTTGCAATTCTTACCCGTCGATGATGGAAAAGCAGTCATTGTTTTAGACTAATTTATTTTATTCGTATTGAGTTGCGTGGTGTGAATCATGCCCAGTAGGTTTTTATTAAGTTGTAATCTTCAATGTAAATCATTTTTGAGGCATCGCATGGTGAAGTATCAATGTATATATTCGGTTTGCGGTAACACCATGTGTATCTACTTTGCTGTGTAGATTTGTTCTTTGGGAATTAGGTCTTGCTCTATTCTACTGCCGCGGAGTAGATTTTGGAAATTCAGGAGACTCATTAGTTCTGAAAAGAACTGTCCTGCTTATTAACTACTACCTGGAAATCCGCAGGGACTACTACTTTCGCTTAGTGGATGGAGGGGACTTCTCGTTATTAACTGACACTGCCGCGGAGTGAGTTCTTAATTGGGATCAACGTTTCGACCAGCTTGCTCTAGTCATCAATGTGTTTTGTCTGATCTGCTGCCTGTGTGCCCATAATTTTACTCTGCTGTGTTTTTTAGTGTGTTTTGTATTCTTAATGCCATTTTTGTTGCAGACAACTTGGCTGCGCATGTTGTTTTAATAACTAAATCCTTTTAACATTCTAAAAAAAGAGAACGAAACCAAGAATCAGGATAGAATTCGCCTTAATTTGAAGCCAAGAAAAATGCTAAATAACAGAATACGACAAAAGGCCCGCACACAATAATAATCAAATTGAAAATTCAACAATGGTTTTGTTTGACAACAAAACACACAAACTTTCACTCGCGGTAATCACAGTAAGCTTCCCTCGATTCCAATTTGACCGTGCATTGAAGATTAAAAGCAAAGAAAGCATCAACTACGTCTTTGTCGGAAAGGATTTACGACAGGAGAAATTGTTGAGAAAAAAATGTAATTACATTTTTTTGATTGATAATGGTGATTGCTCCGTCAGAGAGAAAAAAACTCATTAGATTGAAGAGCTGCTTTGATAAGGTCAAGAATCTTTTGACATATTTCATGAATTTGAAGGCCAAAGTAAAAAGAGAAGGGCGAACAAAGGGAATGTAAATCACCAACACTGCCATGAGCAGAACAAATTTTGTGTCAGTAAAAAAACCTTTCCACCTGCAGCGTGACTAATACAGTGAAATATTCCGACAAAACATTGCTTTTTGGATTACTTTCACAAATTTTCGGAACAAAGGAAGTTCATTAAACATAAAGAATAAAAAAAAATCCAGAATCAGAAAAAATCTTGATAACTCAGAAGCCCGGAGATAAATTATCTTATAATTTTTTTTTATAGAGTTGTTACGATTGTAACAACTCTTTTTAAAACCACCTACTTCAAATGCTTTCTCCACCTGTAAAAAAACCCAAAGCTTCATTACTATTCTCAACTGACTCACCCTGCAGATGATCCGCTGCTGCTAGACGCCAACGCCGTGCTGCTGTTGCTTGAGCTGCTGCTGGTTGTTGTCGTACTAGAGCTAGCATCATGAGGTTGCAGCTGTTCTGTCTGCTGCATCAGCAGCAGCTGTGACATCTCCAGAGCTCGTAGTAGTCCCTCCGTCATGCTCCCTGGATCTGAACAAAATGGGTGAATGATATTTTGATGAGGAGAGACCGATCCAAAATGAGCAAAGTTTTTCATTCTAAATAGAATTGTCTCGCTACCCGCTGATAAAATGTAGGATTTGGACTGCCTCTAGCTACGGGAAATCTCGGTGGTCTAGTGGTAAGACATCTGCTCTAGAATGGCAAAGGTCATGGGTTCAAATCCCTCTAGACTAATATGCCTGTACAGTGGTGTATACAGTACTGAACACATATCAACAGATGGGTAATACACAAATAATGACAGAATGGTACATCAATGTTTTTTTTTTTTGACAAAGCAAAGTCATTCCAATCCTCAATTTTCAGACCTGGCATTTCATCTTTGAGAGGGGCAAGGCCATTTTCATTTTGCTTAGGGCATTTTCTTTGGCAAATTTTAATATAGTCTATGGAAAACTTTTGCAGAGGCACCAAAGCCAAGACCTCCATGGCCTCTGTGTAATTCCAGGCCTGTATTTTTCTATATAAAAAAACAAAACTTGTGGTTTATAAATTGATGTTTCAAAATAAAAAGTCACATCCCTATAAGGTGATCCCTCTGCTGCCATTGCCCAGGTTATATCGCAAACTTGAGTGCAGTTACAGGTTGAATCGCTTTTAACAGGCATCCTCGTACAGAGATATTGACAAAATAGGAAGACTGCCAACATAGGGCTAGATAGCTCAGCTGGTAGACCGCCGGCTCGTTAAACCGGAGGTCACTGGTTGAAACCCCACTCAAGTAAATTTTTCTTTCCAAACTGAACTCAAATTTAACCAGTCAGTTTCCCTTGTAGTTCATCATTTGATGTAAAAAACAAACCATCACATCTGCTCACCTCTGTTTCCGGAGTGATGCCTCTTGCTGCGAGGTTTGAGGTGTAGATCCAGTAATGAGAGTGGAGTCTCTTGCTGTTCAGTAGTAGATTCAGCCTGGGCTAAAGCATCCTCCAAAGACGCCTCAATGGCCTGCCGTAACGCCTCATCCTAATCAAGGAGTAAGAAGGAGAAGATATCAGGGTTGCAGACAAATTATTATCCATCAGCTCAGAGCAGAAAGGACTCATAATACCTAAAAAGACCCAGTCGGCTCAAAGCAGAAATGACTTATAAGACCTAGAAAGACCCAGTCAGCTCAGAGCAGAAAGGACTTACAAGACCTAGAAAGACCCAGTCCGCTCAGAGCAGAAAGGACTTATAAGACCTAAAAAGACCCAGTAGGCTAAGAGCAGTAAGGAGCTTTAAGACACACGCAGATCCTCCTGCTCTGAGCCGACCAGGTCTCTCTAGGCCTTGGATGGGAACACATTTGTGTTGCCAATCCATTGTAAGTTCAAAGCACCTTATGCATTGATGTCCAAACGCCAAAATCTTAGATATAAAATGACGATTAAACAATGGAGGGAAACGCAAATCTGTGTAATTGGGTGCCGCAAAGGATGGGCCGATAAGCAACCTTCTTTTGAACTCTAGCCGAGGGCACCCTACTCAAATGCCGTCATGTGCATGAGGTCTATCTGACAGAATAGCCCCCAAATATCAATCAACTGATGCCGTTTATCAGGGGAAAAAAAAACACATTTTTGTAAACAACGTTTCCCTAACAACTCTTGCTACTCTGAAAGGTGATATGTAATGCACAGAATGCCTGGCTTAAAGGCCCACTTCAATAACACAGCTTCAGTTAAAGCACTGGATTGGGCTCCGTCAGCAGTTTATAAAATTGAGCTCCGTCAGCAGTTTATAAAATGAACACTTTCTGTACGTGACTTCAAACAGCCAGAGGTAGCCTAAGCCAGGGCCTAAGCCAGAGGTAGCCTAAGCCGGGGCCTAAGCCTGAGCCATGGTTACAACCATGTACCTCTGTGGTGTTAAGCAAGGTTAGTGACACTCTTGTTTTAGCTCATCAATAGAGGGCCAGCGTTTACATTTTTGGTTTTTGATAGACCTTAGGCCATGTCCGAATTAGCGGCTACAGCTACGGCTACAGCTTTATTTTGGCATCAACATGCGTTGAGGTATAGGGCATCCTTAGCAACATCCATAGCCGTTGCCACCAATTCACATACGACCACATTTTTGCAGGTGTAAACTGGTCTTGGAACTTGTCATGGATGTGTCCAAGTTATAAAAAAAACAACCAATGACTTATATAAAAAAAAACAGCAGCTCAAGAACATTTTGTTTTTCTTTTCTAAAATTATCGAACCTCTTCATCGGAGTCACTATCCCAGCTGGACTGGTGATGGGTCGACGGTCGACGAGGTGGCCGAGGGGGCGTGTCCGGGGGGAGAAGACCTTTACTGACAGCAGAGAGGAACTCGTGGCGCTTACGTAGTACCAGCTGAGCAGCCTGGACTATTTTATGGCGCGGGGTGCGTAGGTAGTGACGAGCCACCATCTGGGATAGAGTTTCCGTCGCCTCCTCGAGCTCATTCTAAAAAAAACGAATGTAATCATTCCAGCAAGATGTTCAATTTGCCGAGAAATGCTCGCCTAATCACATCCTACGGACTTGAGGAAGGACTTCCTTCCTTCCTTTCAATCTTTGAATAATAAAATTCAAGTAATTTCAACTCTTCATCCGGTACATTTTTTTGCAGTTTGTTATTCAATTCTACTTAATTAAATCTCAAGGGCCAATTACCATTGCTTTCAAATTTGCTCAGCGACGAATAATTTTGCTCAGGAAGCGTCTCTAGGAACGTTCTCATTGGATCGGATAAGTATTCCAGAGCAAGAACTTGGACCGCTCCATTGGACTGCCTGCCGGAACTTTCCATGGGAACGTTCAAAATACTAATGCGCTGATTCACCCGTGTCGGGTTGCTCCCGTACTTCAGCACAATGATGCAGTCTAGCAGAACGTTCTGGCGGTCTGATGGATTGCGGCCGTGTGCCCACGGGGGCGCTCTTTTTGTGCCAAAAACGTGCCCGACTTTTGAGCGCTCCCTAAAAATACCAGCCCTTATGTCAAAGGATGTATATTTCTTTTGACTTGACATTAAGGCCCCGTTCCCACTGGACCCCGCATTGATCGCGCAATTTGAGAAAAGGGCGATCAGACCCCGCAATTTCTCGAAAAGGGCGATCAAAGGGCGATCAAGCGTAAGTGGGAACGCGAGGGCGATCAGGATCAGACCCCGCAATTTTGATCCACCTCGGGAGTAGGATTAAAGCGGGATCTGATCGCCCTTGTGGATTAATGGGCGATCAAAAGTCTAGTGGGAACGCAAAGGGCGATCAGACCCCGCAATTTGAGGGCGAACATCCGGTACGGTAGGCCCGAATGGCGCGAAAATGGTGTTCTTTTTTCTATTCCCAGCAAGCACCACGCATTTGGTGACATGAATTGCAAGTAAAGCATAAAGCAGTATTGACGTCACGTGACGATACCAACTACACGTTCTGTACAACGCATCCACACTAAGCCCAAACCCACGCTTTAATTTTGGATGCATTGTATTCATACGTGCACGTTCTTTAAAGATGGCAGCGCCCAGCAATAAACGTCCCATAAATTCGTCAAAAAAAAAACCTCCCAAAAAGATGAGAAGCGTGGCAAACTATGGTCGGACGAGGAGCTAGGAGCCATCCCACACTGTGTGGTCGCCATAGATACGTTGCGCCTGCGCACTGCCCACTTGGTCGACCTGCGTTGGTGAACTTTGAATCCACTTCCGTTCCCAAAAGGGAGATCAATGCGCGATCATACTCTAGTGGGAACGCGACCGCGATTCACGTCTGCGACTAATCCTTTTGCGGGGTCAGGATCTCGTAATTGTGGATCCAGTGGGAACGCGGTCTTAGAGCTTAGAAAGCACTTGTTAATCTTGTTAATCAGCTTATTAGGATTAGGTCCTGGGTCTGTGACATAATCACTTAATTCTCTGGGCTCTCAAGGAATGATCATACTGGATTACCGAATAAATCTATGAATAAACCATCAAAAATCCATACCAATAAAAATCTACGTCAAGAAAAATTGCGCAAGTACCTGCATGAATTCAAATATCTGCTTGCTCCCTCCCCTGTCTTGTAGGTAGTACCCATAGGGGTAAGAGAATCTCAGAATACGTCGAGCTCCTAGTAGCTCGAGAATCGACTCCTCGATAAACTTGGTCGACTCCGAACCTGTGTAGTGGAGAAATGGAAGATCAACAACACATGTTATCAACTTTGTTTACTTCGGGCTCCAGCTTGTTGTCTTTGCTTCACTTTTATATCACTTAATATCCTTCAATTTAATTTGTGGTTCACTATTTCCGATGTAGTGTTTTTTTCTTGGTACTGTTCAGTTATTTTGGTTTGTAGCAGAAGAAAAGGTACGAAAAGAAATAAATATAAAGGAAGCACAACAAAACTATGCTTACAAGAAAAAGGTTTCCAGCCAAAACACGATATCACAAGTAACATCTGTGATTGGTATCCTGCTTACATTTACTTAGCAGATAATTGTTAACCAACAATTTCTGCTTAAGCAGCTCTATGATCAATTAGCCAATCATAATTAACAAACTTATCTGCTAAGCCCCCAAAAACAGGAAACCAGTTAAGAGCAGTGTCAACAAAATGATTTTTGCTTTGCTTAGCATCGCTTCTGCTTAAACAGCTTGAAATGAACGTGGCCGCTGTCCTTACCTGTTGGCCCAGAGCGGGAGGCAAGTTTCTTCATCTTGATGGGCGCCTTCCGGAGTAAAGGCTCTTCCAGACTGTGGCTGTGACCGTGATTCTTAAACCGAGTGTAGAAATGGATGAACCGATTCAGCTCCTGCATGTCTCTGTGCTTCTTCTCCGCCTAGACAAGGAAATAATCAAACTTTCTAAATTATTGGTAGAAATTTCTTTTTCAGGCTCATTTATACAGTCGACTCTCGTTAATCTGAGCTCGGAAGATACGAGACGCCGGTTAATACGAGGTATTTCACCGGTCCCGAACTGTCCCATGCGTGTTTCTATGTCTTAAAAAACAGAAGATACGAGCACGGTCGTAACGAGAACACGGATAATACGAGGTATTTTTGCGGCCCCATGATGACAAAATGTATTGTTTATCATACTTTTATAGCAAGATCGGAAAAATATTGTTGCGTAAAAGCTTACCGTTCAGTCAGCCAAGTTTCTGAAATTTCATGCTTGTTGCCAAACTATTTATCGGATCGGACCGGCTACACGGTTCCTTCCGATCCGAAAATTAGAAACATTACACTGGTAACTTATGCTTGAAATACTACTTTGCCTACACGCCTAGCGGCTACCAGCGAAAACAACGTTCAGCATAGGCCCTACGCAGTATCGAATCTGTCACATCATGGTCACATGAACGGCAAGTTTGACATGACTTTGCTATGATTTTTATTTTGAGTTATACAAAATATTAAATTTCTATGATCATAGTCAACAAAATTGCATTTATCATTAATATTTTTGTGTACAGGATGCTCGTAAGAACTGTACTAGGAAGCCAACCGCTCGTTCTAGCCTAGACACGTGTGTAGTGCATGCACTATGACGACGTGTGTATACAGTACATGTACATGTACGTGTAAATAGTGCGCTGCGTTTAAGACGAGGTTCGGATAATACGAGGAAAACGGGCCAGTCCGGCAGACCTCGTATTAACGAGAGACGACTGTAGTCGGACATGCAATGACAATCGCCAAATTCTTTTTATCACCAGTATACTCAATGACTAGTCACTGGTGTCGTAGCAATAACTATAAACTTTTTTATGATCAGACGTCAAGCTCTCAGTCATGCGACCATCGCGCGACCGACTACACACCAGCCTTTACGCTTTAAAACCAAAGCAATATGTGTCCTCAAAAAAGTTCACTTCGTAGGGAATTCAGTGATTATCCCGGAGTGATAAGGTTTCAATGTCACAGAGCTATGAAGAAAATAGTGCTTAGTGAATTCATCTAGTAAGCAAACAATAGCTGGGTACCAGTTCCCCCCAAAATACAGGGAACTTTGACTGGTAACCTAATTCTGCTTAGCAGGATTTGTGTGTGCTTAGCATAGTGGAGTGCCTGGACGCTTCATGAACCTTTAGCTTGTACACAAAAATAAATGGATAAATACATTATAAAAAGTTGTTGAATTGGTTTTCTTGTTGCTTACGTCTGTAAGAAGATTCTCTGCTTTCTCTTCCACTTTGGTAACAACCTCAAACCGGTTACATCGGAAGTAGCCCCCCGTCTCCGAGCTGTGCTTGCTCCAGGCTTCTTGGCATACCCAGCAGAAGTCGTGTTTGCACTGAAACACAAAGTTGAGGATTTTAGTATATGCAGGCAGGCAAAGTTTATATATCATTCAAAATTATGTGTATGATATTGACTGGTCAGACAGCAGAAAGGTATAGGGATGATATTGGCTGGTCTGACAGTAGGAGGGATAGGGATGACATTGACTGGTCAGACAGTAGATATTGACTGGTCAGATGAGAATTATATTGCCTGGTCAGACAGCAGAAAGGATAGGGATGGTATTGGCTGGTCAGACAGTAGGAGGGATAGGGATGATATTGGCTGGTCTGACAGTAGGAGTGATAGGGATAATTTTGACTGGTCAGACAGTAGGAAGGATAATATTGACTGGTCAGACAGTAGGAAGGATAATATTGACTGGTCAGATAGCAGGAAGAATAAGAACGATACTGACTGGTCAGACTGAAGGATGGAAGTGAATTTTATTGACTGGACAGACAGTAGGAGGGATAGTGATCACATTGACTGGTCAGACAGTGGAAGAGATAAGGATAATAATGACTGGTCAGACAGCAGGAGAGGTAGGGATGATATTGACTGGTCAGACAGTAATTTTGATAAGAATGTTATTGACTAGTCAGACAGTAGGTGGGATAGGGATGATACTGACTGGTAAGACAATATGAAGGATAAGGGTGATATTGACTGGTCAGGCAGTAGTTGTGATAAGAATGTTATTGAATGGTCAGACAGTAGGTGGGATAGGGATGATACTGGCTGGTAAGACAATAGGAGGGATAAGGGTGATATTGACTGTTCAGACACCAGGAGGAATACGGATGATATTGACTGGTCAGACAGTAGTTGAGATAAGAATGTTATTGACTGGTCAGAACGTAGGAAGCTTCTTACCTTTGTACATTTCATGTGATTGCAACCATCATTCTTCTGAATGGGAGCCATACACTTAGGGCAAGGCTTCGAGTTGGTTACCAGCCATAGGCAGTTAGCAGCACACTCAGTCTCTGTGTCAGTGCTGGCCACTTCACACAAAAAAAACATCACAAATATAATCCAACGGTTACGTTCATAATTAGATTTATCTTCATCTTCATTGATCAGCCAAGGCTGGAAACATTGGCAAGCACCCTCCACAAGGCCTTGTATTTTATTAGGAATGGCAGATCTGTCATTTTCACATCAAAGTTCTCACATAAGTTTGGTGAAGTACTTCCTTGGTTTCCACAATTTGGGCGTCCACGAAACTAACTTGGACACTGGTTCTTCTGTGTGACAGTGAACCTGTGATCATTCCTATGGACCAGGCCATCTCTATAGACCTTAAACATGGTGCGGCCGTGTTGAATTTCTCCAATTCAAATCAATGTAACCGAACCGAGCAATTTGGGGCATGGTGGTACCCACCTCTATTGTGTCTTCATTGTGTGCTTGTAATCTCAGAAATTCTTTAGAGGATATTTGTTTGTTTGTTTACTGGGGTGTTTGTTTGTTTGTTTTTGTTTTGTTTTTGTTGTTGTTGTTGTTGTTGGGTTTTTTTTAAGGGGGGGTCCTTCTGCAGAAGAGGAAAATACTGTGTTTAAGTATGAAAACATGGGGGGTGTACTCTCTGCCCTCATATTGGACATGGTATAAAACTGTGGCTGGAAGTAGAAATAGTCTGGATCCTTTTTGTATAATGGATATAAGCATTCATTACTGTTATGGGATATAGGTGACATGACCAAAATGGTGGCAGCATGATCAAAAGTTTATCCTTCATTCTCCACTCAACTCCTTGGTAAGCTGTAACAATTAGCTCGTTCCATACCGAGTTTCACAAACTGACCGGGTTGTTTCTGCAATCCCAGCCTAAGCTATGTTACATTTGGTACGAAGGAAGAGGCAAGTTATCTTACTTTCTTCAGGTTTGATCTCAGCGATCTTGTCCAGCCACTTCTTCCAGTTCTCACAGCTACACGGCTCGTGGGCATCACCGCTGCAATCCCTGGGGAGTAACACAACACGAGGGAGGGTCAACCAAGTCTCAACAGCAGGTAAAATGTCTTTTAAAAATATTTTGTTTTTATAACTGCAAAAAGGAAAACCGAAATACACTAACAAATTGAAACGAAATACAACAATTCAGTTCGACTAAATCATTTGTATTCGTCATGCCAGCATGAATATCATTCCCAGTTTGCCGAAAATAAAAATACGACACAGCCCTTTCCATCACATAAGCACAATAAAAAACGAGGTGAAAAATCCTTTTTTTTTAATACAAAAACAGAAGTTTAACCACTCCCCAGTTGAGCCCCAAATCAACTAATTTTTAAAGGAAAAGAAAGTTTACACACCCCCCCCCCCAACTTCCCGGAGTGTTTACTCACCAACAGAAGATGTGACCCTGACCACAGTCCACAGCGTGTGATATAGAGGGTGGGGAAGAGGGGCTACTTGCCCCACTGGGTCTATTACCATTTGAGGCAAATGTTGTGGGCGACTCGATTTGCGGCATCTGCACAGCCCGGCCGCAGCCTGCAACTGGGCACCACTTTAACTTGGGATTACTCTCCACAAACGCCTGCAAAACAAGAAATAGTTTCAGTCATTAGTCTTTTCTCTCTACATGGACGTTATCACTGTCAACAATTCTGCACTGAAATAATAACGCACGGTCGCAGCAATAATAACAATTGTGGCTTCTTACAAAGCCAAACATTACATCATACAAATTTGAAACATGACACCATCGGACAAATTGATCTGCACATTTCAAAGAGGAATTTTTGCACCAGTCGAAAGGTCGAATTCTGATTTGGATTAAATATTACAGAAATTCAGGGATGAGCTAAAAATTATCTGTACAAAAATGTAAACACAATATAGGGGGCCTAACTAACTTTAGGGGGGGGGGATTTTGACAAAAAGTGCACTTAAAGGGTATCAAACACTGTGGCATTTTATACCAGGCAAGAGGCTTGTAAATTTTTTCCCATTAAGTCCCACAGACTCGGATACTTTTCTATAGCTGGTCCCAAACAGTGGAACTCTATCCCCATCGATATCAGGAATACTCCTTCCATCGCCATTTTCAGGAAACGTCTCAAAACATTTTTGTTCTCTCGTAACCCCTGTCTTTGTCTTCTTGTTTCTCGTCTTTTTCTGTTCAGCGCTTTGATCTTTTTGTAAAGGCGCTATATAAATACCTATTATTATTATTATTATTATTAGACTCAATCTATCGAAAAATGAGTACATCACTAAACTGAATTTGGCCTTGGGTCCGCTCTTTTAATCAAACCATTCCTCATGAGAGACTGACTCATCAGCAGGTGATTAATTAGAGATTCTACAAAACATTCTTCATTTTCTGGGAATTGGGTCATGCCACAGGTGGATTGGAAAATGTAATGGAAAAAAAAAAACATTTCTGATACCGCTAAATGTAATGCAACCACGCAAAATGAAAACTGAAGTCAACTAGACTGGCAAAGGGGAAATTAGCTAAATGGCAATTCTAAACATTTAATCTTCGACCTAGTCTAGAATTAGCTGCGTACAAATGTTGAACGATCACACACTTCCATTCAGAAAACCGTTTGCTTTTTAAAAAAATATTGGCTTAGAAATTCAACCTGCGACCTAGTCTAGTATCAGCTGCATACGAATGTAGCAAACAATCACACACTTCCATTCAGAAAACCTTTAGCTTTTACAAAAATGTTGGCTTCAAAAACTTCAACGGGGGTGGGGAGGGTGACCAAAGAAATTGATTCAAATAATTCGTATGGAGACAATCCCATTACAAATTACTTCATACTGATTCTCTACTGGCGGCCTTTAAACCCAAGTACTGCATCTCTTTGGAACTCCTTGCCCGCAGGCCTGGAATTACACGGAGGCCGCGGAGTCCATGGCCTCTGTTGCCCCTGGTCTTGGCCTTGGTGCCCCTTCAAAAGTTTCCCATTGACTTGAAGATTTTCCCACTAGAACTGCCCTTTGCAAAATGAGAATGGCCTTGCCCTCTCAAAGACAAAATTCAAGGCCTGCACCTGGTGCATGTTTCCCTCCATCCTACCATCTAGCCCGTCAAAGCGGAATATTATCAATTCCTACCTTCATTCTCCTCTGATCTTTTTTCATCTTATCTTTTCTTCTTTGTAGCCCCTAACCAAAAGTGGCTTTTAACCTTGTTTGGGTGAACTGTCTTTATAGGGAGAACTCTAAATGGGTAAATTTGAATCCAAATGGGTAAATTACATACACATTTCCCGCGTACAAAATGCTGGCTTAGTGAACTGGTGCATGAACTGCGTTATACGATGGAGCAGCGCCATTTTCTTAATGGCAAAAAATGCTTCTTGTCAGACTGTGTCAGATGGTGTCGTACAACCTTTAGTTCTATTGTGTAACTCTATGGGCCATACTCACATTGATGTCAAACTGTAGGTACCGTCGGGCCATTTCGCAGGATACCAGCCTCTCTATAGCCTCTGCTGGTACCAGCCGGTCACAGTCGTACGCTGGACACACAATATTGTGGGCATTCCCCTCCTTGATTTTACCACTCAAATATCTAAAAATAATAATAATAATAACAACAACAATAATAATTAAAAAATCAAGTAATAAACCACAAGGGAAACTGACTGTGTAAATTTTATGTTTGGCTTCTAACTGGCACCCCCGAACAAAGATATTGATATAATAGGGAGACCGCCAACGCTAGGGCTTGATAGCTCAGTTGGTATATCAAAGATACACCAACTGAGCTATTATATTAACTGAGCTATTATATTAACTGAGCTATTCTATTATATCAAAGATATTCATATAATAGGGAGACCGCCAACGCTAGGGCTTGATAGCTCAGTTGGTAGAGCGCCGGTACGTTAAACCGGAGATCGTTGGTTTAAATCCTGCTCTAGTCAAGTTTTCTTTGTTCAACCCTAAATAATAATTAAAAGACTACATTTATTTCAAGTGAAAAATTAACTCACAATTTCAGTTATCTATGTGGTGAAGTTTGTGAAAGGCTGTGTGAGGAACCTACGTAAATTTCATCACAATCATTATGACTACTTTAATCCATTTGAACAATGGACGGAAATAGTTTGCTTTTGCAAGCTGTTGATAAGAGCAAACAACTTTTATCCATGAGCTTAAAATCAATATTTATAACTCAGGTATAGTATATAGCAGTTTCTGACAGATGGTATTTCTAATATAAATTCAAAAATTCAAAAGGAACCTTTGTGTTTTATTCAGTTTAGGTACCAGCAAATTTTTAACTTGAATATTTAAACTTCTTGTTAACATAGACAGACATTCTTAGAAGTGTAACTATTTACTGTTCTTCAAAGGAACCTCTGAGGTCAAACAAACACAGTTCAATAGAATTGGGAGAAGCAATACAGCATCTGGCTACAAAAGAGAAAACGACTTCTGTCGATTTGAGAGTAAGAAACTTGTGGTATCTATTTGGAAGTGCAAGATTTCCTCTGTGTTTAGGAAGTAAGTCAATAGTTGGTTTAACAAGACTCTTAGTTATAAACCAAATTTGTTTTGATACAATTTTTCAGCGAAAATGAACACTCAGTATGCTTACCCCATTCCGGGGTATTATCACTTACCCCTGCTCCCAAGCAAGTGTAGTTTTTATTATTATTTTTTTTTTTCATTGCATAGCCTAGCTTTGTAACTTTATCTAAAAAACAAAAAACTTTTGACTGTGAATTTTATCTATTTATACAAGGTTTTAAATGTAATATTCTGTATTAATTTATTTTACCACTATCTGTAACGTTTTGTTTCTCTGTTTTAGTCAAGACCATTTTTGAATTTCCCCTTGTGGGATAATAAAGTTTTTATCTATCTATCTGTCTATCTATGTGTATCCTATGAAATGGGTTTGAAATGCCTAGCCCCAAGGTAGGTACTGTACGCTGCTCAGCGATGCTGACCTGAATCCATGTAAACCAGACAAACCTTGGGGTAAAAAATTTGAAATGATTTGGGATAACTAAAGTTACTGAGATATCTACGTTACCGTTCCCAGCATTCTCTGCAGAATTGATGAACACACGGAGTATCACTGCTGATTTCCTCTACAGGTACAGTAGATGTGCATATATCACACTGAAAACAAACATAGAAATCAGACGCTGAATATCAATGTATTTCATTTCTTATCAATAAGAATTGCAATATCCCTAATTGACTGTATTTTGGACTGCATGAGTGTTCTTTCAATGATGATTTTCCTTGCACCGTAACTACAGTTTTATCTTATTTTGACAGACTGTATTTTGTTTTCTTGTATCAATAGCCAAATAATTAATAATAACAATGGAAAACCAGTACGTTTTAATAGATTTGATCAAGTAAATTTGGATCACACATGTCTTCACACGTCAAAAAAAACTGTGAACTGGTGATTGGTATAAACGGATTGGTGATTGGTATAGAAACATGTAAATAAAACAAGTCTTCAAAATACTTTTATGAAAAGGTGCTCACATGAAAATATTTCTTGTGTTTTATTTTCATTTTTTTGGCTCCCAATTAGGCCACGGCACCCACAGCAATAGACCTTTACCATGAAATATGTAAATTTCACATCGCAAGTGCGCACCAGTACTATTTGCTGGCAAAATGAGGTAACATCGCACCTTTTTTGTAATGGGCTGATGGTGGCATGATGCATACGCGTTTGTGCGTCTGCCTTGTGCACAACTCTATGGCGCTTGTCTGTGCGCAGTGTCTGTCTGTGCGCATGTGTAAATTAGCTTATTTCATTGGAAAGTTTACTTGCCGTGGTGCCTGTGTTTTTGCTGTGGTGTCCTTTGCAAAGTTCCAAAACAAATTGAAATTGTCCTCATTACAAGTGCCCCTTACCTTGGAAATGTTGTATCTTTGTTTCGTTTCTTTCTGTTTTGTTTTTGTTTTGTTATTGTCTACATCTTTTTGCCACAAAAATTACTTTGGAGACCACATTTCTTCATGAAAACTCCATTTACCAGGAGCACCAAAACAAGCAAAAGCAATTTTATCAAATCCATATAAATTACAATAATGACATTACAGTACTGAGCCATCAACTACCAATCCTGAACTTTGTCTGTAATTTGGATGACTCAGTAATTTTTCCCACACAAGCATTCTACTAAAAGCTTGATCTTTCCAATAGGTCCGTACCACAATCTGCTCCTCTTGAGGAGTGAGCTGTTTAGGCTCCAGGGAAGTGAGTTTGTGTTCCTCAGCGAAGCTGTCTAGGTTCTCGGGAGGTTTAACGCCACACTTCTCACAACACTCTGTTGGATTCTGAATCCAGGCTTCTAATAAGGCCTCTCTGGACCACTCTGCCAATAAAACAACAAGTGAATTATTCAATTAAATATAAGTAGAAAAATCTTTGAAAAACCTCCCCACCCGACCCACCTCCATCCCCAAAAAAGAAACGGCTCAAACATTATGGTAGAATCAATAAAGTGCGCCCTTAAATTAAATCTCTAGAGTAAAAAATCTTTGAAAAACCTCACCTTTTTTTTGCAGGGATGTTTTTACTTATCCCCACCGGCCCCACCTCCATCCCCAAAAAAGAAATGGCTCAAACAGTATGATAGAATCAATGGAGTGCGCCCTCTACAGTTTGACCATCTGCCCAAGTGTTTCTTTGGGAAAAGGGTCTACAAGTTTTGAGTTGGTTTTTGTTCATGGTTTGCAAAGCAGCAAGGATTGCGAGTGATTTTAAATAACTATTTTAGTTGAACGCTCTTTGGGGAAAATGGTCTCTCCGGGGTAAGCTATAGAGGGTGCACTTTATTATTGTCAACTCCCAGTATTGATGAAGTAACTCGGGCAGATTACACAGGAGGGTCTAAAGAGTAATTGCCAAAGAGAGAGGCTGGGGTGATGTGTCACTTGATTGGGGGGGTGGGGGGTTCTGGGGAGGTAGGTTGGTATTATCTATTATAAAACAAACATATATTGGATTGCTTTTCATAAGGAAGGGAGGTGGGAGGCTGCTGGGGAGTCTTTATCCAATGTGCCTAGAAATAAAGCAGACATTGCACTATTTTATGGGAGAGATGGAGCACCTTAGCATCTCCCTGGATCCACCACAGTAGGAAAGATTTGTACTTTTACTTGCTGCCCAATTTCTTAAAATTATCATTGTCAAATGTCATCCTGGAAACATACCATAATTTCTAAGTAGTGCCTCTGCTGTGAAGAGAGGAACTCTGAGCATATCAGCTGTCTCTACTACCACCAGATCCTTCGCTTCTTGAAGCTCCTGTAACCTTAGACCAGAATACGTCTAGAGAAAAAAAGGAAAAAAGTGTGTGGAAACATGAGAGACATTGCTGGCATAAAAGGTCTGAAATTAGGATCCAGAAGAAAAAAAGAAGAGACTTAAATGTTGTAAACTGCTGACCAACCAAAAGGACTGGTATAAATGCAAAAACACTTAATAGCCTGATGTTTCAACCCAAGCAGAGTCTTTCTCAAGGGCATTTTTAGACTCCACGAAAGACTCTAGGAAAAATCAGGCTGCCAACTATTTTTTGCAAACTAGGATCCAAAATTAAGAAGGCACTTCAAAATAATGGCGTTTCCACCTTTCACGATGTGGTAACCTCTGGAGTTGTTGATTGCAACAAGCTTCTGGGAACAAGAGCCTCAGCAATAGAGAAGTCCATCAAAGAGCAGGATTTATAAAGACAATAACATCCACCCTTTTCATCAAGCAGACACAAATTAAAGCCTGGAATTTCTCACCCCTGGTCAATATTAATACACATTTAACCTTTCAGAGAAATTTAATCTTTTACTAAAGTAAAAGTAAAGACCTGTTTTTCTTTGGGCTGCTTGATGCCCCTTTAACTTTCTGTCCATACAAACTTACCTCTTCATATTGAATTGCACCAACTTCTTCAGAAGCCTCTTCTTCTTCTTTGTTGGGCTAAAAAGAAAGAATGATTCTTAACAACTAGGCCAAGACAATCCTTCAAACAAAATATAATCTTAAGATATTCTTTAACTGTTACTCCAATTGAAAGGTTTAACCTTCCTACTGTAAGAACATTTAATCACATCCACTGTGGTCTTGAATGATAGACAAACTATATGATATCGTGTGGTGAATACATCCATACAGCACACAGTCAACCCTCCTACTGTCTGACCAGTCAATATCACCCCTGTGGCCTTGAATGATAGATAAACAATGCCAGCCTGCAATATGATATCATTTAGTGAATGCATGATCTACTATACATTACACAGTCAACCCTCCTACTATCTGACCATTCAATCTCATCCACTGTGGTCTTGAATGATAGACAAACTATATGACATCGTGTGGTGAATGCATCTACACAGTACACAGTCAACCCTCCTACTGTCTGACCTTTTGATACCATCCACTGTTGTTTCGAATGATTAACTATGCCAGCCTGCAATATGGTACAGTGTGGTGAATGCATCTATACAGTACACAGCCAACCCTCCTACTGTCTGACCGCTCAACATTCAACATTCCTTCATCACCTTCTCTCCACAGGTACCTTCAGGCCTACGGGTCAGAGTGCTAGTCGCTTACGGAGATCCCACAGTTTCATTACCAGAAATATGTAAATAAAAAACATTACTAAAAATGTGGTTTTTAAAACTTCAAATTTAAATCAGGGCACTCACAGAGAAGACCATTTTGGATTCTAGCAGCTGAGCGATGTCTACATGCTGATGCCTCTCCGCGCAGTCGCAGGGGGTATCTTTATCCATGTTCTCCACAAACATTGACGCTCCATGCTCAAGCAGCATCTGCAAATGAAACAAAACCAATCAGTCATCTAAGGGCAAGTTCGGGTGGGCGACTAGAGTGGACTAGACTATACCAGAAACAGTGTGACAGTGTGTGACGTAGCTCTCGAATTGACTAGATAGACCATGCTCCAGTGCATGGTCGATCTAGTCAATCTCCCTGTGCTCTATGATTTCTGGTAAGTCTAGTCACTCTAGTCGCCCGCCTGAACTTGCTCTAATATCCAACAGGTTTGTAGCACCCTGATCTGGACGGAGATTGACTTTCTACAACAACTGTTTATTATTATTATAATTGGAACCTGCGACCTCTGTAGCTTGCAAGCCTGAGGATACCTGTAAACAATGGTGCTTGCTATGTGAACCAGAAACACCGGGGTTAACCCCTACTCTTCCACAACAAGAGTTCTTGGTTCTTTTGCAATCTTAGTAAATGGGACCTATGGCTTAATGTCCCATCCAAAGGACAAAGCAATCATGGTAAAGCATCTTGCTCATGGACACAAGTGCCAGGACCAGGACTCGGACCCACACTCTGCTGATCAGAAACACCAGAGCTTGAGTTCGGTGCTCTTAACCACTCGGCAACGACACGCCACAAATGGTAGTTTCAATAAACACGACTCAATTACCGATTCTGCCAGACCACAGAGAGTACAAAACACAGATACATGCAGGTACCTTTCAATCAATAAGATCACCCAAGCATGGTAAATCCACTCAAATGTGACCTTGTAAAGTGATATCATATCACACTCTGACTCATAATATCATATCATCTTTTCGGATATTAAAACACAGCACACTTGACCAGAGACAACAAAACAAACATTTATCGGACACTTTCAATAGTTTGTTACAAAGCTGCCATTCCGGGCTAGCTCCCATTATCTTGGGGAACAGACTTCTATAATGGTTTTTAGTTCAATTTGAAACAATTCCATGAGACATTTATTTCATAAATTCTTCAATACAACAAAGGGTTTAAAGGGAGGGTATAACTCTGGTAATTACTCCAAATATTAACGACCATAAAAACTTACTTGGTAAAAAGCACTACAGCTGTTAATAATGTATAACATTTTGAGAAATGAAAGTGGTTTTAGAGAGAGGGATCCAATTCTAATTACGGATTTTTCTTCCTGCGAGGACATAACCGCTCCAGATTTTCAGTGATTTTTCAAAAATGCTACCACCTTTTTGAAATGAAAATTTCACAGGTTAGTTTTATTGTATAATCTACATTTACATAGGATTAAAACAATTGAACGGTTCTAAAAAAAAACCAACGGTATACTTTGCCTTTAACAATTGCACATTAACAATCAACTACACAAGGCCTTTTTGAAACCATGGCTTTGGCTTAGGCTCTGGCTTTGGCTTAGGCTCTGGCTTAGGCTCTGTCTGCCTGTTTTCATTCATGTACAAAAGCACACATTTTCAAAATAACTTACGCAGCCTAAGCCAGAGCCCAAGCCCCAAGAGGTGGTTTCGAGAAGAGGCATAGTTTGGTTCCTTGCGTGAGGGATGTGTTGTGAAAATGGTATATACTTACATACTAGTAACTGGACTCTACCAAGACCAAAACTATTTTACCTGTACTTGAGATAGGTAACCAGTCTCAAACAAACACCCTCTACCTCTTACTAAGACAGGTAACCAGACCCGAACAAATGTGATTTACCTCTACTATAGACAGGTACCCAGACACTACGAAACGTGATTTACCTCTACTATAGACAGGTACCCAGACACTACGAAATGTGATTTACCTCTACTATAGACAGGTACCCAGACGCTAACAAATGTGATTTACCTCTACTATAGACAGGTACCCAGATGCTGACAAATGTGATTTACCTACTACTTTAGATGGGTAACCTCTACTACAGACAGGTAACCAGATGATAAAACAAACATTTACCTCTACTATAGACAGGTAACCAGACTGTGCTGAATAGTGCAAGGCTGTGTTGCCATCCTGCATAGAAAACAAATGGATTTGTTGAATTTGTTTAGTATCAAGAAAACATAAAATAAAAAATAGAACTCTTTCAGATTCTAAAGCAACACTGGTAAGATTGGAATATCAGGCCCAATGAAACAAGAAGTCTCTCAAATTTTGAAACATCCCCGGGAGAGCCGTGTGGAGTAATAATTTTATTTGGGAGGTAGTTGGGGAATTTCTCGTCACTGGGATTGCAAGACACCTAGACCTGGCTAGTCAAAACATTGAAACCAATTAAGAACCCACTTCGCGGCAGTGACATTAATAAGGAGAAGTCCCCTCGATCCACTAAGCAAAAGGTTGTAGTCCTGGCCAATTTCCTACTGCCCAGGGTAGTACTTTTAACAAATAATTTCTTTTCAGAATTCAGTTCTTTTCAAAGTTCCGAAATCTACTCCGCGGCAAGACATGTTCTAAAAAGAACAAAACCTACACAGCAAAGTAGATACATACATATTGTCAAGTAATAAACCACAAGGGAAACTGACTAAGTAAACTTTAAATAAGTTGGGTTTGAACAAAGAAAAATTGACTGAAGCGAGACTTAAACCAACGACCTCCGGATTAACGTACCGGCGCTCTACCAACTGAGCTATCCAGCCCTGTGCTGGCGGCCTCCCTATTGGTCAATATCTTTGTTCGGGATGCCAGTCAGAGCCATACAGTCAGCTGCGTGTAGCAGGGATCACACCCAAGTTTACGATACAACCTGTTACCACAAACTGAACATATTATAAAGATACATGTACCTCGTCTTCTGCATCGATGTGGATCTGCTCTCGTTCCCCCTGACCCATCGCGATGCCCTTCCATCCCAGGACGATTCTTGCGCACTCGAGTCGTTTCTTCTCAGGAGGTTGTGAATAGTAGTATTGGGAGTAGCTATAGGTAGAGGAAGGCGGTCGGATCTGCTCCGCCATGCATATACAGTGCAGGGCGGTCTGGTTGCCACCGTTGCGTTTGTTTGGGTTCGCATTGTGCCTCTGTATAAAAATCCTGTAATGGAATGGCGCGGTTAGTAACAATGAACCCAGGAAAGATATATTTTATTTAAAAAAGTGACTTCTTGAAATGCTGTTTCATTTGGCGGATTCCGATGATCTACGAGCAGTGACTACAAATGTTGAATAGATTGATGGACAACCTTTTAACCAAAGGAAGTTATTGACAATCTTCACCTGATGTTATCACAAGACTGAGACACTCAGACTCCATACACCTGCTCGAAGTTGTTTTGATCCTCCTAATTTTGTTACAGCCATACCAGCCATGAGTTCATGGTCAACCACTCCCACTTTACTCCCACTCCCACTCCGGCTACAGCTATGGCTCTGACTGTTGCTAAGGGTATTGCTAAGGATGCCCTATACTTTTAGGACCCTTTATTTTTGGAGTATTTACCAATCTATGACCCTCCCTTTAAGATCAATCTTAGCTCTTTGTGAAATCAGCCCCAAGTTTACTGAATGATTTTGGGGGGGGCTTAAATTTTGTAATTGAAGACAACTTTCAACATATCAAGTTATGAAAACCATTTAGGAAACCGGATTCTGACACCCGATGATAAATGTAACTGGAGTGACGATAAAACTGCTAATTGGGTAACTTTATACACGGGTCTCTCTGGGTTGGGATGAAATTGGCTATGCATGACACTACACATTCACATGCTAAGAATGGTTGGTGCTGTAGAATGATGTACAGTTTATACAATGTATGGGTCTGGTACATTGTAATCTCAGGCAAAAACATGGGGAAGAATTTCGCATGAATTGCAGCAGCCAAGATTAAGTTCAAGTGGGTGACTAGAGTCGACTAGACTTAAACCGTAGTCGTTCTACATTGCAGATGTCACTCGGTCGCTGTGTGGTTTTTGACTAGCTAGCCCGACTGGATCAACCTAGCCCTGGATTGCCGTTTCTCTGGTCAACTCACGAAGCTAGGTCACTTTTTCAAGATGACCTCTAGGTTACGTGACGAATAAAGTTTTGTTAACTTTTGCAATCACGCAGAAAGATAATTTTAACAAAACTCCTGGAGCAGTGCGGTCTAACGATAAATGGTAGGTTTTTACAAATAAAATATGCCAATCATTGTTGCACTTGTTTTGCAAGTCAGTTTTTAAGGGCCAAAACATGTTTTTTTCTGTTTACTACATTGTCGTCTTGTTGCCATATTTGACGAATCAACCAACTAGACTAGACATGCATGCGTAAATTAAATGGCAATTTGACTAAAGGTTAGCACCCGAACTAGCTCCACAGTTAAGTAAAGACCATATTGAACCCGGGGAATGGAGAGTGCTTTCTGAAGTTGTACCGCGAGGAGTTTCATAAACAACTTCCCAAATACTCGGTCACTGTCGGTACGCGCGCATTAGCCACGGAATGAGGTGCATCCTGGTCCAGTAAGTAACAGATCTGGTCATTAACTAGACCAGCATGCATCTCATGCCATGGCTAATGCATACACATCGAGTATTTGGGAAGCAGTCCATGGGTGCAGCCATTGTGAGTGTATGGTGCATTTGAGCATTGGTCTGTTTGATCAATTTAGCCATATACATGAGTGTCAGGTACAAGTCTGCCACACATCCGGGCATGCTGTGTGCATGGTGATGCTACGTGTAGTTTGCACCCTACCACAACAGGACAAAAGAAGGCATTTAAACTCTATTATTATTTTGACTGTAGGGTGCATTTAAGCATTCCCATTGGTCTGTCTGATCAGTTTAGCCACACAAGACTTGTTAGACAAGTCTGCCATACATCCGGGCATGCTACATGATGATGCTACAAGTAGTTTGCACCCTACCACAGTAAGTCAAAAGAAGGCGTTTTAAACTCTACTATTATTCCCAGTGTACGGCGCATTTAAGCATTCCCATTGGTCTGTCTGGTATTTAGCAATACATGAATGTCAGGTACAAGTCTGCCATACATCCGGGCAGGCTGTGTGGTGATGGTAGCTAGTCCAAACAACGCCCACAGCGGGACAATTAGACGGTGATCAAACTCTACGTTCTCCGGGCTCTATTTCTGTGGTTGAGACCCACCTGACCAGTCGGTGCATTCCGTATCTACTTGCATAATGGAGCGGTGTGTTGTGATCGTAATTCTCCCCGTAGGAGGAATTCGGATCAAACGCTTTCTGGAACTCCACGCTCCCGTGGTACAGCTCTTCCGCGACTTTCTCGTCCCCAACTTGCAGCGCCTTGCGGAACTTGGAGGATGTGCTGCCCATGATGCCAACTGAGGAAGCGCCCTGGGGGCCTCAATTTGAATCAGTCTTCTCAAATCCGAGATGTACGCCGTGTTGTGTTCCGTTTGGGTACAATCTGCACAGAGGAGTTAATGAATTCAAAAACTCAAAATTATACCTTTGGAAATGAATGCACACAATATGTGACCCTGTTATCCAAAAAAATGAGCAAAAATTCAACATTTTGAAAAATGTAAATGATAGCCTTTCTGAATTCAGTAAGAAAAGAGCTTTCCAACGGTATCCAACACTTGGGGTTGCAAATATCTTGAAAATATTTGAAAGCTTGATGAAATTGCTCATTTTAATAAGTTCGTGCACATGTATTACACTTTATTTTCTAAGATTTTACCTGCTAATAAGATATTGCAACCTGAGGCTCATTTTGTGATAACAGGTCACATACTGAACTGTTCAACTCAAACCAACATTAACCCTAACCCCCATTAGGGTCTCTCTAGAAAGCCTGCCAAATACAACAGAATGCAACACAGTTGAAATGAGAACCATGCCAAATGCAACAAAATGCAACAAGGGATATTGTTGCAATGTGCAGGCATGCTGTCATGGGAAAGGACTGAGCAAGGGTGTTTGCCCTGCTAAATGCAACAGTATGCACATAAGTGTAATGTTTAACTATTATTATACAGTCTTTTTAATATGATTTGAATTATGCTTCTTACCTAATATTACATCTTACTTCTCAATACTTTTCCCATAAAAAAACATTTTGAAATACCCATTATAAGTTGTTCAGATACAATAGAAGCACCAAATTCAGTCCAAGAATAACATCTGAGTTGACTGCCAAATGCAACAGATCACAACAACTATTACCATTTGGTGCATATTGTTGCATTTAGCATGGTAAGGGTTAAACATGAATCCAGTTGCAAGGTCATAAAAAGAATCACTTATTAATCACTTGTTCAGAAGGTTTAAAATGTCACTGCAATTAAATGTACAGGATAAGCTAATTGTAACCATTACATTCACTTTACACCTATACAGTGTAGTTGTTTTGCATGTAAATATTTCATTCGTTCATTTCATGGGTGTTCTAAAAGCTCATGGTTCAGTCCAACAACTTTGAAAACTAACATATTTTTTTAATAATTTCTTGTACACCCAAAGAAATAAATAGATTTCCCAGTTTTATACCACATTTGTAACCAAGAATGGCCAAAATGTTGACAATGCCATTCAAAAACGGAGTTAAATTTCAATTTGGAAAGCATCAGGGAGAAAATTGAAACAGTTAATTACAAAGCGTTCCATGGAAACATGTATATATTAGTTAGTAGGTACTGCTGTAATCAGCACGTGTCTGCCATTTTATCATTTGAAACCCATTATCTCCTTTTGCCCCATCCACTATTTGAGGTTGTAGCCAAGCCAACCACAATTCCCAACCCCCCCCCCCCCAACCTGTGGACCACCTGCGTACTGAATTATGATTTATGGCTGCGGTGTGTGTACAAAAAGAAAAGCAAAACAAATTACACTGCGTTGGTTCAAACAATTAAACTGCTCGGTCATCGGTAGTTTCTACCAGGGCCTATTTTCATAGAGCTGCTTCAAAAGCAAGACAATTTTACTTAATAAATTTAGTGCTTAGCAAAAGTTAGCGGGATACCAGTCAGAAATGGTGCATGTGACATGGTACTTTGGCCGGTAATCTTATTCTGGCAAGCATAAATTTGTTGTGCTTAGCTACGTGGTGTGCCTAAGCAGCTGTGTGAAATTGGGTCCAGTTGGCAAATGGCAAGCTAATAACATTATACAAAATGCGCCGTGCACAGTAAAATATCAGAGTGTTGAGTTTCAAATGTTGCTTGCACTTGTCAAAACATTTGCTTGTTGATTTAAAATTAAGTACATTCACACAACACCACACAACATACACGTACTGTTACCATGGTGAACATGTGTTTCTCTCAGTCAAGGGAATGTGTCATTTTAAAAGCAAAGTTCGTCAAATTTTTATTATCAGAAAGGATTAAAACAACTTAATTTGAAAGCCCTCTAATAAGATGTCAAAAGTTCCCTGAAAATGTACCTTTACTGTGAAATGAGCATTGTTCCCTTGTAATCACTCAATTCAGTCATTCGGTTGCAATGTGATTTTTAATAAACCTTTAAAAAAAAAAATTGTTTTTAAAAATTCAACGTACATTGTAAGGGTAGAATAAGATGTCAAAAGTTTCCTTAAAATGTACCATTATTGTGAAATGAGCATTAATAGGTTTATTGTATGGGAAGAGTGTGTTTTGCTTTGTTTGTTCGTGTTTTTTTTAAGACGTACGTGACTCCATAAAAAACAAGCAAAATAACCCAGCGGGGTAAACAAAGGTGAATTTTACTGAACTGATCCCACAATAAGATAGACAGGATAAGGGCACAATGGTGTACGGCTGGATCATGGCTGTCATTCCAGCAATTCATTATGTGAGCAGGCATGACTCCTCCACCTTGTATGAGGGCAAGGTTGTCTTTCCTCAGTGAGGGGGGTACCACTACCAGGGAAATGACAATTTGTATTAGAACGTTTCAACGGGCATTGAGGCAATGACCAGGGCATGGGGCAATATCGTTTGTTTGTTTACTTTGTTTGTTGTTTTATTTCCATGTATACTTGCATAATCAGACAAAATGAAGATTAACGGTCAATACAAAATGTATAGAAAATAATAATACCCCCCCCCCTAAAAAAAAATAAATAAATCAGTCAATCAATAAATAAATCAATCAATCAATCAACAACGTACAAATGAGCGTGACATCCAGAGAGCACCTGGCCTTCTGTAGTGGAGCACCTAAGCCTGCGCGGTCAGAGTAAACTAATTTGGAATAGTAGTGAATTCCCAGATAGCCTATAAATGTAGTCAAATCTAAAATAATGTGCACATATAACAAAATAATCATGTTAGAAACAAGGAAATTAATGTCTTGCAGAACGTAGGCGTTGTGTGTTGCTCCATGAAGTATCAGGCCTACATTAAACATATAACAACCCCCCCCCCCCCCCCCCCCCCCCCCCGCCACAGTAAAATATAAAAGTTCCATGTGGCACGGTTGGAAAGCCAGCTAAAAAGAAAAGGGTTTCCGAAAGAACTTGGACTGCAGCAAATCAATTCTCTCTGACAGTTTTAGGGAGAATTTAGACAGACTCTGAGACTGGAAATTTGATTTTAAAAATACAGTCGACTCTGGTTTAATCTTAAAAGGCCGTTGGGGCCGGCCTAATTACTTCTTTATAACAAGACAGTTGTGTTAAGAGGACAGCGAAACAAAGAAACACAAAAGCAGGAATGAGATTCGGGACTTTAGAATGTACTCTTTATAAGCAGATTCTCTTTATAACAGTGCTCTTTATAATGTGGGTCGACTGTAAAGGAAAGTGGTGGGGGGGGGGGGTAGAGAAATGGAAAAAAACCTTAATCATATTATGTCAAGAAGACCGTCTGAAACAGCAACAGAGAAGCTTATAGCTTCTAAAATGAGTGAAAATGAATCTTCATGTCCGTATACAGCAATCATTTATGAATCATCAACTCATGGTGTCCAAGTTGTGATATGTATAGTTCTGAAGATTCATGTTGAAATTCCCACTACCCCCTTTGGCAAATCTACCTGTGCAGTACATGTGCTTTCCTGACACACAGCATGACTAATACTGAGAGTTTAATAGTAAAGCATCACACAATACCAACCGGTTCCAAGAAGTGTGGGATTGATTGGGATCGTGACCCACGTTTATTTGTACATGTGTCGTGTTCTCTGCATCTTGAGGCCATATGTGATTAATATTACAATAGACTGTGATGAATGTGTTCAAAGGTAGGGTCATAGATTGGTCTTTGTCACCATAATGCTGATTTATAGGCAACATTTTAAAGAAAGACACAATAGAAGTTACATGAAAAGTTCGGTTGAATACAGTGTCTACTTCCTGAGAAAATGGCAAAAAGCAAAAAAAAAGTCCTGAGTTTTTTACATGAATGCTGAATCTATCCATATTTAGCAAGGTGACAGTGGGTACCAACCGCATCTTTGGTCCCAGCATTCAAAAACGGACACCAGCTCTCAGAAGTCTGAGAAACGATTCATTCTCAGACTCAAATGTTTTGGGGTGAAAAATTATCCAAACCATATTACTTCGAAGGGAATCCTTTCAACAACAAAAATAGTTCATACTATCAACAGCTTTTTACCAATAAGTTTTTACGGTCATTACATTTTGGAGTATTTACCAATCTATGAGCCTACTTTTAAGTTGTACATGTACAAAGCATCCATATGACAATTCTAAAATCTCAACCCTGCAAAAGCAGTTGTAAGTTCAAGGGATTCTCTAGTAGTCCTGTAAACAACACAGTTATTCTTAGAAGAAAGAAAACATTCAAACCACCAAGCTCTCGTTTGTCCGTCCGAGGGTACAAAGATCAGAGAGAGTCATCCAGTGAATATATTGACATAGAATTAGTATCAGTTTCTATACAGCCAGTTTCATTTGATTAAAGTATTAACGCGGTTACAGACAGTACACACAGACGGACGGTGGGAAAATAGTGTGTGTCTGCAAGCATTAAAGTGGTCAAGAAGATTTCTGCTGGGTTTTTTTCTCCATACCGGCAATCTATGCAAACCAAATTCCTGGAAAATGTCAAATACAAAAATTATACCGAAAAACATGTTGACATTTCCAGTTTGGTTGTACCAGGTGTGGAATTACATGAAGGCCATGGCCTCTGTTGACCCCACGGCCCATTTTCATAGAGCTGCTTAACGGCAGATGTTGTGCTTACTGTGCGATTTCCATTTCATAGCGCTGCTAACTGTAAGTTCACGAAAAGGCATGCTAACCTTCCGGTGCTTACGGTGTGAAAATGAGAGACGTAACAATGCAAATCCATGGTGAACGCGCAAGATGGCTGCCTAATTTTCTTGCTAACCTGTGAAATACGCCTACGCTTAAGCAAGTTTTTCTGCTATAGTTAGCACGAAAGTTTGCTTACCGTTAAGCAGTGCTATGAAATTGGGCCCTGGTCTTGGCCTTGGTGCCCCTTCAAATGAATCCCATGAGACTTTAAGGTTTTCCCAACAGAAGTGCCCTTAACAAAATGAAAATGGCCTTGCCCTCTCAAAGACAAAATCCTAGGCATGTTGTTTACTAAAAACTAGAGGTGCGATGACTAATGATTCTTTTACGTCTTCAGGAAATTTCAAGGCAGACACTGATACATACAGGAGGAAGAGAGAAAATAAACCTTTTGCAATACATGTAGGCCGCCATCGCTGAAGTCAAACAATGGAAATGTGAGCCACTGATAGGTCTTCCTTTGACCTCAGTGAGCGCAGCCCAATTTCATATCTCTGCTTAACTGTAAGCCAATTTTCGTGCTAACTATAGCAAGAAAAAATTGCTTAAGCGCCAGCGTATTTCAGAGGTTAGCAAGAAAATTAGGCGGCCAGCTTGCGCATTCATCATCATGGATTTTCATTGTTAGGTCATTTATTTTCATACAGTAAGCACCGGAAAGTAAGCATGCCTTTTTGTATGCTTTACAGTTAGCAGCGCTATGAAATGAAAACTCGCGCAGTAAGCACAAAATCTGCAGATAAGCATCTATGAAATTGGTAAGGCAATGTTTCAGTTTGTGACATCATGCATGTATGTGACCCAATTATCAAAAGTGAGATTTTGGTACTTTATATTATCAAGAAAATGAGCGATGTTCCCAAAAAAAAGGTTCAGATTTTTTTCCATTTCTATCATTATGTAGAAAAAATGCCCCATACAGTGACATAAAATACTTACAGTACATTAATCCCCAAGGACAACTTTTATTTAGCTTTTCATTGTTGTAAAACACAGAAAAGTTTCAGGTTTTGTTGGACTGTACCAACCAGTACCTGCACCCTCTTCAATGCTTACTAGTCTGTATCTCATCTGCATTCGACTAAACCTGTCTACACGAAAAGGTTAAGAAGATACTGGTATACGTCGTTGTCCATGTGTGTCCAATTAACACATGATTAACATCTGAAAAGCGCGTCATTTGAAAAGGATACAAAACAATTCCTGTAATACATAAAGGTTTGATGAACAGTATGCTGATGAGGTCAGCACACTTTGCAGGAGTACGTGTAGTGCATTGCCAATAATTTTATGTGATGACACAGAATGGGTAGAATTAATTCACGGTATCTTTCCAATTATATGCTGGCAATTGCAGCGGAATTGGATCAGAAGTCAAAACGTTAATTACATTTTACATCTACAGTCGATTACCAATAAATTCTTTGTACCTGAGAAATGAATGTACAGTGTACACTCTGAGAAATGACTGTTCATTAAAAACTTTGCAACCTAGACATTTTGGATTGCTCATTTATAATTTATGTTGGAAATTGGTGAGAAATGACTGCATACTTTGCATACTTTAAACATTTTGGATCAATTGCTCATTTATTATTCATGTATGGAATTTAGTGAGAAATGACTGCACAGTTTGGACAGCTCATTTATAATTCAAATGCAAATGATGACTGCATATGTTACACTTCACCTTTGAACATTTTGGATTGCTCATTTATTATTCATGTATGCAAATTAGTGAGAAATTACTGCATACTTTGGACAGTTTGGACAGCTCATTTATAGTTCAAATGCAAATGATGACTGCATACGTGACACTTTACCTTTGGACATTTTGGACAGCCCATTTATAATTCAAATGCAAATGATGACTGCATATGTTACACTTCACCTTTGGACATTTTGGATTGCTTATTATTTTTCACGTATGAAAATTAGTGAGAAATCACTGCTTAACTTAAGTAATTTATCCCTTCGCATATTTTAGACATTTTGGATTGCTCATTTATAATTCATGTATGCATAAAAATACAGCCAGACTTTAACAACTAAAGTAGGCCAAACACATGTTATTAACATTGATACACAGTTGACATTGGCTGATCAATAAGCATGAGTCACGAATGCTACATGTAATCTTTACGTCTGATTCTTGCATGGTGGGCCGCATCCAAACCCATGCAGACTTTAAGAGGCAGTTTGGCTGGCATGTGGCCTCAATCCTCCCATATCCTCTTCTCCTATGTCACTCCACACCAAAACTGTTTGGACTTGGGTAAGATTGGAATCCCTAACCCTGTGATTAAGCATTTGTTATCTGGGCTCCATTTCATAGAGCTGCTTAAGCAGAAAATATTGCTTTAGAATTTTCTGCTTAGCAAAAATGAGCAGGAAACCAATCACAAATGATGATGACATGGCACTTTTGGCTGGTAACCTCATTCTAGTAAACACAGTTTTGTTGTGCTAAGCCATTTTTGCGCTTAAGCAGCTCTATGAAATTGGGCCCTGGGCCTACTAGCCCCAGTCCTTCTGAACCCTTTTCTTTTGCAATTTTACATAAAAGGATTTGGGCCTGTAGGCTGAAGCCCATGTCACATCTTTGAGCATTTAACTGGTAACCAGTTCCAGGCAATCTCTAATGTTAATTTCCTCATAACTTTCTTTGGGACAGTATGTGGCATGTTATTGCCGAGCGGTTAAGAGCACTGGACTCCAGCTCCGTTTTTTTTCTTTCTGATTGCAGTAGAGTGTAGTTTCAAGTCCCAGTCGTGGGCCTTGTCTCCTTGGGCACGAAACTTTACCATATAATTGCTTTGTCCTTCGGATGGGACATTAAGCCGTAGGTCCCATGTACTAGAATTGGTAGTGCACATAAAAGAACCCAAAACACTGTGGAAGAGCAGGGGTTAACCCTGGTGTTTCTGGTTCACATGGCAAGCACCCTTGTTTACAGGTTTCCTCAGGCTTGCCAGCTGCAGCAATTAAGTTCACTTGTGAGGCATCCTTAGTTTAATTACCAGAAATATATGATAATGACAACAATAATGTTGACAAATATCTGTGGTACTACCAAACGGCTCCTTTTGTATGCAGTCCAGTTGGTGGTCTTCAAGTTGCCTATAAAATTTGCCCTGTGTGACAAGACTATGATGGTAGTAAGTTAGCGTCACAGCACCTTGTTACAACAAGGTACTGATTGTGTACTTTATAATTCCAAACATAGCTCTAAATACCAGTGAAAATAATAATGAGCGCTTTGGGATGCCCTTCGGGTGTGCAAAGTGCGGGAAAATTATTACTATCTACACAATTTTCTAAAACTATGAAGAAATTCTGCATGGTACATGTAGCAAACATGAGCTAGGTTTACATTCTTTATGGTATACAGTCATGGTATTGTCAGTAGTGGAGACAGCAGAACAAAGGAACAAGAAAGGACAAAGCTTTCATTACGATTGAAGCCTTTGTAATTGTGTCCCCACAGACTTGTGTGTGATTACAAAAATGGAAAAATTTGTTAAGTTAAAGTGACGAACGAAACTCCCCACATCGATGGAAATAAACTGCAATGTTTTTGCACATGTACTTTACATTGTACGGCATGTACATGATTTAGAATAATGACTAGACTTGCATGATATTAGGATAATTAGAGAATTAAACAATTTCATCATTTTGAAATCATACCGAGACTGTAATTCCTATCTAGACATGTGGGCAAGTGTTTGCTGCAGTGATAGCATAACGGCTGATTTCCCACCGTCTTCCGGGATACCGCTGGTCTCTTGCGAGCCAGCAGTCTCGCGAGAACAGCATCCGTGTCGTGAGATTCGCCTGAGACCCGTTATGCTATCACTGTGACAAAACATGGTGGTCGGGATTCCTAATGGCATACTTTTTCTTGTACGACAAACATTTAGTGACTTGTCCACAAGTCTGTACACGTACTTCCTCCTAAAATTGTATAACAAATTTTTATTTCTGGGGTTCAATATTTTCTTCGTACATGTAGGGCCTATACATTGTATCAGATACTACGACCAAAACCGGACGGTGGATGCACATGTTTGGCCTACTCATTTCTGTACCAAGTCAAAACCTGACCCCAATTTCCAGGAATAAGTCAAGCATTAATCTCTAGAAAATCTCCCACATAATGAGGCATTGTGACCGTGAGTCAATGATTAAGGCAGGTGGGACGTTTTAGGAGTAGCCTTGCTGATCTTTGAGATTGTCATCAGGAGATAAATAATAATGATCACAATGGAACTGGTCTGCTCTTTAAAAAAAAAATAATAATTTAAACATGCATGTAATAGGAGTTGTAAATATCAAAAAGAATTAATTTTCAATTCAGAAGCTAGTCCTTGACAAAAAGAATACTTCGAGAAAGACTCTGCTAGGGTCGAAACGTCAGGCCACTAAAGAAAGAATACAAAAAGAATACTTGTCTGAAACATTGTCAAAGTTGAGAAACTAGCATGTGACAGGAAACACAATATTAAGTGTACCACTTTTCTACCGTCACGTTAGAAGTTTTTACGAATGGTTTAAACTTTATTGTAAGTACTCGAAACCCCAAAGTCACAAATCTGTTTTATTTGATTGCAGAATTGAAACAATGAATGAGAACGGTCAAGAAATCTCTGAAAAAGCAATTCAACTCTCTTTTGTCCCTTCACTAAAAGGGGATCACCATATTTGAAATTTTTACAAACTGAATTGGGTGATAAATTCTGAAAGCTAGAGGGTGTAAATGAATTTACTTCTCTAAAAAAAGATGTGGTTTTTTGTTACACCTTTAACAGTTTGAGTATGCAAATGTCAGACAGATAGATGGGGGGGGGGGGGGGGGAAGAGCAGCATTCAAGTCATTTTATCCCAAAGGTATCAAAGCTCTCCCTCAGGCACTTATTTACTCATGATTTCAACGAGACGGTTATAGTTTTGTGATGCGTCAGTCTTTGAATCCAATATTGTTAACGTCCGTCAAGAAAGTAAATTATGAAGAGTCCCATCGCAGAATGTTTGCTAAAAGAGAAAATGCTTCTGAAAGGCATTTTAAAAGCAGCATGCAGTTTGTAACTTGTAAAGATCACAATATTGGTTTCCATGGCAACCATTCGTGTTAGCTTCATCGGATTATCTCGTAGCGATGAAAAATAATGCAACTCACTACCACGTGTTCTGGTCAACAAGAAATATGGGAGAAAACTGGGAAGATCATGACAAATTCAATTAGAAGTTACAATAAAACTTACACCCGGATGTATTTATTTTTTTAAATCAGCTCTTGGGCAATGATCAATCAGAAACTACCTAAAGGGTCATGACCCCTGTTGCCCTGGTATTGGCCATTGCAGCTCAGGCCTGACACTTCACAGAGGCAAACGGAGGCATACTTCCGTTGACCTTTGGCATTGCCTTGGTGCCTTTGAAATTTTCCAATAGAAATTTACAATTTCCTTCATAGAGGTGCACTTTACACATGGTACCAAGGAGAAAATGCCTTGGTGCCCTAGCCATTTCAAATAAACGCCTTGGTGCCCTAGCCATTTCAAAAACCGAAGCATCAGGGCTAGTGGCTTCTTAATGTGGCTCACATCTTGTCAGACATTCTGATTTTCTATTGATAGAACTGTCAGTAAAAAAAGACCTTGTCCTTTTCAAGAATCATGCCAACCAGGCAACTCCCGCTAAAGATCCAACGATCTTCATGTTTCTATGCAAGCCTGGTGCCTCGCTAAGGGCAGGGCTGTTTTTCCCAAGTAAAGAGCACCTTTATAAGGAAAATGACAAATTGTAGTGGAACTACACGGGGTACCAAGGCAATGATTAGGGACATGGAGGCAATTGCTCGGAATTGTCTCCCGGCAATTCCTACATGAAGTTTCAGGTCTGCTAGACAGCTCTGGCTAACAGTAGAACCATGCCCCGCACCGCACTGCATCTCTTCATTGAATGCTCACCGGCTTCAATGGAGGATCCTTCAGCCATCCTTCCCCCTTAATTGATGCGGGACTGACATCACTTCTTCACCACAAATAGACAGTTTAAAAAAAATAATAATAATAAAATAATCAAAGTCTTTTTAAAATTCGCATAACCACCATGAAGGGGCTCGACACTACGAAGAACGCCAAGCATGTGAACTTCATGCATGAAACACCTTGTAAATGTTTAAAATACTATGACAAAAATACAGGCAGCATGATACACGTCTTATGGACAGCATACGACCAAATATAAATCGAATATTTACAAGACATCTATAAATTAACGCTAAAAGGATGAGAGAGGGAACAAAATGCATTTCATATTCCCCCGATACTTCCTTTACCCTGCTTATATGATTATCCATATTCTATGATTTATTAAAAATACATTTAACACAAGGCTATGGAATGAGCAAGAGAACAGAGGACGACCAAATTCACCCACAAGACAAGGCCAGCAGTTTTTTTTTTAATGGCACTTTGAAGGTCAGCGGACGGCTTCATGTTAATCATTTTCTTCAGTCTTTTTTTTTCTTTCTCAAATGCACACACCTTTGGAGTAGAGGTTCAGTGCCTCAAACCGTTTGACTTTATAGCATGGATTCTCACTCGATTAGCACTTGTCTGTGTTAGAGGTTCAGAGTTGTGAGTGCCCTACGCCTCGGCAAACACCCGTCAGATTTCACATTTTAAAGGGATCAAGCATTGCTTTATTTCTCTTTAAGCCTGAAATGAAATATTCCAAGGCTCACTGGTGAGTTGGTACAAGTCCTCTCCTTAAAAAATATAACGGTGTATGAAATGCAAAAATATATTAAAATACAGGTCTGGAATTTCGAGAGGGCAAGGCCATTTTCATTTTGCAAAAGGGCACTTCCATTGAAAAATCTTCCAAGACTACGGGAACCTTTGGAAGGGGTACCAAGGCTGAGGCCAGGGGCAACAGAGGCCATGCCCTCAGTGGCTGGCATCCATGTAATTCCGGGCCTGTCTCATGGAATGCTAGACAATGCACTCTCTGCCCAAATCTCACTGATATGCCACACCTTTGAGGAATACAGCAGGCTGATCAAACGAACCGGGATTTATGCAATTACAGCGAGTCTGTTTAGCACTAGTCTCACTGCATCCTGATATGTGTACACATGTTGTATTTAATGTCATTTGCATAGCAAGTATGGAGTAATAATGCTGGACTCCTCATCACTGCGGTACCGTACTCAATCATTTTGCAGTAGATCTTCGATGTGTTTGGCTGAATGTAAGAAACGCCCTAGATTCAATTCAGTTCAAACGTACACTAGGGTTCTCGCCCCAGGATTTTTTCTTAAACTGTGGGGCATTCTGGACCAATTTTGTTTAAAGTTTGGTCGAAGCATGCTGAATTGAAACAAGGTCCTCCAAATGTTTCTTATTGGTGTTTTCTATTTTTTATTTCAAAAACCCTACTGTGCAATCTGGGATATTCTACATGGTTTAATCTGAGATTTTGTGAAGTGAAAAATGTGGCTTTATTCTGCAGAGACCACAGCAGTACAATCAACATCGCATCTGTCCAAAACACACTTACAACGTATGCATGAATCTTTGGTTATACATGTGTACCTTAAAACATGCACTTAAAGCTCCTACAAAATCAGGCCTTGAATTTCATCTTTGAGAGGGCAAGGCCATTTTCATCTTGTGAAGAGCACTTCCATTGGAAAATCATAAAGTCTCTGGGAAACTTTTGAAGCGGCACCAAGGCCAAGACAACCAGGGCAACAGAGGATCATAACCTACATGGCCTCTAAGTGATTCCAGATTCCAGGCCTGCCTATAAACAATGTATATTTAAGGCTGTCATGGCTGTCTTCAATTGAACAGCTTTTGCAATCACTACGACCGAAAACGCCTGTAGCCAAAGTCCCTTGATTCGTGGTCAAACTTCTGTTACACCTGCACTCTGCACGCCCAACGCTCATTCTTACATATTGAAAGGGCAAGGGCATCGAGGCGTTTTCTCCATTGTATAGGGCACTTCTGTATGAGGAAATTGTCAGCTTTTATTGGAATGTTTTAAGAGGCACCAAGGCACCAGGAGCATGGGGGCAATTGTCTCCATTTCCTCCATGAAGCATCAGGCCTTACACTCTGACCAAATGACATGTTCAGCATTCAACATGTAAGCTTGGGTTTCGTTTCCTAAACCATGGTGGAAGGAAACCTCCTTCCTCCATGCTTAAACCCTTTACCACTTACATGTCCGATATCCGTAAGATTAAGCTAAAAACCACCAAAATCTTACTTTAAAAACCACCTCGCTAATCAATTCACCCATCCAGAGGAGACTAGTCGAGACTGACATGCGTGGCTTATTGCTAATTCCAACCGGATGATTATAAATAATCGAGGAGCCAATTTGCAAATGAAATTGTCCAAGCCGTATTTACCTAGAGTCCAACCCAGTGGCTAATTCCTCCATCTTGATTGGCAGTCATTATTTTTGCCAAGGTTGGCCAAGGGTTGAGTTTGTAAAGTGTAATTATTATTGTAGCCTTAAAATTGTCTCCAATAACCTGTAGGGTAATGTGATGGACAGGTTAAAGGTGTACGAACACTACGCACTTAAAATGGTACATACGGTACATTTTGTTTACTTACTTTATTTAATTTTGTTTTCTCCCAAATCTACAAAACATGTTTTCCTGGAAAATGAATTAGGGCCTACAATGTACCGCATTTTACAAGCTGGCCATTTCGTACTAGCCTGGAATAACACAGGGACCATACATGTAAATATTTTCAAAGACTCCTTAAAAGATTTTCCAACAAAAGTGGCCTTCGCAAAACAAAAATGGCTTTGCCCTCCCAAAGATGAAATCCTACGCCTGTTCACAATTCAAAGAATCATTCATTATTACAGAGTAGGTATTTCTGCTAGCATGTGGCCTTGATCCTCCCATATCCCCTTCTCATATGTTACTCCACACCAAATTGTTTGGACTTGGATAAGATTGGGATGCCTGACCCTGTGATAAGCACTTGGGTCTAATGGCCGCCCCAAGTCCTTCTGGATCCTTCACTTTGGCAAATTGGATATAGTAGGATTTGGGACCGTAAGGGTTAAAGGTAGGGTCATAGATTGGCAGCTACTCAAAACGTTAATGACCATAAAAACTTACTCGGTGAGAAGCACTGCAGCTGTTGATAGGATTTTAAACTATTTTGAGAAAGGATTCCCTTCGAAGTAATATGCTTTGGATAATTTTTCACCCCAAAACATTTAAATCTGAAAAAATGTGTACGCATGAATCGTCTCTCAGATTTCTGAGGGTTGGTGTCCGTTTGCAAATGCAGCTGCCAGAGATGTGGTTTAGTACCAGCTGTCACCTCACTTAACGTTGATGGATCCGGCATTCTTGTGAAAATTTGACAGTTTTTTTGCTGTTTCTCAGTAAGTAGACACTGTATTCAGCTGAAATTTCCACATATGACTTTTGTTCTATCTTTCTTTATTAAAGTGTTGTCTACAAATCAGCATAACTGACGCTGGGAAAAAAAATAAAATCTATGACCCTACCTCTAATGGACAAACTCATGTATACATGTACAATCAATGTCATGTTTGAATCTGTTAAGCCTTTTCCCAAATTTATCTTTAACTAGTTTTGCTTGACTTATTGAACTTGTGAGGTATTATCATGTAAGTCCAATCAACCTTGCTCTGCAGAACAAAGGCACACTAATCTTATCAAAGCCCTAATGTAATGCTCAATGTATGTGTGCATGCATTGCAACACTGATGTGGGTTTGAATATGTGCAAACTACATGTGTATGGACAAAATATTATCTTTATATTCCAGGAACTGCAACTAGAAAAACATGTGCAGGAAAGGGCCTGGTGTTAGCCAGAGGATTGTCGAGCAGACCTGGGCTCGATTTTCACAAAGCAGGCCTTGCGATTTAGAAGCTTGTTTTTATAAAATTCAGTAGCCCACCAGGCTAGTAAACTGTGTGTTTTACTTGCCCCCCCCCAGGAAGTTTGAGTAGCCTAATATTCAAACATGTATTGCTAAAACTTTATCTTTTTGATGCATTAGGGGCCTAATGGTATTAGAAGCAATCACAACTAGTTTATTGGTCATGCGCTCACTCAGAACAGAAGTACTTTGAAAATGTTTTTAACATTTATTATTAAAATTGAAAAGGAAGAAATATGACTATTTATACAAGCAGGTTGGACAGTTTTTAGCGGCCGAAAGTTGAGAAGTGGTGTGTACTAATAGCTCACAGCAGTTTTTACCGACAAAGTATGCCGGGCTAGTGTTAAGGGCAAGCCCTGCAAAGCACAAAGATTCAAAGATGAGTTGTCAGTATTACCGTGGCGCTTTGTATTGTGACATCACACTTTGCTTTTTATTATATTCAATTAAGAGTGATTTGCAGTTAAGATCAATCTTAGGTCTTTGTGAAATCGAGCCTTGAAGGTCCACAGAGAGGCCTCCCTGTCCCCAGTCATTGCCTTGGTGCCCTTTGAAATGCCCTCAGTAGAAGTTAAAGTGTCCCACAAATAGCACTTGCCTTTTACGTCATGTACATATGCCATGGAAAACTGCCTTAAATCCTGAACTCGGTGTCTATTGTCGTCTGGATTTCCCTGTTCTGAATTTTGCTCACCCTACGTGTACTCTGTTACTCTGTAGTGTTTTGTTTTGAGTGAGCAATGTTGACGTTATTTATAATTCACAGCAAAAGTGGACACTTCATTTCTGGGAACTAAGTGGGGGGGGGGTATAAATTCTTATAAATACACTGTGTGAAAATCTTGTACACTGTTTTACATAAATGTACATGTGTATAACCCCCCCCCCCCACACCCCACCCCACCCCACCCCATCTATTCTAAAAATTAATGTTCAGTGTGATTTATAGGGCCTAACAGGTGGTTTGATTCCTTAACTACTTGAGGAAGCAAATCTCATTACTTGTAGACCTTGAAAAGATGCATAAATTTGTACAGTTAACAATTCTTCTTCATCAAGTCCAATTAAGCTAGTTTCCATTGTTGAATAAATCACTCTGGCTAGGTGATGTACATGTACTCTCAGGTCTAGCTTGGTTGTGTGCTGTAGTGCTTATTGTAACCTCTAATACACAAACTTGTACTCTCTGTTTGTACACAATTAATTGCTCTGGCATTTCTGTTCTAGGAACTGTTTTGCTGTTAATCTTACAAGCTCCATAATATTATACCAACGTGTAAATTGTTTTTTTTATGCAGGCAACATTTTTAATGTTCAAGCAACATTATAGTTTTATACATTTAATGCCCTTCAATTTCAATAAAAATACCAAACTGCCAAAAGGCACTGAAAATGGAAAGACGGGTGAGGAAATGAGTAACTGCCCACATTCTCACAAACAGTGAGTCTATGAAAGTCTTTTTAAACGAAAAAACACTCTTTGAGTCTTAGATTACCAATGGGGTTGGTCCTGAATGAAATGAACATTTTAAGCATTATACACAAGTTCATAATTTCCTGTCGATTTCATGAAATACAAGGAACTACAAACAACTGGTTTGATTCTCCAAAACACATCCTTTACCAAGAAAAATACCTGCCCTGACCTAGGAATTATTCCCATACCTGACTGCCACTTTTTCATTCATTGTGACAAAAAAATAGTTTTTGTCAAATTTTAACATGTGATCCATCCTGTTCCTTTAGTAATAGTAGGGTCCGCCCTAGCTCTTACTTAGATCTAAGCATGAAGCATTTGGAGGTAGAATAAGCGACCAATCAAGAGTTATGACTATCGTAGCCTGTGAAACACACATGGAGGTGAGGTAGCCCTTAATATTTGTAAATATTTGAAGAGACACAATCATCAATCAAGCTTCAACAAGGAAACTATGCAATGTACACGATGACATACAGAAACGGTGAAAAAAATTAATTGCAAAAGAATCAAGAACCACTTGTAAACACAATGAAGCAAATATAAAATACAAACAAACAGTGAAGTTATGTACAGACAATTTTAGAAACCAATGTACGTTTTTAAGCATACCTGGTTCATAGAAACAGTGCACTAGGGCCTACAAAACAATAACATTAACAATTGTACAAAAATTGCTACAAAATAATTAAAAGGCTTACCACAACAACAAAAGTATGGACAATTTTCCATCCATATCCGAAACGGCCAAGGATAACAAAGAAACTGCCTCTACTTCTGAACCCAAAACTAAAAGCATGTTGATGACGACAGACTGTTCAGCTGATTGTGTTTAATTTTGTTACTTTATTGTTCCCTTCCGCAGCCAACCTTGGTCACACGAAACTAGCTAGACATTGTTCAGTTTATAAACATGACCTTAAACTACCATGGTACACTGAAGTTGATCGTACTAGATTGTGTGCCGAAAAGTCGGGAACCAGTGAATCATAGACTCTGCGTATTATTATTTTTTTTTGTAGGCTGGGTGTGTCAACGGAGGGCGCTGTTTCTCTTTAGCGGGCAAGTTTCACTCCAGGTTTGTTTTTGAAATAAGAATTTGTGATGGTATATGGGGGGGGGCTAACAAGAGGGTGTTTGGTGCCTCTTGTAGAGTTGTACCGTTGCACATAATTACTATTCCGCAATAATTACTATTCCGGCTTGCCAATTTAGGTGGTCACCTACATTCAGGTCATGTAGAGCAACTTATGTAAAGCCCACTACGTTCAGGTCTCCCCCCCCCCCCACACACACACATATTTATGGGGAAAATCTGGATGCAGATGCGGGATCTAATCAATTACGGCACGGTCAAACCACAGAGCAATGCTTGTCAAACCACGTGATGAAACCGAATCACGAGCCCCATTTGCTTCATTTCTTTTCTGGGTCATGCTGACCAGGGCCCAATTTCATAGAGCTGCTTAAGCGGAAAATAATGCTTAACAATTTCCTGCTAAGCAGAAATGAGCAGGATACCAGTCACAAATTGTACACGTGACATGGTAGTTTGGCTGGTAACCGTAGTCTGGTAAGCAAAATTGTATTGTGCTGAGCAGATTTTTGTGCTTAAGCAGCTCTATGAAATTGGGCCCAGGAGAGGTTTTTTTAAGTTGGGACTCTGCGTCATTTCACATAGATTCCGGGTTATATAATATACTGACCCAGAAATGGGTAATAACCACCCCCCCCCCCCCTGGAGCTGGATGATCCGGGTCAATTCGGACCTGTAAGTTTTTAGAGTGCGATGATTTTATGGCCAAAATAATTTACACCCAGCTTGAAATTTTGGCCAACCGATCGGTTCCCATTCAACCAAAACAGCGCCCTCGTTTTGTCTATGTTCTTCCGGTGTTATTCCCAGGGGTTGGTTTTTAATAATAGGCATATGAGATGTCATGGGATTGATTATGTTAAATGTCGGAGACCTTCAACTTCCCCCACCCACTAACCCACCACCATCACCACCACCAACCACAAACACACACAGAGATATTATTCTTTTCATGGCTTCTTTTTATGTCAGCACTTCATTCATTTCTTCTTAAGTCACATCATATTCAACATCATTTACATTCATGTAGGGTTTACCGGATAAGAAATTATGTTATTTTGTTCTACGATCAATGTTCACCCCCCCCCCCCCAAAAAAAAAAAAAAAAAAAAAAATTGTTGTTTTACTCTCAGTGTGTGATTTACTTGGTGCGTTTTTATTTTATTTTAACAATGAGGTAAGAATCCGTCTTGCTAAACAAGAGTGCAGCATATGTGGATCATAGCGTGGTAATTAATTTCCTGACTTCTACTGATATCATAATAGATTCATGAGAAATGTGAGAAAACATGTTGACGGCCGGTGTAATAAAAATGCCAATTAAGATACCGGGGACGGCAAAAAAACAAATTACGATAACAATGTCGTTTGGAATGGGGAAAGTTGTGATTAGTTACAGCGAATAATGATTGCTTGAAGATGGAAGGCCCGCTATAGCTTGGAGTGTCAGGTTGGCGGCTGTGGCTCACGGCTGTGGCTATCTCGAAGGGTGTTGCTAAGCGCAGCCTATGCTTTAACGCGTGTTACTGTGGTGATCAAGCCACAGGCTTCACATTAGCTCTGGCAGGATTGCTACAAATCCCTGTTCTTATTCAACGCTGAGGCTGCTGCCAACGACCAGACAGCCGACCGTATAGCCGAAGTCGCTCGATTTGGGCAGCGGCGAACCAACATAGCGCCCTCTATAGCAAATGCCGTTCCACTCTGCGGTATCCCGCCCTCTGCGTTGGTCTGCACACTCTACGACATGACGTCAGGCTGCGGAATATCTTCACTATATATGGGAATGGAATTGGAGGCAGGCCCCGTCGCTCTGATACAGTAGCTGGAACAGCTGTGTATCTTCCCAACTGGGCTGTCCAAATATGGCCGATGGTAATGATGATGAGCGGCTTTTCGATGTCTTGAACTTCCTCCCCAACGCACCCGAGCACATCCTTAATTATCTGCGTCTAGCTCGACTTCGTTACATCTCCGGCATCATCATTTTACGGAAACCGTCCATGGGAGCCTGCGGTCAATATTCAATCTTCCCCATACTTTTGTTTGAAATAGTAAAATAGATTATCCTAAATACATTCCTAATATCCAAAAGCATACAACTAAACATGGTTATCACCGTGTTACACTGTCCCCAAACATACAGGTAACCAAAGTCTGCATCAAGTCTCAGTGCATCCTGTCAATCGGGTCTTGATTGTAGACAGCTGAAAATATCAAATTCTCTTGGTTTTTTATCCCACAGGTGTCAAGGTGTATGAGGGGTGCACTCGCAACATCTGGTAAAAACATCACACCTGAAGTACCACTTATTATAGAAATCTAAATATAAACCTGTAGGCCCGTCACCATCTGAGGGAATACCCTCTCGAGGGGCTAGTTCTACTTATAGGTGAGCAATCGAACGCAACGCTGGCCCGGAATAGAAAACAAGGACCACACCAACCGGGCCCCGGTCGGCATCAAAAATAGGTCCTCAGTCCGCCGCCGCGATTCAACCAGTCGTTTCTCTCCTCTCTAATGCTGAGGTTTGATGCTGTTTTTGGTTACTACAGTGACGTCATTTTGCATCTGCATCAAAGTTGTAACCATTTCTGGCGGGAATAAATAACGGCTTCGGAGAAAAATAGTGTTTATTTTGTAAACTTTGGGTGCATAACAAGATAAGTGAACCCGAATTTTAATAGAGGAAACTTATTCATTCTCAGTATTTCGATTCTGGTTAAATCAATCTATCAATCGACCAATTAGTCGACCAACTAATCAATCGACCAATCGGGATCAGTCAATCAGCATCGATCAATAAAGCAATTTATAAGTACTTAACGAATCAACAAATCATTTAATTAATGAGTCAATCAATCAATTTAAAGTTTAATTAGCAATTAGATAAACCAATCAATAGGATGACTGACTCTCTGACCTATCGACCGCTAATCGATCAATCAGTCACTAAATCAATCAATCGGTGAAATCAGAGGGATCACAAAATTACTGAACATTGTTTTTCTCTTATTACATTTTCTTTATTTGCATACACGTTGAGAGGTACGTGATCCGAGGGTAAGCCGTTTCCCAGTCAGCGCACACAGACTTATCTATATTGTTCTTCGTGCATAAACTATTGTTGACACAAGAGGTCATCCAAACCCGAATCTGATGTCTGTACAGTAGACCAGAAACGTTGTCGTGGTTGACTTTTAATCAGTGGACAGGCAGATCTGATCGTGATCTGTTGTTGCTAGCTCTTTTACTGAGCAGACACCGTGAGACATGGACGTCTAGCGTGTGGATACAATTTCATAATCTTTGGCAGCCTTCGGGGAGGAACGGCCGTCACTGGAAACGCTCAAAATAAAAGGCCTACGTCATCCGTTGTCCAGGCAACTAGAGCCCCACGTGCCGAGGAAATTTTTGAGTGATTGGGACGGAGTAGCGCGTTGCATCATGGGTAGGTGAAGAGTAGCAAAGATGGCGGACACCGAAGATGATACTGCCGTCGGTTCTCGGCCGAAATCGGCGTTAATGAGGCGACATGAACAATTGCAACGTTGGAAAGGCTCAGAACTTGATAAGGAAAAAAATTACATTGATCCTAAGAGAATAAAAGTGAAATTTCATCAAGGATGTGTGTTCCTAGCGGCGTGTGCCAGCGGCGACACGGACGAGGTGAAGAAAATGTTAGCGAAGGGAGCTGACATAAATTATGCAAATGTAGACGGATTGACCGCTCTCCACCAAGTAAGTAAATGCACTTAACTTAGCGTAAGACTATGTGAGACCTTGGTAGACTACCTGAAGGGTCTCCCCCAGGTATGCATTAGCGGTCCGATTGGAATTTGCAGTGATAAGGTCCATGATTGCTCCGTATGACAGTTATGGAAAGTAGATATTGGTTTGACCTCTGTCTCATTTGCATATTCAAAATGGCCGCCTGTCAGTTCGTGTACACTTGTTTGTGCATGGTTGATGTATTTGAAAATCTGGTCCTGATGGTTGACTATAGGATGAGCAAGGAGGTGTGTTTGGACATGAAGGGTTTTATCAATCTTAGTGAGCTGTATTCCTTGCATGTTTTTTAAATGTAAGGAGAACTCTCAAACAAAATGAAATTAAGTGAAACTGAAATCTGTTTTGATTTTGGGGAGTTGACTGATTTGTTTTTTTATAAATTTGAGGGGTTGGCGATTTTTATAATTAATTAGTAACATTTCTACCTCCATGGTAAGACTTTCCCTTTAAGATAAGATGTATCCGACTGCCACTTGATCACTCGCTAGGACCTAAAACATTAAATTGGATTGAATAAATTAGTTACTAAAATGTTTGAATGGTACCTCAGTTATTATCACATGTAGGTCATTATCATAATTATGTACTCCTATTCAAAACTGTTTGCCTTTCACGCTTAAGCACAGAGAGTTTTTTTGTTTTTTGAAACAGGATCTCGCCAAAGTTAAGCTTGATGTATTCTTTGTATTCTCAGTGAGCTCCGCAAACAAAAATTGCAAAAAACTATGAATTGTTAATACCGTCATTCAGAATCCTTAAATAAGGATCGTTTTTTGAAAACAAATATGAACCAGCGTTGCCCGCAGTATACCATTGATTACCAGCATTCAGCTTGCATGTTGGAAAAACCAAACTGGCAACGCTGGTTCACGATAACCAACTCAGTGGTTCATGTTTTTATACATGCAAGCAGCCACTTTCATGTATGAAAACATGAAGCGTTGGTTGTCGTGGACCAGCGGTGCGTGCAGCATACCAATGATAACCATTAGAAGCAGCCATATATGTTACCGAAAGGCAAGGATTATGAATGTCAGTGAGTGTTTTGGGGTTTTTGATTTTATTTTTGCGGAGTGAATTTTCTGGATTAATAACACATTAAGCCTAATTTTGATGAAAACTTGTTTCGAAAAAGAATTGCATGCATGTAAACCTGAAGGGCAAAAAGTTTTGAATAGGATTTAGTACATGTTACTCTATGAGGTTCGTGGAGACGATAGCGGAATGAACCTCACAGTTCTAGGGGTAGTTGTAGACCAGCATTGCACTCAGCATAATTGATTACCAGCATACAGGCTTGCATATGTTCTTGTTGAAGAGACCAAACTGGTGTGCTACACATAACGATGGTTCGCGATAACCAGTTCATGTGCGTGTTGGTTGATATGAGGGTGCGATTTCTCTAGACAACGCATCAGTGGTCAAAATCCCTGCATTTTAATACATTATTAAATGTCGGCTACTCATGTACGTGTCAAAGAGGGTGCTATAATATGATCTGCTGGCTTTATAGCGTTTGGTCAAACTTAGCCCGGTGCTGGCAATATCCACATCTTAAAAAAAAAAACCAAAGTGGCAGTTGACTTGCCATCTTTCTCTGTTTTGGAATGTGAATTGTGATCTACTGGTTTTTATTTTGTGTCTGACAGGGTTATAACTAATTTTGGGCCTTGGTCAGAGTTCACAGGTCAGCCTTTCAATCAGCTTGGTTCATAGCAAGTGGACGCTGTTGAAGGTATTCCCAAATACCTCTAGAGTAAAGTGGCCCCAATTTAGATTATTGGCAACAGTTTTGTCTTATCAAGGTACAGCCATCTTTGAATCTGGCATCAAGGTTAAGAAATAACACTGAGGCTGGAAGTGGAATTAGTCTGGTCCTGTTTATTACTATTGTGATCGACCATCAGTAGTGAGGATTTATGTGTAAAACAACCAGCCTCGCTACCATGGGCAGCGCTGTATCTATCCTTCTCTTCCTTAACCCCAGGAAGGGAAGCACTGACAAACAATGCCGTTTGCCTCCCAAAAGTGACTACTTTAGGGAGCTAATTGTTAAAATCTCTCTAGTGCTTTTGGGACACTTATGGGTGCTAAGTACGTTTGTGTTAAAATGCAAGTATTTTGGCGTGAACCTGTTTCCATGAACTATGATTTACACGTTCAACCTAAACTGCATACTGTTAATCACAAAATCAAAGAAGAACGAGAGGGGACCAGTTGCTCCGATGACTTATAATGTCTGTTACATGTAAATGCGAGCTACCATGCTTGAGCGGATTGTCCAGCAGGCCAAATTGAATTGTGCCATAGGCGCTATATTTGCACTTTTAAATTAAGGGTTATGGGTGAGCAAGGCATGCTTGCCAAAAAATGGCACCAGCAAGATCGATCACCCATGGAAAGAAACTTAGCAGATCAGCGATTTAACTTGTGTTTCTCAGCTCTGCCACTGAAAATTTTAAAATAAAGTCTCTTGTGCTGTACCTAGAATTTTCCTCATTTTTTGAAATTGTTTTTTTGTTTCTTTTTTGGGGATAAATTGTAGCCACATGCCCAAGGAATGATTTCGTCCAGCAAGTTTGTGCTGCAAAATATTTAGACTGCACTTGTTTCATGCATACTGAACACACAATGCTATGAAGTAGAAATGCATGGTTTTTGAGTAGTAGCGGATGATTCTTGTGTAGCATTTTGCTGTGCTGGATGTCGCACACTGAGCTCCTGACTGATACTTTGAGTATCAAGGATTCTTCACACCCTCAGATACTGAAACTTTACCTTGGATCGTTGCATTAGAAAGGGACCAGCTGGTCAGTTATCCAGGAGGGGAAAAAGAGAAGATTACTTGACGCTTATGAGCTTGGGTACTGTGCTACATTTGGTTATTTATTTACATGTTTCAATCTTATAAAGTGTTATCGTATGGAATGACTTTACATAGGAAGCTGTCAGTATCCAGCTTTCTCCCTTATTAACAGTGGTCTGCTGGCCAAATGCTGGTGAAAACACATGAGGACCAGTCAGAATTCTCTCAAGTGGTCCTGCTGACTAGTTCAGTGTTCAAAAGCTTCTTTATTTTCTTTGAAATATTGACTAGTGAAAAAGCTAATTTGAACTAGTGAAATGACAAGCTAACTGGCCAGACACTAGAAAGTTTTAAGGGCAAGCCCTGCTCCTCATTAGATGCTTCAATGTTTTTTTTTTAGAAGAGTGTGTACATTTTGGTTAAGCAGTCGTGTACATTCATAAACCTAAAAGTGAATTTTTGATTTGTCAGGGAATAATTTGATGAAGCAACTTTGCATGGTAAATATTTAGGCTGAACATGATTTGTGCACACCGAATAGAGAAGCAAATGGGGATTTTTGAGTAGCAACTAATGCTACATTTTGTCTGTCATTTCTCTACACTATTCCAGGGTTTGCCCTTAAGTTTTTCAGTGACTAGCCATCATGACCATTGAGCTTGTCCTTTCACTAGTCCACCAGCTTTTTCACTAGTCCATACTTTATACGCACTAGGGATGCTTTTCAATACGGTACTAGCCAACCGGACTGCTCAGAGTTAAGTTTGACTGGTCCTCTGGTCCTTCATTTGGCCAGCGGACCACTGTTCAGGGAGAATGCTGTAATCACATGAAATTGCTCGCAGCACTATTATTTTGTATTTCAAGAGTTTTTTCTTGCCGTGCAATACAAGTAAAATAAGATGGAGCACCTCAGATATTTTTATTTCAAGAAGGCGGCATTTTCCCCCCTTTTCATACATTGTACTGTGTTTATACTAGCCACCCCTCTTAAATGATGCCCCCCTTATGAAACTCCATTTTGGGGTGCGATTTATGTAACTGCTTGTCTTGTTTTTGCCATTGCTCTGGTGTTACATCTCAGACTGCGATTTTCTGCCTCCAGTTGAACAAGTTAATTTGGTAGATTTACACGTAATGCTGCAAAAATACTGAAGGTTTGGAGAAGTTACTTACAGTGTAGTATACATTGCATGCCCTCATCTATATTTTCACTTTTCAGTCTCAACTGTGCTTCCGAAGCAATAAATAATAAAAAGAGCCAGTGGAATCAAATCGTAATGAAATATCTCTTTGTCGAAGACTGCGCGATAAGTTTCAAAGGTTTGTTAATGAGTGAAATGAAACCGTATTCTCAGTAACCTTGTCCAAGACTAGCATTGACTGAAATGCGAGAACAAAAGTATCAGGAATTGTGTTAGCTGGGTCAATATCATATTTCATTGAGGTTTCAATTTGGATCACCTGTACACAGGTGCATGGTGCGGCCATTTTGTTGTGCTCCCATTCAAAACAGTGTTGCCAAAGCGAGGCTTGGTGGGAAAACAGTCTGGTGTCCCCCTTTTTTTTGTATAGTAATTATAATCAATAGTCTTAAAGCATGCAAACAGGAAACATCACCATTTTGAAGGTGGACCCTGGATATTTATGCATGGAGATGAACCCTCCTTCCCATGTAATGTGCACGAAACCGCCTGACCTGTCTGGTATGTCAACTATGAATAACGTACAGGGACAGCATTTGTCACTCAAGGAACATCTCCACAAGATAAGACAACCAGATTTCTTGACTGACAAACATTGCAGGATGTTATATAAACATTTATAACTTTCAAATAAATCAAGGTTCTTGCTGAATTGCCCGAGTATCACTACCATCATCTGGAGGATGGAGCCAGGCACTATTTTTCTTCCTGTGTGTCTCGGGTTTCTGTATTTAGTGTGAGGTTTTTGATTGTTTGGGTTAGATTTGTAAGGTGATAACATTTTAATCGGGATGGTCCCAGGTTTTGGGGGAATTGTCTTGTGGTGGGGTGATCTCAGACACCATTTCACAAGATGTTGAGTGTGTTTTAGTTAAGATGTACATTTAGTTTAAAAAAAATTGTTGAATCTTTTGGTTTTAAAAGTAAAATTAAGTAAATCGTTAGACAGATGACTATTTATGTAGGATTTGTTTTAACAAAAATGATTGCAGCTCTTTTGGGATCAAATAGAAAAGTAACTGCTGATAGCTGGTCAATTTTCACATTACTCATGAAATTTTGTGCCTGGAAATAACAAACCTATGAAAATTGGGGCTTCGGGAGAAAATAGTGAAAAACCATGCACAATTTTCAGTAATAAACACAATGTCCTCTAATTTTGGTTGTAACAACTGAAATCAGCTGTTGCATTTTTAAAAGATTTTTAGATAAATTGTTTTCGAATAAGACTTCATTTCAGAATGAAATATTTCACAGAAAAATGGTTCTAGTATGAAATTCATACTCGGTAAGCTTTCAGACTAAAATTCAACAACTTGACGTTTTTTATCCTTGCCAATCCTACAATAAACTTTTAAGCAGTTTTCAGGGTTTGCCCTTTAATTTGTTTAGTGACTAGCCAGCAAGACCAGTTAGCTTGTCATTTCACTGGTCCCCCAGCTATTTCACTGGTCCTTATCTTGGGGTTTTCTTTCTACTGTCATTTGTATGGGATTTGAGTTTGAAACCGTACAATCACTGGTTTACTTGTACATGTAGCATTTCGAAGCAATGAGCTAGCCTGTAGGACCACTTGGACAGAATTTTGACTGGTCTTCAGAAGTTATAACTGGCCTTTGGCCAGCGGACCACTGTTAAGGGAGAACGCTGACCTAGACAAGATGTTCTTATTTATTTTTTCATTTGGACACATGAATGGATGATTCTTACTGCATCCATTAAATCCCATCTTGAGTCCTCTCTTCATTACACAGCCATATGACAACAATGGGACTTAATAACATTGAGATTCCACCGTCTGGGGGTCAGGTCGGGAGGGTTCGTTGACCTCTGCATTGTTAAGTCCACAGTACAGGCAAATTGAAACAGGGATGACTAGCGTACGGTAATTGGTAAATTAGATATGAATGATCAACTGCTGGATCGAAGACTACGTGTCGTTAATGATGATTTGAATGGTATTGAGATATTTTGGGGGGCTGTTCCCTGGTATGGTACATGTAGTTTGGCCTCAGTGTGTGAATACATTGATTGTGGGTATTACATTCATTCCTATCATCTGCTTTACAATGTGTTTTTCATACCACCAATCTGTAATAAATGTAATCACATTCTGTAGTCTCGTTTTTCAAGAAATTAGCGAATAACTTACATTACAGGGGTTTTGTGCATGATACATTGTGTATGTGCTTATGTTTTAATTGAGGGTAACAAACTCAGAAGTCAATCTTTGGGGACATTTTTCTTTTACCTCTAATGACATTATGTAGAGTCTCTTGGTGGTTTGTTCTAATATCAAGTGTTTCCTAAAAAGTAAGTTTCAATCGAAACAGTCGACAGTGTTCTTGTCATTCTTGAAAATCATATTTTGTAATAAATGAACATCAATGTAGACTTACACATTCTTTAAAATCAAATTTTTATTTTATTTTATTTTATTTATTTTTTATTATATTTTGTTGATACCATAACCAACTACCAGCGGTTAAGCCTGAGTGCATAGTACATGTAGGATGCCCAAATTTGCTGTGAATGGCGTTTTAACCATTTACTAAATGGATGATAACGTCAAGTGTCTAAATTAAAAACAATATGCCCAAAACACACCCAGACTACCCCCCTCTGGTTATAGCCATGAAAATGACACCTTCCCCATCAGTGACAGTTGTGGATAGTTGAGAATGTTGTGTGGGTGATGTACATGCGTGCACATTGTACAGGTATGTTTGCTTCTTGAAAACACCCATGGTTATGTAAATGTTAAAAAGAATGAACTCGTTATGCTGCTGGAAGAAGGACGTAGGTGTTTCAAGGGAGTTTCAGGGGAGCTTCAAGCAATTAATGTGCAAAATGGTGTTCCGAGAAAAATCAGTGTGAAAGTTTGATCCATTTTCTGCCAGTCATGAGTCATTATAGAAAGGTTGAATTCTGCATGGGAATGTGACATGTATTTTTGGGGGGTAATTCTAGCTACAAAATTATAACACTAAGGGTAAATGTCATTTTTATTTATTTTTTTAAGATTCATTTTATGGCTTATGACTTTCTGTTTCTGGGACAGTACTTTGTGTGCCCAGGAGAAGGGTGTACAGCATACCCCCTCCTTCGGGCACAATAAGCCCAAGCCTTACACCCTTCTTGTGGACACACCAACAACTATTCCCAGATCCAAATGGTGTCCATATAACATGTTCCATGGTAGTAAACTACAACTCAATATTCAATTGCAGGCAGGCGTGATTACTCCACAGAGTCAATTGCCTCCGTGCCCCTGGTCATTGCCTTGGTACCCCTCGAAATATCTCAGTACAAATGTACACTTTCCTTCATAGAGGTGCCCTTCCAAGAACAGAGGAGCAGACTTAATGTTGTAACATGGCTTTACTCTTCCATCTCTTTGAATTAGAAAAATAAAATAGTCAATGGCCGGACGTTGTGACCCTAACACTAGCAGAGTCTTTCTAGAGAAAGACCCCGCTAGGTTCGCAACATCAGGCCATTCAACAGCTAATTTCTATTTTCTCTTCAAATGTTAGTCCCCCTGTGTACACAAGTACAGGGAGAGACTAGCATAGCTCAGTGCTCTAAGCTTAGCTGCTGCTGGATTCTATTTGAACAATTGGCTAACACCCTTCTTTTTGTGCGTCTATTCACTCCGAGTATAGTGTGGCTTCCTGGGATCCTTTTCAGCGTCCTGAATAAAACGGTTTATGAGGATGAATACACATAAATATTTATTGTGGAAATATTCTTCAAAAGAATTTTTTTGGGGTAAGTGGTTGGAGGCTATTTTACTTGGGTTTTCCTTGAAATTGAAAACATCGCAATACAGCACCATATTCAGAGTCCTGCTTAAATGTATAACCGAAACCCTTTTCACACTACCCGGCAAATTTAACCCCAGGAAACTCCCAGGGAATTTTACTCCACCAATGTTCATTTTAGTAGTGACTGTCAAGCAGGACCAGTTATCTTTTCATTTTACTAGTTTGTCAGCTTTTTTATGAGCCAAATGAACTTGGGATGCTTTTCAACACTGATCTAGCCAGCCGGACCGCTTGGAGCGAATTCTGACTGGTCCTCGGCTGTTTTAACTGGCAATCTTCCAGTGGACCACTGTTATAACTCACTTAAAGTGAGAACGATGTCAATACAATTTTCTTGGGAATATGTGAACATTTAAACTTCTGTTATTGGGGTGCCCTTTACTGAGGAATAAACTGCTTTGCCCTTACTAGAATGAAGTATCGCTATCCGACCTAAGGATGCTGGGAAACATACACCTAGGAATCCCAAAGAAATGCAGCTGCAGACAGCCCTAATGTACTGCATTCATGCACTCTGGCACAAACAGAGAAATAACACCCAAGGTTGCACTGAAGCCCATCAAAAATTCATGTCATTTCGCTCAAGGTGAGGGGATCATAACAGTGATTTAACAAGTAGAGACTACATTGTATGACTAAACATTATTGCCTTGATGTTATGGTGTAGACTGTGTATGGGCGTACTGTGCCTGCTACATTAGGCACAGAGGTAAAAATGTGGTAAACCAATTTCAGTAAAATGATGCATAGAAGGTCTGTGGTTTACATAAAAACTCACAGTGCAGATTGTGTATAAACCATCCACTACATGGGGGTACTATCATCGATGCACTGTGAAAAAAAACCCACAAAAAAACCCAATCATACAACCCATATGTTTGTAACATGTACTATGGTGCTTTCATAATAGGCGTGTGTTTTTGTTTACTTTTTGGGGGTAAGAATAACAGGTTCTTTTAAAATAGTAAGCAAGCATTAGAATGACAGTAAATTGCAGCGGACTCTGTTATTAATAAATACAGTCAACATGTTCAGTGTACAGATCATGTCTACTGCACACACACCAGTACCACTTCGGTAGGGATGCTATAATCTATTATAATACCATACAGGCATGACAGGGCTGGTGATATGGCAATCTGTGTGTGTGTGTGTGTGTGTTGGTTGGTTGGTTGGTTGTGTTCATTCAGAACTTCCATGTAAATTCTACTTTATCCCCGGCCTCAAGGTTCCAACAATAGCCGTGCATACCATGGATTGAAAGTGAAGAATAGTGATTGAATATCATTGTAGATTGTAGCTCCCCATGTCTGCAGTATTTCAATTGTTGTGCATGCTACATGGAGGCCTATGTAGTACACATGATGTACATTGTGTTATTTACACATGTACAGTTTACATGGGGGTTGAGGTGTGCGGTAACGCAATGTACATGAAATAATTCTCTCTAGATAAGTTGTCAACTTTGGTTCTTTTCCGAACTCTTCCCCCCCCCCCACTTAAAGAGAAATTTCATGTTCATGGTGTTTTTATCTCTACCGTGCAGTTTGTCAAATGTGACATGTAACATCCACAATGTAATTTGGACTACAAGCAGTGTAGCTTTTTTAATCGATTTTCAGGCCTTCCACGTGCTTCATGTCTTTTTACTCCACCAGGCAGCTTAAAAGTAAAAAAATGTTGGTACATGCAAAGTACAAACAGTGAATTGAACAGTAGAGTACATAGGAACAATGTCGGTGAAATGCGGGTTGACAAAATTAAGATTTACATGCTAGAGAACGTGCGTGGTATAACAAAATTACCCAGGAAACAAGGTTTGTCGTTAACTTTTTCAGTGACCAGCCAACAGGACCAGTTAGCCTGTTATTTCATGTTCAGCTTAAGATTGTCTGTTGTATTTGTTTTTGTGAACAGTACATCAACTGTACAAGTAGGCCCCCTATTCCCATGTAGGCAAAACTTGGTGTACTTATTACTAAGTTTGCAGTCAGTGACGATTGGCCCCTGGTATAGACCTTTATCATCTTGATTTTTCTCCAATCCAAACCATTGTAACCAAACCGAGGCTGGAAGAAAATAATAAAGGTCTATTCATGTCACACGCAGTGACCGTGTCACGCTCACCATCTTAGGAGTCAACAGGTGAGCATGTAAATGCTGCGCCATTGAAAATTTGCGTTACTCTGTTTAACATACGGTGACATTGACTTCCAAAATGGCGCAACCAAGATTATTGTGATAAAATGACACCTGGTGAAGTGGGTCAATTCCTGTACAGTTTGTTACACCAAGTGTCACATTAGAGTGAACTTCGTTCACAGTTGTGTATGATCTCGCCCCGCCCCTTTTTTTCCTTTCCCAGAGTGTCTTGCTCAATCGTAACCCATGGGAGTGTGACTTTGCTATTTTAGTTAGTCTTGGATTTTGCTCCATTCTGTGTAACAGCCCGCTATCAAACGACGCATCATGGAGCAACTGGTCCCTCCTCATTCTTCTTTGATCTTGTGATATGTCTTAAGTGTATGCGGTTTAGGGTGACCATGTAAAAACAAACGTGTTTTGCATAAAAATATGTGCATTTTGACACGTGCGTACTAAGTGCCCGACAAGCGCTCGAAAGTTTTTAACAAGTGTGCGTGCAGAGCAGTCACCTATGGTTGGCCAATCAGTGTTGTTTTTTCAGTGCTTCCCTTCCAGGGGTTAGTGATGAGAAGTATCGATACGGGGCACTGCCCATGGTAGCGAGGCTGCCTAAGAGCCTAACTTGTGCGTACATTCTACAGTCACATTATGTACAGTCACTGTAACCTCTATTTGTATTGTACTTTGTACTAAGACAGAATTGAAACCTGTACTTTACCACTTGCTTCTCGAGTACTGTGTACACATTTATTTGTAACCGCTATCAGAACTAAAATATATGTCACGATCCAGAGATATTACATGAATACCAACAAACTTAATAAATAATAATAATTTGGGCGGCTTAGCATCCTTACTTGGACCTGAGAAGCTGAGGAAAACCCCAAATGGGGAAAACCTTCGCAATTACGTAGGGACAGAAAACCCAATCCATTTATGCATGAGTCCGGTTTGGGATTTGAACCGAGGTCCACAGAGGTGAAAAGCAGGGACAGAAACCACTGAGCCAACCTGAATCCAGTAACTTACAGCAGCATGTAACTTTTAAAGTTTAAAGACTAGACAGTGTAGTTTTATGTCATCTTCAGTGGGAATTTGATCAATTTCATCTAAAAAGGAGAGAAGAAAGCAGTGAATGTCAGTTGATACACACTGGACATACATACTCTGCCAGTAGTCAACTTTGTGCACCATGAACTTCACACCTGGATGTAGACACTGTGCACTGTGTTCGATGTTCAGGGATTTATTTTTTGTCCATGGGAAAATGCATTGAAAGACTATCCTCTGCTGTAATTTTCTTGTCTGTGGGAAGTTTGGTTTTACGTTTAATGACCCTTTTCACGTTGAACTCTGAGTGACTGTGTTTTAAAAAAAAATTATCCCTCAAAAACATAAAAGTTTAGTGGGTGAATATTTGTGGGTTAACATTGGTTGGTGGACATTGGTGGGCGAACATTGGTGGGCGAACATTGGTGGGCGAACATTGGTGGGTGAACTTTGGTTGGTGGACATTGGTGGGGAAACATTGATGGGTGAACTATGGTTGGTGGACATTGGTGGGGAAACATTGGTTGGGGATTATTGGTACATGTAGGTGAACATTGGTAGGTGAACATTGCTGGCTGAACTTTGATATCCTGCACATTTTTCCTTAGCAGGAAATTGTTAAGCGATGTTGTCTGAAATTTGTTCCTGGTAATGAGTGGTAGGGACTTAAAACCCCATCCACATGGCTCTGTCCAAGGTGGAACTGAGGTCCACAGAGGTGAAAGGCAGTACTGAATCCATCAAACTCTGGCAAAGCCAGGGAAGGGTCTTGAAAGATTCGGCGGTAGTTACACTTGGGTTCGAAGAAACCACCTCACTTGATGAACAGTAATTAATGTTCTTGTCAATTTGATTTTTGTTTTTACCCAGGCTGTCATCGATGAGAAGTTGGAAATGGTGGAATTCCTGGTTGAAAACGGGGCCGACATTGAGGCACAAGACAATGAAGGCTGGACCGCCCTCCACGCTGCCGCTTCTTGTGGATTCATGGATATTGCACAGTGAGTATGAGCCTCTGATCGAAGGCGGCCATTTTGAGATAGATGTTGTTTATCAATAAACGTTCACACTGTGGTCAGATCAGTTGCAGGAAAAGCTTTGTGTACACATACTTGGGGTTGAAATGTTATGTACACTGTAGTTTAGTGACCTACTCTTTTATAATATTTTGGAGACTTTGACATTTAACAAGGTGGATATAACAGGCAATGAGTTGTGTGGAATTAAACAATTTTGGAAAGCTAGACTCGAGAACTAGCCATAGCCAAAGCAGGCATGATTTTGGCATGGTTTCCGATTTTTGTTTGCCCTTGGAAAAAACAGAAACTTGTGGTTAAATAGCCAGAAAAGTCCATTAAAGCCTACACCAGCTGTACATGTCAAACCTTGTACTCGATAAAATGTTCCTACTTTTATACAAGGACCATATATCATCTCTGCCAAAGTCAAAACCATTAGCTTAATCTTAGCCATGTTTACATGTGGATTCCAAGGAACATTACTGTGGCCCGAACACGGGACTTTATCTCTGTGAGGCTCAAGAATCAAGCCAGATATCTGTCTTCTAAATGTACCTTGGATGGTGGAGACCTTTGACCTTTTGCTAGGTGTCTCCAATTGGCATTTGATGGTTTAAACATGAATACCAGCTATCTCTGAAATAATAAAGGGCGTACGCTTTAGCACGTGCAACGCATAGCATGCTCATAGAATAAAAACGCTTTTCGCTACACCAACCCAAACGCTATGGTTACAACCTGCCATTTGGAAAGAATATATTTTAATGACGCGTGCAACGCATAGCGTGATCATAGAATGAACATGCGCTTTGCTCTGCACCAAACCACACGCTAATGGTACAAAATGTACAACTTGGAAACTATTTGGAAACCTATACATTGGATCACACCCACGTAGTCCTTGAAATATTTTAGTATTACAGAAGCTATCTATAATATACGAGTGATGCAGTCCAATACAGTAGAGGTTTTTTTTTCACGGAATCACTGAGAGACGATGACCCTGTTCCTCTCTCTGCCTTGCAAAGCAGATGACATAAACAGGGCCCATGGTTCCCTAGTTCCATGAAAGCTGACTAATGGTGTAGCAACTTGGAATTCAAGTCTGCTCAGTGTTGTTGTTATCAAAAGGAGTCTGGCTGTTGGATTACCAATTGACTTTTGGAGCGTAGAAATGCTGTGCTCTGCGGTTGTGTTCATGGATTATCAGCCAAGTTCAAAGTATACAAAAAAACCTTAAATAGGCGTTGGGCACAAATGAAGAGGATATGACTGGGTTACAGGTACAATAGACCATTATAAAACTAGACAAACACCATTACTATTAAGGGACCATCCAAAGTTTCCAAAAAAAATTTCAGGTCGTACAGAGACTACTACTTTTGAGGACCCCCTCCCTCCCCTAAAGTAGTACTTCTCAACATTTTTCTTTCAAAATTGTGTCTTCATTATTTAGATATCAACGTTTTACATCCGTTTTAAAGGTCGTACATTGTACGTGGTCTCTGAACCCCCTGGGTCCCCTTCATGCTAAGAAGTGACTGTAAACGTGACTGCAGTTTTATTTTTTAATATAACTAGTCTGGGTGAGAAGGTTGGAGCTGCAATTTTATTACTGTTTAATACTTTTGAATTGTGTATCAATGTACACAATGCGGGATTCGAACTGGGGACCCAGAGGTGGAAGGCAAGGAAAGATACCACTACGCCAACCCGACCGCCCTCAAACATATCATACACCTTTCTGGGAGTGAGTGGATCATTTAAAACCAACAGGGAATGTTTGGCTATCTCAGGTCAGTCTGCACAGTTATATTGTCTTGCCCTTTTGACAATCTCCTAAGTGTCTTAAAAACCCTTCTCAGTTGGAAACCTCATCAAGGACGGGATTCCAGACCCGGCGGGGGGTTCCCCGCAACCAGCCCTGGCTGGAGCTTCCTAAGAGCTTGCTTCTTTAATTGACTGCAGTTAACCGGCTTTGAAATCAAGACTTTCAATCTATCAATTGGACAGTGTGCTGTTCCCTCGGTAGTGCAGTCACCCCTTCATCCATCTCGAATTCCCGTATGTCTGACCGAAAACACAGTCTGAAGCCTCGACGTACGTACATGTGATCAATGCAGTCGTGCAGGCAGCTACTTTGGTTTTCAGTTGCGGCGGCACGGATCACAGAACTTCTTGTCCTTTGTGACGTTTGTGAAACGGTTCGGTTCTGAAATGATTTTGTTCGGTTCTGAAAAGTTGACATTGTTATAAGTTCTTGTACGCAACCATGATGTACGACCCATTCTTTCACATTTTAGTCCTTGCATCGTTTGTCTGCCACACAAGTTTTCAAATCTTAGCGAATCGCTCAATCGTAAAATACATTGTGTGACACTATTAAAGTAGGGCCCAGAAATTCAGACGTGGGAAACACAAACAAAATCCCTGAATCTCTGCATATTGGATCATGTCTTTAGAAACAAAAAAACTGAGGAAAATGTGAAATATCTTGTATTTAAATTGGTATGTCAGTACAACCACAAACAGGTGAATGTACTGTAACTGAAGTACTGTTTGTAAAATTCTTTTCAAGTAATATCCCTGAACTCTTATTGAACTTGTGGTTTTTTATCTGTGGCAGGGGGAGACCAGCCTAGCCCTGGATGGTATTTTGAAGTGCAATGCAATGTACATATAGCCATTTGTAAGATTCCCTGTGTGCATTAATAACAAACTAAGCATGGATAGATAAAGGGCTCTGACTGTTACATGTAGTTCTCCCATTTGAGTTTGATTAAACACAAAGCTGTGTTGATGGCTATGGGTGATCACTGAAAAGGCCTTTTCTATATTGTTATCACTGCCTCCAGTGAGCCGTGGCCCTAGCCCTAGCCGCTTGATTCAGACTCGGCCTCGGGATTTGTTTGAGAGAGGAAATTCAAGATGTCTTTTAGAACCAAGGTAAAGTTTGATGGCCTTGTTCTGCGGGACATTGTAGAAAGGTGTGGAATGCTTCTGCAGCGTTCTTCCTTAACAATGGTCCACTGGCCAATTGCCAGTTAAAATACCTGAGGACCAGTCAAAATTATCTCCAAGTGGTCCAGCTGGCTAGTTCAGTGTAGAAACGCATCCCTTAATAGTATTGTGAACCAGTGAAAAAGCTGGCGGACTTGCGAAACATCAAGCTAACTGGTCCTGCTGGCTAGTCACTGAAAAAGTTATGGGCAAACCCGGTTTGCAAATTTTCTTAGCCATCCAAAACTCTGATTAAATGACTGAGCCCAGGCTGGCTGAACTGAACTTTGACCCTGACCTTTATTGGGGTCGAAATTTTCAAATTCACTGAGGTGAAATGATGGTGTGACATAAAAGAAACAGCTAAGTTTTCAAATAGTGAAATTATACAAACAGAATAGTGAAGTATTATTACTGTTGTGGTACTTGTGCACAAGATGGATAAGTATTCTTACGCTCGTCATTATTTCTCTTCGGCTTTGCGTGGTAACTGCAATGTAAATGTTACCTTACAAGCTGATCATATGAATGATCGACTGGCATGGATGGCTTTACCATAGAGTTCTCATGGACTAGGTCAGCATTATATTAACGCATCACATTTTTCATGATGAACTTATGACATATGTACATCAGGCACCTTTCTACATACATGTAGGTTCACCCTTTTTTTTCCCCTTCAGTTCTTCTTTTGATGTCATCCTAGAGCTAAGAGCTGTATATACATTGTAAGCCATGACTCATTGGGCTGAGTGGAAGGAATGTTTGACATGCCTCGGATGCCAGTTACCTAATGCCTGACACATACTGGCCACAAGGGGGCACCCTTCCCTCCCGTGTTATTACACTGGTAACGGTCTGGCGGGTGCATGCAGCGTCAATGTTGTGATTTGCACATGGTTTTGGGGTAAACCGCATTGACCACAATTATGTAACGACAAGTCTGATAATTTTGTACAATGTTGAGGTGTTTTGAATGTCACAAGAAGGGTCAGCACAAATTGATAAACAAAACACATGGATCTGTGTAAATTGGTTAAAAATTGTTTAGTTCACTACGCTAAAATACAGAAGCATTTTGAATCTTTTTAATAGACAAAGCTTTTGTATGACAAACAAGTTTTGATCAACATATCTGTGTCTAATTATTTTACAGTGTACAATGTAAAACTAATCTAAATTAAGAGGTGTTCACACTGCTGCGTGAACACCTTAAAAATCTGCCTTTAATTGTGTGTCCCCGCCCCTCACTCATTGAGCCAGTGCATCACGCCACACACAAAATGCGCAATGCAGCTCTCCAAATGTCGGCAGCTTGTTAACATTCATTTGTGTAATGGGATTTTAACGCGTCAGATATTTTCAGACTTTTGAGCATGCAATTGCTTTTGTGATTAGTCTAATACTAAACGTGGTAGGATTTATTGGATTGGGCTGTTCAATGATATTGTAAAAGCTGTGCTGAAAGATATCTGTACATCATGCATATGAACATGTACTATTCCAAAAATCAGTTGTACAATTCCCTTTAAAATCTTTCAAAAGTGATGCAAAAGTTAAGACCAATTTCGAGGCTCTGCTTACTGTGGAATTCTGCGATTGCAGTCACCATTCTCTGCTTAGCAATACAACTTCTGCGCTTCATTAGCGAAAAATACTTAGTAATGTGAAATATGCGTGTGGACAAGCACAAATTCTTTGCTTAGACATGTACATGTACCTGTGAAATATGCTTACATTAAGCGTGGATTGTTCTGCTATTGTTAAGCGTAAATTTTTGTGCTTACAGTAAGCAGAGCCATGAGAGTTGGCCCTGGCATTCACTAAATAGTAGAGGTGTGCGCATAATAGATAAAACATAGTTGTACAAATACTGGTATCTATTGGTATCAGCTTGGGCATGATTGGGAAGTTAAGATCCAACGCTATGTATCACTGACAAGACCAAGGTATTAGAAAGAGATACACAGGGAACGATTTCCCTTGTAGACCCCTCTGACTAACGCCACATTTCTCAAGGAACGCGGGAGAACTTCCATGAAGGAGTTCCACGCTCATGTAGGACGCGTAGTGCCGTCCAGCGTTGCGTGTCGTAGCACATGTCCGTACAGCTCTATAGTAACATATTTGCGCGTGTAATGTACACCAGCATGGAGAGCGATCATCTGAGAAGGTTCTCGATAGCGGAGCAAAATGCTGCACAAAATGTTTCAGTTAATGCTCTAAAATTGCCATTTTACTGTGTAACTCAATGTTAGCATTCAGTGTGCACCAAACTTGTTTGCTCAAATATTTTGCTGTGCAAACATGCTGGGAGAAAATACAAAAACAGGGTGTCTTGAAAATGACTAAACTGGGTCCTGAAGTTGTTCCTTGTTCCGTCTTTTACTGTTAAATGGTAGGTCACAGACCTGGAATTTCATCATTGAGAGGGCAAAGCCATTTTCTTTTTCCAACGGGCACTTCTCTCGGGAAAATCTTAAAGTCTATGACTAAAACTTTTAAAAGGACACCGAGGCAAAGACCAGGGGCAGCAGAGGCCATGACCTCCCAGGTCCTGAGGTCATGCAGGGAATCCAAAATATAAAGTGGGTGTCTACAAAAATCTTTCTGAGGTTGACTCTGACTTGGCTTGAAGGGTCAGCTGAGAGCATTGTGCCTTAAAGGCAGGGTATACTTTTGGTAATTGTCAAAGACCAGTACCCTCACTTGGTGTGCTCCAACATGTGCATAAAATAACAAACCTGTGAAAATTTGGGCTCAATTGGTCATTGAAGTTGCAAGAAAATAATGACAGAAAAAACACCCTTGTTGCATAGAATTGCGTGCTTTCAGATGCCTGAGAAAGGCTTCATGCCTAAAGCCTTTCTCATACTCAAATTTGTTGGTGAAAAGTTACCTCTTTCTCAAAAACCACATTACTTCAAAGGGAGCTGTTCTATCAACGGCTCTCCAGTGCTCTTTTATCAAGTAAGTTTTTTATGGTCATTAATTTTCAGAGTGATACCAAAGGTACATGTATATGTACCCCTCCCTCTAAACACCATAAGCTGTCTGGTTTAGTTTACAGCTCAATAGGGCTTAATTGATAGACCCTAGTGATATATGTTGGATTACTGTAGAGCTGACTGGTTGACTTCAATGGGTATTAGGAATTAGAATGGAATTCTAAAGGTGCATTTATCCGAAACATCATCATACGGTTAATGTTTACTGAAGTTGAACATTGTTTGTTTGTTTTTTTTCACCTTTAACTGCTGAGAATGGTATTGGCATCATTCATTTTGGAAAGTTTTCAAGAAAACACAAAAACCATCATAGAAAAGATCTGGGACACACTGAACCCCAAAAACGTTCTCAGTGCAAAACTTTTAAGTGTGGTTTAGGCTACAATGTAATGGAGATTTGTGTTGTGTTTTTTTTTTTGCATGCAAGTTATTGTTAAAATTTGTTAAAACTTTGTTATTGTTAAAACTTTGAGGGATGTTGCTTTTAGCAAAGAGGTACAGTTGGTTTCAGCAAGGTGCTTGTCGCTAGCTGGGATGAGTACTACTGTGGGATCAACAACAAAAAATCAGCCCCTGCTTTTCCAAATATAAAAAGGAGAAAACAATATTTTGGTAATGTAAAAACTTTCCCACGGGAGATCCTCTTTAACTTCAAGTCCAGCAACTACACTGCGGTTAAATGTAGTCAAGAAATAAAATTGACAGCTAGCTTCCCCATGCACTGAGTATATGTAGCGTTGACCTACCCAGCGTCAACTTTTAGGTGCATTTTTTTCTTTTTCTTTCGTAGTATAATGATCTGTACCTTGCCCCACCTGAGCACTTCCCTGCTTTGTGTGAATTATCATGGGTAAACAGTGTGAAAATTAGCCGTATTGTTATTACTGAACGTGTGAATATGCTTCTTTGGATAAGGAGGGTTTCCATTCAGACACAGTGGTGGCCTTTTTTAAAAAACTTTGTTTTATTTGTGCAATTTTTTTTTTTTAAATGATCGCGAACTTTGGCCTGAGATTATTTTTAAAAACATGGGTTGACAATTTATTAAGCCAACTGAAATGTCATCAGTGGAGATACTAGGTTGAGTTTAATTTTACAGTTTTGTTTTTAATTATAATCTTGTTATGAGATATTGCCTAACATCACAAGGCCGGACGGCCACTTCAAGATGAGGGCTACACTTAACTGATTTGGGCTGTTTACCCATATCAACTATCACCAGGGGTACGTTGCCACCTACTCCTGGGGCTGAAACAGGGTAACCCCCTTCACAGTCCGTTAGGATGTTGTTAACTTAACTTCAGGCGTGTGATTTCTCAGGACTTTTCCTTATTTCAGGATTTTGTCGATATCTCCTTGATACTCCAAAGTTCTAGTAAGAAGTAAAAGTAGTCGCCTTAGGGAGAAAGAAATAGTCCACATTGTAGTTTTGTCTCACAGAGTCTGTAAACCTCTCGAGTTGTAACCCAGGCCAGAAAGCCATTTATCAGGCCGAGCGGTTAAGAGCACCGGACTCAAGCTCTGGTGTTTCTGATCAGCAGAGTGTGGGTTCGAGTCCCGGTTGTGACACCTGTGTCCTTAAGCAAGACACTTAACCATGATTGCTTCGTCCTTCGGATTGGGCGTAAAGCCGTTCGTAGGTCCCATGTGTTCTGTAATGCACGTGAAAGAACCCAGTTACAGTTTTGTTAAGAGAAAGGGCTTGCCCCGGTGTGTCTGGTAGTGGCTGCTGATTGTGCCGCAGCACCTTGTAAACCCTTATTAGGGTGCTACATAAATTTGGTCTCATTTAAAAAAAAAAATCAAAAGCTGTCTAAGAATGTTTCTGTCTGTTCAAGCACCTTGAGTACCTTATTGGTAGAAACGTGCGCTACATTAAGACTATACATTATTATTATGATTATTACACATTCATCAAATCACATCCCTGTAAATTGCAGGTCCTGCCAAGTTGTGCTGATCATGTTGTAGGTATAACTGTCCACAGTGTGTCAGAAAGCATCACTGGCATGACTGTGAGGTGTTTGTCACTACCTGAAATTCCTGCTTCTACTGGTGTGCACTGTGCAGTAAATTAATTAGTAATATACTTAGATGAACGCGACGAGATCATGGCGTAAACAAGCTGACTTCCATGCATTTTAGTGTACAATATCATGACAATGGGAAAATACTCTGTTCTTTTAATGCAGCCCAGCAAGCACCGTTTTTATTATTATTATTATTATTATTATATTTTTGGCCCCTGGGTATTTTCATTCAGTTACAAACCGGCCGGGAGTTGATTGGACGTGATATATGCACCGTTCTCTAGGGAGACTGAGCCAGGCTTGAGGTTGGCAGCGCAGTTTAGATGATTTTAAACACAGCCCATTATGGTCTTAAATAAATCATATTTAAGAACGCAGGGGGGGGGGGGGAAGTCTCAAGTTGCCTGAAGCTATACGCACATTTAGGCGTACAGTAGGGGCTTATAACGTGTAATTTGTCAAGTCTAGTTAAATATTCAGAATGACAAACGCTATGCAGGTAGTCTGGCTGTCATCAGTGGCTTCTGTTAAATCATGGATCTTGATATACTTGTCAAAAGTACATAATCATAATAATAATAACTCAACTGTTTCGTACATAGTTCACATTCTAGCTGTAGATCAAGGCACTTTACAACATTATCCCTGTTCCGTCGGGCGCACTTTTAGACCATTCCTCTAACTTTCTCAACTCCCTGGGGAATATACAACCCCAAGCTGCTTAAATTAGCGCTTAAAGGGGTTAATCTAACACGATGCCCCCCTCAGGTTCCCATTTATACACCGGGGTTAAGAGAAGCAATCATTGTTAAGTGCCTTGCTCAAGGACACGGGTGTCATGACCGGGATTCGAACCCACACTCCGATGGTTCGTCCTTAAGAAAGTCTGATGCAGTAGACCACTCAGCCACGACACACACCACAACACGATTACTATTCTCCCTTAACAGCTGGCCCAATGCTGGTGATTACAACACCCCAGGACTAGTCAGAGCTCCCTCGCAAGTTGTCAGGCTGGCCAGTTCAGTGTTGGAAAGCATCCCTGTTTAGAATAGTATGAAATATTTTTATAAAGCTAGTTAGCCTAGCTAAATAATAACGGGGCACCAGTCACCAGTGTGAATGAGATGACCTATGCCCCATGGTCATGGCCCTGGTGCCCCTGGTGCCCCTGGTGCCCCTGGTGCCCCTTGAAATGTTACGGTAGATCATTTATTTCAATCCCAAGAGATCAATTTCTTGAATGCAGTATTTGGCCTATAGTTGTACCATTCCCACAAGGTGTATTTATAAAGAAATGTATCTTTTTTTCTCTCTTGCTCTCTATTACTCTAATGAAATGTAACCAAACAGAGGGTAGAAGGAGCATCAGTCTGGTCACTTGTGAGATGTATTATTTCTCTGTGTGTAGTTGGAATATTTGTCTTGGGTTTTCTTCCCACATCTAAAACTGAAACTTCCTTCCTCGTCTTCTCTCCATGGGGTTCTTGTAGTAGAGTGAGTTCGTTTTTCTGAGAATCCTTGGCTTCACAACCAGAATTAATAAATAGCTAGATACAACAAATATTCCTGAAAACTAATGCTGAATTTTGATTAAATATGTTTATTTTTGTCTTTGTTTGTCTGTTATAGGTTCCTGATCGACAACAGGTGTAATGTCGCAGCTGTTAATAACGAGGGGGAAATCCCTCTGGATCTGGCTGAAGAGGAAGACATGGAAGAATTCCTTCAGGAAATTATTGATAAAAAGGGTAAGGACCAACTCTGGGTACCACTGGGTTAAGTCAGCTTGTATAGCATCTCTGCTGTGGGTACACCTAGGCGTTCCTGTACATTCATTTGGGGAAGAAGGGTTGTGTCAAAAGTGCAGCCATCATTTTGTTATCTGCGTTCAAATCAAAGTAGCAATTTGGTGCTCAGTATGGGGCATGGTTTGCCCACCCCCCCCCATTGTCTTCATTGTGTGCTAGGAATCTCAGGATCTGTCTGATATAAAAATTGTTTTATCCTGTTATGTGCTTGTGAAGCAATCATTTGCTCATAAGAGAATTTTAGGGGGGGGGGGGGGTACTTCTGTACACGAGAAAAATAGTGTGTTAATGTATGGGAACATTGGGGGGGGGGGTCCCTCTGCCCTATATCGGGCATGGTGTACTAAGTAATGGAAGCTAGAAGAGGCTGGTACCTTTTTGGTTGAACCATAATCAGTATCTGTGTTGTTTGTATGTTCAGGGAACAAGGCTTACACTTTGTCTGATTTGTTTCTTTTTGGTCAGGATTGGATGTTGAAAATGCAAGAAACGAGGAGGAGCAAAGAATGCTGACGGACGCCAACCAGTGGCTCAACACAAAATCTATTAAAGAAAAGAAGCACCCGAAGTCTGGCGCCACGTCCCTCCATGTTGCCGCTGCCAAAGGTTATATTAAAGTTATGAGGTGAGATGATTGGATCAGGCACCATACTCAGTTTTTGTGTGATTTGAGGTAATTTTGATGGTGTCAGTTGAATTGAGTCAATATCGGCCACGCTCATCACTTTGTACAATGGTGTAAAGGCCGCATTGCCTAAAATGTGCACTAGACTGTAAATACACAGGGACATTGACTTTCAAAATGGCGCAACCAAGGTTGTTTTGACAATGGCGTCAGTTAGTTTAGTTTAGTTTAGTTTAAATTATTACCTTTATTGCACAAACATTAAAGTACAACAAGGTGCAAGAGGGAAACCTCAAAGAGGCACCCAGGCCCAGTATATGGGGACCCTTGATCGCACATCGGAATAAAACAAAGAAACAAAGACGACAGCAAAAAAAACACCCTGTAGAAAACATGGGAGTATATCAGGGAACGATTTGGTCAAGCAATTCTGCATAGCAAATTATTTGGACTGAACATTTTTTTGTGTAGCATTTTGCTATGCCACACACATGGGAAATCGTTCACTGTATATGCACAGTTAATAAAAGTCATTTGGGTCAAGCCGAACCGGGTCAATGCTACAGTTATCTTTAATATGTTAATTTTGCATCGGGGATAAAGAATATTAATTTTGGGGTTTTTTTTGGTCATGGGTTCGAATCCCACCCGAGTAATATGCCTGTGATTTTTTTCACAGAACTCGGGAAAGTACCGAGTATACAGTGCTAGCACACATCGGTGTAGGGTAAAAACCAAAATTAATATGCTACAGTCAGCTTGTTACATAACTGTTGTTTGTTGTTCAACTGTGAAAATGTATGACTCTGTTCTTTCCTACAGTATTCTAATACAAGCTGGTGCAAACGTTGATTCTATAGACAACGACGGCTGGACGCCGCTTCATGCCGGATCTCACTGGGGTCAGAAAGAAGCCGTAGAAATACTAGTGGAGAACATGTGCGAGATGGGCCATAAAAACAAATTGGTAGGTGAACTTCACACTCTTGTCTTGTATGGATAGCTCCCGATAGATGACATCTCTGTGGGCAACTTGGGGTTTGGGCTTTGTGCCGCGTCTAGCCCTCAAATTTGTCTGTGCAGCCACGTTGCTCACCGACAAATCATGCCATGAATTTGATCGAACTTCTGTGTGCTGCACACGGTATTTACTCATAACGCACAGTTCTGCGTTCAATAATTACTTCACTACCTTTCAAAGATGGCTGATTTTACGCCATGTGACGTCACGTGGGAACTATCTATTGTAGCTCGGCTAATGATGATCTCGCAGTGCTTAGCAAATGTGCTTAGCATCTTCACAAAATTGGCCCTTGTGTCAGGTTTCGTAGAGGCGCTAGATGCTACTTGTAAGCACAGATTAGCAGGGAACCATTTGTTAGCAATACACATCTCATTTCATTTTCACTGGCAACCTGCCTCTGTTGGGCATGACTTTCTATTGATATGTAGGCCATATCTGAAATAGCAGTTGCGGCTTGATAGCCAAGTTAACATGCCCATAGCAACAGCTGGAAGCCCATAGCAACAGCCGCAGCAACAGCCGCAGCCGCCAGCTCAGACACGGCGATATAAAACAAGACACGCGGTTCACTTCCATAGTGCTGTTGCAAAATTTTAAAATCTTGCTTAGCGAGAACTGGTTACCAGTGTAAACATTCATTATGAGTATCGCTACTCACTGGCCCCTTACAGATATCTGCTCAGGAAGAAATTGGTTAAGCTGACTGTCTATTGACTAAGAATTTTCATGGAAATTCTCATCGTCCACCAAAGTCTTTCTCAAAGACAAAAATGAATCTAGCCTAGTTTTATGGGAAAATGGGCCTGATACTTCACGGAGGCAACAGAGAGTTGCCTCAGTTGCCCCTGGTCAATGCCTTGGTGCCCCCCCCCCCCATTGAAACATTCCAATAGAAGTTTACAATTTCCTCATAGAGGTGCCTTTACTGCCCCTTCCCTTCCAAAAACAATGCCAAAAATAAAAGCATCAGGCCTGAAAACATATTCTGTATGGTCATTTTCTGCCAACGGGACTGAACTTATCAAGTGTAATTATTATTATTTTGTTTACAGGGACAAACAGCATTCGACCTCGCCGATGATGAAATGTTGAGATGGTTAGAAGAACTCAAGAAGAAGCAAGCCTCTGTAAGTTAACGCACACTTCCTCTTATGTGTCTAAGATGTAGGATTTTAGCACCCCCCCCCTTCATTTTGCCAGATATCGCATCTAGTCATTTATGAAGTATTGTAACAAATAATCCCATAAAATGTGTTGTGACTTATTCCACAAAGTGATTATTTAATGGAAAGTTTATTCCCTGTCCTTTTCAATTCTCCTTTCTCTTGCTCCCCTATCACCTTTCTCCACTTGTCTTTTCCCAACTGCAGATGAAGAAGGAAGAGAAGCACACGGCACCAAGAATCGAGGCCAAGAACCCCCCTCCATTCAAGAGAAGGTACGCCATGCTAACCGTTTTCTACCTGAATCAGGTCAATTCATACCATACCTCTTTCTGTAGTAGCACACCTGACCATGTTCTGGCCGTCCTGGTCAGAGTCCCTGAATCTAGTAACAGTTTACGCCATCAAATATGAAAAGGAGCCAAACTATTTGTCGTTGTGGCTCCAAGCATAGTTTAGAGCCGCATGCAAATCAAGTGGCTACGTCTATGGCCAATGGCTGCTGCGGCAGTGATGAAGAATAAGCCTTAGCCACTGCCCAACAATTATTTGCATCGACACACAAAAAATTGGTTGCACAGTGACAACTAAATGTCAAACTTGAAGCATCAGACACACTTATGTCTAGTTATCTTTTTCACCGGATAGCAGAAATTGTTGTCGCTCAAGAGAATCTCAAATTATTCATTAAAAGCAGCCATCATTTAAAAAAAAAATGAATTCGGGTTTTTCCCCAGTTATCTTTAGCTGTTCTTGCCATTTCTATTCAACATCATTAATTAAATGCCTTTCATGATGGCTTGGCTTTTTGTTTGAGGGGGGATCAATGTTCACATCTCTTTACATTTTTGCTTGAGTTTGTAAACAGTCTTCTTACATTTCTTTGAAAAGCTTGAAATATAAAGTTTAACGGATGCATTATTATTTTAAATGGACTGAATCTCTCCATATCTGTGCAATTCTTATCTTTTCAAAACTGTTGGGAAGCCCAAAATTGGTTTGCCAGAATTGCTTTGTATATGCAAGCCTTTTTTTTTTTTAATATTTGAAAGCGGATAAGATTGTAATGGATTAAATTGGGCAGTTTTGTACATCAAAGCCTGCCACGTTGTCTCCCTCAAACCCGATAAAGAAATTGTGTTTGCACTCCTTTCACTTATCAAGCAAGCAGCATCATTTGAACACTGCACTGCACGCCATCACTCCATTTTTGGGGGCCACTTTGCGGGCCAAATTACACATTAGACTGGCTAGCAGTCAACTGTGGTACACACTAAAAATGGGTGACCCCCAAAAATAATGTAGAATGGCACCTTCAGGTAATGTGTTTACACGGCAGGCTTTGGTTCTACAAACCCGTCACCCAAAAACACTTTCAAGAAATGGAGAGATTCATTCCGTCAATCCTACGTTGCTTTCTGTACATAACTCTGTGTTCATACATTATAGATTTTGCAATCACCTTGTCATTGCATTCGAAGCTTTGGATTGTCTCTCTGCTGTAACTCGATGAAACTGTGCACGTCTTTCATGTTTCTTGCTGAACTTCGAAACAGAATTATTTAAAGCATTCACGTAGACACCACGAAAGTTTTGCTGCAAGATTTTGTTGTTCTTGCGTGTTGTTGAATAACGTAGTTGCTAAAAACGTCCCCTTTGTTTTCACTAAAAGAAAACCAATAACTTTGTTCATGTAGTTGGCTGTAACATGTCCCAAGCAAGAAATAAACTGCATGTTGAAATTCTTGTTAACTGTTCAAATTTAATCAGCTTAATACATACGCTGCGATTTAACATTTAAGCCACAGTTCACTGATAAAAAAGAGAACTCCCAAAACAGCAGTCACATTTAGAACGAGTTAAATGACTAAAAATTCCACAATGCTTACTCCTTTATACACAGTTAACTTGTACACATTCCAGTGTAGGAATGCCACATTTTATTCTAGTGTTTTTGTAGAGTAATATTCTTTCCTTTCCTTCCACTCTTTTTTTTTTGATTTGTCTGCTACTGCCATCTTCTCGGTATTTGCTTCTTAACCATGGTGGTTTAGAATGCAAAGTAGTCTCAAAAATCGACCTGAGCCAAACTGGTATATATTTTATTTTAAAATTCCTTCTTTCTTTCAAGTAAACCGCCCTGCCGAACATGGCTGGGATTTTCTCGGTTTTCCTTTTTTTTTGTCTTCTCTGCTTGCTTTTAAATGGGTTGATGTCATTTGTAGGATGCGGGTGGGCTAAGCTTTTAGCTGACGGTAGCTTATTTGTCCGTAAGACGGCGCTCGTACATGAAAAGTAGTGCGGCCATCGACACGTGTCAGCCGTTGTGTGTATTGTAGGAAATCCATTTGGGGATGACCGATGAGAAAGGCATAACAAATGCTGAACCGTTGCCTTTGAGTGTGTAGTCAAGAACTTCAGGTTGGGAATGGCAGCTGCGTTGACCGCGATTCGAAACCATCATTCTTGGAAGTTTAGCTCCAGCTTTTTCCTAAGATGTGAAATACAAATACAAGGAATCCAGTTTTAAATTCAAACACCCCCCCCCCCCCAAAAAAAACAAAACAAAACAAAACAAAACAAACAAACAAACAAACCAGTATTTCAATTGGGACCCCATTTCAAATAGTCATTTACTAAGAACTGGCAAAATCATGGCTTGGCAAAAATTGGTAACCAAAATGCTATTTGATGTAAATTGTGACTGGCTCCCAGCAAACTTAGCAGATGAAATCAAGTTATTGCAGACATTTTCTGCTGAACGTCTATCTGCATGAAGGTGGGCACAAAAGAAGCTCCTAATCGACAAACCTTGAACGATCATGAAGGTGGGCACAAAAGAAGCTCCTAATTGACAAACCTCAAACCTTGAACGATCATGATAATTTGAAAACAATCATCTAGGCCCAAATTTCATAAAGCTGTTTAGCAGAAAATACTGCTTAGCAATCTTCTTTGCCAAGCAAAAAAATGAGTGGGGCACCAGTCACACCAATGGAAACTTTATGGAATGTTGGCTGGTAACCTATTTCTGCTAAGCAAGGTTTGTCTGTGCTGAGCAAGTTTTTGGTACTCACAGGCTTTATGAAATGCCGGGGTCTGTTTGAAGAAAGCATCTTTGAGGGGCACGGATCCTCTGCCCCGATTTTAAAAAGTGGACACTTTTTACTTGCCATTCCGTAAAAACAGGCTGAATGCTGTGCACAGATTGTGATTGCACTGTAGGGGCTTCACATGATGATCTTTCAGTATGTAACACTTGAAATTCCAAGTCACTATGAACTTGAATCTCGCATACACTCGCGAGGGGTTTCCATCATTTCCCAGGGATGACTAAGCCAACCCGGCTTTGAACCCCCCCCCCCTTTCATGCCAGCGTAGGTCATCACACACAAAAATGACTTCTTTCAAGAGATAGACACGATGGTAAAACACCCACAGGGACTAGGGGGTTTTGAAATGTCTCATGGTCGGGGAGGCAAGCAGCTGGCTTCATTGGTGCCCAGCCGCTGACATGTGTCTGCTAGCGTCTGGCTCGCGGCGCAATTACGTCATAGCGGGCTAAAGTGCCGGCGAGGCCCTGAAGAGTCTCGGCAGTGTTCTCTGATTGCCACTCTCTGTTCAGCCGCTGTGCCTGTGAGATAACAACACATTCCTAGTGCTGGGGAGATGTGTGTTCCTGCACATGCGGCTGGCAGGGCCTTATAGAGTGTTGATCTTGCAAGAAAATGGCAACCTGAAGTTCTTGTAGGGACTGTGCAAGTCTCCCGCGTATATCAAAAATAAGAAAAACAACTCCAATGGTTTTCTATGAAATCAAATCTTCGTTTTAAATTAAATTTAAAAAAAACTCTTGAAAAATACTCATAGCAATTTGTTATAAATTCAATTTCACTGTATATGTAATACAAATACAGTTAACTCTCATTATAACAACGTCGCTGGGACCGGCCAAACAACCTCTTTATAACAGGAACGTTGTTATCAGAGGACAGCCAAACAAAGAAACACAAAGCAGGAATGAGATTCGGGACTTCTGAATGTACTCTTTATAAGCAGAACGTCTTTATAATAGTGCTCTTTGTAACGAGGGTTGACTGTAGTTTGTTAAAATTAAAAATGAAACAAAATTCAAACTTGGGATGAGGGTGCTTATTTTTTAGAAACCCCAATGGCCAACCACACCCAAATGTGTGATCATTATAGGTTTAATGATAACATGAACGTCAGTTGGGTAAAATTATTAGTTGTTTACAAGTAACCAGAAATGGAGGTCAACTCTTCTTATTCACAGGTTTTCTTTATTGATTTGTTAAATTTAGTTTATTTTCATATATTTCGTGGCTCAAATTTTCTTTCCCAGCAATGTGATATAATTTTTTTAGGCATTAACTACGTTAAACTAAAGTGTAAATACTCAATATGGTCGGGACCTACCTGGTCCCGGAAGTTTGAATACGCGCAACTTGCACAGTCTCATTACCCTGACAATGTAAAAAAGTCCCCACGCAGGGGAAAGTGACGGAAGGCTTGCTGACAAGACTAGCTCATTGTGGCCAGGCTGCTTTGGTGATGAGTGCTTAGCTGGTATGGCATATTCATACCAGGGTCTTACATGTAGATCTGTAGATACATCCAGTGGCACCTAGTGCCCCCCCTTTCCCCCTCCCCCTATGATAGTCTCACCCCCACCCACCTAGTAGAGGTGTTGTACTCAGTGCCATTGTACAATGTATAAGTTGCATTTGTGAACGTTCCGAGGCCCTTTGTTTAATTCCTGAAGCATGTTCCGTTTTTTTTTTAATACTTCAAAAAAATTCTTTTGAAAGCTTATTACGTCTGTACACCTTGTGGTAGTAATCAAAGCGGTTGAAAAATAGACCCTTACAAAAATTACAATGTGATCCCCAATCCCTTCAGTGTTTTATTGATACTGTATACCATGATTTCCTGTTCTAAATTTTAGTATATGAATCAAAGCCCATCCCTTGACCCCCACCCATTGACCCGTTGACCCCACCCCACACCCCCACCTAATGATGATAGATCAAATTCTTGCACCTCCTCCAAATCTAGACCCTAATGTACCTACTCAAATGTAAGTGTTTTAGTGCATATTACATCATGTTCTGATTGCTCGTCATCAAGTAGGGTGGGGGTGTTGCTCCGCCCAATCCACCTTCCATGCTTGGGAGTAACGATACAAATCACTCAACTGGAACTTCCCTCCTCATCAACCCGGTGTACACCTAACATGATCGGAGGACATTTAAATATTGGAATGCACCATGATTTTAACTAATTTATCCGGCCCATCCCTCCGTGTCTGTTCCCATGCCACTGGATGTATCGATATGTTGGGCGCCGAGCAACAGGGGCTGCTAACACTTTGTGCTGGCTAATCTAACGGCCACGGTCTCTGCTTCTACTTCGATGGTACCACACACTACCTTGCTACGTTGTAGGCAGATCTTGTACCCCGTCTACCGGTGTGTGTTTTTTTGAGCTTGCCACATCCCTTGGGGAGTTCCGAGGGAATGACGCTAAAGAAAATTGAACAGTACCATCGTGTTAGAAGAGGGAATCAGATGGCCGCTTGATTGGTCGTTACTATTTAATATCAACTGGTGATTGAACATATACCCAAGAACGGAATGTCCACGTTCACATGTCTGTCAGACAATACACTGTCCTCGCTCTCTCTACACACTTTGTGTCAAGTCACTCTCTCTTTCTCTCTCTCTATGGTGAACATGTGGATGAGAAATCCTCGTGCGTTCTTACGGCTTGTAGTTGAAGTGCTTTGAATGCAGATCTGCTACCTTTTTAGCAATAGTAGAACCCATGTTTAACACCGCAACGAATCAAACAACATGTACTGTACATTTTACCTGTAGCTACAGTTCAGCTTGTTGAATGTTACCTACATGTACATGTAGCTTCTCCATTAACCAACACTCTGATTGCATTACAAATTTCCTTGAGTCAAAAACCGCCAACAGAGCCCGTGTCGAAGGTTATGCTGTGCATTCAGTTTTTTTGCAAGCATTTTTTTTTTTTTTTTTTTTTTTTTTACAAATATTTTTTTCCTTCTCCTGATGTAATAAAGTTCATCGGGCTGCTTTTTTTTCATGGCTCATGATTGAAAATATTTTTTTTAGAGACCATTCAAAATGTTAGAAACCATAGTTTTGCATTTGCTTACAACACGCTTAGCCAATAGGGTTAGCCATGATCATTTGGGCCAACTAGTAACTGGGTGATCGCAACACCCTAAAAGGAACAATCTTTCTCTTCCTTGAAAAAAAACCCCCATTTTTTTAAAATTGGATTTTTACTTTTAATTTCAAGGAAATTTCCTTACTTTTTGGACTCCAATTCCTTCACAACATGGAAATTCTTTTAAGTATTTATATATATTTTTTCTAATTAAACATTCAGAAAATTAAAACATGCTTTCAGTCCCCCCCGCCGCCCAAGTTGCTGGTTTTGTTTTTTGAAATTATTTTTTTCTTTAATTTGTTTCTTTTGCGAAGGGTTAGATATTTCCTCTGCTGTGTTTCTGGCTATCATCTGGCAAGATTCAATGCGGAAAATTCAGATTAACCTCCCTTCATGACAAACTAATCCATATTGAATATCCTTTGCATGGCAAATCAGTTCTGTTCCATTCATTTACCTAATCGATTTCCTCAAGTTTATTTTTATTTTTATTTTTTTCTCTCTCTCTCTCCTGCATTAAGACTTCACTTTGAAGGTTTTTTTCTTTTTCTTTTGGTTTGAACTCATCTGAAAAACAGCATTTCGTTAATTGTGTGATTTATAAAAAAAAAAAATCAGTTTGCGGCACATTACTTTCTTTAAGGAACGTATTGATGTTTACTTTGTAATGTTTTTTTTCACGAGTTAGACAGAAAAGGTTTTCACTCGATTTCAAATGTTGATGAAAGTGTAGAAATGTCGAGGGAAAAACAAATTGTTATTTGTAGTATAAGAAACTGTTTTTCGTAAGTTACCCCATGAAAAGTTACATAACAGTTGAAAAATGAAACTATTTCAATTTGACAATTAATTTCTTTTGCAAAGTACAACTCCCATCCCCGTGCTTCAGTTTATTAATACTGTCACTTCATTAAATCGATATTAACACATTGAATGCAATAATGAACTGAAGCGTGACACAAAGAAATCTTCCATGTTGTGCGGATGAGAAAAAAATAGAAGAAAAAAAAGAGAGCATGAAAATGAACTGACCAATCAAAAGCATGAGATTACTTCACAACCAACAGAGAGTTTTAGAGTTACAAAAAAAAAGACGAAGAAACAAAAAGGGAGATGGACACATGGCTGACCTTTCTGGCTCTTTTTTGCATAAATGTTTTTTGCTTCTTTTATTCCCCCTTCCATCTTTTTCTTGTGTGTGCGTCCCGTATGTTGCGTATCTCTTCCCCCATACCTGTCCCCCGTACCCCTGTTGTCCCCCCTTTTGGCGCTGACTGGCAGGTCTTCCGTTACACGCATTAGTGTTCCTGACCGCAACATGCTGCTCCACCAAGACATGGCCAAGGAAAGGAGGGAGCTGGAACTCAAGATCCACGGCAAGGAGATCGAGAAGGACAAGGTAAGAAGAAGGAGAGGAAGAAGAGGAAATGGTTTTTCCTCCTCGTATGTATTCAGGTTTTTTGCCAAATAATTTGTATGATTTACAGTCAATCCAGTGCCTTTGAGGTGTCACCTCCCTTCTTTCCTCATCTTGTTTCAACCTCATCCTTCTTTGGACACATCATTGACGCAAACATTTGTGATCTCTTCCTTTAAGTTCCACTTAAAGATATCTTGATAATGTGAGACTAAAACCATATTACATGTACAACCAAACAACAATGTATGTCACGGCAAGTTGAGATAGTTTGACGTTCAGATGATGTTTGCCTTTGTTTTTAATACCCCAAAAATATTTTGCAAATTTAATCACATATTGTTGGGGGGGGGGGTTGAAAATGAATGACTCTTGAGATTCCTACATGTACATTGTTTTCTAAATTGTGATGATGCCAAGAATGATAAAGCCATGTAACTGTAGAAATTTATACATTTAATGAGGCCTATAGTATTGAAAGTGGCCTTGCACCACCTTGCTTGATGATCTAATGGTTAAGACACAATGGTTAAAGAGGGCAAGGCCTTTTTCATTTTGCAAAGGGTACTTTTCCATTGGAAAAATCTCAGAGTCCTTGGGAACATTTGAAGGGGCACCAAGGCCAAGACCAGGTCAACGGTTGTATTTTTCTTTGCTCCTCTGTCTCTGGTGTTCTCCACTGTGACTTTGTTCGAAAATTCGCTTCTTTCTTTCTGTCCTTTGTCCATGCGCTTAACTCGGCCTCTTCGTATGAGTACGAGCTGTAGTTGTCCTAATTTCCGTTTCCTGTCTAACTTCTGTGTTCATCTTGTTCATGATACTGCTCATTTTGTAAGTTTCCTCAACCAGTTGTCCTTTGTGTGTACCTCATCGTTAGAGTTAAGACCCTCATCAACACCAACCATGCCCAGGGTTCTCCCCGTGCAAAGGCTAGCGTATCGGGACGATGCGTGTGAAGAGTGGGCTGATACATGCGAATTGCGGCCGAATCACCAAAAAAAAAAAAGTGTATTTTTTATTTTTTTATTTTTTTTACTTTTAAATTACTTTCACAAAAATTGTATTTAATACCCCAGATTGCACTGGAGGGCTTTGAAAACCCAAATATAAACACCAAGTAAAATATGTAGACCTCTCGTTTCAATTCAGCGTGCTTAGTGCTCGGGCCAAACTTCTAAAATTTGCGTCCAGAATGCCCCACAGCTTTGTAAAATCCTGGGGAGAATCCTGATGCCCCATGAAACTATTTTCACCCCCGTAGCAGTCTCACTGGTTTGCTTGTCTAAGATCAGGGCTTGAATTTGACACTGGACGGCCGGCCCGAGGCCAGTGATTTTAGCCTCAGGCCAGTAAACTCATGACCTGACAAGTCCGGCGGTCTTGTGCTTTTCAATTGAATAATAGCCACTGTGAAATATTTTTAGCGGAAGGAAATGATGTTCAAATGTTGACCTTAAGTCTGGTATCTATACAATTATGTTGAGTATCAAAATATACTAACCCATAAGACAAATGAGATAAATCTTCCTTAGTGCTTGGTCAAATAAAACTGTGTAGAAAGCTCTTTCTCATGAAGTTTTCGGTCTTGTGAATGAAACTCTGGTCCGGTGAACACTTTGAGCTACAAGCCCTGCGGTCTTGTGTGGAGCCCGTCCCCTTGCTCTGTGCCATTACTCCGCCCGACACCATCACCACACACCCATTGTCCCCCCATTAGTCCATCGCCTTGAGTGATTTTCGTTTCGTTTGATGGATCTGTTTTCTTCTCTCATCTCCTCTCTCCCTTCCCCAACTCCTCCCCCCAACCTCTTTGGACTTGACTAACATTACAGTCTGCGGGTGTAGGCAAACAGAAGACCCCATCTGGTCCAAATCGGGGACCATCGGTAGGTTTTTATTTTTAAAATTATTTTCAAGTTGGTCACATCACGCACTTTTTCTGTTACTTAAGATGTTTTGTAATATGAACTGAGTGTCTTTCTTTGTGTTCTTGGATAGTTACACTATGTTTGTTGATGCACACTTTGAGTATTTGCGGGTAAATGAAATGGGCACTAAAAAAATATAAGCAAATATAATAAAACAGGGCGGCGATGATGTTGAATTTATTTTTATAAAGCTTCGCAAGAAAACATCCTTTCCGCTGGAAACAAAAGGTTTTTCTTTTCATTTCTACCCCTGAATCCCCTAACGATGCCTGGTGGTGGTCTTTTACATCTGTGCTGGGGGGGGGGGGGGGGACACGGGGGGACGGGGGGACGTCATTCTATCCAAAGTGTTTTCATGAACGGAACTCTGCCCTAGATATGATATACTTTCTTGTGATGTTGAGTGTTTCTACATGTAGGGGTTGTGTTTGGTAGATTGTTTCCTAGCGTTAAAATCCAACGAAGGTTTTGGGCTAAAAGCTTGTTCATACTCTTTGAATAGTGGTAAAGAAAATTGAAGTTATGTTTTGGGGTTGTTGTTGGGTTTTCTTTCTTTCTTTCTGTCCCAGAGAAGCGATTGAAATTATCTGACACTATCCTTTTCACATCAAGTATGGACAAGCTTTTTACGCCACTTTTGAACACTTCTTTGTTTTCTTTAATTTAATTTGCACAAAGTGTGAACCAGTTACACGTCCTTTATATGTTGTAGACAAAGAACTGAATTTTCTGTTGTTGTGAATTATCTATTTTTCGTTAGTAAATTTGGTTAAATACTGGGGGGGGGTGTGGTCTTACAATTAAATTTCCTTGCGTTCAAATAATGGTAACACACTCACATGCATTACATCTCCTTGATTGAAGGACGAAATACAAGACGCTTTCATCTTTCTTCTCTGGAAAGCGCCCTCTATTGATAGCATTCCTATTCCTTGCTCCAGACCTCTATCATATTGCAGTCTGTCCTTGTCAAGCTCACTGTATTCAATAAGTTATACTATTAACTCATTTTACTACCAACAAAAAGGAAGGGCCAGACTAATTTTTCTCCTGTCAGCCTCATTCCGGTTACATTGAGATGAGCATTGACTAGAAGGAAAAACCATGATGGCTCTTCAATGATAGAGGTCTAGCTGCTTGCTTGGTCTATCAAACATACCCTGAACTCTTTTGTTCTCTTTGATTTACTCATCATTTCCGCATTCCTCGTTCAAATTCCTGGCCCAAAGAGAGGACGGGATATTATTGAGTGGAATCATAAGAAAACATGTTAACCCCCAACCAGGTAAATGTTGACAACTGTTAAAGTCATTAACCAGTTGCTAGATGATAAAGGTGATGAGTTTTTCACTTTTTTTTTATTATAAAACCTCTTGTTTTTTTTGTTTGTCCACTGGTGTTGATTGCTATTTACAGCAAGCAGGCATTGCCAAACGGAAGATAACCCCTTGGGTCGCTCAGCGGCCTATATTCCCTGACTTTCAGGTGACCTCGGTAGGTAGAATCTCAGCTGAGGCTGAAGCTTTCAGGGGCTGCGTGTGCAAAAAAAGAAAAAAAGGAAGCAAATCCTGGTGTCTGGAATTTAACTTGTGTGTGATTTAAATAAGACTTAGAATTTTTTTTCTTCTCTCTCTCCAAATATCATGAGTCAGTATCATGTAGTAATCATAGAGAACAGTCTTTATGAACCCATATTTTGACAGTTTGCTGAGCAAGTCATTGGTTTGGGATTCTTGTGGACCTTTTTGTGAGGGGGGGGGGTTGGAAATATTTCTGTCCAATCGGTTATTTAGCTTCTACATGTTCTAAGATGTTCTACAGTGATTCCAATCCAAAAATATCGACATTATGTCGTGAAGAATATGACGTGTGAAAATTTCATCACAGTGGCTGCAAAATTTGAAAGTTGGTCACGTTCGTACACAAACTCAACGTCCGTCCAAAAAAGGAATAGTTCCTTTAATCAGCATTGAGTACAATTTTGTTATTTAGTGGACTCAAATAAGAGAGGCAAACCATTTGTATTAAATACAACAACAACACCCACACTTTATATTATGGTGTAGAGTTTGTTTGGGGTTTTTGGTGTGTTTTTTTTTTTACCAAAAAGTGTCTTTTCACTTCAACATGAGTGTGAATCTTTTTTTCAGATTTCAACTTTTGCACTCGATGCACATATATTCCAAATTCCTGAATTCCACCGTTTGAAATGGCACCCCTTTGTAAATAGGTTGCTCAGGACTACATGTGCGTAAAACCACAGACGACAAAATCAGAGGAAAAAAATAATAATAAAAACCATCCCAAGGCACGGCTCATTGGGAGGCTTGCTCTCTCCATTGTTTGAAAAAATGCAACTCATGAGCATCAGTCGGAGCAGCAGCCCAATGTGGTTTGAAAAGGGTCGACTTTAGCAATGACTTGCGTCAGGGACATGTACATCAACAATTTCACAGAGTCCAGTCATTCATGTAGAGTTGCAATCTCATGTACATCAAAAACAAACATCAAAATTAGAGTAGAGGGTTTTTTGTTTTCTTCTTTTTTTTTCACGCAAGTCTTGAGAGACTTGTCAACATATTTAGCTCCAAAGTAGAATGAAAACATAAAAAGTAGGCATTTTTATGTGCATTTTGAGTCAGTAAGAAATGGTAGGTTCGAATCCCGCCTGAGTTGTTCCTACCTGCAGATCTTTAGTAGTGCTTTATAACTCAATCAGTGAAGGGCAAAACAAATACAGTGCAAAGTATTGGAAATGCAAGAATTCTATCGTTTGGTTAAAAAACAGTCTCTTGATGGTGTACACGTAGGTAGGCATACATGTATTGTACAGTAGCTGTTTGGTGTTGATGATGTGCACATTTCTATGACACTATATCGTCACTGTTGCAGATGAGCCATTTCAGTGGAGCCGCTAAGCACACAAATCTGCTAAGCATGAAAAAAACTTAGCTAAGCAGAAACCGGTTACCAGCCAAAATTAGCATGTATGGTGTATTGTCTCTGACTGGTCCCCCTGCTAAAATTTTTGCCTAGCAGATAAATTTGTTAAGCACTTCTGTCTACTAAGCAGACTGGGATATTGAGCGGAAAATAGTGCTTAGCGAATTTGTCGGCTCAGCATATATTATGAGGGAACCAATCACAAACTATATGCAGTATATGGTATTCTGGCTGCCAACCGGTTTCTACTTAACGGTATTTTTCTGATAGTGTTGAGCACAGTTCCCTTCCTCTAGACACCCACGTGAATGTTGTGAATCACTGTTTGGATGTTTTTTTAGTTTGATTGCTCGTACAGACTTCAAGCGATAGGTTTAGATGACGACATTACCGGGTGCATTCTAGTAACTTGGCTGTGATAGGTCAATAGTCTCTGCAACGCCGATTCTTCCTTTTCCAAACTGTAATGTAGAGAACCTCACCTGAACTCGGGAACACAGAACCAATTCCAGTCAGCAGAACTTTTTTGCAAAGCTGCTCTCCAGGCAGCCATCCTAGGCATGTTTGCCAAATACTAATTATTAAAGAGCAATATGTATGTACTCGTGCTTCTGGGTTCCGCAACATTAACCAGGAAAGAACGCACTTTTAGTATACACTTAGTACATGGCCATTTAAAAATCGAATAGACCGTTCCCATGAAATATGCAAATTGCACATTGGGCATGCCCACTAAACGCAACTGGTGAGCAAAAGGATGGAACATCAGGCCTGTTTTTATGGGGCTGATGGTTGAAGATCAGGGAATGATTTCGTTCATCAATTTTTTATAGCAAAGTATTTAGACCGATTATGTTTTGTGTGCACTGAATGCTAATATTGAGTCGGAAACGATAATTTCTGAGTAGCAACTGATCGATTTTGTGTAGCATTTTGTTATGCTGTGAAAGGGAAATTGTTCACTGCGCATACACGTTTGTGCATCTGCCTAGTGCACAACTCTCTTGCGTTTGCCAACCGATAACCGATAGTGTCTGTACGCATGCGTGAATGCAGCTAGCATATTTCATGGGAAGACGGAATTGGGGATAAATGGCGATCAAGTTCCTGACCTTGGGAAGGGAGTTTTGACGTTTGAATGAACCGTTGTAGGACTTTTCAAACATTTCCATTTTACATGCCCATGTTTGATATTGCATTCCCTCAAAATTCATCTTCGTATAGAAATTTTCATTCATGTGTGAAGCATAAAGAATCAGCAAAAAAATGAATACCGAGGGGACAGACGTATTGATCATAACACTGAAAAATACACCAGCGCAACGGAAGAACATAAGTGGCTTATTTAAAGTATGGTGGAGGTTGCTAGGTGGCGTAGAACCATACCCTGGAGAACGCTGAGTGCCCGATAACCCAGAGCTGCCAACTCTCTCTCTGATTCTGCAGAAAGTTCCCAGAAAATCAACCAATCTTTCCATGTTCTGATGAACAAATTTGAAAATCTCCCTGATTACGGAAACTGTTTTCCTATCATGTTGAATGTAATTCTAAAAATCTCCCTGGTTGTTGTACACAATCTCCCTGATTGCAAGATGCAAATGTTGGCAGCTCTGGTGACTGTGTAGTTTGATGGTGAACCTTTGTGGAATGGGATTATTATCCAATGATCTCACCCGGAAAATATATGCATCCTCATTGGTCGGTTGATGTTATAGTAATGCAAATGTCTCATCAATCGACCAATGAGGTAGCTTAAATATGGGCATCCAAATTCAACTTGGGCAAGTTTGGGCTCGGCCTCTGGCTTGGGCTCTGGCTTGGGCTCCCGCTTTGGCTTGGGCTCCGGCTCCGGCTCTGGCTCTGGCTTGGGCTCCGGCTTTGGCTTGGGCTCCGGCTTTGGCTTGGGCTCCCGCTCTGGCTTTGGCTCCTGCTCTGGCTTGGGCTCAGGCTTGGGAAAATGCCTGGGAACATTTTACCATTAAATGATGCTAGTCATTCAAGGTATGAAGCTCAACGTTCTCCTGTTATGTTTTCTATGCTCAGCTCCGAGTGTGTGCCGCATTGTATGTTTTGCCAAATAACAGTTTGTGCAAATTAATTAAAATATGCAAGTTTTTAGATCAAGAGCTGTTGCTAGTGATGGTAAAGGGGTGGGGGTTCTTTGATGACATTTTACAAGCGGCAAGTTTATTGCAGTCGCATGAAATGAAGTCCATATTTAAATGAGGCTTTTTTTTTAAAGAAATGTTCAGGTCAAAAATTAAGAAATCATGACAAAAACTAATCCCATCTTCAGCTTGTGGGAGTCCCAGAACCCAAATACTTTAAGTTTGGAGGCCTCTTCTCATTGCAAACCATGACTTGTTTGGCTTTGAACATGGTGAGGTACCCAGTCAAACAAACATGAAGCAATCAACAAGATTTCTGATCAGTTTGGGGCGTATTGGGGTAAAGACGACACTGCAAATAATATTAATTTTCAGTCTTTTACACAACTTTCCATGCCGTCGTTTTTTTTGGTAAGACATTTCAATATCATATATGTCGCATCTTAAAATCGGTTTCAAAAACCCCAGATGTCTTTTGCTGTTTGAATTATGCAAATGAAGTTGTCAAATCGCCAGATGCCTTATGCTGTTTGAATTATGCAAATGAGGCTGTTGGCATCAATTCATGATTGTTAACGTTCTCAACAAAATGCTTTAGAATATACCACTCCACTGCACTTTTGTGAACATCTAAGCAAGCTTTCGGGGAAAAAAGTCAACATTTTTATGAATTACCAAGGGAACTTTCCCTTCATGAAACAATACTTTGAGCCTATCCCCTTGGCATTCTTGAAAATGTTGACCTTGTTTGGGGGGACCCAATTTGTGTATACAAAAGTTAGATTTTTTTTTGCCCTTTTCATTGCAGAGAATGAAACATGAATCATAGTTTTTGCAGATTGCCATCCATGAAATGTAGTTGTAGGCTGTAGGGGTATAATGGTTTCCACAGACCATTCAAATCCACCAATCTGTACATTTGGTGCTCGATACGTGGCATGGTGTACCCCCCCCCCCCTCCTATTATGTCTTCATTGTGTTCTGGGAATCTCAGGAATTCTTCGGAAAAGAGAAAAAGCGAGTTTTAAAGTATGGGAACATTTGGGGGGGGTGGCGACATGTTCCACATACCGAGCATGGTATAGATCTGTACGTAGGAAGTGACGTATTCTCTATAGTAGAGTTGATTGTTCCCCAAACAGTACAACACGGCTATGAAAGAAGATCAGTGGTAGAGCTGCTTAGATCTGGGAATAGTGCTTAGTAAATTTGTGGAAAATTTGCTAAGCAAAAATCAGTGTGGTACCAGTTAAAAGCACCCAATAAAACATGCGGTATTTTGGCTGGTAACCTGCTTTTATACCAAGCAAGATTTCTCTGTTCTAAGCAGTTTTGTGCGCTAATATCGCTCTATGGAATTTGGTGCTTATAAGGGGGCAAAATGTCACCCAACGATAGGTCAAGATTAATTGACCTGGAGCAGAGAAATCCTGTCTGGTCCACGTGGGAGTCTTTGTATCAGTGTTGTACTGTAAACACCCCATGAAGCATGAAAGTCAAAAACCCAGTCTAGCAAACCAATAATATCCCCAGAAAAATCTGTTGGCCCCCGTCACTTAGCTTCTGTATTCCGACCCCAAAGTTATAATGTAGTCTGGTACCTGACCTGCATGCAATAAACCCACTGATGCACATGTTGGTTTAAAGCCGCCTCAGGTAAGTCTGCACCCGGTACCCCATTTCCATGAGCTGCTATAAAACCTTCTAAGCAAAGTTACTTGGTAACCGGCTAATACTTGACAACTGACTGAAAACCGCTGAGGATATGTCGGATATGGCTTTTCCAATGGCTATGGCTAGAAAGCTTACGGCTAAGCCAATGGCTAGAAAGCGAACGGCTATAGCAAATTGCTAGAAGCATACAGCTATGCCAACACAGTAACCACAGCCAAAAATGGTCTGTATAAACATGGGTGTTTTAATTTTAATCAAGTTTTACTTTGAGCGGCTCATTGAAATGCTGATGGCTTCTCCCTCGTTTAGTGATTCCTTTCTTACACTAACACACTGCTTTGCTCTTTTTTTTCACTCCATCTTATCCCTGTCTCCTCGTCCTTTCCTCGGCAACAGGAGAAGAAGACGATGCAGTCGTCCAGCTCGAGCGAGAGCGACAGCGAGAGCTCCGAGGACGACAGCAAGAACCGGCCCACCAAGAACCGTGGCAACCTGAACCACAACAAGCCAGCTGAGGTCAACACCAGGCAAGCCAATAGATCGATGAACCTACCCCAACAGCCTGTCACACCGTCTACACCATCAAAGAAAGAGGTATGTCTCAAGCTTGCTCAGCAGGTAGTATCTTTAGCACCAGCAAATAGCATACGTACAAAATAATAATAGTCATTTATCGCAAGTTTTTTTGTTGGAATTTTGTTTAACTTATCTGCATCCGCCTTTAATTGGTTTCATTTCTGCGAATTCCCACTGAGAGAAGTTTTTTTTATTAGCCCAATGAGATCCAGTTTGAATTTAATAAACCTGCTCAGGAAACCAGGATGGCTATTAAGTAATCACACTTTGCTTCACTGGTGCCCTAGGTTCCCAGTTTTTCTCCGAAGCCCCTCCAGCCCCAGAGGCAAGACTCCAAAGAAGACACCCCAGCATGGCGACAGGGTCTACGCAAGTCTGGCAGTGCCAGCACAGTCCCCGAAGCCAAACTCAAACCAGAGAAGGAGCCTGAGAAGATACCAAGGTCTGCGTCCAGTCCAAAACTGACAACAACCGAAGAGCGAGCCAAGGTAACTCCTCACCATCAAATTGATCAAACCAGTCCAATTACATAGATCAGCTCATTCTCTCTAATTCTGCTGAAAGCTCCCTGAAAATAAACCAATCTTTTTATGTTTTGATGAACAAAATAACCTCCGACCCCTAGTGGGATTCAAACCATGGTACACAAAAATGAAAAGGAAGGTCAAGTACCACCGGACAACCTGCAGGGCCCAATGTCATGGAGCTACTTGGGCAGAAAATGTTGCTTAACAACATTCAGCTAATGGAAAATAAGCAGGATACAAGTCACAGATGGTACTTGTGACATTGTATTTTGGCTGGTAACCTTATTCTGGTAAGCACCTTATTCTGGTAAGCATTTTATTTTGTTGTGCTTAGCTGTTTTTGTGCTTATGCAGGTCTATGAAATTTGGCCCAGGTCTTTGAATTGTCAAGTGTGCCTATTGACCTCTTGGCCTTTGACCCCTTACCTATTGACCCCATGCCTATTGACCCCATGCCTAGTGACCCCATGCCTAGTGACCTCCTGCACTGATGTCACACTCGGCTACCCATGGTGTGCTGTTTTTGGAGTCAAAATACATGCAAAGACATGGTACACGTCTTACTGCATCCGGCAGACCTAAAAAGCGCAACACGCACATTAACACATTGGGAGTCGGACTCTCGAAATGGCACAAGCGAAATTTATCTTTTGATGACATCATGTAAATTGTGTCAATAGATTTTACCTTTTTTTGAAAACTCCAACCACCTGGCTTTCTGAATCCATCAAAATCCATCAGCATGTGGTCCGTCAACTGACAAACTTAATTCTCTCAAGGTCAGTTTTGCCCTGTGAGTCAAACCTATTATTGATGTTCTGAGAGATTTTCAGCTACTACGATTTACCTTTGCATAGTGTTCCCTAAACAATGTTACCACACATTCTTTGAAACTGTTGGAGCTGTAGAATACGAATATACTGCTGAAAAGAAATTTTGACTGCACATTTTCATCAAGTAACTTCTTGTATATTTCTATACAGCAATCAGCTAGTGAACGGCAGGACCGGCTAGGGCGGCTAACGGAAGGAAGAACGGTGGACTCCAGAGTTACGGCTAAGACACCGGAACCAAAACCAGAGGATAAAACCGGCAGGTTAGTGCAAATAATGACATTACGCACTCGTTGCTGATTGGCCCTGTGAAAGTCAGGTGCTGTTCATTGGCTATTTCTATTGGCTACCGATATCAAGCAAAGGTTACATTTTTAAGAGTATAATATACTGCTGAACATTTTTTATTTGCCAAAGTAAAATTGACAAGTTCCCAGTCACAAAACGACACATATTTTGGCTGGTAGTCAGTTTCTGCTACATATATTGCTTTAAAATTTGCTACCGAAGAGACCGAAGATAGATAGGAACAAAAGGTCTCCACAGGGGAATTCTAAAGAGGGGGATGTTCCACAAGGAAATTTGTGTACAGAGTCCATGGGAGGATGTTGAGTACAGGGACAAAGGAAAGAACAAAAGGAGTCTTCAAAAGGATATACAAATGATTTCATTTTCACTACCTTATGGAGACTGAGAACAAAACAGAAAAGGGAACACAAAGGGTCTCCATAGAGGAATTCTAAAGACTGGGGTGCTCCACAAGGAATTTTGTGTACAAAGTCCATGGGAGATTGTTAACTACAGGGACATGGGAATGCAAATAAATACAATGTAACTCCATAGGGATGTAAAAAAAAATAGATAGTGTGGGCATATGTGTCGTCTGTACAGAAAATGTGTGAAATTGGAATTGGCCGCCATTGCTGACAACTCTCAGCCAATGGTTGGTCTTCACTGACCTCAGTGAGCGGGCTGATTGGGTCCTGTGATGTCATTTGCAAGGGGTCTGTTAAGCAGACTGCAGGGTTGTGAAACGAGCGTCGTCTTACTTGCATGACTTGCTGAAGGGACAGGGGAAATGAGAAGAGCAATTAATATTTAGTTGATACGATGGAAGAGGAGCGAATGGTCTGGTTGTGTTGGGAAGCTTAAGATCGATGGAAGAGGAGCGAATGGTCTGGTTGTGTTGGGAAGCTTGAAACCATTTGTATCACTTGTTGGGAACTGGTATGCATGAAATTATCCAAAGCCAAATGGAAAATTGCTGTTGAAAAGTGGGGTTGCCCGAAACAGGTTACCAGCCAAAATATTTGATTAACATCGTTTACATTATTTTGTCTGAGCTTTGATTTGGTCACAAGAATTTGTCTAAATTAAAAAATATATATATAAAAATGGCTACAAAGTGTTGACAAAGTATTTGTCTAAGGTTAGTGTTTGTGAGAGAATTGATCAGGCGACTTTAATACCCACATCTCTTGTAATTTTCTCTGACCATCATCTTGATGAATTTATATAGCCGATCTGTTGTGTAGTTTTTCTTGTACTTTGTTCTGCTAATCTTTGATGAAAAGGGACAAACACGCTTTCGCTCCGTGCTGGATTATGACCTGAAAGATGTATTTTTTTAAATTGTCCTAGAGACCTGAATTTTCATAAGAGATGCACTCACTGCTAACACCAAGAAACTTTTTTATTTCGCAACGCAAATTTAAATCATAAAAGAGGAATGGTAAAAGAACAGAAAACATGTCATATTGTCATTGTTTTGAAAAAAAGCAATTCGATTTATGTGTAAACGTTTGCAAGGAACTGTTTTAGCGTAAACACTTAAGCCGGTCATTAATCCAGAGTCCTTGATAATCTCCAAGGATAACAAGCGTTTTTGTTGCTTCTTTTCCCGTTGACAAATGCATGATTTTTTTCTCTGACTTCTGATCCCACATTATTAAACTTGCTTCCAACACCTCTTTTAAGTGCATGCCCCTCCCCCCCATTGCTCCCCCAAAATTGTGAATTAAAAGTTATGCATGTCTGCTGTGACCTACTGTTAGCCAAGATAACTGTAAGCTTTGGTACATTTTTACTTTCTACCCCAAATCACAACATCTCAGAACAAATTGAAATTAAGGTTTTTAGGTTGAGATTACCGCCGACTGTTTTAAGTAAGGATGCAAGTTCTGCTGTTGATTCAGCTGGGCTTAGCTTGTGCATTTCTCAAACTCTGACTTGACTTGCCAGTTCCGTAATCAAGAATGTACCAAAGTATCTTGGGTAACGGTAGGTCACACAATACCAAGTGTTTATCTCTGTGTGATATCCCATCCCTTCCCTCCATTTTTGTCCCCTCCACCCCTTCCTCGCTCATTTTAACACCCCTCGCAGGGAGGCTGGACTTTCCTCGCGAGGCGGATCGTTCACGAGGCGCCGCATCATTGCCGACGTAACAACTGATCAGGACAAAGGCAGAGACGCCGATCGCAACACGACCATTACGGCCACAATAACGACCTCCACCACCCCTCCGGTAACCACGGCAACAACAACCGTGCCCACTACCACCGGGAGAAGGTAATCCGTGGGCGGGGCGAGAGGGCGGGCGAAACCGGGGCAGGGGCTTCCATGAAGCTACTGCTCTCCACTTTCACTAAAAAATTCTGAATTAAAACCATCTCCTTTTCCTCGACCTATCTCTCTTCCTCTCTCACTGTCTCTCATTCCTACTCTTTATCTCACTGAGACTATCAACACATCTGTTCGTTTATCCCGTTATCTAGCTGTCTGTTTATCACACCGTATCTTGTAATCTTGTAATTGTCACATGTGTTCTTCCCCCTGTCCATCATGACTTAACATGTGTCCATCTCTTCGACTATTCTGACCTGAATTTATATTTATGTTAAACACTTTCACAACTGCTAAATTGAAAGCAGCATTTCTAATTGAGAAAGACAAATTGATAAGTGGGTTTAAAATAAAGGATTGCAAAAGATACATGTAAGCGAGAAATAAAATTAACAGATTGTGGACTGGTGAAGCCCTTTTAAATTGTACTTTTGTTGAATCAAGAAAATCCCAAGTTATTTATCTTTTTAAAAAACTCATCATAGGGCCTACTTCAGAGATGTTCAAAGTCCAAACATTGGGGGGGGGAACAGAAGTTCTTGGTTCACCATATAAGCAAGGGTTGGGGTTGTAGGCAGGTCTCAAAATTTACACTGGGCCCTGAGGCCTGAGGCCAATGATTTAAGCATCGGGCCAGTAAACTCACTACCAAACAATAATTTACACTGGGCCCTGAGACCTGAGGCCAGTGATTTAAGCTTCAGGCCAGTAAACTCACTACCAAACAATAATTTACACTGGGCCCTGAGACCTGAGGCCAGTGATTTAAGCTTCAGGCCAGTAAACTCACTACCAAACAATAATTTACACTGGGCCCTGAGACCTGAGGCCAGTGATTTAAGCTTCAGGCCAGTAAACTCACTACCAAACAATAATTTACACTGGGCCCTGAGGCCAGTGATTTAAGCTTCAGGCCAGTAAACTCACTACCAAACAATAATTTACACTGAGACCTGAGGCCAGTGATTTAAGCTTCAGGCCAGTAAACTCACTACCAAACAATAATTTACACTGAGACCTGAGGCCAGTGATTTAAGCTTCAGGCCAGTAAACTCACTACCAAACAATAATTTACACTGGGCCCTGAGACCTGAGGCCAGTGATTTAAGCTTCAGGCCAGCAAACTCACTACCAAACAATAATTTACACTGGGCCCTGAGACCTGAGGCCAGTGATTTAAGCTTCAGGCCAGTAAACTCACTACTGAACAATAATTGAACTGATAAATATTCTTCAGTTCTGTTGAGTATTGAAGTACATGCCCATAAGACAAATAAGATAATCTTTTCCAAGTGTTTTTTCCCCTGATTAAAAACAGTTGATGGTGAATTTATTTATTTTTTAAATTGTTTACTCTGGTCTTGTATGAAAACGAAATCTGTTCCTGTAAAAAATGTTTAGCTACAAGCCAATGCAACTTTGTAGGTCTGTTACTCTTTGTGTTTCTGTGCTTGCTTCTTTAAATGTAATTCCTTACTTATTTTGTTTAATCTGTCACATCACTTCCACTCTTTCTCTGCATCTTTTCCCAAAACTTGTTTACTTATCCAATTGTTTGGTTTTAACACCACTAAAGGAGACATGATGACAGCACAAATGATCTCAGACGTCAGTGTACACTTAAAATTGTTTTGGATGCATTGGTTTGCCTCAAATTTATTCTGTGAAAAACTCATGGTTTAGTTTTTTTTTGCGATGGAGTAGTGTTAGTTTGTTGATCCCCGTACCCCTCACTGCAAACTAAATAAAATATATATGGGTTAAAAAAATAGAGTACAGCTTTTTCAGAGAGCTCTTATGGAGAATGAGTCTTAACAGAAAAATGATCGGCACTGACCTTGGCTAAAATCAAACAGATTTCACCAACAAAAAGTGTATAGTAATAACATTGGTATCTTAACTGATCGTTACTGATTCTTGACCAACAATCTGGCTGACGTTTCCTTCTGTGTGCAAAACCCTTTCACCGTTCTAAACCAAAATTAACCAAATTTTGGATGTTTCCCCCTTTTATTTGTTGGTCTCTTGAAATGAATTTTTCGTACAAGTTATTAACAAGTCCCCAATTTGATATCATTTTTTTGGAGTGGCTTATTTCCTTTATAACTGATTCATGATCATGCGTGGTGTGACTTCTGAAAAATGGTTCCATCCAAAATCTTTCCCACATCCTCCATCATGACCTTTGACAATAATTAATAACAACACCTCTTGAGTAACAGCGGGTTATTCTTTTAACAATTGTTATCGGAACGGATGTCATTGTTTGTTCGCAATTGAACCGAGAGTAATTGATTGTGTACGATATAGGTCGTATATGACACCTGCGAAGGATGATGAATCGGAAACCCAACGCAAGGCCAGAGCCAAGCGAGAAAGGTCGACTAGAAGGTCAACTCAGGTACGTTACAAAGCCCCGTTCATACTTCACTTGAATCCGATCGCAAAGATTATTTAAGTTAGTATTCTCATGTGCTGTTTTCCAATAGACCCTTCTCTCTGATGTCATTCTTATAATTATAGCAATGCAGGAGGTCTGTCTTACTGGAGTATTACGCACATGTAGGAAGCGTACATGCGGCGCCATCCAGCATTGCATTTCATTGCGCATGTTCGTGCAGTTCTAGTAACTTGTGCATCACTGCCAATTCTTCCCTAATACTGCAGAAAGTTCCCCGAACTTAAACTTTGGAATGAGAGATATACAGTAGCCCTACTACATTTGGTATACTCTCCTGCCAAACTGGCCCTTACCACAAAAGTCCACAGTACACAAGCAATGGGGGTTTCCTGATAATACCAGCCATACTAACAGACGAAAGCCATGCACCCAATGCTAGCCTGGAAAGTATGGTACTTTGTGGCAGTCTGTGGTACCAGTGTCAGCTGTACAAACAGAAGAAACCCATGCACCCAATGCTAGCCTGGAAGGTATGGTACTTTGTGGCAGTCTGTGGTACCAGTGTCAGCTGTACAAAGAGAAGAAACACATGCACCCAATGTTAGCCTGGAAGGTATGGTACTTTGTGGCAGTCTGTGGTACCAGTGTCAGCTGTACAAACAGAAGAAACCCATGCACCCAATGTTAGCCTGGAAGGTATGGTACTTTGTGGCAGTCTGTGGTACCAGTGTCAGCTGTACAAACAGAAGAAACCCATGCACCCAATGCTAGCCTGGAAGGTATGGTACTTTGTGGCAGTCTGTGGTACCAGTGTCAGCTGTACAAACAGAAGAAACACATGCACCCAATGTTAGCCTGGAAGGTATGGTACTTTGTGGCTATCTGTGGTACCAGTGTCAGCTGTACAAACAGAAGAAACCCATGCACCCAATGTTAGCCTGGAAGGTATGGTACTTTGTGGCAGTCTGTGGTACCAGTGTCAGCTGTACAAACAGAAGAAACACATGCACCCAATGCTAGCCTGGAAGGTATGGTACTTTGTGGCAGTCTGTGGTACCAGTGTATAAGAGGGGCTCTGACCAAAACTTACATAATTCCATGCAAAGGATGCCTCCAGCCTCGCTACCATGGGCAGCGCGCCGTATCGATGCCTCTTGTTGCTAATCTCTGGTAGGGAAACACTGAAAATCAATGCTGATTGGCTAACCAACATGTACTGTTTTGCCTGCACGCTTGTTAAAAACATTCGAGTGCTTGTCGGGCGTCTGGTACTTTATGTAAAAATGCACCCATTTTGATGCAATACATTTCAAATGAATCATGTTTTTACATGGTCATCCTAAACTGCATACAGTTACACGTATCACAAGATCGAAAAAGAATGAGAGGGGGCCAGTTGCTCCATGACTTGATGCGTCCTTTGACAGCGCGCTCTGCGAAGTCTCTAACACAGAATGGATCAACCACAGGACTAATTAAAATATCCAATATATTTGGATATTTTAAAGTCACACTTCCAGGGGTTACGATCCAGCAAGGCATTCTAGGAAAGAAAACAAAATGGCGCGTCAAGATCGTACACCACTGGGAACGAGGTTGGGATGCCTCCTTTAGTTTTACAGGGATGACATGCCCATTTATGAATAGATCCTATGCCCTGTAATTCTGAATTTTTCAGTGCAATGCATCTTGGGAAACTGAGTACAGTTGAAAATGAAATCAAGCTAGAAGTTTTAAAAAGAATGGCAGCCATCTTGAAAAAAATCAATAAATAAATAAAAAGGTCCCTCCTGCTTCCTTTTTGTCAGGAACCTGGACGCTTATTATACTTAAACTCTGCCTAGTGTAATTTCCATCCTTTGGTTGTTTGTGGTACTTTTTAATCCCAGGGAGTGACGGCAGAAGATTTAGAAGGTGCTAAGACGGCCATCCGGGAAAAGAAGGTCGACAAGGAAGACAAGGAGACTAAGAACGAACTCCAAAAGGTAAGGTGGACATTTCTGTTTTCCTGTGGTTGGCTACGGTAACTGATTTTTTTTGGGAAGCCTAACCGGGACATTTTTTTTTTCTTCTTCTGCAAATTTTTGAATAAAAGCTGTCAACGGGGGCGCTATTCTAAATGGAGCTGCTTACACATCTAGAAGATAGTCAAGACAACCGCTTTTACGATCTGCAATAACTATGCTTTTGTTTGTATTTATATGTCGTTACTTGTGCTGTAGCACGTTGGGTTTTTTCCATCGGTGAAATGTGGAATGTCTTGGTCCGGTGGGGTGTGGTTCATGTATCGGTATACTCATCAAAGCATTCGGTGTTTTCTGATGGGATGGGAGGGGGGAACATTCAATGCTTGAGAATTCATCCACATCTTAAAGTTTGGGGGCTATATTTGATGCTGAAACATTTATGACTTCGTAGGACAATAAGAAAGAAGAAGAACCAACAAGACCTCTACGGAGAGTGGGACGTGTTTCATTTAGGAACAATGAGGAGGTACGTGTGTCCTGGGTCTTCTATTACCCCCATCCCTCACAAACATTCCCGCCCCCTCCCTCCGTCGTCTCCTCTCCCCCCTCCCCCCCCCCCCCCCCCCCCCCCCCCCCCCCCGTATCACCTCCATTTGTCGTCACATTCGTCATAGTTGTATGCGGGCTTTGCTGTGCTTTGTAAAGGTTTGCTATGATGTGCTCTATGCTCTTCGCTAAAGAAAGCATCAATTCGCATTTTTGTTTAATGTAACGTTTTCTTCCGCTGCCAAATTTGATTGATATCTTGAAAGTGACTATGACACCAACATGGTGCTCTCATCCAAATGAGCCCAGTATGGTGTTGGTGACAAGCTGGATGTGTTAATGCAAAGTGGGTTTTTTTTTTTCTTGAGACATTTTGTGGCTAGTGCTTAAAGTGCTTGCCGCTCACCAATGTGGCCCTGGTTCGATTCCTAGCTAAGGCCATATGTGAGTAGAGTTATGCATTGGTTCTCTCCTATGCCATAAGGGTTTTTCTCTAAGGCTCTCTGGTTTTCCTTCTATGGAAAAATCAGACACTTTTGAACTCTGGCTGTGCTCTGCGGTCATATGAGTTCGATGTGGCTGGCTGTTTGCGGCTTGTACACGTTGTAGCTGCGTTCTTTGCAGCTCAGCTTCTCAGCTGCGAGTAAGGATTTTGTCATTATTATTGTTACCTGCTTGAGAAGCAGACTGTGGGTTCGAATCCAACCCAAGGCAGCTGTGGATACATTCCCACTGTACTTTGAAAGCACTTTGCAAAACTAAATTGGTGGAGGGGAAACCAAAACTCACGGTCATAATCCAAACGCAGGGGTTTTATCGTTCTTTAAAAACTCAACCTTAACTATGCACGGCAGCCTTTTGTGAACTGTGGAAGACTCGCACCCTACCTTATGACCAATTTTACACATACGTGACATTCATAGGCAAATGTTGTTTATTCAGATGTGCGTTTTAACGCACGCATTGTTTTGAGGCTCAATCAAAAGTGACTTTGTCATTTGATAGAATGAGACCAATTGTGATTTCACTTGAAATTAAAAATTACAAAAGTAAGCAAAGGCCCGATTGTGTGGCGTTTTTTGTTTCCAAAAGTGGCATGTCATGTGTTGGTGTCTGGCTGAAATTGTGGCTCGATTTAGTCGCTTTGTTGTGTACGTGTAAAGTTGGGCCTGTAACCACCTGCTGTGTGTCGTATTGATAGTCTGCATGTCTGTGAAGTGAATTGTGCATTCTCCTCATAAGGCCCTTTCCACACTGCAGAGCTATCCCCTTGGGAAGTGAAACCCCAGGGAATTACTGGGGAACTTAAACCCCATCAACACCTTAAGCTCATCTCGCGTATAATAAACGTTCCTTTTTTCCCAAATGTTGACATTTATTTATGTATGTTCACCCTTGGGGTTGTTAGGAATTTCCTGGGTCCATTTATAGCAACTCGGGTGTGAATAGGCTAAATGAATTTCCCCTTGATATTCTCGTGAAATGCATCGAGTGTGAACAGGGCATCAAGCAGATGCAAGCTTTATCCCTCTCTAGCCCAAGACTGTCCCACATGCATCTGCGGCAAAGTTTGTCTTAACATGGTGTAAATTTTTTTTAAATTCTCTTAGTTGGGAAATATTAGCATCAGTTTTCCCCCTGCCTATTCCACCTCGCTATTTTCAGTGACCACTTCGCTTTTCTCAGTAACAACCTCACTACTTTCAGTGACCACCTTGCTCAATTTTTTTCACCAATATCACCAGCTTCACTGTGAATATATCCAGGGTTCTTTTTACTCACTAAAACGCATCACAGAATAACACTTACAGTGTATACAAAAGACAAAAACATTACGTTGCATCAGTGCAAAAAATGCTTTTTCTCCCCTGCTGAACAGCTTCACGAAATTTTGCCCTGGGCCAAGCAGCTCTATAAAGATTTGTTTTCTTTCTTTTTTACATCCGCTTGATCATCAGATCATTAAATCATGATTTCTTTTGAATAATTTTCCTTTTAATAAATGAAAAATCTGTAAGGTGGTTTTTTTTACAGAATGTGTGTTGGGATTATTCTGGATTAAGGTGCTCATAAAAATTGCATGTTGGGAAAAAAACCAAAATGGCATGAGAGATGTGTAACTTTCCAACAATAATGTGTGGATTTTGCCTGTTTGTCACAGTCTGTAGTTTTTGTTGACTTCAAAATGTCCAGCCGAGCTGCCAACTCTTCCCTGATTTTGCAATGTTCCCTGAAACAAAACCAACCTTTCCATGTTCGGATGAACAAATTTGAAACTCTCCTTGATTATGGAAACCTTTTTATGCATTGTGTTGAATGGAATTCTAAATATCTCCCAGATTGTTGTACAAAATCTCCCTGATTGCAAGATGCAAATGTTGGCAGCTCTGGTCTAGATGGAAACAAATCATTGTGCGTTCACTTCAAGTTTATGCTGTACAAATATCTGCGAGATGATATAGATGGGAGCTTTGTTCAGTACCCTGTAAGGGACGCAGATGTGTAATTGATGGTTCACAATGTTGTGACGCGCGATGTCGTCGTTACGACTCGTCATAGGGTAAATCTGGTACTCCTCTCGGCTCATTTGCGCTTGTCGTTACGGTTGGTTTATTTGCCCTTGTCGTTACGGCCGGCCGGCAGAAGCATGACTCGTGTCTGAATCAAATCGTTTTAATGACAAAACCGGACCACGAACATATATTTCATTGATTACTCTCACCACCACCATTTGGTGAAACCAAATACTCTTCATTTATTTTACATTACAAGTTTATGCTCAATTGGCTTTATTGAACTCTTTATATTGAAATGACATATGTATCAGCTCTGTTTTTAATTTGTATACCTATCGTTTTCTTTAACTTTGCTTACTCAATCATCTCTCGTTAGACTGAGTAAAGATTCATGTCAGGCTCGTGATTTTCTCAGGATTTTCTCAAACCTTGAGTCTTCTTGAAAGAAGTAGACCCATCACCAAAGGGAGAAACAATTAGTCCACGTTGTGTCCAAACCTGTAGTTGTGTATTTCTGGGAATGCGAACCTCATGAATTGTAAACATCTCAATACCTGTTTTTGCTAACTAGGTTCTGGGTCTGGAATCAGGAAGAACCAAGGTCCATAAGCTACTTTTCAGGAATGTTCACATTCACCAAATCTCATGCCTGTAATTACCGCTGTGTCTTATTATAAGTTCAACAGAACTCGATCTTCTTAACATCTGCTATCCTTTGCTAACTAGATTTTGCCTTCCCAATATCTGTCTTTCCTAACTAGATTTTTCCTTCTGAAAATCTGCCTTTGCTAACTAGATTTTGCTCTCTCAATATCTGCCTTTGCTTACTAGGATTTGCTTTCTCAATACCTCTCTTAGCTAACTAGATGCGAAGTAGATTTTGCCCTCTCAATATCTGTCTTTGCTAACTAGATTTTTGCCTTCTCAATACCTGTTTTTGCTAACTAGGATTTTTGCCTTCTCAATACCTGTTTTTGCTAACTAGACTTTGCCCTCTCAATTTCTGTCTGCTAACTAGATTTTGCCTTCTCAATATCTGTCTTTGCTTACTAGATTTTGCTCTCCCAATATCTGCCTTTGCTAACTAGATTTTGCCTTCTCCGTATCTGTCTTTGTTAACTAGATTTTGCCTTCTCAATATCTGTCTTTGCTAACTGGATCATGCTTTGCTTACCAGAGCTTACTTTCCTAACTCCAAATCCCATCTTGCATCATGAATATTTATGAGCATCTGTGAATTTTAAATCATTGTAGAATTTTACAAGCAAAGAAAGAAAACAACAGATTGAGGGGCGGATATCTGGGGGTTTTTTCCCTGCATGGAAACATCTCCATTGTCACATTGTCCATACAAACTGGGAAAATAGTTATTTCCGAGGAATGCTAGACCGTTTAAAGTGAATGAAATGTTTTGACAAATGAAATTTTCTTGGAATTGACAAAGTTACTAGAGTGCAGCAACCATGTTGAATATTCATCCTGATAATCGCCGGCGTTATTAAAAAAAACAAAAAAAAAAACGCACAGAACTCACTAAACCCAATTCCCTTCGATAAAGCAAGCTGACTTCAAACAACTCTTGAAAACCAGTGATTCCATCCAGGGCCACTGACAATGCTGAGCGTTTACACCCTGCTAGCATTTGATCAGTACAAGCCTCGAAGAAGCACACACAGCGGCAATTTAGTGTGGATCAGTGTGGAGAGAGAGGGTCGTCAGTCTAATTCCAATACCATCCGTGTGCAGGGTGCCATTTAGTCCCTGATGTACCACAGATGGTGTTAACATATGAACTAATTCATATCCTCCCCTGTCGTGTGTCTTAAACAGACACAAATGTCCTTGTGCGGTGTTGGGGATGGATTCCGAAAAATGTGACTTGTTTATTGTGCCACTCATGGAAACAAAACAATCGTTTTAGTCGCTGCATTAATGGTTATGTAGGCGGTTTCGGAATGATGCACTTCACCCAAGAATATTGGTGTAAACTTTGAGATTTTAAGAAGAAGCAAAAAAAGGGCCGTTTCATGTTGTCTTTCCTTCAGTTATTGCAACAAAAGTCCTCAATGTATTTGCCTGTTACTTGTCATGAAGGGTTAAACAAAATTGAAAAAGAGGAAATTTGATTGAAGCAGTCGTTTTTTAAATGATTTGAAACGTAGAGCAGAATTGCCGACATGTTCTTGTAAAGCCGACAGGTAGAGCAGAACTTGTTCACTGCTTGATGAAATTGTGACTTTTTGAGATACCCGAATGGCTTCACTGACCAGGGCTGCCCCTTTAAAGCCAGCTTGCCCCTTTAAGGTGTTGTCTACTTGACTTGTCGACAGTTGATGTTTAATTAGACAAGGAACATCTTTCCCTTCTTTTCCCGGCATGACGCGCAGGCTGCCTCGCATACTGCACATACCCGGGATGCCTCTGAGGACATTTTCCCACGGTGCCTCCGACAGCTTTGATTGGTGGAATATTAATGGTCATTATGTAAATGAGGCTCATGTCCGCTGCACTTTTTAGGATAGCTGAAGCGCTTCAAAGCTGCCAATTTAATTTTAAGTTGAAAGCGAAATATTGGAAACTAGATTTTGGGGTTTTATTTTAAACAAAAAATTTAAATTTCAATACACAATCAAGTTCTGAGTAAAGTTTCTATTTAAAATTTAAAGTCGCACAAAAACGCAGACATGAGCGTGCATGTTTGTTGACCTCGTAAATGAAGGACTTCTCTTTGTTGGACTTTTTATAGCAACGTCCCTTTTGGTTTTGTACACGAAAGTGAAGCGAGGACCTCTTCACTCTATCAAAACACCCAGATCCCTTTTGTTAAAGTACCCGGTTTCAATGGGTAGACGTACCCCAATGAATTATAGTTGAACAAATTGATCGCAACTATTTTTTTAGTGGTATGTTTTGCAAGTGATATTCAATGATAGACCACATTGTTAAGACGTTTAGGTGTTGATGTCAGTTGCCAGTATCCACTTTCTCGTTGTTTGCTGTGCTTGCCTGCACCTTTTATGGTGACCGCTGTCATAGTCCAGGCGATTGGCGATGACGACAGAGCCCAATTTAGACGGAAAGGAAAACATTTTCTTGTCACGTACCGTGAAATAAGAAATAGAACAATGGTTATCAGGTTTTAATGAATCTTGGGAAGATTGAGACGAGAGGCAAGAGAGTCTTCAGGGTCTGAATGAATGTTTTGACTCGGTCTCAAAAGCCCCATCCTAAGGGAAGATTGTCGTTCATATTGCATGTGGAGACACTTCATGGTGTGTTTTTGTCATTCCCTCATCCCATACTTGTTTCCTAATCCCTTACTTGTTTCCTAATCCCTTGTTGAACTCTATTAATCCCTTCCATTGTGATCCTTTCACAATTGGCAGCCCATTTTTCTCCCCCCCCCCTTTTTCTTTTTTTTACAAGAACCAACTCTCTCGGTCCGTTCTCCCATAATTTATTAAATTCCTTCCACTTTTGTTCACTTGGCTTGTTTTCTCAGCACCTCTCCATTCCTACCCAACAGAGACAGGTTATAATTTTTGAAAGTAGGAAAATACAAATGTCAACTACATACATATCAACCAGTGCAACACTTATACCTCCCCTCCTGTAGAATTTTCCAACTTCTTCCCATCTATTTTCAGTCCTTGTCCTCTAATTTACCCTGTGAGATTTCAATCCCCCCCCCCCACACCACACCACACACACACACACACAGAACCAAGTCTTGCATGTAACCTATCCTTCCTTTATCTGTCCACTACCCCCCCCCCTACTGCTGTTTCACATCCTACCGTTCAACTCCTCTTTCCCTTTACCACCGTCCATTTGACATTCATCACCCTTCCACCGCAATTAAAATCATCTTAAAAGTATCTTTAGAGAAATGACATCGACTGCTCTGCACCCTCTTTCCCCCTTAAATCCACTTTCCTTCCCCTCCTTTCCCCATCTCCTGGACCCCCCTACCAAGTACCCCTATCTCCCCTACTCTATCTCAATCATCGTCGTCATCCTTATCATCATCATCACCATCATCTTGAAGGTATCTCAAGTCTCGTCTTCATCTTTCTCGTCATCCTACACCTCCTCACCGTCACCATCTCAGAGTACTTAACCACCGCTTGTCTAGTTAGCCCTCAGCATGTGAGATTCCGAGCATTCCATCAAATGGAAGACCAGTCTTCAGTCTCACAAGTCAACCCCCCCCCCCCCCTCCTCTCCACAACTCAAGAATAAGAAGGGAAAAAAGGTCTGGCAGACATTAGCGGTGTCAAGTTCTTGAGGATAATAGAAGAGGTTGCTGAGAAAGAGCTTTAAGATGCTACAGGGGACAGTTAAACGTGTTATCACCCGAACAAATCTTGTCTGGTTCATAGGTGTCTGCTATCTGGGTCAGTCTGTCAAAGTAGGCCAATTATGGTGGAATCGTTGACACGGATCTGGTCTTTACATCAAATCGAAACGCAAACGGCGCTCCTAGTGGAAACTTGAGTTTAAAAAACCCCAGCATTTTTGGTCGAGTTGAAACTGAGTGCATCAAAGGTGCAGTTAAACCAACAGAAGTGCTCTAAACTCGGTAAAGAATTAAGGGGTAAAACCAGCTTGGCAGGCCTGGAATTTGTCCAAAGTTATTCCTGAATTCAGAATATTTTAATGGCTCTCCGTTTGCCTTCAAAGTTATGGATCAGGGAGGAAAGACAAAGATCTACATTGTATCTTTCTCAAACCTAAAGTTTCCCATTGCTGTTGATGTAGAGATTCTTTTAAAAATTGTGACACCCTGGAAGCTTAGGGGGGTTTGACTTGACCAAGAGGAGACCGTATCCTATTTTCGAAATTGTTTGTCTTTGTACAATCACAACCTTTTGATTGTACTAAAACTTTATACATCAAATCAAACATACTCAAGTGAGCCTTGTTTCAACCTTGTAGGGAGGGTCATGTATTGGTTTTTGTCGGCGCAAGTGCTGATTTGTAGGCAACATTATAACCAAAGATACAATAAAAGTCACAAGTGAAAATTTCTGCAGAGTACAGTGTCTACTTGCTGAGAAAACAGCAGAAAAACTGTCGCGGTATTCTCACAAGATGGTTGAATCAATCCACGTTTAGGGAGGTGACAGTGGGTACCAACCAACCAACCGCATCTCTGGTCGCAGCATTCACGAACGGATACCTACCCTCAGAAATCTGAGAAAGGATTCATGCATGAATCGTTACTTAGATCAAATGTTTTTGGATGATTGAAAAACTATCCAACTCGTATAACTTCGAAAGGGAATCCTTTCTCAAAATATTTTATACTACAACAGCTGCTGTGTTTCTCACTAAAAAAGTTGTTATGGTCATTAATTTTTGAAGTATTTACCAATCTCTGACCCTACTTTGAAGTGAAACTTTACACAGACTTACCTGTGTGTAAACAAATGTCGTGTGGTGGGCATTCTTACTTTGTAAAGAATGAGCAATAAAGCCAGCTTTGATTGTTAAGGACAATAGAAGTTTTCATCCAATCGAACTAAAATGGAGGTCTTGTTAAAAAAAAACTAAATTGAAACTTCAGACCTGTGCGTGATAGATAAGTGTATTAAACGAACAGATCTCAATCAACACAAGTTATTTAAACTTGGTAATGAATAGAGGATGCTCAATCATCAACCTTCAGACCAGCTTTGAATTTTTCAAATAGTTGAAGAAAACTCAAAAAGGCTGAAAACTTTGAGCATCAAAAAAATGGAAATAGAAATTCTTAACTGGAAAGGGGGGGGACCTTTTGAGTTGTGTTGTATCATGAAAACTTGTTTTTCTTTTCTTTTTTTATCGAAAAAAGTACATGTGCATGATTTGACTGTCACTCCCCTATTGTGGCAATGGTTTGCAAAATTTCATGAACTTTAATGACGATCGTCATGATGAAAGATTTGAAACGGAGCAAATAAAAAAAACCATTGAGACAGTTTCTAGTGTCCTTACCTGGTCAGCAGTCATACCACTTGAACTTTCCTACTCCTTTGGGAACTTAAATCCTCCACTTGTTAAACCGGGTACTCCAAACCGAAATTACTCAAAATGAAATGGATTTTTGTCCAAATTTCGTGCTTCTAAGTTTAGCAAAATTTAGCTGAAGTTGTCATACTTTGGATTCTGTGTTTGTTTATCGATTAGACGTGGTTTAACTGACTTGCAATGAATTGTCGCTTTGGCCTTGTATTTTTTTTTTTTCGACTGTAAAAATGTTTGCCGAATCGGAGAGTTGGGGACACTCGCAATTTTTTTGTCGTTGAAGTAAAGGGCTTCAGGCGTGGAATCACAGACAACTAACAAGGCCGGCCGGCTATTACACTGTCCGCTAACACTGACGGAAGAGATGCCTGCTTTAACTCTAGGTCAGTACACCATCAACTCACTCTATTTTTTTTTAAATAACAACATTTTGTTATTTTAGATTTGGGGATACTAAACAAACCGAAAAGAATGGATTATTTTGTCATAATTTCTTGGGATGGGGGGGTTGGGGTGATTAATTTTGGAGGGGCTGACATTGTTTTGAGCAGGTTCTATTCAACTCTTCATGAATGCCTTGTTGGGAAGCACAGCCGTTTAATTCATAGTTAACATTCTGCTTTCTTTAACTTTGCACAAAATGAAAATTACAGAGGGTGAGGAATACAGTTTGCATGACTAACCTTTAAATCATTTTTTATTTTATTTTCCCGTTAATCCCATATATCGCTAATTAATCAAACTCATTTACTAATGTTTATACCGTTGTTGCCGTGAGCTTCACACTTGTCATGATTTAGTTTCGTCCTATAATGATGTTTGAATTGTATACTCGGCAAATTTGTTCAACTTTTCTTTTCTTTCTTTTTTTCTTTTCTTTTCTGGAAGGAATCTGAGCCTCCACCATCTCAGCGATCCGGTCGTTTGAATGAAGACAACAAAGCAAGTTCTACGGCAACCTTTACCGCTAGACCAGGACGCATTGGTTCTACTCCAGTTGATACCTCAAGCTCTACACGCACAGCTAGACTCCCATCTCAAGGTAAAACAACAAAATATAATCATTCTAATGATGAGTTTGAGTAGTCTTAAAAATAATTCTTTAAAAAGTAATTTAGAATTTTAGTTTCGTGGCAACTAGGAAAAATAATTAAATAAACTTGTTAACATCTTCGAAAAACCTACAAAAACTCCCAAGTTGGAACTGATGTGAGAAAATCTAAATACCATGTCTTTCATTTATATTTTCATTGATGTTTTAAAGTTTTTTAAATTGTATTTAAGTGCAAGTCTTTCGGTGGTTGTCTCCAAAGAAACAATGATGTGGATTTCACTTTTCAAAATGAGTGTCCCAGTAATCGTTGAAATTAACCGAGTCTTATCCATCGTTTGATTAGATACGGATGAAGCCAAAGCCAGGGAACGACGGGAGAACCTGAGGAAGGAACGCGAGCAAGACCGGGAGAAGGACCGGCAGAAAGAAAGAGAGCGCGAGAAAGAGAAGGAAAAGGACGACGACGATAAGCAAGCGGCCAAGAAGCTGTCTACCATCTCCCGGCGTCGACCTAGAGAGAGGAGACGAGCCACTGGGGTAATTTATGTTGATGAAGAGGTATGTTGCTCACTGAATGGGAAGCTTTTCTTCGTTCAGGTAGTTGTTTTCTGTAAGCAAATATTGGAGGACTTCACTTTATATCTAGAAGTATAAGACAGCACCAGCAACAGAGGGATTGTACCGCATTAGTTTTGGGAAGAGTACACTTGTTACAGTCAAATATTAGGAGGTATAATATTTTTCCTACTTTAGTCTGATTTCAAATTTATTTATTTTGCCCTCGGAGTAATCTGAAAAATTGTTTATTAAATAACCTCAAAAGTCCTATACCCTTTGCTAATGTAGGCCAGCCTTTGTACTCAATAAAATTTCATGCTTTTTTTTCCCATGGCCAAAATATCATGCCTGTATTAACCAAATTTCAAAACTAACCATTGGAAATTTCATTTAGGTGTAAAAATAACAGTTTGCTGAGCAAACGCTTTTACAAATGTGTTTTCGGATATGAGCGCTATTCGGGCAGAATCTTTCCTCGGGATGATTTTCACTTGTACCCAATTTGAAGGCGGTTAGCTTTTTGATATAATTAGATAAAAAGGAAATTGTTTCTAATGTTGTATAATACCAAGAGAGAGATAGAGAGAGGCCAGCAAGACAGTATAGAGAATGGACCTTCAGAAGCGTTTGTGGTGACATTTTTAAATTCTTTGCAAGTCACAGATCTGTTTATACGCTACCCTGGGTTACACTTCTAGTTTATGCTCCAAAAATTCCCAAAAGAAATAACTGGTCTAGTTTTTTTAAGGTTAAAAACAATTGGGATTTCTGAAAGAGGTTAATGGTAACGAAACTGGATTGGTTTTAAGGGGGATTGTTGGAATTTCATGCCGATGTTCTGGTGTTTGAGCTCAGTCACAGGAAAATGCTATTGAAAAGATAAGATTGCTCCGAGATATTTCCACCTACAAGTGTAATTAGCTGCAATCACACATCCAGATCCCTGATAGTTTTATCCTATGGTTTTAGTCATATTCATTCTGAGTGCTGGGCTGTATATTTCAGGTCGTCAGGTTTATTTACTCCTCGGTATTTAACCAACGAAAGTAAATCACAAAAAGTTACATTGTGTAAACGAAATTATAGCAATGAGAATAAAGTAATTGTGACACTGTGGAGGGGATCCATTGAGAAGCAAAGCTTGTATACAATGGTTGCTATAATAGTCCGTGAGCCATTGGCTGACATTTCACAAAGGCTTTATTCAACAAAATGCAACCTATACCAACAATTACCTCTTGACGACTTCATTTGAAGAAAAAAGTACAGCAGCATTTTGGCAAGGAGAAACCTTGTTGGCAGGCAGCCATGCTTGCCAAGTGACAATACAACAGCTGTTTGAGTGTGCACAACTCATTTTTCACTCTCCAAATACAGGGGTTTGAAAAATGCCAATTACCCTAGAACTGAAGGACTTTGGTGGATGTTTATTAGCTGCTTGTCAAGAAGAAAAAAAGCAGTGGTCTTAATGTGTAGATTGACAGATGGTTTCTGATAAAGTCTATTTGGGGAGATTTGGTCTTGTAACACAAAGTGGTGTTTCTGTTATCACCCAGTGATTGTCGCTGTAGGAAAAAAATATTGTAAATATAAAATTATTTAAGAGTAATTTTTTGTTATTTCTGTGAATAAATGAATAAATGTCAAACTTTTATTTGTGTATTGTATTTCTTTGTTTATTGACTTTGATACATAAATTGAACTTTGCTGTATAATTATTATTATTATTATTTTTTTGTCATGAGTATGACACTGAAAGCATTGCCTCAACGACATCTTAGTCATTCTCACTCACTTATAATTTCATTTTCTGATTGTTTTGGGTATGTGTGCTAAATCCTTAATCTAGCAACACCATTCTGCTTTCTTCTTTGAAATCAAGAATTTGTATGCTTATGTTTATGTTTTTGTTTTTCTTTGATTGTTTGTTTTATTTTTTCAATTGTTCAGATATTAACATTCGCCATCGTCTTTTATTCCTGTTTAGAATGAAGATGGATCTGAAGACTCTCAGTTAGAAGACAAAGAGAAATCCAAACCTGAAGACAAGGTAAGAATTTAAAATTTTCTTTTGGTAGTTTGTTCCAGGCCTGGAATTATACGGAGGCCATGGTGGCCTCTGTTGCCCCTGGTCTTTTCCTTGGTGCCCCTTCAAAAGTTTTCCGTAGACTTTAAGATGTTCCACTGGAAGTGCCCTTTGCAAAATGAAAGTGGCCTTGCCCTCTCAAAGATGAAATTCAAGACCTGTGGTACATTCTTCAGAACAGAGTTCACTGTCCAATGTTATCCCAGTGGATTAAACGCCTACCCGATGCTGCAGTTCCCAGTGTGACGTCACCAGCTTTAAGACTGGTTCGTTGACCTTCTAGATTATTAGGAATGTGTTGAAAATCCCAGAGATGTAACATTCAACATCGTCAAACATTTCCATGGTTTTATTGTGAGAATGAGATCTGAGTAGATGAAGTGAGAACTTGAGATTACATGTAGTAAAGGCATTTGTCTGGACTGACTGTGAGAGGGCTGTTTACTCATTGAGTGCCGTTACTCACTGAGTGCTGCGAGAGGGCCGTTGCTCTTTGAGTGCTGTACCTAGTTTAGTGGTATTGAGAGGGTAAATAGAGTGGCCTGAGAGGGCTGTCACTCACTGAGTGCAATGAGAGGGAGTTACTAATTGAGTGCTGTTACTCACGGAGTGCTGGGAAAGGGCTGTTACTCGTCAAGTCCTGTGAGAGGGCTGTCACTCACTGAGTGCATGGAGAGGGCAGTTACTAATTGAGTGCTGTCACTCACTGGGTGCTGGGAGAGCGTTGTTACTCGTCAAGTCCTGTGAGAGGGCAGTTACTAATTGAGTGCTGTCACTCACTGGGTGCTGGGAGAGGGTTGTTAGTATACTCGTCAAGTCCTGTGAGAGGGCCGTTGCTCTTTGAGTGCTGTACCTAGTTTAGTGGTATTGAGAGGGCAAATAGAGTGGCCTGAGAGGGCTGTCACTCACTGAGTGCAATGAGAGGGCAGTTACTAATTGAGTGCTGTTACTCACGGAGTGCTGGGAGAGCGTTGTTACTCGTCAAGTCCTGTGAGAGGGCCGTTACTCAGTGAGTGCTGTTACTTGTTGAGTGCTGTTGAGAAGGCTATTAGTGTGGTCTGAAAGAGCTGTCACTCACTGAGTGCATGGAGAGGGCAGTTACTCAGTGAGTGCTGTTACTTTTGAGTGCTGTAGGTGGGCTGTTGCTCATTGAATGCTACTTTCATTAACTCATACAGTTTTGGCTACTGTGAGATTTGCTTAATAAAGTGGTGTGTCATTGAGTTCTGTGAGTGAGGGGGAAATATTTGGGTTTAGCAGGTGCTTTGTAGTACTTGCCAATCTAGAAAAATTAACTACTCGGGTAAGGACGACCGGGGTTCACAGTTTGTCATGCTATATTACGTCAGGAACTGTCTCTTTTTTACATGCATCGCTGAATGAATGTGTCACTTGAAGTTCACCATTAAAGTACTGTGCTGCCCTCTGTTGATTGGCACATGTACAGGTTCAGTAAGGATGTTCATGCAATGTAAATGTACCTGCAAAATGTTCTACAGTTTTAGAACATTTTTTGTTGTTTTATGTAAGCATTAATATTGTACATGTTTGTCAGTTCTAAGTGATTTGCAGATGTTCTGTTTTATTGTAAAGAAACATTGTTAATGTGCTGTGGTGGTTGAAAAAAAACAACCATTTTGTTATCACTACATTTTTAGGCAGTTAATTTTTAAGTTTCAATGAGGCCAGTTTGTATGCTCTGCACAATAACATTACACAATGATTCTGTGATTCTGTGATTTCTGAAGAACAAGCCTGTGGGGACGGAGACTTCTTGCACAAAAAAAGTATTCTACAAAGAAAACTATCCAGAAGTTTTGGAAACCAGAAATTAAGAGACAAACTGGTAGCATTTGTGTTCTGATTTATATGTGTTGCGAACTTGCTGTCCTGTTTTTACTCACTGTAAAAAGTTGGGATTGCTCTACCAGCCAGGCTCCTAGTGGATAATACCCATGCCTACATCCTTACAGACTGTGAAGGGGGTAACCCTGTTTCAGCCCCAGGAGTAGTTGGCAATTGACAGTTGATCTGGGTAAACAGCCCAAATCAGTTAAGTGTAGCCCTCACCTTGAAGTGGCCGTCCGGCCTTGTGATGTTAGGCGATATCTCATAAAAAAATAAAAAAATAAAAATCCAGTCACTTCTCCATGTATAAAAACTCAGAGCCCAACTTTATAGAACGGCTTAATTAAGCTTTAAAAAAATAGCAAAGCACAAAACAATGATCTACTTACCAGACAAAAGTAACCAGCCACAGGTTACCAGTCAAAATACCATGTCATATGTGCTAAGCAGAAAACTATTAAGGATCATTGTTTAAGCAGCTCTATGAAATTGGACCTAGGTGTTTTTTTATATATATGTATTTATTTTAAAGTTGGTGTACCTCTGACAGAGCCAATCAGAGCATACTAGTTGAAACATTGAGTTGTTACACAACTGACTCTTAGAACCCTCGCAGCTTTATATTCTTTATGTTACCACAGCCCCCCCCCCCCAACTTCTCATTCCTACCATTGAATGTTGTAAATCCTGTTTATCCAAAATGTATCCAATTCTGTGCATCATCGGATAAGGATTGACTTATCCCAACAAGGACTTGGAAGAAATCTGTCCAGGATGGCAAATTCAAGATGGTCAACATGGTTTGTGTTTAGTCTGGTACTTGATATTTAGTGAAAGAGAGAGGGGAAAAAAAACAGCTTGGGTTTTATAGCTTAAGCAGTCAAGTGTCTGTAATGTCAGTTTGTGTTTATGAATAGAAAGAAAGCGTAAAGGAAGGTTTCCAATACTAGCCCGAGCATCTGAGAACACCTGGCTTACTGTTGCCATAGCAACGAGTGATGTCAGCTGGATGGTATGCCGACTATCTTGTGATGTGTTGTCGGCCGGGCATCCCATTGCGGTGCAGTGACACAGTGTTTTTCAGTTTGATTTCCTCTTATTCATTCATCGAGGAACTCGGGCTTGGGATGTACATTACATCTGGGAGGTGGAACTAAAGACTTTTTATTCGAGTTCAGACCTTTCGTATGTCTGCCTGGTGAAAAAAAAGAGCTACTCTTTTCTTCGCATTTACAGACATCATGCTCTTTGATCTACTTCTCTAGTGCTGAGGATTCTGTCCCCAAAAGCTTTTTGAATTCTTTAGAACTACAGGGGTTACCAATTTCTAGAAATGTCATTATTTCAACATGCCTTCTAAAATTTGGGTTGTAGTTTCATACTTTTTTTGGGGGGGTCAGCAATGATTCTCACTCCTGATTGCATGTAACAGTCCAAGGTAGACCATGTTCGTTTCAATGACAGACGCAATCCCAAATAAAGGTAACGGCAATTTTATTTTTTTTTTTAAGTTTCCGCCACCTGAAGATAATCTGTTTTCATTTGTGTCATTTTCTGAGGGGTGATGGGAGGTTACCAAATTCTAGAAATGTCATCATTTCAACATGCCTTCTAAAATTTGGGTTGTAGTTTCAGACTTTTTTTTTTTTTGGTCAGCAATGATTCTCACTCCTGATTGCATGTAACAGTCCAGGGTAGACCATGCTCGTTTCAATGACAGACACAATCCCAAATAAAGGTAACAGCAATTTTTTTTTTTTTTTTAGTTTCCGCCACCTGAAGATAATCTGTTTTCATTTGTGTCGTTTTCTGAGGGGTGATGGGAGGTTAAAGGCTATGCTAACTACAAGCATTTACAAAATGAAATAACGTGTTTGGTTACACTTCATTAGTTGTTGGAACAGTATATGTATTCTGACCGTGTAGGTGTCAATAAACATGTTGTACCCAATACATGTATTTTGACATTTCAATGAATGTGGTAGTCACGTTTTCTTAGCAAATGATTTTATTCATTTATTAATTTATTTATTTATTTATTTTCCCAGAGATTTTTTATTTATTATTTTTTTTGCCATCTCTGCAAATTTGACTACCATTTACAAACTTGGTTACTTAAAGACGCTACTGATGCTAAAGGCCTTTTCCAAACCTCAGCTTGGGCTCCGGTCCTGCTGCGGCTCTGGCTGCGGCTCTGGCTGCGGCTCTGGCTGCGGCTCTGGCTGCGGCTCTGGCTGCGGCTCTATCCTCATCTAGGAGCAGTGTACATTTTGTACGGTGTCTCCAACATCAAACAGCATAAAGCCAGAGACTGAGCCTATGGGGGAAAAGCCCTTGGTTATAAGAAGGGACATCAAAATCATTCAACATTGTCAACATGTGGAAGATGCCAAAATTTGGGGAAGATACCACTAGGCCACTAGTGGTATCTTCCGCTGTCTTTTTTCTTGGTGGACCCCGGTTTGGAATCCTGCCTTAGATTGGAGCCTGGCATGTGGTTTAGATTGTCTATTTATCTCTGATTCCATGGGTTTACCTGTCGTTGCTCTGTAGTTTCTCTATTTAAACGTTCTCAATGTTATGACAGTATTTAATAAATTAGCCTGTGTTGTTTCAGTTCCTAGGTACATGTTACAATTGGTTATGCTTTTTATTAGGAAGCCAGTGTTTTGACAGTGTGATGGAATTACCGTGCGGCGCCTTCTATTTCTTATTCCACTCTTGACTCACTCAAAAAACAAAATAACTCCAGCGCTTTCTTACATTTCCTTATCACAATATTTTGTCACGGGGCAGAATGTTCGCATTTCCATGGAGCACCCTCAGGGTCCTGTTTAGCGACACATGAAACCTTGAGTTTGCTTCACAAACACCCCGCACTGGCTGTTTACTCCTCCAGGGTACTATCATTGCTAGGGTTACTCACATGTTGACCACAATATCAAAAATCTTGTTTACTGAATGATGTTGATGTTTTGGTAGTTACCGTGAGCACTTTTTCTCTGAACCGAGTCACAAAGTTCATTGAAAACCAACTTTGGGATACCTGGGATCGGTGTTGCGTGAGTTTCATTTGATTTAATTTTATTGATTCTGGTTGTGAAGCCAAGGATACTCAGAAAAGTGAACTGAAACATTACACTAGCCAAGAACCCCATAGAAGTTTCTGTGGGAGGAAAACCCCAGAGAACTATTCCAGGGAAAGCCTGCGCAATCCGTAATGCAGTGTTTGCCCTTAACTTTTTTAGTGACTGGCCTGCAGGACCAGTTAGCTTGGCATTTCATTAGTCCATCACCTTTTTCACTGGTCCATATTTCAAATGAAATCGGGAAGCTTTTCAAATTGAACTAGCCAGTCGGACCATTTGGAGTGAATTTTAAGTGATCCTCGGATGTTTTTACTGGCATTTATTTGGCCAGCGGACCACTGTTATGGGAGAACGCCGTAATGGACTGTAAACCCAATCCATATAGTACACCTGGCGGGATTCGAGCCAGGGTCCAAGTAATGGAAGGCAAGGAAAAGATACAACTTTGCCCACCCGACCGCCCCGGATTAACGTGAAACTGTCGTTTGGCGTAACTGTGTCAGCGAAACAGTGTTGTATCTTTTAGAATGCCTTGAGTCACACCCCTGAAAATGAGGCATAGGTTTTGTTAAAAAAAAAAATCTCAGGATGTGACTTTTTATTTTTGGTTTAGGAAAAAAAAATGAAAAATCCGTTCTCCACTGAAATACTCGTTGATGGCTTGTAAAAAAAACAAATTGCTGGTTATGCACCGTGACCTTTCCCATGCATATGACTGTATACAATGACTAAGTAACACGTTGTCACTTCACTTTCGTTTGACAACGTGTGCTGCTGAACCCTGCCACAAAAAGCTGCTAACCAAACTAACCTAATACTGAGGTCAGTTGAAGATGCTGGTCACCATCTAAATAATATGGAATGTGCACTGCCCCTCACTGGCTCCCTGACTAACTTTTACGTAGTGATATGATTGGTAATGGTGAAAAAAAGAAACAAAGTAATTCTTTAATTTTACGTGAACGTTTTATTTCATAAACTAGAGATATCATAAGCAACTTTCCAGAGAATTTGTCCATATATAATTCTGCTATCCCCCTGAAAATGTTGGTTTAAAAGTTGGTTTAGCTATTTTTATAGATTCTAGAAAGTTATAAGCCCTTCATTTGAGGTATTGCACAAATAAAAAAATTAAAAACTCCAGTAATAAGTGGTAGTTTATTATTAAAAGTTACAAATTAATTGTTGTTGGAATCCCGACATTATCAGGCTCTCGAATTGTACATGTTTTTTGTGCAGTGTTTGTATGTTTTCATTCTGAAACGGCATCATCTCTCAAAATTTGTTCAGAAAAGAAATGACAAGTTCTTTAAAAAAATATTTCTTTCAGAGAAAATCGCCATGCAACTTTGAGTTTGACCATTCCTAATAAGGTACCGGCCACAAACTTGCGTACAATTCCTAAAACCACGTAACCTGTTATAGACTTCATGCCCCATGGCCGCATTTGAATGGGGCGTCCTCTGCTGTAGGCCATTTTCTCTAGGTTATTCAAATTTTGACACAAGCACTTAGAATTGGGATATTGCAACTACAGAAACTTGATTTTATATGCACTTGGCCAATGCACCCCTGTCTGGGATTTTCTCATTGATCCAACAACACCTGCCCATGCATGGATCTCTTTCAGTCACAGAGCCCAGACAATAAAAGGGGAGAAACCCAGATAAATATAAGCAGGCCTCTACGCTCAACTTGAAACCAACTTTGGATTCATATGCTAATCAAACGCACAGCTTCTCTGCCAGACTGTAGTGTGTGTGTGTGTGTGATCCAAGGACCTGTATGGGCACCATTAACATGACATCAAGTGCTAAAAATAGCACTGTGCATTCTCCCTCCATGAACAACGCTGTGTAGGGCTTTTACTATGACAACAGTCTTTGGCCAGCCGTAGATGACGTATGCGGAGAGTCAGGCATTTCCACAGCCGATTGTTACTGTAGAGGAATTCTTCTCGCGCTGTGTGGGGCCCAGAGGTTTGCTAAACGGCATTCCCGGTTTGTTCATCTCCTGACGATGTCTGTAATTATTCTAGACAGGCATCTATTGTTTTAAGTGCTACTGGCGTTAATCTTGAGTGTTTTTGTTTGCGAAGGCCATCATTAGCGGTGTTCATTTAGGAGCTGTACGTCTCCTCAGCTATTGGATTGACCAGTGGATGTCTACTGGTTGTAGATGGATGTTTTTCATTGCCAACAAGATAAACGTTGCTGATTGTTGCTTGTTGATAAAAGAGAATTTGTCCATGACCAGCACATCCAGCCGTTCATCAACTGCCTTTTGTTGAGAGTTCAACCCACAGCAAGCCATTTCTCATATCAGTGCCGGAGCACTATGGGCATTTGGACTGGCCACTAAAATCACAAGATTACTCTTTCCTTGACTTTGGATAACCGAGTGGGAGCATCTTCCCTCGCTATCTGTCTTATTTTTTCTCTCTCCTCCTGTGTGTATGAAGGGAGGCAGTTGTAATAGCAAACCCTAAACGCTGCTAACAAAAAATATGCCGAGAAATATTTGAGGAATGCCTGTATGGGTTGGTTGACATCACAAGGCGGCAGATATTGACAGGGCAAACAAGGGATGATCGTTGAGGCCTTCCGACTCCTCATTATTTCTGCAAAGGCTCAAGTTAGTTCGGCAGCGAGAATGACCTATGACCTGGATTAGCTTACTCCAAGTTAACGAGGATTAACCCGTCTGGATTAAGCCGGGGCTCTACGCCACCGGCACATTTCAACCAAAGAGCGAGCTCTATTTTGTTTCTTCTGCGAAGAAAGAAATAATAACTTAAGTGGACCAAAAATGTCTTACGGATCTTACGGACGTTATGGGAGTACCCCAAGCTACTCTGCATCGAGTCCCTACTCAAGTTCCCGGTACGGAGGCGCTGGAGGTCGGTTAGGATCAACCGGAAGTTCGGGGCTTGGAAGCGGAGGTTACAGTGTAAGAAGGAGCCCTGCTTGTTTTTTAATCTTCACGAGGGTGGTCATTTTGATCATTTTATTTGTCATGTTGTTTTATAATTGTATTTTCATAAGAGGCATTTTATTGAAAGTTGATACAAAGTTATGACTAGTTACAGTTGGCGGGTATTCAATTGGTGGTAGTTCTAAGAATGCCCAAATTACTGCACCTTGTGTTAAACTATGGAGGTACAGTGCTAAAGGTAGACCATTTCTTCATTCATAGGTCACACATGACAAACTCTGAATCTGCTCACCAACAATAGTCTGGCCCCCTCGTCTTGAGGTGATAGTCTGGATACCAATTAATCCCATGATCTGTACGGGGTATCAGACAAAGATTGTTGTGCCTCGACACAAACGCACAAATTATGGGATTGGAAGATGGCGGAACTGATTCAAATGAAAGAGTCAGCGAAACATAACCGAACATCTCGCTGTCGTGCAAGCTGTCGAAAACCTAGACTCAGTCGGGTGAAATGTTCGATCCATAGCAGGTGACTGAGATGGGACGTGTAAATGTCACTGAAGCTCTGTATAGTATGACCGAAAAGAAATAATACTCAGGCGGTGTTTATCTGCCAGCCAGCTTTAATGTCAGTACACAAGGATGAGAAAATTCATAGTTTTTATCTCTCTTTTTTTCATACTCTCTTTTTTTATCATATTATTTTTAAACTTTTCTGATGTGTAGCTTTAATTTATTGGCTGGTCCTGTTTTGTTTTTTGTGTAACTTAAGGAGCATGTAAATGCGGAGACGTATCCTGCCTTTAGCCATGAATTTGACTCCCATCATCCCCCACAAGGAATAAATCATTCCGCACAGTGCTCGGTAATAATTTGAGACCTAATTTGCATATTGATCAGACATCGAAATTACGAAAGTATAGCCGCACTCGTAGCAGAACGGCATTGCCATATTGGCATATTTTAAAACTGGGCCCAATTTTGTAGAGCTGCTTAAGCAGAAAATATCGTTTAAAAAAATGTTATGCTCAGCAAAAATAAGCAGGATACCAATCACAGATGATACATGTGACAGGTTATTTTAACTGGTAACCTTATTCTTTGTTTTCCTTTTTTTTTAAGCAGCTCCATGACATTGGACCCTGGTAGAAGCCAGGACCTAAAAGGAGCTTAGAAGCACAACATTATTATTCTTACTAGATTAAGGTCACCAGCCAAAATACCATGTAAAATGTACCATCTGTGACTGGTACCCTGCATATTTTTACTCAGCGGAAAGTTGTTGTGCAATATTGTCTGCTTCTAGTCCCAGTTTTGAATTTGGTATGGCTAAATTCATCCTGTATAAGCGATTTTGTGGGGGGGGAAAAACAATATTGAAACTATATTTTGGTGTTTTTTTTAGCCTTTGTAGCTCAAAATGATACACAGATTTTTAAGTTCAGTGTTATGGGACAATAACTCCCCTCCCCCAGCATTTTGTTGTACATAACATAGTAGTGGACAAATTAAAGATCTATGAATAATTTTAACCCCCCCCCCCACTCTAAAAATGAGTCAAGAAAATAATGATAGTTGTGTTTGTATTCCACCTTTAACAAATCATGGATCCATGCAAAAATTCAAACAATTTTCCCCAGCTCCTGAAAGTCACTCAGGTAAACAAACAACAATTGTGGATACGTTTCATCAACTTTACCAAGTTTCATTAACGGTTTGTAAAAAAAACAAAAACAAAAATGTCATGGAGAATAAGAAATGATTGACGTTTGGCCAATAAACATACAATGCAACCGTCAGTTCAGTTCGGTAGGTGCGGGTCGCTGAGGTCAAAGTCATTGTCATGTGATCTTTTGTGTTGGGTGTGTGAGACAGGTAGTGTTGGTTCCCTTTGTGCGTCAGGCACCAATGTTATGTGACCCCCAAAGTTGCACCGGCCCTCTGCCCTTTCCAGGCAGTTCTTGAGGTACGGCATAGCAACTTTTGTTTCGCTGGTGGGGAGACTACTTACGATTCTGATAGTCATCCCGAGATACGATTGATTGACACTGATTCTGTAATCTAATAATCAGCCATGCAAACGGTGGAGATAAAAGCGGGACTATTGTGTTTGTTTAGGAACCGATGTATTCCATTGTTGTCGTCGTCGTTGTGGTTTTTCCACTTACTGATTGGACCTGGTTTTTATCTTTCGTTTCTTGTCTCTAGTTTTGCCCTTTATCAATGTCCCTGTCTGATGCCCGAATCTCAAAAGTCTAGATAGTGTTGACTTGATCTTCTTTCCTATTTTTTTATTTATTTATTTGTTTATTTATTTTTCTTATTATTATTTTGTTGTTGTTGAAATATTTCCATCTAAAATTCTAAGGCTTTTAAAAGTAGGGTCATAGGTTTTGGGGTTTATTTTTTTCAACCTGTGAAAGTTTCAATTGAATGCAGTGTCTACTTGTTGAGAAAACAGAAACAAAATGTTCATGGTGTTTTCATCAGGAACGTTGAATCCAACCACAATTAGCGAAGTGACAGCGGGTACCAACCGCATCCGCTGCACTCACAAACGGACACCACGGAAATTTGAATCTCCTGTGGGCAATCTTAGGAGATTCAAATTTGTTGACATGCTTTTATTGACTCCTAATTAACGAGGGCAATTCAGACAAAATAATTTTTGCAGGATGCTTTCTACCATTGCCAACTTTTATAACAAGCAGGCTTTCGGGAAAAAATTACACAATTTTCTTTTTCGGGTTATTACCATGATATGACCCACCCTTTATAAAATACTTACTATTTATACTATTAACATATTCATATTTATGTCCTTATTTGGCTATGCAGAACCTTTATATAAATATTTAACATTTTTGGACGCCCATTTCACCTCAAAGTTGTTTTGACCATGGGCTACATAAAATCAGTAGCATATGTAATGACCACATGCCTACTCTGCCCAGTTATTCATTATACTTCCCTTTGGTCACTAATCAGGGATTACATTCCTGAGATCATATTGCATCATTTTAAAGGCGTAACTGCAGTCCCAATGAATTTTGAGAACCAATTCTTAAGTTGCCATTCTAAATTCTTGGTTGTTTTTTTTTAAGTTGATCAGTGAGAAATGTGTTTTTCTGAATATTGTCGTAATGTAATGATAGAGTTTATGGTAATGCCTAAAACTAAAGGCATTTTCTTTTTACTTATGGATAAAATAAATAGTTCAGAATTTCATTCATGATCCAAAAATATTTTCCCAAAATATCCCCATTTCTGCACAAACATAAGTTTGACCTTTATTTTTTTACAAGTTCTCTAACCCTAAACTAATTAGGCTGCCCCCCAAAACATCCTACATGCAGTCACCCATATCTAGCCAGACGAAAAATACTTTATGTCCCATTAAATCTCAATCCAATGCTATTAAAACCAGATAGTCTTTGTTAATAGCTTCTAGAGTGTGAATAATTCGGCCGCTGGGTTTGGACTCTCCGTGATCTCAGATTATCGCCAATGAATAAAAAGAGCCAAGGCTCTTACAGTGGCAGGGGGCCAGTTTTTTGTATAGGATTTATACAAACTGTCTGAGTTTTATGGAGTTTTTTTTTTTTTTTTTTTTTTTTTTTACCTTTACAAAACTTGTTGTAGTTTGACCTCTTTCAGCATGGGTCTGGTAATACCAGTAGGGGTGCATGGTGTGGAGTGCCATTGTGTCCTGGTGCATTCTAGGTGTCAGAGTTAATCCAATTGAAGCGTAACAGCATAAGTTGCACAAAGTGGAAAATTGCGATTGTAAACACGTGCGTTCAATTTGCGCGCCGGCAGGTAGCCGGGATGCAGCGTAGACAGGGGTTTTTTTTTTCTCTCTAAATTTAGAGCCCTGGAGTTCTGCCGATCAAGATGTCCTTGTACGGATTGATGATTTCAAATTTGAGTTTATGATTTTAATGAAGGGGTTGGAGTGTTTATAATTTACCTTTATGTAACTTTGAAATTCTAATGTAGACTTCAAATCATGCTTACGGGATACCAGCCAAATTACCATGTAATGTATATTGCTCATCTCATGGCTGGTTCCCAATAGATATATGTTAAGACAAGTTTTTTTGTGTAACAACTTTTGCCAATTTTGTGCTGATTAAAAAAATATGTTGTGGTTGGTAACCTCACTATGCTTAGCAAGTTTACCTGCTAAGCTAATTTTATATGATAAGCATGTAATACCAAGTCTAGTTCATTTGAGATTGTTTACATAAGACAAGAATTTTGAGAAACAGAATTTAGTGTACCACTTATCTGCCATCACGCTGGCAGTTTCTCCATTGGTTGTAACTTTTTTTTAGCAAGTACCTGAAACCGCCTAAATTTGTTTTAACATATGAGTTGACATGTGGGCTTACACTGGAAATAATTTGAGTTGATTTTTCATTATAAATGTTTTAGTTATACTCTCAAAGTTCAATTTTAAAAACTTGACAAAAAAGGTAGGTCACTTTTTCCATTCATCTGTTATGCCATTTTGAGGGCGAGTATTTTGAAAACAAAAATGACAAACAACAAATGCATCAACTCAATTAAACAAAAAGTTACAACCATTGTGAATAATTGCTAGCATGACGGATGCAAAAGGGAGCCCTTTATTGTGTTTCCTGTCATAAAAAAATGACAACATTACAACACACGGCACGAGAATATCAAAACACAAGGACATCCTCTCAAGACATGCAAGGCTAAGCCAAGAAAGCCATTTGCGTGCTTGTGTTCGTCTTGTATACACACACAGAGAGGAAGATCTTAAGATGGAGTGTGTGATTGAGGAACATTCCACAGACCATACAAGGCAGTCTCTCTAGTATCATCAACTTTGCTGCCATGACAACCTCCATATCACAAGGAGAAAAATGTTTATGTTTCTCTCTTTTAATTTAGGTGAAGTATTATTATAACATTTTTTTTTGGGGGGGGGGGTTTCTTCATTTTTTAAATTTTTTTTTTTTGCAAGGACATCAAATTGCAAATTGTTCTAAGTATTTTAAAGCTCAGAAAATTGAAGAGCTGTAAGTTCTTGCAGGCATGGTTTTCTCTGTACCTTAAAGTGATTTTCGATATTCTTTTGCTAAAAGAAGGAAGAAGAAGAGTTTTCATCAAATATATATACCACATGTAGGTCAGCTCTTGAACTCAATCATATTTTTTTAAACGTTTTTGTTTTCGAGGGCCAAATATTATGCCCAGTTGTTGGCAGAGCTGCATTCTTCTGCGGAAAATGTTTAGAAGATGAACTAGCAAATCATAAAAATTTGATTGATATTATACAAATGCATTTTTGTTAAGTTAAAAAGTAGAAACTTAAACAAGCTGCTTTAAGAGTTGGCTGTAAAAGAAGGTTTTGTAAATAGAATAGTCTTAGCCTTTGTTTTGTTATTGAGAACTTTAGTCGATGATTTCAAACCCATCTCGATAATAAATCATTTTCAAGAAGCTGTGTGATGCTTTTCATAGCTGTTGATAATCATCAGATTCTACACAAGCGTAAATCAATGGGATAGTCTTTGAGAGTGTATTAACCGTGACCCCCCGTGTGGCTTCATTGCCCGGCCACCAGTCTACACAAATGTAACCGTATGAGAAATCCCGTAGCCGGAAGCCAGACCATTGAAGAATTCGATCCCCGAAGCATCTCAGGAATTCTTCTGACCATGACGTTTTATTATTTGTCCCTTCTGTCATCGTGGAAGAAAAATTTATACACACCAAAAAACCCACGCTCTGCATTAAGACTTTTCTCGTCGCGATCCTGTACCGACTGCAAAACAGGGAACCCTGGATATTCTATATAGGGGTGCACCGGCATTACACCAGGGTGCTTTTTTATGAGTCATTTTTTTTGTTGAGGCTGTGCAAATAGGAAAAGTCGGCTTCCTCAATCATGTACGGACGGGTAAATAACAAGAGTGTTGTAGTGTGCTGTGTTCCTGCAGTGTGTTAATGTACGTTACCGTAGATGATCAAGTGTACGATTTTGAGCATATTATAGTCGTGTCTCCATTTTGATGTCTGATGGTTGGAAGATGAAGCAGTTGTGAGGTCGGACGATTGGGGGGGGGGGCAGTTATGAGTGGGTTACTGATACTGGATTATGGTTTGTTAGGTTTCTTGCATGATGCTTGTAATTATTATTATAAGTATATATTCATAGGAAGGTAATATGGAGTGCAGTGGTGTGGTATGAGATATCAAATGTTACCTGAGGTTACTCAATACATTAAAGCTCTGTCAACAGATGACGGCCAGTTGTTGGCGATAAATTAAAGAGGGGGGAAAAAATCGAGACGTGGGAGTATCATAAGACCCAGGATTAAGGGTCCGTCGGGTTTTATTGTGAATTTTGAAGACGGCTTTCTCGGAGATGTTGAGCTTGATCCTTGGCATACCACGGATGCGTGGATTTCAAGCAGGCCAGATACCTACAGACCCAGGCCTAATGTCCATAAAGCTGTTACGTAACAAAACATGTGCAGGGAACCAGTTTACGACCCATGTACATTTCATCATATTTTGGCTGGTAACCCATTCTTGCTGAACAACATCACTCTACGCTTAGCCAATTCCAGCTCTGGGAAAGTATGTCCAAATGAAATAACGCAAGCAATTTCAAGATCCCAAAGTAAATCCCAAAAAATTCATGCAGTGCAGTAGAATCAACTAATGTAATGAATACTGGCTCCCTGGAAATTCATGATAAGCAGATAAATTAGCTTAGCAATAATTGCCACCATGTAAGCATTATCAAATTGGAACCAGTTGGGCAGACTGCTTCCTCCAAACCCTTGTTGAAGACGGCCTAGAATATCTGATAACATATCCAGATAGTTTTTGTGAATTCTTAAAACAAAGGCAGTAAACAAGTTAAAGTTATTCAATAAAAATAGCTAAAAAGAACTGATGGAATAACAGAGTATAGCCAAATAAAAAGTTTGATTTTCGGTGATTCTTGTGATTACATGCTGAAACTTGTGGATGGTTTTTCTCTATTTTCTCCTGAATCACTTAACCGATTAACCCTAAATTTTCACTTCTTTTTTTTTTCATCTTTTTTTTTTCCAATGGATATGGTTGATCACACAAAACATGAACAATGTCTGCGACTATTTTGTCAGCTAAACAAATCCTGTGCAATACCAATAAAAAAAGTTATAGAATCTTTTGAACTGGTACGATGACAGAGTATAGCACACACACAAATAAATAAATAAATACAAAAGTTGGCGTTTTATCTTTGAGTAACATTTTTCTTCTCTTTGGGGGGAAAACAACAGCTCTGTGTACATCGATGACAATTTATTCCTGGTTTTACTCAAGAATACCATTGTTCATGAGTAGCGACTTTACAGTAAATTCGCTTAGCAGGTGTAATTTAATCATTTTGAAATTAGGTTGAAACCAACCTTGTAATGAATCCCGTCAATCTGTGATGATGATATCAGTGAGATGTTGTGACCGGTGACAGTGTGATGAGTGTAGCAGATGTGAACTGGTGAACTGGTACTCTGTTACAAATTGTATATTTAGGTTCATTCCAGTCCATCAAATATTACTCCCGACTGGTTTTTTAATAGATGTTTGAATTTGCATCAGGGATAAAGAATATTATTTGTGTTTTTGCCCACACACTGATGTGTGTTGAGCACTGCATACTCATCTCCGAGTGTTGTTTACAAAAATCCACATGAATTTGACTCGGGCAGGATTTGAATCCACAATCTTCACCATTCTTGGGTAGATGTCATCGGTGTATGGGTAAAAAAAACCACAGTTAATATGACTTGTTTTTGTTGTCGTTTCTGGATATGGTCGTCTTTGAAAGTTGAATGGTTTTTAAGACAGCAATCCTGGGGAGGGTTTGTTGCTGAAAGTGTATTCAGGCGTACTACATTTCAGCTGTTCAGCTGATTTCTAATCAGGGCCAAATTTCATAGAGCTGCTTTAGCAGAAAATATTGCTTCACAATTGTCTGCTAAGCAGAAATGAGCGGGATACCAGTCACAAATTGTACATGGGACATGGTAGTTTGGCTGGTAACCTTATTCTGGTAAGCATAATTTTGTTGTGCTTAGCTACTTTTTGTGCTTAAGCAGCTCTATGAAATTGGGCCCTGGTGGTTTCTCAGCTGAGCCATTGAAAGTTGAAAAACAGAACACAGAGTCTTTGTGTTCGCGGCACTTGCCTCATTTTGACAAACTGCAGTTACATTCTTGCATAGAAGAGAAGAAGCTCACTTGGTTACAAATACAATATGGAATATAATGGACTGTGCAAGTCTCGCGCGTACTCAAACATTTTTGGGACCTCTTTGGTACTATGTAAGTTGCCATAGCACATGAATTAAACAAACACCTGAACTTTTTATCAGGTCCCGATGTTCAAATACGAGCGAGACTTGCACAGTCAAATGTAATCATACCAATTAGATCACCAACATGTTATTGGAAAAAAAACTATTACGGGCTGATTTGAGGGAGTGTTTTTCGACAGTTAGGGGACTGAAATTGCTGACAACATCCTTATATATTTTCCCTCATTTATTGCCGTTAAATATAACCTGGTTTTTATTATCTGTTTTCATTTGTTTCATGCAGCCTTCAGATCGTTACAGTAGACCTCTCTCAACTAGTTCACTATCAAGGTAAGACTGATTTCTTCTGCCTCAAATTGACTCATTCCCGCACCCACCGCTGCCTCTCTTTCAGGCCTGTGATAAGTAGCAGCATTTTGGAGGATTTATGGACCATTGACCCATCATCGTCACACTAATCTTGGTTGCGTCATTTTGGGAGTCAATGTCCCTGTGTGTTATATTAAACAGTGCCCATTTTCAGGTGGTGCGTTACCATATTTTTTGCATGGGATTTAATCCCAAAATGGCTAGCATCGCAGACAATAGCCACTTGTGACATTGAAGCATGGGGTCAGTACCACCACAAACAGAAAAACCTTAAGAGGTCTGAACAAATAAGGGCTATATTGTATAACTGTCCTCTCTGGGTAGTCAGTCCACAGCTTTCAAGAAGATTTGAAAACAAAGTGAGGTGTATGAACAAATCCGGATATCAGGAAAAGTCCTGACAAGTCAAAAATATGGAAAAAAAATACAAAGTATATATAGTCTAACGGAGGCCTGTTACACCATGGTTAAACAGTTTCATATTGGTTTTGCATTGGAAATATTGCTAGTCATAATTTTCCTCTTTTTTTGGGGGGGGGGTGTTTTTGGGGGGCCTGTGTTTTAAAGTTATAATACAATTTTAATAGGATGAAGTCAAAGTCGTTTCCGTCTTTCTATATTATAGCAGGTATGGTGATACTTCTTCAACGTCCTCGCCATCGGATCGCTATGCAAGTCGCTCAGGGTCAGGCTCCACTTTCCGTGACAGAGATAGGGATCGAGACCGCGACGCTGACAAGACGACCGGGACGCCCTGTTCAAATTGCAAAAAGGTTCGTCTCTATACAAAATCAGATGCCTCCCCCTGTAAAATCAGAACAAGAAAGAATCAAATTCTTGTCACTCAGTAACAAGATACTCGAGGCAATTCCATTCCAGGCAATTTACAGGCAACCAGGGCCCAATTTCATAGAGCTACTAAGCACACAAATTTGCTTAGCATGAAATTTCTTCCTTGATAAAAACAGGATTACCAACCAAATTTCCACATGATTTTCAGGATAAGCAAACAACAGCTGACTACCAGTAACAAGCAATATGCAACACATGGAAATTTGGTTGGTAAGAACTTTCCAGCTTTTGAAGGCAGGGGATGCACAGACTCTCTCACCTTGATAGGGATGTTTTGTTGTTGAAGGTTTACAAATCTCTCCTGACTAAACTTGATCACATTTTTTTCCTGTGGTTTCTTTATGAAGCTGTTCGATGAAAAGGCGACGCAGGTCACCAAGCTTCAGGACCAGGTCAAAGAGCGCGACCTCGAGGTTGCCGAGCTGAAGATGCAGGTGGAGAAGTCTCAGCAGAAGTCTGATCGATTCGACACAAAATCAGTCGACAATGAAAAGAGGGTAAGTAGGAACTCCTTGTACAATTGGATTAAGAGTTTCTGCTTCTTGAGTTTGTCCAATTCTTGTAGATTATCAGGAAAAAGTCAACTGTCAGTTTCTAAAACACTATGAAAGCAATCGTTGTTTGTTTATTTTTTGCAGGAAAAAAGGGCATTAGAAAGAAGGCTATCGGAACTTGAAGAAGAACTGAAGGTAAGACTAAGTAATATTACGTCCTTTTTTTCAGAAAGATATCTCTGAGGAAACCTCCCTCGGTTTACTTAAGCTAGTTTCTATCATAGCCTTACTTCAAGAAAATTTTCAAAATGTTGCTTCAATTTTTTCAGGACATTGGACCGAGACAACCACTCTCCTTGTTCTTGACCAAGATGATTTTATCTTCTTTTTTTATATTTCAGTGTTGATTTTAATCAGAGCTCCATTTGAATTCAGGGGAAAGAGATTTTGTTTTTTTCAAATGCTCCACAGTCTTTGTTTTGCAACTTTCCTGCTGCAGAATAGTTTTGCGGCCACTCTTAACTAAATTGTGTTCTTCTTTTTCCCAGGCAATGGAGCAATTGAAAGCTGACAACCAACGGCTCAAAGACGAGAACGGGGCCTTAGTACGTGTCATAAGCAAGCTATCTAAATGATGACGCCCATGCAGTAGTGTCTCCTAGTGTTTTCATTGTTTGACGTCATTGCTTCCAAAACGGGACTATATTTAATAAAGGGCTAATTGAGTTGATGCCGTGTTTGTGTGTTCGGACCTAGGTAGTTGGGATTGGCTGGTTTGAGCCGAAATTGACGCATTAACGTTGGATACAAAAGAAGTTTTTTGTTTTAACCGTCCAAGTTCTTGCTGTGCATTTAAAAACTGCAAAAAAAAATAAAAGAAAACAATGTATTGATCGGATGCCCTGTTAATGGAATGAACTTTGATGGAGGTCACAGAGGGTTGGCAATTCCTTGGTGCTAGGGTTCATTGTGGGTTCTCAACAACTCGTGACTTAAAATACGCAAACAGTTCGTCCCTGTGTGCGTTCAAGAAAAGGCTTTTTGTAGAAACTTTGTATTTTGACATGTTTGAAGTAAGCTAGCGTAGGCCGGCATTTTTAGGATTGGTGAGTTGCCATTATCCTACGCACAAGCTCCTTCGAAAAAAGTAGTATGGGCAATTCATGTCCGAGAGGGGGTGGACACTGACCGTTGATCTTGGCAAGGAACATCCAGTGTTCACAACAAATCACCTAAAAATGGCGGCCGCTCATTACCTCCTACCTCCCAGCATTTGCCTTTATCCACTTGAAGTTTCCCCTCAGTTGGTTAAGTGTCCATTTGTTTTTCCATTATGAAATGTTAGAGCATTATGAACTGAAGTTAATACATAGTCTCCCTTCCCCTTGGTGGCAGCAAGAGAAAAAAAAGAAAAGAAGAAGAAACAATTCTGTTTCAACGAAATGAATTTGTATTCTAGGCTGTTGTATTTCCAGCTGGAAGGTTGGTGGATTCCCGAGCATTGATTTGCTCCCTGGATAGGGCTGTTGTTTTGCCAGCTGGTAGACTGTACACACTGTCCACCCTGAAAGACAGTCAGCCGATGACATCCACATGTCAAGGGTATACAGCCACAAATATTTCCGAGCATTTCCACCAAACGACGATGAGGAACTCGGGATATCGAATAATTTATCAGCCGTTATTTGGCATGCGAGACAGTGTGTGAGAAGAGACCATTTTCATTAGCGGGTCAAACTTACTGTCCACCAGTTCACCCTCCCCCCCCCCCCCCTTCCTTTTCTTTCCCTCTGAGCTATTAATCAACCTGACTGTGGTGTGAAAGTTTCATTTTACTCTAGAAGACGTTTTCTTTTTCGGTAGCAACATAATGTGTACATAGCAAGTGAAAAAAAAATCATGTCTGAGTGAAACCAAACCAATGAAAAACATAAGAAGAAAAAAAAATTATAAAAGGAAAAAAAAAAATGTGTTAAAAGGAAACTTTGACAGAAGAACTTTCAACTGTTTATTTGTAAAGTGTACAGAAAAAAAATATGTTTAGCATTTTTTGTAGGCAGGGGAGAGTAACATGTGAAGACCTCAGGTGACACCATATTGCAAGTAGACTAATACCGTTAGGCGTTGTATTGTACTATTATGATAGAGAAGAACGCAAGTGGCAGACTTCTTTTTCGGGGGGGAAATGCAGATCGAGTTCGGAGTCCCACCCTGATATTCAAATCTCGAGCCGGGTTTTGAGGAAACATGACCTCGGTAGTGACCAGATATTCTTGTTTTTTCATTCTACACCTTCCATGGTGCGGAGCTTGAGAAATATCGTGGATGGATCGAATCGGTTGCAGCAGTGGGATACGCACATTATGCAGGAAAGCCCCCTAAATGCATTGGTGTGATGCCTGGACTACAGGTATACAAAATCTGGAAATATGAGCTTGTTTGGAGAACAATTGGAAATACTATTATTATCTCCAGATTCTGCGCTGAATTTACTCTTCCTTTCCTCCTCATCAAGAAAGTCTCGCACTTTGTACATTTTTCTCGTCATTGAGTTTGCATTATTGCAGTGGGCGATCATTTTTTGTAAGGGACATACCGTATTTAGCATGTGTGCAATATATGGCATCTGGAACACTTCGTTAACAAAACATAGATCTATTTATTGTAGTTGTTATCCATATGTCACCATGATACAGTAAGTTTTCATATTTTTTGTAGAAACGTAGGTAGGATTTTGATGAATTAACCTCTTTAGTGAAGTAGGCGTTGAACACCCGGCAGCAGCCTTCTTAGGAATGACAAGCGCAAGTCTAGGAGTCCCAGAATGAAACTGTTGTCCAAAAGTAGACTGGTGCCTGTGGTGTGGACATGTTCCTTGTAGTGATGGTTATAATGCACTTCGGGAACTTGACCGCAATGGTTGCTGTGCGTTGTTTGATTTCTTTTAGCTGGTTCTCTTATTTAACTGGTGTCCAACTCTCATGTTGCAATTAGTAATGCCCTTGGAAGCTCGGTGTTGCAACACGAAGACTCCTCAGTGGTTAGTGTGCCTCTTTTAACCAGTGGGAGAGAAACATTTCAGCGAGCTGTCATTTCCTGACGCAACGGCCAGAGTATGTATGTGGCCATCAACCACGCTGATACACCGACCATTTCTCAGGCTGGAATTGAGGTCTTGCGACAGGTAGATGCAAGCAGTCCGTCGAAGATCCAGTTATTAATTCGTCCTTGAAAAAGGATGAAGCTAATGGGGAGTCTGTAGCATAGGAACCAGTTATTCTGTTGTAACTTAGATTTTCCACTGGGCCCAATTTCATAGATTCTCAGTAAACAAAAACAATGTAATTGCTTTCCCCATAAAAAAAGCTCATTTCACGTGGAAACCCAGTCGCGTACAACATGCTTTGCTAATCAAAAAGTATCATCGCGTGACAGCTTTACGTGTAACTAGTAACTCTATGGAATTGGCCCAGGTGTTATGACTATTGTTTTCTTCTTTGGTGTCGGAACGTAACTGCAAATAAATTGGCCTGTTTTTTAAAGTGGGGGGAAAGACAGAATCTCGTTTTGAAATGTGTTGATAACGTACTGTAGGGGATTGGGAACTACACCTGCCAATCTTGTAAGGTATACATGTATTGTTTTTGAAACTCCACCTGTATGTACTGATCCCCTGGTCCTTGCCTTTTTTTGTATTTTTGTATATTTGTATACAAACTATATAGATTGTATTTTAATAGAAGTAAACATTTCAGTCACCCCCTTCGTGTATCATTGTATCTTTTTTTTTCTTTTCCTTTTTTAAATTTTATGCTTGTACGGTTGCCTTATAGCTTATGTTATTCATAGTTTTTCCCTCTTTGTGATGATTTCGAAGGGGCTGGCATAAATTAAAGAGGTTTTCAGATTAAGGGCGGGAAAACAAAAAACGCTGTCAAGTTTTAGCGGTGTATTAACTCGAAGGGTTGGAAAAATGCAAAGCTGAGGCAATTTTCTTGCGTTTTTATCTGCGACGAATGTGGATATCGCACTGATCGATTTTCATCTTGACTGATGTACATGCCCAGTGCATTTTGGGGGGATCTTTTGGGTTGGGTTGTTGTAGTATTGGCCGCGACTGTGAGCCAGTATTACCAACTTAATAAGAGGGAGTGGTAAAACGAAAGTGCAGTTCGGTTTTTCTTAATCCCCTTTACTGTTTCCTCGAGTTCTAGTACTGCAAGCCTACGTCTACTCACATTTCTGTTTGATATTTAGATGTTATTTAAAATACGTTGCTTAACCCTCGACTTCAACTTTGATTATTCCAAAGGGTAGTGATTAACTAAGTATGTACAAGTTACAGAACGTATCCCTGACGGTTTTTGAAGAAAATTTGAGTCACTAATTTGTAAAGTTGTAGCAAATGTTATGGATTGGTTTTTGGATAAAGTATTCAATCAGGTAGTGGGTTGAAGAAGGGGGGGGGGCGTCAACAGATGCAAAGGTTTCTTAGTTTTGCTGAGTGAGCATTAATGGGCTCAAAGTTAACTATTGAAACTTAGTGTACTAATTACAAGGGTTAAGTTTCAGCTTTCTACTCCGGGTTTTTTTTTCCCTCGTTACGGCCAACTAGAGATTATCACGTCTTTCATAAGGCCAATCCAAATGCAACTACCGTGTAGTGGCTGTGTAGAAACTTCCGAGGCACGCACCCGAAGCTTTAGAAGATAGCAACTTGCACCGAGGTACCTGCAAAATGCAACCTTTTTAAAGAGCAAAGAAGTGAATGACGCACAGTAAAATAGCTGACGCGGCCATTTTTTTTTTTTTTTTTTTTTTTACACATTTTTTTAAATGAAAGCGAAAATTTTTGACTTAGTTCTGTCTCATGAATAAACGCTCTCTTGTTGTCTTCCAACCCAAAACTAAATCTCTGAAAATCGTTGACTTGCATGCAAACAAACAAGAACTTGTTAAATAAGTGAATTTAAAAAAAAACTATTTAAAAAAAATTTAAAAAAATCTTTACCATGTAAATTAAGTTTCTGTATTTTTACCGTATTTATTTATTGTAGACCGGAATAACAACTTACAACTTCAGATAAATAATGATCGACTGAAACAACTCTACCATTTATACATTACAAGTTAAGTTAGACTGATTTTAGTCCTTTCGTGTGCTTATTTATGAAAGGATACACTGTATCATTGTTAATACTATATAGGCATTTCGGAGATGAACTTTTCTTCCTTTAATAAACTTTGGATTGTCAAATCAGAGTGTTAATTATCGTTAGATGATTCTGAAAAAAACATTTATTTGGAAGTGGGATGAAATTTTTTTTCGTATAAAAAGTAGGAGCATCGCAAACGGCCGTCTGTCACTTCTCGCTCACCCGCTCTCTCTTTCGGGGGAAAACAATACGACACAGACGGCTGTTTGAAGTGACCTTAATGGGTAGTAGTGCTTTTAAATAAACTTACACAATATTCCTGCTGTGATGTGAGCTAATAATATAACGATTGGTGTTAAATACAGAGGTTAGTGTGTTCACACGTAAACAAAAAGTAGCTGCCACTGTTTAAGCATTTACTTAATAACTGAATCGGTTAAATTAGCCATTCCAGTATTTCTCTCGGATCAGTTGAACGTACAACTTCTTGTCACAGGTTTTTACTCCAGCATTCTCAACTGGTTTCTTTACTTAAATTTAGAACCACCCAAGCCTGACCACCCGTGGTGTTGTCTTGAGAAATTATACCGGATTCTGAGGGTGGTGACTTCTGGTTTTGTTTGTTGGAAATGATTATTGTGCCTTATTTTAATTGACGAAGTGGGATTCCCTCCGACGGGCCTGTACCATGTGGCAGCCGTCTTGCTTAATCTTTCACTATTTCTTATTTCTTGTCTAGCTTTTCAATGCAAACTCATATAACTTAACTGGGGCAAGAGTGAGCACTTAATAGTCTGGGGCCATCTATCAATCATAGATGGGGAGTCTGTTTGCCTACAGGAACTTGACCAAGAGGGCTGCAACATGATCAGTATTGTCCACAAATCCAAGTCACTACCAAGGAATTAAAACAATAATGTCAATAAAGCTGGATTGAAGTTTAGGAGATTGTTCAGAGACATTTTATCCTGTTGGTTGTTGGCATTTAAGTTAACCTCATCCCCAAGAGTTAATTGGGAATAAGACCTCTTTCATGGTGCGGCCATCTTGGTTTTTCTCCCATTCAAAATCAATGTAACCAAACCGAGGCTGGAAGGGCAAATAGTCTGGTTCCTTTTTGTACAATGACTATTAGCATCCATTCCTGTTATTGGGTACAGGAACATGACCAAGATGGTGGCAGCATGATAAAGGTCTGTTATGTTATTGCTCAATGATTTGTTGTTAGGCCTATATTATCCAACTAGTGCATGGCAGGTAAAACGGTAACGTGTGGTGACACAAACCACACTATAGTAGTCAGCTCAGTCACCCTAAGGATTCTCAACTGGGAACCATTTCTATTTGGGTTCCAATCGGGGCCCTACATCTATACCATGCTAAGTGACCCGACAGAATACCATTGTCATGTACAGGTCTTATTTTTGTGAAAAAATACCCATCGCGTGGAGTAAGAAGCCCTGCCTATGTAAAAGCTGTACGATACCGAGTCCAGTTTCAAGAGGGTCATACATTTGGAATGTCTCCCATTTGGGAATGGTTGGGTGTGAACAACTTCCTGAGCTGTGTTATCTCCGATGGTTTGTTTTTTATACTTCAAACATGAAACATCACTGATTGATTGCAATTTTGCATCCCTTTGTTTTGAATCTTGAACACTTTCCGACACAAATGTGTAACGTCTTTGCGAAAAACCAGTATTACGTTATCAACCATTGCGTAGTACATAACAACCAGAAAGAATGTTTCTATTAATTGCTTTCTTCTTTTGTGATTCAAACTCTGTTTCAGACTGGTATCTGCTGAGGTTTACTGCATTTTTAATTGCCCTTGTTGAATAATATACCGCCTGGAACCAGACAGTGAACTATAAAATACTTGGAATTTTTTGTTTGTTATATTAAAAAAAAAACTATGGAAATATTTTAACAAGGTGCTGAAGAGTTTGCTATCACTGCACTCTGATATCTTTAAAAAGGAATTGAAATGAAACTATGCAGAAAGTTGGTAAAGACAGCCTTAGCTAGTCAAGGATGTCAGGTATGAACTAGTTAAGAACTATACTTGGGTTCTTAACTATGCCACAGTTCTGATGTGCTAGATTGATTAGGAACTACACCTGACTTAACTATGCCACAGTTCTGATATGCTGTGTTGATTTGAACTATGCCACAGTTCTGATGTGCTTAGTTGATTGGGAGCTATACTTGGGTTCTTAAGTATGCCATGGTTCTAATTTGCTTGATTGCTATGAATTACACAACTAGTGGAACACATGGGCTAGAGTTCGGTATGACAAGATGGAAACAAACAATCTTGGAACTGTTTTGATCAGAGACGACAACAATTGTTTTTTGCACACAGAATTTTGCATGCCAACACACTCAATGTGTTTCTTAATAGGCATTATTGTTAATTTTTTAACTGCTGGGGGAAAAAAAACGTAAATTCTGTAAATTGGGCTACAAGTATTCAATCTAAAGATTACATTTTAATGATGTGTATTAATTTATTAAAATAGCGGTTTTCATTGTTCCGACCTGGCTGTGGTCAGCCCCCCTGGACTGTTTTAACCGACACTTCAATCTTGCCTAATTAATATTAATTAGCCGTTTGAGGGAACACGGACTACTGTGATTGGACTAGAGCGGTGAATTAATTCTGAATATTATAATTAGCTAATGCAGAAAGCGTTCGTGGCTGATCCAGTGCACATAGTATTCTTGCATAACCTTTAACCTTTAACCCCCATAGAGAGTCTGCTTGTTCTTCTCCCGGGATTTTTAATTTTTGACAAGTGGCGTTTTAAAACTTTGTGCAGGGGATAAATACTGTACCAGCGCATACACTGATCCACTGACTGTTGTTACTAAACAAAAAAACTTGTTTGTTTCTTACATAAATTAAATTGTATGAAACGTTTATCAATCATGTATGTTGTTTCCTTATAGAGGAAAAATATTAATAACATAATAGGTAGATGAGATAAGGAAATTTGCAGCTTAAAAATAAAATGTTTGTAATACGAGAAAAAAAGAAAGAGGTATTTTAGTCTTTTCTGTGTGTGTAATGAAACATTTGGTCTTCATTTTGTGGTTGATGACGGTATGTGTGACCTAATGTACAACTTAGTTGTAGTTTTCAGGTTTTCAGGAGGATCTGTCAAAAATATCTTTGTACTTCTCTTGAAATATACCATTTTAATTAGCGACCATTAAGCACTGGGCCCAATTTCATAGAGCTGCTTAAATGGAAAATATTCCTTAACAATTTTCCGCTGAGCTAAAATGAGCTGGAGACCAGTCGCACTTGGTACATGCGACATGGTATTTTGGCTGGTGACCTTATTCTGCTAAGTATAATTTTGTTGTGGTGGACTACCTTTGAAATTGGGTCCAGGGTGCATTTTTGATTATAGACCATATGCACGTGTAGTAATTTCAGTAGGGCGCCCTCACCTGAGGTTAAAAGGAGGTTGTTCATTGGCCAATCCTGTGCGCCACGCATACAAATATTATGTGTGTTCCGAATGTTTCCTCATCATTTTAAGATGGCGGCTGGATGGCGTCAGTGCATAAGGTCTATGGTGTCTCACACACAAGCCAAAAGTTAATCTTTCAAATGTTCTTGTACCTGGGAGAAAATTTTCCCGACCGATGCAGTATGATACTAGACTGCTCAATCGCCCATTCAAGACTGGTGCGCCCTCACTGCTGCGAGGATATCATCAAACCAGACATGGTTACCCTAGCCCCTGGTAGGACTTCAGGCTCAAATCTCCGTAGTGTGACAGTCGAGGAATCCATGTAACATGTAACATGTAACAGAGACTGACATCCTACCCGAGGCCAAATTTTATGGAGCCGCTTAAGCACGAAAAGTAGCTAAGCACAACAAATTTATGCTTACTAGAATAAGGTTACCAGCCAAAATACCTTGTCACGTATACCACTTGTAATTTGTATCCTGCTCATTTTTTGCTTAGCAGAAATTTGTTAAGCAATATTTTCTGCTTAACCAGCTCCATGAAGTTGGACCTCGCCACTTGTTTACAATTCCAAAAAGAAGCCACAGAGCCTGGGCTTTCTGCTTGCGGGTACGGTTTGTACACGGCTCAAAGAAAGCTAAATCTATTATTTTATTAAATGCAGCATCTGTTTATAATTTTTTATTTTGTAGTGGATTTAAAAAAAATTATTATCAACTTTTGCTGTGTTGAAAAGAGAGGCACTGTAACAATTTGGTTCAGCTGTTGACAATACTTTACTTTATGCTGAATTGTGATACGAGTTATTTTCTTGCCTGAATGCACAAGGTCATTCTATTTCTAAACAAGGTGACGTTGTCTATAAAATTCGCCAACAAAGTAGACTTGACAGCTTCGGAAGTCCCGTTGTTGACAAGATGTTGATTTATTTATTAAGATGTCAGAGGAGTTGATGTCACACGAAGTTGAAGTTACATGATCATAAATAAGCTGATGTCAAAACATGTCAAATGTCATGAAGTACCCCCCATTTATAGGCAGAAAAAGAGAGAAAAAAAATGCAGTTGATAATTGAGAAGTGTAAAAACATGCACGCGTGAATTATGGGCTTGCGTGTTTAACCAAAGCTGAAAAGGTCGATGTTTTGAGATGACTCCTGGAAATCGTTTGTGTTATAATTGCTTTCCCGATGGAACTTGAAGCCTAATTACTTTATAGGGCAGGGGTTGTTCTCGAAGAAGACTCGGCACTTCAGCCAAAGCCGGGACAGAGAGAGCTCTAGTATTAACTATTTTTAGCTGTTTCGAAAAGACCCTCGAGACCACTCGCCGGTAATTTGCAACAGCGCCCTCTGTTTTGAAAAAAAAACTTTTTAAAGTTTTGAGTACCGGGCGGGAAGATGATTTCAGAACGCGAAGAATAATGGGCCAAGGGAATGTTAATAGCCGGAAGATTTTAACTATTTTAACCATTTTTATACATGCGTGAAATATAGAGGAAAACGCATGAAATTAATATGGATATGCCTACAGGCAGAGCAATTGTTAAACATTATTTAGTCTTGTGTGTTCCACTGCCCCCACGTTTGTGCAGGTTTCTTTGTTGAAGAAAATTTTCACAGCTCATTTTTCCCGGGTGTCTCTTGTCGTGCAGACACTGTCGAACAGCACAGAACCCGTGTCATATTTTTTTTCAAATCATGTGTTTCTTCACTTCTTTGTGATTGATTTATCTAGATACACTTGGTGTAAGCGGCAAGTAGGCTTTTTGCAATACAGCCGTACTTCTCATTAAGTGCAAAAATATATGGTGGATCATTTTTAGGAATTCAATTTGCCTTAAAAAAAATTAAGAGTAACGAGCAGTATCCGTTATTACATTATAGTTTCGATATTAGATTTATAGAATTAAAATGCAATAGCCAATCATAACCGACTTTCACTGGGTACTTCACCTGAAAATAATATACGAGCCTAATTGTTGACACATGGTTTTACTCAGTCTTGTTTGTACTGTGAGCGTCGCGACTGATATCTGTTCACTTAAAAGAGGAGTTCGAAGCCAGCCGAGGTAATAAGCCCAGCTGAGGTTCAAACCCAGTCCCATCAGGCCATTGGCCCCCGTCTTATCCACTTGCATGAATACATACGATCTGGTTTATTTTGTCCATCTTAATTCGAAAGCTCGCCTTTGTTTTAATGCCGGTTCAGGTTGTTTCCAAAGATAATTCCATCTGAATTTTTGGGGAATTCTGTCAAATGTTTGTAGTGTCTCTCTGTTAGAATCCACTTGAAGTATTGAATCGCCTGCTTACCGTATGGTGTTGCTTCAAGTTGGGTTGCTTTCACGAAAGCAACATTAAGCATTAAATCAAAATTAAAAACCGTAAAGTCTGTGCTAAGATACAAAATAAAAGACAAGTGGGCTCGATATTTAATGAATGCTTATCCGAAAGCCGCAACACAACTAAAAACCGTTGAATCTGTGCTTTAAGAAGTGTGTCTATTCTTCGATGAATGCTCACATGTTATTTCCATGCTTCTTGAAGACGAAAGAATTGGGAGAAATCGGTTCCTCTAAAACGAACGCTGCATCAACACCCCTTTAGTTACATTCTTCCACAGCGAGAGCCTGACACGTCGTCTTAGTAATTTTTTTTCTTTATCACCAATGTTAATTGACATTAAGATTATGCTGATGTTCTTCGCTGATAAACCACGCAGTGTCCTCATCCTTACACATTGGAAGGTCATCTGGACATTCCACGTCGTCGGCAAAAACGTCTAAGGTGTCCCCTTGAACTTGGGGGCAGCGAGCTGAGCGAGGGGTACACGAGAGGGGGACGTAGAGCAGAGAAAATGACTGCGACTGAATAATGCATTATAGATGGTTGTATCGTCAAACATACGTCATTCAGACACGACGGAAAGAATTATTGTACATCAAAAAGAAAGGAAAAAATATATTGGTGTTTATATGGGGATAGACCAGAATAATGGTTATTGAATAATGCGGTATGACGTACACAAACGTCATTCGTGAGTTTAAAAAAACAAAGCAAAACAAAATTATGGTTTTGAAGCAGAAGAAGGTAAAAGTAAAACCCCAAACAGTGCTAGTTAACAGAACATTGTTCCAACGAAGTATGAGGTGGCTTATGACATAGGAGGTGGCTAATGATACCGTCTGACTACTTAATTTCCAAATTTTTGATTCATAAGTTTTTTAAAAAGCAAGTTTTTTGAATTGCTCATCCTTTCTTCCTATTGTCTTCAAACAAGACATCAACAACGAAAACAGCAAAAGTATAAAAATAAATAAAGCAAACATCTTACTCACGCGTCGTCGTTTTGTCGATTAGCGAAATCAACTAAAACATAGAATTACCACACATTCTAGACACCAGGACTTTTAAAAAAATAATGGTGGTTTGTTGACCTCTGACCTTTACCATCTCCACTTCAGATTACATTGGTCGGGGGGGGGTGTCAAACTAATGTGCAAGCCAGTGACGTCAAAGTCAACCCGGGCAACAGTTTTATTTTGAGACCAATGTTGATGATGTCAGTGTTATGCCATGCAATAAAGTGTTGATTGACATCCCACTGTGATTATAGGCAGCTATATATATGACATTGGTGCTATTTTAAGATAAAAAGAAACATCCGCAAGGTATTTTTGGACGGCCTTTTAAGACCTACATGCTTATATTGATTGTCGCAGACAATGAGCAAAATCGATGTGTCATGTGGGTTTTTCGAACATGAAGTCAACAAGTTTAGGGCGGAATTCACAATCATAGTTTGTTTGAAAGAAAAAGAAAAGCAAAAATGAAACAACATATTTCCATTAAAGAAAAAAAACACACACACACCAAAAACCGCAGTAGCCAAGCTTTAGGGGAGTAATGTGATAATGCATTGTTGATAACGTGAGAAATATTTCCGTTCTCAAGTACTGATTTTTGGGCCTTACCATTCTTGGTACATGGTAAGCTACTAAGAAGGGCAAAGCCTAGCCGAACGTAAAATTATATATTTTTATTGGAGAATTTGGGCGAAATGGGAAGTCAGTGAATGAAAAAAATTGTCTCATAGAATGCTGCGTTAGCCGTGTTGAAATGTCATTTATAGGAATGTGCGTAATGGCGAGTATTGTGCGAAAAAGTAAACATTGCAACAAAAGAACTCACATTCCATTCCAATTTGGTATGCAATTAGGTCCGCACTGAAAATCGAAAATTTTTATAAAAGGTAATTTCCAAAAGGTAACCAAAACATCATGCTGATATATATTTTTTTTTGGCATGGCAACTGAGGAAAAAAACATACAAATATTGACACTTCTTTTCAGAAGATTTTCAGGTAACTGCCTACAGGGATCATTACGATTTCACATGGGCGCATCGAAGTGGAACAACTAAAGTCCGAACAGCATGCACTATGCGCAGTATTATGCCGTTACACGATCCACGACAGGCAAATAATACAATGAACTCAGTAGCTATACCCTGTATGTGGAAGGTGCGACAGTCCCAATCGAGGACACTTTTTTTTTCCCCACAAGACTGCCGGGAATTTCCTGTTACGAAGACTGACTAATCTCCAAGGTTGAACTCCGGACACCCTCTGATGATAAATCGCTTCAAATCTTCCACCAAAAGTATTGGTTTTTTTTAAATATATATATTGTTAATTTTTTCGGGGTAATAATAAAATAAATCGACGGGTGATCATCGGGTGTGGGCGAGGAGCGAGCGCCCCGGAAACTTGACTACCGAATGAATGTATGTTGTGTACAGTCATTGGTATCTTGCTGGGTGTGTATACATTGTGTAGGTAGGACGTGTACGTAGTACGCAGTCAGGTAAAGCTGCAACTTTAGTATTCGGTGCAGTTTATTTGCTGCCACAAACTTTAGGACAAAATGGCGGATTACAAGGCGAGAAGGCGTGAACATCGCGATAGGGGTAGACTCAGTCCTGGCGACAACAACGGAGAGGCAGATAGTTTAGACTCGTCCGGGACACCTTCCAAGCTGGATATTCCTGGGGAGAGTCGTGTTGCGGCCAGACGGAGGGAGAGGGAGCGGGCAGCGGCCGCTTCCGACTCGGCTGGTGATGGGGAAGAGAGCCGCGGTGCCTCCGGTGGGTCCAGCAGCCGTAAAGCTAAAGACAAAAAAGGCACGGACTCTGCGAAAGGTGGAAGGTTTGCTCACAGAAAAAGGGAAAAGAGACGAGGAACTGGAGTTGTTGTTCTTGAGGTGGGTATAATAACAATTAGTGAAGTAGAATAAAGACAAATTTATAACCAGTAAATTAATAAGATAATTAATATAAAATAAACAAAAACATATGATAAAATAAAATGATATATTAATATCAAATTGATTGTGATAAAATAATGAATCTCAGGTCAATTAAAAAACAGGGCAACCCTAATTTGGAGTTAATATACAATGTTTACTCACTTTTGATAAATCCACCTTGTTGAACTACAGGTTTTAAATAAATGGATGGGGACAAAATCAGATGGACTTTTTTTTAGTAGCTTAGCTATCAATCAGCTGTGATGCATGGTATGATTAAGCTTTAAATGAAATCACCAAACACTGTGAATGAACAACTTTTTTTAACCTCAAGAATAGTTATGTAGGGGCATCATCATCTGTATTTGATTTCTGTAGCCCCCCCCCCCAAACATGAGGTTACTTGCTATTTATTAAGTAAATAAACAATAAATAGCATTACACATTAAAAGAAATTAATGTGTTGGTGTCCCAGTTTATTAAAACCAGGAACGAACAGTGGGGCGTCCAAATGTGCTGAAACAGGGTGTCATGATTTCCAAATGCCCCTCACCCCAATAAATGTAGAGTTAGCCAGATGGGTGTCTGGGTGTCACACTCATGCACTGTTTTGAATTTAAAAAACCCCAGCTTCATATTGGGGGGGGGGGGGCGGGGAGGTATGCTGGGAAGGAGAGTGTTAGTTGTGGTGATGGGGGGGGGGGCAGAGTGTCTGGAGAGGTACTATTGGACGATATTTGACTCTCTTGTGACGTTGGCATTAAATGAAAGGTCTTCTGGATCCCCCTTCCTCTCTTTAAAAGTATTAGGGGCCTAAGTGGATCAGAGGAAGAATGTTTTGAATTTTGTTCTACTTCCTGATTGTGAGTCATCACCCATCAGGGCAAGGTTTACTGACTGAGGGTGACATTTACTGGGACATTCACTGCCAGCAGGGGGGTGACCGCTTTGGGTTCAACAGTTTCAACCACCTCTGAACAAAGTTCCCTGCACCTGAAACTTGTCAGATTCCGACTTTAGCATTATTGTACTCCACTTGTTGTTCTGTCATTCAAGTACGATGAAGTCAGATTTATGTGACCCTTTCCGACTTAGTATAAAACTATGAAATATTGTTGGATTTAACAGAGAATGTAAACATCAGGGCTCGAATTTGGGGTAAAATTTCACAAGACCGCAGGGCTTGTAGCTCAAAATGTTTACTGGACCAGAATTTATTTCACAAGACCAGAATCTTCATGAGAAAGAGCTTTCTACACAGTTTAAAGTGTAGTTTGAACTAAGCACTAAGAGAATATTATCAACTTGTCTTATGGGTCAGTATATTTTGCTACTCAATGGAATTGTATAAATACAAGACTCAAGGTCAACATTTGAACATAATTCTTTTTCTGTTAAAGATATTACACAGTGGTGATCAATTGAAACACACCAGACCGCTGGACTTGTCAGGTCATGAGTTTACTGGCCCATGGCTAAAATCACTGGCCCCCCTCTTCCTTACCATAGGTGACTTTAGTGTCAAATTCAAGCCCTGAACATTGTTTTTTAAAGTCAACAGAGCACCTGGACAAGAAAACAAAAAATAAATTCCTGAGACATTGTAGGTGTTTTTTTTTAAGCAAAGAATCCCAGACAATTGTCAGCTTTTGACAATTTAGCAATTTTAGTCGACCAGAAAAATTCCTTCACCTCCAAAGACAAATGATAAATTCAATAGCTCCAAACCGAGGCTTAAAAGAGCCGTATAGTCTGGCCCTCTTTTCATTATTTGAATCAGTATTGGTCATTTGCAATCCCAGACAGGGAACCTAACAAATATGTCTCCAGCATGATGATTAAGTTGCACCTGTATTGATGGTGTGTGCCCCTTCTGGTGGTAGTGCGTTTCCAACCCATTGTTGTGCGAAGGACAAAACATTTGTAAAGACTACATGAAGTGTCCTGGCCATGTTGATGGGGAGCTCTAGTCATCATAAAAGGTTGTAGAGGCCATACCTTGCATTCCGTCATTCATCAAGTATTTTACAGGGCTTTACAATTACATGTCTACTGCAGTGTAACACTGAACATGGTGTAATTTGTCTCTTTAGAAGTATATTAGCGTGACCGGATCTGTGACCCGATCTTCAGTTCTTACAGTCAGCTGAACATTTTTGACTTCCCTGAAGTTTGGAATAACTCTTCAGATCTCTCGATTATTTGATGTTTTCATGTAGAATCAACTCAGGTTCAAACTTTCTCCATAGGTCGCTAATTTTTGAGTGGTATGTCAAACTATCAGCCTTCTGAAGCAAACCTAAATTGCAAGACACTTGACTAGGGTTGTCCAATTTGTCAAGTGACTCAATTCTGCAGTTTGTGATTTTGTGTACTACAATGTACAATGCCGCACTCAATTAATAGGGCCTGCTGTAGGCTATTTGCCAGAAAAAAAGTAGAAATAAAAAAGGGTACAAAATCTCGAAAAATAAGAAAGAATGGTTTCAGATTCCACTACCCTTTCAGAATTGCACAGTTTTGTCTTAAGGACTGCATGTGGTTCATAAAGCAAAATGTCATACAGTTCCATCTTTCAAAGATTCAATTTGGTGAAAAATCTTTCAATAAAACATTTTCAAATGAGGGTCATTCACCAATAATACTGAACAATTGCACGGTGTACAATTTGTGTCCAATGTGTGTAAAAAAAGAACTGTTGTCGTCATTTGAAAATGTGACCACGCTACATCATCAGAATATCAGATGACCGGCACTGTACTCATTTTGTTTTCCAGTTTCACCTCTTTACTATACTGCTGTAATACCGCAGTGTGTCAGTGTGCATTGTTACAAAGTGCAGACAAATTTCTTCCTTTAGTTTTTTTTTACAAATATATTCTTACACGGAATGCCAGTTCATCGCCACAGCAGCCTGCGGACTGCTTTGAATAAACAGAACCTCGCTGCCTGTACAAAAGATAACGGCCTTGAATGGGGCATACTGTTACGGATACATTGTACCCCCCCTCTGCAACAATAGACGCAGTTCATACCAGCTTGGAGAGTTTTGGGATTATACTCCTGGGCAGAGGCCATGCTTCTCCTTTTTGTTCATTTCATTGCCCGCTCTCATCGCAAGCCCTACATTTTAGAGCATGCTCAAGTGATGTTTTTGTAATGGTGTATAGAAGTGGCAGTTAAAGCAATTTTTTTTTAATTCACTTACTGTACACTCCACCAGTTTTTGGTCACCCTTCCTCTGCTACTGTTTAGCCTGTACCCTCCACGTAAAGATGCCCAGTTATGCAAAGCTTTAAGCCAGCGGCGAAACTAGGGTAACATTTTAGGGGGTACAAAGGGGTGCACCATTTCTTACAGGGGGGCACTTCTGGCCAATTGGAACTGTAGTTTCCATTTGCAATTTTCTTAAACAAGTACCATTTCAACGCTCTCTTTATAAACGTTGTTTACTATTTTTTATAGATAGATAATCCGATGTGGGGATAAAAACAAATATACTATCTGCATTGTAAACTTAATAGAAAATAGTTTTAAAAACATTGAAATTACTACGTAAAATCTTACCAAAATGTTACACTGCATTCTGGTAATTTTTAATCTCAAATGTCCAGACTCTAAAGTTGGGGAGGGGCGGGGAGGGGAGTGCACACAGACATCAATTGGGGGCACATGCAGAGTAACAGAATTTAAAGTTATTGAAGAAACTTAATAATAATGTCAATCTGAAAGGTCACTGACTATACCAGTTGCATACCCAGTATAAATCTACCACGAGAAATATTTCCAGCTGAAACACTTTAATTTAAAGGTCAAGATAAAAACCACTTAATTGCTTAATTTGATTGCTGCTATCAAAATAAGTAATGCACTTAGATTACACAAAATCCCTGCCAAAAAGTCAACCATTCCTCGTGCTCTGGTTGTATGGTGTGTTTGTTGAAAACTAGTATACAGCATGTGAATTAGCTACTTTTTAAAAAAACCTAGATGTAAAATCCTTTTAAATGTTTGATGTAACCTTCTTGTGAAGTTTGCATGAAGCCTTTCTTGGTGTGCATCCCTCGATCACAACTCCAGCCTAATAGCCAGACACCCTGAGGGTCCGGGCATGAACCCTTCCTCCATGCGAGAGTAAACATTCTGAAGACATTGGGGTCAGTCACCTCAGAGCAAGGATTCTTATTATTGAAAGATAGCTTGGCATAACATTAATCTGAAATGTTTATTGGCCCATGGGGAGGAAGGGTAGAGGTCAAGACATGGGGGTCTTCATCTTCCAAAGTGCCTCAACACCGTGATTGGAAGCGTCCCTCCTCCAAGTGATGATGTTGAGGGTTGTCGACCCTTTTCCCACAAAGCCCCGAGAATCATCTTAAGATGAGCATGGAGGGTATAAGTACAGACATCCCACAAAGTGAGACCAGCATCTTATCTGCCAAGCAAAATGTGTAATACCAACCATCTTGGAAATTTAATAGGAAACTTGATGCTGTTACACTATTTCCTATGCATTTTGCGACCGCAGGCATTTCTTTAAAATAATAGTGTACATTTACAATGCACCTATGTCTGTAGTAAATGACACTCTTAGCGCTGAGTTTTTGTATCAAATCTGGCGGAGCTGGTTAAGAATGTTTTTATGAGACGAAGCAACCGCATAACAGCCCCTTGAAAGGGAAACAAAGTGAGGTGGCACATATTGCTGCCAAGCCACGCCAGAAACACAGGGGGCAAACCGCTTCTCTTGACGATAAATGTACTGAGTTCTTTTACGTGCATTATGCAACGCAACGGGTCCTATAATGGCTTTATGTCCCGTTATGAGAGACGAAGCAATGATGGTTAAGTGTCTTGCTTTAAAAGACACAATGTGTCAAGACCGGGACTCGAACCCACACCCTGATGATCAGAAACACCAGAGCTGGAGTCCGGTGAGCTGGATTGCTTGGCCAGGGAACGCCATAATTTTGATTTTTTTTTCTTTCCCCCAGATCTATCCCAAAGCACAGAAACACTGTTACCTGTACCAGCACCAAATACTGAGTAACTGTAGGCCTCTAGGTCTACACAGCATCAAAATAATTTCTTTAAATAATATCATTTAAACAAATTATCTTTTCAGGATGATGACACAGCCAATGCCACTGCGAGTGTCAAGGCCACCACGGATTACAATGAAGAAGTCACTAAGAAAGCCGACGTAGAACCTGACCACCATGGTAACGGAACAACAAATTCATATGAGGTAAGGTACAATGTAGTTGACGGTCACCAGTGGCATAACCAAAGAGAGGGGGCGTAGGGGCTTGACCTGTCCGTTGCTCCCTCCCTGTTGGCCCCATACTAATAAAAAAATTGCAAAAATAAATGGTTTGATGCATTAAATAGCTGCTCACCCCAAAAAATGTATTTGCCCCTGCTCGTCTGCTTCCATCTCCACCCCCCCTCCCCAAATGAAAATGCATTGTTACACCACTGTGTGTCAACATTTTCCACTCTTTAAATTTGGTGCTCATTTTTATTAGAAGCCAGTTGGGAGTTTGACTTGAAATAATACTGAAGAGTTTTTCAGTATTGGGTAGGCCCTAGAGTTTGTTTTTACGGTTACGCCTTAGAGTTCTATAAGAGCAGCAAGACCTGCCATGGGCGCAAATGGCTACGGGTAAATTGTCTGCGATTGTCCGCTTGAAAAATGTTTGCTCTGTGAAACTGATTGTAATACGATGGATCGGCACCATTGCCTTAATGGGTAAAATGCTTCTCGTTGGACTGTGTTGCACGGTGTTGTATGCCCTCTGGTTCTTTTTTCGTCGCCTCTGTGCGAACAAGTCGTGTCTCGCTTGTGGAACATTGTCGTATCTCACACGAAAATGCTGCGTGTAAAAACGTTTTAGCTGTTTTGTGTGTTCACTTTAAGGGGAGACCACGTTTTGACACTTTTAAAGTTGCAAGTATCGTAAATGCTATTTAAGGAGATGCAATGTTTTTGCACTGACATGACGGTATATACATGTAACTCTGTAGTTTAAACACAGTATGGTGATATGTTGTGTTGTAATGGCATGCAATGTGTAGATGTTATCTCCAACTGCCACTGGTCCCAATACCAGGCACAATATGTTGTCTATTAAGCGTGGCCTGAACGCACCGCAGCTACATGTACCAGGCATCAAGCCATGCCCTGGATTCTGTTTAATACCGCAGCCCAAATGTATCGGGTGATGCCACCGTGATATCGAAGAAGAAGAGTATGATGTCATAGTAGTCGTTAAATCGCACATCTGTTGCAAAGTGAACCATCCAAGTGGAGAAGGTCCTGTGTCATGAAGGGCCTCAGGCCAGTGGCTTGAGCTGGGTTCAGATTGCAATGTTTCAAGCGGTACCACAAAGGTTTCATGAAATCTGGGTTACGTGCTTGTTTTCTTCACAGTGTAAAAAAATAAAATTTACTTGTTTGTGAACATAAGACAAGCCCCGCCGTGTTGGTTCCTTCTGAAGCCCTCCCTTCGGCAATTGGATGTAGATGGATTTGAGACTGTAAAAGCCATGTCACACAGGGCACTTTTTCAGGCAGCTCACAGGCAACCAACTGCGCTACATACACACACACAAGGAGCACTAGCTCTAGGCCACAATCCCCAAGAATATAATGAGAATTAACCAAAATGTGAAAAGTATTGGAGATTGTCTGGAACTGTTTGCCTGTAAGTTGTCGCGTGTGACATGGACTTCAGTGATGTTTTTGTTGAATCGTACAGTATTTAACTCTTTCAAAAGTCAGAGATGACTCTGTTTTGGGGTTGGTTTTGTTTTGCTTTGTAAATGATCAGTTCCCATAAATTAACTTGTAGCTAAGCAGCTTTAAAAGCCACACTTAATTTTCATGCCCGATGCTTCGTTTTCTGAAAGGGCAAGGGTACCTGGCGTTGGTGCATGTAAAGGGCACCCTCCTCTATTGAGAAATTGTAAATTTCTATTGGAACAATCAAGGGGCACCAAGGCAATGGCCAGGGGCAACGGTATCAATTGCCCTCCGTTGCCTTCATGAAGCATCCGGCCTTTATGTTGTTGAATTGCTGCCTCTCTTGTCTCTGTGCCCTTCACATTGTTGAACGTCATATTGTGCACAGTTGCTACGAAATTAGCACACCTCCAAACACCTACGGATGCATTTGGGGATTACAGATTAACCACGGGACTGTCACTAGAAATAACTCCAGCCAATTGCCTTCTTTATTATCCAATGGGATACATCATGGCTTGAAATCCCGTCAACCACCCCCCCCCCCTCTTTTCCCGCCCCCTCAACGATCCAGTAAATGTTTAACCCATTACTTCATCTGACTGATTGGTGGTAATGGAGTCAAACAGCTGTCCCGGTAACCATGGTGATGTCACCTGCCTCCAAAATCTCCAACCAAGAGCTGCGTATCAACCCATCTTGGATGCAGGTTGGATGGGTCTCTATGACGATGGTAACAGAAGAGAATGCCCCCTCTGAAGCCAGTTCAAAAGTGCATGCTGGTCAGATCTGTGTAACTGTACTTTCGTCTTTAAAGACGGGCTCCAAGGTCAAATTCAGTTTTGTGATGCACTCGTTTTCCAATAGACAGAGTCCTTATGAAATTGCTGGGGAAAACACTTACCTCTTCCAGGCGATTCCGGGCCATGCATAAAATAAAATAAAACATCTAATAAAACCGCCATATAAAACAGCACAGGCTGTTTACTAACTTATAACAGGTCTGTCAGATTTGTGCTGGTATGCATTTTCCAAAAACAAATTTGTATTTCTTTATACTACTTATATTTTCTTTATAAATTGATGTGCCACCTGTGTGTCTGACCTGGTTTCTCAGTATCAGGGTGTTTGAGCGTGAAACCAGGCTTTCTGCTTTTCCTCACCCAAACACTTTCGCTTTGCTGAGATGTAAAACAAAGAGCCATTCCAACAGCTATTTTCCCACGTACTGCATCTCTTTGGAACTCCTTGCCTGGTGCATGTTTCCCTCCATCCTACAATCTAGACTGTTTAAAGAGGAATATCAATTCCTACCTTCAGCTCCCCTGAGTTATTTTCAAATTTAATGTTTTCTTCTTGTAGCCCCTTACCAAGAGTGGCTTTTAGCCTTGTTTGGAGCAACCTTGCAAAATAAATCACAAACAAACAAACAAACAAACAAACACCCCAACATCCCCCAACAAACACCCCAACAAACACCCCAACAAACAAACAAACAAACAAACAAACACCCCCAACACCCCAACAAACACCCCCAACACCCCAACAAACACCCCCAACAAACCAACAAACAAACAAACAAGTAAAAAAACATATGTTAGGCTAAGGATGATATTTTAAATTTATCAAATTGACCAAATGATGAAGATAAACAAAGATAACAATACTAGATGGTTGGAACCAGCATTAACTTTAATACCAATTCAAGAACTTGTCAATTAATTCATCTTTTCTGGTATCATCATCAACCGAAATAATATGCAGACTTGCTGGTCTGCAGACATGTATGCTTGTAAAGGGCAAATTCTGCAATTCTAAAAAGTGCATGTGTTCCAGTTGTGCATTACCCAGTTTTATAGGGCACATCCTTGTAGCTACAATCCTGGCCATATCTCGTTGGGCCCCGCCCCCCCCCCCCCCACCCCACCACCCTTTTAATGTTGACTCTCATTGCGCGGTTTTGGTTTTGCGCGCTTCAGCTGGGGTTAACAACATTGAGCGGGGACGGGAGCGGAGGAGCGGGGGAGGGTATGTTTATTGTCACATGGCCCATGTGTGGCCCAAGCATTTTGGCCGAGATTGTAGATCAAGGCACTTGACACCATTCTCCCTGTTCATCAGGCATACTTAGACCATTCCTCAAACTTTCCAGGCATGATACTCGTCCCACTTAAGTCTGATTTCCGATTTCGTTTTGCCCTTGGAAAATACCTCATGTACATGTACATGTGTAGGTCAGCCCTTGTACTCAATAAAACTGTCCTACTTTGTTCCCAAGGACCAAACATCGTGCCTGCTCTCTCAACTCTGTACAATCAGTTTTACAAGTCACTTCGTCAACAATATGCATTAAAGACCCAATTTTCTTAAGAATATGTTGAGTCTAATTTGAAACTCGCAAATTAGACATTTTAATTGGGCATACTGCAGTGCACTTACCACCTGGTTTGAATAAACTTGGCCACCACAAACTACCCGCCTACATTCTGAATAATGTCTTCTAAATTTGCATGATCATAATTAAGATGCCAGGTTTAACACAAGGAGCTGTTTTAAATCCTCATGCCACAGAGGTCCATTTTGACATTACCCTGTTTTTTTAACCTTTAAAGTTTAATTAAAGGTACATGTAGGATAATTATTTGGTAATGCCCATAAAAAGAAATCTTACTGATAGCCTACATGTGTACTTGTTATAAAGATGGTAACGGTAGTAAGCATCCTGCAAAAAAAAAATCTCGTCTGAAGTACCCCCTTAATTAGAAACTAACAAAAGTATGTCACCAAATTTAAATCTCCAAAGATCGCCTGCAGGCGTTTTTTTGAAATTTCTGTAGTGTCCATTTGAATGCTGCCCTCAATACCGCCAGAGATGCTGTCGGTTTGACGTTCTTGATAGAAATACCATGACAGCTTTTTGCTTTTTTTCTCAACAAGTAGACACTGTATTCAAGTGAAACTTCTACAGGTGACTTGTATTGTATCTTTCTTGTGTAGTTTGCCTATAAATCAGCGCTACTTTGACAAAAAACCAAATTATGACCCTATCTTTAGGGCTGAGCTCTCTTCTATCTAACTGTTTGGAATATTTCATAGGCCATTTTCAAAACCACAGCTTGGGCTTGGGCTTTGGCTTGGGCTTTGGCTTAGGCTCTGTCAGTTACTTAGAAAACGTGCACTTTCCTTAATATAGGGCTTCAATCGTGGATGGAGCCAAAACCCAAGCCCACACCCAAGCTGTGGTTTAGAAAAGGGTTTTAATTTCTCTGCTTCTTTAAGGATTGGTATTTTGGGGGCATCAGGTTGGCTCAGTGGTTTCTTACTCTACCTTTCAGGTCTCTGGACCCCGGTTCGAATCCCACCACAGACCATAGCCTTGCATGTGGATTGGGTTTTCAGTCCCTACTTGATTGTAGTTTCCCTATTTGGAGTTTTAGTCCCGTATATATAAAACTGAAAATTTCTTCTTGTTTCCTGTTATTGGCGCTAATTGTGCTGTTAGGGGTGTAATAAATATTTTTAAATAAAATAAATTTAAATTGCAGCTGGAAAATAAATGAATTTTCCAGCCCAATTTCTGTGGTACATTACCTCATGGCATGTACTTACGAAGAAATCAGTTACAACTTTACTTTCGTAGTTGTGAGCAGTCGTAGCCCTCGCCTGAGGGGAAATATAAAAACCTGAATGAGAAGATTACAGCGGCTTTGAGTTCTCAATCAAGAAGCTGGTCAGTGATGACATGCTGGTGACTGATGACAGGCTTGACCATCAAACATACAGCAGAGGTCATTTGTGAGTCTGTGATCAACTTTGACAAAAAAAGTGTGTCTGTAGTTGCAAAGCTTTAGAGGATTCTGCAAACCATTGCAGAGGGATTACTAGTAAGCACAGAAAATGATAGCTTAGCAGAAAAAAACATGGATTTTACAAGCCGTCCGCAGGATCCAAACATTGGGCTCCAGATTCTGTTTCTTGCACAAGGATTAGCAATGTCCATGGGAACCTAATGCTCTTTAAAAACGATTCAAAATGTGCGAGACTTGCTTGGTCTATGGCCCTTTTCGAAATCATGGCTGCAAGTTAGGCTCCACCTTGGTCTCTTGGCTTGGGCTTCCACAGTAATTTTGAAAATGAACACTTTCGAATCAGGATTTCAAACAGGCGGATGTTGCTATAAGCCAGAGCCGAAGCCTAAGCCATAGCGTGAGCCGTGGTTTCGTAGAGGCCCTTATTTAGCCAGCTCATGAGGTGTATTTTTCTGTAGTGTTAGTTGTTCCCAGTCAACATTTCAAATAATATTTTCTGCCCAAGAGCTCATAATGTCAGCTTTGGTTTGAGGACCATTACTTTCCCGCGATGGATTAATAGTTTGTGTGCAGCTATTTCACAGTTCATGTAACAGCTACGAGCACCTTTAATATCTCCAAGACTCTATCAACATAATGTCTGACTGACCAGGCATACCATGCATTACTGTACCAGGTACCAGCACACGCATGTGTACAGATGTACATGTATCCGTGCCATCCAACTGCAGGTCTGATCACTGCACTCAGCTGGTTAGGTCCTTGGTTTCCTTATAAGGACCTGTCACTGAATCAATTTATCCTTAAATCAAAGGGATCCCCCTTCAAGAGCCTCTTTAGGCCAGGTCACGACCCTCCCTGATGCCACGTGCGTCAGCAAGGGTCATCCCGGGTCGGGTTGGGGGGTCAAGCGGGGAGACAGTTGTGGGGGCCGTTTAATGGTAAAGAGTAGATAAATGGTGTTGTAATTTCGCTGGTAAGTGATAGCTAGTTTGTCTGCAGTCGCTGCCTCCAGCCAGATTTTAGCTTCAGCTGGGGTTGGTTGAATCAACAAATAATGTCTCCATTAAAACTTGGAAGATGGCTGTTGCCGGGGCTACTTCATTTCTAAAATGCAGTCCTACATTTGGCAGGCTATAAGGCCTATTATAAATAATTTGCCCCGGCACTAGATGACAAAATATAGTCTATACACTGACACAACAAACAAGGTTGTCATAACCATAAATCAATGGCCATGATCTGCCCACTGTGTGGCAAGTATTTTATTTTATTTTTTCCTTCTTGAAAATTGGACATGGTTTTGTTACTTCTTCTGATCTCTTCATTCCCATCTAAAATGATCAGGTAATGTACTCAGTAGTTTCTTGGAAATGCTGAAGAGGAGAAAAATTGCAGAGGAAGCTCTTGACTGTGGTTCACTAGAATAGAAGGGGGAAAAACAGAAGTTTGGTTTGTGCCATTCAGATGTATGAAGTCCATGCCGGTATGTTTCTGTGAATCACCAGCTGAACTATTTTTGCGGCGTGTAGAATGTTTTTAGCTGAATATTGAAAAAGGGAATCATCAATCTTAATCGGGAGAAAATATTGATATTTTCTCTGCACTTCCAGTACATCTGTTAAAATGATATTATGTCTACAATACAAGTTGAGACATCCTACCTGGTTGAACTTGGTTTGGTTGTGTGTTTGGGAACGGTGTACTTTGCGGAGATATCTGTCTCAACATGTAAATATAGGAAAGGGGGAAAATGACCTTATCATACGAGTATCTGATAACCAAAATGATAGCCAGTCCTACTCTTAACAGGTCAGAAGGATTTTAAAGATGGAAATCTAGAGAGAGCAAATTTTGTTTTAATACTTGTACTGAGGGTGCATACATGTAAAGCAAAAAGAAGTACCATCCCATGATGTAGACAGTTCAGTCAACCAGAAGTCACCCACAGTACTATGGGTTGAAGCAATTGCAAACTTTGTACTGAATTTTGATAGCCAACCCTTTATAGTGTTCTCTTTTAACATCGCTCTGGCGGACAAATGCAAGTTAAAACATCCAAAGACCGGTTAAAGCTCATTGCTTGATAATTCAGTGGGGCAACGGAGTCAATCGCCTCGATGCCCCATGGTCATTGCCATGCATGCCCTTTGAAATGTTCCAGTAGAAATTAACATTTTCCTCATAGAGGTGCCCTTTACTCAGGACAAATTGCCCTCCCCTCACAAGAGCCTGAAGCTCTGCACATTCAGGCCTTGCGTTTAAGCTTTTTGTAAGTTAGCCCACGAGGTGAGTAAACTGTGCATTTTGCTTGCCCCCAGGAAGTTTTAGTAGCCCAGATTTTAAATGTATTGTCATAAATGCATCTTTCTGATGTTTTAATGGAAGTGATCACAACCAGTTTATTCCTCAAATGAAGTTACATTCACTCACCCCAAAATAACTCTTTCAACAGATTTTTATTAAAATGTTGTGGATTGCACAGTTTCTATCGGCCCACAGGGCAGGTTGAGAAGTGGTGCTTACTAGCCCAAACCAGTTTTTACTATAGACAATGTATGCCTGGCTAGTGTTAAAGGCAAACCCTGTTCATTACTTTTCAAATCTGTGTCTAAACAACCTGACAGTACAGATTGTTCTCATATGGCTCCAAATGTATTTGAATCTCAAACCACGACAGTATTGAAGAAGAAACTTAAAAAACAAGAGGTGTTCGTGCACATATTGCACGAACATCTAATTACGGACCAGTGAAACAGAAAGCTACAAGTAACTAGTCCTGCTGGCTAGTGAGTAGGTTCTCCCTTAACAGTGGTCCGCTGGCCAAATACCAGTTAAAATGCCCGAGGACCAGTCAAAATACACTCCAAGTGGTCCGACTGGCTTGTCCAGTGTTGAAAAGCATCCCTACACATTAATATGAATTATGGACAAGTGCAAAAAGCTGACAGACCAGTGGAATGAAAAGCTAACTGGTCTTGCTGGCTAGTCACTGAAAAAAAGTTAAAGGCAAACCCTGAGTACGGGTCCGTAATGAGGTGGGAATAATGCCCCAAGCACCATTGCCATGACCAGGGCTGAGACTTCATTCTTTTTGAGGGCAAGGCAGTTTTTTAATTTATAAAAGGCATTTATATAAGGAAAATGTAAATTTGTAATGGAAAATTTAAAGGGCCACCACTGTTAAGGGAGAACCTACTAGTCACTGAAAATGTCAAGAGCCAACCTTTGCTTTTAGAAACCACAAGATTGGTGCAATTGCCCCCATCGTCTTCATGGAGTACTGCATCAGGCCTGCATGGTGAGAGCTTGAATGAAAAAGGTGACTCCAATCAATGTTTGCAGATAAAAATACAGCATTGGGAGTTATTGAAAGCCAAGTTAATTAGTTTCAATCTGAAAACTCACTGATTTATAAAGTTCATTCCTTCAGAAAAATCATTCTGTTTGCAGTAATTTTGGCGGAGGGAATAGTATTTGAAAGTTGCTTATTTTAATTGCCATCATCAAAATACATGTTTGTGAGCCCAATATAAGCAAGCACAAAATCCCAGACAAAACTGATTTGTTGTTGTTTTTTATGGTGACCTAATTTGGTGAATTTTCAGAGCGTGATTTTATCATGCGTTTGTGGAAAACTAGAGGGTGGGAATAACTTTACTCCTCCAATAACCAATGATGTAATATTAATCCTTTATATCTGCATGGCCTTCACGGTACGATCTATTCCACTAAAGACCAGACTAAAGAAACCCAAACCAAACTATACGTGTAAACGATATAGATTGCATCTTAGCTTTCAAGCTATGCATGGGAGAAGGCCAAAGGTCGTCTTAGTTCAACAATCATTGTTCAATCACACCACAACTTAGTCAGCCTACAGGCGCAATGAACTCATAACATTATCTTTTTTATTCGAGTAAATTCTGCACATAATCTAACGGGAAAAGTGAATAAAGTCCCAGTTACTAAAAGGAAGTGAATAAAATCAAACGTAAACCTCCACAATTTTTTGCAAATTCATTAATTATTACTGTTGATGTTAAGCTGCCATTCAGAATAGTCAATGTAAAAAAAAATTTGAAATCGAAATTCAGTTTGTATAATAAAAAATAATAAAAAATATATAAATTAACGGTTGAAAAAGAAGAAGAAAAAGTACCCAGCTGGCCAAGATTGTCAATTTAATTCCTGATAACTGCAAGGTTGTTTGTTTAAGCCAGGAAAAAACCATTGAAAAATACTGATGTTGGTGACCTTTGGTCTAAAAAATCTGGTTCATTTGAGGGCATTACTTTGTTCTTCAGTGTATAGATTATATTATGAAGCCATTCAATATTTAAAAATCAAAATTTGGGGTGGAGAGGTGGGTCAAAACAATTTCGGGAAAAAAATATATAAATCAAAATTTTGTATTATTGACTATTCTGAATGGCCTCTTATACATATTTATTTTGTTTTGTACTTATTTTTGCTATGCTGTATGAGGTAAATCGTTCACTGAAGTAGATATCTTTTTTTTAATGGAGATTTGTATTTTTGGGGTGCATGTACTTACTGCAAATAGAAAGGAGTCTCTCTGTATAATAATAGTAATACTGTCTTCTAGCGCACATAAGGCACTCAAGGCACTTGAAGAAAGAGAACAAATTTTAAGACAGGTTTTTGAAATAGTTTTAATTATTAGACCAATGTATGTAGTTATAAGGGTTTACAAGGTGCTGCGGCACATTCAGCAGCCACTGCCAGAAACACCTTCTCTTATCGACAAGTGTAACTGGGTTCTTGTACGTGCATTACATAACACACAGGACCAACGGCTTTACGTCCCATCCAGAGGACGAAGCAATAATGGTTAAGTGTTTTGCTCAAGACCACGTCGGGACTCGAACCCACACTGTGCTGATCAGTAACACCAGAGCTTGAGTCCAGCACTCTTGACCTCTTGGCCATGCATTTGTCTCTGGCTAAATTTGCATTTTGAGGATTCAAATGACTGGGTTAGCAGAGCTGCCAGCTCTCCCTGATTCTGAAAAAATGTTCCCTGAAGATAAACAAAATGTGTCCATGTTCTGATGAACAAATTTGAAAATCTCTCTGATTACGGAAACCTTTTTCCTATTATGTTGAATACTATTCTAAATATCTCCCTTGCTGTTGGACGAAACTTGATGCAAATGTTGTCAGCTCTGTGTGTTACATCTGATCCATGGTTTCTTCATTGGGGCCTGGTTGTCTAGCTGCCAACTTCACATTCAAGCCAAAGTGTACAAAAATACCAACGAAACTCCCTTTGACTAAAGCGTTCTGTATACCACACAATGTACACATAGCTCTCGACTGTTCAGTTATACATACATGTATCTTTGGCACACATGCCTCTCAGCATTTTAAAACAACTCTTACATGGATGTATTATTGTACAGCATTTGCTGTAAACTCTCAGAACAGATGCCTGGTTTCCCAAGTTGCCGTAAGTTGAATGACCACCGGGCTGTTGACCCTTTTTTGAAAATGGTGAAATCCACCATATTGATCATGTGCTCCTTATCGTCCATGGAGGGTGGGGAATGTTTACAATTGGGATAACAAATCTTCTGATGTACTTTTTTTTTTTTTTTCGGGGAGCAATCTACCAACAGATCTTAAATTCCCCAGGGGCTAAAGTTTGTTTGTATTAAAAAAGTTAATTGGTTTTAACAGCTCCTGGTGTGAGAAATGACAAACAATGAAATGACCACCGGCAGTGTCATGCGTGAATGACGTCCCGTTACCTAAATCCGGCAATTATTCCTCACCTTAGCCTTAGACCTTTTCTTTGGGTTTGTTTGTGGTCAGTTCTTTAGAAATTTTTTGACTTTTTCGTTAATCGTGTTTATGCCCTTGGGCCAGTGCTTCAATATGGTGCAATTTGGTAGAAATTTTCACTTGAAATCACTTGTTAGAGTTTTGCGAGTATGTATGGGAAAGTACAGTATTAGGGATAAAATTTAAAGTTTTAGTAGTCAGTACCAATACTGTCGAGAAATATTTTCATCTAAAAAAAAAGACAGGACTGGAATTACACGGAGGCCATGGCCTCTGGTTGCCCTGGTCTTGGCCTTGGTGCCCCTTTAAATATTTCCCATAGAATGACAGATTTTCCAATTTGCAAAATGAAAATGGCATTGCCCTCTCAAAGGTTAAATTCCTGGCCTTCTGATTTATTGTCAATACCGAGAAAAAAAAACATTTGAAGAAAACAAAATACAATTGGTTATTTAGATTGTCGCAATCAAATTAAGCGTGTATAACGCACTATGCATGAAATCCAAGGCAAAATTTAAGCTGTTTTTGTTGTTGCTGCTGACTAAAACAGGAATATCTAAATCTGCGAAATTTCCACAGGTTCGTTGGGTGGGGTGGTGAAAACTGTAGACCATGTGACCTTTGTTTACAAAAGGAGTGATTTTGTAGATTCCAGGGCCTTTCTGGCAGGCAAGATACCGCACTGGTCATATGGGAAGTTTTACATTTTGTGTCAAAACTTGCACAGGTAACAACTGAACACGATGTGCCCCCTTTCTTCATTTCAAAAGTTGACAACAATCAGACGATGCAATCTCCGTAAAATATAAGACCCGATGTTTTCTTCCCTTGAGCTGTGTACAAATTGTCCAGGCTCTGTGGCTCTTTTGTAAACATGTGATGTCACAGGTCACATGGTCCACAGAATGAACAGGAATTTAAAAAAACCAATGATATTGTATACCTTTAAAACAGTCTACCCATGAAATTACCCGTCTGAGTATTTTGCCACCAAAAATAACCCAACCACAAGATGGCAGGAATTTCTCTACCCAGTCAATAGACAGAATGGAAATTGTAATTCTATCTCTGGGGTTAGATAGAAGTTAAGACTGAGAGTATCGTGACATTTTTTTATACTTTTTTTTTTTCAAACGATTTTGTTTATTTACACTATGAGGGCATACATCATGAATCTGTAATGCAAAGTAATGCCGCGGTGCGGTTTGGTGACTACAATGTGCAATGGCGCAGTCATGTACGTTGGGGAAAATGTTCAATTGAAGAACAGTGAAGGAATTCCCTTAAATTGCAAGTCAAAAATGTAAACAAATTCCATCATGTGCTTATCAGAAGGCAACATGCTTTCTTTTCAAGCTGACTTTTTATTGCTTGCAAAAATAGATTTGTACAAAAGTGCTGATACAATTTCATCTCTTAAAAATCGGAGCCAGTGTCCCTTGTAAGGCCTGATAAAAAAAAGTAATTGTTTTCTGTAACTCAACTGACTCTTCAAAAACCTGCCAACTGTAAACAGATTAAAATTTCTTTCTTTATTTATTTAGACCTATTTGTTTAGTTTTTTCTTCAAATATCTGAACAAATCTGATTGCAGAAAAATGGAAGGAATCTTTCACATCCCTCCTCACAAAATAGGTAAATAACAAAACAATTGCAGGAAGGTAATATTTTTCTTGGTCAATGAACTTTATTTTTAGTGTGCACATACATGTATACTTTCCCCAAAAAAACCCAGTTTGTTTCTTACCAATTTTTTCCAGCTTGTTACAGGAGACAAACAAATGTGGTAGGTCTAGTTGAGAAGAGGATCAGAATTTGAATTGTTTTGCCCAAAACTACTATCTTTTTAAAGGAAGACCCTCTGAAAATCCATTGACTCTTTTGGTATATTCAGGGAAAACTGACTTATAGATGCAATGGGGGATAAGGTGGTAGCAGATTATCTATTCCTAATCCATCTGATCTAGGCAATGGATCAACTTTTGTCACGCCGTCCTCTTCATGGTATTCCAGCAAAAACAGGGAATTCTTTGCCAAACCATGCTACCTTAGTAATGACTGACTTTGAGTTACTGTACGAAATCGTTGAATAGGGCCTATAAAACAAGTCTTTGTAAGGTGACTTCTATGTATTTGAGGAGACCCTGGGAATGTTAGTGGACCGGTTTGCAGGAAATTCCTGATTTTTATTATGTTTCCTGCTCTGCGGCTCCCCTGTCTAACAAGTACTTCCTGAATGACCTGAAATCTCAGATATCAAAGATAGTGTGGAGTTTGAGTCACTATCTGGAGGACTTGTGTATTTGTGTCAACCAAACTGGTCCTGCTGGCTAGTCACTGAAAGAAGTTACTGGCCAACCCTGCCATCTTTGTGTAAATTTCTACTGGAACATTTCCCGGGGCACCAAGGCAGTGACCAGGGGCATGGAGGCAATTTTCTCCGCTTCCAGGCCTGCTGATGATATGACATTTATTTCATTTTGTTATTATTTTTGTTAAAACATATTTATACAAGTTACAAAAATCAGCTCAGAGGCTGTTTTACATCATGCCTGTTAATAAAGAACAATTTAAAAACGAGCAACAAACTAGCAAAAAATACACACAATGGAAAACACCCAAGTGGAATATGGAAAGGAAAAATACACAATACACAAACCATATACAAAAAAGAACAAACTACTTAAATTACACCTTCTTATACATGTTTTTGAAGCTACAAATAGAAGAGGCGTTCTGGACATGAGTAGGTTTTTAATTCAAAACAATAGAACCAGCATACCAGAGGGACTAGCTGGACCACTGAGGTTGCGACAACATAAGGTTTTTAAAAGTAAAATGACATGCCTGGAATTTCATCTTTTAGAGGGAAAGACCATTTTCATTTTGCAAAGGGCACTTAGATCGTAAAAGTCTATGGGAAACTTTTGAAGGGGCACCAAGGCCAAGACCAGGGGCAACGGAGGCCATGGCCTCTGTGGCCTCCGTGTAATACCAGGCTTGAAGTGATCTGTGTAATGCAGCGGTTGAAGCACTGAACTAGCCTGCCTGACCACTTGGAATTTTCCACTGGTCCTCGGGTGTTTTAACTGGCGCTTTGTATTGTAACACAAATTTGCAATTTCAATTGCAACTAAGGCCGTGTCACATTGGGCATTATTTTCAGGCAACATTAAGGCAACAACTTGCACTGTATGCAAAAAGAACACCTCACTAGGACAAGCGACTTCCTCAAGCTGTAACTCACTATTCCCGAAAAATAAAATAATAATGAGAAAACTGGAAGGTGAAAACATTTTTTTTTATAGGAGATTGCCTGGAGCTAGTTGCCTGTAAATTGCCTTGTGTGACCATGGAGGAAGGAAAGTTCTTAAAGGTGTGAGTTCATTCAAAAACACAGACCGTATTAAGCCTTCACTGTGATGAACCACAACCTCAGATTGTGTTCCAAGGCTTTGAAAAGCAACAAGTTCACAATTTGCCGCCCAAACCTTATGAATATTGTCTCTCTTTTGTTCTTCCTTATAGACCCCTACTCAAAGAAGACAAGCCACGCCCATCAGAGATGATGAATCAGCCAATGGCAGCGGAGACAGCTCAAGAATACGCGCTAGGAGGTATTGCGTAACTCAGACTTTGTCTAATTGAACATTGACCACAGGTCTCCCAATTACTAGCCTTTCCTCAAGACAAAGCTGTGTAGCTGCGAAACATTGGGAAGGGGAGACCACACGCATGAGTGGCAAAGCCACAAGTCTTTTTCTTTCTTTCTTTTCAAGAAACAAAATTGAAATTTTTATTCAAAGAGGTATAGTGCTGAAAGGCCAACCAATATAGACTGATGTATGCTGACCCCATCGCTGTGATTGGTTTGGAATTTTGCTAAAATCAAGACATGAAGAAAAAATTTAAGAAATTCATGACACAGTGGAAAAGGCCCTCGTGGCTTCGCCACTCGCACGTTTGGTCTCCGGTTCCATTCGCTTCACAGCTACACAGCTGTCTAGCCACAAAGGCCTTGACGAAAGGCTACCCAATTACAAGCCGGCTAGATTTGTGAGTGCAGCTCGCAAAAAAAGTTGATCGTTCTGATTTTTCAAAAAGAGGAATATGAGGGCCTTTTTGTTTTTCATGTTTGATTACTTTTTTCAAGGAGGAAAGATTTAGACTAAAAAAAATTGCTGGCTTTGTAGAACTTACAAGTTTAAAATATGGGTAAATTAAATCATTGCCGAAGGAATGGTGCCAAGATGAAGCAAAAATACATTTTAAAAGTTTCTCTTTTAGGGTCATGTCACACGAGGCAACTTTTCCAGGCAACTTGGAGGCAACCAGCCGCAGTGCATGCTACAGGACCACTTTGGTAGCACATGAGTAATTTTTCTAACAATGTCTTACGATCCCTAAGAAAGCTACGTGAATATTCAAATATGAATGCCTTTTCTTCTTAGAGATTGCCTGGAACTGGTTGCCTGTAAATTGCCTCGTGTGACATGGGCCTAAAGGGACAAACATTTTTTTTTAGGATGAGGGCAGGGAGAATCAACCGATGTTTGAATTTTTTCTTTTTAAATTGGCCTATTCAGAAACAATCAAACAAAACACTAACGGCCAAAATCTTACCACCACCACCACCACCAAAAGCAAGAACAGACAGTCAAACCAAATTTAATTTGCATCATCCAGTTTAAGAAGTTAACCTAGAAAAGTATAAATCACCCAGGAATGTTGCTTACAAATACCGCTCCTGTACGGTAAATGACTTCCTTCACCTTGTCAGTTAATAAATGCTGATGTCATGTTGTCGTTAGCATACAATGTAAGTTGTTCAGTTGTTGGACTGTAAATGATCACTAATGGTTCTCAAGTAGACACTCTTCGGATTCCATTCCATGATCGTACTCGTGAACTTAGTGGAAACATTTTGACTAATTTAGGTCACATCACACTTACATGTATTTAATAGCCTGAAAATTAATATATAATATTATAATAATATATAGTCTTATATACATGTAGCGCACGTATCAATCAATAAGGTACTCAAGGCTCTTGAACAAACGGGAGCGTTTTAAGACGTTTAAAAAAATATTGTTTATTATGAGGCCAAATTTTTGTAGCACCTTATAATGGTTTACAAGGTGCTGGGGTGCCAGACACACCAGGGCAAACCCCTTCTCTTAGAGATGAGTGTAACTGTTTTTGGTTTTTTTAATTTTACGTGCGTTACACAATACACAGGACCTATGGCTTTCTGTCCCATTCGAAGGATGGAGCAATATTTGTTAAGAGTCTTGCTTAAGGGTACAAGTGTCACGACCGGGACTCAAACCAACATTCTGCTGATCAGAAACACCAGAGCTTGGCTCCAGTGCTCTTCACTGCTCAGCCACAACACGCCACTGTTTTAGTGTAGGGTATAAATACGCTAAGCTTTCTAAGATAGATTAAGAAACACATTTTACACAAGTAAAATTTAAATACATAGGCAGAACCAACTCTCAGAACTTTCTCCGATGATGTCGCTGTTTTATCCCTCCCCATCTGGAGGCGTGTCGTGGCCGAATGGTTTAGTGCAACGCACTCAAGTTCAGGTGGCTGAGTCATCAGGGTGTGGGTTCGAATCCCGGTCATGACACTTGTGTCCTTGAGCAAGACACTTGACTATACTTGCTTCTCTTCACCCAGGGGTAAATGGGTACCTGTGAGGGCAGAGATGGTTCTTGTGATTGATGTAGCTTGGTGCGCTACATATGTAGCAGCACAGGCTGTATATTGCCAAGGGAGCTGAGATGGTTTAAGGAATGAAATAAATGGCCCAGAGACCAGGGGTAATAACGTCAGAGCACCACGAGTGTCACTGAGTGACAGATTTGAGTGCCATGTAAGAAGCCACTATTTTTTAACATGCGCACGTCATGCACTCACTTGACTGCTTGAACATGTGCCACGAAACACAGCGCTGGATGGCCCAATGCGTACATATCGTACATGTACATAGTAGCTATAGAAATGTGACGTCGGTGAGAGTATACTTTTTGTACACATCTCACTGATTTCAGCATTAGGCCAGTCAAGCGGCTTCTTGCCCAGCCTTTCTCCTCAGTGTACCTGGTTCGAATCCTGCCTTAGACCAGAGCCTCGCATGTAGATTAGGTTTTCAGTCTCTACCTGATTGCGTGGGTTCCCCCCCCCCCCCCATTCGGGCTTTTCCTCCCACATCTAAAACTCAACATTTCTTCATCATCTTCTGCTTTACCTTTCGTCCCGTTATTGGAGCTTGGGCTGTTGGGTGTAAACTAAAATCAAGTAAAACGATTGCATAAGAGTAGGGTAGATTTTCTCTTTAGCTGACTAAGGGCCTCATCATGAAGGGGCAATTTTGACAGGCAGGTTGGAGGCAAAATGGAACGTTTCGGCAAGACCAGACATTTTTTGCTAACTTACTACTCTACTTTCTAACTTATGAACTTTACTGTCTTTCTACCCCAAAGAAGATTACATGACAAATGAAAAGTGAAAAAGTTTTTTCTTCTTCTTCTTGCCTGGAACCATTTGCCTGGAACCAGTTGCCTGTACATGTAAATTGCGTCGTGTGACATGGCCCTAACTCGCAAGATGAAGAAAGCCCTTTTCCGACACGTATAAAATACGTAGCAGATACCATTAGTAAGGAGAAGATCATTAGGTGTTTACCAGAATCATGAAGTTCACAGGTCAATCTATTTTGTTCATGTGATAGGCAGGTAACAGATGGGGATTGAGTTTGCGTCAACTTGGCATCAACTTGAAAACCATTCATGTATCTGTCGTTCTAAAAACTCATGTGTGCATGGGTACGTGGACTCATGCATCAAGTAGACTTGCGTCTGTAATTAGGCCTGGAATTTCATCTCTGAGGGGGCAAAGCCATTTTCATTATGAAAATGCCATTTCCATTGTAAAGTCGTAAAGTATATGGGGAACTTTTGAAGGGGCACCAGGGTTAAGGCTAGGGTACCAATGCCAAGGCTAGGGTACCAATGCCAAGAACAGGGCACCAATGGCAAGACCAGGGCAACAGAGGCTTTATAACACTTCGCCTGGTAATTGCACATATTGTATTAGTTGCACAAAAAATCTTCCCAGGGGGTTCGGCTGGCTATGGTTCAGTGTTGAATTGAAAAGCATCTCTATATCGAATATGAACCAGTGAACAACCTGGTGGACCAGTTAAATGACAAGCTACATAACTGGTATCTCTGGCTAGTCAGTGATGAAGTTAAGTGCAAACAGTCTGTTTTAACAACTTAAAAATATACATGCACTGTATCCTGAGTACATGTATGCCAAGATAGAATAAAGTGCTATAGTGATACTGTTTGCATTTACAGCAACCAAGCAAATTTGTACAAATCACAATAAGATACAACGTGCTAAGCAGGGCAGTCTTAAAAATATTTACATGACTGGATCTTTTTGCTGGCAGCCTATTTCTGTTAAACAAGATTTAAGTGTGAATAGTCAAGCTCTGGTGATTCTGATCAGCAGAGTGTGGGTTCGAGTCCCGGTCATTGCACTTGTGTCCTTGAGCAAGATGCTTTACCATAGTTGATTTGTCATTCGGATGGGACATTATGCCATTTTACTAGGATAGGTAGTGCACGTAAAAGACCCGAGAACGCCTATCGTGGAAGTGTAGGGGTGAACCTTGATGTTTTATGGTTCACCAGCAAGCACCCTTGTTTCCAGGTTTCCTCAGGCTTGCGAGCTACAGTGATTATGTTCACTTTTTTTACGAGGCATCCTTGGTTTTATTACCAGAAATATGCAACAATAATAATAATCTTAGAGGAAAGTACAACATAAACCAAAGCTCTGTCGTATAATTTAAAGAAATCTTGATCTTTTTTAATTGTACTTTTAAGTAAGGTTTGCGGTAGTACCATGTGAAATTCTCTTTTGAATAGTGTTGGCTCTGAAAAGAACCGGTTTCAGAACCTACACATGTACACTACTCAAAAGAGATTTTCACATGGTGTTAACGCAAGCCTTACTTAGTTATACTTCCACCATGCAAAGTTTCAAATCCTACTAATTGTACTTTTATGATGCTGCACAGAAGAAGAAGAAAAGGCAGTGCTTTTTGTACATTTGTCAAAATCAAACTTTGATGTCGGTAAATATAAAAACACAGCAATATTTTTTTTTTCAATCTGCAGACATGATCAGTTGGTTCCATATCAAACTGACTCCGATATTATCAGAGCATCCACAATAGACACATCCCGATTGAGAAAACAAAGTGAAAGATTTTGATCCGACAGAATAAAGAAGCCCTCAACAGTGGTTTTTATCTAATGGCTGCCGATTTGGCTTAAGCACACAATCGTCAGCAGTGGACTTTGGTATATTTGCTAAAGATCCACACACAAAAGTTGCGTGGGGGTCATGTACTCTGGGCTTGTGTTTTGTGGGGATATTTTTTTTTTAATCTCGCTAAAATTATTTCGAACGGACGTCACTGTGAATCAGGTTTTGCGAATGTATGTGTACTAATGGAGGGATTGTTGGGATGTTTTATTCTATTAAAAAAACTAGACGGCTGGATGAAATTGTAAATTTGGAAGAATAGAATGTGCAAGTCTCACCCGTATTGGAATTTCCGGGACCCAGTTGGTTCCAACCATATTGAGTTTTACATGCGCCCGATTCCGTTTCGTCAAATACTTTGGTGTAACATAAAAAATATATACATAATCTAACCATGAAATGTATGAAGGTCAATTAAATTTAATAAATCAACAAAGAAAATCTGATAATAAGACTTGACCTTTGTTTCCAGTTTACTTGGAAACAATTCAAAATTTAGCCCAACTGAAGTTCATGTTAGCATTAAAGCTATGGTCGCATCAATTCAGGCGTGACTGGCAAAGGGGTTTTATTAAACAAACAAGCATCCGCATCCAAAGTTTTAATTTGGTTTCAATGTTAATTTTAACAGATTGTTTGTATTAGATTAAAAATTGAAATTGTAAACAAATTGCGACGGGTATTTTTGTGTAAATAGAATTTTAAAAGATCTGATGTCATAGAAAAATGTAGTCTTTGCTCGAGTTGTTGTCTTGTTTTCAATACGGGCGAGACTTGCACAGTCTATGGAGACAAAAATGTACCAAAATCACTAGCTTGATTTTATTTATTTATTAATTTTTTCATTGACAAAAAAAAAACATTTTTGAGAGGAAGGGAAATGACCAATTCAATTTTGTGATGCAGTCATTTTCCAATAGATAGAGTCCTTATGAAAGAAATTGCGGAAACAATTACAAGTTACTAACCTCACATTCAACTGGTGTAAATTACCACTGTAGTCGATACCCTTCCAGTGCAAAATTTGTCAACATCCAACATATCTGATGACATCGGTCTGAGAAAAATGGGTCTGTATAATTTTGTACGGGGATGTTTTGGCTCATTCCTGACTTTCGATAACAATAAAAACGGCCTTGAATTTTGACATTTTGACTAACAAAAAAATCCTCTTTGGAGTGTAAAGATTCATTAGTTGTTGAAACGGAATCACGTTGTGTTTCAAATTTCGCTCTGAAAAAGTCAGTTATGAACCAAAACATCCCCATAGAAAAAATTACAAACCTATATCTCTCAGAATTATTTCCGAAAAAGATATTGAATACAATGGCACTTTACACCATTTTAACGTGAGATTAGAGACCTGTAATTTTGTCCCCACTCACATGAGGACTCTATCTATTGGGAAAATGGGTTAATCTCCAAATTGAATTGATCATTTCCCTTCCTCTTTAATTGTAATTTTCTTGTGCATTTATTGATCAATATTTGTGAGAATTGACGAGGAATGTATGAGATACACTTGGTATGAGCTTGAGCCCATAGGGAAATAAAGCTGGAATGCTTTTGAACTATACTTGGGCCAAGTGTTCACAACAATCATGTTTTGACAAACCACCCATGTTAAGTGGTACCCATGCTCAAAAACATGTGTTGGGTACCAGGCAAAACCAGCCTCTAGTGGACAGATTGTGTCCTTGTGCACACTTGGCTATGGTAGAAGGTTGCGGTTGAATGGGCAGAGTGAACAGTTCTTCACCATGTTGGTCCATGTACATGTGTTCTCTTCCTCCATGTTTAAACCAAGTATTGGACTCGATGAGAAGAGAAAAAATAAGTTTTTAATTTTGAATCATGCACAAAGTTGATAAACATTATACTACATGTATGAAATCTTCATGAAATGTAAGAATGTCTTCAGTTGTCTTCCACAGAGCTGTACTTGAATTATTGCAGTCAAATAACAATGAGTTAAAAATTTACAAATTACAAAGAGTTAAAAATTAACAATTAGAAAGCAACCTTAATAAAAAATATTTTAAAAACTCCACCTAATACCAGACTACTACAACAACCAAAACAAGCACAAACCGGGCCAAAATACAAGCAGAAAAGGTAAAAAAAACCACAATATTTATATGTACATTAAATACACCCCCAAAAATAAATAAAATTAATATTTAAAACATTTAAAAACAGACATTAACTGTGTAAACTTTATTCCCTGTCTGGGATTTATCATTATTATTATTTAATTGTTTTTTGCGCAGCTCTCAAAAATACAAAATATTATATACATTGCACAAGATAAAATATACAAAGACAAAGGCAAAATGTGGAGAGGCAGTTTTTGTTTGCTACATTACCCGAAAGGTTCAACCTGCCCGTTGTGCACAACCATGACATGTATAAAATTAACATGTAGCAATTAATACTTAAATTAACACTTTTCCCTTCTTTTTAAGAACCATAAATGTGAACATTCCATCTATGTGTAAATGTACGCATCAGACATGATAGTCTTCATATCTTTTAATCTGATTTCTCTCTCTTTTTTTCCTTCTTTTGTTTTCTTTTCTTTTCTTCTTCCAGAAAATCACGAAGATTTTTTATTAATTAGCCTTAAAACTCTTTCAAAGCCTAAACCATGCACTGCAGGTCATTTCCCTGTACTCAATGAGACTGTCCTACTTTTTTTCTGGGTTCAAATATTAGGCCTGGTAAGCAAGTGCCTTAAGTTCGGAGGAAACCTTAATTTGGATGATGCAAAATACATGTGTATGTTTTGATGGATGGCTGCAAGATTCAACCATTGGAGAGTCTTTTATAGAATGTTCAGACTTCTATCTAAATTGGGGCTGGATAGCTCAGGGACGTTAATCCGGAGGTCGCAGGTTCAAGTCCCACTCTAGTCAATTTGTCTTTGTTCAACCTGAAATTTTTATCTGAGTTCAGATAATTTACGTCAGCTCGGTGAACAAAAACTGCCTCTATTGTCCTAAGATACAAATAAGTCAACCTCTCTGATCTACTTCTGGAGGAGTAAGGAGACTGGTCCCAAAAGCTCATTGGAACTTAAAACTCCAGGGGCTACCAAAGATGGAAACGACCTCATTTTAATGTACATGTACCTCCTGAAATGTCCTAGTTTCGGACCCTTTTGTCAGCTATGCCTCTCGCCCCTGATAAGGTTTAGACTGTAGCGTTACTGGGCCAAGCCGTCTAGTGCACCGGACTCAAGTTTTGGTGACCAAGTCATCAGGTATGGGTTCGAATCCCGGTCATGACACTTGTGTCCTTGAGCAAGAAACTATAATTTCTTATCTCACCCAGGAGTAAATAGGTACCTGTGAGGGCAGAGATGTTTTTTTGTGATTGATTTAGCTTGGTGTGCCACATACTAGGCAGTGCAGATTGTATACTCCCCAGGGAGCTGAGATGGTTTTAAGAAATGATATAAATTGCCTAGTGACGGAGGGTAAAAATGTTCACATGCCACGAGCATCAAAATTGGCAGATACGGGTGCTATAAAAGTGTCTATTTTTTATATTAAACCACGAGGTACCCACTTTGTCGCTTGACATCCACCCCCCCCCCCCCTCCAAAAGAATTCTTTAGTGGAATACACTCAAGATTAAGAAGTAACTAAAACTAGAAACTTTGCACATACATCCCTGTGTAAATCTCTTTCTCTTTTTTTCCTGAAGACGAGCAGAGTGTACTGTTCGAAACGTCGAGTCCACACGGGCTCTTTTCAGAGTCAATACTCCTCCCAAAAGAGATTTACACACGATTTGTCTGCAAGCTTACTAGTTATAGTAACTTCTTGTTATCCACACCATGTGAAGATTGTTCAAGATTGATGTACTGAAAAATTAAGCTTATTTTAAGCATTTGGAACTGAGCGTTAGCTTTAATGAGAGTAGGTCCAGCTTTATCTGACATCTTTATCATTTGTTTCTCATTCTGGTAGGAGGCAAGGGAGAGAGAGCCTGGATACACCCTTGACCACAGGCAGTCCGTCTTCGCCCAGGTCAATACTCCGAAGAGAGGTCGAAGGGAGAACGGCAGAGGAATGGAAGAGGGTAGGATAAAAAAACACTCAATGCCAACCACAACACTGTTAACGAGGGGCTCCAAGGTCAAATTCAGTTTTGTGATGCACTCGTTTTCCAGGAGATAGAATCCTTATGAAAATGGAAAAAACCTACAAGTCTCTAACCTTGTGTTTAAATGGTGTAAAATGCCACCGTGTTTGATACCCTTCAAGTGCATTTTCTGTCAAAACCCAAAAATTGTTGAGGGCGTCACATTTTCAAACACATTCTGTCTGTACATTTTGTGTACAGAGAATTTTCAGTTCATTCCGAAATTTGTGATGATATGCAATCAGAACGGCATTGAATTTGACCTTTTGACTGGTGCAAAAAAACATACAGACCTCTTTTCCTTTGACGTCCGGTGACGTCATATTTCAAATTTTCGCTCTGAAAGAGTGTTTAGGTTAGGCTACTTATTAAAATGGAAATTCTGAGAGGCCTGGAATGTCATCGTTGAGAGGGAAAGGCATAAGGCATTTTCATTTGAAAAACTTGAAGTCTATTAGAAGCATTTGAAGGGGGGCCCTGAGACCAGGGCAACATGGCTTTTTGACCTCCGTGTAAATTTAGGTCAGTATTAATACTGGAGTTTGTGTTTTGAGTAATTAACAAAAAAGAAAGCATCAATGTTGCATATATTAGCAAAGATTCAACCTGAAATGCATTGTGGATCAGAGAATAAAGCTTCCAGCTTTGAGACGGGGGGAAAAAAAACCTGAATTTTATTTTGAATTTGTAAAAATTGGGAGAAATTATAGATGACATAGTTTTAGCCAGTGTTAGAGGGGGTGCCTGTATATTTTTTGGTATGGAGCATTTCCATATAAATGTAGTGGAAGTGAACAATTTGGATGCCAACATATTTGAATTTTCAACAAATTTAGACCCTCGAATTTCCAGATCCTAGCAAAAACCTTTGATTGGTGATACAACTCCGAAAGACTCTTCAGAGTTTAAAAACAAAAGTTTATGATGGATCGGTAGACTTGAGAAGCAATGCCGTCTTGTCTGTTTCTTCAGTCACACTGCGTGAGGTATAACCCCGAGAGACAAGCATTTAGCTTCTTCAATGATCCCACACTGATGTTCAAAATGTAGAGTTAGTCCTCCTGAAAAGTCTCCTAAATGTCCCCCCACTCTGTCGTCGCATACTTTCATGTGTCGAGCTAAACCCCATAATACACCAGGACGTCATTTTCTGTCGTTGAAGCTACCCACAGTGTTCCCCTTAACAAAATTGCTAACTCTTTTTTGTGTGTTCTTGTTTATTCCCATTCCTGTGCATGCATTGCATGGTGTGCGTGGTGTGCCCCACTTGTGCCGTGCGTTTTTTCTAAACAGATGTATGACCGGGAACACAGGGAGAATCGACGGCTGACGAGGAGACTACACGAGGCCGAGGAGAGAGCAGCACGATTGGAGGATGAAATCCAGATATTGACTGAAGTACATAGTACTAACTTGCTTGAGTATAACCTAGTCTTAAATCAAGTCCCCCCCCTTGAAAAGTTTGATAATTGTTTTGTTCCCCTTTTGAGTTAACGGCATGTATTGTTGACTCCAATGCATGTGCACTGTGTCTGAAAAAAAACAACCAAAAAAAACAAACCAAAAAACCTGCGTTCCGACTTTGAATATTTGTTTTCTAACTAATATTTACTTAATAAGAAGTCAATGTTTTAATGTCAAGTTACAGGTCAAATGGTCGTGTTTACTTAATGGGGATGAAGTGAGTGGATTCTAGATAGAAAAAATCTTGCAAATTCAGTCTGTTCAAAAGAAAGTTCATTACAGTGTTCAAGTAACTAAGGTCATCTAAGGGCCTTTTTAGCCTTTGAGGAAGCCTCTTTCAGGGTGAACACGTGGGGCAAGTTTTTGCATCTTGGGGCCGTGTCGCACCGGGCAATTTTTACAGGCAACTTGGAGTAAACTCTACTGCGAAGAATCTTGGATTGCATCATTGTGTTCGTAGACACACTGTAGGTTGTGATAGCGAGGCCTTTATTGAACAAGTTCCACTCTGCTACCTGGGCCCAATTTCATAGAGCTGCTTAGGCACAAAAGGTAGCTAAGCACTGCAAAAATATGCTTACCAGAATTAGGTTACCAGCCAAACTACCCTGTCACATGTACAGTTTGTGACTGGTATCCTGCTCATTTCTGCAAAGCAGACAATTGTTAAGCAATACTTTGTTGTTTAATTAAGCAGCTCTATGACATTGGGCACTGTTGTGATAATGGTTCACCTCCCACTGGGTCACCATTCGTATGGGTTAAGAACACCATAGTGATGCAGGGATTTGGTGTTAACACAGTTAGTGTCAGTTCACTGTCTTTGGTGAGGAGTTGACATCAATTAGTGCCGTCCATTTAGTCCCTCTCGGTGAATCAAATAAGGTTATGGTTAATGAGCCCACGCATCACATTGCTGGTATTCCTCTGTCTAACGATACGTGGCCCGATTCCCCTTTCCACCCGTACAAAGTTCTGTTTACCTGCCACCGTCACACAAACCTTACTCGACATCAGGGGTTTATTGCTGTACAGCATTACCAGCTGTTAAGAATGTTCATGGACCGAATGTCGGTAGTTTGCATGGACCGCATTTGTTTGTGTCGTTAAAAGGATGGCAGGGAGTTCTTTTCTGAGCTGAAGCGAAGAACGGCTGTAAAGGGTTTTGAACTCTGAATGTTGAGTGTGAAAAACAGACATCTTAGAAGTTAAAATTTGAAGTTACTGTAATTGATTTGAAATGAATTCTGAAATTCGTAAGAAAATAACATAAAATGGACACATACACGTGCTTATTTCGGTTTTTCTTGCGAGAAAAGAGGATGAGTGGATTTGTTCTGAAATTTCTCAAAGGGTGTGGCATCTCAGACTGGAAAATTAACACTCTTACGAGTTTAATTCCAAGAACTTTCCAAAAGTATGCCATGCCTTTAAGGGTTACGGGTAGATCATGTTTAGATTAGAAGTCTGAACCTTTGCGTGACCGCGTGGAGAAGACGGCACTCATTACATTCCAACATGTTTTAGGTCATAGTTCAAAGGTCAAATCAGAGGCTGTCATGTTTGTGCAGCTAATGGAATATTGTGCGAGATATCATACATTAAACCACAATCGTATCTAATTATAAAATCTTGAAGGCTTTTCTGCTGGTGTCCGATCAATTTAGTGTTCCTCCTTCATTTTTTGACAAGTATGATTACCTTCAAACTTTTTATAAATATTTCTTTCTCTGAAAGGTTTGGAAGGCAACCCTCCCCCCCCCCCCGATCTTTTATTGATGGATCTTTCTTGTCGAGGAAACATTTCCTCGACAGCTGTCCTTTGGTAAAGTTACTGAACATTTTTGCTGTGCTTTTTTGTTCTTCTTCTTAGGATCTCAAGACAGTAGATGAGGAGTTGGACAGATCAAGGGACGATAATCGTGCATTAAACAAGGCAATGTCTAACCTACGAAGTTAATTCATCCTCTAGAAAGCTTCGGCACTTTAGGTTTGTTCTCCTGTAGATTCTGTGTACAATTTTATTTTATTTTCTATTTTGATTGAAAACCACAGAATTGTGTTGAGTTTATGTACCATCCCTTTAAAGGTATATACAGGATTGGTAGGGCTGACAAAATAGTCGCAGACAGTGTTCGTGTTTTGTTTGATCAACCATATAATGTGAAATAACAAACCTGTGAACATTTTGGCGCAACCTATTGTGTGACTCCGGGGAAAAAATAGTGAAAAGCCACTGCACAATTTTCAACATCTCAACACATTGTCCTTAATTTTGGTTGTAAACAACCGAAATCAAGTTTTGGGGTTTTCAGATACAGTTTTCTCGAATGCGACTTCATTTCAGAGGGAAGTATTTCACAGATAAAATGGTTCTAGTATGTACTTCATAATCAGTAAGCTTTTGAGACTAAAATTAAACAAGGATGGTTTTTATCCTGACTAATCCTGCATGATACCTTTAGATTGGTAGGAGATTTAGACAATAATACAACTTCTAATAATAATGGATGATTCTTATATAGCGCATATCACCGTGAGGTTCCTCTGCACTTGAGAAAAAGCGAAAGAAAGACAAGAAACGAGAAAACAAGTTTGTATTTCAAGTCTTTCCATGCAGTCAAAAGTTCACAAAACACTGAAAAATTAGAAAAAAACAGCCTAGCAGCTGAAAAGGCGGGAAAACTGGGTTGAATTAAATGTCATCTAAATCCAATTCAATTAAATCAAGCCAACTGACTCCTATTGGACTGAGTTGGTCTAAGATTTTATTCCAATTGGAAATTCAGTATTCCAATATAAACCAACTCAATACCAACTCAATCCAATTCTTTCCAACTAGATATCCATTTGGAATGAATTGGACATTTTGGTATTAAGGGTCAGCAGAAATTATTGCTTACCGGGTAACAATTTTCTGCTCACCAAAAATGAGAATAATGCCAGTCGCAGATGGTATTCTGGTAAGCACAAAAAGTAGCTAAGCACAACAAAATTATGCTTACCAGAATAAGATTACCAGCCCAAAATCCTGTGTCACATATACCATCTGCAACTGGTATCATTCTCATTTTTTGTGACCAGTATTTTCTGCTGATGGGGCCTAATTTCATAGAGCTGCTTAAGCAGAAAATATTGCTTAAACATGTGCTGCTTAGCAACACTAAAGCAGGATACCAGTCACAGATTGTACATGTGATGTAGTATCTTGGCTGGTAACCTTACTCTGGTAAGCATTATTTTGTTGTGCTTAGCTACTTTTTGTGCAGCAGCTCCATGCAATTCTGTGCAGCACGGCATAATGAGGATATTTTCTTGAGGTTATGTAAACACTCAATACCAATTATTATTTGATATTGTGACCCTTCTTGCCATTTTCCCTCCTTTTATCTCTCCATCATGGATGAGATAATCAGCATTTTTGTTTTATGAGATCCGTCTGGGAGCGAACAGTTGGATAAACTGACCATCTCAACCCTAGGCTTATGAGATTAATAAGTGAGTGACGTTGGGAGAAGAAATATGCAAGAGTCAGACTACAGTCTGGTTTGAGTCCTCATAGATAATGTCACATTTATTGGTCCTGAAGGATGCCGGACTAATCAGTAGGGTCTTGCGTCTGATGTCGTTTGTTTCCGGTTGCATTGATGAAAAGGCTCTTTGTGATCGAAGAGCTTTTGCGTGATCATAGCCAGAAGAACGTCTTGTCTTTGTATCCGAGGCAAGTGTACTGATCTGTGATTTGTCAGGTTTTTTTATCCCCTGATCCTATGATTTGTTTACATCTCAATTGCCTTCAACGTTTTTCTTGAAAGATGTCAACTGAGCATCAAGGGAAGAAAGACATGACCCTTAGACATGACCCTTGTTATGTCCTTGCTAAGTTTTCCATTTGTGGTGATGAAGTGACTCTGAAAATCCTCTTATTATGTAACACCGTGTAGAATCACAGGATTCGTCTCTGGACTGAGAGGAAACTGCTAGCCCACTTTTTTTAGGATTTGTCATGTTTGTATGGTCATACTCATGACAGAAAATGTTTTGGCTCATCAGTCAGAATTAAGATATTAATTTCCGCTGTGAAGGTTTTTTAGCAGTTATTCTGATTCTATCAGTTCGTAGCCTGTCGTGGCGGAGTGGTCTAGAGCATGGAACTCAAGTTCTGATGGCCGGGTCATCAGAGTGTGGGTTTGAATCCCCGTCGTGACAGTTATGTCCTTTTGGGACAAAACACTTAACTATAATTGCTTCTCATCACAAAGGAGTGAATGGGTACCACTTACCGGCCAGGGTAGAGATTGTTGATCTGAATGATTAGCAATCTGTACACCCATTTGGCTGCTGGTGGTGCATACTCCCAAGGAGCTGAGATGATTTCAGGAATGTTGAAGAAGGGTAGTAATAGTGTAAGGCACTTTGTGCCAAGTAAATGCCTATTATTATCTAGTTATTTTAAAGCATGTAGCTTGCAATCCATTACTATTATTTCATCATTATTTTTTATCCAGCATTTTAAACACATACAAACAACATACATTCGGCGTGTCGTGGCCGAGTGGATAAGATCACTGGACTCAAGCTCTGGTGTTTCTGATCAGCAGAGTGTGGGTTCGAGCCCCGGTCGTGACACCTGTGTCCTTAAGCAAGACACTTAACCATGATTGCTTCGTCCTTCGGATGGGACGTAAAGCCGTTGGTCCCGTGTGTTGTGTAACGCACGAAAAAGAACCCAGTGCACTTATTGAAAAGAGAAGGGGTCCGCCCCGGTGTTCCTGGTTTGATCGGCTGCATATTGCGCCACAGCACCTTGTAAACCATTACAAGGTGCTATGTAAAGGAGTAGGTCTCATACTTCAAAACGTAGCCCCAAATACCTTGCAGGAAATACTGAATGTTAAGCGCTTAGAGGCTGGCCTGCAGTAGGCGCTATACAAATACAATATATTATTATTATACATTCACAAAATATTAAACAAAAACAAACAAAAAAACAAAAGCCAGAGGCATATGCCCAGAATTAAGCAAATTTACCTAAAAACTTTGGCCCAAAGGCCTTCAATTCCAATACAAAATTTATATAAATATGTAAAACTTTAAAAATCTATTAAAGTATATTAACAATAATCACGTTAAAAGTTAAAAGTTAAAAGTGGCAGAGGTTAAAACACTAAAGAAAATTTAAAATAATCTATCATAGGCTAAGACCACCCTCTCCTTTGTGATTATTTATACTGATAAATAAACCTCATCTGTCTGTTTCCATTTCTCTTTTCTTTTTTTCAGGAACAAACAAATTGATGTAAATAGATCAAGCTTTAACAGTGGTCAAAACTGACTGCAGTTCATCTTAAGTAGATTCAGTCACTTCCTACTGTCGATCCCTCACCAAGCATCTCCGTGTTTCCTTCAGAGCAACAGAGTTGGTGTGTAAGGTACCGTTACCTAATGTGTAAGGCGTCACAAGAGATCGCTGTAGTCCTGGTACAACTAAACCACAGTTCTGGATCGTAGTTGCTAACCTGTCGTGATGGTGACCTCATCATCATAAAAAAAACACACCAGGTTTGACTGATAAACTCAAAAACTGTTCCAGTTTTGAGAAGCAAATTTTGCTTACCAGGGGTTACGTAACATGCTGATTGGCACATCTCATTATAAAGCCTTAACCACTTTGGGTTGGTATTCAAAGACATGTCCGTGCCTCTGCGGGGTATTATTTTTCAGAACTTTTAGAGCTTCTGGAGTAACTGATTTCCTTTGAAAATATCGTTGCCATAATGAAACCCTGACTTGAGAAAGGGAAGACAACAAAGGTTATCATAATAAGCATTTCATGTTGTCTTGTAAGAAAATATGAGTAGGCACTCACCGTGATTTGCAGAACCTCGGCCGTAAGCCACGGCCAATAATCTGCCATGGTATGCTGAAAACTTGGAACGCACGGACTTACTTTTCATTGAGCTGAATACAATGATAAACAATGGTGGCAGCCTGTCTATTCTTGTATGCCACATTTTTACAACAACAGGACAAAGGGATATTAGGAGCATGATTGCCAGTAGCTCCTGTCCCTCTTTGTACGGGTGAGACAAAGCAGAGCATGGTAGGTGCATACCTGTGCACGCAACACAATTGAATGTCCACGTGGATATTTACGTCAGCCGTTCGGCTGCCATCCAAAAAATTGAGGGTGCTCTGAATTTGTTCTGGCTAAAACAAACCATCTGACGTAGGTCAGTCCAGAAAAATTTGGAGGACATAAACGTCCTCTGGCATGAAGTGGTTAAAAACTTGGTTTAACTTTTTCGGACTGCGGATACGGGTTGAAGTAGAAGGTGATGCTAGGAAAGTTAACACCAAACCCTGGTGGATTAGCCAACATGATGCTTACATCAAGGATGAGCTTAAGGTGGAAAGGATGCGCAAAGAAATGTAGTTTTCTTATTTGCTCATGGAGCATCTTATCAGTTGAACATGAGTCTGAACCCCCTCCCCTTAAAAAAAACCACCCCAAAACCAACAACAACAATAAAAACAACAAACACAAAACAAAAAAAATCTCAAAATATCTGAAAAAATCTCTCACTAGCTTAAGAACAAAATGGCAGGAGGGTTTGAGAGTTGAGTGAAATCTCATTCATAAGGTGACATTTTACGAGTGTTTGGTAAAAAGTCTCATTCATTAGACGAGAAAGCTTGTTTGGAAGAGCACCAGTATGGTAGTTTCAAGGTTACAGGTTCGAAACCCTGCCTTGGTCATTGTTATTGTATGGTTCTCTAAAACAAACGTAACTCCTCCTTTTGAATTTTATCCTCCCTCCAACACCCCACGTCCCTGTGAATTTTCACCGCACAAAAAAACAGAAGAGGAGATTTTGTTGTTGTCCACACTAGGTTACATAAATAGCGCACATGTAGTCACTAATATGGTTTGCCAATTTTAAAATGTAGTTAGGATTGGGCGGACTATGAGAGTGATGTGCCGTCTCCTGTACTCGTCCTTCGAGGGGACGATTCAAGAAACTGAATGTTTTGAAACATTTTGGGTTTGCATTTTGTTGGATACCTTAGGGTTCACATTTGATGTTTAATACTTATTAAATCTTAGAGTTAACTTATATCACTTACTCATAAAAAAACATAAAACTATAGAAATCCTCAAATTTGTTGCTTCTACCAAAGGCCAGCGGATGCAGTTGTGAGTAAACTTTAATACAATTTTTCCGGCTGTTTTTTGTATTTTAAATACCTAGTGAAACAACTTGACAAACGAAATTCCAAACTGGACATTTGTCGTTAGCAAACACAGAAAATTGTTCCATGTTATTTATTATGTTAGACCATATGAAAGACAAATTACAGGAATGGTTAAAAGATCATTCTGAAAGCTCAATAATTTCAAGTTTAGTTCAAGCCAGTACTTATCCTCCAGAGTAGTACTGTCAAAGTGGAGAAAAAGGCCGTTTGAAGACCCCCAAAACCAACGCTCCTTATTTCGATTGCCGCAATTGATATAAGCCTCGCTATGAATGTGCCCAAAATCCCTGACAAATCATAAACCGAAGACGATCAGAGCATTTTGACCGAAACGTTGAGTTGTTAACCCACTGGCTCAGAACCACCACAGCTCATAAGAGAGTTTTATTACATGGTGTCTCCGCAAACCTTTCTTGAAAACAAAACCCTTTTTGGAGGGGGGGGGGGGTGTGGGTGGGGGGGTCATTAAAATGTGACAACATTTTGAACAGGTTGGTTGTATGGTGTGTTTATTGAAGCTTGAGGATGGAAATAAATTTACTCTTCCAGACAACAACGATGTACTTTCCCTTGAACACAAAGTCTCAACTCTAACTCAAAATGATTATCCAAAAATTCTTAACCTCGCAAAGGGTGTGTGGAAGATCGGTAAGAGTGAAAATATACATTTTGACAGATTTTGCACGTAACTCATATGGGTAAAGATGGTCCTGGTGGAAAGACTCCCTTTAAATTTTGTTTTGCTTGAAATGCTACAATTTTTGAGGAGAAATTAGTAAAACAATTAGTTTTGATCTCCTGGATCGATGTTTGAAAACAGTAAAAACAATTTTTTTTTCTTTCTCTTCTCACCTGTTCCTTGTGACTCTGATTAGTGATTGGGCTTAAACTTTCACAGGGTTGTTATTTTGTGTATGTGCGGATACTGGTCTTCAACAATAACCAATGCTGTTCGTGTGCTTTAAATTAATGTCAAGTTACATTCAAACAAAACAAACATTATGAAGAGTGTCTTCGACTCTTGGAAAATCTGCCAAGAAAGTTCCATGTTTCTTAAAAACCATCTTTCCTTCTCTGATTTCTGGTACAAGCAACAAATGATGAGTCACTCTTGACTGTGCTTTCCATTTCAAGACATGATCTGCAGTGTGTGTTTCGAGTTATAAAAAAGATACATTTTTTAAAAATAAACTTTTAGGGTTTTTTCTATTATTGTATAAACAAAATGCAACACTAACAAAATTATATAGCTATATTTTTCACAGACGTTCTGGGATTGTTAGAGTGAGTTATAAAAAGATTTTGTTGTTGTAGCGGAGCGATAATGTTGAGTGGAACGAATGAAGTTTGTAAACTGTTTTAAAAAATGGAAATGGAAAAAGAATGGTCAAGTCAAAACTATTAAAACAAATCAAAAAATTATCTACACAAAACTGAGGTTTTTTCGGTACCCATCGCCATTGAGAATCCCGATTGTCAAAAGTTTTTAGACATAGCTGGATTCACTAACATAGTCAGAAATTGGTCATTGAGTAGTGGGTTTGAGTTCATGAATACTTTTATCTCTCTTTGAAACACGTTTTGAAAAGAATTTAAATCTGTTTTCATGATGTTTGTACTTAACTGTAACAGGTCGTCTCGTACCCAGACTTCTTAATTTGTATTTATTTATGTTTTTTTCTCTCCAGTGATTTTGTATTCCATAAATTGCCATGTTTATAACCAGGGAGGGCTTTTTTTAAGTTAGCGCTCTGATATGCAGTTTTAAAAAGTGGCTTAGTAGTGTAATTATTAGACTAAACCTGTAGATTTATTGAAAATGTACCAGTAGAGCGATAAAGGGGTTCAATTTTGTGTGTCATTTTTAAAAGCATCCAAACTGATTGCATCTGATACATTTCAAGTTATCGTTGAAGGTCGAGTGGACTTTTTGTACTACGGCTGGATCACAACATCAGTAGGCTGCCCTTAGCAACAGCCTTCGCAACAGCCGCAGCCACAAATTGGGACAGCCTAAGGTCGTGTCTAAATTGGCGGCTATGGCTATGGCTACGGCTTGATCGCTATTTAGCAACAGTCATAGCCGTAGCCAAAGTTGCCAATTTGAATACAGCCTTATAGTATGTTTGATTTATCATCAGAAGTCGAAACAAATCGCAAAAATGTATATAGCCCCCTCTGTTGTTGGAATTGATGTCTTGGCAGACAGTGTCCTGGTGGGACTATTTTTTCCCTACCAAACGTTAACGAAATGGTTTTGTTTTCGGGAGGGGGGGGGGCAGGTGTGTTATCATGGGGTCACACTTTGTATGCTTTGTAAAGTGACAAGTAATTTTGATGACCATTCAAAAAGAATTTACCAAAAATAAGTATTTTTATGAATAAAAAATAAAAATCAACGAGCAATACATATCAATCATGTGCCTTAATCAACATTAGTATTAATAATGTTATTGTTTTTTAATCGAACTAAATCTTTTTAATTCAGTTTTTCCTGTTTTAGAACCTGGAAGCAGGTTGAACATTTCTCAGCACTCCCTTGGGGGACATTCGGTGACATACTTTTTTTTGCAATTTTTCTCCTTTCTCTTCCTTTTATGTTTACCGATTGAGACGAAACTCAAGAAAGCCATTAGCCAGAGGCTAGTACAACACAATTTTTTTCATCAATGTCTAAAGACAGCAGAAAACATACACAAATCCACTACTTGTCCAGCAGGAACAAATTTCTAGATTTTCAGTTCACGGATCAATCAAATTAATTGTGGTCGAAAATGTACATTTGTTCACAGCCTCAGGAAGTTCACTTTCATAAAATTATAGACTTTCGACTGTCAGCAGGCCTTTTCAAAATAGACTTTCATTTTCTCTAATTTTTTATACTTGACCTTTTCAGAATTTCCTACCTTTTTGTGTATTTATTTTACATATCACCATGATTTGTCATCCCGAAAAAATTCTTGTAAAAAATAAATAATTAAATAAAAATAATATTTTCATTCGTTTCATTTTAATTTATTTTGACAGTAATTAATGTTAACTGCAAGAGTGTCTTTCTATCAATTAGCAATTTTCTTTTAGAATTTTAGTTTAACCAAAGCATAAAAAGATTCGATTACTTCATTTTCTTTGCATTCAAATCATAGCGTTTGATTTGCTTTAATTCCTCCTTTCTGCGATTTTACAATTTTTGTATCTTTTAACAAAGCTAACATTTTCCATGTTTTACCCATCGTTTTAGAAACATTGTGGATTTTTATTTTTCAGTAGTTTATAAATCCAAAAGCGAACTCCATTTTAATCTTATTATACTGAAATGACAAAAAGTCTCTAATTATTATGTTTATAACTATCAAACTGGGTTAAGATGAACCATTTTTAATATTTAAATATTTATATCAAAAACATCATTTTAGAATCAAAAGTATTTTTTTAAACTGCTGACGTTCAAGCAGTAGATTTCTGAACAAGAAGGAACTACGAACGGAACCTCGCCAAGCTTATATGGCGTAATTTTCTTTCAAAATGTACCAGTTTGATTCCATCGGGTTAAATTGCATTTTAGCAGAAAATATTGCATTCACAAAACACAATTTACCCCAAAGTGTTTCAGCTTCAAATCTCTCACCTGCATTTTTTTGAATTCGTAGTTATAATTATTGTAAAAAATTATAATAAATAGAATAACTCGTGCATCTTATAATTGTAAAAAAAAGATAAAACTAAAGCAAGTAATGCGTATCACTTACACTTATTTATCAAAGTAGAGTTGTTCATTTTGGATTGTATCTATTATTTTTCTTTAAAGGTATTTAAGTGGTGCTGCTGGATTTTTAACAAACTTAAATCACCGTAGTGTGGCTTGTTTAAGTAGAATCTGTTTTCTTCTAGAGAGAAGAAAGGTACACAAATAAAACAGCTATTCGGAATTAGAATAATGTTGATCGTTACGAATCATGATTATACATGAGTCTGTCATTAAGTTTCCGCATTGTTTATTTTATGTCGTAGCCTCCTCGTCCCGACCCAAGTTGTAGCCTCCTGCTCACATCCCAACCCAAAATGAAGAATAATAATTGTTAGCGTGTGGAATAAAAACAAATAGATCCTTTGCACTGGCCGCCATCTTTGATGTCAAACAAAGGAAACGCACACGCGTGTACGTGTACGCCCTGAGCACGACTCTCAGCCAATGATAGCTCTTCATTGGACCTCAGTGAAGGGACTGTTTTGGGCATTGAGAGATCAATGGTTTTGGGCTTGTGACGTCATATGCAAGGGGTCAATATGCGTTATCATTGATCTCAATATAATAGAGATCAATGGACGTTATGCATTGTCGTCATTATTGCCGCCATCTTAAAGGTAAACCGGTGATTAAAACGCACAGAGCTATTTGTACGCCCGGCGATTGGCCAATGAACAACACAGGATTGTCCAATGAACAACCTCCTTTTGACCTCTAAACGAGGGCGCCCTACTCAAACGACGTCATGTGAATACGTTCTATTGGGCATTGTGGCAACCATTCTGAGTTGGTTTTCAGAAAATAAAGACCCCTTGCCTATGACGTCACACTCTCAAAAAGTGCCCTCACTGAGGCCAAAACGAGGCAGATCATTGGACGATAGCTGTTCTTTTTGCGTAAAAACGTGCGCGTGACCTCAGCGTGCGTTTCGCGTTATGCAAGGGGTCTATAGACCGTGCAAGTCTCGCGCGTATTCGAACATTTTTGGGACCACTGTGGTCCCACCTACATTGCTTTAACGCGTTAAAGAAACAAACTCACGCGCTTTAACGGATTCCAATGTTCGAATACGCGCGAGACTTGCACAGTCTATTGTGAACAATGTACGATTACAACTGCTAGCAGTGCGCACCGCAGAACACGCAGGGCGTACTGCGTAGTGCGCCTCATCCCTAACGATATTGCGTCATACGATACGCGCGGGGCAGGGCAACATTGCGTCCCCGTATCATGGACACGTGTAACATCAACAAACATGAATAATTTCAGCAACTTGCTATTGTTTGCAACCATGATAAGACATTGATAAGGGGACAAGAAGATCGTGCATTTTTATTCTCACTTGATGACTACGCCTGCAGCATTGTGAGTGCGAAATATCTTTTGATTAGGTTTCTTTTTAACAAAAAGATACCCGTCGCCCCATCCCACAGCAGAATATTTTACCAACTTGTTCAGACTGAATAATTCGAAGCTTTATCTTCCGTATTAATAGTTGAGTCCAGCCTGGGTATACATGACTACAAGAATGAGAGTTATCAGACTTTCTGGATTCAGACTTTTAAAGTCTGTCTGGCGAAAAAGTGGGCACTAGGGCCAAGCTGTTGTTTTCTTCAGATAATAAGAAATCACACTCTCTGATCTACTTTTGTTATAATGCTGAAGATAGTGTTTCCAAAAGCTTTTTGAAATCTATAACTCCAGGGTTTACACCAACAGCTGTAAATGCCATCATTTCAACATAGTTACTTTCTCAAAATTGAATTTAAATCCTAGTTTCAGACCCCACCCCTTTTTTTGTCAGCAACGATTCCCATCTCACCGCACTGTTACTGTTGAATATCGTACACTTTTTTATTCTCCATCATGATCATTTTGAAGTGGTTTTTTTTTAAACAACATTTTAACTTGGATGTCTAGTCTGTATACAGATAATCCGTAACCGGTTTGTTATGCCTAAAATTCCTGGTGCCAAACTTAAAAGTTATTTTTCTCTTAGCATTTTATTAGTTTAGAAAGGCCATCGAAAACAACTGGTCTGTGTTCTATAAGCATCAACTGTAACGATAGAGGGCGAAGATTCCATGGACTTGTGCCAGCATGCACGATTACTGAAATGATTGTTGTTGTCTTATTGGTTTAAAACGTCTGTAATTATGAATTGCAGTTTGCACCTAAATCAATAAAAATTGTGATTCAGAGACGACAATACGTATTCCACTCATTGTGAAATCAGCGGGTAGTTAAGCTGGATTCGAACCCACAAAAAAACTTGTGATTACAAGTCCAGCAGTCTACTTGACCACCTGCTGTTGTTTTGTTTTTAAATTTAGTGATAAGCATAGGATATCCTCCCTTCCTCTCTGAATGATGGCCGATTCCAGCGTAATGACAGAGCCGAATGGTCCTATCAGTGCCATAACAACAAACATTCGCTATCACGTAAGTCCTTCCAATTTGTCATAAACAGCCGTCTTATACAAAACGTGTACTGAACTCATCGTGCCCAAATTGTCATCGTAATCAACCATTTGAGGTATGGCGAACACATTACACGGCACTATTTGGTTTGGGTATATCTGCCCGACGTATGCACCCAAACTAAACAGTGCGCTCTTACAGTGTCCACCGTACCTCAAGAAGGCTAATAGCGATACGATATATTTTTACACGAAAATTTGCTAACAGAAAAACGACCTGTCTTGTTGGTTTCGATGTGATCCTCTTCGATTGTTATTCTTGAAAACTGAAAGATCAGTGAATAATTACTGGTTAATGTACAGGCCCTATTGATTGGGAACGTAAACATCATAATAGGCCCCTTTTATGATTTTTGTAACAACAGAACAATCAGAAACGATTGTTGTTCTTCGCCAATGTCGCTTTAATCCTTAATTTAAATCAAAATTCCGTTTGCAGCCGACATTAGCTAAACCTGAGGTGAACAACGAAGCAAATATAGACAGCAAAAAGATTGACCAGCTAAAGAAGGTAATGCTTGTAACTAATGAATAACCTAAGAATTATATTTTGTATTTGAAAAAATATATTGTATTATGGATAGAATGCATTGCCCGTACTTTGAACAGGCATCATTGCAGCTAATGAAGAAATAATGAGGTTTTACAAATAATAACAATCATCATCATCATCATCATCATCATCATCAGGCTGTATTCGTCCATTGTTGGATGAAGCCCTCGTGCAATTTCCATTTTCTTCTCCTGCTTGCTATTCTAGCCCATGTTGTTGTGTTTGTATACTTGAATTACGTCTTTCCATCTCTTCTGTCTTCATCTTCTTCTTTTTCCATTTCTAGATCGGTTTTAGTCTCTTGGTCCACCTGTTGTCATGTCTTCTTGAAAAATGTCCTGCCCAACCCAATTTCATTTCCTTGATCTTTTCCATGATGACGTCTTTGATCTTAGTTGTAACCAAAAGCGTTTAAATGTATTTGACTTTCTTTTTAAAGTTCGTCTTCGTATCAACGATATCCAGTGAACATACGCCCTCTACGTCGGTGTTTATTGAAATACAAACCGAGGTAACATAATTATAGAATCTGTTATTGCCTTGCTCTCTTTTATTGTTAGTGGCGTAACACGTGGTCAAAAAACCCAGCGGCAAAGCTAAGTTGCAATTTTAGGGGACACTGCATGGGGTATAGGCCTTCACCATTCGCTTTCTGGGGATGGGTGAACCTTGCTGAATATTCCGTTTTGCATATTAATTTTTTCAGAATAAACAAACCATTTTTCCAGCGCTCTTGTTGTGCTAATTACTTGTAAACAAAATTAATAGTAAGGTTATATGACGTGGAGGTAAACAAATAAAATAATAATAATACTCTGCGTGTAAAAAAATATTGAAATTATATATAAATTTTTCTCATTATTATGATAATTGTTAATACCACAAATCCAGATTTCAAATTGGGGGCCGTATGGGCCTCAATGGGGGTACGCACCCCCCCCCCCCCGTTGCACCACTGCACTGCAAATACCATTATATTTCAGATGAGGTATAAATGTTTTATGATTATATTTTCCAGCTAAATATTACTTCAGAAAAAGGTGTCCAGACTCAGCTCAATCTCTCAATGGCTGAAATAGAAACTCAAACTGGGGTAAGCATTATCCGGAATTCTGGTAGTCACAACATTTTCTCGTTTGTTGTTCTCCCAAATCAATCCGCAAACAATGATAGACATGCATACTCCGTTGGCATAGTTTTATTGCTATATTTCTCTTTTTCATTCACAGACGGAGACTCCCGAATTCTTTACTTGGAAGGCTAATTCTTGCATTTCGGTAGAAACCGTAAGTTATCTGAAAAAAACCATTCTTTTGGGGGTTGAACAAAGGAGAAGTTATTTAAGCGGGACTTGAAGTTGCGACCTGCGGACACGTGCTGTAACTCTACTAACTGAGATATCTTGTCCTAATCTCCCGCTCTGTGTAGTCATTGTTTCTTTGTTCAACCTAAAATTATTCAAATTTGCCCATAGTCTACTTCCCTTGTGGTCTTTTCTTGAAAGAAAATCGTTTAACTTATTTTTACCAAAAATATTGTACCTTGAAATAGTAATTGACATACTCTTCCGCCTTATATAGCCGGAGCCAAATCAAGTCAAGGAAGAGACTTCATCAATAGTTGCCGAGCAAACTCTTTCTCCTGAGATTGCCCAGGAAGATACCAGCTCTCTGACTCTCCCAACGGCAGGAGAGGCGGGCGGTGGGGAGACACCGACAGCTTCGATCAAGTATTACCTTCTCCTCGCACGTTTTATTGGAAAGAACATCGTACGTTAAGTAAATCATCGACAAACAAATTTGTCTTAGCTGTTTTGTCGATCACTGGACCATCCACTGTTCTGAACATTTTCCAAGTCATATCGAGAGTTATAGGCCTACTGGCATTTGGAAACCCCTTCCTCCCCCACCCCCCAAAAAAGTAATTTTTCTTTCAAAATTGATGCACAATATTTAAATGAAGATTTTGCGCATCTGTATACGTCTCCAACGCCCCCATACTCTTTGCATGACCGCAGAAAATGTTGAAAACCATTGACGGCACCTAAAATAACCATTAGTCATTTATTGACACAATAAAAAGAAAGTAACTTTTATCGTTTCTTAAAATGAATTTGCAGTTAATTAGTCAAGCATTTAAAAAGCAACAACGTTAAAAACATCATCAAATTAAGGTTGTTGTTACTGTTGCTGTTGTTAAATTCCTCGCAACTTTACAAACAAGAACAGTAACTATTTTTTGTTAAGAACGTAGTAACGAGGTGAAAGACACAATGAAAACAGTCACGTGACTTTTCTTTTTAAACTAAGTAAGCCAATCGGACTAACACATAATTATCTATTCTCGTTAGTGGGAGAAGTTGAAAGACTTGGAGAAAGAGCTTGGCGTCGTCATTACCAAAAAAGAAGAAAACAAATACTTCCGGTCGTTTACCGTGCAGGGTGAGTTGGTCATGCATTCATGTAGGCTCCACCAAGTAATTGGGAAAGTAAATAATAGCCGTACTGAAATGCTGTTGTTACTGCCTTTTATTGTAGGAGGGGCACTTTGCCTTTGGATGGGCGCTTTGGGCTATAAAAAAGCGTTTGTTATGAACTGAATGTGGTTGAAAAGATATTTTGAAAGTATAATAAAGTGACTCGCACAAAGATCCCTTGAAATTGTGTAGTTGTTGTGAAACTTTGACAGAACACGGATCCACGGTGTACAAAAACTATAATAAATGCAGAACCAAATTGTTGACTCCACAAGATAAAAAATGGCGGACCGTGCACTGTTGCTGGCTGTATTTCCAGAGGCAAATGTGTTGTAATCACAGCTCTTTAATTACAACAAACTAGGTGTTTTAATGTATGAACAACTCTTTAAAAAAAGGATAAGGAGCAACTCCAAACAACACAATTTTGAGAGATTTGAATATAGGCTAATAATTATGTACCCCTTTTTAAAATCAGATTTCTCCTCTCGTTTGGTGGTGTTAACCTTATTCCTTAAATTCCTCTGCAGGTGATCCAAGTTCTGTGGCTAAAGCTAAAGAGATCGTCGTCAAGATGTTCCCGAGGAGGATGTTGTACACTCTGGAAGCATTTCTTGAGAGATGGGAAGAAATGATGAAAACACCCAACAGGCCCATCCATCCAGACAGAAGTGACTCGGAAACTCAACTCCTGGTCGACCGTTATATGAAGAAACATGCCAACGATGTTGCCAAAAACACCGATGCATGACAAATCATTTATACAAATATGTCAGAAGAAATTACGGATGCTTTCGTTGTATCTATTGTTTCATAAGTAGGCCTACCAATGATGATTGTTTTGTTTATTTCATGAGTCGTATCACAACTGATAAAGGGCTATCTCATCTGAGTCAACAGCTGAAATTCGGTTTCCTTCTGAATTTCCGGGTTTGTTAGATAATAGTCAAGGAATATCCGTAGCGACACAAACTATTGTCACACTGTTAGGCTTTAAATATTCCATTTAGCCTACTGAGCATTCGGTACGATCTTTCAAAAAAGAAATCAACAATGTTATTAGTTTTCGCATATCCCATGAGTTTAACGCTTCCCACTAAACTCCCGCCCACTTTTCAGTGAGCCGTTTTCAATCACGTTTTCAATTTATGAACAGCGCCCTCACATAAATATTTGTAAATGCCTTTTTATATAACGTACAGATAGTAAAATGACCCACCTACATTTATCTTCACAACGGAAATAATTGTCTGACGTATTATTACAACAAACAAAATAATTACCCACCCATAAGTCTATAGTCCTTTTAATGAGACCCTAAACATCCTCAGTTTTAGAGATAGAATGGTTGTCTAATTTAACACCAAGTACCCGTTACGAACAATTACGAGTTATTATGATTTCTAAGATGGCGATGGCCAGCTGAACGCTCTGACTTTGACGACGTCAGCGGCAACTAGAGATGAGTCAATAATGTAATGCAGCATCAGAACACAACCACTTGATTGTCACTGCAGTCTGTTTTGTCTTAGAGAAAACATGATGAGGGATTATTCGTCGGATATTTATGGAAACATGATGTGACCGAGTTGTCGAGGTAAGGAAGAAAACGTTTCGTTCAATTTCAATGTTTGTCACACACACGGCGGTGAACCATGACCATTGGGAATGGGAGTATTGAATACGAAAACTCAGATCAGAGTATAGTTTAGTATCCTCCTGTGATCTAAATTACTGAAACGCTCTGTGCTTTTACCTAGTGAAGAATGTAAGGATCGATTGTAATGAAGTACTTGACTCAGTATTATTATGATTGTCATGGAATTCAATGTAAAGGAAAAATGTCTGTATCCGGCCACCACTTTTTCATTCATTATTATGAATTGAAATAGTAATTTAATATTTATGGTATGTAGTATCTTCTTTTTGTACCAATCAAAAGAGATATTGCTTTTTTTGGGAATTTTAGTAATATTGAGTGAAAAAGTGGTGGGTGGATACGGAAATTGTCCTAAACTGACAACAACCACTAGAAACATCGTCAGAATTTCTAAATACACTGGTAGACTATCTAGTATCTGTCATGTTTGTCAATGTCTAGCATGCCATGCAATACTCCTAGAACTATGGAGTATGACGAGGTTTGTTCCGCTATGGTCTCCATGACCGATAGCGAAATGAACTTCTTATCTTAGTTCTAGGAGTGGCCATGCAAGCGCAAGTAAGTTTGTAAAACTCAAACTAAGTTCAGGCAAGTACGTTTTTCTATGATATGGACAATATACAAGTGGTATTAAAATACAACTAATTAAGTAGTAATTAAAATGCTGTAGTTTAATACTAGTAGTGGTACTACGTACACTACTGCCCTATTTTCAAAATTAAAGTAGCATATTTTTTGTCTACTTTATCATTGTCATCTTTATCAATTGATGTTTGTCTTTTTAACATTAAAAATACACTTACGTACATGTACATCACCTTCGAGTTTAAGACAAAAATATTAAAACGGAGCCAATATATATAACACATTAAATATTTTAAATAATGCATAAATTGTTACGTGAGCCAATATTGTTGCAAGTGGAGATCTGCTATTACTAAGTATTAGGGAATAGCCAGCAGACAGCTTTTATGACTGCAGGCATACCTGGGTTTTAAATGCTAGTTTCACTTCATCTTGATTTTTTATGAAGGAACCTTGTTTTTCTATAACCATAAAAAAATGTTTGTGTTATTGTTCGTTAGTCATGGAGTGTATTTGAAAACAAAACAAAGATATTTGACTTGTTTGAAAACTTTATATGATTTACTATAAGCTTGCCCAAATATTTACAATCCAACGTCATGTGTGGTTCAAAAATAAAATCAGTGTCAACACAAGTGTCACACAAGCAGCAATATTCATATCACATGACTGCCTGCTGCATAGTTGGTGTATTATTCATTGATTGAATACTGACTTGGTTTAGTAAAAGAAAGTCTTGCTTTCATATGTAAACTGACGTAGCAATCATGATAAATACTGTCTTGTGATCTCTCTGGAATTACACTTCTTTTCTAAGATGGTAGGCAATGTAGACCATGTCACCTTGTTTACCTAAAGAGTAACCTTTGTGCATTCCATGGCATTTCTTGGTAGGCAAGCTCATGGTGTTACCCAGAGGGGTGTCTGGGTGTCTTTTGGACACCCTGTTTTAGATTTGGACACCCTGTTTTTTCTGTCATATGTAAATGTATTGTATTGTGAACAATTTGGACACCTAGTTTTTAAATTTACAGCAAACCTGGATACCCTCTTACCAAATCCTGTCCTGTCTAAAACCTTGGGCAAGCTACAGGAACAGCACTAGTTTTTTTACTATGACAAATAATCATCACATCAACCAAGAAACAGTTCCAAGTAACTCCAAAATCCTATTCAGGAAGTTGTATATCTCAAGGGATATGGTACCGCATCCCCCCAAAACAAATTGCTATAATTTGGAACAGGGGTACCAAGGCTTATCTGAGTCAACATTGGGGTATTGCGTTGCCATAGTTTGGAGTAATTTGGGGGACATGTCTACAGGAGGGTCTGTTTGGCCATGGCCCTTAGGTAAGGTCATAATAGAGCAAGTCAAGAATTGTAAAAATAAGACTGACAACTTTTTGTTCCCCCCTCCTCCCTTTGCATCCAAGCTTGATAAGAATTAGTGCAGTATGGTTTCCATATGAAATATGAAAAGTAAGATTTTATGTTAATTCCTCCATTGAGCCACTTACAAATTGTGCCAACACTTCAGTATTAAGTCCAGGTTGTTCTGACTCTTTCATTACAACGCCTGAAAGAGATAAATTTGAATTTTGCTGACCGCAAGTCTTTTTCACAGACATGAGCCCGTATTATTCTCAAAAATGCATCCTTGTGGAGCATTCTTTTGTTCTTTCCTTTGTCCCTGCACTTAACAGTTTCCCATAGACTTTGTACACAAATTTCCTTGTGGAGCACCCCGGTCTTTAGAATTTCCATGTGGAGACCTTTTATTTTCCCTTTTTTGTTTTGTCCTTGGTCTCCATAAGGTACAAAAAAGTGAGAGCGACCATGTTGATGCACACTAGATGGCCGTTTTCAAAACTATGGCTTGGTCTTGGGCTTGGGCCCTGTTCACCTAATTAAAGGCCTGTAAGGAAAGTGCACGCTTTTTTCAATAACTGACGGCAAAGCCTTAGCCGTTGTTTTGAAAAAGGGCCTTTGTATCAAGGTGCTGGACAGTCCCTTTTATCTGAACGTTTTCGCATCTTACACCGATGTGTATTAAGCACTGTATGCTCAGTGCTTTCCCGAGCTCTGTGAACAAAATCCAAAAGGGCAATCACTCAGGTGGGATTTGAACCCACGATCCTTGGAATCGCTAGAGCAGATGTCTTACCACTAGACCAAAGAGCTAGCCCGATGGCTAGAGGAGGGTTCGAATCTTCATAATTCTTCATGCCCGATGCAAATATTACATCTATTAAAGTTTTCGCATCTGATGGCATTGACTATTGATTTGCATTATATACGCATGACCGTGATCAGAAGCTCTAGATTAATGTTGTTTTCTCTCTCTCTCCATGGTGCATCTACGTAAACAACATCATCGCCCAACCTTGGTAACATCTCCATCTAATATTGAAGCATTCACCGACGCTACAATTTCCTTATTAGAATGTGTAAACCCATGATCAGGTTCAGGTGTCATGATCTACATCTACATGTCACTAGCTACATGTAGGTTTGATTAAGATTACAGTGTGACTTGGAGACTTGGAATCATTCGTGAAGTGAGAATTTTTAAACTGCAAGTGCATGGACTTTGTGTGTACATGGCTCGGCAAATGATTTCCGTTGTAAGCTTACTAAAATGCTAACTCAATATTAGGGCCAACTTTATCATAGAGCTGCTTTTAAAACAGAAAATTATGCTTCACTATTTACTGCTAAGCATAAATTAGCAGGACACCAGCCAAAGATGGTACATGTTGTATGGTATTTTGGCTGGTGACCTTATTCTGGTAAGTGTATTTTTGTGTTGCTTAGTTTAATCTCGTGTTTTAAGCAGCTCTGTGGGTACCCAATTTCATAGAGCTTCTTAAGCAGAAAAAGGGAATATTTAATTAACAAGTTTATGTTGAGCAGCATTTTTAGCAGGGAACCATTCACAAATGGTACATGTATGTGATGACATGACATTTTGGCTGGTAACCTTTTTCTGTTTTGTGCTTTAAGCAGCTCTGTGAAATTAGTAAGCATTCAGTGTGCACAAAACATGTTCAGTCGAAGTATTGCAAAATTGCTGTCAGATGGAACTGTTCTGTGTGGTTACATTTTGTTTCTATTAATTTACAATTTAAACTGTACACTACACACATCATTGGGTTTTCGACAAGCCCCGTTTTCTAGCGACCCCCACCACTTGATCACCCTTTTAGTCTTATTTATCCTTGGATATCCATGTATTATTAATTGATTGAGTGGAAATAATGTATTGATTGATTGATTGAATCGACATGCCATACTGTACATCTCGGATTAATTGCGGAAAGGTTTGATGATCAAATTCAATTGTCCCCATCAAATGTACCAGTGATATTCGCCAGAAATTGTGAGCTCCAAATCATAGAAAAAACCAACAGCAATCATGAACTTCTTTCTTTTTTTCCTTCTTTTTTTTACACTTGGGGTTAATAGCATCTTTCATGCATAACAACACAGCAACAGTAGCGCTCGCATACACTGTAAGGTTCAAATTATATTTGTAATATTTCATCAGTCAATAAACACACTAGTGTTCATTTTCTGTGAAATAAACAGTGACGTTTTTGTGTGTTGTAATCATTTACACCAATTCTTGTCATTTGGACATTTTATAGTTTGAACCATTGAGATTGACCAAAACCTTGTTTATTTGTTACTGGTATGGGTGGGTTGATTTAATTTAATTTCCCTGTCATCACAATAGAGGTCACCCCTTCAGAGACTGGATAATGTGGCTAGCGCTGTTGTGTTGAAGAAAACCCACATAAGAGGTGTGATTGTGGAGAGCTGTGAATACTGTTCAATGAAGGGGGGCGCTGGAGCGTAAAACAGGAAGGTCTCATTTTGGGAAAGCGTTGGTAGAAAGTTTAACAACGGGTAGGGTTTGGGTCGCTCCAGTGGGACATTTTGGCTCTGGACTATTCGTTCTTTAAAGCACACGGTCGTCATTGGTGACTGTCAAACACCAGTATCCGCACTTTTTATGACCCAACATTATGAACTATCGAAGCTGTGAAAGTTAGAGCTCAATCGGTCATCAGAGTCACGAGACAAATAGTGAAAACATCCCTTATACAGGGTTTGTCCTTACATTTTTCAGTGACTAGCCAGCAGGACCAGTTAGCTTGTCTTTTCACGAGTCCACCAGTTTTTTCACTGGTTCACAATCCTATTAAATACCGTCCGTAGGGCTTTTAGTTTGAGGGCTGCTTTTCCGCACTGAACTAGCCAGCTGGACCACTTGGAGATAATTTTGACTGGTCCTCAGGTATTTTAAGTTCTGGCAATTGGCCTGTGGACCACAGTTGCATGTAAGGGAGAACACTGGTATTTTCACTGTTTTCAAACATCAGATTTTGCACTCACAAGGTCAAACTAATAATAATTGTCAAAAATGTTACAAGGTGTGCTTTTCCACCATGACAATCTTTAGTTTCTTTAAATACCATCAGGTTACAACCATGCACGTGTAAATCTGTAGTCTGTGCAAATTTGTATCTTCAATGTTGTGCCAGCCGCCAAATCAGAGTCTGCAGTCATTGCCCCCCCCCCATTCCTTTTTTTCCTCTCAATCATTTACATCAATGTCAACCATACCAAGGTTCAGAGGGCGGAATAGTCTGGGGCTTCTTTGGTATTTTAAGTTCAGGTGTTTGTTATTGCCAGAATATGACCATGTTATGAGAGTGTAGTGCTGTCTCCCTCGCTTGAAGTGTGTACTCATTCCTTCGGTACTATTGTCCAACCACATGCTATTTAACACTGGCTGTCTTTTTAGTACCCCATTGGGATTTCATTGTCGGCAACTGGTTGTATTCATACTTTCTTGTGCACAGGGGGAAGGTCAGCAAAAAGTGAAATTGCAAAGTCTGTGTAGCCTGCTGCTGTAAATAAAGTTTGTTTTCTGTTTGTTACAGGGATTGGGATCAGTTGTGGTCTGGGTGCAAACATTCATGACACTGCCGACCTTTCTCCCAACCCCACCCCCAAAGCAGACAAACTTTTAGTTTGTAAATTACAGCAATTACATTTCAGATGTTGATGTGTTGCTTCTATTATGTATCATTGTAAAATTCTGTTGGCGTAATGCAAGTTGTATATTTTTAATTCAGCAGGGAAATTGGTTGCTTAGATTTCACAAAACAGGCCTGATTTTATTGTTGGAGACTTGGTAACTAACACTAGTATTTTGTATGACCCATATTTAACCCACAATACAGTGGAATTTACCAATCTGTACTGTAGTCAGATTTTGTCAATCATTGTCAAGTTTTCATTCTTTGGATCTCGGTAAAAAAAAAAAAGGGCATCGTTTGCAGAAGTGAACCACACGCTAACAAAACTTTCTTGTATTCTTGTCTGGTTCTGTGGTACAATGTAACAATCCATAAAGGTTTGAAGCTTTGGTGATCGCCCACTCTGTACAATAGCCCCTTCCAAACCAGACAAGCTCCCCAGGAAATTCCTGGGGAAGTTTTTGATTGACCTTTTCACATTTGCTAACCCTGACAAATTCCTGGGATTTGGAAAAAGCCAGTTCCCTAGGAAATAGCTACCCATGCTCGGGACTTGGGAGTAGTGGTTTTTCGAAATAACACCCGGGGTGAACATACTGAGTGCTCATTTTCCCCAGGAAAATTGCATCAAGTGTGGAATAAACATGGGGTGGCAGTGGGCATGCAAATTCCCCAGGAAATTGCTGGGTTTATTTCCTGGGAATTGGCTCAGCAGTGTGAACAGGTCTTTAGTGTAGTGTGACTGAATCTGGACCATGATGCAGACCAACATGTTGTAGTACACGGCATAGTGACAGTTTGCTTTTTGATATGAGTTGTTTACTCAGCAATTTTAGTGTGCCCCTGTGGGAAACTCTTGTTTGTCTTCCCTAAAGTCTAAACAGCTCTAATCCACTGTGTTCATTTGTATAGTATAAGGGCTCCATTATGTTGTTTATGGTTGGCAACTTCACATTCATCAGACATGGAAGGCAGGTCTGATGCTTCGTTTCTTGGAAGGGCGAGGGCACCAAGGCATTTTCTCCTTTGTACAGGGAACCTCAATGAGGAAATTTTAAATTTCTGTTGGGGCACCAAGGCAAGGACCGGGAGTATGGAGGCAATTGCCTCTGTTGCCTTCCTTGAAACATCAGGCCTGGACCTGGGTAGGATTGCAAAATACTTATTGAAAAGTTAGAATTAAATGTGAAGGAATATATGTTATTGTTTTCTTTTGTTATTGTTTTTGGGGGGTGATCAGAGTAAAATTTACTAGAGCATGATTTGAACCTACAACCTCTGGGTGTACGTGCTCGTGCTCTACCAAGCAGACTACAATGTATCTAGCCTCAATGTTGGCGGTGTCCCTTTTATGTCAAATAATTATCCAGTCAGAAGGCATATAATACTGCCGCTATAGCGAGGGATCACGCCCACTTTACTCCATGAAGGAGTTTTGACTGGAGGTAGTGGAGGGTGGGCTGATGAAAGAGAGATTTTTTCATTACGAGTTTTAACTGTTGTTGGCGTGGATTGAGTAATGGTTGGCGGCCCGAGTTTGTTCCTGATGGTTCGGGAAAAATATGAGTTGGCATAAATTTGTGAGTTGGTCGCGGGAATGTCAAATTAGTTTGAGCGTCCTCGTCTACATCTGTCAGGTTTGGGGTTGCCTCATTCTTTGAAGGGCAAGGCAGTTTTTAATGGTAAATGGCACCTCTGTCAGGGCTCAACACTGGACCGTAGGCCCAAGGCCAGTGATTTTAGGGTCAGGCCGGTAAACTCATGGACGGAGAAGTCTGGTGGTCTTGTTGTTTTTTTTCAAACTTTCAAACAATTATCTTTCAATTCTGTTGAGTATTGAAGTATGCCTACCCTGAAAACAAATTTATGAGATAAATCTTCTCTTACATTGAAGTGCTTTTTCAACTAAGTTAAACTGTGTAGAAAGTGTTTCTGTTTTTGATTCTGGTCTTGTAAAAAGAAATTTCTGATCCAAGTAAACATTTTGAGAGCTACAAGCCCTGTGGTCCAGTGGATGTTTCCCTCAATTTTTTAGCGCTGTCTGTGTTGAAAATTTTAGATGTCTGCCGGGGCATTTCAAGGGGCACAAAGGCGATGACCTGGCACATGCCTCTCCTGCCTCTGTCAGGCCTGTATTTATCTGGCCTCGATGTTAATGACCGGATGGCCAACACAAGACAAGTTTTTGTTGGTGAACTGGAGAATGTGACAAGCACAGGTGTACAAATGTGCACATTGTTTTAAATGTATTTTTTTCCCTAGGTGTTAAAATGCTGACATGAGGCTGTCCTTATAGACTGGTAGTGACAAGATCATCTAAATGGTAATACCTGTCCTCGAAGGAATAGCTTTCTGTCCTTTTAAATTTTAAAGGTTGATACAGTGACCAAAAAACAACAACCACAAAATAGAAATTTAGTTTTCTCACAACGAGCACTGGTGTTGTAAAAAGAACTACGGAGCCAATGAAATTATCTGAGATGCACGCTAGAATCTTTTTTTCTTCTTCTGATATCTTTGTAAAAAGACGACTTATGTTTGTTAAAATTTTTGCAAGTTTTCTGTAAATATTTCATAATGAATTTATTATCTTCTGTATAAACTCTCCACGTCAGTGGTAATTCATGAAAAATATTACATGGGCTGTGAACAGCAAGGTCGGAAGGAAAACATCTTGAAAACCTTCTGCCTGACTCCTCTTGATATGTCTGTCAACAGCTTGGCCAATTAGGAAGAAGCAATACTTGTGTGGTATAGGCATGGGCTTATGCGTCAGTAGCTATACAGTACTTTGCTGATGATTTGTCGGGCAATAATGGCCATCACATGGGACACATTCCATTACCTCACGTTTGACCTCCCTTTGTGTGTATTCAAAACAGGTGTCACTTCGGTGAGCATAGGCTTGTAAAGTGTTGGTTATAACTATTAATGACTGTCAATTCCTGTCCGACTTCAAAGTCTGGTAATTCAGCTTCTGTCCGCAGCTCTTTGCCAAGTGCGGAAGAGTCACGGTGACAGCTGGTCGCTTCCTTATAATGCATCGTCACACGGACTTGACAGTGTACCCACACAGACTGTGTTTTATTGACTCAATATTCATTGCATCTCAATCAATGTAAGGACAATGGAATGTTATCGTCTGTTCAGAGAACAAATTGAATAACGCTGTACAGTTTTTTTAGCTCCATGTTGGTACCATTGCTTCATGGTTGTATTGGTACATAAATTAACTCTTCATCGTGTCAGTGGAACAATGTCATATCTCCTAAAATAGTATTTTTGTTTGCGAGTTTCAAAGTGCCAAAGCATTGTATCTCACTTAAAAACATGCTTAAAATTCTTTTGATACACACAAAACCAATGCCCAAGATGCGCTGAGATACGAAGATTTTGGACCGATCATTTTCGTGTGAAATAATATCACGTTGTTGCACAGACACGATTGTCCTTTTTCCAACCACCTTCCCATACATTGAGTAACATTGCTGTTATCCTTAAGTAGTAACGATTAATATTCTGAATGTTCTCTCAAGGTGTATTAACTGTAAATCATTGGCTTGATGGAGAATCACCTGAGATTTTAGATTAGAGCCGTATTACTGAAGTGTGTTGAGAATTAACAAGGAACGCGTACTTCATGTCAAAGTACATTTTAAGTACACGCAGCAAGTTCATGCCGTATGTGTGGCAGTTGACACAACATTCTGTGAGTGAGTATTTTCACTGTCCCTAAAAATTGGCAATAGGCCTTGAGCTGCAGATTTCAACAGCTAGACAACCATTATGATACAAGAATAGATCTTTATGTGGCGAGAAACACGACACAATCCCTTTGGAAGTTACACACAACAGAAAGGACCCTGGGTAAGGACTTCAATTGCCAATTGCCATACTTTCTTCTCTTTTCCTTGAGAAATGAATTGTGAGAATAAAGTTCAGTGAAGTTTGAATACTTCGCTGTAAGAATTGTAGGCGTGTTGAACAAACTTTCTGAGTCGCAAATTAAAATTAAATATAGGCACGTGATTACTCAGGATTTTTCCTGATTTCAGGATTTTTCTCAAAACTTTCTTGAACCTGGAAGTATTTTTGGGAAGAATTAAAAGCAGTCACCAAAGGGAGAAAGAAATAGTCCACATTGTGTCCCGATCTGTAGTTTTGTATTTCTTGTGATGCACACTTCATTTGTTCATTCACTATACCGTGATGGCTTCACGAGCTGTTGCCAAACTGACTCTATCAAGCATGGTGTTAGAGAGATGAACTGCTAAGACCGGCATCATTATTAATCGATGCACAGATTCTTTAAACCTCCTGCATCAAACTGGGAGGTTCCGGGTCGAGAATACCAGGCTAGCTAGCAAGCCATTTATCAGGAATAATTGCATTCGCCCAATCTCACGCCCCGTAAACATAAGATCATGTACCATGAATAAAAAAAACAAAAGCTGTGTTACACTTGACTTCCTATGTACAGTTCTGCATATACAATTTTGTTTCAGAATCAGGTATGATTTTCTTCCTACTTATGATTTCTGATTTTGCTTGTCCTCAGAAAATCAAAATTATTATTTAATAGCTTGAAAATGTATTTAAAAGCCAGTTCTATTGTATGTAGGTCAGCACTCTACTCAATAAAACGTTCCTAACTGCTTGTCAAGGGTCGTTACCATGCTTGTAATTACTAGGCATATTTAGGTATCATGTTCTATTTTGATATTGTGTTTGTTTATTGACATTCCTAGAAAGGTCGCAAAGGTCAGACTACCGAGATACATACATCAAATATCATAGAAATCTCAAGGTCTGCACCTTTGTAAACAAACATGATATGAACAGGGGACATTTTTTTCAAAAATTTAGAAAAAATAGTATCTTCATGAATGACAATCTAGTGTGGGTCCAAACTTAGGTTTAAAGGTCATGGGTCATACACTGGTAAAAACTCAAAAAAGTATTAACCATAAACATTTTCTCGGTAAGTAGCACTGCAGCTGTACATAGTATTTATTTTGAGAAAGGATTCCCTACAGAGTAATATGGTTTGGATTACATGCGACTTTTATTGTACATTGTTTTTTTTTCTTTATAATTTTGCCTATACATCAGCATTACAGTGACAACAGCCAATCTTTGACCCAACTTTTACAAACAAAGAAATGCTTGAAATGCTTGAATATTTTGTCACTGATCGTTACATGACTGACCGTAAACGAGTAGACACAAAGTCAGCCACTCCCCCCCTCTCCAAACAGTAACCGGAATAAAGTTTTCACCACCAATTGCCTGAATTTATTTGTTGCTGGATTAGTGTTTAATAACTCCTACTGTTTCCTGTCGGGGTAAAACGAAAATCAATCAATAAAACCGTAAAAAGGAAACTGCACTTGACTTTTCTTCCCACACTCGCCCTTGCCCAACCCACTGTTGTTAAAATTCATTACACTCACAGGAAAGCCTTTGTAATTACACATATGGTTCAGGTACATGATTAACGTAGGTGAGGAAGTTTGTGTAGTGGACAAAGAAGTTCAAGCTTAAACATTTTACGAAATCTCTCTTTATTGAAGGATTATTTATATCAGTCTCGTTTCTTTCCTCTTCCTTTCTGGACCTGTTGCTGCTGGTTATTTTCCAAGTTTAGGATATTTTGTTTTGAAGTAAGTTTGCAGTATGGTATTTGTACTTCCTTATACTCTAACTGCCAATGGGGCAGTGTACTTTTATCTCAAGTCCATCAGCCACACGCCTGTCAGCCATATATACAAACAATTTTGCATGTTACATGCATTTTGTGCACTGTCCGTGGCTTATTCAAAAGTTTTCGTTCTGTATGTTTTTCTTGCTTTGAAAACAGCATCATCTGTCAAAATTCATGGAGAGAAAAATTTTTAAATTTAATATATTTTGGTGAAAATTGGGACATCAAAATTGTTAAGGTCAAATGGTCATGAAAGTACACTTGTTGGTACACTTGCATGGTCTCATCATTTCAAATTTACTAGATTTTATATTTGATGTTTTTAAGCCCCACAAAGTTGTACACAATTATGTGCATCCCAAGTCCCAAGTGTTGATTTTATGAAGCTATTTTCCTGATGAACTCAGAAATGCTACAGTCTCACATTACAACTTGTATCATTTTCGGAAAGCAATATCCGATTTCAAAGCACAAGACACTCTTTCAGGTGAAAGGGTTACCGACAAAAAACATCATCATGTATTGTTTACTGTTCTCCCTGGCTCTCTGTTTTTCTTCTCCTCGCAGAAATTCTTTTCAGGCCTAATCAAGAAGGCAATGGCGGCAGTTGCCTCAGTTGTTCTCGGTCGTTGCCTCGTGATGCCCCTTTAATGTTCCAGTAGTTTACAATTTCCTCATAGCGGTACCCTGTACCAGGGAGAAAACGCCTTGGTGCCCTTGCCAAGTATCGGGCCTGATTTTAATGTGAATTACTGCTGTAGTGTAATGTAACAGGCATGCAACTCTTCCGCGTTTCCGCGGATTTCCGCTTTTTAAAAAAAATGTTCAGCGCTAAAATAATTTTTTCTCTTTTCTTTTTTTCCGATTTTTTTTTAAAGCCTTATATATGCTTGGCAACAACAATGTACAACCACAATAATGTGAAATAAGCCTAGTACATGCTAAGAATGCACCTAAGAGCATAATAAACCTCAAAATTTTCTAGGGTACCATTGTGGATCTCATGTCCCTTGGCGTTTTGGCTGCCTCGCTCCGCGCTTGCGTTGTGTCTTTGAAAATGTCCTCTTTTTTTTTCATCGGGCAGTTGCATGCCTGATGTAAAGTGTAGTACAGCTTTGTGTGCTTTCAGGTCACAGTTCAGCTGTAGCAAACATTTGGGAAAGTACATGTATGTGTTTTGTTTGTTAACAAAAGCAGAGTTTCATAAATTTGTTCGCTGTAAACCTTTTGTTACCAATTCATTACAATCTTGTATTGTGCACAAAGCTGCTTGCAAGGAAACATCTATAGGTCTACATGCATAATTTCTGTAACCAAACTCAAACAAACTTACCATGACTCCTTTTGTCGGTATCACTGGTCGGTATATTGTGATTTGTTTTTGCAATGACCACAAACAATGGCCTGGGTATTTGTGTGTTAAAACTCTAAGTACTTGTGGTCAAGCAAAACCCTTTTCACACTAGAAGAATTTCTTGGGGAACCTCCCCACCCCCTCAAAAAACCCCAAAACAAAACAACAACAACAACAACAACAACAACAACAAACATTAAATTAATCAACTCCAATTGTTTTCAGTATATAAGCCTACATGTCCATTTACTATGTTGAAACACCTTTTGAGTTGTTTCAGGTACTAAAATGAACAGTAAAACCAGTGGAAAAACTGCGTACGTGACGGATGTAAAGTGGGGACTTTTTATTGTGTTTCCTATCGTATACAAGCAACTCACTGTGTATTGTAAATACCACCAGTAGTTACCATAAACAAACCCCTGAGGAAATTAATAGGTTACCAGTGAATGATCTATGTTAAAGGGAGCGTCATAGATTGGTAACCACTTCAAAAATTATTGATCATAAAAACTAACTTGGTGAGAAGCACTGCAGCTGTTGATAGTATAAACTATTTTGAGAAAGGACTCCGGAGTAATATGAAGTAATATGGTTTGGATCAATTTTCACCCCAAAACAATTCAATCTGAGAAACGATTTATGGATGAAGGTTTCTCAGATTTCTGAGGGTTGGTACCCAGTCGCGAATGCTGAGGCCAGAGATGCGGTTGGTGCCCGCTGTCACCTCGCTTTTGAAAATACTGTGAAAACAACTTTTGTTGTTGTTGCTTTTGTTTTTCAGCAAGTAGACACTATATTCAGCTGAAACTTTCATATGTGACTTTTATTGCATCTTTCTTGATAATTTTGCCAACAAAATCAGAATTACGGTGACAAAACCAATCTACTTTAAGACTCTTCCTTTAAGTGTAAGTTCTACATACAATGTGAAATGTTTAATGGCAGTAGCTAGCTGAATGTAGAACTCGGTTTTGTTACCACCGGTAGTCGGTCTCTGGTTCACCCCAGTGATTAACCACATACCGATGTCAAGACGTCTTTCTCTTGGTCATGGTGTTCTTGGTCATGGTTTCCTTAAAACTGAATCATTACTTTGAGGTCATGAACTCTTTATCCTTGTTGGGGAGGGCACACTGTGAAGTGAGTCAATACGTGCAATGGATGTTCTGAGTCTGGAATCGAAGGCTAAGACCTGATGAGGTTTGCCCTTTCTTGACGACATACTCTAAACTGGACAGCGGGGCCAGTTGGCTTGATGTTTTACTAGTCCGCTGGGCTCATCACAGCTCTACACTGAAGTAGCCAGCTGGACCACTTGGAGAGAGTTCTGACTGGTACTGGGGTGTTTTTTAAGCTTGATTTTGGCCTGAGGACCGCTGCGAAGGATGAAAGTTGCCTGGCTGCAGTTGGCAACATTTTAAAACTGGTGACACTCTTAACAGTAAGCAAACAAATTAAAACTACTCTAATTCAACCTTGTGGCCCTAGTGAAAAAAAAAACCATTGAGACTTTTCAGACTGTTTTGTTAACTCAGTTATCGACAATACTTAGGACTGTCTGTGGCTGCAGGAATCCGTAAATACTTTGTATATGAGGTAAGGTTATCTCTGAGGTCCATTTATGGATTTGTTATTTGTGAAGGAAACTCATCTTGGTGACGTGCAGAGACACGGAATTTGAAATTTATGAACGGGATCTCGGTTGCGACCGCTAAGTGATGATAATGATCTTATAGATTTGATGAATTCATAATTGTTGTTACAGATGTACATTTACTTATCATGTTGCAGGCCTTGCATTTCATATTTGAGAGGGCAAGGGCATTTTCCTTAAGCAATGGCCACTTCTACTGGAAAATCTTAAAGGCTATGGGAAACTTTTGAAGGGGCACCAAGGCCAAGACCAGGGGCAACAGAGGCTGTGGACTCCGCGCCCTCAGTGTAATTCCAGGCCTGATGTCAAAAATGAAATTGTTGTTACTGCAAAGACTAGCCAGAATGTCTGTTCTGGTAAACTCCATTAATTTGTTTTCATGTGGGTCCAGTGTAGTACTTTCATTGTGACAGCAAATAGGGCACAGAATGCTGGGCTTGTCTGGGTTCAGCCCCCCAATTCAGGTGTATCGGCACGATTTGTCAAAAATATACTTTTTCTGGTCATTTAAAAAATATTTTTTTTTACATTTTTTTTTATTAAAAAAAATCAGTAAGATAAAACCATTTATTATTCCCCAGATTGCTAAGTGTTGCTTTTAAAACCGAAGATAAAAATCAAGTAACAATCATTCTGAGGAACCGGTTTCAATTCAGCGTGCTCAGGCCAAACTTCCAAAGTTTGGGTCCAGAATGCCCTTACAGTTTTGAAATATCCTGGGGAGAACCCTGCTATATATATATATACCTTTTTATAGCCCGGCCCCCTAACTTCCTAAAATGTGTAAACTCACACAGGGTGGCCTATGATGCATGTTCCTTTCTAATGACATTGCAAAGATTCGTTTTTCATGTTTGGTATTGGTTTGAGAGGCTTAAAAACATCAAAATTAGTTTGTTCCTTTCATCTTTACAAAAAAAAAACCCTTCCCCAAACAAACCCTTCCCCAAACAAACAAACAAACAAACAAAAAAACACCCCAACACCCCAACAAACAAACAAACAAACACCCCAACAAACAAAAACAAACAAACCACCACCCCCCCCCCCCCCCAAAAAAAAAAAAAAAAAAAAAAAAACCACAAAAAAAACCCATAGTAACCTGAACCTTTAACAGATTTTCATATTTCTTGGTTGGAGCATCTATGGTCTGAGTTCAAAAACAAGGATTGCCTGTAAGTGATAACTTTCCATAAAACCTAAATCTTAAAGAATTCTTCCTCAACAACAGTAATCCGCTGGCCAAGGGGGGTTGGGGGAGGTCAGTCAAAATTCTCTCTATAACAGGATGCACTTGTGAACAAATCAAGGTAGACCAGTGAAATGACATAGTGAACAAAATCAAAGTAGACTAGTGAAATAACAGTGAACAAAATCAAGTAGACTAGTAAAATGACATAGTGAAAAAATCAAGGTAGACTAGTTAAATGACAGTGAAAAAATCAAGTAGACTAGTGAAATTACACAGTGAAAAAATCAAGGTAGACTAGTGAAATGGCAGTGAAAACATCAAGTAGACTAGTGAAATGACATAGTGAAAAAATCAAGGTAGACAATCTAGGTAGATAAGGTAGACAATGACATACTAGCTGGTCCCACCTGCCGTTCATCTATAAATACAATAGATGATGTTAGCAGAAAATCCTACGCATGTGTTTCACTTCACCTTGACGCGAGTTGATCAGGAAGTTACGGTGACAAGAAGAGGAAGTGCAACAGCTCTTCTTTTGTACTTTGTGGTTCAGAGACCGCAAATCTGTAAACTTTATATAAACCGTGTTTTGCTCTCACAGTGTTATGGATTACTTGTTTTATCTTGGTTTTGTTTTGATCATGAGCATTATATCCTGCCAGCGTTTATCACCAGTGTAAATGTACGTCGTACTTTATTTGTTATCGTGGATTCGCTTCATGGGAGTAGGGCTTTCATCGGGCTAGAGTTCATGTAAGTAATACTTCTGACGGTTCATATTTTGAAAAACAGTCGACGGGACGTACATGTAGGTAATGTACACCCCTGTGAGTCTCTATGATGGTAACTGCATCATGTGGTAAGGTACACACTGTATTTGTCAGTATTTAAATATTTCAGAAGTGATTTCTTACAATCTTTTTTTAAAAAGGGAAACCAGTGCATCTGATGTGCATCTTTCTCCATCTTTGCCAAATTTCAAGAACTTAAAAAACGTTCTTTTTCAAGGATGGTTTTGAACTGTATTTTTGAACTTATATTCTCTTGCTATTTGTTGTTATATTTTCGAAGTGACAGGCGCTATACAAATTTACATTAGTATTATTATCCCTTAGTCATCTTTACACCAGTTCATTTATCTTTAATACCTTTTAAAAAATTTCAAATTAGCATGACATGGGAGATACATTTAGGTCTAACCTAATGCACTGGACTCAAGTTCTGTTTGTTAAGTCAACGGGGTGTGGGTTCGAATCCCGGTCATGTTATTTGTGTCCTTTTAGCAAGACGCTAAAACTATAATTGCTTCTCTTCACCCAGGGGTAAATGGGAACCTGTGAGGGCAGAGACGGTTGTTGTGATTGATTTAGCTTAATAGACTACTATATAATGATCGGCACAGGCTGTGTTACAACATGTGTATAATTGTCAATGCTATTAATGATTTGATGTCATAAGCAGATACTTTGCAAAAGGACCTGACTACATGAAACATGTACACATGTACATTAGACCTTTGCTGCCCTGGTCTTCGCCTTAGTGCCCCTTCTACAAGTTTACCAAAGGCTGTCTGGTTGAAGTGACCATTGCAAAATAGCTCCCTGGGTCAACATGCCCTCTCCTCGAATTTTCACTAAGTACATATGTACTTGTCTCAGTTCTTTGCATGGATTTGAGATGGGTTACATTTCTCATGTTATTATATTTCTCGAGATGAACTCATGTAATATAAATGAGGCTAGCAGTATGGAAAATACATGTACAGTAGTCTGTGTTTTCTGGTGAAAGTTACGTAGCTGTCGTTTCTAATTCTTGTCTTCAGGGAGCTATGAACCAAGAATAAGATGATGGTTACATGATAACATGGGGAAATAGTACTTGACTACATTGATATTGGTCATCTACAAGATGAGTAGGACAGGCCTGATACATGTACATGTTCCTCACAAAGACAACAGAAGCAATTGCCCCTTGTGACCCTAGGTGACTTCCTCGGTGCCCCTTGAAATGTTCAAATAGAAGTTTACATTTCTCTCTTATAACATAGAGGGTGCCCTTTACTAAGGAAACCCTGGTGTGCCATTACAAGAACGAACTATCATTTAGGCCTGGGTGTAGATATTTGTATGTATAATATTCGTGTGATAAGGGTTGTGCACTGTACGTTCATACTTTGTGTACAAACGTCAACTGTACAGGTATGGTAAAAATAAAGTGGATAAGTGACACTACATATATCATGTACATATGTGGATATAATTCAATGCTTGTTTCGCCATTGGCACACTCAACAGGTATTGATTTGTATTGGATGAGTCATATCAGAATTGTCTGTCTGATTTTATCTGACCTTACATTTTCGCAATTAATTACCCTTTGTTCAGTGTGTGTTTGTGTGATCTATTAAAAGTAGGCCGTGTCCTGTCGTACATGTGAACGTTTCTCATCCTGTACAAGGTCGACATTGATCATGTGGAATGTTTGTTTACCAACAAATGTGTATTTTTGTCTACGGTGCTGTACAGCTGCTGTATAACATAAACATCAATTATTAGGTCCTCTCTTATAAATACACTCATGTACATGCTTTTATCCAAAAGTTGTATAAACAATTTACGACTACAGGTTTTTACGACAGCATGGGATCAGACTTAAAGCGCCTTCAAACATACGTGTATCTTCTTTGATTGCAGTCGTCAAATTTGTAATTATATTATCTTGTACACCACAATAATTAATAATGCATCTCTTCTGTTTGTAAGGACAGTGATTGAGTGAACTTTTTATGACAGTATGAACAATTTTATGACAGTATAGACCATGTGACCTGTGACATCACATGTTTGTAAAAGACCAACAAAGCATGGAATTCCTGCAGGCACGATTTGTACACAGCGCAGTGGATGGAAACATCTTAATACTTTATGGAGATTGCTCTGCTGTCTTCAATCAACTTAAGATATGAAGACAAGGGGCACATCTGAAAATATTCAGCTGTTATTTATAAGAATTTAAGTGGAACCTATTACACAAAATGTAAATTTGTCTGTTTAACCAGTGCAGTATCTTGCCAGCCAGAAAGGCCTTGGAATGTACAAGGTCAGTCTTTTTGTAGACAGAGGTTGAATGGTCTATAAGAGCCGCCTTAGGTTGTCAAACAAGCAATACAATATTTAATATTCTTCTAATTTTTATTTTCAGATACATGTTAGTGGTAAGTGCGACCCACAACACACAATTCTGAGGCTCTTTCATCACTGGCATTCCGCGTCACTGGTTCACCATGCCAGAGCAAACCAGTGAAGAAGTAGCGGCTCAGCTGTTTGATCGCTTTGTTCAGGCTGGTACCTTCCATGCCTGCATGACCTCATTCCAGCAGATATGTGACCATTTAGGGCTCAACCCCAGGGAACAAAAGTAAGCAAGGCAGTTTTTTATCAAATCGTCAAATCATTCCTTAGATCTTGGTTCTTTAAATGAACTTTTTAATAAGTTCTTGTAAAACCGTTAATTCGCAGAAATTTATTAAGGTGATGCCAAAGTGAATCATGACACTGAAAAATAAAACTCTATGTCGTCGAAAAATAAGATTTCATTTTGCCGGAAAAAAAAGAACAAAGTTTTAGCGTTGGCATGTGAGAAGCATGTTACTAAACATGTACATGTACAATCAAATGAACATCAAATATTGCAATCACACATTATTCTCATGTGCAAAGTGTAAAGATGTTGTAGTTTGATTACAACAAGTTTAGTGGTACTGACTTTAAATACTAAGCTCAAGCTTAGGCCTTGTCGAAATTAGTGGCTATGGCTCAAGCTGGATTGCCACGTCATTGTACATTGGAGCATTGGACATCCTTGGCAACACCCCTAGCAACAGCCATAGCCACAGCTGTAGCCGCCAATTTGGATCTGGCCTCAAGTTTCATTCGTAGGACAGTGCACACTTTCTGCCGGGCACTATTTGACCTTTGAGATACTTTTGTAACCTTTTCATGTATCAGGTAAGAAAGTAATGTCTCTGTAGACATCCAACATGTCCGACCTTTAGACAGGATAGTCTAGTTAAACAAGACCGACTCACCGTGCTTCGGGGGGGGGGGGGGGGGGGGGTCGGTGACCTTTATCTCATCAACGAATCTGATAACAAAAACTGTCTTTCCTTTTTCTTATTGGTGTTGTTTTTTTTATTTGGCAGGAATTTCTACACTTTGTTTAAGGCAAAGGTAGCGACATGGAAAGCAAAGTCACTGTGGGCCAAACTTGATAAACGGTACAGCAAGAAGGAATATAAGAAGGGGAAGGCATGCACAAACACAAGGGTATGTTCATTATCCAAATAAAAAACCCACAATGTGAACTCGTGTGAACTCGTCGTTTCCCCCCCCCCCCCCCCCCCCCGAAAAGAAAAGAATAACAAATAAAATAAAAACAATCTTGAAACAAAAATAATGAAACCAAAGTAGAGTTAAAGCAAACAATAGTGAATCAGAAGCCCTTTCAAAATCCAGGGCTTTGACTTCAGCTCTTGCTCCGGCTTAGGCTCTGGCTAAGGCTCTGTCTGCCTGTCTTAAGCTCTGCACGAAAACTGTGCGATTTCAAAAAAGGTTTATGGGAGCTTAAGCTAGAGCCAAGGCACAAGCCGCAGTTTCGAAAAGGGGTGCAAAAAAACAAAAACAAATAAATAACAGAATCCCAAACTGATGAACTGTTTTATTTACATGTACCATGTTACTTGTTAACCTAAATTGAAGTGAATTGACAAAGTATATCGCCAAAATACTTCACAATATTTGCAACATTTCACAGATGTCCAACGAAAAATCAGAATTTGGAGTATTAATGGGTTTCAAATATCTTAAATGTTATTTATGACCAGGCAGTTTATTTATTCATTGTCACTACCAAGATCGGTAAACTGCCAATAACATGGGATTAGAAACATTAATAAATACATGAAAATGTACAACAAATTTGCATGAATTTGCATATTATAGATGACTGAAATATCAAATTAAAGAAATATATGTTAATTTTCTTTGTGGAGGTTCTCATCATCGGAGCCGGCCCTGTCGGCCTCCGCACGGCCATCGAGTGCGCCATGCTCGGCACAAAGTGCATTGTCATCGAGAAGAGAGACAGTTTCTCCCGAAACAACGTGCTGCACCTCTGGCCATTTCTCATCACCGACCTAAAGAATCTCGGCGCCAAGAAGTTCTTTGGGAAGTTCTGCGCTGGTGCCATTGATCACATCAGTAAGTCTGATTCTATTTGTTTCTTAATATTTTCACCTGTTAGTTTGTGTTTTGTCTATTTGTTTGTAGATTTATTTGGATAGGGAAGCCTTATCATTAAAACCTTTTGTTACTGAATTGTTTTGACATAAACAACCGCTGGTGACCGCATTGTTTGACTACTCAAGCGTGAAGCACACATTCTTACACAACAGAAAGCTTTGTCAACTAATCATCACCTTGAAGATATTGTTTGGCAGCAAAATAAGTGAAACAAAAAATGTCCTATTGAATTCTCTTTCACATCATCCAAAAATTGAGATCGGCCAATAAATGTCCAAGTTCTTGGTCTTTATTTCCTCATTGTGATCTGTAAACTCAAAACACTTTTTTTGGCGCTAGGTGTTTGCCATTTCTGATCTTTCCTCTCCATTTTGAAAGGATTGCATATTAGCAACCATCTTTTGTTTTTACCATCATGGAAAGATCTGATCTTTCTCTTTCTAACCTTAGTAAGCTTTTTAATGGAGGGTGAACATGGACAAAACTAAAGCTTTATAACAATACACATAGCCCTTATTCTCAAGCTTGAGTACTTTTTGTGCATAAGCTTGGACGACTAAAGTCACACATGGTAAAGAAGAGGGAGTATGACTGCAGTCAACTAAAGTCAACTAATAGTGCTAGGAAGAGTATAAAAAAAACAGCAATTAATTGAAGCGGTTAATCAAACACAGAAAGTTTGGCAGACATACAGTTTGGCAGACATACAGTTTGGCAGACATGTACTGTCTATGGTTTAATTCCAATTTGGATGAATATTGCGATGCTCCATGCCAAAACCAGGCACTTCCAAAAACCAAAACACCAGACAGGGTTTGTTTACTCATCGATAAGAGGAAGCTTTTTAAATAACACAGACTTAAGTAGGGTCTATGCGATAAGTGTTTTTTCCCAACATATATAATGTTTAAGACATCACTTTGATACCATGCTGATGTTTCGGTTGTCTTCACTTTTAAGTGATGACAATATCTCAATGTAGTCTTGGTGCAAAACCGTCTCATTTTGATTGGTCACAATTTTCGAACCGCTCTTACAACACCATCCTCCCCCCCCCCCCCCATCCAATGACCATGGTATTGTTGAAAACTTTGGAGGGCTCCCTGAAACATTCATCTTTTGTTAAGATCTCGCGCATCATGTGTACAAACGAAAAATGATCCTTACTGGAAAGTGGTTGAAACTCAATCCCTCATGAATATGCATCATGGATTAGGATTAAATCTCTGCAAAGAGCCAGCACAAAGCCATCTGTGTGGTTAAGCCTATCCTTGACATGGGAGAGTGATTACTCAAGGATTATAACAAGTGTTGGATTAGTAAGGATGTCAGTGGGGGGGGGGGTAAAGTTGGTGAATGAGTTGAGACAGGGTGCTGGTCAAAGGAACATTCTGCCCTTTTGCTGGTTGGGGGCCATTCAGAATAGACAATAATTATCAATGTTCAATTAAAATAGTATAAAAGCAGGGTGTTTTCTTAATAAAAATCAAATAATAGCAGCCTTCTCCAATGTCTGTCATGTCTGTGACTGTACCATCGTCACCATTTAACCTTGTTTCACTATCCCACATGTAAATTGGTACTTGTGGCTGTACATGAACATTATATTCTAGTACATGATATTAAAACAACACAGCTTGTGACTGTTTCATTTTCATCGGTCCACCTAATTGTTTCGATAACCGACACGAGAATGTAAAGAACTTGTGGAACCTGCCTATGTTCATTGTACCATGGAGGAATGAGAACTCCTTGTGTTCTTATTCCTCTATGATTGTACACATGACAGGGGTTTGTTGTCAACCTTTTCAGTGGCTAGCCAGCAGGACCAGTTAGTTTGTCATTTTCTTGAGTCCGCCATTTTTTCTCTCCAGTTCTTATTCCATATCAAACGGGGATGTTTTTTAACATTGAACTAGCCAGCAGGACCACTTGGAGAGACTGGTCCTGTCCTGACTGGTACTGTAACTAGCATTTAGCAGTGGAAGGCAGAATTCTGCATGCGTGGCGATCTCAAAATAGTGCATTCAGTACTTTTTCATACTTTCCTTTCTTGGAATGCAGTTCTAGACCTTCGTTGTTTATTTGACCGGGCGTTGTCTTAGATTTCCTTAAAATCCGTATCAACGATTGTATTGTAATGAGATATTACGCACACGTGTGAGTGTCTGGTTCCAGCCTGTACTTGTGATGCGTCATGCGTCTACCAATGTTACCCTGTGGTAACCCAGCACAGCTTGCAGTCACTGGGGGGTCGCCGTGATTGGGCTAAATTTAATACCTCAAGGTGGGATTGCCAGAAGGTTTCTTGTCCTTAGAATAACCATTTGAAGTCGTGAAAAAAAACAAACATAGAAGGACATTAGCACAAAAGGTGCGTTAATTACATACTGATGGGGAATGTTTGTTCATTACCTTGGTCAGTCGGTAGAGGTGATGTTCGGATCAATGCTTTCCGTTGGCCAAGAGGAGTAGAACAAAAACAATTGATGTGATGTGAGCCATCACTTGTCATCAGTATTATTATTTTATTTTTCTCCACAAAATTTAATAAGTTTACACATAAAATGTACATTAAAATGTCCACAAAAATAAGATGAAACAGAAATTTTGGCCAAGAGGAGTAGAACAAAAACAATTGATGTGATGTGAGCCATCACTTGTCATCAGTATTATTATTTTATTTTTCTCCACAAAATTTACAAAGTTACACACACGAAATGCACATTAAAATTTACACAAAAATAAGATGAAACAGAAATTTTGTTTTGCTTTTAGAAATTGTTATACTCTATGTATGTCAATGTGAGAAACATGATTAAATGTCAATTCTGGGCATGACCTTTACTTTGACCTCTTTGGGTGAATGGAAGTAGGTCAAACCTTGCGGCCGCTTGTGGCCACAATGGGCGTTTTGGTACAAGCCGCTTGTAGCCGCTACCATCTTCAAAGAGTTAAACAACTTAGGCCATGTCATGTCCGAGTTAGTGGCTGGGGCTGTTGCTAAGGGCAACCTTTGCTTCAACACTTGTTAATATGGCCGTCTAGCCGCAACAAAAGCCTAAGTTGCTATTTCAGAAATGGTATACTTTATATTTACATCATAACTGCACTCATAGCACTTAATTTAATCAATGTTGGATTTCTTATTTGATACTGTTACATATCTGAAGCAAATACTTTTTCAGGTTTTGATATGATTAATAAACAAAATAAAAGATAGCAAGCAATCATTTGTTTAATAAAAGCCAAGATACAGTCTAGAAGAATAACAGGATTTTTCTGAATTGTATGTAACAGTACACACAACGCCAACAATCTTCAGTTTAACGCAGATTGTTCCGTGCTTAGGAAGTTCTGAGGACATTTGTAACCTACAATTAATCTACAAAAAATTAGTTAATGGCCCGATGTTTTGACCCTAGCGGAGTCTTTCCCTTCTGTTGCCCTTGAAAGAAACTCTGCTTTGGGTCCAAACGTCAGGCCATTAACTTTTTTTTCGCATTTATACCATATCCTTCTGGTTGGTAAGAAGTTTGCTACAGCTAATTATATTTTCTCTACAATTACATTGTAACCATCAAGTGTTTCTGCAGAAATGGGGGGAAAAAGTATTTTTATCTCTGATATTTTACAATAAACCGGATGGTTCCACTAACAACCAGTAAAAAATTGTGAGTTTTGGAAGCACTATCTTTTTCTTTGACTTGGTTACTGTCAGTTAAATAAGATAAAATGGAATTATCAGTTAAATAAGGATTATCTAAGATATTACATGTTTTGTCGATTTTGACTTCTCAGGTATCCGTCAGCTCCAGTTGATCCTTCTGAAGGTTGCCCTACTTTTCGGTGTTGAGATCCACACCAACGTGACCTTTGAGGAACTTCAGGAGCCACCAGAAGACCAAGATCAAGAACGTAAGTACTTCCTGAATATCAGCAAATTAACAAGAAAAGAAAAAAACACTGATGAAACTCTTAAAAACAGCGTAAATCAAAACACAAATGTTTTCCATCCGAAATATTATGCATTTGTCAACAAAAAACAACATTGATCATGTGTTTAAAGAAAAACTTCCCAATCAAAGCAAGAATGTATGAATCATTTGAATATCATGGACTTAAAGCTGAAAACAAAACTCTGTAAAATAGTTCTGATATAAGGCATGTTCTTGGGAAAGAAGTTGTCAATAAGAAAGCTATCATACCGAAAAGTTAGCAAATGTTGAAGATTGGTTAAGGAGCGGGTAATTCCTCTATTTTTTACTTGTGACGCAAATGATGTGAGAGATTGGATTCATCAGAGATTGGGACACCCTTAGGTCTTAATAGATCCAGCTGACAAACCTGTCATAACACCCCTCTCCTCCCCTGTGGGTGTCAGAAACATCAGAGATACACCACCTCTCCAGATCTGGATAATCACAATTTACCCTGACACAGATGCCGTCCTCATTCACACACCAGTGTGAGCATAAACACCGAAATACTGCCCTCAATCCTCCTTACAGAAGGGTCTGTGATTGATCAAACTTACATGTGGTTGTACCTCTCAAAATCTCTTCAGTCCGGACATTCGAAATATGCTCTTGCAATCAAGAGATGTATTTATGATCTGTTTTTAATCGGAGGTTTAATGAGGTGGGAACGTTTGTCCCTTTCGGGTTCGACTGGTATCTAGTGCAGAGAGAGGTTTCCCAGCTGTTGTGACCGTGGCAACCACCATGACTGTTAACAAACTAGCCGTGACGACGGTGAAATTTTTTCAGTGGCAATGAAAAGTGATTCGGACGATTTACTGGCTTACTGGGATGAGCACTGAGTCGCGAGTGTTCGTTACTGAAAAATGACACGTTGTCTGAGATCTAGGTATCGGGCTTCGACTTTCAGCATTAGTGCGAAGTGCTATTTCCTTTAAAGTTTTGCACGACAAGTGTGAAACAAATAGACTTGACAAATTCATTTTCAGGCCTGGAATTACATGGAGGTCACGGAGGTCATGTCCTTCAGTGCCCTAGTCTTGGCCTTGGTGCCCCTTCAAAACTTTCTCATAGACTTCAAAAGATTTTGCAATGGAAAGTGCCCTCCCTTTGCAAAATGAAAATGGCCTTGCCCTCTCAAAAATGAAATTCCAGGACTGCATTTTATTTTTTATTTGAGGTGGGTATTACATTCTGTATCTAGTGTTTTCTAAGTTCTTTGGGAGAAAAAATAAATAAAATAAATCCACTTAACTTGATGAATCCCTTACACATGCCCACTTAGTCAATACAAATTGGTTTGGATTACAGTATAAGTCATTGCTGTCAACTTTAATTACAGTATGAGAATAGTCATTTGCAAGTTCTTCTTTTACCAGATGTCCTAAAAGGAACGGTTGGTCACACTTCTGAGATTTAAACTTAACGCTGTGAATGAAGGAACTGCAGTTTTTTTTTTTGCCCAGCCATGCTGAGAGAGAATGACTTGAATCTAGAAGAATTGAAAACAAGACCCTAACCCAAACTAATTCATGTCCTCCAAAAGTTAGCTTTTAGTTTTGTTTGTTTGTTGATTGGTTGATTCGTCTCTGTATAGCCGAACAATCCAAGCTTGGTGGTCATTCGTTTCGTTTTATTTCTGTTTTATTCACCAAGCAGAAAGTCCAAGTGACTAAAACTGTTGACAGACATGATTTTCTTCCTACTTTAAATCTAATTTCTGATTTTGTTGTCCTCAGAAAAATTGTCATAAAAAAAGCCTGAAAAGTCTATAAAAGCTTGTACCATGTGTAGACGTAGGTCAGCTGTTGTAATCAGTCAAATTGTCCTACTGTTTCCCAAGGGCCAGAAATCATGCCTGTATTGGGTGTACAAGGATAAACGTTTTGCTAAAATGAGAGTTGCATTGACAATACAATTATATTGTATTATTATTCAATTATATTACTCCAACACGTATAACATTGCGTTGAGAAAGGTCGGGGTGGGAAACTGTTTGATCTTTTATACTTTGTTTTGACCATTTTACTCCAACACTTATGGCATTGCATTGGTTACCCATAAAACAAAGGACTAATCACAAAATCCTAGACTTAGATAGCTCTTCATGGTCTAGCCCCAGTGTATCTTAGAGACATGTTGTGTACATACCACCCTCGGCCCAATCTGAGATTATCCACCAAACTACTGTAGAACATTCCTAGATCTCATTCTTCATTAGGTAATAGAGGTTTTGTTTCATGTGCACCAAAGAATGATCTCCTCTATAAACTCAGTACACTTGAGTCCTTTATCATCAAGCCCTCCTCATGAAATTTCCATTCTCTTCTCCTTTTTTGCTATTCTAGCTCATGTTGTCGTGTTTGTATTTTTGGATTTCGTCTCTCCATCCACTCTTCCATCTACTCTTCCATCTACTCTTCCATCCACTCTTCCATCCACTCTTCCATCTACTCTTCCATCTACTCTTCCATCTACTCTTCCATCTACTCTTCCATCTACTCTTCCATCTACTCTTCCATCCACTCTTCCATCCACTCTTCCATCTACTCTTCCATCTACTCTTCTTCTCTTCCATCTACTCTTCCATCTACTCTTCCATCTACTCTTCCATCCACTCTTCCATCCACTCTTCCATCTACTCTTCCATCTACTCTTCCATCTACTCTTCCATCTACTCTTCCATCTACTCTTCCATCTACTCTTCCATCCACTCTTCCATCTACTCTTCCATCTACTCTTCCATCTACTCTTCCATCTACTCTTCCATCTACTCTTCCATCTACTCTTCCATCTACTCTTCCATCCACTCTTCCATCTACTCTTCCATCTACTCTTCCATCTACTCTTCCATCTACTCTTCCATCTACTCTTCCATCTACTCTTCCATCTACTCTTCCATCCACTCTTCCATCCACTCTTCCATCCACTCTTTCATCCACTCTTCCATCCACTCTTCCATCCACTCTTCCATCCACTCTTCCATCCACTCTTCCATCTACTCTTCCATCTACTCTTCCATCTACTCTTCCATCTACTCTTCCACTACTCTTCTATCTTCCTCTTCTCCTTTTTCCATTTCTAGTTTGCCATTCAGTTAGTTTTTTCTTCTTGGCTATGCAGAATTTGACTCATTACAGATCTTCAAAAGCCAGCTCAAGACTCATCTCTTCAAATCTGCTCACATTTAATCTGTTGCTCTTGTCATCTCCTAATTAAATTTGGTGTACTTTGTTGTCTTTAACTTGTCTTCACTTTGCTAAGCGTCTCGAAATAGGCAACAAGAATGACAGCACTCTACAAATGCCCGATGATTGGTTATCACCAATCTTTATTATGAGATTGAGAATAAATGTGAAAATAAACGTGAACACTTCCTCCTCTTTTTAATCCAAGGTGTGGGATGGCGGGCCAAGTTGAATCCGAAGGACCATCCTCTCGGTGAATATGAGTTTGATGTCATCATCGGAGCTGATGGGAAGAGAAACACACTACAAGGTAAGCTCTAAGTTCACTGGTTGTGATTTGCCGCATTTTTACTTTCTTTGAATGGTGCTCTCTGAATGCAACACTTTCACTTCACTTCTTGACGCTCTCCAATCTGCATTCCAGGATTCAAACGCAAAGAATTCCGCGGCAAACTCGCCATCGCCATCACGGCCAACTTCATCAACCGCCACAGCAACGAGGAAGCCCGCGTTGAGGAGATCAGCGGCGTGGCCTTCATCTTCAATCAGAAGTTCTTCCAGGACCTGAAGCAGGCCTCCGGCATCGACCTGGAGAACATCGTCTACTACAGGGACGACACTCACTACTTTGTCATGACGGCAAAGAAGAAAAGTCTGATCCAGAAGGGAGTCATTCTGAAGGTGAGGGCCTCGTCGGAAGCTTCTTTGCTGAAAGGGACACATTGCCTTCGGATTTGGCTCTTTGGGCTATCAAAAGCATTTGTTATAAAATGAATATGGTTGGAAAGATGTTTTATAAGTAGAGTATAAAGATCCACCCAAATATACCCCGAAATTGTGCTGTTTTCCTTTTACGTCGTGAACTTTCATGGTCTGCCATTTTGTAGGACCAAATTTAGGACTCCACAAAATTACAAACTGTCTTAGTTCACGAAGTAAAGGAAAACCACACAATTTTGAGGGGTATTTGTTTGAATCATTTTATTTTACTTTTAAAACATCTTTCTGACAAATGCTTTTATAGCCCAAAGCGCGCAATGTGTCCCTCGAAATTGCATGTCAATGAGGGAACTTTTGGGACGCTAGGTTGGCAGCAGACTTGCCAGGTAAATTCATTGTTCGCAGTAATGTGAGCATGCTCAGAACTTTGTAAATAATGGAAAAATTACCAGGTAAGTCTGCTGCAACCTAGCGTCCCATAAGTTCCCTTTAGTTTAGTTTTAGTTTATTTCTTTCTTTAAAAAAAACAACTTTTATCAGGGTAACCTGTTCACAAACAATGTGGTCTCCTATGAGGCCCAGAGAATAACAAACACATCAAGACAAAGAAACATGTAGAATAATGACGTCAATTAAAAGGAACAAACAGACAAAAAATATAAGTAACAGAGATAATAAGATGGTACAATTTAAAAAATTAGAAGTAAACATGTATCTACATTTACATAAAACAAATCGCAAATATAGTGAAACAAAAAAAGGAAAAAAAACCCCAAACAACAATGGCGGGAAAAGAACTGAATAAAAGCGAAGGTGTGGTTTTGTTTTACATGATTTAACACTTTGCAGTGGTTTTTCTTGCGTAGGATCGAGCAGACACAATACAGCTTCTGTCCCGTGACAACTACAGTCACGAGAAGCTGCAAGCGTACGCCCGGGAGGCGGCCAACTTCTCCACCAACAAACAGCTGCCCCGGCTTGACTTTGCCCTGAACCACTACGGCCAGCCGGACGTTGCCATGTTTGATTTCACCTCAATCTTTCAGGCTGAGCACGCAGCCCGTGTGTTGGAGAGAAAGGGACACCGGCTGCTGATGGCGTTAGTGGGTGACAGTCTACTAGAGGTTAGTCAAACTTGTGATTTTGTGTTGCAGGGGACCCAATTTCATAGAGCTGCTTAAGCACAAAAAAAAGCACAACAAAATTATGCTGATCAGACTAACGTTACCAGCCAAATTATCATGTCACATGTACCATCTGTGACTGGCTTCCTGCTGAATTCTGCTTAGCAGAAAATTGTTAAGCAATATTTAGTGCTTAAGCAGCTCTATGAAATTGGGCCTACAGTAGGTCATGGGCGAGCATTCTAGTGTGCTGGACTTAGGCTCAGGTTTAAAGCCTGGTCACAGCATGTACTGGAACAAGATATTGTTTCCTATCCATAGTGTTCGCCGTAGGGGTGTCTGGGTGTCTTTTGAACACCCCTGTTTTAAATTTGGACACCCTGTTTTATCTGTCATTTACTTGTAAATGTGTAGTAAAGAAACCACCCAGTTTTTTAATTTTCAGCAAATTTTGACACCCTTTTACCAAATCTTGGCTCAAACCATGTTCCCATCATCTTATAATAGACTTTCTATTGCAACGTCACAGCCCGGGTTTTTGCCAACCAAGGCTGGAAAACTATGGGAAGCCATAAATGCAAAGCAAAAACAGATGCAACAGTATGTAACAATGTCACACAAATATTCAACATTAATGTTGAATTTGTTGGAAGCAAAGCAACCAATCATGGGATGTTTTTTTGTAATTGTAGTTTGCAGAAATGATGAATTTGGACACAGCATCTGTTAACATGATTGAATGTTTTGCTTACATTCAGCCGTCCATGCCAACCAGCACGGTTTGTTTATTTAATTAACAATAGAAAGGTCTATAAATGGGTGCTTGGGATGGTAAGGTAATTTGGCTGCCAGGGCAGCATATCTCCTAAGTAGTTGAGATGGGTTATTGCTTCCATGATTTTGTAAACAAACAATGGTGTTACTTTGGTACATTGGTATTAAATCAACAAATAAACACCCGTTATTGTTTGCACAATGAAACTCTGTGCCTTGTTTACCTTTACTCAAATGTCTTTAATGAGAGAATGTGTCAGTTATACAGTATCATTATCTTGACAATTACCAGACTCTTTCCTTATTCTCTTTGTTGTACCCCCACTCCCTCCCCAGCCTTTCTGGCCAACAGGGTCGGGCTGTGCTCGCGGGTTTCTCGGCGCCTTAGACACTGCTTGGATGATACGCAATTGGTCGTCCAATCAGATGTCGCCACCAGAAGTCATCGCTGAGCGTGAGAGCATCTACCGTCTGCTCGCCCAGACAACCCCAGAGAACCTCAGCAAGGTGTATGAGCAGTACAGTATCTACCCGTCGACCCGGTACCCGCATATAAACCTCAAGGCAGCGGCACCTCATGAGGTTCTACACCTGTATGACACGGACGATGAGGATCTGAAGAGGAAGTGGGAGAAGGTCGTTCAGATACAGAGGCAGACGCTTATCAGAAGTGGTGAGAAGACACCCTCCCCACCACCCCCATCCCCTCAAAAAGGGAAATAAAAAAGAAAAATTTGATTATTTGGTTTTACCCATACACAGATATGTGTATAATAGCACTGTATACTCGCTACTTTCCCGAGCCCTGTGAAAAAAAAATCCACAGGCAAATTACTCGGTGGGATTCGAACCCACGACCATTGCCATTCTAGAGCAGATGTCTTACCACTAGACCACCAAAAGTGCCCGGTAGCTTAAAATGAAATCTGATGAAACAATTCTTACCGCGCTAATGACACAAGACTGCACATTATGCGCCGTGTCTGTCATAAATGACACTCCTGGAGCCGAATTATCAAATTTGGTGGAGGTTGTTAAGAATGATGTTATGAGAAGAAGCAACAATTAATTTACCCAACACTCACCTGCACACACTAACCCCCCTCCGCCCCCCCCCCAAAAAAACCCCCCCAAAAAACCCCCAAAAAACAAATTCAGAAAAGTAAATGGACCCTCAAAAACCAAATTTGCTTGATGAAACAATCTTTACCGTGCTGCCCCCTCCCCATTCATTTCATTTGACCTTTCGTTGCAGGGTCAATTGTGAGGAGTAGTAAGCTGTTGATGTGGTGCCAACGCGTCACCGACACCTACAAGAATGTCCTCATCGACAACATGACCTCGGCCTGGCGTAGTGGCTTGGCTCTGTGTGCCATCATTCACCGCTACAGACCACACCTTATGTGAGTTGAGTTGCTAGCGCCCTCTTGTGGTGACAAATGAATTTTATTTCATAATCAATTGTTGCAATCAGTGTTTTCTTATTCCTTCTTCAAAAAACATCCACAAATACCTCTGGTGGGAATCTAACCCAAGACCATTCACGTGTTATGTATTGCTTTCCCATAAGGTCGCCCATGGGTGTTGGGCCAGCCAGGGTTTTCCCACAAACTATTCGTGTCATTTCAATGGTACAATGAAAGACAATTTCTGAATAAAAAAACAGTGACTCTGAAATCAGTGGAATATGAGCTTGTGTGTTTTTTGGTAAGAGGTGCTGTACAGGATCGGTAGAGCTGACAAAATAGTCGCAGACAGTATTTTGTGTGAGCAACTTTGTACATGAAATAACAAACCTGTGAAAAATTGGGCCTAATCTGTTGTGTGCGTCAGGAGAAAATAGTGAAAAAACCATGCGAAATTTTCAGCTTGTAAACATATTGTCCTTAATTTTGGTTGCAACGACCGAAATCGGCAGTTGCATTTTTTTTAGGTTTTCAGTTGCAGTTTTCTCGAATAAGACTTCGATTCAGAGGGAAATATTTCACTGAAAAAAATGTTTCTAGTATGAGCTTCATAATCAGTAAGCCTTCAGACTTAAATTAAACAATGTTTTTAATCCTTACCAATCCTGTATAAGAGCTTTAAAACTTATTTTTGCTGAGACTTACAATTTTTTTTTTTCCCCTCATCAGAGACTTCAATTCGTTACGAGAGGAAGACATCGTTCAGAACAACCAGCTTGCCTTTGATCTGGCGGAGCGTGAGTTCGGCATCAGTCCAACAATGACGGGGAAGGAGATGAGCGAGATGGAGTCACCCGACAAACTGACCATGGTTGCTTACATCTCAAGATTCTATGACCTCTTCAAAGATGAATTGCCTCCACCGCTGAAAGGTAACATGGGAGGATTGGAAGAGAACGATCAGGGTTGGAACGTGTTTCCTCTTTTATACTTTCTTTTGTTGTTTTGGTTTAACCCTTTTAGCCCCAATGCCGACTTTATTCGACTGTGCACTATACCTTTCTTGAGCCCCAATGGCGACTTTAGTCGACCAAAAGAACACAGGAAAAAGCACTCAAGCCTGAACACAAAGACCATTTGTTGAAAAGCTGTAGTTTTGTCCATTTTCACCCTCCATACCCAAGCTTACCATCATCGGAAAACAAAGATTAGATCTTTCTAATTCTGGTAAAATAAATAAGGTTGCTATTATGTAATCCCTTCAAACTGGAGTGGAAAGATCAGAAATGCCAAACACCCTCGGAGCACCATATGGTTGTATACAAAACGAGTGTCAAGACCAATAACTTGAACATTTATTGGCCGATCGCAATTATTTTTGTAATATATGAATGGAAATTCAATAAGAATTTTTGTATTACTTATCATGCTCTAAAATGAAACCTTTATGGTGATAATAGAGATTGTAAAATTGACATTTGAACACAAGCTTTCTGTCGTGTGAGGATGTGTGCTTCACGCTTGAGTGGTCAAACAATGTAGGCACCAGTGGTTTATGTCAAAACAACAAATTGGTAATGAGAGGGTTAACAAATAATCACAATGATGATTTGTTTTCCTGCAGTCAATCTGTCTACAATTGAAGAGGCTCCACATTTGGCCAAGTCGCCCGTCACCAAGGCGTCCTTCCTCTCCAGAATCTCCAACAAGATTCGACACAAGAAGTCTCATCACGGTAACAAAGAGAACGAGGAAGGCTTGAAGAGTCCGGTCATCGCTAAGAGGGCGAAATCGAGAGAGTCTCCGGTAAGTCGCGTTGAAAGTTGCAACGTAAAACATTTGTGGCGCTGCCTTATTCCCAAATCAGGCAGTTCTCAAACACAGTGAAATGATTTTTAATTTGAAGGCAACTGATGTGACGTCTTGAAGGGAGGGTCATAGATCAATAAATACTCAAAAAAATTATGACCATAAAAACTTACTTTGGGGTGAGAGGCACTGCAGCTGTTGATAGTATAAACTTTTTTTGAGAAAGGATTCTCTTCCAACTTATATGGTTTGGATAATTTTTCACCCCAAAACATTTGAATCAGAAATGATTCATGCTGAATTGTTTCTTAGATTTCTGAAGGTTGGTGTCATGGTGATGGTCACTTTGTGTTTGTGGGCAAGACACTGTTGCTGCCCATTACTTAGGATTAAACGGGTGCCTGTGAGGGTAGATATTGTTAGTGTGAATGATTAGCAACCAGTGCACCCACTTGGTCCCGGTGCTGCATGTTCCTAAGGAGTTGAGATGGTTTCAGGAATGCTAAAGGCCCCAAAACAGGGGTAGTAGTTGTGTAAATTGCTATAATGTTTAAAAGTGCCTATAAATGTCTATTATATAAAGTTAAAAGATTAAACTGAAATTTCTCCTTTCTTTTCTTGCCTGTATTTTAGGAAGTGGCGCTGAAGAATCTACGAGCTGCCAATATCGAGGCACGCCTGAAGGAGAGAATTATCGATCGGGCCAATGAGAGAGCGGCCGACAAAGCCTACAACCAATCAGAGCTTCCTACTGGTACGAATCGAGTCAGCGGATTGGCTGAGCAGCTGACGGCCCAATTCCGTTCCATTGCCGGGTTAACGGTAACCGATGACAACAGACCTGTGAATAGACCGGTAAAACTTTTTGTCTTTTTCGTAATTCCATCAAAAGCCAGGAACTTTTTACACAATTTGGCTCGATCGATATCTAGGGCCAGCCTAGGAGGGGTGGGGTAAACTCTGTTTATAAGGAGCAAAAAGGAGAAGACATTAGTCTGTTGATTGGAGAACTGGATACAGATGTTTATTTCTTCACTGCTCACGTAAGAATGACTGCAAAGGAACCAACTGGGATAGGTCGCACTTCCTACTAGGTGCCTTAACCAATCAGAAGGAAGTGACCATGGCAACTGGTTCACACCCCAGCCAATCAGTTGTCTTGGTGTAAGATGATCGTTGTTTCCCTAACGGCACCCGCTATCATCCGATGGTTCTTGTGTTCATGATGATAGTGTGTAGATATGGAGAATCGCAATAGTCGGGTGATAATGAACGTCTTGCACCAAGATTATCCAATCAACTGTGAAGGCTATTAGGAGTGCAACATGGACAGTATTAGAGGATCCCACATGAACACTCTTGAGAACTTCAAAATGGGAACTTCTATTTTTTTTTAAGGGGGTGGTATTTTCCAACTCCTTTAAAGGGGGTCTCTGGGAGGGGCACTACAGTTATCCAACACCCATAGGAAATGCATGGAGCTAGCATGCCTTTCTGGTTTTACGTACGAAACTCTGACGCTCTGAGCTAGCCTTTCACGTACAGTTTGTAAAGTCTAAAATTTTCATTAGAATTACAGATTGTTCTCTTTTAATAAGTGCCTTTGAACTGTGAAATAGAGGAATGTTAATTTTCATCCAAGCGCACCTGGCAGCATTGGAGTTGGAAGCAGAAAATCCTGAACATGCCACCACTTTTTACACATGATGCTTTATCAACAGGAAAACGTCAGACCTTAACATGTTCTTGAAGGGATGGAGGTAGTTTTTCCCTAAAAGAGGACATCTTCATGAGAGAATTTTAAATCTGTACTCTAAAATTTCAAACAGCTAATATTTCTGTTTGGAAGTTTTGAGAACTTGCCCCTCCCATTGCCGAGTATTCCTTTCAAATTGTTTCTCAGAGGTTTGTTTTTGTCTTTTTTTACTCTTTTTAAAATATTTTTTTGACAGAAACTGAAAGCTTTTGAGCCAGTCAAAACGCAGCACAGTGACACATGTTTCTTCTGCGGGAAGCGTGTTTACGTCATGGAGAGATTGAGTGTAGAAGGGCTCTTCTTCCACAGAGATTGTTTCCGCTGTCAGCACTGCGACACCATGCTTCACATCGGCAACTACGCATTCGCCAGAGATATGGAGGGAAAAGTGAAAGGTAACAACCAACCACTTCACTCAAAAATAAATTCACGTGAGGTTGAGCTCTAATAAGAATAATTTATAATAATTGAACATTTTATACTATGCCCTTTACATGAAAATGATCAAAATTGCATATTATGTTTTAAAGTACACTGAATGGAAGAAAAAGACAAAAGAAACAAAGAGTGGTCACCAGGCCAATGCCGGAACCACACTGTGGTGATACGTCTCCCCGCCAACAGAGAACTAAAATTATACATAAGCCTAACCCTGCTGGCATTGGTCATGTTTTGATCTTTTCAGGAGACAGACACCTCTAACCCTACCCAAGTAAAAATTCAAGGTGACCATGGATGTATACAAGACAAAAAGACACAAAAAAATACAGTTCCAGTACTGAGTAATAGTATAACACGCTTTTAAACGTGGAAATATGACAAAAATCTTACCTCTAGCTTGGAGATTTAACGATTCTAGCTTAATTTCTTGTTTGGGTTTGATCACAGATATATTCGCATCATCAACAGGAGTTTTGTAATAAAGTCCTTGGGATTGTATATATAATTTTGTTTATCTTTTAATCTGGATGTTTCTGTCTTCTATGAGCAGGAAAGTTTTACTGCAGAATTCATTATCCGTCATCAATAAGTAATAATTTGTCGAGCGCAAACAGAAAACGATCGTTGGCACCGGAGGTAACTTTCCTTTTTTTTTCTCTCAAGTAATTTGTAATTTGAAATGACACATTTTGGAATTTGAACTAATGTTGAAGTTTCTCCCAAACTTTTACTCGTGCTATTTTTAACCTTCTTACTGTCTGACCATTCAATATGGTAGATGCACTATGCTATACTGCAATTCGATATCATGTAATGAATGCATCTACACAGTTCACAGTTAGTTCTGTACCCAGTTATGCCACCATACAAAACCCATGCAGTTAAATGATTTTGAATGGTTACTCAACTTGCTGGAAAATGTTCCTGATCTCACCTTTTCACTATTTATACATTTTTTGAATGTTTTGCTTTTATTTATTTATTTTTTTAAATCTGAAGACAACTTCTCAATTTAAATACAAAACTACTTCAGAAACCCTAGCAATGTAACAAAATAACTTGATCGATATAACACTTTAAAACAAATTGCTGGTTTCCTACCTTCCGTCCAGGTAGTAGTTAATAAGCAGGACAGTTCTTTTCAGAACTAAGTAGTCTCCCGAATTTCCAAAATCTACTCCGCGGCAGTAGAATAGAGCAAGACCTAGTTCCCAAAGAACAAATCTACATAGCTAGTAGATATACACATGGTATTACCGCAAACCGAATGCACATTGATACCTCACCATGTAATGCCTCAAAAATGTTTTACTACTCATCGATCAAATCTAACAACCAAATGATATTCTCTTGACAAAACTCTAGCCCACAACCCCTGCACCATCCGTCATCACGACCATCGTTGAAGACAAGGTTGTACCAGGAACACCTCCTGTGGGTGACCCATCACTCCTATCAGAGCCTATTCAGAAACGCTACCGGGCAACCCCAGAACGCATCGGTGAGTGAGTTACCCTGACAAAGCGCCCAAAGTCATAAAGCCGCTCAGTTTTATCATGAAAAACGAGAATCACAGGCCAAGTAGTCATAACAACAACAAAAACACCAGTTGATCGTTCTGGCCTCATCCTTTTTTGAAGCTGCATCCTCCCCCCAAAAAGACTAAACTTTTCATGTATTTTCACTTCATCTTGGCACCATTCTATCGACAATTGGTTTTCGTTTTCCCATATTTTAGACTTCTAAGCTCTTCAAAGCCAACTTATTTTTAGTCTGGCTTTCTCCTACCTGAAAAAATAAAAATAAAAATAGAATAAAAACAAAAAGGTTTCTTTCGTCTCTTTCTGAAAAAAACCAGGACGATCAACTGGTTTATTTTTTTTACCTGGCCTTAAACAACATTTTTCAGTTACATAAAACAGGTTCATACCTTGTTCATTAGATAAACTTTGGGAAGATTTGAACGTATGCCATTATTTTAACAGAGTTGGAGAACATGAGGGCATGCATAGCCGCTGGCACTGTTGAAGTGACTGAAGAAGAGATAGCCAAATACAACCTTGGGACCTCCTTACAGACTTCTGGGGAAGAGGACGAAGATGAGTGAGTACTTGAGATGTGTATTTGTGCACTGTCTATTTCAGAAAATGTCCAGTTGCTTAAACCAATGGATGATGTACATTCCACAGTGTGACACTTTTGTGATATTGTGATACTTTTGTGATGTTTCTGTCTGTGTTTGTTTGTACTGCCATTTGTAGGTCGTCAGATAGCGAGATGGAGACGTCAGAAGCGAGGACTGCATCCATGAAGGATGTAGCAGTTGAGGGTGCACAGGAGGATGCAAGTGAGGAGGAGGAGGAGGAGGAGGAAGATGAAGATGAAGAGGAGGATTCAGATGAAGATGATTCGGATGAGGAAGAATACAGTAAGTCCTGAAAAAAACAAAAAGCTTTTTGGTATCAATATTTGTTTTGTCATTGTTAGAACGTTGTATCTCCTAAAATAGCACTTACATTAAGCGTGAGTTTGACATTGTCAAAACATTGTATCTCTCTTAAAATTCCCCGGATGTACACACAAAACAAGTACGCGCTGAGATACACGTTTTGCACGGAGTGTTTTCATGCGAGATACGACAGTTCTGCAAAGTTCTTCAGAAATGTAACCCCGCATTGAACCTTTACATTTGACCAGAAATATTATGTACAAAGATACTTTAGAGTCTGTTATTAACAGCTGGTTTATTTTCTGATGTGTGAATTTTTGTGTTCAAACATTCAGGGATCTGTTTCATGAACAACAGGAAGAGCTCGTCTTTCAAAACTTGATAAAGAATTGCCTCTATGAACAATAAACACCAAAATTAAAATTCTTTATTAATGTAATTGGGGTTTTTTTCTTCTCATATTTGTTATTTAGGTTCCGAGTTTGAATCAGATTCTGATGAAGATGATGAAGATGGTGATGAGGAAGACAGCGATGAAGATGATGAAGGAGCAGAGGGGATGGAGGTGGCAGAGGAAGAGCAACCGCGCTACAATCACATCAACAAGGTGGTCAGTCTGAAGCAACAGTGGCTCAATAACATGAAAGCTCCAGAGATCCCACCATGGAGACCACCTGAAGAGATCCTGGCTGAGAAGCTCAAAGCTGAGGAAGAGGCACGGAAGGCAGAGGAAGCGAGACAAGCAGAGGAGGAGCTGAAAAGGAAAGAGGAGGAGCAGAGACAGGCCGAAGAAGAAGCCAGGAGGCTACAGGAAGAGGCGGAAGAGACAAAGAGAATAGCCGTGCTCGAAAAAAGAAACAGCAAGCTCAAATTCAATTTGGATGCTCTTGCTCAACAGTACGCTGGCTTTGAAGAGGAGGCCGGGACACCCATCATACCGAAAGACAACTTAGAGGGACGAAGCTTCCAAGCGTTGACAGACGATGAGAAAGTTGCAACGATTCTTAATTTGGACCCAGAAGATGGAAGCTCAGGAAATGAGATAAGTAGCGAGGAGGATGACAGTTACAAGGATGCTGAGGGTGATGGGGAAGATGATTACATGTCCTCGGAGGAAGTCTTTGAGATGGATATGGAAGAGCCAGCAAGGGATGCACCTACAGGAGTCACAAAGGATCTTGTTGATGCCATGGGGCATCAAGAATCTGAGGAAGTAGGAACAAAGTCGGTTACCCCCGAAACTGAGGAACTCAAAGAAAGTGAACAATGTCTAACAGATGAGGTAGCATCCAAAACACTTCCGGAGAGGACTTGTGAGTCAGATATATCCAGTAAAAAAGACTTCAAAAGCAAAGAGGACATCTTTGATTCTGTGGAGGATGGCTACAGAGAGAGCCGGGGGCGTACTGCATCCGGAGTTTCAGACTCGAGTTTCACAATCTCCACGCCAAGTGGTTCTTTCTCTTCAATATCTGTGTGTTCCATTACCACGGACAGCTTAAGAAGTCGTGTAGACTCCAACCCTATGGACATGGTTGATTCCTCAAGGATTATCCCAGAGGAAGAAGTTGCGGAGTTAGATTTGACCGTGAAGTCGGCCGAAGTTGACCTCCGCAAGAATGACCCAGCAGTTGACGATGGCATAGATCTCACGCTGAACCCTGAAGAACTGGCCCCCGATGCGGATTTAGATATTGAAGAAATTTGGGGGTCAGATCTTGCTCTGGGAGCCGGTGAAGTGGTAACCACCGAGGTGGAGGCAGCAGTAGATGACATTGACTTGGATCTCTCAGTCACCTCGGGTTACCAGGGAAACAATTTTAAACTTGTACCACCTTTAGAAACAGACGTTGCATTGTCTGAAGTTGAGGTTTTTATGGAGGAAACCCCTAAAGCAGATGCTGTGAAAACACTGCAATGGGAAAATGTTGAACCAGCAGAGCTTGTTGAGTTACCCACACCAAAAATTGCTTCTACGCCAGAGGTCAAGCCATCGCCAGAATCACCTGAAAATGGGGACGCAGTCAAGAGCCCCTCTACAAAAGCCAAAGAGAAACCCAAATATCGTCCAATGTATAATAAACGTGACAGCGGTCCCAGACTAGTCATGTCTCGATCATTTTCGGACTCCTTCAAAGAGATGCCCACATTGGACAGCATGAAAGTTGAGGATGCTAAAGGACAGACACCAGACCAGAATGCAAATACAACCAACGGTGTGGTGTACAGGAAAAAAAAGACTCACACCCGTCCAGATTCTCCAACTGAATATGTCATTCCTCCAGCAGCCTTGAGACCCAATTCAATCAAAATGGACACCTTGTCTATGTCTCAAAAGCGAGAAAGAACTTACTCGGGCGGCACAGCCCGCGATAAGGTCGGTAAAAAGAAGGAAGGAGGCTCCCCGAAGAAATCACCCAAGCGGCAGTTGCCAAAGATACCGTCGAAAGAAAGCGATCAAGGTCAGGTCACCCCAGAAAGCAAACAGATGGCAAAGAAGTTGCTACGACAGAAAACTGCCGGGAAAGAGTACCTGGGGCTGTCGAGTTCTGCATCCAGCCTCCCCGATGTGACCACCCCAGGCTCTACCACTGGGGGGAAGCAACTACCTGGAGATTCAGGCGTTACGTCCATGGTTCAATCCCCGCTCATCACCACCACAAGCGGCAGCAGTGATCAGTTCTTCACACCGGATAATGCAATGTCGTCGGAGTACCTCTCGGTGTCACAGGGGGAAAAGTCCCCGCTCAGCGACCACAGCCCGTCGCAATTCACAGACGGCATTCCACAGTCGGAGTCCAAGTCTGAAGAGCGCAAATCCCGCCTCAGCAAACTCAAGGGAGACATCCGTCGACGGGATGCAACGCGTAAGACCCAGTCACCCAAAGTGGAGCGCAAATCAACCAGCAAGAAGAGCAAGAAGAAGAAGTCCAACAAAGCAAAGTCAGTGTCTTCCCTGGATGAACCTGTCGATCGCTCTGCTAAGTATCGCGTACCGGAATCATCGGGTGCTCCTTTAGCTTCGAAGGACGATGAGATGTCGCTGTCAGCAGAAGGTGAACTTGATACACCTGACGGGTCTGTGCTAGGAGATCTACCGAAAATGAAATCCACTGCTGCTGAGCTACCTAGATTAAGTTAGTTCCTCTTGTTTCTCTGTTATAATATTTTTTAAATGATTTTTTTCTCCCTTAAAGAGCAAATTTTGTAACGAATATTTTAAGGCAAAGTACCTCCTGCTTTCTTCAGTCTAATGAAGGAAATTAGAACACACACTTTTGAGATGTTAATTGCAGTTTTCGTAAGAACCTTGACCTTGTCTCATGAAATAGCTCTTAAGTTGTGAATAGTAACAGACCATCTTGTAGTATAACTATCAACAAGATGACAATGAAGGATTATCTGGGGTTTTTTTTCTTTCAGTTCTTGTCTTTGAAGTCGTCTGAGGGCTCTTGTTTTGAAAGGGACTTATAAAAAAAAAAGTTGAGCCCTTAAAATTCTTGAAACTCAGTTATTTATCTTTATTTTGGTGGGGATTTAAACATGTCGGCCGTTTGTTTGCAGTTATGCAGGCTTGAAATGAGGACAGAAATATGTCAAGTCTTTCGCTGTCAAACTTTTTTCATCATTAATATTCATAAAATGAATGCTCTGTTGAGGAAGGCTCAATATTCTGTTGATCATTTTCCTTTCCAGTCCGTAAGCTCAGCCTAGATCCCAAATTGTCAGCGTCACTGGACCTGGATAACTCCACGTCTTCAGACGAGGCAGACGAGGAGGCTGCAGAGGAGCCCATGGCGGCGGCGGCGAGCCCAGGGGGGAAGGGCAAGGGGAAAGCTAAATCCCCCAGGAGGATGTGGGGAAAGAGATTCAAGGTACGTGTTGGTGCTTGGTTTGGGCAGCACTTTAGTCTCAGAGGTCGTGCTAAGGACTCGCAAGAAAAACCCAACATGTGAGAATGGTTGATCGGAAATATTTGCGTTTTATCCACAAAAAGGGGGAGTGGTTGGGGGAAGGAGGGAGAAAGATTAAACAATAGTTGTTGATAACATGTTGACAACTTAAACCTATATGAAAACAAATAGTGGCCTGACGTTTCAACCCTAGCAGAGTCTTTCTCGAAGGCTTAATGCCAACACAACACACATAACCAGGTATACTGGGCACACAGGAAAAAAACTTAATGAACAATCATTATTGGAGTTTTTACAGATGGATCGTAGATGTACAATTTGCAGAATAACAAACCCTTTTCAAAAACTCAAGTGGACAATTCTGTGGCAACTCAAGTTACATCAACCACACATAGCAGAAGTTTGGTTATGTAAATGATCTTCGTGAAATAAAGAAATTTGTTTTGGAAAGAAACAAAAATCATTCAAGAAAAATAGCCCAAACAAACTAGAATTCTGCTCTGGGTGGCCAATTGAGCTTGAGTAACTGTTGAGTTGACGTACAGTTCCATGTCCACCCAAACTTTACTCAAGTCTCGTCGTACAAAACGATGAATACAGCAACTTTCCATTCTGGCCACGTATGTGACCTTTACAGAATTGTGCACCAGTACCATGCCATGAAAGTTTTTTTTTCCCCACCCAGATCAAAACCAATCACCTGTCTGAACTTTTAGCACCTGTCAGCCTTTACTCGGTATGGACTCTGGGAATAGACTGATCGGAAACCAAAGTGCAAGCCATAAATCATTGCTAACAGTTATAACTTTTCAGTAATGACTTCCCACCACAAATTGTCCAACTGCACGCATATTGTAAATGTATGTGCAAGAGTACCCCCCCCCCCCCAACAACAACAACCCCCCCACAGCCCCCCCCCCACAAAGAGGAACAATGCATAATGTGTTCGTCGCGTGATTAATGATGCGAGGAAATCATTATTTGGACACCTCATCCATCAAACTCTAACGTTGAATGGGGGCGTCACGTGTTCCGAGCTTTCATTAAGTTGATTTGTACCGGGTTTGTGGCCTGACATGACAGATCAATCATACATGCCGGGTTTTCCTTGTGAGTTCAAACATAATGTGGATTGCTTGCAACGTTTCAAAAGCTGTGAAGCTGCATTCATCACTGCCAACTTGCTAGATTCTTCTTTGGGTTCAGTCAAAGTTCCAGTACAGTGGCTTTGAAGAATCGGTGGTGTTTCTCTGTCAAACAGATCATGCTTGCCCTTCATTTATATCAAGAAGAACAGGAGCTTTTTTTTCCTGTAGCTGCTCAATGGAACCAAGTAGCTATTAACCTCCTTTGAAAGTTAAAAGTTAAGGACGGGCTCCAAAGTAGAAAGTTAGTTTTGTGATGCACTCGTTTTCCAATAGATAGAGTCCTAATGAAAGTGCGGAAACAATTACAAGTCCCTAACCTCACATTAAAAATGCTGTAAAATGCCATTGTTTTTGAAACCCTTCCAGTGCAAATTTCGTTGACATCCTAAAAGCATCCAACGATGTCACTTTTTCAAACATATTGGTCTGTACATCTTTGTACAGAAAATACTTAAGATTGTTCCTGAGTTTTGATGGTATTCGGTTAATAAAAAGACAATGAATTCGACGTTTTTGCCTGACGCAAAAATTCCTCTTTATAGTCTACAGACATTTTTGTTGTTGATATTCAGTGTCCTCATGTTTCAAATGTCGATCTGAAAGAGGATCCAATAACATGACATTTTACGCCATATTATCTTGAGTTTGGAGACTTGTAATCTGTTCACCACTTTTATGAGGACTCAATTGGAAAATGAGTGCATTACAAAACTGACCTCGGAACCCCCTATTGATACCAGTTAAAACAAACCAAAAGACACATATTTGGCTGGTAACCTCTGCTGGGCAGAAAGTGTTCAACATGTCTTTCTATAAACTGTACAGTATTTCATTCAATGCAGAAAAACTCCCCACATTTCTTGAATTTAGTTCATTGAGCAGCTTTACGAAAACAGCCCTTGCACTGTTATGGTTGAGTTTTAGTGTGGTAGAGATTCTGTAGAAAAAAAGTAGTGCTTCAGAATGGGTAGTGCTAAGACGTAGAACTGTAGCAGAGACCACGCTGTCGTCCGCTTTGCCTGTTTGTATTGCATCACTGCCCTTGCAGAACAGTCATCAACTTCTACAGCTCGTAACTCTTCGTTCTACAGCACTAAGAAGATTTGGAGCTTACCTTGATGGGAAAGAGTCCAAACGAACAAACCTATACCAAAGTTGACATTGATCATATCATTAAGAGCCTCAAATCTATTTAAACAAAAAATTGAATTTTGAAAAAACCAAAAAGAACCCCATTTTACATTTATAGACAATTTTAAAGTACTGATTTTTGGGAGGAAAACAAAAAACACCTGAAAAACTAAACTTTTCTTGCCAGTAATTTATCATTGTTTTATTGAAACTGTTCGTGTGAAAGGTGCAAAGTTTTGGCAATCGCCGCACACCGTTAAAACAATTTTTGAAACATAGTTTTATTGTGCAATAAGATATATATTTATTTTTTATAGAGACACACACACAAAGTTTTATAAAACTATTTTAGAGAAAAAATATATTGGAAAGTACTTATACATTTTTATAAATATATTTTGATAACCATTTTTTTATTATAAACGAGACTGTTAAAACTGCAATACCGCATGTTAGTCTTTTCTATTGTAAAAACTGCCATGGAATCATGACCTCACTGTTGTCATCTTGCTGTATGTTTTCTCACCTTTTATTTTTGACACCTACCCATTTCAGAGGTTCAGACAGGTAAACTTTTTATGTAACTTTGAACGTTTGTCAGTGAAAATCAAGGTCTGCTATCAAATTACAAGCCCCCCTCTTCCCCCCCCCAAAAAAAAAAAAGAAACCCCCAAAAAACAAACAACAACATCCAAAAGGGAGGGAAGGAAGCAAAACAAAAAAGGGGGGCAGTTAATGTTTCTTGTCTTTTCCTTCCCATACCCAGAAATGATTTGTTTGATTCACTCAAATAAAAAATGTTTTTCTCTAAAAAAATACTCTAATTTGAATAAACCAAGTTGATTCATATCCTTAGAAACCAACCTATGGAAATTTCATTACAGAAAGGCTGAAGTTTTTGTGGGGGGAAAAAACCCCAAAACATTTTTTGACCAGACATGCAACTTTTCAGCTGATCAGCTGGTTTCCTTGTTTTTGGTTTCTCGGCTGTGCCGTTGAAAAACACAGTTCAAATTCTTGCTGTGCCTGGCACTTTTCTCCTTTTTGACAACGTGCAGTTGCATGTCTGATGGATACATAAGCTGGTACAAGTTAGTTTGCTTTACCCTTCGTTGTTATCATTCTTGACCAGTGAAGCAACAAATTAAATCCATTTTTATTTTGCGCAGAAGAAATTGTTGTTGGGGAAAACTACGTGAACAAACTTTGTGTAGGATTGGGGTTGTGATTGGTTAGCAGGTCGTGATGAGTGGTTGTGTGTTTGATGACGCCAGTCTTGTCAATGCAAGTGTATTAAGTTTGTCTTTTTGGATACCTCATTAACTAATCTGTCGCGGATGACTAGAAAAATTGACTAATCTTCCTTGTCTGCATGAAGGGTTCACAATCTGGGCCCAGATACATGGCTCTTCTTACCCTAGGAAAAAATTTGGTACTTACGGACGAAGACAAATCTGTATTTCACAGGTTAAAGGTAAAAGTCACCATAAAAAGTTTCAGTTGATTAAAGTACCTCTTTGCTGAGAAAACAGCAACAACAAAAAATCATCAAGAACCTCAAATCTATCTATGTTTAGTGAGGCGACAGCGGGTACCAACCGCATCTCTAGCCCTATTGAGGGCAGCATTCAATCGGGCACCACAGAAATTTCCAAAGGCTCTCTTGCGGGCGATCTTTGGAGATTCAAAATTTTCAACATGCTTTTTTGATTTCTAATCATCGGGGGCACTTCTCGCAGGATGATTACAATTTCTATCTTTATAACGGGCAGGCTTTCGGATAAAAACTACACAAGCTCTTTTCAAGGTCATTACCAAAGTATGACAAGGAATTGTTACTTGCGTGTATGCATACATGCGTTAGTGAGCATTCTTTGCTTGCACGGCTAGCGCAGAAATTTGATGCTTACCGTGTAAGCAGAGAATGGTAACCATAAGCGTAGAGTTTTGACGGTAAGCAGAGCCATGACATTGGGCCCAGATGAGAGAGGCTTTTCTGATTGTGAATGAACAGGTCATTTTAGAGGCGATACATGAACGATGTCTAAAACTAAAAAAAGATTAGACGTCAGAATTAATCATTAAGCAAATATCTGGAGAAAAATTTGGGAAGTAAGTCATATGAAATCAGGGTATGAAATTATGGATTATAATGAACAAGTGGATTGATTTTCAACTAAAATAGCAAAATTTCGAAAAAGAAAAGAGAACAGAAAGATTGAACCCAAAGCCCTTACTGATAAAATAAGTTATTTCTTTATATTTAGTTAATCTTTGTTTTTTGTGAAAGAATATTTTTAATTTTATAACATGATTCCTAAGTTTGAAGTGTTGCAATTTACAAAGATTTTCGATCTTTGCTAGTCATTTTTTTCCCCACTTTCAATTCATCATGCACATTGTGTTAAGTCTCCCATCGAAAAAGTATTGTGACAATTTCAAACAAAATAATTTCTATCATTTTTGTCAAAACAAAATCTTAATTGTTCTTTTGTTGCTGCCTTCATAAGTTAACGTAAGCTGAACTGATCAGTTATGTTCCTTAACTGTATTTTTCTAGTAAGGTTTGCGGTAACACATGTATATGAAATCTCTCTTTGAGCTGTGGTGGTTCAGAGAACAACTCGACATTTCGATCAGTGTGCTCTGATCGTCTTCAAGAGAAAGCTGGACTCAGAAGTTTGCAGGCTGTATTTAAGTACTTGAGGATTGATGCAATGCGCAAAGGCGGGGAAGCTAGAATGCGTTCCTGTGGGTGAGGTTTAGCTTGATCAAACAATGAGCCGTTCCACCAACAGTTCACACAAGGGCGGGGAACTGGAACCCAATCCTATGGTTGAGGATAAGTTTTATAAAACAACGAGTCGTTCCTCCTTTGGTTCCTCCTTCGGTTTCGTTCAGAGCCACCACAACTCATAAGAGAGATTCATTATCATTTCCACCATTTTCATTTCTACTTACCTGTATTTTTATTTAAAAACTGCTTTGAGAAAAGAAAAAAAAAAACCAAAACAATGCAAATCCTGTTCAGAATGTTTGGACATGCATTTGTCACTGAAGTAATTTGTGAAATTTTGTTTGTGTTTAACCCATTTGCTGTGCACACGCATTGTTGGAATTTCTTCATATGTGATGCAGTTTAAGGTATGTGTATGTGCATGAGGAAAAATAAAAGCTGCATTTTTCCCGCCTTTTGTTATGGGAGAGCTGTTTTCTCTTAAACTTAAAACTTTTCAAACCAGTCACATGGAGCATCTTTCTAGCAATCTTTGTCACCAGCGTTGACCAAAGTGAGATTTTCTGAAATGTGAGGAAAGGAAAGGAAAGGAAACGTTTGCTTTTAGGTTGTCATCGGGAAGATGCTGAACTTTTATGCTTTGGTTTTCAGTTGCCGTTGTAATAATTAGTTTTGTTTATTTTTTCATATTTTGGTTGCAGTCGCAGTTGTTTTTTATTATGTAGAAGGACAACATCAATGAGGCTTGATTTTCGTCAAGTTTGCCATCCTCAAATTATATCCTCAAATGATTAAATTGCGGTTAATTCTGCTTATTTTTTGAAAATCTTTCGCAAACATTTGCATTCTAATGAAGAGAGCCTAAAATATTTTGAAATTTTTTTGTCTAAATTACAAGTTTGATTTTACTATTCTTGAATCTTAAAAAATGAAAGCAAAATGTATATTTTATATATTTTGGCATAACAAAATCGTCTATGAGAAAAAGTGCATAAACCAGAAAATTACGTTACCATAGCAATTGAAAACAATCATCAATTGCCAATCATCTCAGTGATGTGTTCTTATCCTCTTGGTTGCTATGGAACCAGCAGCTCATCTGAATATGCTAATGCGACTTAACCCCCATCTATCCACTTCCTTTCAGGTCATAGTAAAGAGGTCCCCCAAAGTAGATCAGGTACATTTATCATACAGCATTCTGCACCGCGCCATGGTACTGTAGAAACTGCCAGCTGATTTGCATAATATGCTAATGAGCTAACCCTTTTACTTTATCCATTCGCTTATTTACAGGTTATTACAAAGAAGTCCCCCAAAGTGTATGAGGTATATGTTTTGTGTATGAGATTCAAAAAGTCGTCCCTGATTTGTGTGTGTTCTAGCAATTGTAGAGTCTTGTGTCAATGTAGGTTAGGAGTTAACCCATAACCTGGCCTGGCGATTTCATGTAACCGTGAATTAACTCATGTCATCCTGCTTCAATTTTAACAGCTTTAGAACAAAAATTCCTTATTTTAAAGCCATGATTGGGTTTTACCTTCACCCCTTATTTGCAATCCATGCAAAATGACAAGAATTAACCAAAGTAACAGGGACACTTACACCTCGTACAAAATATTTAATAATTGTACTTTTCAACTAAAAGTTTGTTAAGCAGTTAATTGAGTCATGGAGATGAACCACAAGTCATCTTTGATTTAAAACAACATTAGTAGATTGTAACCCCACTTTTTGTTATTGTTTGATATTGAAGAAATTTCATTAGAAACAGCAAAAGTGCAAGATTTTAAGTACAATTTTGTTGATTTTTTTTTTTTAATTTACTCCGCTTTTATCAACGTTACTTGGAGTACGTGTGTTAAGTGAATTATATATTATGGGTTAATTTCGAGCCGTTCATGATTGCTGTGTTGTGTCACATCCCAAGTGTCCCAGTGGATCCACACTGCTAGTCAGCATCAGGGATATTCATGTAGATTTGTCAGTCAACGTGTTTTTCATGAATAATGCATGAGTATGTTCATCAATCCTCATTAGATCTTATGCCCCGCCCCCTGTATCTCTACTCATGACAATAATGTAATAGGAAATGTAGCAAAGACTGCTGTAGTTAATGTAGATCCAAGATGGTAGCCTCGTTGAAATATTTAGAACTCATGAATTATGCATGTGGTTTGATTGACAACCATCTGTAGGTATGTGTAAGCCCCACCCCTAAACCCGTTGACATCCTTATATGCTTACACTATTAAACTATATTGCACTGAAAATGCTAATAAAAATGTTTAAACTTCTGCACAAATTAAAATTCACAAATGGTGAACCAGTCACGCAGTAATCCTGCCTTCCCTTCCTTCTGTGTCATTCCCTATCTCCCCCCCCCTTCCCACCACCATTCCTTCCATCCTCTTGACCTTGCCGCCCCTGCCCTCCACCCCACCTCATTCTTTTTCCTGAAAATCCATTTATGTTCCCACAACCCATTCCATTTCCCCAAAACCCATTTCTTTTGCCTCAACCCTTTCCCTTTCCCCAAAAATCCATTCCTGTTGCATCAACCCATTCCATTTCCCCAAAACCCATTTCTTTTGCCTCAACCCTTTCCCTTTCCCAAAAAACCCATTCCTGTTGCATCAACCCATTCCTCCCCCGCCCATCTCCCTCTTTCATATCATCCAAAGACCCCGGCCCCCAACCACCGTTAACTGAAGAATTATTCACATAAAGAGCTACAAACAGACAGAACGTGGTAAAATAATAACACGTTTAGATGTGGATAATACTTCCAAGATGACAAGAAGTACAATCTTGACATGTTCTTGTTCTTGTTTCAAAGAGTCTCCAACATTGATTCAGTGACGCAACGCATGGTGCTCAAGAAGACATGCTTAAATCACTGTACCTTCTCATAAAGTCTCTCAGTTCCTAGAAGAATGAAAGAGGAGCAAAGCTGTGGTAGCAAGTCTCTGACTAAAACTGCTCAAAACTTCCCTCACTCGTCAAAAGCAAATCATTGTTAATTGAGTCCGAACTAATTTTTAAATCTTCCCACCACAGCTAATCGCTTTCCAAAATAAATAATATGTAGCTATAACCCCCCCCACCACCACCCCCTAACCACCAACGCCCCCGCCACCACCCCCTAACCACCAACGCCCCCACCACCACCCCCTCACCACCACCCCCTCACCACCACCCATCCAGCTTCAAATACCCCCTCATCTGCTCACCCCTCCCGTCCACCCCCCAGTGATCTGCATACTTTTCTCGCGTTTAGCAGTTTGTCAGCATGCGTCGTATCCCTTCACAAAGATTCTGATGCCAGTTGCATAGCAGAGCACTATAAAGCAAGCACTCAACCCCCACACTACCTGATTACCCAAACCTTTGCAATTGTTGAGCACGGTTGATACAGGATGTGCAACATTGTTGTGATGTTGTTTTAAAATGTGTTTGTTGTTAATGTTTAGATAGCACGTACATGTATATTTGTTCTACAGATTATCCAGTTTGTAAGTGTGATGGAATAGACAGTCAAAGTATTATGCATACTCAAACATTTTTTGGGAACATTATTTGTTTTTTGCCCTTACACCGAGGTGTGTTAAGCACTGTATTCTCAGTACTTTCCCAAGCTCATTGAAAAAATCCATAGGCATATAACTTCCACCCGAGTTCTGTGAAAACAAATCCACAGGAAAAAGTTTGAATGTAAGTTTTTAGCGGGATAAAGAAAGGATTGTTTCCTTTTTCATCCATTACCACCTGCCATCAGAGTACAGGCCTCTGTATTGATTTTACCAACTTTGTCTGGTTCCTTCCGAGCGTGTGTGCAATAGCAATACCAAATCTCATTATCCTAACAAGGGGATCTGACTATCATGACCTTCTAGATTAATAAGCCTGTGGGTTTTTTCACAGAGTTTGGGAAAGTACTGAGTATGCAGCGCTTCATACACGTTGGTGTATGGGCAAAAACCGATTACATTTGGTGAACCTTGGGGTCCCACAAACATTGCTGTTAACGTGTGAATGAAACATAACCACACACTTTAATGTTGGAGTACGCACGAGACTTTACACAGTCTACTGTAGGCCACGCCCACTTCACACAAACTGGCTGCACTGATTACAGGAAGCCCATATGAAAAGCATTGTGCTTGCTTTTCTTTAATTAAGGATTAATGAAAAAATGGGTATAGAGGCTTGATAAAATCTGTCTTTTATTTTGGCCCTTCAAAATCACAGTATCCAAACCGAGGCTGGGAGGTCATAATAGTCAGATCCCCTTGTTAGGATAATGAGATTTGGTATTGCTATTGCACACATGCTCTGAAGGAACCAGACAAATTAAAATCAATATAAAGGTCTGTACTACGATGGCAGGTGGTAATGGTGGGAAAAGGAAACAATCCTGTCTTTATCCCGCTAAAAACCTACGTTCAGACTTTTTCAAGAATTACACGGATTGATCTGACTCCCACTCTCCAATCCTACAACGCACTTGTTCTTAACCAAAATGTAAAGATAGTGTTTAATCACTGCTGTGTTGTCACCTTGTTTATCTTAACAACACTTTGTTTACCCCCCCCCCCCCAAAAAAAAAAAAACACTACCCAACATGTCTTGTTTACCTTAACGACACTTTGTTCACCTAAAAAAACAAAAAACAGCATATCAAAGAATAGAATGTTTATGAAAATGTTAACGCTACATTCCTGAAACCCTCAATAAAAAAAAATCTACCTATTTCACCTGGTTTGGAGTTAGAAATGCATCGCCAAACTAACTTGCTTATGTCAGTCCTATTTTACTATAAAGCCCTATCTATTAAACAAGCTAACGAGTTGAAGTTGAATGCAAAGTAAATGTGAAATTGGATCAATCTTAAGAGCTTAAAGCTCGGGGCTCAATTTCATAAAGCTGTTAAGCAGAAAATTCTGCTTAGCAAATTTCTTTACTCAGCAAAAAATGAGCGGGGTACCAGCGGCAACATATTAAACTTTATGGAATGTTGGCTGGTAAACTGTTTCTGCTGAGCAAGTTTTTTCTGTGCTTAGCAAGTTTTTGTGCTTACAGGCTTGATGACGTGGGCCCTGGGCCCAATTTCATAGAGTTGCTTAGCACAAAAATTTGCTAAGCACAATAAAATGTTGCTTACCAGAATAAGGTTACCAGCCAAACTACCTTGTCACGTGTACAATTTATGACTGGTATCCTGCTCATTTCTGCTTAGCAGGAAATTGTTAAGCATTATTTTCTTCTTAAGCAGCTCTATGAAGTTGGGCCCTGGTGTTGAGTTGCCCCAGATTGGATTCTGACGGACACAAAGAAAAAGATAAAGAAAAAGATGAAGAATTCAAAGAATTCAAAACTTTTTAGAATTCAAAACTTCCAACTCCTTCTCTTCCAAGAAATACTCATGAAGTCATTTCATATGGAGTATGAAGAAGTGACGGCCCCCTCCATGGCCTTCTGTGGCTGCCCCAACCCCCTCCCGCTAACTCCCTTTGATAAACGTCTCCAAATGAGCATTCAATCCAGTCCTTCATTTCTGGTGAATAGTTCATTGCTCAGCTGACAGTTATGGTTCCTAAGATGAAACAAAATCTACTCCAAACTAGGGCAGGGTTTTACTTCTCAATAAAAACCCCCAGATTTGTTTAATATTCCATGTATTGACCCCTTGCATGATGTGTAGCACACTTACTGGTGCATATTCTGGCCACCATTTTGGGAGTTGAAATGTACACAAAGGAGTTAACTCCAAAAATGGCGGAAATTTTAAATGCGTATTTTGCGGATGTGCGTTTTGCGTCTGCAAGGGGTTAATGCAGAAACTTACAACAAACTCAAATATTACGCATTCTGCGATATCGAAAAAAAATTGGCTACAGTGAATGATACACATGGTTTAATGGTTTTGCTTGAGGGAAGCTTAAAAGGAGCAATTTGGAATGTTTCCAATTCAATTTCATTCAGGTTTTATGTCATATAACATTTTTGTGAATGCACCGATTCCCTGTATGTTGAATTATGAAATAACTTCCGTTTATTTACAAGTTTTGTCAATGTTGGATATTTTGGTGTAATTAATTCAAAAGTGAATGGCTAAACTATGGTCACTTGTGTATTTTGTTAACGTATTGTTCTTGTTCAGCAGTAACCATTTGAAAATGTATGTGATTAACATGTGTTTGGTAATTCATTCTGAAATGGCTGACCACTTCAACAAATTCCCTCAAAGCAAGAATCTTTTTTCATCATTTTTTGACAAATTTTTTTCTATGACAGGAGAGGAGGAAGGTAGAGGAGGAAGAGTTGAATGAGAAACTGACACGGCGAGTTCAACGCGAGGCGAGACGCCAGCACCATCAGCAACAGCTGAAGCGCCACCGCATGGCACAAGAGATACAACGCCAACTTCAAGAGGTGGAGGTCAAGCAGAGGGAGCTGGAGAATCGCGGAGTCTACGTCGAGAAGGCGTTACGAGGGGAAGGCGGCGATGATGCGGACAAGAAACGTAAAGAAGCACTTTGAGATGTTTCAAGATTTTGTTTTCATGGGGTTTTTTTGGGTTTTTTTTATATTTACACAATAACACTTTTCAGATATTAAAAATATGTTATTATATTATCAAGAATTTTATAATCTTGTTTTTGTTATGACTTGGTTACTTTTAACTTGTTAACAATATATCTCGCCTGAATGATATGCCTCAGGGAAAGTACATCAAAGAGCAAAAACCAAATAGTGTTCTTTATCTCCGATGCAAAATTAACATCTACTTTTATCTCTCTTGACATTATGTTATTGTTTTTCGTAAATCCCTCTTTCTTATTGGTTAATAACTTGTATTCTGTTCAAAGTTATTTCAGCCACGTCAGTGGCATTCAATCATGTTATTTGATTTTTTTTTGAAGCAGAAGAGCAAATAATAAAATTTCCTATTAATATTATTTAGTCGCAACAGCATCTGGTGGTGTAGACGAAAGCACCCTAATGCAACAGTGGTTCAACTTGGTCAACGAAAAGAATGCTCTCGTCCGATACGAGTCTGAGCTCATGGTCCAGTAAGTCTAATGAATGAACTTGTTTATTTCGCGACACACCTCAGAGATTTCTATCTTGACATATATTTGTAACCCCTTCCCCCTTTATGGCAATACCAGCACGTGGGTTTAACATGTGCTCAGAGGGTATAGTGTTTTTCTCATGCATGGTCCCAACCCAACTTTATTTCATTTTTTAATTTTTTTTATTATTATAAACTCAGCCAGGTTTTGTTTGCTGAAATTGAACATTTCTGAGAGAGAGAGAGAGAGAGAGAGAGAGAGAGAGAGAAAGAGAAAATCAATGTTGATGTTCTCTCTTCCAAGACGGACCTAACTAGGTTTTTTTTTTTGACTTTTTAGGGCACGTGAGCTTGAACTGGAGGACAGACATTGCCAACTGGAGCAAGAACTAAGACAGCGCATGGCTGTTGATGGTGAGAATTGGGTCCAATGCCCCACCACCTCCCCCCCAAGTTTGTAAAAATAAAAACAGAGAAATATATGAAGCATTCATACTTTCTGTTTGGCAGATGTATTTTTTGAGTTTCTTTCGAGCATATTTTCCTCTGAGGTTGAGTTCTGAAAGTACTGCAAGGTTTTGGAGTTTTAAACCACAAGATTTATTTATTTTATTTTTTTTGCATGAGTAGCGGAAAACAAGACTGGATTGACCATTTAGAGACCATTTATCTCTTTATAATCATCACCATATGCCCAGACATGGCTAATTTATTTATTTATTTGTTTTTTACTCCGTTTTTCACTGAAAATGTCTGGAGAATTAATACGCAGCAGCAATGTGGTTTTGTTAGAGGAACTAACAGTCCCTAACATGACCTTTACTTTGACCTTTATGGTTGAGTGGAAGTAGGTTAAATCTCTCAGCCGTTTGCAGCTGCTATGTTTAATTGTGATATATTCATATTTGTTTATTTTCTTGTGCCAGTACAAAATTGTGTAAAAAATAACAAACGTAGCTTTGACAAAATAACTGAGTAGAACCAGCTGGAGTCCGACGACGGAATGCCCCAAAGGAAACAAATGTGTCCAGAAGATTCTCCTCTCCGGCTGGCACAAAAACAAAATCACCACAAGCTTCTTGAGGCTTCTATGGTCTCTAAAGGGTTAACGTTATCCAACCTACGATTGTAGCTAAGCCAATTATATGATTATATACCATGCTCGATATATGGCAGAGGGAGCACCCCCCCAAAAAAAAAATAAATAAATAATAATAATAATAATAAGAATAATAATAAAAATTCCCATTCCCTTACACACTCTTCCCCTCTTATACAGAAGTACCCCCCCCCCCCATTTGAAAAATCATGTGAAGGATTCCTGAGATTCCCAGAACCCAATTGAAGACACAATAGGGGGAGGGGGGGTACACCGTGCCAATTATCAAGCACCTAATGTATGAGAACCTTTCACCATGAGTTCGTAAGGCCAAATGTTTGATTGATATTGACATTTGCATGAATGGATGTGGGTTTAGAGGCATTGCATGGTGAGGTATCAATGTATATTCAGTTTGCAGTAACACCGTGTTTATGTTTATCTACTTTGCCTTGTAGATTTGTTTTTTGAGAAGTTGTCTTGCTTTTTATTCTACTGCCGCAGAGTAGATTTCGGAATTTGGGAGACTCTTAGTTCTTAAAGGAACTGTAGGCTTGTTAATTACTACAAAGGGGAGGTAGGAAATAACCTGGGACAATTTTTTTTACTTAGTGAAATGAGGGGACTTCTCGTTATTAACTTCACTGCCGCATCGTGAGTTCTTAATGGGAGACTTTGGAACGCTAGGTGGCAGCAGACTAACCAGGTTAATTTCCATTGTTTACATAGTTCTAAGCATGCGCACATTTCCGAGAACAATTAATTTACCTGGTAAGTCTGCTGCCACCTAGTGTCACCAAAAGTCTCCCATTGTCTCAACGTTTGACTAGCCTACTCTAGTCATGCACGAATGAAGTACACATTTTTAAAAATTGCTTGTTTTCTCGATTACAGATGCAAAGAAGACGGTACAAGATCGTGAGGTGGAGAGGCTTCTTCTTGAGGAGATGCTAGAAGTCGTTGAGCAGAGGGATGCCTTGGTGGCGCTGCTCGAAGAGGAACGCCTCAAGTAAGTCTCTTCTTGTGTCAATACCTCTGTCCTTTCTCTCGTCACAATACGCCTTTGTCTTTGTGGATGTATTTTTAGATTAAACGCTCTAAGATTTCATGTTCGTTTTTGCAGCTTAGTAGTGTCTGAAGCATTCTTTACTGCAACAAATTTGCTTAACAATTGTCTTAAAAGCAAAAACAAAAGTAGTTGCAGAGCTTTTGTAGGAAAACTTTTATCATTTTTTTGTATGCAATTTTTAACCAGTGTACATTTTTGTTAGGCCAGTAGCTTTAACAACTTTTCGGGTAACTGGTACTCTTTTGGCTGGTACTCTCAATGGCAATTATATATAATTGCACATCAGTTCAGTAACTGGAGTATTTTTTGAAAGGCTGTCTCAGAAATTGTTGTCTTTAGAAATTCAAAGTGTTCAATCAAGTTTTGTGTTAACTGTTTGAAAAGAAATTACAATACTAGTTGGGCAGATGGGGGAAATGTTTGGTGGAATTGTGCCTTGGCTAAAAGGCCAGCGCATATTTTTGTTGGGGGAAAATATAGGTAGAGCAACAAGCAACTTTCCAAATTTTCAAAATGGCTGCCAGTGCGTGTTACTCTATCTATGTTTTTTTTCAAAAGAGCAAATCTGCGATGGTCCGACAGCCAAATATCTTTCTCATTGCTTCCAAATTACATGCTTGTATCGTCAAAGTCACAGTCCCATCACCTGCCTGCCGAACTGTATAACCATCTGATTATTCCAAGGCTACTTTTCTTTCAAGTCTTTTTTTTTCTTCCAAAGAATTACTGAAGGTACTGCCAAAAGTGTGCCATGCCAGTTATTTGAATTGACTAATATATTCATATATATTTTTCATTCGTGTCAGTAGATACTAAGATTTTATTTTTTCTCAACTTCTCTGTTATCATGACCCCTCAGACTTACTAGCAAAATTTGACAATGACATCACTTATACTTTTATGACAACAATTTATCTTTCTAATACAACGTATCAGTCACCGATCCCCTCTTCTCATCAAGGGCAAGGCCATGAACTTGTGCATCTGCATCTCGGACATTCAGAAAGTTCAACCCTCTAAAAACCAATTAAGATACTCACTGATTCCAGTGTATTTTTTATTCTAATGTGGGGCATCTGCAATGAGAGTACCCTTAAAAGTTTGTATGTTATGAGTCCTTGAGATGATCATGTTGTTTACAAACATGGAGTGTTTTGTTTGGGACCACGAGGGTACCTTTTCTTAAATTTGCCCTCTAGTGGTATTTGTGATGTATTAGAGGGTTTTACTCTCACTCAAATAACCTACAGAGTTAATATCTTACTACCTCATACCCGTACTTTCCTTTTACTGTGAAAAAGTTGTACTATTTTCAGAGAAGCGTGCTTTCAAATATCCAATAAATTACATGTTTCTCCCAAGGGTCTAGTTTCAGAAGTTTGACCAAAGCACGCTGAATTGAAACAAGGTCCTTTGAATGTTTTTTACTTGGTGTGTATCTTGGTTTTAAAAGCCCTAATGTGCAATCTGGCTTTATCTTTTTGTGAATTTGATCTTAAAAAAAAAAAACTTAAACAAATATTTTTGTGTATCAGCTGCAATTTGCGCGTATTGACTCGTTGCTAGCTTGTGCATGGGAAGAACCCTAATTAAGAAAACTTTTTAACAAACAATGAGGATGAGACCAGGGCAAAGGAGGCCTTAGCTTCCAAGGTCACCCCGCGAATCCAGGCTCTCCCTGAAATAAGAAACAATTGTCATAATCCCGTCTTATTGTTTTCCCCCTACTGTTTTCCTAGCACTGAAGAGGCTTTAGCTTGTTTGAAGGCATCTCAAGAACGTTTTCCCTCCATCTTAACATCATTAACTGTAGAGGTACAGGGTTCACCCGTCTTGATATATACACCAGCATCCTAACCCTGATTCTGGTTGTGGCCCACATATGATTTTATTTCCTCCTTCCTCCATTCGGTTTGCATTTTGCCTTTCCTTTTAAAAAAGTGGTACAGCATTAGTACAGTTTCTTGGAAATAAACAAAAATAAATTGTCTTGTATCTAATTATCTTGAAACTTTGAAATCATGAGGAGACTATTGATTTTATCAGTCAATCAATTACAAATTTTCCTCTGTTAGCCTCTAAAGACTCAAAAACCAAAAACCAAAAAGCATTTTATCTTTAGCGAAATATGGGTATTAAAGCGTATTTTTAAAGCGAGTTTTATGATACATGTCGGTTTCTTGATAGCATGAGGATTGGATGTAAAATATTCTTCTTGACAAAATGAAGATAATGATGTACCTTTTATCCTTCACTAACATCAGCCCAACTTGCATGTCACTCCCAGCAATGAACATAGCATGAACTACATGCTACCAGGAAAGTTGGATGTAGCATGACAGGAGCATTTATTTTGATGCATGAGTTTTTTGTCTTGTGTTCACAGAATTGTCCTCTTTGCATGTAATCTTTTTTTTTAATGGTAAACATTTTTATCCCTGTTCAGAACTTCCTACAGCTTCCATCTTAATACCTCAAAGCCTTCTCTGCAGATTATGGAGCAAAACTTCAGGCTCATAACTATTAAAATGTCCAAACTAAAAAACTCCAGGTTTTCCTCCGTCCGTCATGGGATCTTAGAAGAGGGTTTTAGATGTAGACCCCCCCTCGCTGAGGTCAAACGTTGGAAACACACACGCAACGAACAACTCTCAGCCAGTGATATGTCTTCCTTTGACCTCAGTCAGGGCGCAGCTCGTGACATCACATGCAGGGGGTCTGTAAATGCTACTCTGCTACAGTAATCATTCCTCGTTGGATTCTCTGTTTTCTCCCAAGACAGTTCATCTTGCATGACTTTTATACTTGCATTTTTGTTTTTAATGCTGTATCAGATCCTTTTTGTTATGGCAAACAGATAATATGGCTTGCAGACTATTGCTTACAGATATGGCTTGCAGATATGGCTAGATCACTGCATCTCCCCTAGCCTTTTGTCAAGGCCTTCGTGTCTTGGACAGCTTCGTAGAGCCGTGATCCCAAGCGACTAGAAGGGGAGACCACACACGTTAGTGGCGAAGCCACCAGGGCCTTTTCCAACTTGTTTGCGGTTTCTATTTTTTTTTTTTTTTAATCTCGGTAGCAAAAGTCCAAACCAATCAGAAGCGACGGGGGTCAGTGGGTCAGCATACATTAACAATTTATGCAAGTTAACAAATATACAAAATGGCGAATGTCTCGTCGAGTGTATCATCAGATACTTATTTGCATACAAGTTATGAATAATGCATGTTTCATACTTTATGAATAATTCATCAAAAAAAAACGCAACCAAATTGGAAAAAGGCCCTCGTGGCTTCGCCAATCTGCTCGTGTGCGTGGTCTCCTGTTCCAGTCACTCCGCTGTTTACAAAGCTGTCCAAGCCACGAAGGCCTTGACAAAAGGCTACATCTCCCCATGCTTTTAGTGTTGCTGTTGTAACCAATGGCTACAGCCGCAGCCACAACACAAGACACTCTGATGTTGTTAAGAATATTACAAGCAACTTAACATCAGCTCGCTCACCTGGTCAGAAATTGTGATCATCACACCACTTTTCATTTTGTCGGAAGCACTTTTCACATTTAAAGAAGTGAGATGTGTATGTCTGATACAAAAGCATTTGTTAAAATTGATAATAAAATTGGCTACAAAACAATAATAAGTTTGTATTTTGTATAGATTCTTGAAAAATGAACACAATCTGTTGCAACTTACTTCTATTGAATCTTCCCTATGCATTGATTGAATTTGTTTACGCATGACTTGTTGCATTCATGATTGTGAAAATATGAAATCATACAAATGAGACAACTGCTGTTAATGTCACACTAACTTCATTTATAATGCAACTGTTGCTATCTACAGATTTTGTATTTGATCTTTTGTTTCACATTTTTGTATGAAGAAAGGTTCAGTTTAGGTGATGTGTATTTATTTTGCTGTACAAAAACCTGAAAATTGTAACAATTTTGGGGGGATGTTTCTGAGAAAGATGTTGCAGGGGGGGGGGCTGATGAATTCACAATTTCAGTTTAAAATTTTGGCAATTTCTTAAGTGTATTCTTGGTGAATTTTGGTGATGAGGACAGGTTCTTGAAGTTGTGTACTCTGCTTTGTACATCCCCATTTCCCTTATCATCAAAGTAAACGGTACACTCTAATAAACCTGTGTGAGGTATATCATGGAGCAATTGCTCCATGGGTATATAAGGTAACCCCTCTCATGAATGTAGCAACCCCAACCTCCTCCCCCCACACCTTTGGGCCCATCACCCATGTATGTTCCCTCGCATTCAAAATGGTCTAGCCCTAGTCGTGCAATACTAAACAAGCATTCTGGATGTTCCATTCTTCCTGACAGGGAGCGAAAGGAGGATTTGGACATCGAGGAGATTATGTTGAAGAAGGGTCTACTGACAGCGAGGAGTGACGCCCCAATACATGTGTGAACGAACCCCCCTCTCTTTTCAAATGGAAGACCCCTGTGCAGAATGGATAAGATTGGCTGTGGCAAACCCAAACGATGTTTTATAAGAAAAGTGATCAAAATGCCAGTTTATGGAGTACAGTACTTACTTGAAATTACTTGGGTTCAAAAGTCAGTAAATATTGTATGGATGGCCATTATTCCAACTTGTAATGTAATTTGAATTATTTGTTAGTTTGTTTTTGGTACTTGAAGCGTCAGAGGTTCCCCAAATGGGAACCATAGATACCCACAATGAGAAGAAGGATCCCAATCAGGGTAGTAGTGTACCCTGATCGGGATTGTATAATGGTTATGAGTGTGGTAATAATGGTAATAATCAAACTGGAATCCCCTTGATATAAAATGGAACAGCTGGTCAATTATCCAGACATTATTTCATACATGTTTTAAATTCAGATAAAAATAAAAATGGATTTATACATCAAACAGCAGCCAGCTTGCAGTTTTTTTTTTGTGAGCTATGAATGTTTGATATTAAAAAAGTAATGCAATTTTTTATAGTTACCAAGGCAGCAAAAATGTAGAAAAAAAGACAAATGTAGTAAGAAACTGCCATTCCAAAATATAATGGGCATTTTTCAAAAAGGCAATAAAATAATGTTGTTGTGTCATGAGGACCTTAAGTCATGAAGCTAAAAAGTAAAACGATACTTTTTTTAAAAGTAACATGCTTAGTCCAAATAAGGGATCCAGTCCCAAGTTTTTAGAAATCATATGCATTTTGGCTTGTAACTTGGGACCACTTTCATAGAGCTGCTTAAGCAGATAGTAACGTCTTATGACATTTCTGATGAGCAACTTAGCAGGAAACCAGTTGCAAATGGTACATATTACATGGTGTTCTAGCTGGTAACCTTAATCTGGTAAGCACAATTGTTTTGTGCTTAGCTACTTTTTCGTGCTTAATCAGCTCCGTGGAATTGGGTCCCTGTTTATTGTAAGTTTCAATCTTGTTTGTTCTTAGCAAGATTTTTTACTTAAACGCAGAGCCCCAAATGTGGTATGTGTTCAGTCGTACGTTTATTTTGTAATATGCATTTCCATTTGTATTTTAAAAATACATCGCTCATCTGTTTATTATTGTATGAGATGCAGTCTACTGGTTGAAAGTTTTTTTTCTATTAACCAAAGTGACTTTGTCATATTCATTTTGTTTCTTAAGTGTTGATACTTTTTTTATAGTTTTGTTTTCCTTTGTGAAATATTGGCTCATTTTCTCCATATTTACAGTACTTGCATTTGTTTTGACCAAAACTTGTTTTGTAATACTGCATTATTTCTTGAATACATGCCACATCCAAGAGGCTCCTCGTTAAAAACAAGATTAGTAGTATTTATCGAAAGCTATAATTCGAAGACAGAAAAGGGTGCCATATTGCATGTACATTTATAGCAGAGTTTCAGTCCAGTTTAGTCGTTAGAGTCCTGGTCAAGCCCTCGTGTTGCTTGGGTCAATTGTAGCCCCTCTAGTATTGCCAAGGGTTTGCATTTGGCCACTAGTGGAGCTAGATCAATAATGGAGGAAGAAAATGAGAAGAAATAGTCATCCTACATGAGTCAGTAAAGTTTGAGTCTTTTGCCGACGTGACTGGAGTCGAGTCCGAGTCACTGACAGCATGGCAGGAGTCCTGCTACACTTCAACTGCATTATAGGTTTGCAGTGGACACCTGTACTGATGACGTCATGGTTTGTTTACCACTTTACTCAAGTGCTGTAACTGGGTAGTGCATTTCCGACAGTCATGCAGAGACACAATGGTTTCCCATTCGTCTGCAACGCGGTAAACAAACAGTGACGTCATTGGTACTAAGGTCTACTGTTTGTGGTAAATTGCTGCCGTTGGTTAGAATAATTGGGTCAATACCAGTATGCATCTTCCTGAGTTAAAGTTTCTCTGACAAGTGTTTTGTTGGTTAGTTTTGCTAATTGATAATGTCGGGTTGTTCAATGGCGTGAAGACTTGTTTTGTATCATGACGGCATGAATTCTGTGGTGCTCCTAGTGTGACTGAAATGTAGATTTGTGAACGATTTACATCGTGAAGTGTATTATTTCCACACACATGATGTATGGTGAGGGGTTGTAGGTAAATGAATTCCTTTAATTGAAATGGCATTCCAAGGAAAACAATTTAATGGTGCAAGTAATTTAAAAAGTTGTGCCTGTTAATTATTCATATATGCAATGATATTCATATATGCAAATTGTAGGCAAATTGTAGCGACATTCACCGGCGTAGCCGGGACTTTATGTGTGGGAAGGGTGGGGGGGGGCGTTGCTGTTAAGTGGGGGGGTGGGTTTGTCAGTGGGGGACACTGGAAATGGGGGGGGGGGCACGTGCCCCCAGGCACCCCCCCCCCGGCTACGCCACTGGCAACATTTATTTTGCGCATCCTCTGGGTTTTCTGTTTTAACTTCGCTCGTCCCCAGCGCCTTGCCTTCGAGCGAATGTTTTAACCAGCTTCTACTTGATAATTGTACTACAGAGGGCGTCCTAACGCATGTACGAAAGATTTTAAGGCTTTTTTCCCAAACCTCGACTGAAGCTCCGTGCAAAATGCAGACTGTTCCAAAACGGAGCCTATGTTTGGAACAGGCCGCGTTTTTGTATTGCAATCCAACGGGAGTAATGTTTGTGTAGAATCTTTTTAAAATATTCCATAGATTTAATAGTTCGAGTTTAGTCTGTAACCTTTGTTTTTGTTTTTGCTGCAGAGTAAAGTATTTTGCTGTTTAGTGAAGGGGTGTGCAAAATGTTTCTTTAATGTTTACGCAGTTCTTTTACTTCAAAGCTGAAAGTGTGTGTTAAAAATGGCGGGAAGGCGGATTACCTTTAGACACATTTCAGATTATTTCCTAACAACTTGAAAGCAACACTTCATTTGTTGGCGAAATTGTGCTTGAGTTTGTTTTTCAAAGCTTTTGTCAAGTGTGTTGATTATATTGACTATACATGTATTAAAAACAAATTAATTACAAAATAAATTCCAGAAACTTTTTCCAGTTTCAAACAGTACTTTGAATAAGCTTAGAGTAAGTAATTACTGTAGTTTCCATAATCGTAAATTATTGAGGTATTATTTAACGTGTTGTAAGATGCAAACAAAATATCCGTTTTTACCACTAAAGATATTTTCTGCTCGTTATTTATTGTATAAAATAAGCAATTGCTAATTCTTTCAGCAGGCCTGTGGGTAAATACATTTTAGAACAATAACTATTGCATGTAGGCCTAACTGGTGTTGACATGTTTTATTTAAAATTGCATTTTCAGATGGCATTGCTCTAAGTTAATAATGTATAGCAAACCCGTTTACATTAGACCGATGTGAACACTAAACTGGTCTGAACTGTTATTTCATCATCTGTCATTTTTGTACAAAGGTATTCAATTAAAAAAAAATATTTGAATACAAATCATATAAATTGCTGATATTTTGGTCGTCTGTTTGTGTTTTTATTCAGCTCGTTGTATCAGGGACCAATGTCTAAAAGTGACGCAATCAGTTGGGGTATCACAAACCAGCTTTGCTCATAAGAACAAGGTTACCAGCCAAATTACCTTATCACCGTGCGGTTTTTGACTGGGTTCCTGCTTAATTAATTCATTTTTAGAAAACTGTCAAGCAACATTTTCTGCTTAAGCAGCTCTTGTGAAATGGGGCCAAGGAATTGGAAGCAGCCCGATATGTTATTGTCAAACTGTCCATCATTTTCATTTTGGTGCGAATTTTGAAAGCTTTTTCGTAGCTTGCCAACAACAAAACTTGACCGTTGATGAGCAATTGGACAAGGAGTTAAGTTATTACCACGTTTTAAAAATGTAGGGGGAAAAATGCTATTCACCTTCGTGTGTTGCCTTCTCTGCAAAAGCAGACAATCGTAGATTTAGCGGCAACGACATTCCAACATTGTAAAGAAAGAAAGGGCAGCTCTGATTGGTCAGATATTTTTAGATGACGCCGTTGCAAATGATCAATGTTATACACAATGGTGGAAGAATGACAGCTGTTGGAAGAGTGGAAGAACGACAGCTTCGGAATTTTTGCAGTCGGACATCTTGCCTTTTCATGATTGTGCCTTTACTACTCTCATTTAAGAAATCTCTTTTAGAAAACAAAACCATTGAACGTTTGCTTTAGTGTATGGTGACGACAGTATGAATTTAAGGTGGACCCATCTGAAACAATCACGCGGTCTTCGCATACGTTGCTCACCGCTCACTTGTGATGAATTCTTTTATGTGGATTTGAACGAAGAACAAAAGAAAATCACCGGAAACGTGGACAAACCACACCAAACCACCAAACTGAGCAGTTTGTGACCATTGCAAGGATGACCACCAAAGTCATGAGGTAACATTGAACGTTTTCAGACAGCAACAGCTATAGTAGAAACGTAGGTAGGTGAGTCCTCGATAATGTTAACTGATTACTGTGAAGAACTTTTTTGAAGAATTAAAATGGCCGCCGAAACAGTTGTGTCCCGATGCAAGTGCAATATAAACCATAAGGCAGTTGGTTGCTCTATACGTTGCATGTCAATTACTGCAATAGAAAGCCCACCAACGGAATGTAAACATTTCTGAGTTCGTGTTGTGTTGTTTTTAGAGTTTGTGTATTGTTTACTTTTCAGAAAGGACGTAAAATAACAGACAAACGTTTCTTGAAAGCATATCACAACATTTTAGGAAACTTGGAAGCGGTTAATTTGCATGCGTAAAGGCCCGCTCGAAATCAAACATACTTTGTGGTCGTCTTTGCTGCTGTTGTTTTGCGTGTAATGCTTGCCGTTGTCGTTGTCGACGTCGTCGGTTTTTCTGTTGTTGTCGCCACCGTTGGTTTCTGCTGCTGATATATAGTTTAATAAAACAAAAATCCCTCAACACAAAATAACCACAAACTACAAACCAATATATTGTTTTCGTATTAATATATCAGAGACCATGTATTGCACACTGTGTATAATTATATGCATTTTGTTCTATATACAAATATAAACAATCATGTAGGTCGTAGTTTAATATTAATTTAAAAAGATAAGTCAACTTACAAACAAGAACAAGATTGCACAACTATCAATTTTGAAGAGTGTACTTTAAAGATTTTTGGATGAGTGTCATTATGCATGAAAATGCAACAAAACTTAATCCCAATAACACGCGTTATTAAAACAAAATAATGTTTACAAATTAGGTTTTTAAAGGCAAATTATACCATTGGCTTTTGGAACCGTTCGATTGTTTTAATCCTATATAATTGTAGATAGGCTACATAGAGCCTACAATAAATTTAATTTCAAAAGGTGGTAGCATTTTGAAGATATTTCCGAAAATCTAGAGCGGTTATAATGTCCACGCAGGAAGAATAATTACCCAATCTGAGAAACGTTTAATGCATAAACTTTTCTCAGATTTAAATGTTTTTAATTCTTCTCTCTAAAACGACATTCCTTTGAAATGAATTGTTTTTCTCAAAATGTTATACATTACCAACAGCTGCAGTGCTTCTTACCAAGTAAGTTTTTATGGTAATTAATTTTGGGATTAATTACCAAAGATACACCATCCCCTTATATCTTGCATTATGCGGGCCCGAACAAATGAAATAATCAAAATCAACATTTAGGCCTACATCCCCTTTCAACCTTAGGCATGGTGGTAATTTTAAAACATCATAAAACTTACAAGAAAAACTAATGTTTTACAAAACAAAACCTTGTAATTAACCACACGGAAATTTGAATGGGTAAATTTTAAACGATTTTAGGTTGAGCAATTTGTCTTTGTTCAACCAAAATAATAATAATATTTTAACAAGAAATCTTGTATGAAATGTGCTCTTCAAACCATAGCAGTGTGGGGTAAATATATATTTTTTAAAAAGATCGATGAATGCTCAACACGCACTAATTATTAACAAAATACATTTCGCATGATTCAAAATGCAAAACCAGTAAAATTATACGACAAACACCAATAGTTGACAAACTTTATGTACAGAAGTAATGCCTAATGTTTTTGTTGTCGTGTGAACGGGTTGGACCGGTGCTGGCGGTTTTCATGAGGAGGACCAACCGTGAAACGTTGACCAAGAAGTGGTTATGACGAGAGGACAGATTCGAGAGGGCATACATTTCGGAATAAAATTGAGTATTGGGCGAGGGTATTGACCATGTAACCTGTGACATCACATGCTAACAAAAGAGCCACAGAGCCTTGATTTCCTGCCGGCACAATTTTGTACACTGCCCAATGGACGAAACAATTAAATCTTACATTTTGTTTAGATTGCACTGTCTGTTTTTTAATCAACATTGTATGTACGAAGAAAGGGGCCACATCTCAAAACTTGTGCAGCTGTTGTTTTAATAGGTATTGAATTTATGTGGAACTTATGATACAAACTGTAACTATTCCCATTATGACCATTATCTTGCCTGCCAGAAAGGCCCTTGGATGTACACGGTCACTTTGTTTTGTAAACAAAGGTTAAGCAGTCTGTAGAAAAAAACTGTATAACATCTCGATGTGGCGATCAATGTTGGGTCACAGTGTTTGCATTTTAAGCCAGATTAAAACAAATTCATGTAATGTTTTTGGTACCGGTATCCACTCTCGTCACTGAGTAGTTTTGTTTTTGTTAATTCAATATTGGTTCATCTACAACACGGCTGTGTTCTCCTCGGAGCGGCGAAGATGAAAAATCTTACGACCAGTCAAAATTCTGTCCAAGTGGTCCAGCAGGCTAGCTCGTATTTCTTCCCCAATGACAATGTTGATACATTGTATATACTTTGAACATGGACCAGCAATCCAAAATATAACAGAGCTGTGAAAGAACAACTCAACTGGACCTGCTGGCTAGTCACTGTTTACAGTTAAGGACAAACCCAACGGTATTAATGTACAATGATTACTCCATCTTGAGACAAGAGTCTATATTTTGTGTTATTCTGGACGGTCCCAGCACGTCATAAATCCAGACCGCGAAGGTTTCCATTGCAGACGTCAAAGAAAGTCAGTGGAAGTTTGGATTCCATTTATTTGAACATTATTGAACCTTTGGTTCGTCATGTCAGCGCAAGTCTCGAGTTGAGATTCGATAGTTACTGGTCTGGAGGATTGCACCCTGGTCCAGAAGTTGACTCTTTCTTTGTGTTGTACCGGTACTGGAAGTCCATCGGGGCTAACTTCAAGCCATACTCTCCCCAGACTGTCTCACTTTAATGTTTATCCTATTAAAGTATTGTACTCCAACCTGATTACAGCTACAACCGAAAAGAGTTCAACATCAGTCCTCATCCTTAGTCTCAGGTTACCATGGTAACAGATCCACATCCTGTCCTTTCTCAGTAGTAGTACCCTGGATGGTTTTCCGCAGGATAATCGTATCCATTACACTGTAAGTAAAGAGAAGGAGAAAGAAAAGGAGAAGTTCTTTGAGAAAAAAGTGGCAAAATTGTAGATTGCCCTGGGTGTCAGAAAGGTTAGTCATCGAGTTTACCACCTGCCAGTGGTGTTACCCTGGCGTCTTCAGATCCGGAGGGGGGGGGTATCTTCGTAAAAGCATAGATATGCTAAGGACACAAATTTGATGATTATTGAAATTTTGGATAAAAGAAAAGTATTCACTCGAAATGTTCTTGTGGGAGATTATATTTACTGTGCTCATGTTTGATTTGGTCATGAATCAATGTGAACATTATCCCTACAAGTGTATGGAGGAAGGACACCCTCTACGCTACGTACACGGACGTGCAAAATAAAGATGGTTCCCGTAATGGAGATCTCGACAGACCAAAGGGTTGATTAAACCAAAGAAAGGCAAACTCCACACCAGAATATGACCGTCTTACGGGGCTCCTTAAACCTCTGCGCCTATATACGTCATCATTTTGTGGGGCTTTTTTTGTCAAGACTAAACTCTCATCCAAGGGCGACTGGCATGACCACCGAGGATCTATCGTTCTCCCTCTTTGGAATGACTCGAGTCCCAACGATACAAGTTCGGCATTCTTGATGCAATTATAACACCACTCCACCGTGCCTGCGTGATTAGCTTTCACGAGCGACTCAGTCCTGTCAACCGGAAGCTATAGAAATATTGCCGGAAGTTGGGCAAGATGTAGGAGCGGAAGTTGATGGCACAGTGTGAGTGTCTGTGCACCTGCATGCGCCCCGGCACCGGGTGGGGACTATAACCGGAGTGTCCGCCATAGCTCTGCTTGCTTTTACAATCGCCTCCTTGAGAGCGGCGAACGAGACCCTCGAAGGGGAAAACTTGAGATAAATCTCTGTGGCAAGTTAAGCTACACCGATTTCAAGCATTCATTTGAAGGCCTAACCAATTGTATAGGAGTATTGCGTCATATTATTAAATGCCATCCATAATGTTGGTGTGCCTAATCGCTTGATGTTTCGAGAAGTGATTGTGGACTGTGTTGGGCATGGTGTGTTCTAAAGTGACGGTAAATAAGAAAATAGACTCGGCATAGAAATTGAGTCATTCAGCCTAAACAATACATTTTTCTTTAACGAACATTGAGACTGAAAAACAAATCTGCTTAATCTGTTTAAGAGAATACGGCAATTTGTTATGATTTGTATTTATGGAATGTGACAATACAATAACAACATTTGGTTCTAATGCGTGACGTGGGAGCTAAGGCAGGCCTAAGTTTCTCCATGGTCTTGTCCAGTCCCTGAAGCATGGACCCCTACTTTATCAATTTACAGAAGTCGTCATCATTACCATTTTTAATCAAATTTATGTGACTTTCTGACACAATAATTCTCCTCAGACTATACGGTGGATCTACTCATTTTTTGTAAATCTAAGTATTCACGGCCGAGTCTGAGATCGATAGAGTGCCGCTAGCAGCTAGCTTTAGATACGCTGGGGTCTCCTCGATGGATACACCCAGGCTCCAAAAATCACCTGCAGAAGTTCCGCCGTCAATATAACCTCGGCTCTTGCGGTATTATTCCTTCGGAATCAAATGCATTTTCCTCCCCATTCTCCCCATGTCGCAGCTTCCTTTTCATGGGTTTCCTCTAGAAAATATTGCGCGGGGAATCTCGGGGAGTTATTAATTCCAGCGTGGTCGTTGGAGCCGAGGGGATCGGGAGGAATCACCTGCTTGCCCGGTCCGTGCCGGTAACATCACCTGCCTCGATCATCCGCTTTCAGATTTAATATACATCATCAAAATAGTATTGATATTCATTAGTATATGTTATCCTGTAATGATTATGCCACTTAAAGTGGAGAATCTTGGACTTTGACAATTACTTTGCACGAGGGTTTGTTCTCTCGGTCTCTCTCTCTTTCAGTGGCTGTGTTTGGTTTTACAATTTAGTTAAGTTGAATGGGATTAATAAGGAGACCTTTTCGGTAAACAAATCTCGTAATTGGCGACTGTAATTGAAGGTTTTCTTGATTTGATTAACCGCATTACAGCTGTGTGGAGATCTTGGGTCAGGGAGTGGTGAATTCCTCTTTTGCTGTAGTTGGGATATGTGAGCGACGTAGCCCTTATTTAATTATCTATTTATGTATTTATTTATGTATTTATTTTTATATGGAGTTGTGCTGCTCTTTTAATTTCAACAACTTATGATCAGATTATAAATGGGAACAACACAGTGCACAATTAATACTGCATGGCAAATAAATAAATAATGATACAAAATAAGATAGAAACGAACAACTAACAAATATACAAAATTGTATAATCTAAAATGACAATCATTGATCTGACGAGGAAGAAACAAGAAGATTCATTTTCAGTTGAATAAATAAACACAAGATCAATTATGACAACAACAAAATTAAACAAGTCTAGAACAAGTAGATCAAGACAAATCATTTGTTTGTTTGATTATGATTGATTGATTGATTGATTGATTGTTTGATTGATTGATTGATTGATTGATTGATTTGCTTATAATAAACAAACATATTTCAACAGGAATAAAAAGATTAGCTTAAGGTTGCTTTACATTGTGGCCTAAGAAAAAGAGGACAACATTTAAGCTTTTATTTCTAATGCAATGACCTGAGTGATCCCGCAAGCACCGTAAACATTAAACTTCTTCTGGCATTTTGAAACCGGTGAACGTTTCGTTCAGCGTAACTTGGAGGTGAAGTATACCTTTTGGTTTTTGGAACCGTTCGATTATTATAATCCTATATAAGTGTAGACATGTGCAATACAACTATCCTGTGAACATTTCATTTCAAACGGTGTTGGTGTTTTTGAGATATCACCGAATCCGGAGCGGTTATGTCCACGCAGGAACAAAAATCCGTAATTTGAACACACAATCTGAGAAACGCTATTCTGACAGAAACGTTTCTCAAATTCAAATTTGGGGGTATAAAAATGAATATCTTTTCCCATAAGCACATTATTTTGAATTTAAATGTTTCTCAAAATACTTGATATACTATCGAAAGCTGCTGTACTTCTGACCAAGTAAGTTTTTGTTGGCATCAATTTTTTAGAGTGATTACCAAACGTATACATTCCCTTAAGCTTTCACTCGAAACAAATCTATACAACAAAATCAATCCACCGAATTGTTCATTTCTGCATTATAATAAACTACTCTGATCTAAATCAGCATATTACAACTTTAAAAGTGTAAATATATGAATGTACGATGCATTCTTATTCGCTATATCCAAGATGGTGTTCTCCGACCTGCCAGGTCCCAGAGGTTAGAGTAGGCGGTCCAGCGGGTTCAAATATCGAATGGAATTGTCCCATCAGTTGTTTCAATTGAAAAACCTTGCTCAAAATGAACGAGGTGTTCGGCAAATTAATAATGTCAGGTACCAATTTTACTGTACAGTCTCGGGTACGTATATGATGTGGTACAATATGCCTTTATCTAAAGTGATAAAACATCATTGGTCTTTGGACGGAGGCTGATTCCCAAAGAAGAAAAAAAAATGGTTCCCCCCCCCCAACCTTGGCTTGGGTTCCGGCTAGGGCTGTGGCTCCGGCTTGGGTTCCGTAATCAGTTTGGAGCTGTGTACATTGTGCACGACGTTTCCAACAGAGCCCGGAGCAGAAGCCAGAGCCACAGCCCGAGGTTTGGAAAACGCCCCTAACAGGCCTGTCCCCAAATTTCAACATGGTCGCGTTTTAGTGACGACGAAAAACGGTCTTAAAATCAATGGCAATAAAAACGTACATTGTACTTGGTTATTAGAAGCACGGCAGCTTTCGATAGTGTAAAGCATTTTGAGAAACATTTCACTTCGAAGTAATGTGGTTATATAAAAAGATATCAGTTTTTATGCCCCCAAATTTGAATCTGAGAAGCGTTACTGTCAGATACGTTTCTCAGATTGTGTATTTCAATAACGGATTATTCTTTTCCTGCGTGGATTTAAGATTGTCGGTGATATCTCAAAAATGCTACCACCCATTTTGAAGTGAAATTTTCACAGGTTAGTTTTATTGTATAGGGCTATCTACATTTATAGGATTACATTAATCGAACGGTTCCAAAAACCAAAGGTAGGCTATACGTTCCCTTTACTGGTATAAATATATAATAGATAATTGCTAATACAAAACCTAAAGCTAGTAAGGAAAAAACTGACTTGGTGAAATGGTAATTATAAGCTTCCATCGAAAGGAAACAAAATATTTCTCTCTTCGTGGATCCGATTTGTGAGTCTAAATTACCGACATGTCACATCAACTAGACTTAGATCTGACTGAAAAGCATTAACGTATGCCCAGGGATAGGATAATAGCCCCTGGAACAAGCGAATACATTGTAACAATTCAACCCCAAAGACTGAAGGCTAGGAATTGTTTAAAAAACCGCCCGAAGACGACGGCTTTCCATCGGTAAGGTTTTTGACCCTAAGCGAGTGACTACCATGAATTAAGCCCGGGCCTCTCGCCAAGATCTTCCCGTTGTCTGCTTGACGGTGCGGCGGTCGATGGCTCGGGGTCCCGTCACTTGAGTTTCCCCCCGTCCGTAAAATATGGTCCGTAGCGCTTTGATTAATTGCTGTGCCGCGTTTTCGCGGTCTCGGAACCCGGTAAAGATATTGAGGATATGCACAGAGTCGATGTTCGCACAATACTGTATGTACAAAATTTGCATTCTACAATAAAAACAAATAATTTTGACTAAAACGACGCCAAAAACCTTGGACTTTGTCAGAAAAGTCAATTGGAAGGGAACAAAATGCAGCTTGAGAGTAAGGATGCATTCATCGAGGTACAATGGTTTGCTTTATTTCTAAGTTTGGAATTTCTCCCCTGTCAAAATCTTCTGATGGACGTTTGGATGTACACTTGTTTTGTAATCTTTACTGATTGAACACTTTTGAGGGCATTCCCAGCAAGGGTCTTTCTGACGTAGGGTTCTGTACCTATCTTTTGCCTGGTTTAAATTATGACATAAAGGGTAAATAGAAACACAGGATTAAAATGGTCGTACTCCCATGTATGCTCTCTTAAGCATAGTTTAACTACGAAAATTCGTTTGAACAAATTGTTACATTTCTTCAGTAATTAAGTCCCCATAGGCTGATAGTTATTGCAGACCTGCGTGACGTGTCGCACACACCCAGCCCGCATAATAGTTCCTCTACAACGCATGTGCGTAATTCGCCGCACGCGTGTCAAGTTTACCGGATAAAAGAAAGAGAAGAAAAAAAAAATCAAATCTCTAGAAACCGGTTTCAATCTCATTCACGCTTGGTTGAACTTCAATTATTCCACAAGCTGAAGTACAAGTTTGTATTATCACTCCGTTTTTAATGCCCTGGCCGTGATTTATGGGGGTTATTTTGGCGCACTAAATGGTACTTATATTTTTGCCCTTCTTGCAGGTGGAATAGGCGCTTCACTGCACCGTAAAAAAAAAAAAAAAAACAAAAAAAAACTCGCATGCAATAAACAGCTACTTTCAAACCCTGGCTCGTCTTTTATGCTCTCACCCATGAGCAGGGTAACTATCTGTCAAATAATGCCAAACTACCAGTCTCGATTAATCACATCTTTTTTCCCCTCTCCATTCTGATGAACAATTTCATGTCGAATGACGGACGCCCCTCGCGGGAAAGTTCAAAGAACCCGCTTTCTTAGGGTTGGGGCGCGTGGCGGCTCCGGGCCGGCATATCTTTTAATAGTTCCGCCCCATGCCAAACGGGACTTTTGCCTTCCATATGAAGATGTAGCTGATAAATCAGTCGTACAATACTTGCACTTGTTGTACCGGTTAAATTATAAATACAAAACATGGCTTTATATTCCTTCCGATCCAGTACAGACAGAATATAAAAAAAGGGGGCAAACAAAAATAAGATTTTGAAGATAAAAACAAAATCACGACGTTGTGCCGCCACCCTGGCTCGTGCCGCTTTTACTGTTTCCCCCCATTCTCTCTATTCCGTTCTTTAGCCAGATCAGTTTATACAAAAAACAGCTATAATTGATGCCTTTTGTGTCGTTAACAAATCAGTATTTTGGCTCCACAAAAGACTTCATTAAATTATAGAATAGAAATGTTGATGTGACCGCAGTCACGTCACCAAAGTGCACGCGTTGACACGAGTCCAAATGGCAGTTACGGGATGGAAAGAGTGT